>CM046874.1:70867594-73267594 GCA_025667525.1 Glebionis coronaria
GATTTTCAATTGTGTTCGTTTCACACCTCGAGACACATGTCAAGACATCTGTCAAAACACATGTTATACGCATATTTTCTCAAGATACGAGTCAAGACACATGACTCACGTCTATCTTCTACTGCAGTCCTAAGAAATTTGGGGTACCCTACAAAGGGTATACCTATTTTGGTGGTACAATGTATTAATCGGGCCACAAGAATTTTAGTATCATCACTGGCGTTTTATTCACGTTTGGACACGCAGAGTTCGTTCTGCGTGAGGCAGGCAAAACACATTCAGCAAGATCTGTCACCTCTATATTCTTGATTTCATATTTTATATATCCACGACCATAAGAACACCATTCGTATCACCCAAGTATACGAAAGTTCTCCTTTAGTCTAAGGATAAGATCAAATCCGATAACGCACTTACCTCGGATAGATGCGAGTTAAACATGATTCTGATCATAGACTATGAACGGCACACCAGGCTACGATTGGTCGTCGTTCATATTAGATTATGTACAGAGATGTTCAGGCTCTTGAATATATTCAGCAATGGTTTCCATCAGGAAAATCTGTACGAACCATGTATGCTTTACAAGCACGTGTTTGTTACTCCATGGCTGCGAAGATTTTCCAGCTATCAGTTGTGACACACTTTTGAAGTTCCTTATTCTTAACCAGCCCATGATTTTAAAACCTTCCCATACATTCCAGAAGAACCTTCATGGAGAAGGACGGTAACATGAGATTATGTGTCGACTACCGTCGATTTAAACAAATCACCAGTCATAACCGTTATTCTCCTCCACGTATGGACGACGTGTCCAATCAACTATAGGGTGCTAACCACCTTTTCTAAAATCGACTTATGATCCTGCTGCCAGCATTGATGAGTGGAAGAGCAGGACATTTTAATGACTGCTATTTGTACACGCCTTGGTTATGCTAAATTAATGATTTTGTATTAGTCTCATAAATGCTCCAACATCATTATGGACTTAATAAATTGAGTTTCCATGAACTCATAAACTAATTCATCAGTGTTTTCATCAAGGACAACCTGACTTCCTTTAAGTCTAGAGAAGGGCACGATGACCATATTTGCACTATGTTGCAAATTCTACGTCAGAAGAATTTTCACCCTAAAATTTTTCTAGTATGAATTCTGGTTGATTACAGTGACACGCTGAATCACATGGATTCGCACGGTTAATCTTACCATGAATCAGCTTATGCGTAAAGGTGAGAATCCTACACTACATTAGGTGTTCCAGAAAATCCTACGCTAAGAGAAATCTAATTTCGGAGACTTATAGTTCCGCAAATGTCTATGTATCAAGTTTCTACGAAGCAAGATATAGTTACGTTCATATCTAAGTACCTGACATACCAACAGGCTAAGATAGAACACCAACTGACTAGGATGTTTTCCATCATCGGAATAGGTGAACAGGAATGGAACAGGATCTCCATGGATTTTGGTTACCAGATTAACGCAAACTCAGAAGAAGCATGGTGCTATCTGCGTTATTGTCAACATTTTAAGCAAGTCTGTAGAATCCTTACATCCGCAAGGATTTCAGAACCAGCAGATTGATCGGACGTGTTCCAGCCAGGGCTCATCCGATCACTTGGTAATCCCTTAGCTATCGGGCCAGACGAAGGTCCACATTTGTACTCCTTATTTACGTTCATGTCTTCGTTAAAATTTTATGACTTGCTTTCACACTCACGTTCATGACACTATGCACATTCATGATTGTCTCCTGGCTTACGATTTTACGTTTATTTTCATTCTGGGAAGTTTTGCAAGAGCTTGAGAGACCAGACCCAAGGTTAGTATAACTCTCTATACTCAGACAGATGTGTCACTCACATTCTACGTCGCACCTTATAGCGTTCGGCGTTACCTCCTTAGTTATACCATGTTCACGATATGTTACACATATCATTGATCACCATATGTTTTCTCTTATCACACTCACCATATCTCCACGTATCACGTTCACAATTGTTCACGTGTCACGTTCACAATTGTTTACGTTCTACGTTTCAGTATGTCTCGCGCATTATTGCGAAGACGGGACTAATATCAGTTAGTCTAAGTTATTTTATATCATAACGTTTCATTTACACTTGCACGTTAATTCTTATCCACTCGTTCAGATTCATGATGATCTATCTTATGTTTATGAACCAGAAACTTTCAGTATTGTCAACCAAAAGTCATGAAGACTAATATTGTTAATTCCGCCAAGACCGTTTAAAGGACCGTTCTGGGCGGGAAGCCACTAGGAACGGAAGAGTACATCCGGACTTCTTATCTGTTTTCTCTTATCGATTAGATACGTCCTTTCAGTCACGTCACGTTCCATGTCCTTTCAAGACATGTCACGTTCCACGTTCCTTCTACCATATCACCTGCATGTCCTTTTATTTTACATACCCTCTCAGTTTGATTCGGGTATGTTTCTCTTTCAGTTTACTTTATCTATAATTCGGGGACGAATTATTCTTTTAGGGGGGAAGGGTTGTAAAACCCGCATGCTTTTACCATGAACAGTACACTAATAATCGTACGTACAAGATTACAACTTTCCTTATATAACATGGACATGAATCACGAATATTAATTACAAGAATTACGTACGTGTTATTACACGATAAGTATTAAGTATGTATTAATACAAGATAATTATTTCAATAATTATTATAAATCACGAACATGAAATCATGAACATTTAATCATGAACATGTAACTACGTATATACTTATTATAATACGATAAATATAGACTACATACAAGTAATATCATGATACTTATTAATCGTTAATAAATAAGTAACGTATATAAAATCATGAACAAATGAACACGGGATTAAGCACGACATTTACTAGTAAAGCAAAAATAGAAATACTATAACCACAAGGGCTATAGGCGGCCAAACATAAGTTAGCATGGGCTTTGCCCGTTTGTGAGTCAACTAGAAACATAAGGATGAAATCCAGGTCATTTGTCAAGTTACAAGAAAATCAATTAAACCCTAGCACACCACAAAGTGGCCGCCGGCTTTAGATCATCACAAAGGAAGAAAGTTTTGATCTTGATTCTTGTAAACTACGTCTTTATGTTCGAGTGTCTACTCCTCTCTAATCCAGGCACTCGGTATTATTTAATATCCTTAATCTTTTCATTTTCCTAATTAATTATAGTCACATGTGCATGAATATATTTAGAACATTAATCAAAACGTGTTATGTTAAGATTGAACAAGGGACGGGGTGTTTGTTTTGTGTGTTGGGTTCGGGAAACACACCAACCGAGAGCATAAAGCTCTCGGTGTCACTTGTCTTCCACCAGCCGAGACCCTTAATGGGCTCGTTGTGGTTTTTGTATGGATAGTAGCAACCAAGGAACTCACGGGGGAAACCTTAGTGCAGGCAGGGGAAACCAAGACCATACAAGGTCTCGGTGGGTCTTGATGAGGGAACAGGGGGAACCGGTCTAGACCGGTGGGAACAAACACCACAACAGGGGAAGCCCTGCGTAGCCAGTGGCAGTTGACGGCTGGTCACAGTCCTAGCCGTCGGCTAGGGTGTGTTTGGCTCGGCTTATTTTAAACACGGGCACGGGTCGAATTTTACAAGTTAAACATTTTCTTTACAAGATTCACATTTTTACAAGCTATTTTATTTTTCAAGGAAAACTAAATTAATTTAACATGACTATTAATTAAATTAATTTAATCATGGACTTAGGTTAATTGTTATTATTTAATGATACATGATTTTAACCTAAGTATTTATTATTTTAATTTAGACAATAGTAATTAATTAATTATTAAAACATGACATGTAATTAATTAACTATCATGACTTAGGTTATATTAATATAGTTATTAATACATGACTTTAACCTAAGTATTTTATACATTTAATTTAATTAAATCATGTTTATATTTAATTAAATCTTGTAACCTATAGTTATTTAATTTACATGTTATAATTAATAAACTATACTATTAATCACATGACTTAGTATATTTAATCTGTAAAACTAAGCTTATATTATTAGCTTATAAACTCAGCTTAATTCTAAATATGGAAACTTTCTATTTCAGGAAACTTACTATTTTTGAGAACTTTCTATTTTTAGAAACTTATGCTATTTTTTAAAAGTAAATCTATTTTGGAAACTTTCTATTTTAGGAAACCTGCTATTTTTAGAAAGTTACTTATTTTTACACAACAAGTATAATAATACAAGAAATACAAGTAATACTTAATCAGAATATTCAGAATACATGATAAACACAACATAATGTTAAAATCAGTGAAACAAGACATGAACATATAAAACAAGCTAAGACACGATATAAAATCAGTTACGTACTCAGTAGACAGTCTACTTATACACGTATCCTTCTATGTAGCATTAGTGAGATCGAAGTATGACTCTCTTCCGTTCGTCTTTTTCGTTCACTGGACTTAAGGTACGGATTCTCCGTCCTTTCATTATGGACATTCTTTTCCTTATTAGGATTCCCCGTATGCAGCCAACTGTTTTCCCAGTATATGTTTTATATGTTTTGATTTGCTTATGTTTAATTAAAATGCCTAAACTATATACATACATGACCAGTTTCACCTAGTTATGGAGGTACCATAACCATAACACTGGAGGCACCAGTGTTATGACTTCACCACGGCGGAGTGATAGCTCGTGGTGTCTCTTTCAGCTTTTGGCCATATTATTATGTTATCATGTGGGGCGTATGGGTGCATCCTAGGTTACATGTTTTTACAGATTATTCAGGTGAATGTGGTGTGTGCCTTGCATCCTTCACAAGGAGTTGATCCCTCCTACCCAAACTTATAGTAATTAGAGGCAGCCCCTCTAATTGCATGACGAGGTCACCCCTCCAAGTATTCATGCATGTTGATATTCCATGACCAATATTGGCTAATGGTTAACATGTTAAACAGTTTTCATAAGATAAACATAAGGCTTTTCAAACTATAAAACCAGTTTTACTAAGTTATACCAGGTTTTCCAGAACTTATACTTTTCCGCTGCTATTAGTCTTAGTTATGCTTCGGCTATTTATTCTATGTCATATATCCGTGCACTGAGCGTTATGCTCAGCCGTTACTTTCCTTTCCATGTCCCAAAACGGCAGGTACCCAAGGACATACTCGAGCATTTAGAGGACGTGCATAGGATGAAAGCTGCCATAGACTTCTTCTCCTTTTGCCTTCATATACTTATGCTTGTTTAGTCTTTCATTCATTTCATTTACTTTATTTATGTTTTGGGCTTATTGTGGGAACCGATGTTTGATTCCGGTTTTCCCTATGGTCATGTATGTTTTACTATATATTACCTTGCATGTTTGATAACACGCCATAATTACGCGTAACGGTCCACTTATCAAAGTGGGGTGTTACATATTGGGATTAAAAAATACAATAGAAAGTGTGTTTAGATATTAAATTATATTAATAATCGCATGAGTTGCCAATGTTGAAACTATCTTATATATGTTTGTAAAATAAGAACATCTTCAAGGATTGAACCTCATCTAATTTAGTCTAAAAGGACCATTGATAGTGTTGTTGAAAATTTGGAGCTATTTATGTTCTGCAGGTACATATAGTTCGGTTTTTAGGATTATTCTAGTTTAAAAAAGGTATTCTTTTTTCCCTCGGAAACTTGCAAAATCTTATGTACCACATTAAACTGTAATTTTTTTGTTGATCAAGGTTGATGTTCTTAGCTTTTAAATTGTGGTTGATGATCCAATATAGGTCCTTGTCTTCAAGGTCAGGAATCAGACCCTTGTAAATCACATCTAGTAGGGTTTTAATTTGTCACGAAATAGCACTGAACTTTTCTAAATGCCAGTACATGAGCTTTGAAAAAGATGTGTAAATGTAAGGAAATTGCATAAATTACTTTAATATGCACATTTTAATGACAAGTCATACATGAAGGTCTTACAAATGACACCATTTGTAACGAGACACATAATCAAATGGTGCAGATTGTAACACTCAATAAGAGTTCGTTACATTTACAAACTTTTTCAGAATGTATGTACCAAATCAGTACTTTTAGAAAAGTTCATTGTTATTTCATGACCAAAACCCTAGTACGTATTCTTACATGTATCAACGCCATGGGCGGAGAGAGAGGGAGGATGCACGGTGGGCACGTGCCTCGTGTGCCCCTTGATTAGAACTTTCTGGCTCCGCTCATGTATCAAACCTATTAATATCAACATCATTTTAGTTATACAACTCTTTATATGTAGAATGAATCTTTCAGTCTCTACCTAGGGGTTTATCCGTGATTATCACATAATATGTACCATCGTTATATATAATTCAAATTTATGACCATTAAGTTTGCTTGAAAAAGCATTTATTATATAAACCCATTTAAAAGAAAGATTTAACTTTTCCTCCTCCTCATCACTTGCTGATTTTTTATTCTTCAAACCAGCTCATGAATTCGTTTATAATTTTTGTGAAATGCATTTTTGATCGAAAAAGAAAAGTTTAAGTGTATTGATCACACCTTAAATGCTTTTTTTCCAGTAGGCACTCGTTAGTAAATCCTTATAAAAATACCTATATTTGAAAAACGATGAAAGTCACATTATAGCATCATTGCTTATGTAATGAAAGAGATGGGCAACCATAGAGTTATATAATTGGCAAATTCGAATATATATAGAATACTTATATTTATAGTAAAGCAGCTAAACGGAAAATAAGACAACATCAGATGCCATTATTTTTTGTATTTCACCCGTCAATCTTTTGCCAATAAAATATAAGATAAGCACATATTCTTAGCCTATAATTATTTATATTTAATTACATGGCTACTTTATGAATTTGGATGCCTAATTTTCCAACAGTATAATGGTGCTTAGCTTGCAAACCAAGAGGAGGAAATCATTCAAGATAACCCACTTTCTGAATTGTGATTGCGTCAAGTCTTAAATCTACAATGATTGAATATGTGTCATGTGCTTGCATCGAGTCTTGAATATATCACTCATCAAAGCCATGGGTAAGAAGCCGTTAAAACAAGCCATGGGGAAGAAACATAAAACAACATACAGCAAAGTTTTGCTATTGAGAAACTGATCAACAAGCAGCTCATTGATGATGATGTAAAGCTCTCGTCACTTAAAAAGGTTTCAGTTAAATTGATAGAGTGGATATGCAATCCTTGTAATACTCTATGCCGTTTTTTGTAACTTCTTCTAGCTTCTTGCTAGTTTGTTAATATATATTCTCTCTGCGTTATAAAAAAAGAAACATAAAGCAAAATAATCCACAATTAGCAAATCTAAGCATAGAATGATCACAAAGTATATTACAATTAAGATTAGATGCTTGTCTTCTAAGCCTAATTAGTTTGGCCAAATGATGTTTATATTTGTGAAAGTAAGGTCGTCATACATGGTTTCAAATCGTTTAAACGAATACAAAGAACATGTTATATATATTTGCATTTATGGAAGTCTACATATACGCTTGAGCAAAAACAGATGAAAAGGGACATACTATACACACACTTGTAGTCACACATAAACTTGATTTGCATTAGAAAAACACAATATAAGATTTACATATAAGTGAACACCAAGCAACCCTTGAGAAACATGTAATTAGCTTCTGAAACCCTAAATTCAAAAATCAAACTTGAGCTCCATGGACTCGAACTTTGGACTTACTTCATCATTAAATTAAAGGCACCCTCACACAAAACAAGCAAACAAACAAATAAACTTTGAGATGGGAGATTAATCCACCACCAAACACAACATATATATGCTAGTTATGATCCTAATTAAGAGTAACACAACTAGCCAACTAATCAGCCAGATGACTGGCTAACTAGTTAACTAGGTTACTACATATCTCTTACTTCAAACACATTGCGATTCTTGACCACTATATCATACATATGCACCGACTTGAGCTTGTTGAAGTCTCTAGGGAGAGAAATGAGATGCAAGGACGACCTTTTGTGAAACTGAAACAAATCAGGATCTTCATAGTACCTCTCCCATCCTAATGATGACAAAATCCTTTCAAGAGTCTGGTACGAAGTCACCACTTCGTTAGTTGCCACATGGACCAGCACCTTACGCTTAGCCGAACCTTGATAGGAATCATTTCCATCCACCAAGCGAACTACACCATTCTTAAACACCCAAACACCAGACATGGTTAGTAGGATTTCAAGAGTTATATTGAATGAGACTTAGAGAACAGGAATATGAATGTTTGAAGATGGTAGTGAGGGTATATATAAGGGTTTCTAGCCAGCTTGGTGGAGAATATAACTATAGAGGCTATTTGTGAACAGGGCATCACTTGCCCACGTGTTAATGGTGTGGGGGAGGGTAAATTATGGATGGAAAGGAATCCAAAATCATTTTCTATGTCATTATTAACCCCCACAGATACAAAAAATGGGAATCTTGATATGAGATTGGTCGAGTTGTTTCTCGAACACGAGAGCTTGAGAAACAACTGTACTGATCGGATCCTGACGTGACCACATGATGAATGATGCCACAAATACAATTTTAGTTCTATACGCTTATTAATTAACTCTTTTGTGGTCATTTGAAAAGGAGCAAGGAAAACTTGATAACAACTAATGACCTATAATGATAAAAGCATCATCTCGATGGCAGACTTTTATTCTTGGATTTATGCAACTTTGCATCTGCTTTTAGGCTAGAAGAATATATAAGTACAACCGAAATTAAACTAAAAGGTAGAAATTGCAAATTAGATACGTACGTATAGTATTCATGTTATTCCAAGTAGATATAATTAACACATGTTCAAAATGAGTATATAAATATTAAAACAAAAATACCAAGGACATATGAATGCTAAAACACCGACATTTGATTGTATTATTTATAGAGGAGGGGTAGATTCAATGTTTTAAAGGAGCTATTAGAACCGCGTGTATGACGTGTAGTAATTTATGTTGTAATGTAATCGTTTAGACGAAAATCGAAAATGAATGAGCCTATCAGGGCACACATTCATTCACAGAGAACATATTATACTCCACGAAATGATGCTAACATTCATTTGTTGCATGTGTATATAAAAGAGAATGGAGGGAAAAAAGATATTGGATCTTATGTGATTGAGGATATACATCAGGTTGTTTGGAAGCTCATAGAAGTTTTTTTTTTGTTAAAGCATGTATGTGATACTGATAAGTGACAAGGACTCGTAAATCATAATGTTAAAACATAAGAATTAAAGTAACAATTCAAATCTGTTAACCAACTTTCCGTTGGTGATTTATTAAAAGAAAATCCAAGTACAAATTACAAGACAAAAGATTGATCCTCAACCGAATGTCAATCAACAAATACAAAATAGATAAGGTGAGAACGTCCCAACTAGGTTAATCCGTTATCCTCACAACATAAACACTCAACACTCAATAAATAATACAAGATGAAATTCCTCCCATGATAGAGACCACAAATGGCTCTAGGCTTTGAGAGAGAATGAGAGAGCAGCACACACACACACACACATGTGTGTGTGTGTGTGTTATGATGTGTTATAGGAAATCCTAGCAACCAGCTAGGGTGATAATACTCGTCCAAGTGGTAATGGGCCAGCAATAAGGCTTTCAATGGTGAGCCCATCTTTGATAAATACGTAAGAATAGTCCCTGTACATTACACAAACCACAAAACAGGCACAATACATATAAAGCAAGATAAGTTTGTAAATTTAACATCCTCCTACAAACTTAGCAATGATAATGAAATCATCTCATGAAAATGTCCATCAAACCTAACTGCTTGCACAGTTTGAAGTGTTGATGAGATCCATGTCCTTTGGTAAATAGATCAGCAGTTTGATCTGCTGATGCTACCTTGATGGTCTTAATAAAACAAGATTGAACCTTCTCTCATACAAGGTGGACATCCACCTCAAAATTCTTGGTCCTCTCATGGAACACATGATTATCAGCAATTTGGATAGCAAAAGAGCTATCACTAAACATATTGACAGGAAACACACTTGGAATGTTCAAGTTATTAACCAGATTAGAGATCCAAATGATCTCACAAGTAGCACTTGTCATACATCTATACTCTGCTTCAGCATAAGATCTAGATATAGTAGGTTGCTGCTTACTTTTTCAAGAGACAAGGGTGTTACCTGGAAACACACAATAACCAAAGACATATTTCCTTATTTTCAAACACTTGGCCGAGTCTGAGTCAGTAAAGCAAGAAAGAATAAGTTTCCTATCCTTGTAAATCTGAATACTAGTACATGGAGAACCCTTAAGGTATCTGATAACCCTTAAAGCAATTTTAAGGTGAGATTGTAAAGGGGCATGCATGTGTCGACTTAAACGTTAGACAACATAAGAAATATCACGCCTAGTGTAAGTCAAATATATAAGATTACCAATAAGTTTCTGATAATTAAAAATATTTGTAAGGTGCTTCTCAGAATCACTTTCTTTCATAGCAAGCACACAATTCTCAAGCAAAGGAGTAGCCACAGGTTTGGCAGCAAGAAGGCCAAACTCATGAATGAGGTCAAGACCGTATTTCCTTTGAGTCATACATACACCAGAATCATTGTGTAGGACCTCAATGCCAAGAAAGTACTTCATATGACCCAAATATTTAATCATAAACTTATTTTTAAGATAGGACTTGAACTTCTTATTTTTTCAGACAGGTCAACTAAAGCAGTAAAGATATCACAAGGTCATCAACATAGACAACAATAACAATAAAGATATCACAAGAGTGCTTAACATAGAGAGAGTAATCAAGCTTGCTTTGAACAAAGCTATGCTCAACCAAAGTAGTGATAAGCTTGGCATTCCACTGCCTTGGGGCTTTCTTAAGTCCATAAAGAGACTTGTTCAATTTAAAAACTTTGGAAGGATTAGGATTATCAAATCCAGGGTAAGGACATGTAAACATCCTCATCTAAATCCCCATAAAGAAAGGCATTGTTCGCATCCATTTGGAACAAAGACAAATTATTAGACATAGCAAGACACATAATGCACTTAATGGTAACCATCCTAACAAAAGGACTGAAAGTTTCATCAAAGTCAATACCTTCATTTTGACTATACCTTTTAGCCTACACCCTGGCCTTATATTTTTCAATTAACCTAGAAGCCTCATATTCAATCTTATAAATCCATTTACAACCCAAGGCCTTTCTACCAATAGGAAGGTCAGTTAAGGTCTAGGTGTTGTTTCTAACAAGGGCCTCAATTTCCTTGTTCATTGCTTCAATCCAATTAGGGTCTTTAATGGCCTCATTAAAAGAACTAGGTTCAACAGATTCGTTAAGGGTGATAGCAAAACAATAGTTCACATAGTTAAGTCTAGAATAGTTAACATGTTTTTCAATCGCATATTTAAGGTTGCTATCAATCACATAACCATTCAACTTAGCAGACAATTTGGTACTTCTACCAGATTTCCTAGTAGGAGCAACCACCTCATCAATCACAGGGTTGTCAAAGATAAGAACTGGTTTAGGAGAACTAGGCATCATATTTGAATTGTTGCCCTTAGATAAGTTGTTATCATCTATTTGGGTTGTAGGGACCTCTTCAAGTGTCTGTTGAGGATCATAGACAGTCCTTAAATGGTCCCTGCCATCCTCATTAGATGTTAAACTCTTTTTTCATCATTGGGTCTTACAGATGGTTGGTCATCAAATAAAGAAAGGTGTTCAACTTCACTTGTTTCAACATCAGCCGAATCACCTTCCTTATTGTTTTTTATTTTAAAAGGAAACACAGTTTAATAAAACCTCACATCTCTAGAAAAGAAAACACATCAGGTTTCCAACTTAACAACTTATAAGCCTTTTTACCAAAAGAATACCCAATCAAAACACATTTTTCAAACCTAGATATGATCTTGTCAATGTTATTTAAAATTGTAGAAAAACAAAGACATCCAAAACACCTAATGTGAGCGAGATTTGGTTTTTTTATTATAAACCAGTTCATAGGGTGATTTACCTTTAAGAATATATAAGGGAAGCTTGTTAATTAAGTAAACATTAGTTCGAATACAATCAGACCAGAAAGCAAAAGGACCCCCCTGAAACATAAAGCTTCTTGGAACATTTAAAAAATGCCTATGTTTCCTTTCAGCAATGCCATTTTGTTGAGGGGTGTGAGTGCAAGAAGTTTGATGAATAATCCCAAGGTAAGAAAACAAAGAAGCCATTTTCTTGTTAACAAATTTAGTCCCATTGTTAGATCTGACAACTTTGATGCTTATATTAAATTGATTTTGAACAAGTTTAATATAATTAACAAAAATGTCAAAAACTTCATCTTTAGTTTTCAAAAGATAAATCCAAACTACCCTGGAATAATCATTACAATGATCAGAAAATACTTGTATCCTTCTTTGCTAGAAATCCTATAGGGGGCCTACAAGTCAAGGTGAACAAGTTCACCAAGGTGAGTAGACTTATGGTCACTCAAGGGGAATGGTTCCCTTGTCTGTTTGGCCCTATGACAAACCTCACAAGAAGAGACACAAGTATTTTTAGATAGCTTAAGGTCAGGTTTGAGAACATATATGACTTGGTCAGCAGGATGACCAAGTCTGCAATGCCAAAGGTCTTTAGAGATATAAAAGACATGATCATATTAGAAATACCTAAACACTTGTTTTTACTATCAAGGTCAAACAAGGAGAGGCCTCAAGACTCACTACCAGTCCCTAGAGTTACCCCCTTGGTCAAATATTGAATATAGCGTTTATCCTCATTAAAACCCACAAACAGTTTACCGTCTTTGATTAATTTATTAAGAGATAACAAACTAACACAATAGCCAGGAACAACCAGAAAATAATACAGAATCACATTATTAGACAATCTCAAATTTTCCACATGACTTATGGTGGCACTGGTCCCATTAGGATGCCCCATAGTGAGACTGAGACTGCTAACATCCACAACATTAAACATGTCAACAGTGGAAACTGTCAAGTGTTGGTTACACCCAGAGTCTATAATCCACCCAAGGGTGATATTCTTAACTAACCCTTTCAAGTTCCCACAGAAGTATCTAGAAAAGCTGACATTAAACCAAACATTGCAGTTATAGAATGATCATTTACTTGCCATGTTGGCATGAATATTCCCAGAGGTAGAATCATTGATCAAATTAAGAAGTTTCTTCATTTAATCAGAGGTAAAAGTAGAAGGGACATCACAAGTAGAAGATTTGTCATTAATCTTAACAACATTCATTTTGGCATCATAATTAGCATTAAAGTTAGGTTTAGACACATAAGATTTAGCATTAGAATGCCTTTTGTATCCAGGAGGATACCCAATGATCTCATAGCATCTATCCACAGTAGACCAGTAATCAGTTGGTACAATTTAAGTTGTGGTTGGATCCTCTATTTTGATAGGGTTGACTGACCCCTCTAGAATTATTCTTGTTAAAACTTGAATAGTTCCCATTTCTTTAATGGCTAAATGTTTTAGCAGCAATGGAGGAGGCATTGAGCTTAGAATCAATCACACCAGAGGGATCAGGGATGCCTCTGTGTGATTCTTCTCCAGAAACCATAACATAAGCATCCTTCACATCAGGGAGGGGATCCCTGGTGAGAAGGGCAGTTCTAACAGGTTGATAACAGTCATCATGCCCCATTAGAAACTGCATTAGCTTCATAAGCTTTTGATGCAGGATGGATTCAGTACTAGCAGGGAAAGAACATTTAGTAGGGCAAACACACTTAGGTAATTTGGTTAGGGAATCAAATTCCCTCCAGAAAGAGTTAAGTCTGTGATAGTATTCAACAGCAGAAGTGCCTCCTTGTTTCACAAAGTAAATTTTTTTTAGGAGGTTATAGATAACAGAACCATCAACCTTATCATAAGTTTCAGACAACTCATTCTGTTAGCCTCAAAATATTGAGTCAAACAAGAATGCTCGGTCATAGATTATTATTGTAACATTAGTTAGAACGTTGTAATAAGTATTTAATTAGTCGTGGTTTACGGGCTTGGATTTAAACTAATTAAAGTCCAAAAGACAAGCTCGGTCCAATATATAGCCCATTAAAGCCCGCATGTGGGTGGACTATATATACTACCCTCCTAGCATGTGATGAGGGTTGGTTATTCATTTTTTTTCTCACTTCTAATCTAATATTCCCAAAGTTAATCCTCTCCTTCTCTCTACTTTCTCTCACTACTTTCTCTCTCTAGAATTCATCTCATATCTACCTTTCTTTCATTAATTCGTGTGCTATATCATCTAAATAAATGGGACAACAATTGGTATCAATCGCCATGGGGTAGTTTTGTGATTGGTTGTGGTGTTTTTATTTGATTCGCACGTTTTAATCTTTCTTTCACTTCACGAATTCATTTTTTTTGTTTTTCCATGCTCTAAATCTTGATCTAAATCTCCTACATAGTTGTGCTAGCGATTTGGTTGCTTTGGATTGGTTAAAATCACGTTTTTCTTGGTAAAAATCTCATTTTTTGGCCTAAAATTTCGGAAACATACCCTTATTGCGATTGGCAACCATCGCAAAGGAAAAGGGTTTCACTTTGCGATCCACATTCAGATTGAGATTGCGATTGGCGTCATTGCGATTGAATATTGCGATTGAAGATTGCGATTGGTTGTCATTGCGATTGAATATTGCGATTGAAGATTGCGATTGGTTGTTATTGCGATTGGATATTACGACTGAGATTGCAATTGGATATTCCGATTGAGATTGCGATTCATTATTGCGACAGGGGACATTGCGACAGACATTGCGATGGGACAACATTGCGATGGGATATTGAGATCTGTCTAACCAAATTTTGTTCGAGTATCTTTTAGACTTAGCCACCATCTAGACTAGTCCAGAATATCGTTTACACGAAGATTAAAAAAAAAGTTAAAATTTTCCGTCAAGTAAATTCAAATTTTTTCCATACTAGTTTTAGGACTTTTCTAGCTTGATTTCAATATTTGGCGATTACAAATTTTTGATCTACCGTTTTGTCGGACTGGGGAATTTATTGTCGGACTGAAGAAAAATTGCAATTTTCGGAATTTTAACCACAACAACAATCACAACAAATCTACTTAAGATCCATATTCACTTCATCATTTTGAGAGAATATTGAGATGGATTCTACTGCCGAATATCGTGTGACGAACAACAACATAATGGTGGCAGGCAACAAAGAAAGACCACCAATGCTTGTGTCTGGTCGGTATGCTCAATGGCAATCACGGTTCATACGATATCTTGATACAAGACCTAATGGTGATGCCTTGAGGAAATGTATTACTCATGGACCATATATATTTAAGAAAATCTCAATTCCTCCAAGAGCAGCCACAGATACTACTGATCCAATACCTGCAAGTGAACGTGATGAAACAAGAGCCGATCTCACACCTGAAAATTGTGCTTGGCATGATGCGGAGAAGGAAGCCATCTATATGGTTTTAAGTGGGATTGGAGATGATATTTACTCCACGGTTGATGCATGCCCGACAGCACATGAAATGTGGACTGCGATTGAACGCTTGCAACAAGGAGAATCACTCAACAAACAAGATGTCAAAACAAACTTGTTTTGGAATTTTGGCAAGTTTACTTCAAGGGATGGAGAATCAATTGACTCTTACTACTCCAGGTTTTATAAAATGATGAATGACATGACAAGAAATAATCTGCAAGTCTCCACCATGCAAGTCAATGTTCAATTTCTTCAACAACTTCAACCCGAGTGGACACGGTTCGTCACTTTGCTGAAACAACAAGAAAAGTTGGACGAGGTCTCATATCATCGACTCTTTGACATCTTGAAGCAATTTCAGAATGAAGCAAATGAGATTCGAACTGAACGTGTTGCCAAGACGGCTAATCCACTTGCTTTAGTGACTACCACACAACATGTTCAAGATCATCACTCTCGTGCTCCTAAGCCATACTCCACTACATCATCCTCACCACGATATTCCACATCATCTAAGTCTTCATCATCCACAAGATCTCGAGGTAAAGAGCCAAGAGCACTATCACCACCATCTGAGTCATCATCTGAAGAAGATAGTGATGAAGACCAAGCTCAAAAGAACCGAGAGATGAAACAACAAATTGCTTACATAATGAAGACATACAAGAAAATCTACAAACCCACCAACAACAATCTTCGTACTTCATCTAACACAAAGAACCGATATCTTGAGAGTCCTCCAAGGTATGACACACGTCGACGTGGTGAAAGTCCTTCTAGGTATGATCGACATAATCCAACACATGTTGAGGGTTCTGCAAGGTATGATCGACAAACTGCCAAGTATGATTCTCAGAGGATTGCTGCTGCTACTGGGAATAGGGAAACTGTTGGAAGTCAAGTGGTTCAGCAGAGTGGGATTCAATGTTTTAATTGCCAAGGTTTTGGGCATATGGCAAAGGAATGCAGGGAGCCAAAACGGGTTAGAGACTCTGGTTATCATAAGGAAAAGATGCTGCTATGCAAGAAAATGGAAGCAGGGGTTAAATTGTCAGCTGAGGAAGGAGCAATGCTTGATGATACTGATGATGAAGATTCTGATCAAGAGCTCGATGCACATTACTCGTACATGGCAAAAGTTGAAGAAGTTCTCAAAGTCACTGAAGATGACAATGGCCCTATCTTTGACACTGAGCCAATCGATAAGGTACACACTACTAATGAATATAATGTGTTTTGTAATATTCCTGAGCATAGTGATCTACCCAGTGCCATTAATGACACGTGTATGATGGAAACGGTTGATAGCAATACCACACCCGATTCATTAGACATGTGCAATAATGAGTCTGAGGATGATCAACATGCAAATGAATATGATGAAGAGGAACGTATTGCGCTTGCTAATTTAATTGCTACTTTACAAAAAGATGTCACTGAAAATAAAAAGAGTCAAAAGCAATTAAAGAAGGAAAACGCTACGCTCACTCAAAGTTTCGAAGAATGCAAAGCCGCTCTTATCAAATCTACTGAGATGACTGAAAGCTATAGAGATGAGCTCCTTCAGAAAACGAAAGAGCTTGAGGGGTACAAGGGAAGTGCGTTAAAAAGTCAAAAGGACGATTTTGAAAACAAATATAATATAACTCTTGAGTTATTAGCTAAAGAGAAGCGTCAATATAATGTTTTCTTAATGGATGAACGTCAAAAAACATACCTTGCCAATACCAAAGTCAATGAACTTGCACAAAAGCTCTCTATGACCACTACTGATTCTGCTAAAATTCTAGAGGATAAGAAACAAGAGGTAGATGCGTTAAAACAAGACTTCAAGAGTAGATATGATAAAGAAACCAAAAAAGTTACCAAACTTGAAGCACAAGTCGAATTTTTGAAGAACGTTGTTTATAAAATGCATGATTCTATTCAATCCGTAAGAATGCTAGCACCTCCATCGATGTTTAAGGGTCAAGCTAGCTTTGCAAGTCCTGAGTACCTTGCCAAAGCTCAAGCTGTGAACCCGTGTCTTTATCTTGATGAGACTGAAAGGACAGATCTTGATTGCATGCCTGTTAGTGCTGATAGTGAAGAGACTGTCCTTTGAGATGATGATAGTCAACCACTTGTCAATAAGGAGTTTGTGAAACCATATAATTATGCTTATGAGAATAGTCTTTATGGTCTTTTCAACAAATAAACTCAGAAAACTCGTGAAGAAGTGTTCCTAGAATGCAAACAAAAGAGAATTCAGTGGAAGAAAGCATTTGCCTCAAAGAAATCGAATGTTTACAAATACATAAACTACCTCCCTCTAGATGAATCTAAAAGCAAGAGTAGGAAAACATTAGGTATTCTTAAACACCACATAGATAATGTTAAATCTATTGTTGAAAGAGACTGGGCAAAACGTGAAAATGCTGAGTGGACACGTCCGATTCCTCAAGATATTACCTTTCTTGTGAAAGAACTCTTAATTCCTAACACGACGTTGATTAAAGAAACTGTTCTTCAACTTGAGGAGTTCATTCGGACTGAAATGTATGATGATTTAAAATATGTTGAATCTCTTGAGAAACACATTGAAGATCTTCAAATGGAGAAGACTGATTTTTCAGATGAATATGATTTACTATTGCAAGAATGTGTTTCTAACGATGTTATGTGTGCTTATTTTACATCTTGTGCTGATATTGATGAATATTCTGAAGTTGCATGCCAATATCTTGATAAAAGCAAAGAATGTGAACGTCTTGAAATTGAGCTTTCGAAACGTAAAGAAAATGTTGACAAAAGGCTTTTGAGTTACTTCAACACAAAAATAATTTCCTTAAAAAACATTGTCATTCACTTGAACTTGCTTTGCAAAAAGACGTTGGTAGTTTTCCACACGATAATAAATTGCAAGAAAAACTTTCCCAAACATTTCGAGAAATAAATGAACAGAATTTGGAAATTAAAGGGTTGAAAGCTCAGTTACAAGACAGGGACAGAGCGATAGCAGGGTTGTAGAAACTCAGTGCTAAAATGGGTGGGAAAATTGTGGAACCTAGCATTAAGAAAAATGTTGTTAGACAACCCAATGCCTCTAAAGAGAATAGATCCTCTATCTTGGGAAAACCATCTGCTTTATCTAATTCCTCGTTTGCAAAACCTGTGTTTGCCCCCAAGATGGATGGAAAGGAAAGGTTACCACAAGCTCAACCCATAAGGAATCATATAGCACCAAGCGTTAAGCGCAATAATGTGATTAAACCAGGGATGTATAGAATGTCCACTAAGCCCACAAACAAAGATACTCACTCACCTCAGACTTCTAGAAACACTAATATTCGTGTGTCTTCTACTACAGGAATAGTTTCCACTACTAGTGTTAGCCGACCTCAGCTTAAGCGCTCTCAAGTGAATGATAAGGTCTGGAAACACAAGAATCAAGGGAAGATGAAGGAAGTAGAAGAACACCCTAGGAATTTGAATGTTTTTAAGAATAACAAGTCTGTAATCGCATGTAATGACGATTTGGATGCTGTGAATGATTTGAATGCTATGAATGTAAAATTTGTTTGTGTCAAATGTGGAAAGTGTGCTAATGCTAATCATTCTATGTGTGCTATGAATAAAATCAAAGGCGTAGATACTAGAACTAAGAAGCAAGTTGCAATGCCTATTAGAGCTAGTAAACCCAAACGCAAAGTGAACCATTCTGGTACTACCCCCACTAAGAAAAGTAATGTATCAAACTCCACCACTAAGAATCCTAGAAGCAAAATTAAGGAATTATATGAGTCTGCCAGTAAGTCTTGGAAATGGTGGTTTGCTAATCAATGTCCTTTCGGATATAAATAGATGCCTAAAGTTAGGACAGAAAATGTGAAAACGAGTGTTAGTTTGCCTTTAAATGTTGATAAGGACACTAGTGATTCTACTATCACAACTACTGTGGTATCCAATTTAGAAAATGCTCCATCGTGTTCTAACTCTTCTGCGGGTGATACAAATAATTCTCTTCATACTGGACTCCGGATGCACGAAGCACATGACGAGGAATCTCAAGCTTCTAATTAACTTCGTGGAGAAGTTCCTGGGTACGGTCCGATTTGGAAATGATCAATTTGCACCGATCCTAGGATATGGAGATTTGGTTCAGGGGAATATCACGATTAAACGGGTATACTACGTCGAAGGGCTCAATCACAATCTTTTCTCGGTTGGTCAATTCTGTGATGCGGATTTGGAAGTTGCTTTCAAAAAGAAGACATGTTTTGTTCATGATTATGATGGGAATGACTTACTTACCGGAACACGGGGTACTGATCTTTACACAATTTCACTTCAAGACACAACTTAATCAACTCCAATTTGCTTCATGGAAAAAAAGCTTCAACGACTCAGGCATGGTTATGGCATCAACTTCTTTCTCATCTCAACTTTGATACCATTAACTTGCTTTCCAAGAAAGATATTGTGAGAGGCCTTCCAAGCTTGAAATTCATCAAAGATCATCTTTGTTCTTCTTGTGAACTTTGTAAAGCTAAACGAAGTAGCTTCAAAACAAAGACCACACCAAGCTCTAAAGGACGGTTAGATCTTCTTCACATGGATCTGTGTGGTCCCATGCGTGTTCAGAGTATCAATGGAAAGAAATATATTCTGGTAATTGTCGATGATTACTCAAGGTACACATGGACTCACTTCTTGAGGTTCAAGGATGAAACACCTGAAGTTCTCATCAGCTTCCTTAAATTGATACTGTAAGACCCGTGAATGTGCCGTATGATGCTAAGTTATTGTCTCAAGAGTTGTTCGGTATGAGCATCTCTCTTAAATTGCGACTCACTTGTGGATGTGATATCCCGAGCCCAACGTCATTTATTTAATCCTATTTTACGAATATTTTTGAAATTTTTAAGAAATTTCGTATGTTATATATTTGACGGTTTAAGTTGAAACCGACGTTTACGGTCGTAATTTAACGTTTGACGATTTAAGAAGAACCGATAACGACTACGATACCGACGGATGCCCAAAATTTACCTTTTATTATCGATTGATCGATATTTGAGTTTTTCGAGATTTTATTTTTGTTACGTGTTAAGTCGAGTCGGAACCATGTGTATATTCGTTTTGTGTGCGTTTGAACCATTTAAAAGTATTTTCGAGTGTTCGAGACGACCCCCGACTTCCGTAAAGTTTTAAGTCGACTAATAAGTCGTTTCCCGCAAATATTGGTGTCGTTTAAAAATGAGGCCAAAAGATAGCCAAAATTGCAAGAAAGGTCCCTCAAAAATTTATAAAAAGAAGGAAGGGAAAACACACTTCACAAAAATCATTTCAAAAATTTTCCACTTCTCCCTTTCCTCTCTTCTTTGGCCGCCGGCCACCCACACCCAAAACCACCACCATCAAAACTTTTTCTTGAGTTTTGGGAGAAAATAATCAAAGTCCCATCCTTCCTTTACTATTTTAAGTAAATCCCATCAACATTTACATGCATGCTTCCATTGATTTTTTTCCGAAAATTAAAGATTTTTCAAAAACGTGTTTAGATGTAATTAAACTAGTGGGGTGTTTAATTCATGTGTTTATAGGGATGAATCATCCATAAAACATAATGGGGTTTATGATTTTTGTGTTCCACAACCCCTAAAGCCACGAAATGTGGGGGGGGGGGGGGGGGTTTAGGTGTGTTCAAGGTGTTTGATGAAATGTGTCATGGGTTTGTGTCTAGATTGATGTTTTGGGTGTGTTTGAATGGTTTAAACATATTGCATGCTTGAATTTGTGTTTGGGTTTTGAGATGGGTTTGATAATTAGGTAGTTTAGGACTGATTATTATGATTGGGTATGGTTAGGAGTGTTTAGGTTGAGGTCTAGTGCCGATAAAATGGGTTGGAAACGAGTGTAGGAGTGATTTTGGGATAGTTGATTTTAGGCAGAATGTTCGAAGTGTTTTCATAAAAATTATTTTGTAAACAGGTCTTGTGGTTAGGATGTAGTTGTAGAGCTTTGTCTTAGCTTCGTTTCGGTATAAGGTAGAGCTTACGACTCCAAACGAGTCAAAAGTTATGTTACTTTGAAAATACGTGTACCAGGAGATGAGAACCAACACAATCCGAATTTGTGTTTGGTTTTGGGTCAAATCCCGGGGACCATAGGTTTAGTTTGGTAAATGGTCAAAGGTTGATTTTTGGTCTCAAACCTGTGTATTTGAGTCTATTATTAGACTTAGGTGTCGTAGAGGTCAATGGTATATTTTAAATGGGTCAAATGAGTCCGACTTGGTCAAAGTGCAATTTCAGTCCGAAAAATGTAGGTTTAGTAATGTGTTGAGTAACGGGTCGTAAAAGCGAAAACTTTTAATGGGATTAAAAATGGGTTTTCTACGGGTCTTAAGGTATTTTTGAGAATTTTCTTAATTTTTATAACAAGGGTTAAGTCTAGTAGAACAGCCCATACTTTTGGTAAGTATCGGTGAAACCGTAAAATGGATAGTAACTTTAATAACATTGATAAATGGTATAAGTCTAGTAACAACTACTTGTTTGGTTTTGGCGTGAGTTTTCATAAGCATTAAGTGTTTCGATTTGCGTGTGTTAAGTACAATTATGTATGCGGTGTATTGATTTGGTTTTCGTACTTTGACTTTTAGGTCAAGTGTTTGATTACCCGGGCATCCACATCGTCGGTGACATTTCTCGTTACGTCTTCGCTAGAACCACTACTACTACGCAAGGTGAGTCTATAGCCTCGCTCTTTACTTATTTCAAATGTTTTTACCCGCGAGGGGGATACATGCTATTTAAATGAAAATGAACATAAGTCATGAATGATTGTTGGACCCGAATGTTGCCTTGAAATTGTGTTGAGTACCTAGTTGCAAAAGGCCCTAAATTCATGAACTATTAACTATTGTCTTGCCCTTGCGAAGGGGGAAATAGCCGCTTACACAAAGTGATTGTACTATGGGGTTGACTACCCTATCCGAGACGAGGGCTAGTACGTTGATACCCCCTGCGGACGGATAATTTGTGATAAGAGATAAGGTATAATTGCAACTAATGCCTTTAGTATGGGCACTGGTTTCATCTAAATCACGCCGGTAATTATTATGCGGGTGATTGAGTTAACGGATTAGTGTCATGAGCTTAAACACAATTGTCATATCCTTGAATAATAGATTGTGAGTACGACAATGCTATTGAACGGTCATGATTGGTTTTAATACTTATGTTCAACTTATGATTTGATAAACCTATAGATTCGCTCAACCTTTGTGTTGACGGTTTTAAGCATGTGTTTCAGGTAACCAAGATTGATAGCAGCGGAGCATGCGAGGATGGAAGTTGTTGTGGCTTGGCGGTCTACTTCGTTTTTCTTCCTTTTTGCACTTAAATATTTTATATTATGTCATGTGAACGAAAATGTACTTTTGGGTTGAGATTTAGTGGGGACCTAAACGCAAACTCTGTTTTGTATCATCTTGGGAATTGGAAAACTATAGACTTTGATGATTTAATCAATCTTTAATTTATGTTTAAACTTTTACGTCTCTTTGAGTCGTTTAATATAGCTTATGTGTGATGATAACTTCGTAGCACCCAAATGTTGTAGTTCCGCTGTGCATAGCATTTGTGGGGGTGTTATAGATTGGTATCAGAGCCATGAGTTATAGAGAACTAGGTCATTTTGAAAAATCCTAAACTATAACTTTTGGTGTCGTAAGAAATTGTCCAAGCACACAACTATCCTGCATGGCTCCGGTAAGAATTCTTTAGCATTGCTTTATATTTTAGATGTATCCCTCAAAACTGACATAAATTCTCTAAGTATTTAGTAAGTAAATACTATGATATATATTGAGATATATTATTATGTACGTTGGGTACTTATCATCGTAATTTGCAAATTCTTGTAAGATTATCTTATATGTTGCATGTATTTAGCATAACGGGCTACATTGCATTACATGGCAACACCGTGTTGTAATCGTACGTGTATGTAGGAATGGTTGTATGTATAAGTATGTATATACTATGGTATTTAAAGGCATTGCACGCGAAGCAATGGTCCTTGGGTAATTATCGTACATTAAAATGCGGTTTTGTTGAGAATTCAGCCTCACCGCAAATTATCAATCTTGATAATTAATTTATTGTTCGAATAACCGAATATGAACCTCGTTTGATACTCTAGATACGTAAATAATGCTTCGTAACATATTGTATATTTACTAGATTGATCTCGATTGTCGTTATCGCACCGTGATGTGTCATTTTGGACATTTTCTTTTGAAACGTAATTTACTTACGTATTACTTTATTTCCTTTATTCCTTATGGGTTTGATATATTGGTTGGTGTAACTATAATATAGACGAAGTATAATCAACGATGCGTACATCGTAGCGGCGAATCACATGTGTGCGTTATAAAACGTGGTTGAGGCGTGTCGCCATTTAATCATTGTTTACTATTCTACTTGAATTCTAAGATGTGTTTTAAAATAGACTAGCGTTGTAATCAATCGCGATAACTTGAAATTTGGTTGGTTTGTGTTATTTTGTGGAGTACGATTTCGAGACTCATCTGAGGCCGATAACAACATTTAGTTGACATACGTATTCTCGATCGCTTCGTTTATTTCAATTTTGTCCTTGTTGTCTTATTATTTTAAATTTGATAGTATATATGACGGGGTCCGATATTTGTGTGAGTTAAGTAAGCACTAAACTTTGTTGATTGAAAGAGTTAAACATAAAGTGTTTTACATATTTAATACTTGGCGGATGAAACTTTTGGATAAAAATGACTTATGATGTGTCTTGTAACAAGTAAAAATAAGTATAGAGAAGAAATGGACAAAGTGAAATTATTTTTCTTTCAACCTTGGTTGGTAAATTGTAATAAGTAATCTATATTACTCGTAAAATCCTTATTTTTATATATTAATAATTTGATACTAAAAGCTTGTGATGGAACTGTCAAAATTTGTTTAATATAATTTGAAAAAGGAGTTTATAATAAAATTTACGATATGACTGTTGAGTATATATAACTTGGATTTAGTATGAATTAATTTTCGGGTCAATGTAGCAAACTTTTGGCGTATCTTGTAATATAAAACACGAGTAGAAGAATTGGTCATGTATTTTGGAGCTAGAAACTTTGTAAAATTTGTTTTATTTTAAACATAAGGTTATGTTATGTATGCATTGGTATAAACTAGAACATGTTACTTGTTATAGCGAATAAACTGGGATAAAATCGGAATATACACTATAAGTGAGAAATTATAATGCTTGAAATAAATTTTTAAATATTGATGGAACGTCATTGGGAATCATTTGTTTATTAAATTGTCGTTATAGAGAATCCCTATGCATAATTCGATGATGCTTGTTTAAAATCGTTTGAAAAATCTTTTGTTTTATTCCGCTGCGAGATGTGTTACTCTTAAAATCACTTGATAATGGGCTAATGATTCAAAGTTGAATTTTATATATCTTTGAATTATTAAAATAAGCATCTTAATTATTTAATATTTTATTATTATCATCGAGATTCAAGTGTCGACTAAAATCAGTAAATTATCTGAGATAAAACTACGTGAAACCTCTTTATCATTTGAGTCGAAGTGCGCGAATGTGATTTAACAAACCAGTTTTAAGGAAGACTTATGTATAATAAAAAGTCAAAAGTTGATTTTAAGAGTTAATTGGACTAGTTTGAGTCATGTTGGATATGTGTATATATGTGATAATATAAGTCGTAATAATAAAAACGTAAAACTTGGAAAATTCTTACTGTATACGTTTTGGTACTTAAGACATGAACATTAACGAGATTTTGACACAAGTATGGAGATTTTCAAACCTAATGATTTGTCAATTATGATAACCGAGTCACCGCATCTACTAATGTTAATAATTTCCGAGAGATTGAAATTTTTCCAGAAATGAAAACGTTGTAAAGATTGGAAAATGAAAAGTATAAATTCTTTAATGGTGTAACACAAATTAAAAATGTATAAATGTTCGGTTTTACAATGTACAAGGTAACACTAATTATTATACGCAACTGGATTATACAACACACGCCTACTTGTATATTATTTAATAAAGATGTATATATAATGTTTTGAGTCACGATGGTTCGATCGTACGACATCTCTTCTTCGACTTTGCGAGTCTATATCTGAGCTTGAGTAGTCATGTAATTGTTTATTTTAATATTGTCTATGGTATGAAACCATTATTATTATATCTATTTTTGGATTGCTACTTCGCTAGTACTTGATAATGAGAGTATGTCACCCGGTGTATTTTTGTTCTCTTCATGGACGTTGTGACTTTTCTTCTTACGGTTAATGGAACCTAAAATTCTGTATTTACTTGAATGATGCTATAAATATTCATTAAATTGGTTATTTATTTATATTGAACGAAAAGCGAGGAGGCGAAGCCGCTTTACCGAATTGTAGAGGTGAAAGAACTCGATCTTCCTGGTGAAATTGTTTCTATTCGATCAAGTGATTAATTTCCTCTCCCCGTATACCCTTGGTGAAATGTGTGTGCAACTCGAGACGATGGGAATTATGATCGTTGTTTTATTTTTATTTTTTTTTACGCTTGTGTTGATATTCGATTTTTACTCCATGTATTCGTAGATTGCTGTCGTTATCCTGAGACTTTTGTCATATCTTCAAAGTATCTTCATTTCTAATGTAGTAAATTTTAGTTGGCAATTATCTTGCTCGTTTACCTCGTTCGATCTCATTGATTTTTGGATTTTATTATTTTTTTTGTGCTTGCAATGATCTTGAATCCTGAACCACCTTACCATTGATTGGTGAGTAGTCTATTTTGAAAATATGTATAGGTGTGAAATGTTTCGTTTAACCGAATGTAAGTGGTGTCGATTTATTTACTTAATTATTTATTCATTCTTCTCATAAATAGGCAAAGTAATGTATGTTTCCAAAGTAGACGAAAAAAAATGTTTGATGCGTTTCTTAAAACGATAGTAACAATATTTTCCCATTTCAAATTCCATTTCAAATGATTTAATTGTTTTGAAGATTAGGTCGAAAACTTTCATAGTCATATTTGGTATGTAATTAATAATGTTTGTGTCGTCACTCGATCCTCAATTATGCACAGCTTAGCTAACTATGCATAATTCAGGAAGAGTCCTGTTTTGTTGGTTGTTGTTGCTTGATCCTTAAGTATGCATGATCTAGCTAATTATGCATAGTTTAGGAAGGGCACTATCGTGTCAAACAAATTGGTCATCTTGAGACTTGTAGTGTTTTGATAAACGTTTGGATGAGAACGTTTCTTTTTAAAATGGTGGATCATTTTTGCAAGTAGTCGTAATTTCTTTGATTCTTAAAGAAAATTTTTTAATTTCCTTGTGTTCTTTGAAATCTTTTCTTTTTGTTTGGCGTTGACTTAGTAAGTCACTGTGACCGAGTAATTTTAGAAAATGTTTTTATGTGTGTGTAACGTGCGAATTTCATCGAAATCATGGGGGTGTTGATTAAATACCTAAGGGGCTCGTATCGACACTGAGAAGAGTTTTTAACAAAAATAGAAGACTGCCGAAGTAGAGGAACCCCGAGTTCGAATAACTCCGGGGGAAATAAAGAAGACTTCTTTTGCATCAAACGTATCGTACCTTATTTATTTTATTTTCTCGTTCTTTTGACATGTTTAACGACACGCGATAAACTGTTGCAGTTTACCAACTGTGCATCGGTAGTTGGAGGACAATTCCATTTCCGTCTTCGTTTATTTAAGTGAGGAATCCTCTTTGCTTAACTCAACCATCCTTGATTATCGATGGTTAAACGATAGATAGCCATAGCTGATGTTCTAGTGGTAAACCTTTGCCTTTTATGTGTTCATGCGGTAAGTGATCTGGTCGAGTGATCGTAAGTTGTGAGAACTTGAGACGACATTGTCCAATGAAGTCCGATCAGGGAGAACACATGCCATGTAATATTTTTTTTTACTATGAACGATGATATATATTGGGATTTTTACCACGGTTGGGACCAAAGTGAGATGGTGTTCTTGTAATATCTTTTGTGTATAAATCTATGGGTGAGCGCTCTACGATGGCATATGTTTGTATTTTATTTCTTTTGGATATGCATCCATAGCTGGAAAGCTGTGAACCTTCTTAAACTTGCAATTTTCTTTTGACTGGACTCATCCGAGAATCATGTCAAATATTCTTATTTTATCATGGCTTGGCTGATTAGCAAGCATGAGTTAACTTGGTTGAACTTATTTACTTGGCATGGTTTGGCTATTTCGCAAACATGTCGTGATACGGCTTTATGTGCTTCATAATGGCTTTTGTGTTTGATTGGATTGTGATGTCTTCGAGAGAGTTATGTATACGTCGAATGATTATCGTATCGATGAATTTGTTTTTGACGAAATAGGTTTGTATGTACATAATATTGCGATTAAGGTGATTTTGTATGACTAGTATTAATTACTTCGTATCAAATATTCTGAGCGTTTTCGATGGGGTTATGTGTGACCCGTGCGATTTTATTTTGTGAGTGGTTGTTTTTATGAGACGATGAACCAAGTGAAAGGACGATTCGAAAGTTGGAAGACATGCTCCGAACGTGTGTGATTGATTTTGATAGTTGTTGAGATCGATACTTGCCGTTGGTAGTATCTTTGTACAACGACATTTACCATGGTAGCATTGAAGCTGCAGCCTTTGAGGAATTATGATGATGAAAATGTAATTCGCCGGTTGGATAGAGTGAAGTAAGAAAAAGTCAGTTGAATGGACTTGGAAGGATTCGAGAGGCTACGGAAGAGATGGTGTAAATTAAGAATCACTTGTTGACTGTGAGAAGCTGTGAGAAGAGATGTGTTGATAACCGTAGGAAGAAATTGGGAAATTGAAGTGGAGATCATGGATCGAGATGTTAAGAGATTTAAGGAAAGTATAACACTCATTGTGAAGGTGTGATGGAACCCGAGACGTGAACTGAAGTCCACATTGGAATGTGAATACCTCTTTAGTAAGAATTACCCTCATCTTTCTAGTAGTACGAAATGCGAGTATAAGAACCGGAGAGCGCCGGGACGTCGCTCCTTTAAGGAGGGGAGGATGTAAGACCCGTGAATGTGCCATATGATGCTAAGTTATTGTCTCAAGAGTTGTTCGGTATGAGCATCTCTCTT
Organism: Glebionis coronaria; assembly: GCA_025667525.1. Taxonomy (NCBI): domain Eukaryota; kingdom Viridiplantae; phylum Streptophyta; class Magnoliopsida; order Asterales; family Asteraceae; genus Glebionis; species Glebionis coronaria. Next base: position 70,896,361 of record CM046874.1, read on the forward strand.
AAGTTGCGATTCACTTGTGGATGTGATATCCCGAGCCCAACGTCATTTATTTAATCCTATTTTACGAATATTTTTGAAATTTTTAAGAAATTTCGTTTGTTATATATTTGACGGTTTAAGTTGAAACCGACGTTTACGGTCGTAATTTAACGTTTGACGATTTAAGAAGAACCGATAACGACTACGATACTGACGGATGCCCAAAATTTACCTTTTATTATCGATTGATCGATATTTGAGTTTTTCGAGATTTTATTTTTGTTACTTGTTAAGTCGAGTCGGAACCATGTGTATATTCGTTTTGTGTGCGTTTGAACCATTTAAAAGTATTTTCGAGTGTTCGGGACGACCCCCGACTTCCGTAAAGTTTTAAGTCGACTGATAAGTCGTTTCCCGCAAATATTGGTGTCGTTTAAAAATGAGGCCAAAAGATAGCCAAAATTGCAAGAAAGATCCCTCAAAAATTTATAAAAAGAAGGAAGAAAAAACACACTTCACAAAAATCATTTCAAAAATTTTCCACTTCTCCCTTTCCTCTCTTCTTTGGCCGCCGGCCACCCACCACCCAGAACCACCACCATCAAAACTTTTTCTTGAGTTTTGGGAGAAAATAATCAAAGTCCCATCCTTCCTTTACTATTGTAAGTAAATCCCACCAACATTTACATGCATGCATCCATTGATTTTTTTCCAAAAATTAAAGATTTTTCAAAAACGTGTTTAGATGTAATTAAACTAGTGGGGTGTTTAATTCATGTGTTTATAGGGATGAATCATCCATAAAACATAATGGGGTTTATGATTTTTGTGTTCCACAACCCCTAAAGCCACGAAATGTGGGGGGGTTTTGGGTGTGTTCAAGGTGTTTGATGAAATGTGTCATGGGTTTGTGTCTAGATTGATGTTTTGGGTGTGTTTGAATGGTTTAAACATATTGCATGCTTGAATTTGTGTTTGGGTTTTGAGATGGGTTTGATAATTAGGTAGTTTAGGACTGATTATTATGATTGAGTATGGTTAGGAGTGTTTAGGTTGAGGTCTAGTGCCGATAAAATGGGTTGGAAACGAGTGTAGGAGTGATTTTGGGATAGTTGATTTTAGGCAGAATGTTCGAAGTGTTTTCATAAAAATTATTTTGTAAACAGGTCTTGTGGTTAGGATGTAGTTGTAGAGCTTTGTCTTAGCTTCGTTTCGGTATAAGGTAGAGCTTACGACTCCAAACGAGTCAAAAGTTATGTTACTTTGAAAATACGTGTACCAGGAGATGAGAACCAACACAATCCGAATTTGTGTTTGGTTTTGGGTCAAATCCCGGGGACCATAGGTTTAGTTTGGTAAATGGTCAAAGGTTGATTTTTGGTCTCAAACCTGTGTATTTGAGTCTATTATTAGACTTAGGTGTCGTAGAGGTCAATGGTATATTTTAAATGGGTCAAATGAGTCCGACTTGGTCAAAGTGCAATTTCAGTCCGAAAAATGTAGGTTTAGTAATGTGTTGAGTAACGGGTCGTAAAAGCGAAAACTTTTAATGGGATTAAAAATGGGTTTTCTACGGGTCTTAAGGTATTTTTGAGAATTTTCTTAATTTTTATAACAAGGGTTAAGTCTAGTAGAACAACCCATACTTTTGGTAAGTATCGGCGAAACCGTAAAATGGATAGTAACTTTAATAACATTGATAAATGGTATAAGTCTAGTAACAACTACTTGTTTGGTTTTGGCGTGAGTTTTCATAAGCATTAAGTTTTTCGATTTGCGTGTGTTTAGTACAATTATGTACGCGGTGTATTGATTTGGTTTTCGTACTTTGACTTTTAGGTCAAGTGTTTGATTATCCCGGGCATCCACATCGTCGGTGACATTTCTCGTTACGTCTTCGCTAGAACCACTACTACTACGCAAGGCGAGTCTATAGCCTCGCTCTTTACTTATTTCAAATGTTTTTACCCGCGAGGGGGATACATGCTATTTAAATGAAAATGAACATAAGTCATGAATGATTGTTGGACCCGAATGTTGCCTTGAAATTGTGTTGAGTACCTAGTTGCAAAAGGCCCTAAATTCATGAACTATTAATTATTTTCTTGCCCTTGCGAAGGGGGAAATAGCCGCTTATACAAAGTGATAGTACTATGGGGTTGACTACCCTATCCGAGACGAGGGCTAGTACGTTGATACCCCATGCGGACGGATAATTTGTGATAAGAGATAAGGTATAATTGCAACTAATGCCTTTAGTATGGGCACTGTTTTCATCTAAATCACGCAGGTAATTATTACGCGGGTGATTGAGTTAACGGATTAGTGTCATGAGCTTAAACACAATTTTCATATCCTTGAATAATAGATTGTGAGTACGACAATGCTATTGAACGGTCATGATTGGTTTTAATACTTATGTTCAACTTATGATTTGATAAACCTATAGATTCGCTCAACCTTTGTCTTGACGGTTTTAAGCATGAGTTTCAGGTAACCAAGATTGATAGCAGCGGAGCATGCGAGGATGGAAGTTGTTGTGGCTTGGCGGTCTACTTCGTTTTTCTTCCCTTTTTGCACTTAAATATTTTATATTATGTCATGTGAACGAAAATGTACTTTTGGGTTGAGATTTAGTGGGGACCTAAACGCAAACTCTGTTTTGTATCATCTTGGGAATTGGAAAACTGTAGACTTTGATGATTTAATCAATCTTTAATTTATGTTTAAACTTTTACGTCTCTTTGAGTCGTTTAATATAGCTTATGTGTGATGATAACTACGTAGCACCCAAATGTTGTAGTTCCACTGCGCATAGCATTTGTGGGGGTGTTATAGATACAACGTGGTCTTCAGGCTCAAGTTAAAGTGGTTCGTACTGACAGAGGTACAAAATTTTTGAATTCAAATCTAAGAAAGTATTTTGAAGCCGAAGGGATTGAACATGAAACATCTATTGCTCGAACACCCGAACAAAACGGCGTTGTTGAAAGACGAAACCGTACTTTGGTTGAAGCTGCTCGAACATTATTATCCGCTTCAAAACTTCCACTATATTTTTGGGCCGAAGCCGTGTCAACCGCATGCTACACACAAAACCGATCCTTAATTATCCCAAGACACAAAAAGACACCATATCACATAATTTATGATCGAAAACCTTCACTCAAACACCTTCATATTTTTGGATGTACTTGTTACATCATTCGAGATGGTGAAAACTTGGATAAGATGAAAGAAAAAGGCGATGCATGTATTCTTGTGGGATATGCAACTCAGTCTAAGGGATATAGAGTGTACAACAAGATAACAAAATTGATAGTCGAGACTATTCACATCCGATTTGATGAATTACAAGAAATGGCACTTGAACAAAATAGTTTAAGTCCCGATCCACAACGACAAACGACTTCCGTTCACAACCGCACGGAACTCGGAACTCAAGACCACAGCAATGAACCGTCAAGTTCAAAGCTGGTTCCAGAAAAGTTCCTAGAGCTGATATGACAGTCGACACGACAATTGAAGAGTTGGAAATGTTATATGGACCAATGTATGATGAATATTTCACGGGGGAGAAACAAGTTGTATCGAAGTCTTCCGCTGTCACTCATGATAAGAATGATGATACCGATCATCGTCAACAACCGGATACAACTTCATCTACTTCAACACGGGTTGCTGCAGATTTACCTACTCAGAATATCACTTCAACAATCGATCCTACAACATCCACAACTACTGTCCTTGCTCTAGAGAACATAAATCAAGCAGACAATCATTATCTGACGAAGACGAATTTATCAACCCATTCGGTACACCGGTACACGAAACTGGAGAGTCTTCTACTCGCCATGTTGATCCGTCAAATATGCATACATTCTATCAACGACATCCTTCAACACACCATTGGACCCGAGATCATCCTTTGGTTCATGTCATTGGAAACCCTTCACAGCCTGTTCGCACAAGACGACATCTTAACACCGATGCCGATGTTTGTATGTTCGCACTCGCCATGAGTTCCGCTGAACCGAAAACATCAAAGAAGCATTAGCTGATCATGCTTGGATTGAATCGATGACGGATGAACTTCAACAATTTGAAAGACTTAAAGTCTGGGAACTTGTTGACAGACCATACGATGTAACACCATTAAATCTTCGATGGATCTGGAAAAACAAGATGGATGAAGAGAACACGATCATCAAGAATAAATCTAGGCTAGTGGCTAAAGGGTATGGACAGAAAGAGGGTATTGATTTTGAAGAATCATTTGCACCAGTAGCTCGAATGGAAGCGGTTAGGATTTTTCTTGCTTATGCTGCACATAAGGGATTCATTGTCTACCAAATGGACGTAAAGACGGCGTTTCTTAACGGTCCTCTAAAGGAAGAAGTCTATGTCACGCAGCCGGAAGGATTCGTCAATCCTCATTATCCTGACAAGGTGTATCGTCTCCACAAAGCACTATATAGACTCCAGCAAGCTCCAAGGGCGTGGTACGACGAGCTCTCGAAATTTCTGGTCTCCAAAGGCTTCTCAAAAGGTTCCATTGATTTAACTTTGTTCACTTATAAATATGGGAATGACATTTTGCTTGTGCAAATTTATGTTGTTGACATTATTTTCGGGTCTACAAACCCAAAACTTTCAAAATTGTTTGAAAAAGTAATGCACAGCAGATTTGAAATGTCTATGATGGGCGAACTAAAATTCTTTCTAGGAATTCAAGTTCACCAATCCCCAAGTGGTATCTTTATTAACCAAGCTAAGTATTGTCAAGAGATAATCACAAAGAATGGTATGACATCATGTGACCCCGTTATGACACCATTATCAACCACATCCCTAGATGCTGATTTGGAGGGATTACCCATAGATCAAACGAGATATCGTTCCATGATCGGGTCCCTCATGTACTTGACAACAAGCAGACCTGATATTCATCATGCTGCATGTTATTGTGCACGATATCAAGCACGACCCACTGAAAAGCACCTCAAGGAGGTTAAACGGATCTTTCGGTACCTTAAGAATACCATTCACATGGGACTCTGGTATCCGAGGGAAACCGGTTTCTTTCTAACGGCCTATTCAGATTCGGATCATGCAGGGTGTCTTGATACACGTAAAAGTACTTCTGGTGGTGCACAATTTCTAGGTCAAGACAAGTTTGTGGGATGGTCTTCCAAGAAGCATGATTGCACGTCACTTTCATCAGCCGAAGCAGAGTATGTGTCTCTATCTGCGTGTTGTGCTTAAGTTCTTTGGATGCGAACACAACTCACGGATTATGGCTTCCACTTTGATAAAGTACCTATGTACTGTGACTCAAAGTCTGCCATAGCCATCTCCTGCAATCCGGTACAGCATTCCCGCACGAAGCACATTGATGTTCGATATCACTTCATTAAGGAACAAGTTGAAAGAGGTATTGTTGTATTATACTTTGTTGGAACTGATTACCAATTAGCTGACTTGTTTACAAAAGCTCTTTCGAAAGAGAGGTTTGCGTATCTAGTTAGGCAAATTGGTATGAGATGTTTGACTCCAGCAGAACTGGAGGTTCTGGCAAAGAAGCCTGCTTGATTCATCTATCAAACATCTACCTGTAAATATTAATCAAAAAGCAAAATACAAAATTAAAAAAAATCTTTAATAATCCAAAAATATTCTTCTCGACATGTCTTTCAGTATCGATAATATGGACGTACCTAGAAATGTCGCTCAATAACGACACGGGTGTGTACATAAAGCTCGAATGAAAGTTGTAAATATTTTTCAAAACATGTCATTTCTATCTTTTCAAAAGGAAATTGTCTATTTTGGACAATATTTCCAAAAACGGGTAGAGCAATCTATCTTGGGTTGAGCTTGTCACAAAACATTCCACGTTTTGAGCTCAACACAATGGCTTGTAATCACTTTCAGATTGCAACCCGGATCTAAATTCACGGGGGAGTGTACGCTTTTGTACTCTTACCCTTAGCAAAAGAAGTTAAATCTTCTTACACTTGAGTGGATTCGTCAAGACATTCAAAGTCTATGAACTCAAGTTTATGCTTTCGAAAAACCTCTTCGACAAAAAGAAATAGGATTTTTCAAAAAGCGTTGAACACAATTTTTTCAAGAATTTCTCAATGATTATTCAAAATCTTTCAAAAATTGTGTGTTCAACAACTCCCATCCTCAAAAAGCGAAATGTGGATCATATCCTCACAATGACAATTCAATTGGATCAATTTTTGAGGGGGAGCATTTTAACTTCATGCAAAAGATTAACACATCTTTCTCCCGAAGATTTTCAAGACTATTTTTCAAAATATATATTTTAATCAAATTTGGTATCTCTAATATCAAACGATTTTATATATTAGAGATAGGGAGAAAATGTGATTAAAATGTGATCTAAAGACTCAAGCACTTTAACTCTTACCCACATGTGCAAAATGTCTACTTAAATTCTTTCGCATTTCAATGCACATGTGAAGGGGGAGCATTTCTGAAACGACAAAACTAGCAAGGTGTTAAATGTTTTTCAAACACTTTGTTAGAATTTAAAGTGGTTTTCATGGTTACGATCAAATACCCACAACATCTTTAATTCACGACGTTATTGGTGTCAAAAGGGTGGTTAGGTTTAAGTCCTATGATCCATCCAGAACCGGAGGGATCTTCCCAGGGACAATCCAATAGATTATTAGAAGTCCTTAGGAAAGATGGAGTAGAATGTGAACGTAGCTGAATGCCGACTAAGTACTGATGCTAGCACTGGAACAATCACAACAAGGTGCTAGTAATGATGTCTTGGTAAGCATTGAAGGGGTTGAAGAATGAAAAAGAAATGTAAGGATAAAGGGTCTACAGAAAGAAGCCCTCCATACAACTTAAGCAGAAACCGGGTAACTCATCATGAAGACAAACTCATCATGGACCCAGTGATGTATGCACAACCCTTTCCTAGCTACTCAGGCTTCTCTCAAAAGAAGTTTGTTTTATTGTCACGGAGAACAACATGACTTCTATTATCTTTTTCATTCCGAGATAGTTGATATTGAATAGGTGGCATCTGCTCCAGCCTCTGACCACTAAAAGTGCACAAATTGGGTCTAGAGCCTTGAGATCCATCAAATCTCGTTAGGACACACGGATGATGAACAAGATAGTCCTACGCCATATCCTTGCGATATTGATAGAACACTCAGAGTGATACTACTTATTATTCACAATGACTAATGGAAATCCTTCCAGTGTTAACATCAAACAGCACTGCGGTAGGTCATATGTAAGATTCTTTATGAATTGAACATGTGTAAAACTGAAAAGCAACAGTGGTTTGATTCTGAATTGATTCAAACTCGTTTCAAGTTTCTACGCAATATCATTATGGTCTTGCCAGAACATTCAGAGTGATATTTATTAATATTCACAGTGACGAATGGAAATCCTTCTAGCGTCAACATCAAACAGCGCTACGGTAGGTGACTTGTGAGATTCTTATGAATCAAACTAGTGTCAACTGGAAAGCAACAATGGTAAGATTCTTTATGAATCACACTTGTTCCAGGAATTTGAATTGACGACTTTAATCAAGCGGATATTTGTCCAACTGATTCACTCTTTATGTTCGCAGTCTTGCTTTGAGACGATCGAGTAAAGAGAACGGCTAGTACAGCCGCAAAACCCTGTCAAGGAGATTCTTAACTGAATCTACCTATCACAGGTACGATATTTAATATCGTATAACGGTCTTCACCGACCGGAGGTAAAACGCTACCGATTTAGGACGAATGTCAAAGCCATTCAGTCCGTGTCTATGTTTTGTCTCGAGAAGGTGGTGTTATGGTGTACTCAGCAAAGTCAAAGATTCAAAACCACATACTCATGCCTAAAGATATATTCAACAATTAATAGTGTGAGCATGTGGATAAAGACACAAGATCGCAAGACAGCAAAGACAAGTCTAGAATGATTTGAAGATCTCAAGATAAAAGACTAAGTCGAAAGACAATGACAAAGGCTTAAAGATCACAGCATGAAGGAACAAAACTACTGTTACACGTTCAAGACTCATTTATGACAAGATTCGTAATATCCATTGATCTTCAAACATCAAAAGGGTATGACCTCACATTGGGGGAGATTGTTAGCCTCAAAATATTGAGTCAAACAAGAATGCTCGGTCATAGATTATTATTGTAACATTAGTTAGAACGTTGTAGTAAGTAGTTAATTAGTTGTGGTTTACGGGCTTGGATTTAAACTAATTAAAGTCCAAAAGACAAGCCCGGTCCAATATATAGCCCATTAAAGCCCGCATGTGGGTGGACTATATATACTACCCTCCTAGCATGTTAGGAGGGTTGGTTGTTCATTTTTTCTCACTTCTAATCTAATATTCCCAAAGTTAATCCTCTCCTTCTCTCTACTTTCTCTCACTACTTTCTCTCTCTAGAATTCATCTCATATCTACCTTTCTTTCATTAATTCGTGTGCTATATCATCTAAATAATTGGGACAACACATTCCATACAGCAGAAGCATTTTCAGAGTAAATTAAACCCATGTAAACATCCTGAGAAACAACATTCATAATCCAGGTTAAGACCATAGCATTACATCTATCCTATTGAGCAGATAACACACTAATACTAGCATAAGTTTCCTTTAGACAAGTTACATTAATAAAGCCAATTTTATTTCTATTCTAAAGAGCAAGTTTCATAACATTAGTCCACATTCTATAATTAGCAGTACTAAGAAGTTTAAAAGAAATCAAAGTAGAAGTGCTACTATCACTATTTTGCACTTTTAAAGGGTCACCAACATCAAGATTACTAATAAGAATGGGCTCACCCAGCAGCACTCATAATAAACAAGTAAGAACAAACAATAGAGAGCAAACAGAGCCAACAACAAAGTAGATAAGAAAACAAACAGATCAACTAACAAAGAAAGCATAGCAGATAATAAAACAAGTAAAGAATGAATAAAAGAACCACTTAGAAAGAGGGTTACCAGTATTTCTAGGAGTGAACTGGGATTGGTCAGTGCAGGTATCCACAGCAGTCAAGCTGAAGGGTCAAGTAGTTAACCAAATCTGTTTGCCCTCACAAAAATAGAAACAGTAACCCAAGCAATAACCAAAAAGGAGGCAAGAGGGAAAAAGGAAGAAGACTTACAGCGTTATAAGCAAGCAATAACATAATATAGACATCCAAACTCTAGATTCACTTAATCTAGAGGATGAGTGAGCATAGAACGAGAAACCCCCAAAAATAAAAATTAGGGTTTCAAAACCCTAATTTTTATTTTACTTGTAATCACAAAGATAATCAACGACAACGCCAAAATAAGTTTCCAAAATACCAAGGAACGAATGTTGTCCCATATAATATGTGATGATTAAACAAGAAAGGTAGATAGAAGATAGATGAATTCTAGAGAGAGAAAGTAGAGGGAAAAAAAGAGAGAATGGTTGGAACTTGGTGAGTATTAGATTAGAGAGAATGAGAAAAGTGAACCAACACCATTCCTAACATGCTAGGAAGGGTATTTATACTCCCCCTACATGTGGGCTTGCTTATGGACTATATGTTTGGGTTGGGCTTTCCTTTTAGGCTTTAGTTACTTATGAATGAACTTTAGCTTAAAATTAAGCCCGTAAAACACGACTAACCTATTACCTATTACAATGTTCTTAAATACGATACATAATAAACATATGACCGAAAATTCTTGTTTGACTCAATATTTTGAGGCTAACAATCTCCCTCAATGAGAGGTCATTACCCTTTATCAGTTGGAGATTTGTAGAGATTACTAATCTTGCCATAACAGAGTCTTGAACGTATAATAGTAGTCTTGTTCCTTCATGCTGTGATCTTTGAGCCTTTTTCGTTGTCTTTCGACTTTGTCTTTTGATCTTGAGATCTTCAAATCATCCTTAACTTGTCTTTGCCATCTTGTGATATTGTGTCTTCATCCACATACTCACACTATTAATTGTTGAATATGTCTCTAGACATGAGTGTGTGGCTTTGAATCTTTGACTTTCCTGAGTACACCGTAACGCCACCTTCTCGAGACAAAACATAGACACGGACTGAATGGCTTTGACATTCGTCCTAAATCAGTAGCGTTTTACCTCCGGTCGGTGAAGACCGTTATACGATATTAAATACCGTACCTGTGATTAGGTGGATTCAATTAAGAATCTCCTTGACAGGGTTTCGCGGCTGTACTAGCCGTTCTCTTTACTCGACCGTCTCAAAGCAAGACTGCGAACATAAAGAGTGAATCAATTGGATAAATATCTTCTTGATTAAAGACATCAATTCAAATTCTTTGAACAAGTGTGATTCATAAAGAATCTTACCATTGTTGCTTTCCAGTTGACACAAGCTTGATTCATAAGAATCTCGCAAGTCACCTACCATAGCGCTGTTTGAGGTTGACGCTAGAAGGATTTCCATTCGGCACTATGAATATTAATGAATATCATTATGAATGTTCTGGCAAGATCATAAAGATATTGCATAGAAACCTGAAACGAGTTTGAATCAATTCAAAATCAAACCACTGTTGCTTTTCAGTTCTACATATGTTTAATTCATAAAGAATCTTACATATGACCTACCGTAGTGCTGTTAGCTGTTAACACTGGAAGGATTTCCACTCACCATTGTGATACTGAGTAGTATCACTCTAAGTGTTCTAGAAATATCGCAAGGATATAGCGTAGGAATCTCTTTATCGTCATTCCGTGTGTCCTAATGAGATTTGATTGATCTCCTGGCTCTAGACTCGATTTGTGCACTTTTAGTGGTCGGAGGCTGGAGCAGATGACACCTACTCAATATCAACTATCTCGAAGTGAGAAAGCTAATAGAAGTCATGTTGTTCTCCGTGACAGTAAAACAACTTCTTTTGAGAGAAGCCTGAGTAGCTAGGTAAGGGTTGTGCATTACATCACTGGGTCCATGATGTGTAGTCTTCATGATGTGTTGACCCGGTTTCTGCCTAAGTTATATGGAGGGCTTCTTTCTTTACACCCTTTATCCTTACATTTCTTTTTTATTCTTCAAACCCTTCAATTCTTACCAAGACATCATTACTAGCACCTTGTTGTGATTGTTCTAGTGCTAGCTTCAGTACTTAGTCGGCATTCATCTACATTCACATTCTACTCCATCTTTTCTAAGGACTTATAATAATCTATTGGATTGTCCCTAGGAAGATCCCTCGGGTTCTGGTTGGATCATAGGACTTAAACCTCACCACCCTTTTGACACCAATAACGTCGTGGATTAAAGATGTTGCATGTATTTGATCATAACCATAAAAACCACTTCAAATGTCTAACAAGGTGTTTGAAAAACATTTAACACCTTGATAGTTTTATCGTTTCAGAAATGCTCCCCCTTCACATGTGCATCAATAATCGAAAGTGTTTCGCACATGTGGGTAAGAGTTAAAAGTGCTTGAGTCTTATATAAGATCACATTTTAATCATATTTTCTCCCCTATCTCTAATATATAAAATATTTTGATATTAGAGATACCAAATTTGATTAAAATATATTTTGAAAAATAGTCTTGAAAATATTCGGGAGAAAAATGTGTCTTACTAGCATGAATTTTGAAAGCTCCCCCTCAAAAATTGATCCAATTGAATTGTCATTGTGAGGATGTGATCCACGTTTTTATTTTTGAGGATGGGAGTTGTTGAACACACAATTTTTGAAAGATTTTGAATAATCATTGAAAAACTCTTGAAAAAATTGTGTTCAACGCTTTTTGAAAACTATTTCTTTTGGCGAAGAGGTTTTTCTTAAGAATAAACTTGAATTCATAGACTTTGAATGTCTTGACAAATCCACTCAGGTGTAAGAATATTTCTCTTATTTTGCTGAGGGTAAGCGCACTAAATCGTACACTCCCCCGTGAATATCGATCCGGGTTGCAATCTAAAAATGATTACAAGCCATCACGTTGAGCTCAAAACGTTGAATGTTTTGTGACAAGCTCAACCCAAGATAGATTGCTTTACCCGTTTTTGCAAAAATTATCCAAAATAGACATTTTCCTTTATTAAAAATAGAATGACATGTTTTGAAAAATTTTTTACAACTTTCATTCGAGCTTTATGTACACACCCGTGTCTTTATTGAGCGACATTTCTAGGCACTTCCATATTATCGATACTGAAAGACATGTCGAGAAGAATATTTTTGGATTTTAAAGGATTTTTAATTTTTTGTTTTGTTTTATATGTTTTATATTTTTGTAGTTTGCTTTTTCAAAGATATTGACAAGTAGATGTTTGATAGATAAATTTAGTAGCACCTTTTCCAGAATCTCCAGGTCTGCTGGAGTCAAACATCTCATACCAATTTTCCTAACGAGGTACTCAAACCTATCTTTCGACAGAGCCTTTGTAAACAAGTCGGCTAATTGGTAATCCGTTCCACAAAAGTATAGTTCAACGATACCTCTTTCAACTTGTTCCTTTATGAAGTGCTATCTGACATCAATGTGCTTTGTGTGGGAATGCTCTACCGGATTGTAGGAGATGGCTATGGCCGACTTTGAGTCACAATACATAGGCACTTTATCAAAGTGGAAGCCATAATTCGTGAGTTGTGTTCTCATCCAAAGAACTTGAGCACAACACGCCGATAGAGACACATACTCCGCTTCGGCTGATGACAGTGATGTGCAATCCTGCTTTTTGGAAGACCATCCCACAAGTTTATCTTGACCTAGAAATTATGCACCACCAGAAGTACTTTTTCGTGTATCAAGACACCCTGCATGATCAGAATCTGAATAGGCCGTTAAAAAGAAATTGGTTTCCCTCGGATACAAGAGTCCGAAATGAATGGTATTCTTGAGGTACCGAAAGATGCATTTAACCTCCTTGAGGTGCTTTTCAGTGGGTCGTGCTTGATATCGTGCACAATAACACGTGGCATGTGAAATATCGGGTCTGCTTGTTGTTAAGTACATGAGGGAGCCGATCATGGAACGATATCTCGTTTGATCTATAGCATTTCCCTCAAATTCAGCATCTAGCGATGTGGTTGATAATGGTGTCCCAACGGGGTCACATGAGTTCATACCATGCTTTTTGATTATCTCTTGACAATACTTAGCTTGGTTAATAAAGATACCACTTGGGGATTTGTGAACTTGAACTCCTAGAAAGAATATTAGTTCGCCCATCATTGACATTTCAAATTTGTTGTGCATTACTTTTTCAAACCATTTTAAAAGTTTTGAGTTTGTAGACACGAAAATAATGTCATCAACATAAATCTGCACAAGAAAAATGTCATCCCCATATTTATAAGTGAACAAACTTAGATCAATGGAACCTTTTGAGAAACCTTTGGATACCAGAAGTTTCGAGAGCTCATCGTACCACGCCCTTGGAGCTTGCTTGAGTCCATAAAGTGCTTTGTGGAGACGATACACCTTGTCAGGATAATAAGGATTAACGAATCCTTCTGGCTGCGTGACATAAACTTCTTCCTTCAAAGGACCGTTTAGAAATATTATCTTCACGTCCATTTGATAAACAGTGAATCCCTTATGTGCAACATAAACAAGGAAAATGCTGACCGCTTCCATACGAGAAACTGGTACAAATGATTCGTCAAAATCAATTCCCTCTTTCTATCCATACCCCTTAGCCACTAGCCTGGCTTTGTTCTTGATGATCGTGTTTTCTTCATCCATCTTGTTTTTCCAGATCCTTCGAAGATTTAACGGTGTTACATCGTGTGGTCTGTCAACAAGTTCCCAGACCTTAAGTCTTTCAAATTGTTGAAGTTCGTTCGTCATCGAATCAATCCAAGCATGATCAGCCATGGCTTCTTTGATGTTTTTTGGTTCAGTTGTACTCACGGCAAGTGCGAACATACAAACATCGCCATCAGTTTCTAGTTGTCGTCTTGTACGAACAGGCTGTGAAGGGTTTCCAATTAATTGAACTAAATGATGATCTCGGGTCCAATGATGTGTTGACAGATGTCATTGATAAAACGTATACATATTTGACGGATCAACATGGCGAGTAGAAGACTCTCCAGTTTCGTGTACCGGTGTAACGAATGGGTTGTGAAAATCGTCATCGTCAGATAATGCATCATCTGCTTGATTTGTGTTCTCTGGAGCAATGACTGTAGTTGTGGATGTTGTAGGATCGAGTGTTGAAATGATATTCTGAGGAGGTAAATCTGCAGCAACCCGTGTTGAAGTAGATGAAGTTGTATCCTTTTGTTGACGATGATCGGTATCATCATTCTTATCATGAGTGACAACGGAAGACTTTGATACAACCTGTTTCCCCCCGTGAAATATTCATCAAACATTGGTCCATATAACATTTCCAACTATTCAAGTGTCGGGTCCACTGTCATATCTGCTCTTGGAACATGTTCAGGAACCAGCTTTGAAATTGATGGTTCATTGTTGTGGTCTTGAGTTCCGACTGCCGTACGGTTGTGCATAAAGGTCTTTTGTCGTTGTGGATCGGGACTTAAACTGCTTTGTTCAAGTGCCATTTCTTGCAATTCATTGAATCGGACATGAATAGTCTCGACTATTAATTTTGTTCTCTTGTTGTACCCTCTATATCCCTTAGACTGAGTTGCATATCCCACAAGAATGCATGCATCACCTTTCTCTTTCATCTTGTCCAGATTTTCACCGTCTCGAATTATGTAGCATGTACATCAAAAAACATGAAGGTGTTTGAATGAAGGTTTGCGATCATGAATTATGTGATATGGTGTCTTTTTGTGTCTTGGGATAATTAAGGAACGGTTTTGTGTGTAGCAACGATTGACACGGCTTCGGCCCAAAAGAAAAGTGGTAGTTTTTAAACGGATAATAATGTTCGTGCAGCCTCAACTAAAGTAGGGTTTCGTCTTTCAACAACGTCGTTTTGTTCAGTTGTTCTAGGAATAGATGTTTCGTGTTCAATCCCTTTGGCTTCAAAATAATTCGTAAGAGTTGAATTCAAGAATTTCGTGCCTCTGTCAGTACGTACCACTTTTACTTGAGCTTGAAGACCACGTTGTATCAGTTTAAGGAAGTTGATGAGAACGTCCGGTGTTTCATACTTAGACCTCAAGAAGTGAGTCCACGTGTACCTTGAGTAGTCATCGACAATTACCATAACGTATTTCTTCCCATTGATGCTTTGAAAACGCATGGGGCCACACAAATCTATATGAAGAAGATCAAACCGTCCTTTAGTTCTTGGTGTAGTCTTTGTATTGAAACTACTCCGTTTAGCATTACAAAGCTAACAAGAAGAACAAAGATGATCTTTGATGAATTTCAAGTTTGGAAGGCCTCGCACAATATCTTTCTTGGAAAGCAAGTTGATGGTATCAAAGTTAAGATGAGATAATCATTGATGCCATAACCAAGCTTGAGTCGTTGCAGCTTTAGCCATAAAACAGATTGGAGTTGAAGAAGTGGAGTATTGAAGTGATATAGTGTAGAGATCAGTACTCCGTGAACCGTTAAGTAAGTCATTCCCATGATAATCACGAACAAAACATGTCTTCTTTCTAAAAGCAACCTCCAAATCCGCATCACATAATTGACCAACCGAGAAAAGATTGTGATTGAGCCCTTCGACGTAGTAAACCCTTTTGATCGTTATATTCCCCTGAACCAAATCTCCATATCCTAGGATTGGTGCAAATTGATCATTTCCGAATCGGACCGTACCCAGGAACTTCTCCACAAAATTAATTAGAAGCTTGAGATTCCCCATCATGTGCTTCATGCATCTGGAGTCCAGTATGAAGAGAATTATTTCGATCACCTGCAGAAGAATTAGAACACGATGGAGCATTTGCAAAATTGGATTCCATGTTAGTTGTGATTTCTGATTCATTAGTTTCCCTAGTTTCAGCACTGAAAGGCACACTAACGCTCGTTGTCACGTTTTCTTTCCTAACCTTAGGCATCCATTTATATCCTGGAGGACATTGATTAGCAAACCACCATTTCAAAGACATGCTAGCAGACTCGAATAATTCCTTAATTCAGCTTCTAGGGTTCTTAGTAGTGGAGTCTGATGCAATACTTTTCTTGGGGGGGGGGGGGGGTGCACCCGAATGGTTCACTTTGAGTTTGGGTTTTCTAGCACTAATAGGCATCACAATTTGCTTCTTAGTTCTAGTATCAACACCTTTGACATTATTCGAAATACACATAGCATGATTAGCATTGGCAGATTTTCCACATTTCACACAAACAAACTTAACATTCAAAGCATTCAAAGTTGAATCATTCAAACCGTCACTCCACGCGATTACAGACGTTTTATTCTTAGAAACATTGAAATTCCTAGGGTGGTCTTTGATACAAGGCTTTTAGTATGGGGTTCAATTAACTTCTCGGTATCTTCTCGAATCGATCACAGTTCAAAGTGTGACTCAGTCGTTCTTGGTAGAAAAATAAGAAAGATTTGGTTATCTAAAACTAATTTAAAAATAATGACTAGGAAAGATAAAAATTAAAACTTTAAAAAGTAAACGCAAAGTAAATAAAACGTAAATAAAGCGAGAAATTAAAGCGATAAAAGTAAATAACGTAAACTTAAAACGCAACTAAAAATAAACTAAGGCAAGGCTTAAAATGTAAACTTGAAATAAAACTAAAGGCAAGTAAACTAAAAGTGTGACTAAGTATAAAAGCGGGAAAAGTAAAGCCAAATGAATAAAAATACAAAAATTACAAAACTATGAAAAACAGCTCATCCGGAATAAAACCCTTCATTCGGAATAAACATGTTCATCCGGAATAAATCCCTTCATCCGGAATAAATAGCTTCATCCGGAATAAAGGCCTTTATTCGGAATAAATGTTCATTCGGAACAAGAGGTTCATCCGGAATAACAAAACTCATTCGGAATATACACTCATCCGGAATAATGTCTTCATCAGGAATAAGTGTTCATCCGGAATAAAATCATTTATCCGGAATACATGTTCATTCGGAATAAAAATATTGATGCGGAATAAAAATTTGTTCATTCGGAATAATAAAAGGGAAAACTTCATTCGAAATAAAAAGTTCATTCGGAATAATCTAAACAAAATCCTTCGTTCGGAATATCATGCTTATCGGGAATAATTGAAACTAAAACCTTCATTCGGAACAATCAAAGTGAAATTCTGATTCGGAATAAATAAACAAAACGTTCATTCGGAATATCTAATTGATGCAGAATAAAATAAAGAAATTGCTCGTTCGGAATAACTGAAGAAAAGGTTCATCTGGAATAATATGTGTTCGTTCGGAATCTGGGAACAGGAAGAACACGAAGAACAGGGAAACAAGATAAAGCCACAAATTTAAACAAATCTAACCAAACTCAACCAAAAAATTAAACCAAAATAACCAATTAACATCTACTAACAATAATCAATCAAAACAAATCAACAAAACAAGCAATCATAACCAACATAATCAAAACCCACTTGATTAAAATTAAGAAAAACTCAAGAACACAACCATAATAAAAAGCAATGATTAAGCAAGAAAGGTAGAAGAAGATTAATTAAAAGCTTGATTAAAATGTAAAGATTCAACAATTAAAAACATGAAGATGAAATCTTACCTATTAAATCTTGAGAGAGAAAACATAAGTTTAGAGAGAGAAAGCATAAAATTAAACTAATCCTAATCTCATCCTAAAACTAACCAACCCTCTCCTAACAAATGAGGGTGGTATATATAGGAGAGGGGAGTGGTTGGTGGCTTCTCCCTTCTTTCTTTTCTTCCGTCTCGTCTTTAAAGTCTCGACTTTTGGCTCGGGATTTCTTTAAACTTGTCTTGAAATTTCTTCATAAATAAGACTTGAGTTCTTCGGGTTTATTAAACTTCTGTCTTTGGACTTTTTCTTTGATAAATCTTCAGAATAGGTCTTGGACTTCCGTTCTTTTTGCACTCTTGATTTCTTGACTTCTTCTTTTGTCTTTTTCTTTGATAAAAGCCCGTGAGAGCCCGTGGTTTCCTTCCTTTTCACATTTTGGTCCTAAAACACAACAAAAACACAAACCACGCATAATTCTGACATTTACGACATAAAATACACGTTATGGTCTCGTTTTCATTGCAATTAAGTGGTAAAAGGATGGGTGTTTTCACACCTATCAAATCCCCTACACTTGACCATTGTAATGTCCTCATGCAATGCATTAGTTACAAAGCACGATTACACTTTTCATCATAATCAATCCACATTGGCCTTTATTAAAGAGATAGAAAATAACAAAACAAGTAAAGAAATCAAAAACTTACCTTAGGGTTTTGGAAATGTCATGAATGATCATCATCCTCAAGTTTTCACCTTCTCCAAACCAAGCTTAAAAACGAGATCATTGTTATTATAAGTTAGCAAACTAACACGAACTCATGTAGGCCAATTATTTACTTAGACTCCCTTATTCCTAGGTGTATCTCTTATATTTTATTATTGTCTTGAATGATCACGAGGATGCATTGTTGACTTATTTCGATAGTTATTAAGGCTGAAAATAAAGTGGGATGATTTAATCAATAGTTAGCTAAAGGACAAAATCTTTTAAAACTGCTTCTCGGGACCTCATAAAGTTCATATCTTGGCATAAGTCGCTTCGCGATTTGAGACCTTTCTCGGACCGATATTTGGCAGCGACTTCATACCTCGAATCTTTGAGAGACGTTCTTGAAAATATGGTCTTCTCTTCATAATAGGAATTTCTTCACTTTCAGTTTTGAGAGATTCTTCATCTTTGGACCACGACTTCTTCATTTTTCTCTCATCTTTATTTTGGACTTTGATATACAACGATCCGCCTCCTTTTAGGACTTGGATCTATTTATCCTCATACCTTGTTAGGGCCTTTTTGGATAAACTTCTCCATGATCTTTTGGGGAGTTTTTGCTTTTCGTCGTGTGTCTCGATCCTTCATATTGATTTTTGATAAATGATTCTTCACATCACTTTTGGATCTTTAGCAACAAAATGTAGCCCTCATGCCTTGTTAGGGCCTTTTCGGACTCGCCAATCTTCGCATCCTGCTTCAATAAGTTATGCCTTGGCTATGAACTCTAATTAATACCGAGCAACTTTTAAACGATCTTGGGATAGAAGCTAAGTAACTTTTCAAATCGTACAACCTTATTTATTGTAGATAAATTTATTAGCAAGCGATGGGAGAATAGGCTTATAATCAACTCACATAAATTCACGAAAGAATACCAAACTTATAATTGACTCTATCATCTCTCGTTCTCCACAATTTAAAATCTCAAGGAATGAGACTCGTGGATGCTTAGCCAATTAAATCAAAGTTTTGGGTTTTCGAGTCATCTATAGGATCTTGCAAACTCTTAGACTTTTTCAAGTTTATAATTCGCATTTTAAAGTTCCCTTGATAAACGACTCTCTAGGATCAATTATAGGAACTTGCGAAAAGTTCTTGTTCATAACCCGTGAGAGTTAAGACCTTCGCGTTTTAAAGTTCCCTATATAAAAGCCTAGCAAAACTTGACTTAAACACGTTAAGGATACTAGCTGGAGTAAACTTAGATAAGCAAACTCGGGTTGAGTCAAAAGATTCACCACGTTGAAAATTAAAACCAATTTATTGAAAATGTATTCTAGCAAAGAAAGAAAATAACTATACAAAGGGAAAAAACTAATAGGCCAAAATAGATTAAAATTTTTGAAAAATGTCGAAAAATTGTTTTTCCGGTTAAAATAAGGACAAATACAAGGAAAAGCCCACTTAACTTCGATAGAAGTCCCCCTACACTTAATATAAACATTGTCCTTAATGTTTAAGCATGTGGGAGTAAACTCCCCTACACTTAGGACATTGTGCACTTTGTTTAAATCTTGCTAAGGAAAGGACAACTAAAGTGATTCCTATTTTACTATTGAAGAATATAAAATAGAGAATCAAAAGAGTTTAGGATAGAACCGGGAAGACGGGAACACGGAATCACGGGTCGTCAAAAGTCATCAAGAGTGTGTCGTTGAAGCTTTAATCCTTGCACATGATAAGAAGGAAAACAAGAAACACCAACGGGGCTCCCCCATACACTTATGGGGAAAACAGGTAAAGATAGATAGATAATTGGGTTGCCTCCCAAAAAGCGCTTGTTTATATTAACCGAGTCACGAGCCTGACTCGTCCCCGAATTAAATGGTCCATGGGGAAGCCTCGAATCTAATACCGGGATCAAAGACCTTGCCCTCGTTGCCGGAAGAAAATAATAAAGGAGAGGCCGGAGGATAAGTCTTGAATGGTAGGAAGGTCCTTTCAACATACGAGAAGTATGTGAAATCCTGATCCACGGGAGGTGGGGTGGGTAAAGGAGACAAATTGTCATCCCCCAAAGACAATGGATGGTCACTATTCGGCAAAGCCGTAAAGGTATCAATCATAGAATGGTCATTGTCACTTCCCGGGTCAAAGCACTCATCCTCATTCCCCGGGATGAAACGAGGAGAGTAAAAACGATACATCACCCGCTTGGGTGTGCACGCGGTAGGATGAGGTGGCAATATAATATGAGAAGTATGAGAACAATTACCTTCCACCTGCGTCCCTTTTTCAGTAGAGTCAAGTCTTTCCACCTCTGCGATAGAAGGAGACATGGCTAACAAAGGATGCTCATTAGTAGCAAGAGAAACAGAGCTATCAATGTCCTCAATCCCTTCTTCAAAGAGGGGATTCACCTCACTAGATATGTAGGCGTCATCAAAATCAAATAAAGGGTTCGAATAAGTCTTGAAAGTTTCATTCGGAACATCTTCATCGGATAGTGACTCGTCATCACTAGAAGTAAAATCATCATCTTGATCAAAAAGAGGATTAGAGAAAGCCAAAGAATCATCGCCCAAAGTGTTGGTGGAAGGAACATCATCGTTAAGAGCGACCTCATCCGTAAGCTCCTCAAAAGTTAGCACATCACAAACCTCATCAAAGAATTTATCAAGACCAAAATCACTAATCTCACTCGAAGTATCACAATCCTTAGAGGCATTGGGGATATTAAGAGAAGGAAGTACAATTACGTTGGGACATTGAGCAGCTAGATCATTCCAAGAAATAGTATTCTCATCTCATCATCATCATAATAGTATTGACGCACAAGAGGAGGGGTATAATCACTAAGATTAGATACTTGCTCTTGTTGCTGTCGCTCTTGTTGCTGTCGCTTTTGTTCCTTCAATGCCTCGGTCAGTTGAATTAAGCCGTCATGAAGTTTCCAAAGAATGGCTTGTCTTTCTTCATTCAGAGTAGTGAGTTGTTGGGCAATACGAATTCTCTGAGAGGATTGATGATTGAGGTTGGGGTGTGGGGCCTCACAGTTATGAAAACCAGAATTATAGCACGGATGTGGCTCATAGTAAGTCATCGGTTGAGAAGAATTATAACACGGATTTGGTTCATAATAATACATCGGTGAAGAAAAATGAGGACACGGATTTGGCTCATAATAATTCATTGGCTGACAATAAGAAGTATCGTGAGGGCCCCCACAATTTTGGCAACATGGGTATGGAGAAAAACCCGGTGCTTCTTGTAGATAGCTATTACCATTGTCATAATTGTAACCCAGTTCTTGCTCGCCATGAGGCGGGTATCGAATTAGACACGAAACATGCCAATGAGAATCGCTTCCACAATATATGCAAGGGGGAATAGGAGGTGGATTATAAAAGGATGAATTAGTCAAGTTGCACGATGGACAAAATCCCAATTGTGAATCGATTGAAATAGGAGGAAGGTCTTTTCCGCATTGCTCACATGTACACCATTGACATGAGTCGTTCCCGTATAATCGTCTCCCACACCCGACGCAATGGACATAAGAATCCATAAAGAAAAATAGATAAGCAAGAAGAATATTTTTGGAGCAAAACTTTGAAAAAAGAGATGCTTTTATGATTTTCAAATGTTTTTGGGATTTTTGAAATTTTTTGACACGAAAAATAACGTTCACGAGTGAACGGATCCCAAAAGCCAACGCGTCTCTCATAAAAAACCTTTAATCTTCACGAAAAGAGCCGGCAACGACGCCATTTGATACAAGGCTTTTAGTATGGGGTTCAATTAAATTCTCGGTATCTTCTCGAATCGATCACGGTTCAAAGTGTGACTTAGTCGTTCTTGGTAGAAAAATAAGAAAGGTTTGGTTGTCTAAAACTAATTTAAAAATAAAGACTAGGAAAGATAAAAATTAAAACTTTAAAAAGTAAATGCAAAGTAAATAAAACGTAAATAAAGCGATAAATTAAA
Source organism: Glebionis coronaria (assembly GCA_025667525.1). Taxonomy (NCBI): domain Eukaryota; kingdom Viridiplantae; phylum Streptophyta; class Magnoliopsida; order Asterales; family Asteraceae; genus Glebionis; species Glebionis coronaria. The sequence continues at coordinate 70,918,672 of CM046874.1, forward strand.
GCGATAAAAGTAAATAACGTAAACTTAAAACGCAACTAAAATTAAACTAAAGCAAGGCTTAAAATGTAAACTTGAAATAAAACTAAAGGCAAGTAAACTAAAAGTGCGACTAAGTATAAAAGCGGGAAAAGTAAAGCCAAATGAATAAAAATGCAAAAATTACAAAACTATGAAAAACAGCTCATCCGGAATAAAACCCTTCATTCGGAATAAACATGTTCATCCGGAATAAATCCCTTCATCCGGAATAAATAGCTTCATCCGGAATAAAGGCCTTTATCCGGAATATATGTTCATTCGGAACAAGAGGTTCATCCGGAATAACAAAACTCGTTCGGAATATACACTCATCCGGAATAATGTCTTCATCCGGAATAAGTGGTCATCCGGAATAAAATAATTCATCCGGAATACATGTTCATTCGGAATAAAAATATTGATGCGGAATAAAAATTTGTTCATTCGGAATAATAAAAGGGAAAGCTTCTTTCGGAATAAAAAGTTCATTCGGAATAATCTAAACAAAATCCTTCGTTCGGAATATCATGCTTATCCGGAATAATTGAAACTAAAACCTTCATTCGGAACAATCAAAGTGAAATTCTGATTCGGAATAAATAAACAAAACGTTCATTTGGAATATCTAATTGATGCGGAATAAAATAAAGAAATTGCTCGTTTGGAATAACTGAAGAAAAGGTTCATCCTGAATAATATGTGTTCGTTCGGAATCTGGGAACAAGAAGAACACGAAGAACAGGGAAACAAGATAAAGCCACGAATTTAAACCAATCTAACCAAACTCAACCAAAAGATTATATCAAAATAACCAATTAACATCTACTAACAATAATCAATCAAAATAAATCATCAAAACAAGCAATCATAACCAACATAATCAAAACCCACTTGATTAAAATTAAGAAAAACTCAAGAACACAACCGTAATCAAAAGCAAGGATTATGCAAGAAAGGTAGAAGAAGATTAATTAAAAGCTTGATTAAAATGTAAAGATTCAACAATTAAAAACATGAAGATTAAATCTTGAGAGAGAAAACATAATTTTAGAGAGAGAAAGCATAAAATTAAACTAATCCTAATCTCATCCAAAAACTAACCAACCCTCTCCTAACAAATGAGGGTGGTATATATAGGAGAGGGGAGTGGTTGGTGGCTTCTCCCTTCTTTCTTTCTTCCGTCTCGTCTTTAAAGTCTCGACTTTTGGCTCGGGATTTCTTTAAACTCGTCTTGAAATTTCTTCATAAATAAGACTTGAGTTCTTCGGCTTTATTAAAATTCCGTCTTTGGACTTTTTCTTTGATAAATCTTCAGAATAGGTCTTGGAATTTCGTTCTTTTTGCACTCTTGATTGCATGACTTCGTCTTTTGTCTTTTTCTTTGATAAAAGCCCGTGAGAGCCCGTGTTTTCCTTCCTTTTCACATATTGGTCCTAAAACACAACAAAAACACAAACCACGCATAATTCCGACATTTACGACATAAAATACACGTTATGTTCTCGTTTTCATTGCAATTAAGTGGTAAAAGGATGGGTGTTTTCACACCTATCAGTCTTCTACTTCCTTTATCTTCCCTTGACTTTTTTTTTGCCAAACCTTTTCATTCATTTGAGTGCTCTTAAGCTGAGGCCGGCTAACACTAGCAGTGGGGACTACTCTTGTAGTAAAAGACACACGTCTATTAGTGTTTCTAGAATTCTAAGGTGACTGAGTTTCTTTGTTGTGTGTGGGTTTAGTGGCTAATCTATACATTCCTGGTTTAATCACATTTGTGTTCTTAATGCTTTGTGATCGAATATATGTTTTGGGAGTAATCTGTGGTAACCTATCCTTCCCAACCATCTTGGGGGCAAACCCAGGTTTTGCAAATGCAGAATTTGAGGACAGAGGGTTTAGTCACTTTGTGCGCATTGGGTTATCTAACAATAGGTTTCTTAACACTAGGTTCCACAATTTTCCCACCCATCTTAGCAACGAGTTTCTTCAACTCTGCTATCGCTATTTCTTTGTCTTGTAACTGATCTTTCAAGTCTTTAATTTCTAAACTCTTTTAATTCCTTTCTTGACACATTTGGGAAAGTTTTTCTTACAATTTATTATCATGTGGAAAACTTCCTATGTCTTTTTGCAAAGCAAGTTCAAGAGAATGAAAATGTTTTTGAAGGAAATCAGTTTTGTGTTGAAGTAACTCAAAAGCCCTTTTATCAACATTTTCTTTACGTTTTGAAAGCTCAGTTTCAAGCCGTTCACAATCTTTGATCTTATCAATATATTTGCATGCAACATCAGAATATTCATCGATATCAGCACAAGATTGAAGAGTAACACACAAAATATCTTTGGAGAGACATTCTTCTAAGAGTAGATCATATTCGTTTGAAAAATCTGATTTGTCATTTTGAAGTTCATCAATTTCTTTTTCAAGAGACTCAACATATTTCAAATCATCAAACATTTCAGTCCGAATCAATTTTTCAAACTCAAGAATATTTTTTTTTATTATCTTCGTATTTGGTATTAAAATTTCTTTCACAAGCACAGTTATGTCGTGAGGAATCTTTGTTTTCCACTTATCCTTTTCACGTTTTTGCCAACCGCTTTCAACAATTGATTGAACATTATCAATGTGATGTTTAAGAATACCAAGTGTTTTTCTGCTTTTGCTTTTAGACACATCAAGAGGCAAATAGTTAATATATTTAAAAACATTTGATTTATTAGTGGCAAAAATTTTCTTCCATTGAGTTCTTCGTTGTTTGCTTTAAAGAAACAATTCCTCACGAGACTTCTGTTTTTGTGGAGTGAAGAGACCATAAAGACTGTTTTCATAAGCATAATTATATGGTGTCACAAAATCTTTATTGACCGGTGATCTACTCTCCTCATCCCAAAGGGACGTCTCTTCACTATCGAGGCTAACTACTGGGCAATCATGATCGATCCATTCAGACTCATCAAGATATAAGTGAGGTTTTGTAGATTGAGCTTGTTCGAGGTACTTGGGACTAGCAAAACTATCTTGACCCTTGAAAAACGACCGAGGTGATATCATTCTAACGATTTGAATAGAGTCATGCGTTTTATAAACAACTTTTTCAAAAAATGGATTTGTTTTTCGAGATCCTTTACTTTTTCAGTATCTTTGCCTTGTCCATTTTTGAAATCTTGTTTTAATTTTTCAACCTCTTGTTTCTTTTCGTCAAGAATTTTAACAGAATCGATGGTATTCATAGAAAGCCTCTGTTCAAGTGTATTAACTTCTGTTGTGGCAAGGTACGTTTTTTGACGTTCATCACTTAATAAAACGTTAAATTGACGTTTTTCTTTAGTTAACAAAGCAATAGCTTCGTTGTAGTTATTTTCAAAATCGTCATTTTTAACGATAATTAAACGAATTTTGTAACCCTCAAGCTCTTTGTCTCTTTTAAGAAGCTGAGTCCTATAACTATCAATGGTCTCACTAGATTTTATAAAAGCGGCTTTGCTTTCTTCAAAGTTTTGAGTGAGCGTTGCGTCTCCTTCTTTAATTGCTTTTGCCTCTTTCTATTTTCATTAACATCTTTTAGTAAACTAGCAATTAAATTAGCAAGCGCGACACACTCCTCGTCATCATATTCATTTGCATGTTGATCATCCTCAAACTCATTATTGCACATGTCTGATGAATCGGGTGTGGTATTGCTATCAATCGTTTCCATCATACATGTTGTTAATGCAAGTAATGCCTAAAAACATTATTAGTGTTAACTAATCTTTCTTAGTTTTGATCACAACAAACCATACAACACATTTAGTGTAGAAACAAAATGAATTATTTAACTAACACTATCATCAAGGTAATAATCATATCACTAACCTTTCTTAATCATACTTAGTGATCATCAAAATGATTATCCTTAAAACTCACTTTTACTAATAAGACAAAAGACTTTTTAATAAACTTTCTTTTTTAGAAAATGTTTTATTAAAATGGAAAATGAAAATTTGAAAATGGCATATTCCAAATGCTGTTAGAATATCCTTTGAAGGGTTTAAATACCTCAGATATTCCCACCCCACTAAAAGACAAAAAAGGGAGCGGAGTCTAGTGGCGGTACCTTAAGTACCTAGGCGGTACCTTATCGATATGGTACCGCGGGGGTAAGATAAGGTACCGCGCACAGTATCCGTTATAGATCCGTTGTAACTCTGTCTCCTTTAAATAGTGGGTCAAATCTCATTTTCCAGCAAGCCTCTTGGACGTTTTTCTCAGCCCCTTTTCTATTTTCTATAGCATAATCATTAGTAAATGATCACTTAATTTGTTAAGGATGTTTACATATGATTATCCTCTTGATCCCCTCCTTTACCATGTCCAATGAGAAGATCACTCACTCATTAGTGTAGTGATAAATATGAATTTATGAGCTAGTCATATTCATCATGATACCTTTTTGTTTTAGGTCAATCCAATGTATTTATGAATACTTGGACTAGTTGTGTTCATCCAAGTAATTTGTGGATACTTGGATTTATTGTGTACATCCATTGCATATGTGTTTGCTTGGATTTGTGTTGTGTAAATCCAAGCTACATGTGTGTACTTGGATAAGTCTAGTTGAGTTGTAATAGATTTGATTAGGAGTTCTCACTAAACTATAAAGTGATGTGGTTGTGTCTTGTGAGTTCTCACTAAACTTTAAAGTGATTAGTAGTTGTGTTGTGTGAAGTTCTCACTTAGCTTCAAAGTGAAGAGTCGTGAAGATTGGTTCTAGCTTTCGATTAGAACTCGACATCTAGCCTTGTGTCGTTAAATTGTGAAGTAGGCAACGTCGTGAAGATTGGTTCTACCTTTCGATTAGAACTCGACATCTAGCCTTGTGTCGTTAAATTGTAAAGTAGGCAACGTCGTGTAGATTGGTCCTAGCTAAAGATTAGGTCTCGACATTTAGCTTAGTGTCGGAAAATAATGTAAGCAACGATGTAAGGTTTTCTCCGCCGAGAAGGGAGCTTGTGGATATAGTGGAAATCTCGAGTAGGTGTACTCGAGGAGTGGAGTAGAAACGAGGATAGAGCCTCGTTGTCGAACCACTATAAATCTTGGTGTCTTCCCACTAGGTTGTCTCCTTCCTTGCTCTTTACCTATTTCATTATCATTATACTTGCTTATTATCCTTGCTAGTGTATTTCAATTGAACCTAATCATTATGCAACTTAGCATCAAGTAAAAGATAGTTTTGATACAAACCAAATTGAAAGTAATTTTAATTTGGTCATCAATAGAAGAGAAACTACTCAACCCCCCTTCTAGTTTCTACAATTGGTATCAGAGCGATGGTCACTCAAGACCTTTGAAGTATATTGTACTTTAAAACTTGGATCGATCCATTGTCTCCTCAAATTAGAAGGTCTAGTTGTACTAAAGTTTCTCTTTGGTCAAAACTATGTTTTCTTTGAAAAATAGGTCTTTTAATTAAAAATATTGCATCCCACTTAAGATTAGTAGCCTTTATGCATTTTAGATATACTCTTGAAATGTATCTACTAGTTTGCATCTTGCTTTCTGTAGGTACTCATGAAGATCAATCAATTAATTGGTTATGGATTGAGTTACTTACACTTGTAGAAGAATCATTTTCATTGATCTTTAACATCTTTGAATAATGATACCAAGATGATTGGGAATTATACTAGTCCTTGAAGACTTAGTACTCATCATAGTCATTGATTGGGCATAGCACTTATTCCTTCATGGATTGCTCTTTGTGGCCAAGGTACGCTCTCGTTCTTCCACACGCCCTTTGATCATTCTTTTGATCATTACTTGACTATGTGCTTGTTCTTGGCATCCTTTCCTTGACATTTATTTGTGGTTTGTGTTTCTTTTCTTTTATCCTCTCGAACCTTCATTGATTGGATACTTGACTCACTATGGTGATGTAGAGTGAGTTAGTAGAAGCTTAAAGTATCAAGCATGATTTCCATGGTTTGCACCCATACGGTTAGTAGGCCCTTTGTGGGAGAGAAAGTGAATTAATACTTTGCTCATATTTTGGTTTAGACTAAGACTATTATTGAAAGTGATCTTAGTTTAGACTTGAATAATTGCTTTGTGTTTATTCATTACCAAAGCCGTTTATCGTTTCGCCGGAAAGGCACGTCTTAAACCACTATATATGACACAAGCTCTTCGTTTCAACTATTTGAAGATTGTCATTAATCCCTTGAGCATTGATCCTAGTCTTGATTCACTTCCCTTGATTTCTCTCCACTTAGTCGTTTTGCTACGAGTAGTCGTTTGTCCGTTTCGGTTCTTTTTGATCTTGATTTAACTCGTAATCCTTCGTTAAGGCATATTGCTTAGTGTTATGATGATCCAATGATATTCTAAAAGGCTCATGATTTAATTTTAAGTATTTTAGAAAAACTGGATTTTCAAAATTTCGCGTTTTTCAGAGATAGAAACCTGCCTCTGTAGGCGGTTCCTTATCTCCGCGGCTCAAAACCCGCGGTACCTTATCGATAAGGTACCGCGGGCAGAAACTTTTGTCAGAGCGCCAGTTTGTGTTTTTTATTCTTTTTCAAACCAAACTCTCTCTCTCCCAAAAACACACAGCCGACGGGTTTTACCTTTTCCACCATTGTTGAAGCTTTCAAAACCTTCAATCACTCAAACTAATTGATTCCAAGTTGTGGGTTTCACTCATCCATCATCTAGCATCAATTAATTGTAAGTATTTTCTTTCAATTTCATCTATTTTGTTCTAGGGTTCATCCCTTCATAATTGGGGATTTTTAAAATTGAAATTGAATTAAAACCTTAATAGGAATGTGGGTTGACATAGTTATTTTACTATGATTCCTTAGGTTCATATTCATTAAGATTTTACTAAAACCCACTTATAGAACAAATCCGAATTTAGGCTAAATGATTTTGGTTGAATTATGGATTTGAGATGAACCCATGAACAAGTAGGTAATGACATTGTTAATGCTTACCTAAAAACCTTGTTTTGAAAAACCAATGATCTAATCCATTGTTGATCTAACATAGATCATGTGTTCTTGGTTAATGATGGAATAGACACATTGTGAACATGAAAATGATAAGGATTCAATCCTATGTTTGTCAAGAAATTGATATAACACATTTTCATTTTTCGTTTTCCTTTTTGATTTTCATATGAGTGATTGGAGAAATATTGTCTTGTGTTTGTATTTAGGTACTTAATCATGCCTTCTCAATTTCACAAAGATCATCAATTCACTAGAGATTATATGCCCGACATCTCTCAAACCTTTGTTTCCCCTCAACTCCAAAATGCTTTTCCATCCCTTTCCTCTCGTTGTTTCCATGAGGGTAGGATTGTAGACTCAAGAATATCGGGAGATAATTATATCAACTCTATGTTCGAGCTAATTGGGTTTGATTGTTTGCTTTACATAGACGAGGTAATTTATCCCTTGTTCCTTCTTGAGTTCTTTAGTACTTACTCCATGCTTGAAATCAACGACCAAATCTTTATCCGTTTCTTGTTGAATGGTCAAATCATTCAATATTCCCTCGATGACTTTGGTGATATTCTTGGTGTGCCATTTGAAGGCACTTGTCGTTTCACGGATAAGTGGAGACTAGATTCTCTCTTGGAGTCAAACGACAAACCTCCAAATGACACCACCTAAGTTGATCTAAATTTCATCCTTGAAATCATCACGAAAGAGCGTAGTGGAAACGTTGTGAGAAGCCTTCATACAAATGTGCGAAATGTGAATAGGTATGAAGTGCTCTCAAGCGACCTTAAGGATTATATGATCCAATGGGCAAACATCCTTAGGGAAAATTTGTTTTGTCTTGGTGGGAACCGGGATCATATCCCGGCTTGCATGGGGCATATGTTGTTTTGCCTATTTACTTCCACCAAGTACAATCTTGCATATTACATCGCTCGACGTATAAATTATGCTCTTTCCAAACCCAAAACAAACCTCCCTTATGCTATGCTTCTTACTCGCCTCTTTAGAAGGGTTGTTCAAGATTTTCCTCAACTCGATCTTTCTCGCTTTCACCCGGTTCAACGGGTTATGTTGCCTATTCAAGAGGCGTATCAACGAAAGCAAAGAAGTGACCGTGGTTCGAGAAAATCCGACCATCAAGAGCCGGATGAGGAGGACACCGATATGCCACCAAGTGATGGTGATGGCATCGGTCCTAGTTCTCATTTTGACTCTTCGAGCAACTCCCATCCATCCTCAAATCAGTTCGAGGATGATTTTGAAGACTTAGCTCCTCCTCCTCACCCTTCTAGTGATGTTCCTGAAGATCTCAATATGGAGCATCTTTATCGTGATAATCTTAGAACCCGGGGAGAATTACATGAACACCGAGTGGAGTCAAGAAAAGGGTTCAAGTATTTGGGAAAGATGATCAAGGGTTTAGGAAAGAAAAGGAGGTGAAGACTTTGAAGTTGTGTCAAAGTTTGGATTTGATGGTTTAACATTTGGTTATTAACACTTTGGTTTGGTTGTTTATTAACTTGTGTTGCATGCTTGGATTACAATTTATTTTGATCCTTAATGTTTGTTATGCCATCTTGTTTGTGTTTTACATAGTTTTGTGCATGCCTTTTGATAGTTAGCTTATTAAATTATGATCTGTAGTTAACTTTGGCTTGTAAAACCTTTGGGAAAAATCTGGGTTTATCAAAAACTGAAATGGGAAATTTTTTGAAAACCTTCTGGACGCGGTTCCATATCGACCCACAGTTCCTTATCGATAAGGTACCGCCGGTCCTAGATAAGAACCGCCGGCCACTGTGCACGACAGCATCTTTGCTTTACACTGTTTTCTTAATTTTGTGTAAACCTTGCATGATTTTCAGTAACAAACTGCACATTTCCTAAACTAGGGTATCTAAATTCATTATTAACCTAAAATGATTTTAACCCATTACTAGTTTGAATCATACCCTCAACCATTTAAACCCACCTTGTTTGCATGTTCTTCACACATCAAACATACTTCCCTAAACCTTAAACCACCCTAATCAACCATGGTGTGTACCAAAACCTCAAACACTTCCAAGACCTCCACCCCAAGAAAAACTCTCAAAATAAGGGTTAAGGTAGCTAAGCCTAACTCTTCATCTTTCCATACACCTAAGAATGAGAATGCTCCTATCCTCATTTCTTCATCACCTTCCCCACCTCTTGCTCCATGCAAGACCTCCTCCACCCATGGTACTAACCACTCCATTGGTTCTACCTCCTCTTCATTCAATTCTAGAATGAATGAGCTTTCTTCACCCTTCACTCCAAGTGCACCCTTGGAAGTGACACCACAACCTCAACCAATCCAAAGCATTCCTTTTAGGAATGACTTTGATGACACTTTGGTGACTTCACCATTTACCCCTCACAACTCACCAATTTCACCAACCTTGGAGGATTTACCTCCACACTCACCCTTTTCCCCTTTGGGGAACATGCCTCCACTTTCACCCACTTCACCCTTGGAGAACTTGCCCCCTCCTCCTCCACCCAACTCAAATATCCCAATTTTGGGTGTCCCACTTTCCCTCCTCTTGGGTGATCCTTACTTTGGGTTTCAACAAACTCATGGTCCTAGATGTCCATGTTGTCTTTACAACCACTTCCTCATCCAAAACTTAAGGATGGATATGTATGGACTTCATAGGGGTTTGCAAGATTTCTTGCTTACTTTGTTCTCCATGCCTCCTCCTAGGAGATGAATGATGGAGTCATTTCATAATAAGAGTTTTCAACAACAAGCCAAAGAAAACTATTTATCTAGATTTTATGATAAGCTAGCTATGTATTAGTTAGTTTTATTTATCTTTGTTCTTGTTTCCTTATTAATGAATGTCTCATGTTGTTGTGTTTTGGATTTAGCTTTGTGTGATTCTATCCTTTTGTGCACACTAATCAACTTTAATTTGAAATTAAAATTGAACCTAAATCTATCACAACCCCTAAAACTTGACTAAAATTGGTTCAAAATGATATCTAAATTATTTTTTCACCCTTTGTCAAGACATTCTTTGTGAATGTGTTACTTTATGCAACCCTAGCATATTTTGGTTCTAATAGAGGTAAAAATCCAAGATTTGCAATTTTTTGAAAAAGTCTCAGTTTTTCCCAAAACTCAGGAAAAACTTGGTTTAAAGTCCACTAGACGCGGTTCCTTAAGGACCCGCGGTTCCTTAGTGATATGGAACCGCCGACCCATATAAGGTACCGCGGCCAGAATGTGGCTTGTGACGAATTTTTGGTCAAAACCTTTAAACCCTATTCCCAGTCAAGATTCCTTGTTTACTCAAATTGACTAAACATTCCTTGACAATACACATTTTGTATTCAAATTCTTACCTTGATTACATTTTACTTATACCCCAACCTTGAGATTTCATTCTCACACCTTCCCAACCTTGAGAATTCATTCTCACATAACCTTGAGATATCATTCTCACACTCTCACAATGCCTAACTCCTACATTCCTAACCTTGACATTTCTTTGTCACAACCCCACTCACGCAAAGCTTGCTCATCCAAGCTTTCAAAGAAACCGAAAATCTCGGTTTGACCCGTTTGGGTTAAGAAGAATGAACCATCTTCGTCCAAACCACCCAAAAACCCTACCTTCTCTCCAATCAAGTATTGGAATGAGACTTATACCATAAACCCTATCACCGGAGCAAAAGAACATGTTCCACCACCACCACAATCCTTCAACACCCCCCAACTCAATGACCTTTCCACCTTCCCAAACCTCACAAGGCATTGTGAAAACATTCCCAAACCCTTTACCCCACCACCACCAAACCCTAAGTTTGATGCCATACCCACATCAAACGATTTTGTGTTGCATCATGGATCCTGGTGTGATTGTTGCCGATTTCAAAAAATTGAACTTGCTCGTGTGTATGAGAAGTTAAATTTTCTTGAATTCCTCCTCACTCGACCTCCTATTCAAGTTTTCGTTCCAGTGGACAAAACTTCGAATGATGCATTGTCGTCCTTTTAGTTTTATTTTATTTTTAGCAATCTTGGAAAATATCACTATTAGACTCGCTTATGCTTAGTAGTTTATTTTCCATATTTATTGCTTTTAGATACTCATACTATGTGTATGACTATCCTCTTTGTTGTATTTTTTTTAACTTTTGTGTTATTTGTGTGCTACCTAATTAGTTCTATTTTTTGAGTTGATCTTGGTTAAATTTTTACAATTGCTTATGGGTGATTCCATCAATTCTAAAGCTTTAACCCATTGACAAGCCTATCATCTTCATTTTATTGAAGTTTGATTTTGTCAATTACCTCTTTGGACATACTTAGCAAAATACTTGCTTCTAATTTGCGATTTCTTCTCTTTCTCCCTCTCAAGTTACTTAGTAGGTAGTGATCATATATACATTGGTGTTTCTTTCCTTTCTACTAACCTTTGTGTAGCATGTCACCTTAGCTCACAAACTTGGTGCCCCAAGCAAGGGGGAGCAACCACCAAGGGGGAGCTACTAGCAAAGTTCGATGCACTTCAAAGACTTATGCTAACCTTTTTGCTACGACAAAGGGGGAGAAATGATAGTGATAAACTATTTAAATAATTCCATAGTTTGTGTTTATACGTAAATGAGTTTATCGTTTGTCGTAATCAAAAAGGGGGAGATTGTTAATGCAAGTAATGCCTAAAAACATTATTAGTGTTAACTAATCTTTCTTAGTTTTGATCACAACAAACCATACAACACATTTAGTGTAGAAACACAAAATGAATTATTTAACTAACACTATAATCAAGGTAATAATCATATCACTAACCTTTCTTAATCATACTTAGTGATCATCAAAATGATTATCCTTAAAACTCACTTTTGCTAATAAGACAAACGACTTTTTAATAAACTTTCTTTTTAAGAAAATGTTTTATTAAAATGGAAAATGAAAATTTGAAAATGGCATATTCCAAATGCTGTTAGAATATCCTTTGAAGGGTTTAAATACCTCAGATATTCCCACCCCACTGAAAGACAAAAAAGGGAGCGGAGTCTAGTGGCGGTACCTTAAGTACCTAGGCGGTACCTTATCGATATGGTACCGCGGGGGTAAGATAAGGTACCGCGCACAGTATCCGTTATAGATCCGTTGTAACTCTGTCTCCTTTAAATAGTGGGTCAAATCTCATTTTCCAGCAAGCCTCTTGGACGTTTTTCTCAGCCCCTTTTCTATTTTCTATAGCATAATCATTAGTAAATGATCACTTAATTTGTTAAGGATGTTTACATATGATTATCCTCTTGATCCCCTCCTTTACCATGTCCAATGAGAAGATCACTCACTCATTAGTGTAGTGATAAAGATGAATTTATGAGCTAGTCATATTCATCATGATACCTTTTTGTTTTAGGTCAATCCAATGTATTTATGAATACTTGGACTAGTTGTGTTCATCCAAGTTATTTGTGGATACTTGGATTTATTGTGTACATCCATTGCATATGTGTTTGCTTGGATTTGTGTTGTGTAAATCCAAGCTACATGTGTGTACTTGGATAAGTCTAGTTGAGTTGTAATAGATTTGATTAGGAGTTCTCACTAAACTATAAAGTGATGTGGTTGTGTCTTGTGAGTTCTCACTAAACTTTAAAGTGATTAGTAGTTGTGTTGTGTGAAGTTCTCACTTAGCTTCAAAGTGAAGAGTCGTGAAGATTGGTTCTAGCTTTCGATTAGAACTCGACATCTAGCCTTGTGTCGTTAAATTGTGAAGTAGGCAACGTCGTGAAGATTGGTTCTAACTTTCAATTAGAACTCGACATCTAGCCTTGTGTCGTTAAATTGTGAAGTAGGCAACGTCGTGTAGATTGGTCCTAGCTAAAGATTAGGTCTCGACATTTAGCTTAGTGTCGGAAAATAATGTAAGCAACGATGTAAGGTTTTCTCCGCCGAGAAGGGAGCTTGTGGATATAGTGGAAATCTCGAGTAGGTGTACTCGAGGAGTGGAATAGAAACGAGGATAGAGCCTCGTTGTCGAACCACTATAAATCTTGGTGTCTTCCCACTAGGTTGTCTCCTTCCTTGCTCTTTACTTATTTCATTATCATTATACTTGCTTATTATCCTTGCTAGTGTATTTCAATTGAACCTAATCATTATGCAACTTAGCATCAAGTAAAAGATAGTTTTGATACAAACCAAATTGAAAGTAATTTTAATTTGGTCACCAATAGAAGAGAAACTATTCAACCCCCCCCCCCCCCCCTCTTCTAGTTTCTACACATGTGTCAATAATTGTTGTTGGTAGATCACTATGCTCATGTGTATCACCAAACACATTATATTCATCATCATGTTGTATCTTATCAATTGGCTCGGTATCAAAGATAGGACCATTGTCATTTTCAGCGATGTTAAGGACCTCATGAATCTTTGCCACGTATGAATAATGTGCCTCGAGTTCTTGGTTAGATAGTTCATCGTCTGTGTCGTCAAGCATTTCTCCTTCCTCAGCTGATAACTTGATCCCAGCTTCCATCTTCTTGCACAACAGCATCTTTTCTTTATGATAACCATAATCTTTAACCCTCTTTGGCTGTCTGCATTCCCTAGCCAAATGCCCAAAACCTCGGCAGTTGAAACACTGAATCCCACTTTGTTGCACAACTTGAGTACCAACAGTTTCCCTATTTCCAACAATAGTAGCAACCCTCTGATTATCATACATCACGGGTTATCGATCATACTTTGTAGGACTCTCAGCACGCCTTCGCGTGTTATTCCTTGGAAGACTCTAAGCGTAGTTGTTCCTTGTGTTTGATGATGTTCTGAGGTTGTTGTTGGTGGGTTTGTAGATTTTCCTGTATTGCTTCATAATGAAAGCCATTTGTTGCTTGAATTCCCTATCCTTTTGAGCTAGTTCTTCATCACTGTCTTCTTCGGATGATTGCTCAGGTGTGGGTGATGGTGCTCTTGCAACTTCTTTGCCTTGGGATCTTGTTGGAGCATGTGACATAGAGACAGTGGATGATCATGGTGATGATGATTGAGTAGAGTAGGTCTTTGGAGCACGAGAACGATAATCTGGATAATGTTGAGTGGTAGTCACCAAAGCAAGTGGTTTTGAAACCTTTGCAACTCGTTCAGCTCGAAGTTTATTTGCCTCATTTTGAAATTGTTTCAAAATGTCAAAGAGCGTGTGATAGAAAACTTCGTCTAAATTTTTTCGATGTTTCACCAAGGTGACAAACCATGTCCACTCGTGTTGAAGTTGTTGTACAAATTCGACATTGATTTGCATGGTGGAGACTTGCAAGTTGTTTCGGGTCATGTCATTCATCATTTTGTAGGATCCGGAGTAATAAGATACAATTGATTCCCCATCCTTTGAAGTAAACTTGCCAAAGTTACAAAACATCTTGGTTTTCATATCTTGTTTGTTAAGTGATTCACCTTGTTGCAATCTTTCAATAGCCATCCACATTTCTTTAGCAGTAGGGCATGCATCAACCATGGAATAAATATCATCTCCAATGCCACTGAGAATTAAGTATATTGCTTCCTTCTCTGCATCAAACCAAGCACGGTTCTCTGGAGTGAGGTCGTTTCTCTTTTCATCACGTTCATAAGCTGGTTGTTCATCAGTTGTGTCTGTGGCTGGTACTGCAGGAACTTTTATCCTTGAGAATTTATAGGGGCCTTAAAGCATCACCGTTAGGTTTTGTGTCAAGATAACGTAGAAAACGGGATGCCATTGATCATATCGACCCGACACAAGCATTGGTGGTCTCTCTTTGTTACCCACCACCATGATGTTGTTGTTTGTCACACGATATTCTGTAGTAGAATCCATCTTAATATTCTCTGAAATGATGAAGTAAATATGGATCTTAAGTAGATGTTATAGTGATTGTTGTTGACGTGAAAAATTGTTGAAATCCCTTAAAAAATGTTCTCGAAAAACCAAAAATTCTCCAAGACCAATAAACACACGAATTCGAAATTTTAAGTGTATTTTTGGAATTTTTCAAAAGAATCCTCCAATTTGTCGCAATGTCAAAATATCTATCTCAATGCAAAGTCTGTCGCAATGTCTTGAACCTGTCGCAATGTCTAAACTCAAACCTGTCACAATTATCCAAAACTCAAACTTGTCGCAATGACTCAAAACTCAAACTTGTCGCAATGTCAAATCTCAAACCTGTCGCAATGCCTAGACTTTGAACTTGTCGTAATCACGCATATCGCAATACCTCCTATCGCAATAACACGCCGAATACTTGTCTCAATGTATAAACCCTTGACTATTGCGATGGAAAGGAAGCACAAGTGTCGCAATATGGGTACTTTTCCGAAACTTTAGGTAAAAAATGAGATTTTTGCGTAGAAAAATGTGATTTTAACCAAACCAAAACACCCAAATCCCTACCACGACTATGTAGGAGATTGATATCAAGATTTAGAGCACAGAAAAACAAAAACAAATTTGAATCCGAGATGATTTATGGATTAAATCATACGAATCAAATGATATAACAACAACCAATCACAAATCTACCTCATGGCGATTGATACCAATTGTTGTTCCATATAATATGTGATGATAAAACAAGAAAGGTAGATAGAAGATAGATGAATTCTAGAGAGAGAAAGTAGAGAGAGAAAAGAGAGAGAATGGTTGGAACTTGGTGAATATTATATTAGAGAGAATGAGAAAAATGAACCAACACCCTTCCTAACATGCTAGAAAGGGTATTATAGTCCCCTTACATGTGGGCTTGATTATGGACTATATGTTTGGGCCGGGCTTTCCTTTTAGGCTTTAGTTATTTATGAATGAACTTTAGCTTAAAGTTAAGCCCGTAAAACACGACTAACATACTACCTATTACAACGTTCTTAAATACGATACATAATAAACATATGACCGAACATTCTTGTTTGACTCAATATTTTGAGGCTAATTAACAACGAAGATCCTAAAAAAATTAAAATTAGGATTTCAAAACCCTAATTTTAATTTTCCAAGAAAATCAACGGCACCACTAATATAAGCTTCCAGAACACTAGAAACACCAAGAATCAGAACCAGGATGCAAAAACCCCAAAAATGAATTTAGGGTTTCACAAACCTAATTCACCAAATGATAGATCTGGCCTCAAATAACCAGAGAGAGCTTAAATCAGAGCTAGGATCTAAAATTATAGCTCTGAAACCATGTTTAAACATGAGAATCAAAGTAACAACTTAGATCTGTCACCCAATCAACCTCCCCTTGGTGATTTATTAAAAGAAAATCCAAGTATAGATTATAAGACAAAAGATTGATCCTCTAACGAGTGCCAATCAACAAATACAAAAGAGATAAGGTGAGAAACCTCCCAACTAGGTTGATCCATTCTCCTCACAACATAAACATCAACCCTCAATAAATAATACAAGATGAAATTCATCCCATGATAGAGACCACAAACAGCTCTAGGGTTTGAGAGAGAATTAGAGAGCAGCACACACACACACACACATGTGTGTGTGTGTATGTTGATGTGTTAAGGAAACCCTAGCAACCAGCTAGGGTAATAATACTCGTTCAAGTGGTAATGGGCCAGGAATAAGGCTTCCAACGGTAAGCCCACGATCAGTCTAGCATATCTTTGATAAATAGGCAAGAATAGTCCCTGCACATTTCAAAAAAACACAAAACAAGCACAATACATATAAAGCAAGATAAGTTTGTAAAGTTAACAAATAATGCTTAAATAGTTTTAGCATTAGCTAACTAGGTTTTGAAAGGGTTATATAAACCATTATACTTCCCGTTCAATTCGTATAAAATACTCAAACAACAACCTCAAATCGATTGTTTGTATACATTTGGTTCACACTTCATTTACTCCTCACTCAAAAGTTATGGCATCTGTTTACAAAATTAAATGTGAAAATAAGTACTAAATAGACTACTAAAAATAAGAAAAAGATTAAGTTATAGATGGGATGACTAAAAGACTATTCTTACTCAATATTTAGTAAGTAAAAGTGTAAAACTTTTAATGACTCTTTTGTTAAAAATTAAAGGAGTGAGCAAAAGTTGTGAGTTTCCTTTGCTTACTTTTATATATTTATTGTGTTTTAGTAAGAAAAAATTATAATGACTTAAATAGTTGTTTATTTTATTAGCAATCAAAACTATTAATAAGTAAATGTACTTTATTTTGTAGTGTCTCATTAGTTAACAACCAAAGCATTAAAAACCTATTAAACTCTTTCAAGTGTTTCATGCAATTACAAAGTAAAGATACTACCAAATTGTATTCGGTTACCTGGTGTAACTATATTCGGTTTTAATTCTTTGTTAGCTTGTTTTATACCGAAAATAAACGTACCCACTTAAGATTTTAGGTTTGGGTTTAGCAATCAAGGAACCTTATACACTCGTTGTTAGAAACGTGAAGTTAAGCTACTAGTATCACGGTGTGTTCGACTGACATGATGTGTGAGCAACAATAGAGATGAAAACTTAGTCATTATATTCAAGTTCCAAGTTCAAGAACTCGTTTATTTGATTTGATAATCTAAACCTAAAGGCTGGTATTTCTTGTTTTATTATGTGTTAATCATATGTACCAAACTATATCCAAGCCTTTTGTTGGGTACTCGTAGTTACTTGGTTTACTAGTTCTAAAATTCTAACAATGGCATCACAAGTTAACTCGTTTGGTGTTTATGGGTTACACATAGATAAGCACGCTAGTTTCGCTTAAACATACTTTTTATTTAATTTTATGGCAATAACATGCATTCTTTCCATAAGATTATTAATCTTGATCGAGGTCTTGTAAAATTTGGTAGGTTAACTAATATGTTAGTTGAACTGATTTTATTGTTTTTTGTTTATCTACGACCAAAAGACATTAGTGGTCACGTTATGTGATGCATGATCATTAATAAGTGCCCAGATAAAAAACTTGGTGAGGGTCTTTTCATTCTACATTTGGGGAAGACTCATTATAGAATTGGATCTTATATGGTTTACCCTTTCATATAGAGTCTGTCTTCATCTTTACCTCTTTTTCGATATGTTTTATATGCTTATATATTATTCATTATGACTTGAAAAAAAAGTATGCTAGATCCTTGTAATTAAAAAACTGGTGCATACTTATATCCAAACTTGCTTTAAGTATGTCTCATTGATTAAAATAGTTTTTCTTGTGAATCACTATGTGTTATTTGTAAAAGTTATTTTTTGTCAAATTAATATCGACATAAGAATTATGAAACTTGGTTTTTATTATAAGCTAATTATTTTGCGAAATCATATTCTCACTCAAGTTAGGCTTACATACTGTAATGAATAAATCATCATCTAAACAACGTGATTTGCAAAATTATTGAAATTTTAATACTTAAGTAAAACACCGTTTTGTGTTTTCCTAATGATGGATCTCGCTACTACATTCGTGTATATAGTCAAGCTATCTAGGGTTTGAATGATCTTTAATTCTCTCTCATGTCACATACATGCTCTAGCATCAATTTGGTAATTATCTTGATCACTTGTGCCTTCAGACACATGAAGAGTAGGATCTAGGGTTTGATCATTCTTTAATATTTTCGTGTGGTAAAATACACCTAAACTAAAATCATAACGAAATATTTTTCTTGAATTGTGCTACGTGATGATTGCATGCATCTTTGTACACTATTTTGTCATACATTTTTTAAAACTTATGTGATGCCGTTATGTGAATATTTAAGTCTATGTCACCCAATCTAAGAGCACTTGCATTTGGTTTTACTATCTGGTAATACTTAGTGTTAATTCCAAGCCAGTGCAAAATTTTCATAGGTCAGATGTATGTCAAGCTCTTACATGGGTACGAAGTAAACTGAATATACTTTGTTATACCTTGTACAAGAGGCATAAGATAAGATGAAACATGTTCATGAATTATTAGTTGTAGAACAACCTTGTTGAAAGGGCACTCCATAGTATCGTTGAGGGTGGTCTATCATCGAACTATGACATGTAAAAAAAGGTGGTTTGCAATCTATACGAGACCTGACATAGCTGCAGATGTGGGTATGTTGAATGGGCCTGATCATAGATTACACACATACCTACAATCATAAGGTACGGGTTTAGGAAGCTGGAAGGCTTATGTACAAGGGGTTAACTTTATTTTAGTTATGTTTGTTTTTAGTTCTTAGTTATATTCCAACCAAGATTGTATATGTAGGTTTATGCATACTTTATATATATATATATATATATATATATATATATATATATATATATATATATATATATATATATATATATATATATATATATATATATATATATATATATATATATATATATATATATATATATATATATATATATATATATATATAGTGTCAAACGATGGCTTGTGTCCAAGGAGGTATCAAGTCGACTAGTTTCTTTTCCCTCCTTTTGTAGCAGCTGGTTTCAAATCCTTTAAGAGTTTGTTTTCTTCCCCATCCTCTCTACAATAAATAGGTGGGGGAGGAGATTTTGTACCTTGTTTGATTCTTTACAAACGTTAATACAGATCAAGCGTTTGGTATTTATCTTGTGCATGTTTACTTTTCTGTGTACTTCTATATAATCTGCTAGGGCGAGTTCTTAATTCAATTGAGGTGATCCATTCTACTATTAAGGTTGTAGGCTAACAAGTCTACAACTCTCATTGGAATTCTCCTATTTTCAGTTTTTCGCATAGCGATATTAACTTTTATGGGAACAAGATTGTTTTCTTTTGTTGAAGCGGAGTGGAATTGGGTAGATGAATTATTGAAAAGAAACCCACACGTTTGACAGCGAAACTCCTTGCGTCATGAAACAAACATTCCTAACAATCATAACCATTAGAGAGATTGTAGAAATTTGATAGTAGTAGGCTTTGTAATAAATATGTTAACTCGATGAGGTCACTGGGCCTCCATAAATAAAGACACCTAGCATGTTTTCCCCCTGATATGTACCACAAGACCAAGATATATATCTGATGAAGCTAATCAGTACATTAGGTTGCTGAGTTGGTCTATTTGATGACATGTAGCTAACTTTCAAGAAGAATCTAACCCTAAACTCAAGTTGAAAATCTTACCCTACAATCATTAAAAATCCACTTAAGAAGCTTTTCCGCCTAGACCAAGATCAACAAGTGCTTATTTGTTGCTAATATTCTGTTTGTAGTTTTCGCAAAGCGCGGGCCGCAATTTAACTTATTAAACTCACGCTGAGATTCTTTCCCAAATGTCATAAAAATCCATTTATGAAGCTTTTCCGCCTGAGCCAGATTAACAAATGTTTACTTGTTGACAATATTTTGTTTACTGTTTTCGCAATAGTACCACTTTATTTCTAAGTTTCTTACCGTGTATACTTTTCGTTCTCATCATTCAATGTAAACCATTAACTTGAGAAGAGACAAATCTCACTACTCCAAGCTACGACATGATAAGTAATTACTTTCTTTAAAACACGGCTCTTTCCTCTGTAGATTATACTGTATGGATAGAAAATTACTTATATTATTGGAAAATGATTAGGTATGGTGAATCTTTGAATAAAACAGGAACATTTGACACATTCTTTGGGCATAAAGAAAGGAAAATTCATACATACTTTGTTACTTGTGTATGTAATTTTAATTCTTTTATCTTTTTGTCTGAATAGAATCACAGGATAAAAAAACTCTTTTTGGCTTTTTAGACGGCATTAATTCTTTGCAAGTGCTTGCCCTTTATTCTCTCACTAATTACTTTACTTGATCTCCATCCATTATCATATCCTAAGCCAAATTACTCTCTATTATAATGCGTGATCATTTGTATGTTTGATATCATATACAAGTATTACGTTTTGAAGATTCAATAACACTAATGACATGGAAATATGTACTTATAATTGTTCAAGTTATGGTTGTAATCAGTTACCAAATTGGTAACATTGTTCATCTAAAGTAACTATTTGATACTATTTGTTAAGAACATTCCCTGCAACTTTAAAAACAATCATTAATTGTGATACCCGTGAAAGTGTCGTATGATGCTAAGTTATTGTCTCAAGAGCTGTTCAGTATGAGCATCTCTCTTAAGTTGCGACTCACTTGAGGATGTGATATCCCGAGCCCAACGTTATTTATTTAATCCTATTTTACGAATATTTTTGAAATTTTTAAGAAGTTTCGTTTGTTATATATTTGACGGTTTAAGTTGAAACCAACGTTTACGGTCGTAATTTTAACATTTGACGATTTAAGAAGAACCGATGACGACTACGATACCGACGGATGCCGAAAATTTACCTTTTATTATCGATTGATCGATATTTGAGTTTTTCAAGATTTTTATTTTTATTACGTTTTAAGTCGAGTCGGAACCATATGTATATTCGTTTTGTGTGCGTTTGAACTATTTAAAACTATTTTGAGGTAGCCGGGACTAAACCCGACTCCCGCTAATTTTCAAAGTCGACTAGCTAACTAATCCTGCTCTTTAAAGGTTGTTTTATTAATAAGGCCAAAAGAAAGCTATATTTGCACATAGGTCCTTCCACCACTATATATAAACTAATATTTTCACACACACCTCATTTTAACATAACAAAAAAAATTTCTTTCTCTCCTCTTTCTCTCCATGGCCGCCGGCCACCACCTTCACCACCATAGATCCGCCACAAAAACTTGATTTTTGACAAATCCAATCAAATACCACCTCTTTTTTCATCATTGTAAGTACTCTAATCAATTAAAAACACACATGCAACATCTTTAATTTTTTAAGAATCATGGTTTTTCAAAAACATGTTTTGATGTAATTAAATCATGAAATTGTTAAATTAGTGAGTGGGTAATGTTAATTAACCCATAAAACAAGATGGGGATTTATTATTTTGGTTTTATACAGCCCCAAAACCCACGAATTTTTAGGGGTTTTTGGGTGTTCATGGTGTTTGATGAAATGTGTTGTGGGGTTATGTTTTTAGTGATGTTTTTGATGTTTTTAAATGGTTAGAATTTATTGCATGTATGATTTATGAAATGGGTTTTTGTTGTGATTGTTCATACAAGTGATTAAGGATAGTTAGGATGTTTTTGATTGGTTAATTGGTGTTATAATAGGTCTAGGAATCAATGGAATTGATTGGAAAGGCGATTTGTGATGATTTTAAAAAGGTATTTTTAGATCAGAAACTTTAAGGGTATTTTAGTGGGTTTAAGTCTAAGTCCAGGTCTAGATGATTAGATATTGTTGTAGAGCTTTGTCTTAGCTTCATTTTGGTATAAGGTAGAGCTTACGACTCCAAACGAGTCAAAAGTTGTGATATTTTGAAAGTTCGTGTACCGGGAGATGAGAATCAACACAATCCGAATTTGTGTTTGGTTTTGGGTCAAATCCCGGGGACCATAGATAGAGTTTGGTAAATGATTGAAAGTTAATTTTTGGTCTCAAACCTGTACTTGTGAGTCTATTTTTGGACTTAGGTGTTGTATTGGTCGATGGTGTATTTTAAATGGGTCAAACAAGTCCAACATGGTTAACGTGCAAAATCGGTCCTAAAAGTGTATGTTTAGAAATGTGATGTGTAACGAGTCATAGAAGTGAAAACTTTTCATGGGAATAAATATGGATTTTATACAGGTCATGAGGTATTTTTTTGAATTTTCTTGAATTTTATACAAGTGTTTAAGTCGTAGAAAACAGCCCGTACATTTGGTATGTACCGACAGAATTGTAAAATGCGCAATAGTTCTAATAAAGTATAAAATTGGACGTGTCTAGTAAATATCACTTGTATGGATTTTTGGCGTGAGTTTATATGAACCTTGAGTGTTCTTAATTATGTACATACAGTACTTGAAGGTACTTGAATGTGTTGATTCATTACGTGTTTATTCGTTAGGTGTTGTATTTGATTTCCCGGGGCATCCTCATCGTCGGTGATCGATTTCGTTTACGTCGTAGTTACTAATACTACCACTACTACTTAAGGTGAGTCTATAGCCTCGCTCTTTACTTATTTCAAATGTTTTTACCCGCGAGGGGGATGCATGCTATTTAAATGAAAATGAACATAAGTCATGAATGATTGCTGGACCCGAATGTTGCCTTGAAATTGTGTTGAGTACCTAGTTGCAAAAGGCCCTAATTTCATGAACTATTAACTATTGTCTTGCCCTTGCGAAGGGGGAAATAGCCGCTTATACAAAGTGATAGTACTATGGGGTTGACTACCCTATCCGAGACGAGGGCTAGTACGTTGATACCCCCTGCGGACGGATAATTTGTGATAAGAGATAAGGTATAATTGCAACTAATGCCTTTAGTATGGGCACTGGTTTCATCTGAATCACGCCGGTAATTATTACGTGGGTGATTGAGTTAACGGATTAGTGTCATGAGCTTAAACACAATTGTCATATCCTTGAATAATAGATTGTTTGCGCGACAATGCTATTGAATGATCATGATTGGTTTTTAATACTTATGTTCAACTTATGATTTGATAAACCTATAGATTCGCTCAACCTTTGTGTTGACAGTTTTAAGCATGTGTTTCAGGTAACCAAGATTGATAGCAGCGGAGCACGCGAGGATGGAAGTTGTTGTGGCTTGGCGGTCTACTTTGTTTTTCTTCCCTTTTAGCACTTAAATCTTTTATATTATGTCATGTGAACGAAAATTACTTTTGGGTTGAGATTCAGTGGGGACCTAAACGCAAACTCTGTTTTGTATCATCTTGGGAATTGTAAAACTGTAGACTTTGATGATTCAATCAATCTTTAATTTATGTTTAAACTTTTACGTCTCTTTGAGTTGTTTACTATAGCAGCTTATGTGTGATGATAACTACGTAGCACCCAAATGTTGTAGTTCCGCTGCGCATAGCATTTGTGGGGGTGTTATAGATTGGTAATCAGAGCCATGATTTATAGAGAACTAGGTCATTTTGAAAAATACTAAACTATAACTTTTGGTGTCGTAAGAAATTGTCCAAGCACACAACTATCCTGCATGGCTCCGGTAAGATTTCTTTAGCATTGCTTTATATTTTAAATGTATCCCTCAAACTGACAAGAATTCCCAAGTATTTAGTAAGTAAATACTTTGATATATATTGAGATATATTGTTGCGTACGTTGAGTACTTATCATCGTAATTTGCAAATTCTTGTAAGATTATCCTATATGTTGCATGTAATTGGCATAACGGCCTACATTGCATTACATGGCAACACCGTGTTGTAATCCTACGTGTATGTAGGAATGGTTGTATGTATAAGTATGCATATACTATGGTATTTAAAGGCATTGCACGCGAAACAATGGTCCTTGGGTAATTATCGTACATTAAAATGCGGTTTTGTTGAGAATTCGGTCTTACCGCTAATTATCAATCCTGATAATTAATTTATTGATCGGATAACCGAATATGAACCTCGTTTGATACTCTATATACGTAAATGATGCTTCGTAACATATTATATACTGACTAGATTGATCTCGATTGTCGTTATCGCACCGTGATGTGTCATTTTGGACATTTTCTTTTGAAACGTAATTTACATACGTATTACTTTATTTCCTTTATTCCTTATGGGTTTGATATTATAGTTGGCGTAACTATAATATAGACGAAGTATAATCATCGATGCGTACATCGTAGCGACGAATCACATTTGTGTGTGTTATAAAACGTGGTTGAGGCGTGTTGCCATTTAATCGTTGTTTACTATTCTACTTGAATTTTAAAAATGTGTTTTAAAATAGACTAGCGTTGTGATCAATCGCGATAACTTGGAATTTGGTTGGTTTTTGTGTTAATTTTGTGGAGTACGATTTCGAGACTCATCCGAGGCCGATAACAACATTTAGTTGACATACGTATTCTCGTTCCATTTATTTCATTTTGTTTTGTTGTTTCATTATTTTGAAGTTAATATTTTACATGACGAGGTCCGGCATTTGTACGAGTTAAGTAAGCATCGAACTTTGTTGATCGAATGATTTAAACATAAAGTGCTTTACATATTAAATAAATGGCAAATGAAACTTTTGGATAAAAATGACTTATGAGGTGTCTTGTAACAAGTAAAAATAAGTGTAGAGAAGAAATGGACAAAGTGAAATTATTTTTCTTTTAACTTTGGTTGGTAGATCATAATAAGTAGTTTATATTACTCGTAAAATCCTTGTTTTCATATATTAATAATTTGATACTAGAAGCTAGTGATGGAATTGTTAAGAATTTGTTTAATATAATTTTAAAAAGGAGTTTATAATAAAATTTACGATATGACTATTGAGTATATGTAACTTTGGATTTAGTATGAATTAATGTTCGGGTCAATGTAGCAAACTTTTGGCGTATCTTGTAATATAAAACATGAGTAGAAGAATTGGCCACGTATTTTGGAGCTAAAAACTTTGTAAAATTTGTTTTATTTTAAACATAAGGTTATGTTTACGTATGCATTGGTGTAAACTAGAACACGTTATTTGTTGTAGTGAATAAACTGGGATAAAATCGGAATATACACTATAAGTGAGAAATTCTAACGCTTGAAATAAATTATTAAATATTGATGGAACGTTATTTTATTCCGTTGTAAGATGTGTTAATTTTAAGAACGTTTGATAATGGGCTAAGGATTAAAAGTCGAATTTTCTACATTTTAGAATTATTGAAATAAGCATTTATGATTAATTATTACATTATTATATTATTATTATTTTTGAGATTCAAGTCTCGACAAAAATCAGCAAGTTGTCCGAGATAATACTACGTGAAACGTCTGTGACGCCTGACTCGAGTCGCGTGAATAAAATATAGCATACAAATCAGTTTTAAGGAACACATGTGTATAATAAAAAGTCAAGGTTGATTTTAAGAGTTAATTGGACTAGATTGAGTTATTTTGGATATTTGTATATACGTAATAAGATATGTCGTAATAACGTAAAACTTTGAAAATTCTTACTATGTACGTTTTGGTACTTAAGATATGAACATTAACGAGATTTTGACACAAGTATGGAGATTTTCAAACCTAATGATTTGTCAATTATGAAAACCGAGTCACCGCATCTGCTAATGTTAATAATTTCCGAGAGATTGAATTTTTTTTCCAGAAATGAAAACGTTGTAAAGATTGGAAAATGAAAGGTATAAATTCTTTAATGGTGTAACACAAATTAAAAATGTGTAAATGTTCGGTTTTACAATGTACAAGGTAACACTAATTATTATACGCAACTGGATTATACAACACACGCATACTTGTATATTATTTAATAAAGATGTATATATAATGTTTTGAGTCACGATGGTTCGATCGTCCGACATCCCATTTTTGATTTTGTGAGTCTGTATCTAAACTTGAGTCGTCATGTGACTGTTCATTTTAATATTTTCTATGATATGAAACCATTATTATTATATTTATTTTAAAACTACTATTTCGCTAGTACTTGATGATGAGGGTATGTCACCCGGTATATTTTGTCCTGTTCATGGACGTTGTGACTTTTCTTCTTACGGTTAATAGAACCTAAAATTCTGTATTTACTTGAATGATGCTATAAATCTTCATTAAATTGGTTATTTATTTATATTGAACAAAAGCGAGGAGGCGAAGCCGCTTTACCAAATTGTAGAGGTGAAAGAACTCGATCTTCCTGGTGAAACTGTTTCTATTTAACCAAGTGATTATTCTTCTCTCCCCGTATACCCTTGGTGGAATGTGTGTGCAACTCGAGACGATGGGAATTATGATCGTTGTTTTATTTTTGACGCTTGTATTGATATTCAATTCTTACTCTATGTAATATTAGGTAGCTGTTGTTATCCCGAGACTTTTGTCATATCTTCAAAGTATCTTCATTTCTAATGTAGTTAATTTCAGTTGGCAATTATATTGCTTGTTACCTCGTTCGATCTCATTGATTTTTGATTTTGTTACTTGTTGTGCTTGCAATGATCTTTAATCATGAACCACCTTACCGTTATTTTGAGAATAGTCTATTTTGAAAATATGTATGAGTGTGTGAAATGTTTTGGTGAACCAAATGCAAATGGTGTCGATTTCTTTATTTAATTATCTATTTATTTTTCTCACAAAAAGGCAAAGCAAAAATATGTTTTCAAAGTGTATGAAAAATGTTTGATGTGTTTCTTAAAGCGATGGTAACAATATTTTCCCATTTCAAATTTCATTTCAAATGGTTTAATTATTTTGAAGATTAGGTCGAAAACTTTCGTAGTCATATTTGGTATGTAACAACAATGTTTGTGTCGTCACTCGATCCTCAATTATGCACAGCTTAGCTAACTATGCATAATTCGGGAAGAGTCCTGTTTTGTTAATTGTCGTTGCTTGACCCTTAAGTATGCATGATCTAGCTAATTATGCATAGTTTAGGAAGGGCACTATCGTGTCAAACAAATGGGTCATCTTGAAACTTGTAGTGTTTTGATAAACGTTTGGATGAGAACGTTTCTTTTTAAAATGGTGGATCATTTTTCAAGTAGTCGTAATTTCTTTGATTCTTAAAGAAAATTTTTGAATTTTCTTGTGTTCTTTGAATCTTTTCTTTTTGTTTGGCGTTGACTTAGTAAGTCACTGTAACCGAGTAATTTTGGAAAATGTTTTTATGTGTGTGTGTAACGTGCGAATTTCATCGGAATCACGAGGGTGTTGATGAAATACCAAAGGGACTCGTACCGACACTGAGAAGAAATTTTAAACAAGAATAGAAGACTGCCAAAGTAGAGGAAATCAGAGTTCAAGTGACTCTGAGGGGAATGACGAAGACTTCTCCTACATCAAACGTATCGTACCTTATTTATTTTCTTTTCTCGTTCTTTTGATATGTTTTATGACACGCAATAAACTGTTGAAGTTTACCAACTGTGCATCGGTAGTTGGAAGACAATTCCATTGTCGTCTTCGTTTATTTAAGTGAGGAATCCTTTTTGCTTGACTCAACCATCCTTGATTATCGATGGTTAAACGATAGATAAACATAGTTGATGTTTTTATGGTGAACCCTTGCCTTTTATGTATTTATGTGGTATGTGATCTGGACGAGTGATCGTAAGTTGTGAGAACTTGAGATGACATTGTCCAATGAAGTCCGATCATGGAGAACATGTGCCATGTAATATATTTTCTTTTACTGTGAACGATGATGCTTATTGAGATTTTGACCACGTTTGGGACGAAAGTGAGATGGTGTTCTTGTAATATCTTTTGTGTATGAATCCATGGGTGAGCGCCCTGCGATGACATATGTATGTATTTTATTTCTTTTTGGATATGCATCCATAGCTGGCAAGCTCGTAAACCTTCTTTAACTTGTTCTTTTAACTGGACTCATCCGACAAATATGTCAACATTTCTTATTTTATCATGGCTTGGCTGATTAGCAAGCATGAGTTAACTTGATTGAACTGATTGTTTTGGCATGGTTTGGTTATTTGCCAACATGTCGTACTGTGGTTGTTTGTGCTTCATAGTGACTTTTGTGTTTGATTGGATTGTGATGTCTTCGAGAGAGATGTATACGTCGAATGATTTTGTATCGATGAATTCGTTTTTGACGAAATAGGTTTGTATGTACATAATATTGCGCTTAAGGTGATTTTGTATGACTAGTATTAATTACTTCGTCTTGTATATTCTGAACGTTTTCGATGGGGTAATGTGTGACCCGTGCGATTTTATTTTGTGAGTAGTTGTTTTTATGAGATGATGAACAAAGTGAAAGGACGACTCGAAAGTTGGAAGACATGCTCCGAACGTGTGTGGTTGATTTTGATAGTTGTTGAGATCGATACTTGCCGTTGGTAGTATCTTTGTACAACGACATTTACCATGGTAGCATTGAAGCTGCAGCCTTTGAGGAATTATGATGATGAAAATATAGATCGCCAGTTGGATAGAAATTGAAGTGGAGACCATGGATCGAGATGTTAAGAGATTGAAGCAAGGTATAATACTCATCGTGAAGGTGTGATGGAATCCGAGACGTGAACCGAAGTCCACATCGGAATATGAAGACCTCTTTAGTAAGAAGTACCCTCATCTTTCTAGTAGTACGAAATGCGAGTATAAGAACCGGAGAGCGCCGGGACGTCGCTCCCTTAAGGAGGGGAAGATGTGATAGCCGTGAAAGTGTCGTATGATGCTAAGTTATTGTCTCAAGAGCTGTTCAGTATGAGCATCTCTCTTAAGTTGCGACTCACTTGAGGATGTGATATCCCGAGCCCAACGTTATTTATTTAATCCTATTTTACGAATATTTTTGAAATTTTTAAGAAGTTTCGTTTGTTATATATTTGACGGTTTAAGTTGAAACCAACGTTTACGGTCGTAATTTTAATATTTGACGATTTAAGAAGAACCGATGACGACTACGATACCGACGGATACCCAAAATTTACCTTTTATTATCGATTGATCGATATTTGAGTTTTTCGAGATTTTTATTTTTATTACGTTTTAAGTCGAGTCGGAACCATATGTATATTTGTTTTGTGTGCGTTTGAACTATTTAAACTATTTTGAGGTAGCCGGGACTAAACCCGACTCCCGCTAATTTTCAAAAATCGACTAGCTAACTAATCCCGCTCTTTAAAGGTTGTTTTATTAATAAGGCCAAAAGAAAGCTATATTTGCACATAGGTCCTTCCACCACTATATATAAACTAATATTTTCACACACACCTCATTTTAACATAACAAAAAAAAAATTTTTTCTCTCCTCTTTCTCTCCATGGCCGCCGGCCACCACCTTCACCACCATAGATCCGCCACAAAAACTTGATTTTTGACAAATCCAATCAAAGACCACCTCTTGTTTCATCATTGTAAGTACTCTAATCAATTAAAAACACACATGCAACATCTTTAATTTTTCAAGAATCAATGGTTTTTCAAAAACATGTTTTGATGTAATTAAATCATGAAATTGTTTAATTAGTGAGTGGGTAATGTTAATTAACCCATAAAACAAGATGGGGATTTATTATTTTGGTTTTATACAGCCCCAAAACCCACGAATTTTTGGGGGTTTTTGGGTGTTCATGGTGTTTGATGAAATGTGTTGTGGGGTTATGTTTTTAGTGATGTTTTTGATGTTTTTAAATGGTTAGAATCTATTGCATGTATGATTTATGAAATGGGTTTTTGTTGTGATTGTTCATACAAGTGATTAAGGATAGTTAGGATGTTTTGTATTGGTTAATTGGTGTTATAATAGGTCTAGGAATCAATGGAATTGATTGGAAAGGCGATTTGTGATGATTTTAAAAAGGTATTTTTAGATCAGAAACTTTAAAGGTATTTTAGTGGGTTTAAGTCTAAGTCCAGGTCTAGATGATTAGATATTGTTGTAGAGCTTTGTCTTAGCTTCGTTTTGGTATAAGGTAGAGCTTACGACTCCAAACGAGTCAAAAGTTATGATATTTTGAAAGTTCGTGTACCGGGAGATGAGAATCAACACAATCCGAATTTGTGTTTGGTTTTGGGTCAAATCCCGGGGACCATAGATAGAGTTTGGTAAATGATTGAAAGTTGATTTTTGGTCTCAAACCTGCACTTGTGAGTCTATTTTTGGACTTAGGTGTTGTATTGGTCGATGGTGTATTTTAAATGGGTCAAACAAGTCCAACATGGTTAACGTGCAAAATCAGTCCTAAAAGTGTATGTTTAGAAATGTGATGTGTAACGAGTCATAGAAGTGAAAACTTTTCATGGGAATAAATATGGGTTTTATACAGGTCATGAGGTATTTTTGTGAATTTTCTTGAATTTTATACAAGTGTTTAAGTCATAGAAAACAGCCCGTACATTTGGTATGTACCGACAGAATTGTAAAATGCGCAATAGTTCTAATAAAGTATAAAATTGGACGTGTCTAGTAAATATCACTTGTATGGATTTTTGGCGTAAGTTTATATGAACCTTGAGTGTTCTTAATTATATACATACAGTACGTGAAGGTACTTGAATGTGTTGATTCATTACGTGTTTATTCGTTAGGTGTTGTATTTGATTTCCCGGGGCATCCTCATCGTCGGTGATCGATTTCGTTTACGCCGTAGTTACTAATACTACCACTACTACTTAAGGTGAGTCTATAGCCTCGCTCTTTACTTATTTCAAATGTTTTTACCCGCGAGGGGGATGCATGCTATTTAAATGAAAATGAACATAAGTCATGAATGATTGCTGGACCCGAATGTTGCCTTGATATTGTGTTGAGTACCTAGTTGCAAAAGGCCCTAATTTGATGAACTATTAACTATTGTCTTGCCCTTGCGAAGGGGGAAATAGCCGCTTATACAAAGTGATAGTACTATGGGGTTGACTACCCTATCCGAGACGAGGGCTAGTACGTTGATACCCCTTGTGGACGGATAATTTGTGATAAGAGATAAGGTATAATTGCAACTAATGCCTTTAGTATGGGCACTGGTTTCATCTGAATTACACCGGTAATTATTACGCGGGTGATTGAGTTAACGGATTAGTGTCATGAGCTTAAACACAATTGTCATATCCTTGAATAATAGATTGTTTGCGCGACAATGCTATTGAATGATCTTGATTGGTTTTTAATACTTATGTTCAACTTATGATTTGATAAACCTATAGATTCGCTCAACCTTTATGTTGACAGTTTTAAGCATGTGTTTCAGGTAACCAAGATTGATAGCAGCGGAGCATGCGAGGATGGAAGTTGTTGTGGCTTGGCGGTCTACTTTGTTTTTCTTCCCTTTTAGCACTTAAATCTTTTATATTATGTCATGTGAACGAAAATTACTTTTGGGTTGAGATTCAGTGGGGACCTAAACGCAAACTCTGTTTTGTATCATCTTGGGAATTGTAAAACTGTAGACTTTGATGATTCAATCAATCTTTAATATATGTTTAAACTTTTACGTCTCTTTGAGTTGTTTACTATAGCTTATGTGTGATGATAACTACGTAGCACCCAAATGTTGTAGTTCCGCTGCGCATAGCATTTGTGGGGGTGTTATAGATTGGTATCAGAGCCATGAGTTATAGAGAACTAGGTCATTTTGAAAAATCCTAAACTATAACTTTTGGTGTCGTAAGAAATTGTCCAAGCACACAACTATCCTGCATGGCTCCGGTAAGATTTCTTTAGCATTGCTTTAAATTTTAGATGTATCCCTCAAACTGACAAGAATTCCCTAGTATTTAGTAAGTAAATACTTTGATATATATTGAGATATATTGTTGTGTACGTTGAGTACTTATCATCGTAATTTGCAAATTCTTGTAAGATTATCCTATATGTTGCATGTAATTGGCATAACGGGCTACATTGCATTACATGGCAACACCGTGTTGTAATCCTACGTGTATGTAGGAATGGTTGTATGTATAAGTATGCATATACTATGGTATTTAAAGGCACTGCACCCGAAGCAATGGTCCTTGGGTAATTATCGTACATTAAAATGCGGTTTTGTTGAGAATTCGGCCTTACCGCTAATTATCAATCCTGATAATTAATTTATTGATCGGATAACCGAATATGAACCTCGTTTGATACTCTATATACGTAAATGATGCTTCTTAACATATTATATACTGACTAGATTGATCTCGATTGTCGTTATCGCACCGTGATGTGTCATTTTGGACATTTTCTTTTGAAACGTAATTTACTTACGTATTACTTTATTTCCTTTATTCCTTATGGGTTTGATATTATAGTTGGCGTAACTATAATATAGACAAAGTATAATCAACGATGCGTACATCGTAGCGACGAATCACATTTGTGTGTGTTATAAAACGTGGTTGAGGCGTGTTGCCATTTAATCGTTGTTTACTATTCTACTTGAATTTTAAAGATGTGTTTTAAAATAGACTAGCGTTGTGATCAATCGCGATAACTTGGAATTTGGTTGGTTTTTGTGTTAATTATGTGGAGTACGATTTCGAGACTCATCCGAGGCCGATAACAACATTTAGTTGACATACGTATTCTCGTTCCATTTATTTCATTTTGTTTTGTTGTTTCATTATTTTGAAGTTAATATTTTACATGACGAGGTCCGGCATTTGTACGAGTTAAGTAAGCATCGAACTTTGTTGATCGAATGATTTAAACATAAAGTGCTTTACATATTAAATAAATGGCGAATGAAACTTTTGGATAAAAATGACTTATGAGGTGTCTTGTAACAAGTAAAAATAAGTGTAGAGAAGAAATGGACAAAGTGAAATTATTTTTCTTTTAACTTTGGTTGGTAGATCATAATAAGTAGTTTATATTACTCGTAAAATCCTTGTTTTCATATATTAATAATTTGATACTAGAAGCTAGTGATGGAATTGTTAAGAATTTTTTAATATAATTTTAAAAAGGAGTTTATAATAAAATTTACGATATGACTATTGAGTATATGTAACTTTGGATTTAGTATGAATTAATTTTCGGGTCAATGTAGCAAACTTTTGGCGTATCTTGTAATATAAAACATGAGTAGAAGAATTGGCCACGTATTTTGGAGCTAAAAACTTTGTAAAATTTGTTTTATTTTAAACATAAGGTTATGTTTACGTATGCATTGGTGTAAACTAGAACACGTTATTTGTTGTAGTGAATAAACTGGGATAAAATCGGAATATACACTATAAGTGAGAAATTCTAACGCTTGAAATAAATTATTAAATATTGATGGAACGTTATTTTATTCCGCTGTAAGATGTGTTAATTTTAAGAACGTTTGATAATGGGCTAAGGATTAAAAGTCGAATTTTCTACATTTTAGAATTATTGAAATAAGCATTTATGATTAATTATTACATTATTATATTATTATTATTTTTGAGATTCAAGTCTCGACAAAAATCAGCAAGTTGTCCGAGATAATACTACGTGAAACGTCTGTGACGCCTGACTCGAGTCGCGTGAATAAAATATAGCATACAAATCAGTTTTAAGGAACACATGTGTATAATAAAAAGTCAAGGTTGATTTTAAGAGTTAATTGGACTAGATTGAGTTATTTTGGATATTTGTATATACGTAATAAGATATGTCGTAATAACGTAAAACTTTGAAAATTCTTACTATGTACGTTTTGGTACTTAAGATATGAACATTAACGAGATTTTGACACAAGTATGGAGATTTTCAAACCTAATGATTTGTCAATTATGAAAACCGAGTCACCGCATC
Source organism: Glebionis coronaria (assembly GCA_025667525.1). Lineage (NCBI taxonomy): Eukaryota > Viridiplantae > Streptophyta > Magnoliopsida > Asterales > Asteraceae > Glebionis > Glebionis coronaria. Next base: position 70,952,945 of record CM046874.1, read on the forward strand.
TGCTAATGTTAATAATTTCCGAGAGATTGAATTTTTTTTTCCAGAAATGAAAACGTTGTAAAGATTGGAAAATGAAAGGTATAAATTCTTTAATGGTGTAACACAAATTAAAAATGTGTAAATGTTCGGTTTTACAATGTACAAGGTAACACTAATTATTATACGCAACTGGACTATACAACACACGCCTACTTGTATATTATTTAATAAAGATGTATATATAATGTTTTGAGTCACGATGGTTCGATCGTCCGACATCCCATTTTTGATTTTGTGAGTCTGTATCTAAACTTGAGTCGTCATGTGACTGTTCATTTTAATATTTTCTATGATATGAAACCATTATTATTATATTTATTTTAAAACTACTATTTCGCTAGTACTTGATGATGAGGGTATGTTACCCAGTATATTTTGTCCTATTCATGGACGTTGTGACTTTTCTTCTTACGGTTAATAGAACCTAAAATTCTGTATTTACTATGATGCTATAAATCTTCATTAAATTGGTTATTTATTTATATTGAACAAAAGCGAGGAGGCGAAGGCGCTTTACCAAATTATAGAGGTGAAAGAACTCGATATTCCTGGTGAAATTATTTCTATTTAACCAAGTGATTATTCTTCTCTCCCCGTATACCCTTGGTGGAATGTGTGTGCAACTCGAGACGATGGGAATTATGATCGTTGTTTTATTTTTGACGCTTGTATTGATATTCAATTCTTACTCTATGTAATATTAGGTAGCTGTTGTTATCCCGAGACTTTTGTCATATCTTCAAAGTATCTTCATTTCTAATGTAGTTAATTTCATTTGGCAATTATATTGCTTGTTTACCTCGTTCGATCTCATTGATTTTTGATTTTGTTACTTGTTGTGCTTGCAATGATCTTTATTCATGAACCACCTTACCGTTATTTTGAGAATAGTCTATTTTGAAAATATGTATGAGTGTGTGAAATGTTTTGGTGAACCAAATGCAAATGGTGTCGATTTCTTTATTTAATTATCTATTTATTTTTCTCACAAAAAGGCAAAGCAAAAATAAGTTTTCAAAGTGTATGAAAAATGTTTGTTGTGTTTCTTAAAGCGATGGTAACAATATTTTCCCATTTCAAATTTCATTTCAAATGGTTTAATTATTTTGAAGATTAGGTCGAAAACTTTCGTAGTCATATTTGGTATGTAACAACAATGTTTGTGTCGTCACTCGATCCTCAATTATGCACAGCTTAGCTAACTATGCATAATTCGGGAAGAGTCCTGTTTTGTTAATTGTCGTTGCTTGACCCTTAAGTATGCATGATCTAGCTAATTATGCATAGTTTAGGAAGGGCACTATCGTGTCAAACAAATGGGTCATCTTGAAACTTGTAGTGTTTTGATAGACTTTTGGATGAGAACGTTTCTTTTTAAAATGGTGGATCATTTTTGAAAGTAGTCGTAATTTCTTTGATTCTTAAAGAAAATTTTTGAATTTTCTTGTGTTCTTTGAAATCTTTTCTTTTTGTTTGGCGTTGACTTAGTAAGTCACTGTGACCGAGTAATTTTGGAAAATATTTTTATGTGTGTGTGTAACGTGCGAATTTCATCGGAATCACGAGGGTGTTGATGAAATACCAAAGGGACTCGTACCGACACTGAGAAGAAATTTTAAACAAGAATAGAAGACTGCCAAAGTAGAGGAAATCAGAGTTCAAGTGACTCTGAGGGGAATGACGAAGACTTCTCCTACATCAAACGTATCGTACCTTATTTATTTTCTTTTCTCGTTCTTTTGATATGTTTTATGACACGCGATAAACTGTTGAAGTTTACCAACTGTGCATCGGTAGTTGGAAGACAATTCCATTGTCGTCTTCGTTTATTTAAGTGAGGAATCCTCTTTGCTTGACTCAACCATCCTTGATTATCGATGGTTAAACGATAGATAAACATAGGTGATGTTTTTATGGTGAACCCTTGCCTTTTATGTATTTATGTGGTATGTGATCTGGACGAGTGATCGTAAGTTGTGAGAACTTGAGACGACATTGTCCAATGAAGTCCGATCATGGAGAACATGTGCCATGTAATATATTTTCTTTTACTGTGAACGATGATGCTTATTGAGATTTTGACCACGTTTGGGACGAAAGTGAGATGGTGTTCTTGTAATATCTTTTGTGTATGAATCCATGGGTGAGCGCACTGCGATGACATATGTATGTATTTTATTTCTTTTTGGATATGCATCCATAGCTGGCAAGCTCGTAAACCTTCTTTAACTTGCAATTTTCTTTTAACTGGACTCATCCGAGAAATATGTCAACATTTCTTATTTTATCATGGCTTGGCTGATTAGAAAGCATGAGTTAACTTGATTGAACTGATTGTTTTGGCATGGTTTGGTTATGTTGCCAACATGTCGTACTGTGGTTGTTTGTGCTTCATAGTGACTTTTGTGTTTGATTGGATTGTGATGTCTTCGAGAGAGTTATGTATACGTCGAATGATTTTGTATCGATGAATTCGTTTTTGACGAAATAGGTTTGTATGTACATAATATTGCGCTTAAGGTGATTTTGTATGACTAGTATTAATTACTTCGTCTTGTATATTCTGAACGTTTTCGATGGGGTTATGTGTGACCCGTGCGATTTTATTTTGTGAGTAGTTGTTTTTATGAGATGATGAACAAAGTGAAAGGACGACTCGAAAGTTGGAAGACATGCTCCGAACGTGTGTGGTTGATTTTGATAGTTGTTGAGATCGATACTTGCCGTTGGTAGTATCTTTGTACAACGACATTTACCATGGTAGCATTGAAGCGGCAGCCTTTGAGGAATTATGATGATGAAAATATAGATCGCCAGTTGGATAGAAATTGAAGTGGAGACCATGGATCGAGATGTTAAGAGATTGAAGCAAGGTATAATACTCATCGTGAAGGTGTGATGAAATCCGAGACGTGAACCGAAGTCCACATCGGAATATGAAGACCTCTTTAGTAAGAAGTACCCTCATCTTTCTATAGTACGAAATGCGATATAAGAACCGGAGAGCGCCGGGACGTCGCTCCCTTAAGGAGGGGAGGATGTGATACCCGTGAAAGTGTCGTATGATGCTAAGTTATTGTCTCAAGAGCTGTTCAGTATGAGCATCTCTCTTAAGTTGCGACTCACTTGAGGATGTGATATCCCGAGCCCAACGTTATTTATTTAATCCTATTTTACGAATATTTTTGAAATTTTTAAGAAGTTTCGTTTGTTATATATTTGACGGTTTAAATTGAAACCAACGTTTACGGTCGTAATTTTAATATTTGACGGTTTAAGAAGAACCGATGACGACTACGATACCGACGGATGCCTAAAATTTACCTTTTATTATCGATTGATCGATATTTGAGTTTTTCGAGATTTTTATTTTTATTACGTTTTAAGTCGAGTCGGAACCATATGTATATTCGTTTTGTGTGCGTTTGAACTATTTAAAACTATTTTGAGGTAGCCGGGACTAAACCCGACTCCCGCTAATTTTCAAAAATCGACTAGCTAACTAATCCCGCTCTTTAAAGGTTGTTTTATTAATAAGGCCAAAAGAAAGCTATATTTGCACATAGGTCCTTCCACCACTATATATAAACTAATATTTTCACACACACCTCATTTTAACATAACAAAAAAAAAATTCTTTCTCTCCTCTTTATCTCCATGGCCGCCGGCCACCACCTTCACGACCATAGATCCGCCACAAAAACTTGATTTTTGACAAATCCAATCAAAGACCACCTCTTGTTTCATCATTGTAAGTACTCTAATCAATTAAAAACACACATGCAACATCTTTAATTTTTCAAGAATCAATGGTTTTTCAAAAACATGTTTTGATGTAATTAAATCATGAAATTGTTTAATTAGTGAGTGGGTAATGTTAATTAACCCATAAAACAAGATGGGGATTTATTATTTTGGTTTTATACAGCCCCAAAACCCACGAATTTTTGGGGGTTTTTGGGTGTTCATGGTGTTTGATGAAATGTGTTGTGGGGTTATGTTTTTAGTGATGTTTTTGATGTTTTTAAATGGTTAGAATCTATTGCATGTATGATTTATGAAATGGGTTTTTGTTGTGATTGTTCATACAAGTGATTAAGAATAGTTAGGATGTTTTGGATTGGTTAATTGGTGTTATAATAGGTCTGGGAATCAATGGAATTGATTGGAAAGGCGATTTGTGATGATTTTAAAAAGGTATTTTTAGATCAGAAACTTTAAGGGTATTTTAGTGGGTTTAAGTCTAAGTCCAGGTCTAGATGATTAGATATTGTTGTAGAGCTTTGTCTTAGCTTCGTTTTGGTATAAGGTAGAGCTTACGACTCCAAACGAGTCAAAAGTTATGATATTTTGAAAGTTCGTGTACCGGGAGATGAGAATCAACACAATCCGAATTTGTGTTTGGTTTTGGGTCAAATCCCGGGGACCATAGATAGAGTTTGGTAAATGATTGAAAGTTGATTTTTGGTCTCAAACCTGCACTTGTGAGTCTATTTTTGGACTTAGGTGTTTTATTGGTCGATGGTGTATTTTAAATGGGTCAAACAAGTCCAACATGGTTAACGTGCAAAATCAGTCCTAAAAGTGTATGTTTAGAAATGTGATGTGTAACGAGTCACAGAAGTGAAAACTTTTCATGGGAATAAATATGGATTTTATACAGGTCGTGAGGTATTTTTGTGAATTTTCTTGAATTTTATACAAGTGTTTAAGTCGTAGAAAACAGCCCGTACATTTGGTATGTACCGACAGAATTGTAAAATGCGCAATAGTTCTAATAAAGTATAAAATTGGACGTGTCTAGTAAATATCACTTGTATGGATTTTTGGCGTGAGTTTATATGAACCTTGAGTGTTCTTAATTATGTACATACAGTACTTGAAGGTACTTGAATGTGTTGATTCATTACGTGTTTATTCGTTAGGTGTTGTATTTGATTTCCCGGGGCATCCTCATCGTCGGTGATCGATTTCGTTTACGCCGTAGTTACTAATACTACCACTACTACTTAAGGTGAGTCTATAGCCTCGCTCTTTACTTATTTCAAATGTTTTTACCCGCGAGGGGGATGCATGCTATTTAAATGAAAATGAACATAAGTCATGAATGATTGCTGGACCCGAATGTTGCCTTGAAATTGTGTTGAGTACCTAGTTGCAAAAGGCCCTAATTTCATGAACTATTAACTATTGTCTTGCCCTTGCGAAGGGGGAAATAGCCGCTTATACAAAGTGATAGTACTATGGGGTTGACTACCCTATCCGAGACGAGGGCTAGTACGTTGATACCCCCTGCGGACGGATAATTTGTGATAAGAGATAAGGTATAATTGCAACTAATGCCTTTAGTATGGGCACTGGTTTCATCTGAATCACGGCGGTAATTATTACGCGGGTGATTGAGTTAACGGATTAGTGTCATGAGCTTAAACACAATTGTCATATCCTTGAATAATAGATTGTTTGCGCGACAATGCTATTGAATGATCATGATTGTTTTTAATACTTATGTTCAACTTATGATTTGATAAACCTATAGATTCGCTCAACCTTTGTGTTGACAGTTTTAAGCATGTGTTTCAGGTAACCAAGATTGATAGCAGCGGAGCATGCGAGGATGGAAGTTGTTGTGGCTTGGCGGTCTACTTTGTTTTTCTTCCCTTTTAGCACTTAAATCTTTTATATTATGTCATGTGAACGAAAATTACTTTTGGGTTGAGATTCAGTGGGGACCTAAACGCAAACTCTGTTTTGTATCATCTTGGGAATTGTAAAACTGTAGACTTTGATGACTCAATCAATCTTTAATTTATGTTTAAACTTTTACGTCTCTTTGAGTTGTTTACTATAGCTTATGTGTGATGATAACTACGTAGCACCCAAATGTTGTAGTTCCGCTGCGCATAGCATTTGTGGGGGTGTTATATTAATACCTCTAAACTAAATCCTGCAACTTTAAAAACAATCGTTAATATCTCTAAAAAACTTGAGATATCAAGTCTTTTAGCTTCACTTTAATTATTTTGAAAAACGAAATTAGTTCCTAAGCTTATTAAATTTATTTTAACATTTGTTGACTATATACTTTAACTTTTATTGTACAAAATTACTATAACCTAATGACTTTGTATTTTAACACCTCATATATCACCTTTTGAGTTTATTTGGCAATTTCATATCTTTCCTACCGTTTGTTGGAATTTTCATATATACCCAATAACCCAAACATACATAAAAACATTATATAGATGAAATGATATATGAAATTAATCCTAACATTTTAATCTTGAAACTCATAAATCTCAAGATTTAACACACCCTTTAAGTTTAGACATATATCAAACTATTAGACATAAATCTCTAAAACTAACACATCTATTAGAATCTACATTTTAATTTCTCTTAGACACCATTTTACTTGATGTTAACATTTTTATTTAAAATGCATATATATTAGTATTGAACTTTATTTCGTAGCAATCTAATTTTTTTCTCGCCGGCTAAAGTAGCGTGCAGGTTAAAAAACATCGTTAAACATGTAGTACAAAGTTTATAATAAACATGGTAACCATAAACTAACAATATGTTCCCCAATTTTGCTTTCTTAATTTACAATATCTTCTAAGAAACAGTCTCAAATCCGCCACGACAGAAACCGAGGAATGATTTTACTTTAAATTTGAGTGTATAAAGAATGATTATTCACGAAATATCCATGATACATAAAGTTACATAAGCTAATAGTTAGCTATTTTTTTGTTGCAGAATATTTAGTTGTTTACATTGTTAACTCTCTAATCATTGACGAGACACATTCGAAATGTATTCTTTTTTTCATTTATACAGTTAGGCTTTTTGCTTTTAACAAATAGAAAGAAAACTTGCAAATTTACACTAAATAGAATATTACTTGATAATAATAGGTGGCTTTTACTTCAATTAAATATTGATGTTGGTACAAGGACTTGTGGTAACCATAATGTTAAGGATGGAAACAACAAATTGAAAAGATCTTATCATGGTTTTTGTCTTGTGACTATATGGGAGATACGGAAATGAAGAAACCACATCATACTTGTGTTGAACGAATGCAAGCACGACACTAGAAATGAATACACGGTCCTTCAAATTCAAATTTTTCCGCTTGAATGGATCTCAAGCCGGTGTAAGCGTGTTAATTTCGATTGGGGTAAATGGATTCAAAACCCGAAGGCGCTAGTAGATGGAATCACATGAATAGCTCATGTCTGATGATTGGCTTATGTCTTGTTTCTTTTATTTTTGTTGTCTCTTGCAATTGAGGTTTATTTGCTTATTTGTTCCACCTCGGATCGTATTTGTCCTTGATTTTGAAGTTTAATAATAAAATCTTTATCTTTAAATATATTAATTTCATTTTGCTAACTCTTATTTAGAACCATATAAGAAAGAAAATTCAAATGAGAAGAATGAACAACCACAGATATAAGATGTACCTACAAAAGTAGACTTATATCCTCTTAGATTTTACCATCGTATTTGGATATATGTGTGGCAATAAATACTTCTCACTATTTTCATTTTATTTTTTCTTCTCGCTAAATCTTTCCCGCCCTCAATAAACTATGCCTAATCTTTTTTAGGATAAGAAAAAAACTTCTTAGAGAGCATTAGTGTTTTTCCAAGAGGGGTTGTTATACTGCAACTTTTATTAATAAAACATAATTACACAAAAGTATCATCATATATATTATAAAGATTAGAGATTCATTAGTCCAGCGGTATAAGAGTACGTGGTCCATCAATTTACAAGTTGTGTTGCTTGAGACATGTATAAAAAATATGTAAGGTAGCAAGTGTTTAGGTGTGAATAATTTGCTCTTAGAAAATCTCTCAAAATAATAGGTTTTAATTTAAATTTGCTCACTAGATATTTGTTATTTGGTTTACTTGACGTGTTCATACTTATTATACTTTTTCTTGTCTTGACTTAATATTTCATGTTTTAATCATGCGTTTCTTATAGTTCATGTGTTTTAGAGTCATATGTTTCATGTTTTAAGTGTTATAATACTTGTTATAACATAATGAGTAACTTACTAAAAATAACAGGTTTTTATATATAGTAATTTTACAAAAATAGCAGGTTTCCATATATAGCAACTTTCCAAAAATAGTAATATTCCAAAATAGTATGTTTCTAAAAATAGAAAGTTTCTATAATTAGTAAGTTTCTAAAAATATAAAGTTTCCATATTTAGCATGTTTCTATAAATAGTATGTTACCATATCTAATGTATTACCATAAATAGCGTGTTACCATATTTAGTATATTACCATAAATATCATATTATCATATTTATCATGTTGCCATAAATAAGATAATTCCATAATTAATATGCTCCATAATTAATTATATGCTTATTTTATATCATGTATTATTATATTATAACGGTTAATAATTAATAAATACTTAGCTTATTATTAATTAATAATATCTTGTCATGTTATTATAAGTTTAATATTAATTAATAATATTACATGTTCTATGTTATTAAACTTTACCTTAATAAAGATATTAATTAGTTAGCCTAAATTTTAATTAAGTAAATCCATGCTCATAAATAACTTAATAATTAATTATTATAAACTAAGTTTATTTAAATACATGTACATATATATTTTATCATGGTTTTTATTTAAATAAACATAACATAAGTTTTAATTTAATTAAACCAAATTAATTAATACTATAAATTAATTAAAACATAACATAACTTATTCTACATGTCGGTTTAATTACGTGTTCATAAAAAGTTAAGTTCCCGCCCCGTCCCTAGACCCGATAACCGAGCACCACAGCCCGAGGGCCGTGGCCTCGCTGCCGTGACTCAAACCGAGCCACAACAACTCACCGAGAGCCTACGGCTCTCGGCTCGCTGCTACGCCAAACCAAACAGCCCCCCCAGCCCACGCTAGGGTCCCTCTACCTGCGTCAAGCACCCATCGAGCACCCACTAGTGGGTCTCGGTTCCCACCGCTAGGCCAAGATTCCCGTTGTGGGTCTTGGTCCTTGCGGCTACCAATAACACCACCACCACTGCCAGCACTTGCTTGCGGCTAGTGGTTCACGTGACACCACCGAGACCCTAGTGGTCTCGGTTGGCTGCGATCAAGACAAACACCCCCACAAAACCTTTATTTGTTTTATTCTTGGTTGATCTAACATATTTACATGTTTTCTTATTTTATTCTTAATAAATCTTGATCATAACATAATTAAAAATAAAAGAATAAAAAGGGAATGAACACGAACACGTTACCGTATCAATAACAAAATTAAAACGAATTCCTTCCTTGTGTTATTAGGGTGCCGCGACAAGAGAGAGAGGCAAGGAGAGGATTAGGGTTTTAATTTGTTTTCTGTAAAAGTGTTTTATGAAACCTCTATAGTTTTATTAAAACACTTGTATTAGTTATTGGTATGGGACAAGGCCCGGTTCTCCCTTCCTTTCTTTCTAAACCGACGCAACAAACACCCCTTATAGTTTTAATGTTTGTTTTTCTTGTTTAATATTTACCGTGCATGTTCGTGTTTATTTATCGTGCTTTCGTTACTTGAACGTTTTCTTACTATCGTACGTACATACTTATCGTATATTAATATTCGTGTTTACGTACATAATACTTATGATAATTAATTAATATACATACTGTTCGTATTAAATAGTCGTGATGCATGTCGTATATTAATTAATTACAAAGTTTAAATTTAACGGTAACTTCTTGTATTTAATGATCTTAGGATTATTAAAGCGGGTTTTACAACTCTTCCCCTCTAAAAGAACAATTCGTCCTCGAATTAGGGATACGATAAGCTGATAAGACGTTAAATGCTGAAATGACATAAAAGCTGGAAAGACATGTAAGCTGAAATGACATACCCGAGTCAGAACTGGAAATGAGGGTAAGAAGTCCGGATAGACTCCTCCATTTCCCAAGTGGCTTCCCGCTCGGTATGATCCCTCCAGAGGATTTTAACGAATGGAATCGTCTTTCTCCTCATGACTCTTTCTTGGCGATCGAGATCTTTCTCGGGTTCCTCGATATATGATAGATCCTCTCGAATCTGCTCGAATGGATACGTAACTTTATGCAATGGATGGTAGTTGTAACATATGAGTAAGGATACATGGAATACATCATGCACATGAGATAGCTGAGGAGGTAAAGCTAGACGATATGATACTTCACTGACACGTTCAAGAATTTCAAACGGTCTGATGAAACGAGGACTGAGCTTGCCCTTGAGTCCAAAACGCTTGACACCATGTGCTGGTGATACTTTAAGGAAAACATGATCGCCGATATTAAATGCTAGATCTCTATGATGTTTATCAGCATAGCTCTTCTGTCGAGCACGAGCTTCCTGTAGCTTCACCTTGGCGATGGCAACCTTCTCACTGGTCACCTCTATCATTTTTGGTCCTTTAAGAATTCGTTCTCCAACTTGATCCCAACAGACTGGAGCACGACACTTTCTACCATAGATCATCTCAAATGGTACACACTTAATACTTGCATGCCAGCTGTTGTTGTAGGTAAACTCCACCATACAAATGTAGTCGTCCCAACTTCCTGACCATTCTAAAGCACAAGCCCGCAGCATGTCTTCTAAGGTCTGAATTGTACGTTCCGATTGACCATCGGTCTGAGGATGGAAGGCAGTGCTAAGCTTAAGTTTAGTACCCCAAGCTTTCTGTATACCCTTCTAGAATTTTGACGTGAAACGAGGATCTCGGTCTGATATGATGTCTGAAGGAGTTCCGTGTAGTTGTATGATATCCTTAAGAAATATATCCGCCAATTTTCTATCTGAGAACTCCTTGCGAATTGGAAGGAAATGAGCTGACTTGGTTAAACGATCAAACTATGACCCATATAGCATCAAGTCTGCTCGAAGTAAGTGGAAGTACGGTGACGAAATCCATGGAGATTCCCACTTCCATGCGGGAATCTCTAACGGTTGCAGTAACCCACTAGCCCGCTGATGCTCAATCTTAACCTGTTAGCAGGTTAAACACTTGGATACGAATGTAGCAACATCCTGCTTCATGCTACTCCACCAGAAATGTTGTTTAATGTCATGATACATCTTGGTGGATCCTGGATGAATAGAGAATTAAGAGCTGTGTGCTTCTGTCAATAAGGCTTCCCGGAGTGTCTGATCATCTGGAACACATAGCTTAGTTCCTTACGATGCCTTCTTTGTCTACATGAAATTCTGTCTGCCGATCAAGATTCTGAATGATAGCCCAAATCTCACCATCATCTTTCTGAGCTGCCTTGATCCGAGAAATTAAGTTTGGCTCAACTCTCATATTAGCCCAGTACCCATGTTGTCCACGTACTAAGAATTCCATGTCTAGTCTCTCTAAGTCACGTATGATTTCTTCCTGTATCTTAATGCCATTAATCATACCTGACTTCCTGCTAAGAGCATCTGTCACTACAATTTCCTTGTCAGGGTGATACTGAAGATTAATGTCATAATCCTTGAGTAGTTCCAACCATCTTCTTTGCCTCATGTTCAGTTCCCTCTAAGTGAAAATATACTTGAGACTTTTGTGATCAGTGAAGATGTTACATGATTCACCATAAAGGTAGTGTCTCCAGATTTTAAGTGCAAAGACTACTGCTGTTAGCTCCAAGTTATGTGTAGGATAATTTTCCTCATAAGGCTTTAGCTGAAGTGATGCGTATGCAATTACCTTCCCATGTTGCATGAGTACACAACCTAATTCTTTACCCGAAGCATCGTTGTATATCTGAAATCCACTTGTACCAGATGGGAGAGTAAGAATAGTTGCAAATACTAACCGCTTCTTGAGTTCTTCAAAGCTCTTCTCCCGCTCATCAGTCCAAACGAATTTCTCTCCTTTTCGCATCAACTTGGTCAAAGGTAAGGCTAGTCTTTAAAAATTCTCCACGAATCTGCGATAATAACCAGCTAATCCTAAGAAACTACGGACCTCAGTTGGAGACGTCAGTCTTGGCCATTTAGTGATAGCTTCAACCTTCATAGGATCTATAGTAATCCCTTCTGCGGAGACAATGTGGCCTAAGAACGCCACCTTGTTTAGCCCAAATTCACACTTAGAAAATTTGGCATACAACTGTTTCTGACGAAGAATCTGTAGCACAATACGTTGATGTTCTTCATGTTCTTCCTTGGATATAGAGAAGATGAGGATGTCATCGATGAAGACGATAAAAAATTTGTCTAAGTACTCGTGGAAGACGCGGTTCATAAGGTCCATAAAAACCGCAGGAGCATTAGTGAGTCCGAAAGGCATGACAACAAACTCATAATGGCTATATCTGGTGCGAAAAGCAGTCTTGAGATTATCCTGCTCTTTAACTCGCAACTGATGATAACCGGATCTTAGATCAATCTTGGAGAAATGTTTGGCACCCTGAAGTTGGTCATTGATAGGTGTGAAAACACCCATCCTTTTACCACTTAACTACAATAATAACCAAGCCAAAACGTGTATTTTATGTCGTAAATGTCGGAATTATGCGTGGTTTGTGTTTTTGTTGTGATTTAGGATCAAAATGTAAAAAGGGAGGAAAACACGGGCTTTCACGGGCTTTTATCGAAGAAAGAGACAAAAGACGAAGTCAAGTGATCAAGAGTGCAAAAAGAACGGAAGTCCAAGGCCGATTATGAAGATTTATCGAAGAAAAAGTCTAAAGACGGAAGTTTAATAAAGCCGAAGAACTCAAGTCTAATTTATGAAGAAATTACAAGACGAGTTTAAAGTAATCACGAGACAAAGTCTGAAAAGTAGAAGAATTTAGAAGATTAAAGACTAAAGACGAAGGATTAAATGAGAAATAAAGAAAAAAGAAAGAGAGGAGGAAGCTTCCTCCCACTCCCTCTCCTCCTCCACTATAAATAGGAGATTAAGATTTCATTTTTTCTTGTTGGCTAATTTGACACATTAGTTCTTTCATCTTTAATTACTTGCACATTTACTTAATTGCACCTTTAACTACTTGTCTCGCACCTTAAATTTGTAAGCTTTTAATTCTTGTCTTTCCTTTAATTGTTGAATCTTAATCTTAATCAAGTTTTTATTTTAATCTCTCATTCTACCTTTCTTGTTTTGCTTAATCTTTGTGCTTATTATCTTATTGTCACGATTGTTTGATTACTTGTTATGTTTTTATGTTTTTGATCTTGTTAGCTTGTTGATTTTATAGCTTATTGTGTTTTTCTTAAATTTAATCAAGTGCTTATTAGTTAATTTTTATAAAAAGTTGATTTTTAATATTTTTATTGTTTAGTGTTTTTAAAAGTTTTTAAATTTTAGCTTATTTGTTTTTTCTCTTAAAAGTGTTTTGGTTAAGTTTTTAGATTAGAGTTTATTGATTTTTGGCTTATTTCTAGCTTATTGGTACTTTCCCTTAGATTCGTGGACTTCAAATCTTGTTTTCCGGATAAAAGGGGTTAAAACCCTCTTATTCCGGATAAGGACACATAGACCCTCTTTTCCGGATAAGAATCGTAGTAAAACGACATTCCGGATAACGTCTCTAAGACATATTCCGGATAAGAGCCTAGAACACCTTTTGCGGATAAGGGCCGACATACTTTTCCGGATAAGGGTTTCTATACCCGTTTTCCGGATAAGCAGTGAAAGCAAGTTTTCCGGATAAGGGGTGTAAGTAGGTTTCCGGATAAGAGTTCCTAGGTTATTCCGGATAAACACTAAGCTCGGATTGCGGATAAGGGTGATATACTTTTCCGGATAAGGATTTAAGCTTGGATTCCGGATAACACGAAGAGTGTGTTTTCCGGATAAGGTTAGTTTGTTGTGTTTTCCGGATAAGAACAATTAGACGGATTCCGGATAGGTGACATATCACGGATTCCGGATAAGGCTCCTAGGGGTTGTTTTCCGGATAAGCATAGCAAAGGGGATTCCGGATAAGGATTTTAGGAAGTATTTTTCCGGATTAGGCTTGTTTGGATTCCGGATAAGGTTAGTTTTTTGGATAGTTTTCGCACTTAGGTTTTTCTAGTTTTAAGCATTTACTTTTCCCGTCTTTTTTCTAAGTCGCACTTTTAAATTTACTTGCCTTTAGTTTATTTTAAGTTTACACTTTTAGTTGCCTTGCCTTAGTGTAAGTTTTAGTTTGAGTTTTAAGTTTACGTTATTTATTTTAATTGCTTTTCATTTCCCGTCATTTATTTTTAGTTACTTTTAACTTTATTTTACCCGCCTTTTACTTTAAAGTTTTTGCACTTTTAATTTTACTACAACGGCAAAAATATTTTTCTACCAAAAACAATTGAGTCACACTTTAAACTAGTAATCAATTCGTTAAGACACGAGAAAACGAACTTTTTCAACTAGCAAAATCTTGTATTAAATGGCGCCGCTGCCGGCTCTTTTCGTTAAGATTAACGGTTTTCTGTGAGAGAAGCGTTGAATTTTGGGATCCGTTCATTCGTGAGCGTTATTTTTCTTGCTTAAAAATTGTTAAAAATCCATAAAAATTAAAAACATTTTCAAAAATCCAAAATTTTTAATTTTTATTTTTATAGTGTATATATATTGTCTATTGCTTTGGTATCTTTTTCTTTTGCTTTCGCAGGTGTATGCGTACTAGATCTTCAACTTATCCAGAGCCCGAGACTCGTGAAGATTTAGCTATGGCAGGTGTGAACAACAACAATAATCCACCGCACCTCAATAATAACAACAACAATGTTCTTCCACAACCTGATCTTCGGACAATGGAGGAGCTTTGTCAACCCACAATGTTTGGAGGAGGAGGACCGATTGCACCGATGCAAATCATGGCTCCGGAGTTTTCGTTAAAGCATCACATGATCCAACAAGTGCAAACTAATCCATTCCGCGGATTACCTGATGATGATGCCAACAAGCACCTCGACAAATTCATTACTATTACTCAAAGCATGAAGTTGCCCGGTGCTACTATGGATGTTCTTCGCCTTCAACTCTTTCCACATACTTTATCCCACCACGCCGAAAAATGGTTTGATCGTCTCCCAAAGAATTCCATTCATACTTGGGACGACATGAATCAACGATTTTTGTCGCGCTACTTTCCATCATCCATGGTCACGAGCCTTCGAAATCAAATCAGTGGTTTCATGCAAGAACCCGATGAATCTCTCTTTAATGCTTGGGAAAGATATAATGTTTTGATCGATCGATGTCCAAACCACAACATGCTCCCCGTTACGTTGATTGATACTTTCTATAACGGTTTAACTTTTCGTGATCGTGATACGATTAATGCAGCCGCCGGTGGCACATTTATGAAACGAAGACCCGAGGAGTGTAGAGAGCTTATTGAGAACATGACTACTCATCACAAAAATTGGGATTCCTCCGCTTCTTCAAGGAACAACCCGAGAGTCAATGTTTCTTCTACTTCAGCAAAACCCGATATGACCGAATTCACCCGCATGATGGCCGAAATGAACAAAATTATCTTGCTCATTGCTACAAACCAACAACAACAAGTTAAAGTGGTAGCCATTCCTTGTGAGACATGCGGCGGTCCTCACTCATACACTGATTGTCCTTCTACTCAAGGCAATCCGGAAAATGTGTATGCGGCTTATGGTGACTATTCACCGGAAAATTACCAAGCCCGACCTCAAGGGGATCGAAATTTGCTAAGTTACCGGTCGAACAACTATCTTTCACCCGGTTTTTCTCCTCAAAACCACAACCCCAACAACAATTGCAATAGAAGCAACCAAATCCCACCTCGAGCTTCTAATCCTTATCACCCACCCGCTCAACAAGGCCCACCCATTAATCAAGATGTTGAAGCCTTAATGAGAACCCAAGGAGAGCAAATTAAGAATCTGCAAAGCCAAATTATCAATTTGAAAGGGGATATCACTAAGCAAGGAAATGACATTAGATCCGAGCTTCGAAATGATATACAATCCTCCTTCAGTGCTCAAACGAATGATTTGAAGAATATGCTGGCTAGTTTCTTACCAACCACTCAACCCTCTACTTCGGGCTCTCTACCTTCAAACACCGTCACCAACCCGAGAGCGAATGTGAGTGCTATTACTACCCGTAGTGGAGCAACTTTAGTAGGACCATCTATCCCACCCCCAGTTACACCATCTACACCTCCTCCACCACCATTTATCCCTACTACTACTCCCACGCCTAGTATTAGTTCACCATTACCGTCTCCGCCTTGTCATAAAGAAGTACCTAAGAAGAATCCTTCACCAACCCCACCTTCCACCTATAAACCCAACATTTCTTACCCTTCTCGACTCGACAAGGCTAGAATTTTGACTAAGAATGACGTTCAAGTCTCTAACTTTTTGGACAAGATTGCCGGCATGACCGTCACCTTTACCCTTGTTGAAGCTCTTGCCCAAATGTCACAATTTGTCAAGATGTTTAAGGAATTGCTTAATAAGAAGGAGAAGATGGCCGAGTTTGTTAATACTCGCTTGAATGAAAATTGCTCTGCAATCCTTCTTAAAGAACTTCCGGAGAAACTTGGAGATCCCGGTCGTTTTGTGCTACCTTGTACTTTTAACCAAACCGATGAATTTACTGCCTTAGCCGATCTCGGGGCAAGTATTAATTTGATGCCTTTAAGTGTTTGGAAAAAGTTATCATTACCCGATCTTACACCAACGAAGATGACTCTTGAGCTTGCAAATCGCACTCTCGCTTACCCCGTTGGTATTGCCGAAGATTTGTTTATTAAAATTGGCACCTTCACTTTTCCGGTCGATTTTGTTGTTGTTGATTATGAAATGGACCCTCGTATTCCTTTAATACTTGGTTGGCCATTCTTGAGAACCGGAAAAGCTCTTGTCGATGTTGCCGAAGGTAAGTTAATCTTAAGGGTCGGGAATGATGCACAAGTGTTCGAAATGGGGAAGATCACAAACAAATCTTATGGAAGAGAATCGGCGAATATGATTAATGTGCTTGATGATTTTGTCATTTACAACAATCCTGTATTCGACTCTTGCTATGATAATCCACTGTTCCAAGACGATGTGGATGATTCTCTCTCCAGTTCTGATCCTCCCCCAATTTACGATTCTCCACCGATCTTTGATACTTATAATGACGATTCTAGTTCTAATGGAGATGATTATGATGATTTTACTTCTGAGTATTGATACTTGTGTTTTGCATTGGGTTCAGATTAATCTCGGAATCTTCTTGAATCGATCACGGTTCAAAGTGGAATATTTGTTCTTGGTTACCAAAAATGGGGTTTGGTTTTCTATTCTACGGAAAAGGAATAAAAAGAGTAAAGTCGTGAAAATAAGCTAAGACCATTGACAAATGAAAATCAAGTTAAAAGAAATAAAGATGAGTTCAAAATTAAACAGCAAACGAAAAGTGATTAAAAACGTAACTCAAAAACTTAGAAAATTAAAACGAGAAAAGCTGGAAGAAATGCTCATTCGGAATAAATAGGGAAATAAACTTGATTCGGAATAAATAAAGTTGATCCGGAATAATACAAGTGATCCGGAATAAAAGTGCTATCCGGAATAAAATTAAAAAGAGTTTGATTCGGAATAAATCAATTGATCCGGAATATTGGAAATTCCGGATGAAGAAGGTGATTCGGAGTACTATTCCGAATGAAACAACCTGATTCGGAATGTGGAGCTTGATCCGGAATATTAGATATTCCGAATGGAAAAGGTTGATTCAGAAAGATTTGAAGAAAATGACTGATCCGGAATATCCGGTTGATCCGGAATAAAAAGTGAAACTTTTGATTCGGAATAAAAGAGTTGATCCGAAATAATTGATTATTCCGGATGAGAGGCTTTGATCCGGAATATAAAATATTCCGGATGAACAATCTTGATTCAGAATCTGGGCACGAAGAACAGTAAACAGAAAAAACAGGGTAATACGATTTTTATCAAATCAAGCCAAATTTAACCAAAAGATTTAAACCAAACTAAACACTAATCATCTACTAACCATAAACATCAAATCAAAACAATAAAAACACAAAACCCACTTACTTTTATGGATTAAAATCAACCAAATAAGAACTTTAAACTTTAAATCAAAAAGATGAAGATGAACAAGATTAATGGAAGGATTATATTGATTGATTAAGGTAAAGTAAACAAAAGTAAAGATTAAAAAACTTACAAGATTAAAGATTCAATAATAATGAAAAATCACCAACACCTTAATGGTGTTGGCTTCCTACGAAAGAAAAGAAAAGAACTGGAATAAAACTAGCTCAAAAAGTGTGAAGGTGAATCCTATTTATAGGCCTAGTGGTTGGTTGGTGAGTGGGCTTTCTCCCTTTCTTCTTGTCTTCTCGTCTTTTCAGAAAAGTTGACGTTTTCGATTCTGATTCGGGATTTGTCGACGATTAAATTCAACTCGTCTTTTAATTTCTTTGTTTAATAGACTTGAGTTCCTTCGACTTATGTAAATCTTCCATCTTTGGTCCTTTTCTTTGATAAATCTTCAAATAGGCCCATTGACTTCAAATTATTTGCATCTCTTGGACAACAGACTCCGTCTTGAGTCTTTTTCTTCGATAAAACCCGTGCAATCCCATGTTTTCTCCAATATCCATCCGGTTGGCTTTGAAAACACAATAAACACAAAAACCACGCATAATTCCAAACAAATGATATTAAATGCGCGTTTTGGTCTCGTTTTAGCCAGAAATAAGTGGTAAAAGGATGGGTGTTTTCACACCTATCGAATCCCCTACACTTAACCATTGCCATGCCCTCATGCAATGCTTAGTGACAAAGCAAATTTACACTTTTCTCATAATCAATCAACCTTGGCCTTATTAAAATACTACTAAACAAAAATTAAAATACTAAGAGAAATTAAAACTTTAAAGGAAACAAAAGGAATAGAAAACCATTTTCACTTGAAAATAGCTACATGGAAATAACTTGCAAAGAGATCAAGGACTTACATTAGGGCTTTGGTGTTGCGAAGATTTATCACCCTCAAGTTTCACGTTCCCCAAACTAAGCTTAAAAACGAGATCTTTGTTATTATAAGAAATCAAACACTTACACACATGGCTTAATTATATGCTTAAACTCCCTTATTCCTAGGTGTATCTCTTATATTTTATTTTTGTCTTAGAATGATCATGAAGATGCATTTTTGGACTTATTGCGATAGTTTATTTAGGCTGAAAGCAAAGTAGGACGATTTGATTAATAGTTAGCTAAAGGACAAAATCTCTTAAAACTGCTTCTCGGGATATCAAAAAGTTCGTATCTTGGCATAACTCGCTTCACGATTTGAGACCTTTCTCGGGCCGATATTTGGCATGTACTTCATACTTCATATCTTGAGAGACGTTCTTGAGATAATGGTATTCTCTTCGTTAATAGAGTTTCTTCACTTGGAGACTTTTGAGGGGTACTCCAACTTTGTTGACCACGACTTCATCATTATTTCTTCAATCGTTATTTGGGATTTTGAGATACAACGATCCGCCTCCTTTTTGGACTTGGATCTATTTATCCTCATACCTTGTTAGGGTCTTTTCGGATAGACTTCTCCATGATCTTTATGGGAGTTGATTGCTTTTCGTCGTGAGTCTTGATCCTTCATATTGATTTTGAGAATAATGCTTTTCACATCACCTTGGATCTTTAGCAATAAGATTGAATCCTCATGCCTTGTTAGGGCCTTTTCGGACTCGCCAATCTTCGCGCCCCGCTTCATAAGTTATGCCTTGGCTATGAACTCTTATCATTACCGAGAAACTTTTAAACGATCTTGGGCTAGAAGCTAAGTAACTTTTCAAATCGTACGACCTTACTTATTGCAGATAAAATATTAGCAAGTGATGGGAGAATAGGTAGATAATCACACCAAGTGTGCTTGTGCAAGAATACCGACTTATAATTGACTCTATCATTTCTCGTTCTCCACAATTTAAAATCTCAAGTAATGAGACTCGTGGATGCTTAGCCTAATAAACCAATTAAGATCTACATGGTTAAGGATACTAGCTAGAATAAACTTGGATAAGTCTATTCGGGTTGAGTCAAAATAATCGCAACGGGCCTAATATGTCAAAGATTTCAAAACTAGCTACACCACTTTATTAATATTTTTGACTTTATTGCGGGATATATACATATGAAAGCAATGATAAAAATTTAAAAATTACGACTAAATGGCCAAAGTTAATTAAAAATTTGAAAAATGCTGAAAAAGATGATTTTCCGGTTAAATGAAGGCATTATAATGGAAAAGTCCACTTAAAATTTCGATAGAAGTCCCCCTACACTTAATATAAACATTGTCCTCAATGTTTAAGCATGTGGGAAAAGTCTCCCCTACACTTATGACATTGTGCACGTTGGTTAAATCAAGTTAAGGAAGAGACGACTAAAGTGATCAATTTCAAATGTGAGTATGAAGAAAATTGAATCACGATAGTTGAGAGATAGAACCGGATTTCGGATAACACGGGAGCACGGTTCTTCAAAGATTCCAAGAGTGCACTTATCCCTGTAATCACATCACCACACAAACACAAAAAACCTATATAGGTCCCCCCTACACTTAGGAGGTTAAAACGGAAAATGATAGATACTCGGGTTGCCTCCCGAGGAGCGCTTGTTTTTGATAACCGAGTCACGAGCCTGACTCGACCAAAAATTAGTTCATGGGAAACGTAGCGAGGGATGGAGTCATCTCATGAGAGATGTCCTCACCAAAGTACAACTTCACTCGTTGGCCATTCACCTTAAAATTAGGTCCATTAGGTTGAGCGAGCTCGAGAGTACCATATGGAAAATTTTTGGCAATGGTGAATGGGCCGGACCAACGAGACTTCAGCTTGCCCGAAAAGATTTTCAACCGAGAGTTAAAGAGTAAAACTTTTTCCCCAACTTGGAACTCTCGGTTTTTAATCTTAGAGTCGTGAATTAGCTTAGTCTTTTCCTTATAGATCAAAGAATTTTCATAAGCCTTATTCCGGAGTTCATTCAGCTCATTGAGTTGGATCTTGCGTAGGTCACCGGCTTTGTTGATATCGAAATTAGCACACTTCAAGGCCCAGTAAGCCTTGTGCTCCAACTCAATAGGGAGGTGGCACGCTTTCCCGTACACGAGACGATATGGTGTACAACCAATCGGAGTCTTGTATGCGGTACGAAAAGCCCACAGAGCATCATCAAGTTTATCATCCCATGAGGCACGATGCTCTCCCACGGTTCATTCAAGAATTCGCTTTAATCCTCGGTTAGAGATTTCAGCCTGGCCATTAGTTTGTGGGTGGTATGCGGTGGAAAGACGATGATTTACACCATACTTAGCCATGACTCTTGCGAATTGATCATTGTAAAAATGAGTCACGCGATCACTAATAATAGCACGAGGCACACCGAATCTAGCGAACAACAATTTCAAAAAGTCACAAACCACCCTTGCGTCGTTAGTGGGTAAAGCTTTGGCTTCAACCCATTTAGAAATGTAGTCAACGACTACAAGGATGTATTTGTTTCCTTTAGATGAAGGGAATGGCCCCATAAAGTCGATGCCCCATACATCAAAGATTTCACATTCTTGTATGAAATTTTGAGGCATCTCATCTTTATGTGTGATCTTGCCTTGTTTTTGGCAAGCATCACAATGTTTAACCATCTCGTGAGCATCACGATAAATGGTTGGCCAATAAAATCCCGAGTCAAACACTTTTTTGGCGGTGTAGTTGGGACCAAAGTGACCACCGGTGGGTCCTTTGTGGCAAGCTTCGAGAATGTCTAAAGCTGCCGGTCCATCAACACATCGGCGAATAATCAAATAAGCACATTGTTTGAATAGATACGGGTCATCCCAAAAGTAAGTCTTAATGTCTTTGAAGAAATTTTTCTTTTGTTGGGATGTTAACCTGTCAATGAGAATTCCACCCGCCAAGTAGTTTGCAATGTCCGCAAACCACGGGGTCTCATCTTGATTCGAATTGATAGACATTAAGGTCTCCAGGGGAAAAGAGTCATTGATCTCTTTGTTCGGATGATCCCCTTGATAAGGATCCTCAAGTCTACTGAGATGATCCGCAACTAGGTTTTCAGCTCCCTTCTTATCACGAATTTCGATTTTAAATTCTTGAAGTAGCAAAACCCAGCGAAGAAGTCTTGGTTTGGAATCTTGTTTAGTTAACAAGTACTTCAACGCGGAATGATCGGTATAAACGATTGTGGTGGAAAGGACAAGATAGGGGCGGAACTTTTCAAAGGCATAGACAACAGCTAAAAGCTCTTTTTCGGTTGTCGTGTAATGCAATTGAGCCCCTGTCATTGTCTTGCTAGCATAATGGATCGGTTGGAAGTGTTTATTCACTCTTTGGCCCAAAACCGCTCCAATAGCAAAGTCTCTAGCATCGCACATCAACTCGAAAGGCAGCTCCCAATTAGGGGTAACCAAGACCGGTGCCTGAGTTAGCTTATCCTTAAGAAGGTTGAAGGCTTCAATACACTCTTTAGAAAAGATAAAAGGAGTATATTTTTCCAAGAGGTGGGTCATCGATCGAGCGATTTTAGAAAAATCTTTGATGAATCGACGGTAGAAGCCCGCATGACAGAGGAAACTTCTCACACCCTTCACGGTTGAAGGTGGAGGCAATTTAGCAATAACATCGACTTTAGCACGGTCCACTTCAAGACCGGCTTTGGAGATTTTGTGTCCTAGCACGATGCCCTCTTTTACCATGAAATGGCATATTTCCCAATTTAGAACAAGGCGAGTGTCTTCACACCGCTTAAGCATACGTTCTAAATTGGCAAGGCAAGCAGAGAAAGAATCGCCATAAACTGAGAAATCATCCATGAAGACTTCCATAGTTTCTTCAACCATGTCATGGAAGATAGCCATCATACACCGTTGGAACGTCCCAGGAGCATTGCATAAACCGAAAGGCATGCGTTTGTAAGCAAATGTTCCGTAGGGACAAGTGAATGTGGTTTTCTCTTGGTCTTTGGGATTGATGGGAATTTGAAAATACCCGGAGAAACCGTCTAAGAAGCAGTAATAGTCATTACCCGCTAGACGCTCGAGCATTTGATCCATGAAAGGAAGAGGAAAGTGATCTTTTCTCGTGGCATCATTGAGCTTGTGATAGTCGATACAAACTCTCCACCCAGTAACGAGACTAGTAGGAATCAACTCGTTGTGTTCATTGGGAACAACGGTTATTCCGCCCTTCTTGGGCACACAATGGACGGGACTTACCCATGGCGAATCCGAAATAGGGTAAATCAAGCCGCATCAAGAAGTTTGATAACCTCTTGTTTGATGACGTCATGAATGCGAGGATTAACCCTTCTTTGGCTTTGGATTGCGGGTTTAAAGTCATCTTCCATGAAAATCTTGTGAGTACAAAAGTTTAGGTCAATTCCGCGGATATCGGAAACTTTCCAAGCAATTTCCTTCTTATGATCTTTAAGCACGGCGATGAGGCGAGATTTTTCTTCTTCGTTCAAGTCCTTAGCGATGATGACGGGCGACTTCTTCTTTTCTTCAAGGAACACATACTCGAGATGGGACGGCAACTCCTTAAGCTCTAAATCCGGAGGATTTTCGATGGGAGGCGTATTCAAAGTCGGTTCATCAATAGCAATAGCCTTGGGAGATGGTAGAGAAATATGGTCCTCTTTGAGAAGTTTCTCAATGAGACGAATGTCTTCATCCCAATCGGTGGGAGAATCGTCATATTCTAAGTTCACATCTCCCATGGTTGCTTCAAGATCTTTCCAAAGGAAATCACTTTCTCCAAATAGAGTTAGTGATGAATCAATAGAGGAAACGGTCTCAACATTGGGAGGAGAGGTAGGAATACTTTTACAAGCATCTTTGAAGTGTTCTTCACAAGCCTCATCAAGAACGTCGATACAATTAACACTCTCGTATGAATAAGGCTGTTTAGAAAGCTTTCCATGTTGAAGACGATTCTATCGTCACCCACTCTCATGATAAGCTCACCCGCTTCAACATCGATGAGAGTGCGACCGATCCTCAAGAATGGACGTCCAACGATTAATGGCACGCGAGGGTCCATATCATAGTCGACCACGACGAAATCGACAGGAAAAGTGAATTTGTCGACTCCTACAAAAACGTCTTTGGCTATCCCTACTGGATAAGCAACCGTACGATTAGCTAATTCCAAAGTCATTTTGGTGGGGACTAGCTCAGGGAGAGATAATTGCTTCCAAACACTTAAAGGCATTAAGTTAATACTGGCACCTAGATCGGCTAGGGCCATGCAATTCTCTACTCCCGGGAAGTTGCAAGGGATTAAGAAGCGACCCGTATCACGAAGTTTGGTTGGTAATTTCCTTAAGAGAACCGCAGAGCAATTATCATTAAGTTGGGTATTAGCGATATCAAGAAGCTTTTCCTTGTCACTAAGAAGATCTTTGAACATTTTCGCATATTTAGGCATGTGAGCGAGCGCCTCAGCGAAGGAGATGTTGAAATTCAATTGTTTAAACATTTTGAGAAAGTTCGAAACTTGAATATCGTCCTTGCTTTTGAGCTTCTCTTTCCTCAACCTTGAGGGATAAGATATATCGGAAGAAGAGGAAGGCTTAGGAATAGTAGGATCACTCACATCCTTGGGTGGAGGAGGGGTAGAAGTAAGAGGTGGAGGAATTGGGGAAATAGAAGGTTGAGGAATATGAGTAGGTGACTCGTTTTCCTTAGTCACAATCACCGGTGGATGTATAGGAAGCTCGGGTTCCTTGGTACCTTTGCCACTGCGAGTGATGATTGCTTTGATCTCCCCTCTTGGATTAGCCACGGTGTTACTCGGAAGAGTACCCGAAGAAGAGGTTTGATTACCTTAGAAGAAACCAGCCATCATGTCCCTTAGGTCATTCGTTTGACTACTCAAACAATTTCGCATATCGACTCTAAGATCGTTCCCTTGTTTCACCATGTCTGCTTTCAAGTTGAGCACTTCCTGCTGAAGATTTTGCACTATCACATCGTTAGTCCTCATGTAGGTTCCAACATCTTGGTGTAATGTGGTGGGTTGGTTAGGAGGAGCATAGTAGACGGGTGGTTGATAAGCAGGTTGTTGGTAAACTTGGTTGTTTCTTTGAGGTGGATATGGTTGTCTTTGAGGTGGTTGGTATGGTGCACGATGTTGTTGTTGAGGAGGGCGATTGAGGTTTTGTTGTTGGTTTGGGTTGTTAGGAGGAAAACCGGGCGGGGAAAGAAAGTTGTTTGAGCGATAGCTGAGTAAGTTGCGGTCTCCTTGAGGACGAGCTTGATAAGCGGCCAGAAGATAGGTACCGTATGCTGCGTTAACATTCTCAGAAGGATAGTCTTGAATGGTGGTACAAGTGGTGTAAGAGTGAGGACCCCCGCATATTTCACATGGTTGGCTTACAACATTGACTTGAGCGTTTTTAGCGTTGATGCTGTTGGTGTTGCTAGCGGTTTGGGTAGCAAGCGATTCAAGAAGCGACGTAATTTTGTCAAGTCTCTTGTCGTTGTCACTAGTACTAGCACTAGCGGCATTGGTCCGAACACTCTTGGTTTGCACACGAGACTTATTTTTGATAATATCCCAAGCGGAATTAGAACTCTTAACCAAAATATTATCCCCCGAGGCACTATTTAGTGAATCTTGGTCATTCATGCTTAAACCATTGTAAAAGGTATTGATTTGGTGCACTTTGGTAAAACCATGTTGTGGGCACTTTCTTAAAAGGTCTTTAAAACGGTCCCAAGATTCACTAAAAGACTCATCGTACTTTTGTTCAAAATTAATAATTTCATTCCGCAAAGCGGTAGTACGAGAGGATGGGAAAAAGTAGTTTATGAATTTGGTCTCCAAATCCGTCCACGTCAGAATATTTTGTGGCGGTTCCTTTGCAAGCCAATGCCGGGCTTGTCCCTCTAAGGAGAAAGGAAAAAGTTGTAAGCGGATTACCTCTTGTGGAACACCATTGAATTTGACCGTATTTGTGAGTTGCAAGAACCTTTTGATGTGGTCATGAGGATCATCAATGGTACGGCCCAAGAATGGTTGAGCTGAGACCATCTGAATAAAGCCGGATTTAAGCTCAAAGTTGTTGGCTGCAATCGCGGGTATGACAATTGGATCATTGTTGCCCTCTACATGTGCTTGCAAAAGTTCAATCATAGGGCGATTGTCCGGTAGAGGTTCATTGTTGTTGTTATTCATGTTTTTTTGAGGTGGATTGTTATTGTTGTTGTGTACACCGGCCATGTCTAAGTTATCGAGAGTCTCGGGCTCTTGATAAGACGTTGATCGAGTGCGCATACACCTGCAAAAGAACTAACAAAGCAAACAAGAAATATTTTTGGTTTTTATGGTTTTTTAATTTTTTTGTATTTTTGAAAATTTTATATTTTTTAGGATTTTTGAAAATTTTTAATGATGAAAAAGTAACGTTCACGGCGAACGGATCCCAAAATCCAAGTTCTCACAAAAAACTGTTAATCTTTACGAGAAGAGCCAGCAGCGGCGCCATTTGATACTTGTGTTTTGCATTGGGTTCAGGTTAATCTCGGAATCTTCTCGAATCGATCACGGTTCAAAGTGGAATATTTGTTCTTGGTTACCAAAAAGGGGGTTGGTTTTCTATTCTACGGAAAAGGAATAAAAAGAGCAAAGTCGTGAAAATAAGCTAAGACCATTGACAAATGAAAATCAAGTTAAAAGAAATAAAGATGAGTTCAAAATTAAACAACAAACAAAAAGTGATTAAAAACGTAACTCAAAAACTTAGAAAATTAAAACGAGAAAAGCTGGAAGAAATGCTCATTCGGAATAAATAGGGAAATAAACTTGATTCGGAATAAATAAAGTTGATTTGGAATAATACAAGTGATCCGGAATAAAAGTGCTATCCGGAATAAAATTAAAAAGAGTTTGATTCAGAATAAATCAATTGATCTGGAATATTGGAAATTCCGGATGAAGAAGGTGATTCGAAATATTATTCCGAATGAAACAACCTGATTCGGAATGTGGAGCTTGATCCAGAATATTAGATATTCCGGATGGAAAAGGTTGATTCGGAAAGATTTGAAGAAAATGACTGATCCGGAATATCCGGTTGATCCGGAATAAAAAGTGAAACTTTTGATTCGGAATAAAAGAGTTGATCCGGAATAATTGATTATTCCGGATGAAAGGCTTTGATCCGGAATATAAAATATTCCGGATGAACAATCTTGATTCGGAATCTGGGCACGGAGAACAGTAAACAGAAAAAACAGGGTAATACGATTTTTATCAAATCAAGCCAAATTTAACCAAAATATTTAAACCAAACTAAACACTAATCATCTACTAACCATAAACATCAAATCAAAACAATAAAAATACAAAACCCACTTACTTTTATGGATTAAAATCAACCAAATAAGAACTTTAAACTTTAAATAAAAAAGATGAAGATGAACAAGATTAATGGAAGGATTATATTGATTGATTAAGGTAAAGTAAGCAAAAGGAAAGATTAAAAAAACTTACAAGATTAAAGATTCAATAATAATGAAAAATCACCAACACCTTAATGGTGTTGGCTTCCTACGAAAGAAAAGAAAAGAACTGGAATAAAACTAGCTCAAAAAGTGTAAGGGTGAATCCTATTTATAGGCCTAGTGGTTGGTTGGTGAGTGGGCTTTCTCCCTTTCTTCTTGTCTTCTCGTCTTTTCAGAAAAGTTGACGTTTTCGATTCTGATTCGGGATTTGTCGACGATTAAATTCAACTCGTCTTTTAATTTCTTCATTTAATAGACTTGAGTTCCTTCGACATATGTAAATCTTCCATCTTTGGTCCTTTTCTTCGATAAATCTTCAAATAGGCCCATTGACTTCAAATTATTTGCATCTTTTGGACAATAGACTTCGTCTTGAGTCTTTTTCTTCGATAAAACCCGTGCAATCCCATGTTTTCTCCAATATCCATCCGGTTGGCTCTGAAAACACAATAAACACAAAAACCACGCATAATAATAAACAAATGATATTAAATACGCGTTTTGGTATCGTTTTAGCCAGAAATAAGTGGTAAAAGGATGGGTGTTTTCACACCTATCAAGTATCCAGGCATGCACACTTATGATGATTTTGATGAGGCCTATACTCTCTCGAGTGATTCTGCACATGATGAAGATCCTCCGCCAACAACACTTGATCCTACTTTGGATGACTACTCATTTGAGCAAGACTTTTCTACTTTTCTCAATACATACTTCCCTCATGAGAGTGATGCCCCTCCTTTGAACTTTGATGATTATGGTCTTTATCCTACTAGGGATTTGAAGAAAATTCTTTTAAAGGAGCCGACACCGAACGACACCAACATCCACAGCACGTATGTTTTGACACCTCTTTGTCCACCTTCTGAGGACGAGGTTGTGAATTTTCTTAGCGGATGTTCTTCAAATTCTGCTGAGCCTGAGTGCTATTTTCCCCTAAAGGAAAAGGTGTTCGACCCCGGTTTCGCAATTGTTAAGCCATCTCAGTATCCATCTGATGAAATAAAAGGAAAGATCTTTGGTACTTATGAAGATATGCTTGCCCCTCACCATACTTGCTTCCACCGTGCTCCATCTTTGCTTAAGGGAACCTTGCCTACTCTTCTTTGGCTTGCCTTGTTTGCCTTAAGCTTGTGTTACTTGATGGATGAAAACCATGCATTTGATCCCGGTGGATGTGTTTCGAGCTTCTTCCTATGCTAATCAAGGTCGAGTCAGGCTCACGACTCGGTTAACAAAAATAAGCGCTTCTCGGGAGGCAACCCGTAGTATCTATCCTTTTTCTCTTGTTTTTATAGTAAGTGTAGGGGGAGACCCTAGTATGTTGTTTGTTGTCTTCTTTCTAGTCATATACAGGGATTCGAGCTTTCAACAATCCATTATTGATGATTTTTGACGACCCGTGATTCCGTGTTTCCGTCTTCCCGGTTCTATCCTAAACTCTTTTCGATTCACTATTTTTTATTTCTCAATATTAAAATAGGAATCTCTTTAGTTGTCTCTTCCTTAGCAAGATTTAAATAACGTGCACAATATCCTAAGTGTAGGGGAGTCTACTCACACATGCTTAAACATTAAGGACAATGTTTATATTAAGTGTAGGGGGGACTTCTATCGAGTTAAGTGGCCTTTTCCTTGTCTTTTTCCTCATTTTAACCGGAAAAGTAATTTTTCGACATTTTTCAAAATTTTCGATCTATTTTGGCATATTAGTTTTTCTTTTGTTATAGTTATTTTCTTTCTTTGCTAGAATAATTTTTAATAAAGTGATTTTAGTTTTCAAAGTCGTGAATCTTTTGACTCAACCCGAGTTTACTCTAGCTAGTATCCTTAACGTGTTTAAGTCAAGTTTTGCTAGGCTTTTCTATAGGGAACTTTAAAACGCGAAAGTCTTAACTCTCACGGGTTAAGAACAAGAACTTTTCGCAAGTTCCTATAATTGATCCTAGAGAGTCGTTTATCAAGGGAACTTTAAAATGCGATTTCTAAACTTGAAAAAGTCTAAGAATTTGCAAGATCCTATAGATGACTCAAAAACCCAAAACTTTGATTTAATTGGCTAAGCATCCACGAGTCTCATTCTTTGAGATTTTAAACTGTGGAGGACGAGAGATGATAGAGTCAATTATAAGTTTGGTATTCTTTCGTGAATTTATGTGAGTTGATTATAAGCCTATTCTCCCATCGCTTGCTAATAAATTTATCTGCAATAAATAAGGTTGTACGATTTGAAAAGTTACTTAGCTTCTAGCACAAGATCGTTTAAAAGTTGCTCGGTATTAATTAGAGTTCATAGCCAAGGCATAACTTATTGAAGCGGGATGCGAAGATTGGCGAGTCCAAAAAGGCCCTAACAAGGCATGAGGGCTACATTTTGTTGCTAAAGATCCAAAGTGATGTGAAGAATCATTTATCAAAAATCAATATGAAGGATCGAGACACATGACGAAAAGCAAATACTCTCGTAAATATCATGGAGAAGTCTATCCAAAAAGGCCCTAACAAGGTATGAGGGTAAATAGATCCAAGTCCTAAAAGGAGGCGGATCGTTGTATATCAAAATCCCAAATAAAGATTGGAGAAAAATGAAGAAGTCGTGGTCCAAATATAAAGAATCTCTCAAAAAGTTAAAGTGAAGAAATTCCTAGTATGAAGAGAAGACCATTATTTCATGAACGTCTCTCAAGATTTGAAGAATGAAGTCAATGCCAAATATCGATCCGAGAAAGGTCTTAAATCGTGAAGCGAGTTATGCCAAGATATGAACTCTATGAGGTCCCGAGAAGCAGTTTTAAAAGATTTTGTCCTTTAGCTAACTATTGATTAAATCGTCCCACTTTATTTTCAGCCTAATAACTATCGAAATAAGTCAACAATGCATCCTCGTGATCATTCAAGACAATAATAAAATATAAGAGATACACCTAGGAATAAGGGAGTCTAAGTAAATAATGGGCCCACATGAGTTTGTGTTAGTTTGCTAACTTATAATAACAATGATCTCGTTTTTAAGCTTGGTATGGGGAACGTGAAACTTGAGGATGATAATCATTCATGACATTCCAAAACCCTAAGGTAAGTCTTTGATTTCTTTACTTGTTTTGTTATTTTCTTTCTCTTTAATAAAGGCCATGTGGATTGATTGTGATGGAAAGTTTAATCTTGCTTTGTAATTAATGCATTGCATGAGGACATTGCAATGGTCAAGTGTAGGGGATTTGATAGGTGTGAAAACACCCATCCTTTTACCACTTAACTACAATAATAACCAAGCCAAAGCGTGTATTTAATGTCGTAAATGTCGGAATTATGCATGGTTTGGGTTTTTGTTGTGATTTAGGATCAAAATGTAAAAAGGGAGGAAAACACGGGCTTTCACGGGCTTTTATCGAAGAAAAAGACAAAATACAAAGTCAAGTGATCAAGAGTGCAAAAAGAACGGAAGTCCAAGGCCGATTCTGAAGATTTATCGAAGAAAAAGTCCAAAGACGGAAGTTTAATAAAGCCGAAGAACTCAAGTCTAATTTATGAAGAAATTACAAGACGAGTTTAAAGTAATCTCGAGACAAAGTCTGAAAAGTCGAAGAATTTAGAAGATTAAAGACTAAAGACGAATGATTAAATGAGAAATAAAGAAAGAAGAAAGAGAGGAGGAAGCTTCCTCCCACTCCCTCTCCTCCTCCACTATAAATAGGAGATTAAGATTTCATTTTTTCTTGTTGGCTAATTTGACACATTAGTTCTTCCATCTTTAATTACTTGCACATTTACTTAATTGCACCTTTAATTACTTGTCTCGTACCTTAAATTTGTAAGCTTTTAATTCTTGTCTTTCCTTTAATTGTTGAATCTTAATCTTAATCAAGTTTTTATTTTAATCTCTCATTCTACCTTTCTTGTTTTGCTTAATCTTTGTGCTTATTATCTTATTGTCATGCTTATTTGATTACTTGTTATGTTTTTATGTTTTTGATCTTGTTAGCTTATTGATTTTATAACTTATTGTGTTTTTTTTTAAATTTAATCAAGTGCTTATTAGT
This sequence comes from Glebionis coronaria, assembly GCA_025667525.1. Classification (NCBI taxonomy): domain Eukaryota; kingdom Viridiplantae; phylum Streptophyta; class Magnoliopsida; order Asterales; family Asteraceae; genus Glebionis; species Glebionis coronaria. The sequence goes on from CM046874.1 coordinate 70,984,602, forward strand.
TAATTTTTATAAAAAGTTGATTTTTAATATTTTTATTGTTTAGTGTTTTTAAAAGTTTTTAAATTTTAGCTTATTTGTTTTTTTCTTAAAAGTGTTTTGGTTAAGTTTTTAGATTAGAGCTTATTGATTTTTGGCTTATTTCTAGCTTATTGGTACTTTCCCTTTGATTCGTGGACTTCAAATCTTGTTTTCCGGATAAAAGGGGTTAAAACCCTCTTATTCCGGATAAGGACACATAGACCCTCTTTTACGGATAAGAATCGTAGTAAAACGACATTCCGGATAAGGTCTCTAAGACGTATTCCGGATAAGAGCCTAGAACACCTTTTGCGGATAAGGGCCGACATACTTTTCCGGATAAGGGTTTCTATACCCGTTTTCTGGATAAGCAGCGAAAACAAGTTTTCCGGATAAGGGGTGTAAGTAGGTTTCTGGATAAGAGTTCCTAGGTTATTCCGGATAAACCCTAAGCTCGGATTACGGATAAGGGTGATATACTTTTCCGGATAAGGATTTAAGCTTGGATACCGGATAACACGAAGAGTGTGTTTTCCGGATAAGGTTAGTTTGTTGTGTTTTCCGGATAAGAACAATTAGACGGATTCCGGATAGGTGACATATCACGGATTCCAGATAAGGCTCCTAGGGGTTGTTTTCCGGATAAGCATAGCAAAGGGGATTCCGGATAAGGATTTTAGGAAGTATTTTTCCGGATTAGGCTTGTTTGGATTCCGGATAAGTGACATATTTGGGATTCCGGATAAGGTTAGTTTTTTGGATAGTTTTCGCACTTAGGTTTTTCTAGTTTTAAGTATTTACTTTTCCCGTCTTTTTTGTAAGTCGCACTTTTAAATTTACTTGCCTTTAGTTTATTTTAAGTTTACACTTTTAGTTGCCTTGCCTTAGTGTAAGTTTTAGTTTGCGTTTTAAGTTTACGTTATTTATTTTAATTGCTTTTAATTTCCCGTCATTTATTTTCAATTACTTTTAGCTTTATTTTACCAGCCTTTTACTTTAAAGTTTTTGCACTTTTAATTTTACTACAACGACAAAAATATTTTTCTACCAAAAACAATTGAGTCACACTTTAAACTAGTAATCAATTCGTTAAGACACGAGAAAACGAACTTTTTCAACTAGCAAAATCTTGTATTAGTCATACAGATCATCGATTCTTGGTAATGGATAACGTTTCTAATCGTGATCTTATTCAGCTAACGATAGTGAATGCATAAACGCATACTGCCATCCTTCTTCTTGACGAAAAGTACCGGTACACCTCATGGTGATACACTCGGACGGATGAAACCTCGCTCAAGTAATTCCTGCAGCTGATCTTTTAACTCCTGAGCTCTATGGGAGCCATGCGATAAGTAGCCTTAGAGATTGGTTGAGCTCCTGGGATGATATCGATGTTAAACTCTACTTTTCGAGTAGGTGGTATACCCGGAAATTCTTCTGGGAATACATCAGGAAATTCTGAAACAACTGGTTGATCTTGGATCGATGGAACTTCGGTAGTGATATCCTGAACTGAATCTAAGAAGCCCTTGCAACCATGAGATAGTAATGCACGAGCTTCTAACGTAGAGATTATTTTTACAAACTTTCCTGGTATAAAACCATTGTGAATGTACTCTGGAGCTTGAAGGTCGCCGAAGATAACCCGATAAGTATGGTAATCGATAGTAGCATGATGTTTGGATAACCAATCCATGCCTAAGATGAGATCAAACTCACACATATCTAAAGGAAGTGTGTCTACTGGGTAGATCTTGTCATCGAACTCTAGTGGAAGATCTCTGTACACTTGGGTAATTCGCACAGAGTCCTGCATAGGCGTAGATATTCATAAAATATTCTCTAATGACGTAGGGATTTTATTAATACTAGTGGCATACGTAGAGGATATAATTGAATGAGTAGCACCAGTATCGAATAAAACACACGCAGCATGACCGTTCATAAAGAGGATGCCAGTGACAGGACCTGAGGACTTATTAGCTTTGTCCCGTGTGGTAGTGTAGACACGCCCCGAAGCTGGTGGCTTAGGAAAAGCAGCAATAGAAGTACCAGCAGTGTCTCCCTTCTTGCAGTCTTTCAACATGTGTCCTGGTAGTCCACACTTGAAACAGACGCCAACTGACTTACGGCATGTTCTGAGATGTCTACGACTACAAGTCGTGCAGATGGTGTAGGTGTAACCTCCTGGAGGTACTCTTGCTACCTGAGAGCCTGTTTAAGAAGTATACGTGAGACATGATTACTTGGCATAAATATGACTGCACTAAAGTTTAAATGATAGTTTACCAGATGAAGACGAGTTGTTGGACTGCTGACCCTTATCATTTTGGTCACGTCCACTCACAGAGTTCCTGTTGATCATGCTGACATGTTAGTATGTAAAAACATACAACAATTTAACATAGAAAAGCTTAAGAATTTAGGGACCTGTTACTGTTGGACTCGCTGTTGTTACGGTAATTATCATTACCGTTCCTCTTTTCATATCCATAATGGTTGTTAGATTGACCGTGGCCCTTGTTGGCATTCTACTGAGTGGCTGGTTGGGAACGGTCACCACCCTTCTTCCTGAAGAAACAATTGGATAGGAAAAGGTATAAATGAACATAAAGATTGAAAGGAAATGATAACGTTTGATGTTTGAAATTTATACCTCTTCTCAGGACGAGCTTGTTCCTCATAGTCATCAAGCTCATGTAGCATTTCTAAGCTACGTGCCACATCATTAACTTGTGCCACATTAGCATAAGTAGCACTATGTAAACGAGCTGCTGTAGAGGCGTGCAGAGCCCAGCGAAAGTGCTTAGCTTGTTCTTCCGTAGTACCAGCAACCGCACCTAGAAATCCAGCCAACCTAAGAAACCTCTGCATGAACTGAGTGATAGTCTCTCCAGTTCTCTGACGAATAGAGTGATAGTCCCTCTTGAGTCCTTCCTGCTCAGATGTCGGAAAGAACTGCCTATAGAATTAAGTATTGAACGGATCCTAAGTCAATGAAGCTAGCCAAACATCACCTCCATTAGCTAACTTGTAATCTCTCCACCAATGTAGGGGATCACCCTCAAATTTATAGCAAGCCAACCTTGCCTTGTATACACCATCGTATCCTATAGCGTCAAAATTTTTCTCCATATACAAAATCCAGTCTTCCGCATCAGATGAAGTCTCAGCCTTGTCAAAAGATCTTGGCTTATGCTTGTTAAATCTCTCAAGCCAAGTATGCAAAGTAACCGGTGGAGGAGAAGTAGGATTGTTGTTCTGATTCGGGGCGTTATGGTATTCAACCCGAATTTGGTTCCTGATATGGGGAAGCATGGCTTGCAGAGCTGCTTGGACAGCTGCTGCTAGCTCTTGTTCGCGTGTCATGACCATCTGGAAATTTAAAAATGAAGAAATGAAATGATTAATCTGATTAGAATATATGCTTAAACATAATAAAATGATGCACGAAACAATTTATGAAGGTACAGCCAAATACAAATGACATGAAAACAAATTGACATAGAGAAGATGAACGCCTATGGTTCGGTTCATCAAAACGAAAAGCCATGAGCTAATGTGAACGCCTATGGGTCGGTTTGCCAAGCAAAATGATTCAAATAAAAGCACATGCGACTAAATATGGCTAGTCCTGTACCAACCATTACTTAGTCAAAATTCCTGCAACAACGATACATGAAATGAATACATGAAAAACAAACTATCAGTTCTAGGAAGACGCTGATGACTACTAACTAGTCACAAGTCAGTTTTTAAGAGCCTACAGGTCGAAACCAGGCTTTGATACCATAATTGTAACATCCAATTTTGATAAATAGAATATCACAGGATAATTATGACATGTCATCAAAGCATACAAGGTAAATGTCTAAAACATTAAATGACCATAAAGAATCCAGAAACAAACATCGGATCCAAGATAAGCTCCACGCACGAAATGAATAAGTAGAATGTAAAGGAAAAGGACTAAACAATGTCTAGCAAAGCAAACGTATGTAAATGCATTAAAGAATGAAAGAAAGCTGGCGCCTCATTCCATGCACGTACTCTTGGAATCCTTGCTTTGCCCTTTAGTACCTATCAGATTAGGAAATGGAAAGAGAAATACGGCTAAGAAATACGCTCAGTGTGCGAATATATAACATAGAATGTAAAACATAAACATAAGCAAATAATGAAGTGAAATGAATAACATAACAGTGGAAGAATGAATGTCCTGGAAAACCTGGTTTAAGTTCATAAAACTGGTTTATATTTCTGAAAAGACTTAAGTTTAGTTTATCTTGAAAATCTGTATTTTAAATATGCTGAGAGCCCATATAGGTCATGTTATATCCACGTGCATGAATACTTGGAGGGGTGACCTCGTCATGCAATTAGAGGGACTGCCTCTAATTAATATATAAAATAAGTGGAGGGATCAGCTTCTGTAACGGATGCAAGGCACACACCACAGTTACCATGAAATCATACTACTTGTCCTAGGATACACCCATTCGCCCCACATGATAATAATAACATAGGACAAAATACTGTAAAGGGACGATGTGAGCAATCACTCTCCCGCAGAAGAGTCATAACACTAGTGCCTCTAGTGCTACGGTTATGGAACCCCTATAACTAGGTAAAACTGGAATTCATGTATCTAGCTCAGGCAATCTAAAATAATCATACATATACTGGTGTATTTAAGATACTTAAATTACTCGGGAAAACAGATGGCTGCAAACGAGGAATCCTAATATAGGAAGAAAGAGGTCCTTACTGAAGGACAGAATATCCGTACCTTATGTCTAGTAAATGAAGACGAAACGAATGTAGACGATCACTCCGACTTCACAATAGCTACATAATGATGGGACATGAATAAGAGTTGATCTTACTTATACATACTTGTTATTTGGTTTACTTGACGTGTTCATACTTATTATAATTGTTCTTGTCTTGTCTTAATATTTCATATTTTAATCATGCGTTTCTTATAGTTTCATGTGTTTTAGAGTCATATATTTTATGTTTTAAGTGTTATAATACTTGTTATAACATAATGAGTAACTATAAAAAAATAGCAGGTTTCTATATATAGCAACTTTCAAAAAATAGCAGGTTTCCATATATAGCACCTTTCTAAAAATAGTAAGTTTCCTTAAATAGTACTCCCTGTGTCCCATAATAAGTGTCCACTTTGACTTTTTTCGGTCTTCCTTATTCAACTTTGGCCATAAATATCTTCATTTGTGTTATATTATACCTGATGAAAAATATATTTAATGAAAATGCATTTAAATATCAATCCATACATATAACTTTCATCCTGTATTATATAACACAAATAAAATTATTTATAGTCAAAGTTGTATAAAAAAGATCGAGAAAAGTCAAAGTGGACACTTATTATGGGACGGAGGTAGTGAGTTTCTAAAAATAGAAAGTTTTCATAATTAGTAAGTTTCCAAAAATAGAGAATTTCCATATTTAGCATGTTTCTATAAATAGTATGTTACCATATTTAATGTATTGCCATAAATAGCATGTTACCATATTTAGTATATTACCGTAAATATCATATTACCATACTTATCATGTTGCCATAAATAATATAACTTCATAATTAATATGTTTCCATAATTAATTATATGCTTATTTTATATTATAAAGTTTAATAATTAATAAATACTTAGCTTATTATTAATTAATAATATCTTGTCATGTTATTATAAGTTTAATATTAATTAAAAATATTACATGTTCCATGTTATTAAACTTTACCTTAATAAAGATATTAATTAATTAACCTAAGTTTTAACTAATTAAATCCATGTTCATAAATAACTTAATAATTAATTATTATAACCTAAGTTGTACATACATATTTTATCATGTTTTTTATTTAAATAAACATAACAAAAGTTTTAATTTAATTAAACCAAATTAATTAATACTATTAATTAGTTAAAACATAACATAACTTATTCTACATGTCGGTTTAATTACGTGTTCATAAAAAGTTAAGTTCCCGAGCCCCGTCCCGAGACTCGATAACCGAGCACCACAACCCGAGGGCCATGGCCTCGCTGCCATGACTCAAACCGAGCCACAACAACTCACTGAGAGCATACGGCTCTCGGCTCGCTGCTGCGCCGAACCAAACAGCCCCCAGCCCACGCTGGGGCCCCCTTGCCTGCGTCAAGTACCCACCGAGCACCCCCTATTGGGTCTCAGTTCCCACCGCTAGGCCAAGATTCCCGCTGTGGATCTTGGTCCTTGCGGTTTCCAATAACAACACCACCACTGCCAACACTTGCTTACGGCTGGTGGTTCACGCGACACCACCGAGACCCTAGTGGTCTCGGTTGGCTGCGATCGAGACAAACACCCCCACAAAACTTTTATTTGTTTTATTCTTGGTTGATCTAACATATTTACATGTTTTCTTATTTTATTCTTAATAAATCTTGATCATAACATAATTAAAAATAAAAGAATAAAAAGGATTTGAGGGATACCAATGCGTGGATTAAAATGGGAATGAACACGAAAACGTTACCGTATCAATAACAAAATCAAAACGAATTCATTCCTTGTGTTCTTAGAGTGCCATTGTAAAACCCGCATGCTTTTTACCATGAATAGTACCCTTACGATCGTACGTACATAATTAGAACTTTCCTTTTATAGCATGTTTACGTTTCACGAACAAGAATTACAAGTATTACGTACGTGTTATAACACGATAAGTATTTATTACGTATTAAGACACGATAATTATCAATAATAATTATAATCACGAACATATGAACATGAAATCATGAACGTAAATAATCACGAGCTTAGTATTACGTATGTATGTATATTTATTACGATCATGAATAAATATAGTAAGACACGAACAATAACTAATTAAATCATGTAAAACACGAACACGAGAACACACATAATATTAGACACGGAAAACATTCGGGTTACCCCATGTGGGCCCCCTTACCCGCGGACAAGACAAGAAAAAGGGCCAAGCCCATGCAATTTTACTAAAACAAGGATTTGGGAAAAGATATGTTTCATTATAACAAAAATTAAAAAACAAGAAAACCATAAAAAATCTTTTCTCTCCTTCTTGTCTCCTTTGGCCATCGGGTATAACACACACCAAGGGTGTGTTTGGTTGATTTTGGTGATTGATTTATTGCAAGGGTGTTAGTGTGTTCGTTCTCCTTTGATTCACGTAATCGGTAAACCCTAAAACCCTTTTCTTTTATTGTTTTTGATTAATTGATCACATGAAATCATGAGTTATTTAATAAAAAGTTAATAATCAAGCAATTAAACATGAGGGGTAACATTAATCATGGTTAAGGGGTGTTTGTTTTGGCCGACGCAAGAAACCGAGCCCCAAGGGGGGTCTCGACTTGTTTTGATTCGCACCAACCGAGACCTCAAGGTCTCGGTCTGGTGTCTTGTGTCTCGGAAGCAGGAGGAAAAGGGAACCCCGACATCGGTCGGGGTATGTTTTGGCTCGGGTGGGTCTCGGCTAGAACAAGAACCACCACCGGCTTATGCCGGTGGCTAAATAAGGAAAGCAGGGGGAACCCCTAGCCGCGGCAGCAAGGGGAACCACCGGCTAGCCAGTGGGAACTTTTGCTAGCCGGCGGCTAGACTTGACCAAGGGTGCGTTTGTGACCGGTTCACGGGTCCGGTTCACGGGGTTCATAAATACGGTTCACGACATGTTTAGATTAAAACACGGGTTCGGTTTATGGGTTGTTTTTTTACAAGGTTAATTATTTTTTTTACAAGTTTATTTTTACAAGATTTAAATTAAATTAATTAAAACATGTACATGATTAATTTAATTTATACATGACTTATGTTATTAATATTAGCATTAATACATGAATTTTAACCTAAGTAATTATCATTCTAATTAGACTATATAATTAATTAATTATTAAAATCATGACTTATAATTAATTAATTTACATGACTTAGGTTATATTATTAATAGATAATAATACATGTTTTAACGTAAGTATTTTTACCTTTATTTAATTAAATCATGTTATATTTAATTAAATAATTTAACCTATAGTTTATTTAATTCACATGAATTAATTAATAAACTATACTATTTAATTACATGACTTAGTATATAAATCAGTAAACACTTAAGCTTATATAATTAGCTTAATAATCCAGCTTATTTCTAATTATGGAAACTTTCTATTTTTAGAAACTTATTTAGTTAAGGCAGCTAATTAATTTATGGAAACATTCTATTTTTAGAAACTTATCTATTTTAAGCAGTAAATCTATTTTTGGAAACTTTTGATTTTTGAAAACTTTCTATACTTGGAAACTTTCTATTTTTGGAAACTTTCTATTTTTGGAAACTTTCTATTTTAGGAAACCTGCTATTTTTAAAAAGTTACTTATTATTACACAACAAGTATAATAATATAAGAAATACAAGAAATACTTAAACAGAATAGACAGAATACATGATAAACACAATATAAAGCTTAAATCAGTAAAACATGACATGAACATATAAAATAAGCTAAGACATGATATAAAACCAGTTACTAATGTAGGATTTTTAAAGGCTTTTAGCAATTAATGTTCGTTTCCTCGACTCACTCGAATTGATCTCTCATTTAACGTGGATTAATTTGTTCTTGGTGAAATGTATTTTTGGTATTTTTAGACTAAAATCTATTTAATTAAAAACTATTTAATCTAATTTAAAATCTAATTTAATTAACTAAAACCTTTCTATTTAAAAGCTAATTAAAATGATTAAAACAAATCTAATTTAAATTAAATAAACTAATTTTTAACTATTTAAGAACTTATTTGAAATTAAAACTATTTTCAAATTAAACTAAATTAATTAAAAATTAAAAACAATTTAAATAAAATATTTTTTTCTTTTTATTTTTTATTTAAAACTTAATAAAACGATATTTATATAAAACTTTTAACTAGTTTAAATCAAAACTTGTATTAAACTATATTAATAAACACTGGCAGTTATTATAAATCTATATTAATAAAAAGGTAAGAGATTAAACACAAAAGATGCATTAGACTAGATGGTAAGGGTGTTGACTGTTAGACGAAAGGTCGCAGGTTCGAGTCCTGGACCAGGCAAAATTTTTGGCTATTTATTTTTTGTTTAGTGACCAAAAGAGTCTGAGATTTTAAGTAGTAACAGCAAAACTACCAAAACCAAATAAGCTAAATAAACTAATCAAAAGAGCAGATAGAAAGCAAATAAGCCTAACTACTAAAAAAGAAATATCAAATAAGCTAAATATGAAAATAAGCAATTTAAAACTGATAAGGCATAAGACAAATAAGCATATGAAACTAAAAAAAACTTAAAACAATAAGCAAATCTAATGTAAAACTAATAAGCAAACTAATAAGCAAAAAATAAAAATAAGCAAATAGCAGATTCAATCTAAGCAAATCAAAACTAAACTTAATAAAAACTAAATAAGCAAATAAAAACCTATCAGCAAATTAATAAGCAAAATGAGAAACTAAACTTATCCAAACAATCAGATTATCTAATAACAAAAGTAAAGCAGATTTAACTTAAACAAAATAAAGAACACAGCTAACAAAATAGTAAATCCAAAAAAACTCAAACAAAACTGGACGAAATTTACTACTCAAGCAGAATAACCAAAATAAAGCAGATTCAAACAACATAACAGCAGATTAAACCAAAATGATCCAAATAAACTACAACTGATTAATAAAATAAGCAGATAATTTAAAAAAAAACTCAACACAGTAACATTATCTAAACAATTTAAAGCAGATTTCAAACAAATAAACTCAAAACTATTAATCTATAAAAAATAAAAACTAGAACCTGATGTCGAATCCTTTGGGAAGAAGGATGGGCGCTGAGCCTCCTTTAATCCGAATCGAACACCACCATTAATCATCATCATTCACATGAATCACCATCAAGAACCTCTCGAACCAAATAAAATATACTTCGAACAGTAATTTATAAAATTCCCCAGTGGGGAAGATTAATACCACTTTCTTTTTATTTATTTTTTCAATTATAAAAACAAACAACAATAAAAGAAAAACAGGATTGAAGATTATAATAAAGCTTGAGAAAAACTTAAATGAGACGAGATTAATTAATTTAAAACAACTTTTCATTAATCATAAGAGAAAATTACAAATACTGGAAAATTAAAAATTACAATTTACCTAAAAATCTAATTTGCATAAAATAAAATAAATAAATAAAAGTGCACCCTATTACAGATTTGATGGGGGGTTTTTATAGGCAAACCCTAGGAAACCATCTTCGAGGCTTAAAGAGTAAGGACTTAATCTGAGCCGCTCTTTTTATCTTCTTTCCTTCTCTTTCTTCCCTTTGCTTGATCAAACGGTTGTGGATACACCAAGTCACACGGATCGCCAGGTTGTAACGAGAGTGTGCTTCTTCATGCTGATTTGGCATTCTTTTATTGGAGAAGTGGTGGTGGTGATTGGTTTAGACCAATCAAAATCAAGGGGTGAGCCACATCAGGAGAGAGAGGAGGACCACCCATCGTGTTCATCCCGAATAACTTGGGGATTTAATTTGTGTGCGTGTGAATCACACGATTTGGGTAAAACCCCCAATTTTTGGTGGGTAATTTTTGATATGGTGATTTAGGGTTAGGGTAAAATGATGGGATGACTGCGTATTTCATTGAGAGAGAAAGAAGGAGAAGGTGAGTGGGTATTTTGCATCGTTTGTATCGAAAACAATAGGGGGGTGGTTATTTATTGTGTGGTGAGTGGGGTAAAATAATCGTTTTATTAAACGAGTGAGGTGAGTGAATTTAGGGTTGACCAATACGCGTGTTTGGGGTGATTGTTTGACTGGGAATTTGACCATTTCTTGTTTCTTACGTCAAGTTTAAAGACCAAATGGGTTTGGCCCAATAACCCCATCCGTTATGTATTGGGCTTGTGCCAAAATTTACTCCACAATCTTACAAATTTATATTCCACATTGGGCTTTAAAGGCCCATTAACCAAAAGTGGGACCCACAAAGCCTAATAACGTTGATAAATTAATTCCCCGAATAAAACGACTTGATTTTTGGCTTTTCAATCTTTTCTTCAAAATTGTTTCGACTTTTCCGGTTTTCATGAACTTGGGCACACTTTTGGTCTTTTGACTATGTCTTCGTCTCTTTTTGGACTTTTCTTCAACATTTGACCGTGAAATCCCGTGTTTTCTTTCCTTTTGATCATTTGTACCTATTTCATACAAAAACACAAAACCACGCGTAATTCCGACTTTTATGATACTAAACACATGATTAGGTCTTGTTTTTCCTTGATTTTAGTGGTAAAAGGATAAGTGTTTACACACTTATTAAATCCCCTACACTTGACCATTGCAATGACCCCATGCAATGCATTATTTTAAAGGATAAAGTTACATTTTTCTCATAATTAATCCATCTCGGCCTTTATTAAGATATACTACTATTACTACGATGAAAAGATAAAAACTTTAAAGGAAGCAAAAGTTATAACAATTTATTAACTTGGAAATTATTTGATGGAAGAAACTCGTAAAGAAATCTAAGACTTAAATCAGGGCTTTGGTGTCATGAATATTAATCACCCTCAAGTTTCACGTTCCCCATACCAATCTTAAAAACGAGATCATTGTTTACCATAAGTTCTCAAGTTAAAACCACTCATATAAGATTATTGTGTAATACTCTTTCTCCAATTCCTACGCCGTATCTCCAGATTTTATTGATTGTCATTCACCCGTAGGCTCATTTGACTTATTTGATAATTATTGGTCCAAAAATGAAGGCCAAACGGTGCAAACCCGACACTCAAAACCTAACCTCGTCCTAAAAAACGTTGTCACTAAAGTAAGCCCACATCAAGTATGATTTAACACGATTTGGGGAATAAATTCCCGGTCCCAAAATTTGGCCAATAGTACTACTTATTAATTATTCCTCCAAAGTCATGTTGACTTTATGTGGAGTTTAGCAAGTTTACATCATATACCCTTAGGCTCTTTAAGATGTAAAAATGCTCCTCATCTGTTGTCCACACCTTAAGGCTCCTTGAACGATAAACGGGGGAATTGATTTTTGATCAATTTTTATTCAACACTTACCATGCCATACACCCTAAGGCTCTAATGAAAAGGTTCGTGCTACATGCCCCACACCCTACGGCTCCTTGAGGTCATGTTTTAATCTTATTCTTTCTTATTTATGATATATATAGTAGGCCAAATTCCGAGGTCCTATGGTCTGAATACCTCCTACTTAGTGGTTATGAGCCACCTTAGTCGGAAGTCCACAACGCTGGCACCCTCAATGTGTTCATGCTTTAATTACAAGGAGAATAAAGATTTGGCTAAGGGTTAAGATATCGAATCGACACCGCAAAAATCCTCATTTATTAAGCAATTAAATATACAAGCGGGAAGAAAGAGCCACAAAAACTCATATAAATAAGAATTAACCGTTAAACTTATTATCAACTCTATCATCTCTCGTTCTCCACTATTTAAAATCTCAAAGAATGAGACTCGTGGATGCTTAGCCTAATAAACCAATTAAGGTCCATATGGTTAAGGATACTAGCTAGAGTAAACTCGGATAAGTAAACTCGGGTTGAGTCAAAATATTCACAACGGGCCTAATATATCAAAGATATCTAAACTTGTTAAAACCATTTTTATTCATTTATTTTTTACTTTATTCTTAAAATGGAAAATATAAATACGATGCGAAGATAAAAGGAAAGAAAATAAATGAAAATACTACTAGGCCAAAATAGATAAAAAATTTGAAAAACGTTGAAATTTTTTTAAATTTTCCAGTTAAATAGGTTCAAATTCATGGAAAAGCCCACTAAAATTCAATAGAAATCCCCCCTACACTTAATATAAACATTGTCCTTAATGTTTAAGCATGTGGGAGAATAAACTCCCCTACACTTAGGACATTGAGTACGTTGTTTAAAATCGAGCTAAGGAAGAGACAACTAAAGTGATTACATTTATTTGTCTTATTTATATACATGATTGAATCACGATAGCAAAATCTTATCGTAGGAACCGGGTACATGGGAAACACGGGATCACGGGTCGCGTCAAAAACACCAAAAGTGGATCATTAAGCACATGTCCCTGCACAACATCAAAACACACAAACAACCTACTAGGCTCCCCTACACTTATTGTAGAAAATAGATAAAATAATAGATCATCGGGTTGCCTCCCGAGAAGCGCTTGTTTTTGTTAACCGAGTCACAAGCCTGACTCGACCCCAAATTAAATGGTCCATGGGAAAGCCTCTAATATAATACCGGGATCAAAAGTCTTATCCTCGGTCCCGGAGGAACATAAATGAGAGGCAGGAGGATAAGTCATGAAAGGTAAAAAGGTCCTCTCAACATAAGTGAAGTTATCATCCACGGGAGTATCAATATTAAGAAACTCATCGATCTTGGGAATGAGAAAACCATCATCATCACTAAAAGTGATATGTGGAAGAGAATCGATGGTAGAATCAAAAGTAATTGGCAAAGAGGCAAATGTGAATTTATCAAAATCCGAGTTTTCAAAATCAATATCAATATCAAGTTTTAAAACTCCATTTGCCTTATCATCAATACCATGATCATAATTAAGCTCATGCGAGAAATCCAATAACACGGGATCATAAAAAGCATCCTCGTGATTGAATTTCTCAATACTCGGGGTATAAAAGTCATCACTAAGGAGTAAAGAATCCGATAAATCATTAGTATCATGGTTTTCAAAAGTCGGTTTTGGTAAAATAGGAGAATCATCCTCATCCGATCCCGAGGAATAATTAAAAATGTAGTTGGAATCACAAGATAACTCATCCCTATCTACAAACTCCTTAGGTGTAGGATAAATTAAGGGTTCTTCTTCTATGCACTCATTATAAAGCTCTTCACACTCCTCAAAAATTGGTTTATCAAAACATGTCTCGCTAAGAGGAATTGAAGAAAGCATAAAGTCATTTGAAGGAGTAGGTGAAGGAGTCATAAAAGAAATGGGTTCATCAATGGGTAATGGAGGCTCAAGTGTAATCTCGGGAATTTCCTCAATAGGTGAGGAAAGAGGAGAGCTAATAGTATCTGTGGGTGTCAACACCGGAGGGTAAGTAAAACTCATGATAATCTCCGGGCCTTGTCTCTCCTTTATTGGCGGAGAGATGGAAGGATCCACAGTGGGAACATCGCTACTAGTAGTGGTGTTAGCCTCCACATCAACTCTTAAAGACGGCTCAATATCACCTTGAGCTTGATAGGTTTCTAAAATTAGCATGAATTTCCTATCGGTTTCCTCTTGCCATTCTCTTAGTAATCTATCATGTTCCTCAAGTTTATGAAGAATTAAGTCCATTTGAGGTTGTGAAATACTCCCTTGATTATAGTTTTGAAAATTGCCTTCATTTGGAAAACCTTCATTATTTGAAAACCCTTGATTTTGAAATTCCCCATAAAACCGTTGATCATAATGTGGTGGGTCACTAGTTGTAGGACAACTAGGGGAGCCAAAATAAGTATTAGTAGCATAACACATACTTTCCTCATTATTATAAACCTCCTCATAAGTTTTGTCACAATTAAAATAAGCATGAGGTCCACCACAAGTCGTACACTCCTCGGACATAATCTTATAACGCTCTTCTTGCAATATTTCCCAAATCGGACGATTATCCATGATAGTGAAATAAGAAAAATAACAATAATACGTAATATTTTTGGTGTAATACTTTAAGAAAAGTATTACTTTTTGATTTTTTAATTTTTTTGGTGCAAATCTTAGGAAAGAATTTGCTTTTGTTGATTTTTTAATTTTTTGTATTTTTAAGTTTTTGATTTTTTTGTATTTTTGATTTTGTTGCAAGAAAATCAACGTTCAAAATCGAACGGAACCCAAAATCCAAATCGTCTCACGACAAGTCGTTAATCGTAACGAGCGAAGCGGCAGCGGCGCCATTTTAATGTAGGATTTTTAAAGGCTTTTAGCAATTAATGTTCGTTTCCTCGACTCACTCGAATTGATCTCAAATTTAACGTGGATTAATTTGTTCTTGGTGAAATGTATTTTTGGTATTTTTATACTAAAATCTATTTAATTAAAAACTATTTAATCTAATTTAAAAATCTAATTTAATTAACTAAAACCTTTCTATTTAAATGCCAATTAAAATGATTAAAGCAAATCTAATTTAAATTCAATAAACTAATTTTTAACTATTTAAGAACTATTTTGAAATTAAAACTATTTTCAAATTAAACTAAATTAATTAAAAACAAAAAACAATTTAAATAAAATATTTTTTTCTTTTTATTTTTTATTTAAAACTTAATAAAACGAAATTTATATAAAACTTTTAACTAGTTTAAATCAAAACTTGTATTAAACTATATTAATAAACACTAGCAGTTATTATAAATCTATATTAATAAAAAGGTAAGAGATTAAACACAAAAGATGCATTAGACTAGATGGTAAGGGTGTTGACTGTTGGACGAAAGGTCGCAGGTTTGAGTCCTGGACCAGGCGAAATTTTTGGCTATTTATTTTTTGTTTAGGAATATTACTTCTCAGACCAAAAGAGTCTGAGATTTTAAGCAGTAACAACAAAACTACCAAAACCAAATAAGCTAAATAAACTAATCAAAAGAGCAGATAGAAAGCAAATAAGCCCAACTACTAAAAAAGGAAATATCAAATAAGCTAAATCTGAAAATAAGCAATTTAAAACTGATAAGGCATAAAACAAATAAGCATATGAAACTAAAAAAAAACTTAAAACAATAAGCAAATCTAATGTAAAACTAATAAGCAAAAAATACAAATAAGCAAATAGCAGATTCAATCTAAGCAAATCAAAACTAAACTTAATAAAAACTAAATAAGCAAATAAAAACCTATCAGAAAGTTAATAAGCAAAATGAGAAACTAAACTTATCCAAACAATCAGATTATCTAATAACAAAAGTAAAGCAGATTTAACTTAAACATAATAAAAAAATAGTAAATCCAAACAAACTCAAACAAAACTGGACGAAATTTACTACTCAAGCAGAATAACCAAAATAAAGCAGATTCAAACAACATAACAGTAGATTAAACCAAACCGATCCAAATAAACTACAACTGATTAATAAAATAAGCAGATAATTTAAAAAAAACTCAACACAGTAACATTATCTAAACAATTTAAAGCAGATTTCAAACAAATAAACTCAAAACTATTAATCTATAAAAAATAAGAACTAGAACCTGATGTCGAATCCTTTGGGAAGAAGGATGGGCGCTGAGCCTCCTTTAATCCGAATCGAACACCACCATTAATCATCATCATTCACACGAATCACCATCAAGAACCTCTCGAACCAAATAAAATATACTTCGAACAGTAATTTATAAAATCTCCGAGTGGGGAAGATTAATACCACTTTCTTTTTATTTATTTTTTCAATTATAAAAACAAACAACAATAAAAGAAAAGCAGGATTGAAGATTATAATAAAGCTTGACAAAAACTTAAATGAGACGAGATTAATTAATTTAGAACAACTTTTCATTAATCATAAGAGAAAATTACAAATACTGGAAAATTAAAAATTACAATTTACCTAAAAATCTAATTTGCATAAAATAAAATAAATAAATAAAAGTGCACCCTATTAAAGATTTGATGGGGGTTTTTATATGCAAACCCCTGGAAACCATCTTCATGGCTTAAAGAGTAAGCAATTAATCTGAGCCGCTCTTTTTATCTTCTTTCCTTCTCTTTCTTCCCTTTGCTTGATCAAACGATTGTGGATACACCAAGTCACACGGATCGCCAGGTTGTAACGAGGGTGTGCTTCTTCATGCTAATTTGGCATTCTTTTATTGGAGAAGTGGTGGTGGTGATTGGTTTAGACCAATCAAAATCAAGGGGTGAGCCACGTCAGGAGAGAGAGGAGGACCACCCATCGTGTTCATCCCGAATAACTTGGGGATTTAATTTGTGTGCGTATGAATCACACGATTTGGGTAAAACCCCCAATTTTTGGTGGGTAATTTTTGATATGGTAATTTAGGGTTAGGGTAAAATGATGGGGTGACTGCGTATTTCATTGAGAGAGAAAGAAGGAGAAGGTGAGTGGGTATTTTGCATCGTTTGTATCGAAAACAATAGGGGGTGGTTATTTGTTGTGTGGTGAGTGGGGTAAAACAATCATTTATTAAACGAGTGAGGTGAGTGAATTTAGGGTTGACCAAGACGTGTGTTTGGGGTGATTGTTTGACTGGGAATTTGACCATTTCTTGTTTCTTCCGTCAAGTTTAAAGACCAAATGGGCTTGGCCCAATAACCCTATCCGTTATGTATTGGGCTTGTGCCAAAATTTACTCCACAATCTTACAAAGTTATATTCCACATTGGGCTTTAAAGGCCCATTGACCAAAAGTGGGACCCACAAAGCCCAATAACTTTGATAAATTAATTCCCCGAATAAAACGACTTGATTTTTGGCTTTTCAATCTTTTTTTCAAAATTGTTTCGACTTTGTCGGTTTTCGTGAACTTGGGCACACTTTTGGTCTTTTGACTATGTCTTCGTCTCTTTTTGGACTTTTCTTCAACATTTGACCGTGAAATCTCGTGTTTTCTTTCCTTTTGATCATTTGTACCTATTTCACACAAAAACACAAAACCACGCGCAATTCCGACTTTTATGATACTAAACACATGATTAGGTCTTGTTTTTCCTTGATTTTAGTGGTAAAAGGATAAGTGTTTACAAACTTATTAGTTACGTACTCAGTAATCAGATACTTATACACGTATGTATTTATGTAGCGTTAGTGATACCGAAGTAGGACTCTCTTCCGTTCGTCTTCTTCGTTCACTGGACACAAGGTACGGATTCTCCGTCCTTTCAGTATGGACATTCTTCCTTATTAGGATTCCCCGTATGCAGCCAACTGTTTTCCCCAGTATATGTTTTATATGTTTTTGAATTGCTTATGTTCAATTAGAATACCTAAAGCCATATACATGCATGACCAATTTCACCTAGTTATGAAGGTACCATAACCATAACACTGGAGGCACAAGTGTTATGACTCCACCACGACGGAGTGATAGCTCGTGGCATCCCTTCAACTTTTGGCCATATTATTATTATTAGGTAGGCGTATGGGTGCATCCTAGTTTACATGTTTTCAACAGATTATTCAGGTGAATGTGGTGTGTGCCTTGCATCCTTAATAAGGAGCTGATCTGTCACACCCCACCATGGCGGAATATGGGGCGCGACGTATGGATATCATCACAACAATAGCGTGTCTATAGAGAGAACTATATGAAATAGAAATGTCATAAAAGGTGACACAAATGTCATTACAATATCTCAACAATGCAGGAGTCTAGGTAAGTAGGTAAAAGTCTCACCTCTTACCAAAGACAAAAAAATAAAACAAACATCAACATAAAGATACTCGTAGTATCACTTTTTCAATCAAACAAAAGAAATATATGAAGGAACGGGGATCTTCTTCTAAATGCATTCCTACGCGACTCCAATCCTAGCCACTTACGTTCTCACGCTCAACAACATTAATACTTGAAAGAGACACTAAAACACGTCAACAATAATGTTGGTAAGATTCATAGGTTTAGACTCGAATACATAACAAATTTATAAGCTGTAAATAATAACCATCATCAAAACATATGGACAAGGTGCTACAAATATGCATTAACAACTAACATTCAAGATCAATCATTCCAAACCAAATCCAAGGCTCCCAGCCTTACCAATCACCATGGTACCATAGGCTCCCATACACCTATGTACCAATCCCAAGGCCCCGCCTTGTCATTATCCTTTGATACCATAGATGCCCATACATCTATGTACCTCACCAAGGCCCCGCCTTGTCCACATCCCTTGGTACCAATCCAAAACCACGAAACAAATCAAGAATCACATAGCAGTTAATCACATATGTACACACACAAGTCCATCACAAATCATAAAAACATTCACAACATTAGTTAAAAACAGCACCAGTGTCTCTTCCATCCCATCTGGAAATTAGAAACATTTATAACTCAAGAACATGGGACTATGAAACTCACCTTATTGAGCTTCTCCAAAAATCCATGCACTAGCAAAATGCTAAACACACAAAGGCACAAAATCAAGACATGAACCAAATACTAAAATGGCTCATCAATATATGATGGATTTCTAATCCCTATTGTGACAATTCGTCAATTTACGATTGATATTTTATTCTCAAATATTATTTGAAAATATTATTTTAATATTACAATTTGAACTCACTTATTTTTGGGAAGAAATTTGGATTTACATCTTGGAGTAGCATCGACTACGTCTAAACCGGAGGATTCAACGTTACGTGCTTACGTTTACATACACCGTATTTGGTGACAGTCCGACACTTCAGAAAATAAATTTATCCGTGAATATTATTTTGGAGTTTTAAATTTGTGTTAGTTCATAAACTCACAAATTTACGAGAAGAGATTAGGACTTACGATTTTATTTCAACGTCCTTTACGACTAAACCGGAAACCCTAGGATTACGTATTTACGTTTTCGAACTCCGTTTTTGATGAGACAATTTTTATTGGATTCGTTTTGTGACGTTGATCCATAATTTATAAAAACGTTTTTCGTAAAACGACCCGAGGGCACGCAAATCGAGGAAACTAGAATCGAGGAGTACCCGTAATTAAATGGGGATGAGACAAGTGGGACACTTGCCCCACCCCCACAAAACCCACGGCTACAATACTCCACCAAGCTAACTTGGTGTCAAGTTTTCACTTATGAAGAGTACACTTGTCAAGTAAGCTTACAATGTAAGCTTTCCACTTCACAAAACCACCAACACAAACCACTCTTCTCACACAAACTCATGCAAACAAGCTACAAACTTTCTCTCTCTCTCTTGGACTCCATTTTTGGCCATCCCATATTCATCATCCAACACCCAATTTGATCTTGATTCCACCACAAAATCATGTGTTATTTACACATATGTTGAAGCCACTTTGAAACCCTATTGATTGGTGGTGCTTATAACATCCAAGGAGGAGTTTTCATGGAGTAGTAGGGCTGATTTTCCACAAGGAGTTCATGGAGCATGGTGGTCTTGAAGATGGTCATGAATATCCACAAGTTTCTCCATCAAAAATCCATGTTTTGATCAACCTACATCATCATGGTGGTATAAAGATTGTCCTCCTCATCTTCTTGTTAATTTGATTATGTAAACATGTATTTTATTTCCTATTGTATATATATATGATGATTATATGATGATAAAAATGTTATGTGGGGATTTGTTGTTGATAAATATGATTAAAAAGGTGAAAAACTATAAGAAACAAGGTTAAAATCTTGATTAATTTACATGGCTGTATAAAACGGTAAAGAAACATGCTATAAACTGATAAAATGATGAAGTAGAATCCATTTACAGTAAGCTATGAGTCTTGTACACATGTGAGAGTTGGCCATGCAATGGAATCAAAATAATGAGTGAGATATGATCAAAACAAGTTTAGGGTATAAATCTGAGGTTACTGTTTTGGACGATTTTTAGAAAATACTTAAAGGATGATTCAACAGTAGCTATAGAAGAGTTAAATGTATCACATATCATGTAGTTTATGTGATAAAAATTTGAGCTTCTATCTTCATGTAGAACTCAAGATATGGCAGTTTTGGTGAAAGTGAAGATAAAAATCAGATTTTTGAAAAATAAAGTATAATACTATTATATAAGCACTCAAAATTTTATTGTATAAAATGTAAAGTTACAACCCACTAACTCTTGGATTTTATTTATAAAAGTATGTAAAAGGTTAAATAAGTATACATTTTATAAAAATGGTAACTTGTTAAGTTTTATAAGTTATAAAACTATAAACTTGATTTTTACGACTTTTTCGGCTATCGCCGTAAAATTAACGTTTTTGTTAAATAAAACTTAGATGGTTGGACCCGTCTAATGAAAAATTTATAAAACTTATATACTGATATATAAACATGTATAACAAGTAAAAACCGATAAAACCCGAACTATAGGACATACGGACGTTAACGGACTAAATTAACATTATTGGAATAACAATACAACAAAAATGGACTAAAACACTTATAAACTTATCATTGGGCTTAACCCATTTGGGCCCAACTTGTAAAGTTTAAGTACTGATAAAATAAGTACAAAATAAATTAAAATAAGTTAAATAACTTACAATAGGCTTATTGGACCTAAAACACGTAAATAGGTAAAACGAGAAAACTAGTATAAAAGTTATCGACACATAACTCTAAAATGAGTAAACGAGAATATGTAAACCCACTCGATCATCATATATATATAATCATCATATGTATACATAATTGTTATTTTTATAAAGTCATTGGACAAACGTCTAAGACCGATTATTATTTGTCTAGGTTTCCGTGATTGAAGCACGTATCGTACGTTCGAATTGCCGATAACCCGCCTTCCCACATCAACGTGAGTTCATAGCCTCGAACTCTTTTAAATGTTTTATAAATGTTTTATAAACCCGCGAGGGAGATAACATGTTAGTTTTTATAAATAGGACATCATATGTCCCGATTGTTTGTTTATTGATTTGGACCCGAATGATTGTATGACCCGATAAATGATTAAAGGACCCGATAGATGAATAAAATGGATTATTAAAGTTAGGTTATGTCACTAAAAGTCCCATTAGCATGAATTGTGAACTACCGGGAGTTGGTAGACGCTTATGCATTTAATAGTACTATTTGGGGACGATCACCCCAGTTCGCGCCTTGACGGTTGATCCCCGTCGTGCCACATTGATTGGTAAGCGAATTTATGTATGAGAAGATTTCCATAGCGTGACCTTTGTGACGACACGCTACTTTAGATGGGCAAAATTGGTATCGGGTTAGCTACCCGTTTTGGTTTAGTAAGGTAACAATGTCATGCGGCTTATAATAATCCAAGTTAACAAAATAATAATAGACGCTCCGAATTACGATGTATTGCCTGACTAGCAATACAGGGTCATACTATTGATATTATGATTGTATTTTGGTTTTCATAACCATATTCACATAACGGTTTTTATTTGATTTTATACAACGTCATAAGACGTATTGTATGAGGTTTTTTACGACATTGGCTCGTATAATGATTTTAAGGCAAATGCCTATATTATGATTTTCGGTAAGGATTTATATAAAATGACTTTGGCTATTTTATGGCCTATTACAAAGATTTGTATAAAATGATTTCGGCTATTTTACGGCCTATTACAATGATTTGTACGAATTGATTTTTGGTACTAATTTTATACCAAAGTTATATTGATGGAATTTATTAAACTCTATGAATTCACTCGGCGTTATCGCTGACCCTTTTCTTTTAACATGTTTTATCTCAGGTACTTGAAGGTAATTCTCGGGAAGACGACAAGAATTCATGGCCCGCACTTAAACAATATTTTCCATTCAAATATTTTGTAAAACTTTATATGAAATGTAATGACTTGGGACCGATGTAACTTTGATATTTATGAATGGAAAGGCTTTATTAATAAACAACGCGATTTTTATGCGTTGTCTATGATGTGAGTAATGTGCTATCCCGTAACACCAACTAGTCTTCCGCTGTACTAAGTTGTATAAATTTGGGGGTGTTACAGTTTGGTATCAGAGCTCTCGTTATAGAGAACGAAAGATTTTTAAAACTAAGGTTTTGAATAAAACTTTTCAAAATCTTTTTAACTATAAACATTTTTCTAAAAATGTCTAAAAATGTTTTGACTATAACGGTGCCGAAGAATTCCCGAGTTACCGACAAGGCCAAGACTTATATAACTTGGATTATACATATATGATGTAATTTTATTACATGATTGTTTGATGATTATTTTGATTTTTATACGAGGTATTTATACGACGTAGATTGTCACAAGTAACCCTAAATCCCCTAGTAAATTAATCGAAGCTATTGTCGTAGGAATTCTAGCTATCCTAGATCTAAACCAAGTTGTGGATATTTATGATCCCAACAAATGGTTGATATTCGTAGAAATGTAGATGTTAGTTGATTGTGATATTGAAAAAGAATTGGCGAGATTAAATCCGATATCGATGTCATGACGATCTTTCCTTATAGAGCGGAGTTTGACAAAACGTTATCACCTGGAAAGATGTCATCTGATTCGTTGTCATCCAATTCTTAAATTGAAATCGAAAGGGTGAATGTTGCACTTGAGGCTGTTATTGGAACCATTACCCAAAAGCCTCATGCCACTAATACCTTTCTGAGAAGTCTAGTGGAATGATCAAGTCATTTCATATTAATGACTCATTTGATAATTGTGGTTGTAAGAGCTATAGGATTGAAATTAAGTGTTATTCATATTGAGATTTTATTGCCCTTTTAAGGCCTAAGAATAAGGTTGAAGTATTGGATAATGAGGTAGGATATCGAATTGAGTATAAAATTTGTTGAAACTTGAATAAAGTAAAATTTAACCCGTATAAAATATGAGATTGATAAGAGGAAGTCGTTAAGTTATGTGATTGAATTATAAGGTTTTAATTGATTGTTAGATCGTGTTAAGTGTTGTTCCTAGGCCATTGTCCACTGACGAGGATGCCCAGTGTCCAATAAATAAATTGAAGAAATCTTCTTCTGAATTGAGACCGATGGATCTTCCAGGACAGATGGGACACCTAATGACTCTTGTAGATTAGTATTCATTGTGGTATCTTTTAAAAATCCCTAACTTAACTGTGACATCAGTTGGTAGGATGAGTTCTGAGAATTGTATGACATAGTGACGCGTAATGTGTTACGGTACAATTTTGACTTGTTTGTGATTAATGAAAAGACTACCTTTGATTGCTAAATTCTACATGTATCGATAATATCTATCTCTTATTGCTTCATCCTAATGCTCGCATTAGTGATGCAACCATTGAACAAGTACTCATCTTGAATTGAGTTACGTTGTGGATTATTCTCTTTGTATTCCTCAGTGCCATCGGAGTCATGAACCTCATGATTATTTGGCTAAGCTCATTTCCTATTATATTATAGTTAGTTCTTGGTGAACAAGCTTTCATCACTCTTTTGCAGATCACTCATTGTTTTTATAAAGTTAATACGGTATCCTTTGAGAAAATTTAATTTTCATCACAATAAGGATTATTCAAAGTGAGATTTATAAGTGACTGATATCAAAATGAAGTTGTTTAAGAGACGATTTGGAAACTTAATTATTTCCATAACAAAGAAAACCTTTGTAAATTATTTTGATTCTTATTTAAAGAATTAAGCATGTAAATGTTTTTATTATAAACATGATGGTAAAGTTTTGACGAACTGAGTATTGCATCGTTAATCTTGAAATTGTATATAGTTGCGCGCCTACATACAATTTGGAATGGACTATGCAAGACTGATTAGTAGTCACCATAAAACTAATGAATAAACACTACATTTTCTTTGAGGATTGTGAAAGATTAAATTTAATGAGATCTGCAAGAAGTGAAAAATAGGGACATAATGTTAGGGACACCTACATATGTGCCCGCACTATTTATTCTTCTAAGTCGAATTTACTCATCTGTGGAAATTGTTTTATTTGACAATTGACAATTCTTTCTTGTCCAATTCTCCTGTAGTAAGGTTCTTAGGAAAAATATCTGATTACCGAATGTTGATACCCGACTGGATGTATTGATGTTCTTATCATTTCTTATGATTTAATTCCATTTGAATGACCTGGGTAACGATCCGAGGAGCTTTCGAATGCGTACTCAAATTATGAAAACATGGAATATATTCATATTCGTGAAGTGTTTTCGTCTGTATCTGTTTTGAAATTCTCTCGCATAGACTAAGCGTTGACCTTACTCTTTTAAGGTTAGTTGTGTCTCCTGTTATCCTTGAATTTGTGAAGGATTATGAATTATTATTAGTCTTTTGAGAAGTTCACATCTTATCGACGGCAATAAAACTAGAAAGTTGATAGTGCCAGTAGTATGGATTGATTGATTGTGACATGACGACATTGTCTTAATTGATGGGAACTCGAGTAGAATTCCTCTAAAAGATAAGATGTTGATTATCAAAAGTGATCTAAATAATTCCTGGTGGATGACGATATCATGTATTTAGACTTGAAATCTATACCGTGAATGGTTGTGAACTAGTCATAGATATTATAATCTAGAAAGAACCTAATATGAATTTATTAAAATATGTTTATGTTATATGAAACTTTAGGAAGTATTTGTTGGTGAATTAACTAGACTTTTGCCATTTAAGGCAAGTTGAAATTAGTATTGATTATATTCCCGGTGCTGCACTTGTGGCGTGTGCACTGTACGTTAGCACCATCTGAATTTAAGGACTTACCGTACAACTGAGAAAGTTGTCGGAGAAAGATTTTATTATACCAAGCCTGTCATCCTGAAGAGCTATGGTGTTATCATTCCTTATATTTATAAGAATACTGTGAATTGAGTAAATTGACAATCGAAAACGATATCCATAACTCGAAATGGAAGAATTGTTCGATCATTTACAAGGTTCTAGAAAATTTGATCCTTAGCATGGTTATCATCAACTTCGCATCTGCGAAAGAGATTATATTCCAATCGCTACATCCGGTGCTTGTAATGAACGTTATGAGTTTCACGTGATGTCGTTTGGATTGACAATGCACATGTAGTATTCATAAAATTGGTGAATCACGTGTGTAGGTTGTAATTTGATAAATCCATGCGTATGATCATTAAGAACTATTTGTTTATTTATAAGAATAGAAAGGAGTTAATAATTAATTATAGACTGCCATGAATTGGCTGAACAATTAAAAACCTGTACCTTGAATAATTAACATATGATTTAAGACATAATCATTTATATTAATTGACTATGTGATTAAAAAGATAATGGAATATATTGACTTTTCAGAAATTAGAAGTCATTTAAGACTTTGGATTTTACCAAAAAGAAATGGAAATATGTGTTGACAAATGTTTTAACAAAGGATTTTTAAGGGATTATTCCCTTATACACAAACCATTTAACTAAACTTCTGTTTAGGGGTAAATGTTTGTGTACACTTCTAGACAACTTAAAAAGGGATTGAGGAAACCATTTGAACCATGATTTGAAATTTGAAACGAAAATTTTGCTTTTCAACTAAGAAAACTTTGACCAAAGTATAAACAAAGGTTTTTCGAACATTTACGAATCTTATTAAATATTTTCGATAAATCAACAAAAATCTTGTTAATTAAATTCAAATTTATTTTGAACATTTTTATAATTGGTCGTACTAAGAAATTTAAACCTTTAACGTTTACGCTTCATAAAAATTTAATAATTATGATTTAATTAATTATAATAATTATCGACGCTTTAGACGACGGATTGAGTAAAACGGATAAAAATGATAGTAAAGACGAAACTGAAACTTAGAAAATATGAAGAAAGGTGAATGTAATTACTGACGCATAATATAGAAAGAATATCTGAGTGAATTGTGGACATGATAATTATATCATCATGAGAAGTGAATATAGATACCGACGCATTATGTATAAAAGATAAAGAACCAGTTAGGACATGTTCCTTAATAATGAAGGTGCAAAATAACTTGCTGGACGATATAAAAATAAACAATGTTTGTAAAAAGGATAATATAGATAATAAAAAGTGGTTCGCGGCTAATGTGAACCATTAGAATTGAGAAGCCAATGGCGTTAAATGTTTTTAAAAGACCACTTGTGATTGTCTAAATATGGAGATTGTGAGATATAGTTATGTTGGAATTTGTAAGTATAAGTATTCTATTTATGTCATTTTATGACTAAAAGTATCTTTGTCTAAAGAAGCTGTACTAATGGCAATTATGAAGGCACACATCGCCTCATACATTAGTAAACGTCTAGCTATTGCAAAGGTCATTATCTGAATTTGATTCGATTTGGGTCATCGTCGACAGACTGACCAAATCTGCTAATATCATTCCCGTTAATGATAAATGCAAAAGAGTTATGTAAACATAGTGTGCCTGTATCGAACATCTTTATCAAGATCCTCGCTTCGCATCGAATTTCTAGAGATTTGCTCAGAAATCATTGAGAACGAACCTTGATGAGAGTACTATGTACCACCCCAAATCGAAGGGACGAGGTAGAGTAACGATACAAGGTAATATAAGTGTTGTTTTATGTTTGAATGATTGACCTTTGGTAATAGACCGTATAATCGTTTCCCTTTGGAGAGATTATCCTTGATAACTATCGTATTAGGATCGAGATCTAATCTTGTTAGGATCTAAATCTTAGAGCATCTGTAAGCAAGAGTTGAGATAAAGACATCCGACATACAGCCATTGTGAGTTGGACATGTCATTTAGGTTTAAGGTTTCCTATGATGGCGAACCTATCCTTGCAAAATACCCGACCCGCGAGATCTGAAATGATTGTTGAAATTAGGATCTGATTATTGACATCCGGTAGTGGGCAAGAGGTTATGTGAAAGTGAAATGTAGATCTTGAAGTGCCAAATGGGTAGCGAAGTTATGCCACAATTTTTAAACTTGGGAAAATGAATTCATGATCTGACAAATCATGGGATACAAGTCCCCGTTGTTTGGGACCATTGAGATGATGTAAAAGTTGGGATTGAAAGGCATATCAGCTGGATCTACCCTAGGACTTCAAAGACTGCGTGAATTATGTTTCGTAAATCGAACTTGATGGAATATCTATCAAGTGAAATTCTGATTATTCTTAATAGAGCTTAGATCGGCGAAAAGTTGCATTCATCAGAAACCCGTGAACATCATGGATAGAGAAAGTAAGTCAACATTTAGCCTGATCTTATTCCCGTAGTTATGTTTGATGAAACTCGCGTATTGTAACGAATTGCACTTGTGAGAAAAGACCGAATGTGGAGGAAATACCCACATGGCTTTAACTCTATAAGAAGCGAGTAGTAAGGTAAGATGATCTTTGAGGACAAAGATCCTGTTTAGGGGTAAATGCTGTGACAATTCGTCAATTTACGATTAATATTTTATTCTCAAATATTATTTGAAAATATTATTTTAATATTACAATATGAACTCACTTATTTTTGGGAAGAAATTTGGATTTACATCTTGGAGTAGCATCGACTACGTCTAAACCGGAGGATTCAACGTTACGTGCTTACGTTTACATACACCGTCTTTGGTGACAGTCCGACACTTCAGAAAATAAATTTATCCGTGAATATTATTTTGGAGTTTTAAATTTGTGTTAGTTCATAAACTCACAAATTTACGAGAAGAGATTAGGACTTACGATTTTATTTCAACGTCCTTTACGACTAAACCGGAAACCCTAGGATTACGTATTTACGTTTTCGAACTTCGTTTTTGATGAGACAATTTTTATTGGATTCGTTTTGTGACGTTGATTCATAATTTATAAAAACGTTTTTCGTAAAACGACCCGAGGGCACGCAAATCGAGGAAACTAGAATCGAGGAGTACCCGTAATTAAATGGGGATGAGACAAGTGGGACACTTGCCCCATCCCCACAAAACCCACGGCTACAATACTCCACCAAGCTAACTTGGTGTCAAGTTTTCACTTATGAAGAGTACACTTGTCAAGTAAGCTTACAATGTAAGCTTTCCACTTCACAAAACCACCAACACAAACCACTCTTCTCACACACACTCATGCAAACAAGCTACAAACTTTCTCTCTCTCTCTTGGACTCCATTTTTGGCCGTCCCATATTCATCATCCAACACCCAATTTGATCTTGATTCCACCACAAAATCATGTGTTATTTACACATATGTTGAAGCCACTTTGAAACCCTATTGATTGGTGGTGCTTATAACATCCAAGGAGGAGTTTTCATGGAGTAGTAGGGCTGATTTTCCACAAGGAGTTCATGGAGCATGGTGGTCTTGAAGATGGTCATGAATATCCACAAGTTTCTCCATCAAAAATCCATGTTTTGATCAACCTACATCATCATGGTGGTATAAAGATTGTCCTCCTCATCTTCTTGTTAATTTGATTATGTAAACATGTATTTTGTTTCCTATTGTATATGTATATGATGATTATATGATGATAAAAATGTTATGTGGGGATTTGTTGTTGATAAATATGATTAAAAAGGTGAAAAACTATAAGAAACAAGGTTAAAATCTTGATTAATTTACATGGCTGTATAAAACAGTAAATAAACATGCTATAAACTGATAAAATGATGAAGTAGAATCCATTTACAGTAAGCTATGAGTCTTGTACACATGTGAGAGTTGGCCATGCAATGGAATCAAAATAATGAGTGAGATATGATCAAAACAAGTTTAGGGTATAAATCTTAGGTTACTATTTTGGACGATTTTTAGAAAATACTTAAAAGATGATTCAACAGTAGCTATAGAAGAGTTAAATGTATCACATATCATGTAGTTTATGTGATAAAAATTTGAGCTTCTATCTCCATGTAGAACTCAAGATATGGCAGTTTTGGTGAAAGTGAAGATAAAAATCAGATTTTTGAAAAATAAAGTATAATACTATTATATAAGCACTCAAAATTTTATTGTATAAAATGTAAAGTTACAACCCACTAACTCTTGGATTTTATTTATAAAAGTATGTAAAAGGTTAAATAAGTATACATTTTATAAAAATGGTAACTTGTTAAGTTTTATAAGTTATAAAACTATAAACTTGATTTTTACGACTTTTTCGGCTATCGCCGTAAAATTAACGTTTTTGTTAAATAAAACTTAGATGGTTGGACCCGTCTAATGAAAAATTTATAAAACTTATATACTGATATATAAACATGTATAACAAGTAAAAACCGATAAAACCCGAACTATAGGACATACGGACGTTAACGGACTAAATTAACGTTATTGGAATAACAATACAACAAAAATGGACTAAAACACTTATAAACTTATCATTGGGCTTAACCCATTTGGGCCCAACTTGTAAAGTTTAAGTACTGATAAAATAAGTACAAAATAAATTAAAATAAGTTAAATAACTTACAATAGGCTTATTGGACCTAAAACACGTAAATAGGTAAAACGAGAAAATTAGTATAAAAGTTATCGACACATAACTCTAAAATGAGTAAACGAGAATATGTAAACCCACTCGATCATCATATATATATAATCATCATATGTATACATAATTGTTATTTTTATAAAGTCATTGGACAAACGTCTAAGACCGATTATTATTTGTCTAGGTTTCCGTGATTGAAGCACGTACCGTACGTCCGAATTGCCGATAACCCGCCTTCCCACATCAACGTGAATTCATAGCCTCGCACTCTTTTAAATGTTTTATAAATGTTTTATAAACCCGCGAGGGAGATAACATGTTAGTTTTTATAAATAGGACATCATATGTCCCGATTGTTTGTTTATTGATTTGGACCCGAATGATTGTATGACCCGATAAATGATTAAAGGACGCGATAGATGAAATAAAATGGATTATTAAAGTTAGGTTATGTCACTAAAAGTCCCATTAGCATGAATTGTGAACTACTGGGAGTTGGTAGACGCTTATGCATTTAATAGTACTATTTGGGGACGATCACCCCAGTTCGCGCCTTGACGGTTGATCCCCGTCGTGCCACATTGATTGGTAAGCGAATTTATGTATGAGAAGATTTCCATAGCGTGACCTTTGTGACGACACACTACTTTAGATGGGCAAAATTGGTATCGGGTTAGCTACCCGTTTTGGTTTAGTAAGGTAACAATGTCATGCGGCTTATAATAATCCAAGTTAACAAAATAATAATAGACGCTCCGAATTACGATGTATTGCCTGACTAGCAATACAGGGTCATACTATTGATATTATGATTGTATTTTGGTTTTCATAACCATATTCACATAACGGTTTTTATTTGATTTTATACAACGTCATAAGACGTATTGTATGAGGTTTTTTACGACATTGGCTCGTATAATGATTTTAAGGCAAATGCCTATATTATGATTTTCGGTAAGGATTTATATAAAATGACTTTGGCTATTTTATGGCCTATTACAAAGATCTGTATAAAATGATTTCGGCTATTTTACGGCCTATTACAATGATTTGTACGAATTGATTTTTGGTACTAATTTTATACCAAAGTTATATTGATGGAATTTATTAAACTCTATGAATTCACTCGACGTTATCGCTGACCCTTTTCTTTTAACATGTTTTATCTCAGGTACTTGAAGGTAATTCTCGGGAAGACGACAAGAATTCATGGCCCGCACTTAAACAATATTTTCCATTCAAATATTTTGTAAAACTTTATATGAAATGTAATGACTTGGGACCGATGTAACTTTGATGTTTATGAATGGAAAGGATTTATTAATAAACGACGCGATTTTTATGCGTTGTCTATGATGTGAGTAATGTGCTATCCCGTAACACCAACTAGTCTTCCGCTGTACTAAGTTGTATAAATTTGGGGGTGTTACACCTATTCCTCATTTAAATCTCATTATTATGTTCTAAGCATCCCATTACACCTCTCTAATAAGCCCTTAACTTGGTTAAGTTCATAACCTATCCCATTCACATTTTATCCCAAACAATCCTTACTTTTATACCCCAAACTATGAAACAAAAGCCCACCTAACCAAACTCAGACTTTCTATAAAGGAAACCCTATGCCCTTGCATGTGTTAGATAACTCTCACATTCTGCTCCAACCTTAAAGCTACTGTTAAGGCCTTGATATATATATATATATATATATATATATATATATATATATATATATATATATATATATATATATATATATATATATATATATATTTATATATGTTAATGCAAGTGATGCCTAAAAACATTATTAGTGTTAACTAATCCTTCTTAGTTTTGATCACAACAAACCATACAACACATTTAGTGTAAAACACAAAATGAATTATTTAACTAACACTATCATCAAGGTAATAATCATATCACTAACCTTTCTTAATCATACTTAGTGATCATCAAAATGATTATCCTTAAAACTCACTTTTGTTAATATGACAAAAGACTTTTTAATAAACTTTCTTTTTTAGAAAATGTTATATTAAAATGGAAAATGAAAATTTGAAAATAGCATATTCCAAATGCTGTTAGAATATCATTTGAAGGTTTCAAATACCTCAGATATTCCCACCCCACTAAAAGACAAAAAACAGAGCGGAGTCTAGTGGCGGTACCTTAAGTACCTACGCGGTACCTTAGCGATATGGTACCGCGGGGTGAGATAAGGTACCGCGCATAGATAGCCGTTATAGATCCGTTATACTTTGTCTCCTTTAAATAGTGGGTCAAATCTCATTTTCTAGTAAGCCTCTTGGACGTTTTTCTCAGCCCTCTTTCTATTTTCAATAGCATAATCATTAGTAAATGATCACTTAAATTGTTAAGGATGTTTACATATGATTATCCTCTTGATCCCCTCCTTTATCTTGTCCAATGAGAAGATCACTCACTCACTAGTGTTGTGATAAAGATGAATCTATGAGCTAGTCATATTCATCATGATACCCTTTTTGTTTTAGGTCAATCCAATGTATTTATGAATACTTGGACTAGTTGTGTTCATCCAAGTTATTTGTGGATACTTGGATTTGTTGTGTACATCCATTGCATATGTGTGTGTAAATCCAAGCTACATGTGTGTACTTGGATAAGTCTAGTTGAGTTGTAATAGATTTGATTAGGAGTTCTCACTAAACTATAAAGTGATGTGGTTGTGTCTTGTGAGTTCTCACTAAACTTAAAAGTGATTAGTAGTTGTGTTGTGTGAAGTTCTCACTTAGCTTCAAAGTGAAGAGTCGTGAAGATTGGTTCTAGCTTTCGATTAGAACTCGACATCTAGCCTTGTGTCGTAAAATGGTGAAGTAGGTAACGTCGTGAAGATTGGTTCTACCTTAAGATTAGAACCCGACATCTAGCCTTGTGTCGTTAAATTGTGAAGTAGGCAACGTCGTGTAGATTGGTCCTAGCTAAAGATTAGGTCTCGACATTTAGCTTAGTGTCGAAAAATAATGTAAGCAACGATGTAAGGTTTTCTCCACCGAGAAGGGAGCTTGTGGATATAGTGGAAATCTCGAGTAGGTGTACTCGAGGAGTGGAGTAGAAACGAGGATAGAGCCTCGTTGTCGAACCACTATAAATCTTGGTGTCTTCCCACTAGGTTATCTCTTTCCTTACTCTTTACTTATTTCATTATCATTATACTTACCTATTATCTTTGCTAGTGCATTTGAATTGAACCTAATCATTATGCAACTTAGTCTCAAGTAAAAGATAGTTTTGATACAAACCAAATTGAAAGTAATTTTAATTTGGTCACCAATCGAAGAGAAACTATTCAACCCCCCCCCCTTCTAGTTTCTACAATTGGTATCAGAGCGATGGTCACTCAAGATCTTTGAAGTATATTGTACTTTGAAACTTGGATCGATCCATTGTCTCCTCAAATTAGAAGGTCTAGTTGTACTAAAGTTTCTCTTTGGTCAAAACTATGTTTTCTTTGAAAATAGGTCTTTTAATTGATAATATTGCATCCCACTTAAGATTAGTAGCCTTTCTGCATTTTAGATATACTCTTGAAATGTATCTACTAGTTTGCATCTTGCTTTGTGCAGGTACTCATGAAGATCAATCACTTAATTGGTTGTGGATTGAGTTACTTGCACTTGTAGAAGAATCATCTTCATTGATCTTTAACATCTTTGAATGATGATACCAAGATGATTGGGAATGATACTAGTCCTTGAATACTTAGTACTCATCATAGTAATTGATTGGGCATAGCACTTATTCCTTCATGGATTGCTCTTTGTGGCCAAGGTACGCTTTCGTTCTTCCACACGCCCTTTGATCATTCTTTTGATCATTACTTGACTATGTGCTTGTTCTCGGCCTCCTTGCCTTGACATTTATTTGTAGTTTGTGTTTCTTTTCTTTTATCCTCTCAAACCTTCA
Source organism: Glebionis coronaria (assembly GCA_025667525.1). Lineage (NCBI taxonomy): Eukaryota > Viridiplantae > Streptophyta > Magnoliopsida > Asterales > Asteraceae > Glebionis > Glebionis coronaria. Next base: position 71,018,795 of record CM046874.1, read on the forward strand.
TTGCTTGGATACTTGACTCACTATGGTGATGTAGAGTGAGTTAGTAGAAGCTTAAAGTATCAAGCATGATTTCCATGGTTTGCACCCATACGGTTAGTAGGCCCTTTGTGGGAGAGAAAGTGAATTAATACCTTGCTCATATTTTGGTTTAAACTAAGACTATTATTGAAAGTGATCTTAGTCTATACTTGAATAATTGCTTTGTGCTTATTCATTACCAAAGCCGTTTAACGTTTCGCCGGAAAGGCACGTCTTAAACCACTATATATGACACAAGCTCTTCGTTACAACTATTTGAAGATTGTCATTAATCCCTCGAGCATTGGTCCTAGTCTTGATTCACTTCCCTTGACTTCTCTCCACTTAGTCGTTTTGCTACGAGTAGTCGCTTGTCCGTTTCGGTTCTTTTCGATCTTGATTTAACTCGTAATCCTTCGTTAAGGCATATTGCTTAGTGTTATGATGATCCAATGATATTCTAAAAGGCTCATGATTTAATCTTATGTATTTTAGAAAAACTGGATTTTCAAAATTTGGCGTTTTTCATAGATAAAAACCTGCCTCTGTAGGCGGTTCCTTATCTCTGCGGCTCAAACCCGCGGTTCCTTATTGATAAGGTACCGCGGGCAGTAAGTCTTGTCAGAGCGCATGTTTGAGTTTTTTATTCTTTTTCAAACCAAACTCTCTCTCTCTCAAAAACACACAACCGACGGGTTTTACCTTTTCCACCATTGTTGAAGCTTCCAAAACCTTCAATCACTCAAATTAATTGATTCCAAGTTGTGGGTTTCACTCATCCTTCATCTAACATCAATTAATTGTAAGTATTTTCTTTCAATTTCATCTATTTTGTTCTAGGGTTCATCCTTTCATAATTGGGGATTTTTAAAATTGAAATTGAATTAAAACCTTAATAGGAATGTGGGTTGACATGGTTACCTTACTATGATTCCTTAGGTTGATATTCATTAAGATTTCACTAAAACCCACTTGTAGAACAAATCCGAATTTAGGCTAAATGATTTTTGTTGAATGATGGATTTGAGATGAACCCATGAACAAGTAGGTAATGACATTGTTAATGCTTACCTAAAAACCTTGTTTTGAAAAACCAATGTTCTAATCCATTGTTGATCTAACATAGATCATGTGTTCTTGGTTAATGATGGAATAGACACATTGTGAACATGAAAATGATATGGATTCAATCCTATGTTTGTCAAGAAATTGATATAACACATTTTCACTTTTCGTTTTCCAATTTTAATTTTTCATATGAGTGATTGGAAAGATATTTTTGTTTGTATTTAGGTACTTAATCATGCCTTCTCAATATCAAAAAGATCATCAATTCACTAGAGATTATATGCCCGACATTTCCCAAACCTATGCTTCCCCCCAACTTCAAAACGCTTTTCCATCCCTTTCCACTCGTTGTTTCCATGAGGGTAGAGTCGTTGACAAGGAAATAACGGGTTATGACTATATCCAATCTATGTTTGAGCTTTCGGGGTTTGATTGCTTGCTCAACATAGAAGAAGATATTTACCCCTTATTCCTTCTTGAATTCTTTAGCACCTACTCCATGCTTGAATACAATGGAGAAATCTTCATTCGTTTCGTGTTGAATGATCAATTGATTCAATACCCCCTCAAAAACTTTGGTCAAATTCTCGGTGTGCCATATGAAGGCACTTGTCATTTTACGGATAAATGGAGACTTGATGCTCTCTCGGAATCCTTCGATAAACCTCCAAATGACCTCACCGAAATTGATCTAGAGTTCATCCTTGACATCATCTCGAAAGAGCGTGATGGAAACGTTGTGAGAAGCCTTCATTCAAATGTACGAAATGTGAATCGATATGAAGTGCTCTCTAGCGACCTTAAGGATTTTATGGTTAAATGGGCCAATATCCTTAGGGAGAATGTCTTTTGTCTTGGTGGAAACCAAGATCATATCCCGGCGTGTATGGTGCATATGTTGAGTTGCATCTTTACATCCACCAAGTACAACTCGGCGTTCTATATCGCTCGACGAATCAATTATACCCTTTCGAAGCCCAAGACAAACCTTCCCTATGCTATGCTTCTAACTCGCCTTTTCAAAAGGGTTGCTCATGATTTTCCCCACCTCGATCTTTCTCGCTTCTACCCGGTTCATCGGGTTATGTTGCCTATTCAAGAGGCATATACAAGAAAGACAAGAAGTGATCGAGGATCGAGAAAATCTGTTAATCAAGAGATGGATGATGAGGACATGGACATGCCAACAAGTGATGGTGATGGCATAGGTACTAGTTCTCATTTCCACTCTTCGAGTAATTCCCATCCATCCTCAAACCCATTCGAGGATGAATTTGAAGACTTAGCTCCTCCTTCTCATCATTCTAGTGAAGTATCAGAAGATCTCAATATGGAGCATCTTTACCGTGAAAACCTTAGAACTCGAGGGGAATTGCACGAACACCGGGTTGAATCAAGAAAAGGTTTCAAGTTCTTGGGGAATATGATCAAGGGATTGGGGAAAAAGAGAAGGTGAAAGCTTTGAAGTATTTCAAATAATACATGTTGGTAAACATGTAATGTTGAACAATTTTATTTTATCTTGGATGTGTATTAACTTATGATTGCATGTTTAAATTATCATTTATCTTGATCCTTAATGTTAATTATGCCATCATGTTAGTGATTTATATAGCTTTGTGCTTGCCTTATGATAGTTAGCTTATTAGATTATGATCTGTAGTTAACTTTGGCTTGTGAATCTTTTGGGAAAAATCTGGGTTTATCAAAAACTGGGATGGGAAATTTTTGAAAACCCTCTGGTCGCGGTTCTATATCGACCCGCGGTTCCTTATCGATAAGGTACCGCCAGTCCTAGATAAGGAACCGTCGGTCACTGTGCACGACAGCATCTTTGCTTTACATTGTTCTCTTAAATTTGTGTAAACCTTGCATGATTTTCAGTAATAAACTGCACATTTCCTAAACTAGGTTACCTAAATTCATTATTCACCTAAAATGATTTTAACCCATTACTAGTTTGGATCATCCCCTCACCCATTTAAACCCACCTTGTTTGCCATGTTCTTCACACATCAAACATACTTCCTTAAACCTTAAACCACCCTAATCAACCATGGTGTGTACCAAAACCTCAAACACTTCCAAGACCTCCACCCTAAGGAAAACACTCAAAATAAGGATTAAGGTAGCCAAGCCTAACTCCTCACCTTTCCACACACCTAAGAATGAAATGGCTCCTATCCTCATTTCTTCATCACCTTCCCCTCCTCTTGCACCATGCAAGACATCATCCACCCATGGTACTAACCACTCCATTGGTTCTACCTCCTCTTCATTCAACTCAAGAATGAATGAGCTCTCTTCACCCTTCACTCCAAGTGCACCCTTGGAAGTGACCACACAACCCCAACCAATCCAAAGCATTCCTTTTGTGAATGACTTTGATGACACTTTGGTGACTTCACCATTTACCCCTCACAACTCACCCATTTCACCAACCTTGGAGAATTTACCTCCACACTCACCCATTTCCCCTTTAGGGAACATGCCTCCACTTTCACCCACATCACCCTTGGAGAACATGCCTCCTCCACCTCCACCCAACTCAAACATCCCAATTTTGGGTGTTTCACTTTCCCTCCTTTTGGGTGATCCATACTATGGGTTTCAACAAACTCATGGTCCTAGTTGTCCATGTTGTCTCTACAACCACTACATCATCCATAACCTAAGGATGGATATGTATGGACTACATAGGAGGTTGCAAGAGTTCTTGCTTGCCTTGTTCTCCATGCCTCCTCCTAGGAGATGAATGATGGAGTTTTCTTAATAAGAGTTTTCAACAAAACCAAGCCAAAGAAAACTACTTATCTAGATTTAATGTTAAGCTAGCTATGTATTAGTTAGTTTTTATTTGTCTTTGTACTTGCTTCCTTAATGAATGTTTCATGTTGTTGACTTATGGATTTAGCTTTGTGTGTTTCTATTCTTTTGTGCACACTAATCAACTTTAATTTGAAATTAAAATTGAACCTAAATCTATCACAACCCCTAAACTTGACTAAAATTGGTTCAAAATGATATCTAAATTATTTTGTCACCCTTTGTCAAGACATTCTTTGTGAATGTGTTGCTTTATGCAACCCTAGCATATTTTGGTGCTAATAGAGGTAAAATTCCAAGATTTGCAACTTTTTGAATAAGTCTTAGTTTTTCCCAAAACCCGGGAAAAACTTGGTTTCAAGTCCACTGGACGCGGTTCCTTAAAGTCCCGCGGTTCCTTAGCGATATGGAACCGCCGGTCCCTATAAGGTACCGCGGACAGTAAGTGGCTTTTGACGAATTTTTGGTCAAAACTTTTAAAACCCTTTACCCTTTCAAGATTCCTTGTTTACTCAAATTGACTAAACATTCCTTGACACTACACATTTGTTATTCAAATTCTTACCTTGTTTACATTTTACTTATACCCCAACCTTGAGATTTCATTCTCACACCTTCCCAACCTTGAGAATTCATTCTCACACAACCTTGAGATTTCATTCTCACACCTTCCCAACTTTGAGAATTTATTCTCACATAACCTTGAGATATCATTCTCACACTCTCACAATGCCTAAATCCTACATTCCTAACCTTGACATCTCTTTGTCACAACCCCACTCACCCAAAGCTTCCTCATCCAAGCTTTCAAAGAAACCGAAAATTTTGGTTCGACCTATTTCGGTTAAGAAGAATGAACCATCTTCGTCCAAACCACCCAAAACCCTACCTTCTCTCCAATCAAGTATTGGAATGAGACTTATACCATAAACCCCATCACCGGAGCTAAAGAAAATGTTCCACCACCACCACAATCCTTCGATACCCCTCAACTCAATGACCTTTCAACCTTCCCAAACCTCACAAGGCATTGTGAAAACATTCCCAAACCCATTACCCCACCACCACCAAACCCTAAGTTTGATGCCATACCCCCATCAAACGATTTTGTGTTGCATCATGGATCCTCGTGTGATTGTTGCCGATTTCAACAAATTGAACTTGCTCATGTGTATGAGAAGTTAAATTTTCTTGAATTCCTCCTCACTCGACCTCCTATTTAAGTTTTCGTTCCGGTGGACAAAACTTCGAATGATGCATCGTCGTCTTTTTAGTTTTTTTTAGCAATCTTGGAAAATATCACTATTAGACTAGCTTATGCTTAGTGGTTTATTTTCCATATTTATTGCTTTTAGATACTCATATTGTGTGTATGACTATCTTCTTTGTTGTGTCTTTTTCCTTTATGTAACCTTTGTGTTATTTGTGTGCTATTTTATTAGTTCTATTTTGAGTTGATCTTGGTTAATTTTTACAATTGCTTATGGGTGATTCCATCAATTCTAAGATTTAACCCATTGACAAGCTTATCATCTTCATTGGATTGAAGTTTGATTTTGTCAATTACCTCTTTGGACATACTTAGCAAAATACTTACTTCTAATTTGAGATTTCTTCTCTTTCTCCCTCTCAAGTTACTTAGTAGGTAGTGATCATATATACATTGGTGTTTCTTTCCTTTCTACTAACCTTTGTGTAGCATGTCACCTTAGCTCACACACTTGGTGCCCCAAGAAAGGGGAGCAACCACCAAGGGGGAGCTACTAGCAAAGTTTGATGTTCTTCAAAGACTTGTGCTAACCTTTTTGCTACGACAAAGGGGGAGAAATGATAGTGATAAACTAGTTAATAGTTCCATATTTTGTGTTTCTACGTAAATGAGTTTATCGTTTGTTGTAATCAAAAAGGGGGAGATTGTTAATGCAAGTGATGCCTAAAAACATTATTAGTGTTAACTAATCCTTCTTAGTTTTGATCACAACAAACCATACAACACATTTAGTGTAAAACACAAAATGAATTATTTAACTAACACTATCATCAAGGTAATAATCATATCACTAACCTTTCTTAATCATACTTAGTGATCATCAAAATGATTATCCTTAAAACTCACTTTTGTTAATATGACAAAAGACTTTTTAATAAACTTTCTTTTTTAGAAAATGTTTTACTAAAATGGAAAAAGAAAATTTGAAAATAGCATATTCCAAATGCTGTTAGAATATCCTTTGAAGGTTTCAAATACCTCAGATATTCCCACCCCACTAAAAGACAAAAAAACGGAGCGGAGTCTAGTGGCGGTACCTTAAGTACCTACGCGGTACCTTAGCGATATGGTACCGCGGGGTGAGATAAGGTACCGCGCACAGATAGCCGTTATAGATCCGTTATACTTTGTCTCCTTTAAATAGTGGGTCAAATCTCATTTTCCAGTAAGCCTCTTGGACGTTTTTCTCAGCCCTCTTTCTATTTTCTATAGCATAATCATTAGTAAATGATCACTTAAATTGTTAAGGATGTTTACATATGATTATTCTCTTGATCCCCTCCTTTACCTTGTCCAATGAGAAGATCACTCACTCACTAGTGTTGTGATAAAGATGAATCTATGAGCTAGTCATATTCATCATGATACCCTTTTTGTTTTAGGTCAATCCAATGTATTTATGAATACTTGGACTAGTTGTGTTCATCCAAGTTATTTGTGGATACTTGGATTTGTTGTGTACATCCATTGCATATGTGTTTGCTTGGATTTGTGTTGTGTAAACCCAAGCTACATGTGCGTACTTGGATAAGTCTAGTTGAGTTGTACTAGATTTGATTAGGAGTTCTCACTAAACTATAAAGTGATGTGGTTGTGTCTTGTGAGTTCTCACTAAACTTAAAAGTGATTAGTAGTTGTGTTGTGTGAAGTTCTCACTTAGCTTCAAAGTGAAGAGTCGTGAAGATTGGTTCTAGCTTTCGATTAGAACTCGACATCTAGCCTTGTGTCGTAAAATGGTGAAGTAGGCAACGTCGTGAAGATTGGTTCTACCTTAAGATTAGAACCCGACATCTAGCCTTGTGTCGTTAAATTGTGAAGTAGGCAACGTCGTGTAGATTGGTCCTAGCTAAAGATTAGGTCTCGACATTTAGCTTAGTGTCAGAAAATAATGTAAGCAACGATGTAAGGTTTTCTCCGCGAGAAGGGAACTTGTGGATATAGTGGAAATCTCGAGTAGGTGTACTCGAGGAGTGGAGTAGAAACGAGGATAGAGCCTCGTTGTCGAACCACTATAAATCTTGGTGTCTTCCCACTAGGTTGTCTCTTTCCTTACTCTTTACTTATTTCATTATCATTATACTTACCTATTATCTTTGCTAGTGCATTTGAATTGAACCTAATCATTATGCAACTTAGTCTCAAGTAAAAGATACTTTTGATACAAATCAAATTGAAAGTAATTTTAATTTGGTCACCAATCGAAGAGAAACTATTCAACCCCCTTCTAGTTTCTACAATATATATATATATATATATATATATATATATATATATATATATATATATATATATATATATATATATATATATATATATATATATATATACTTCTGTCTATCCAGATTTTTCTGATTTTGAACATATAAAAAGTTTGTTATGATCAGGGGGTCTTACCCTAACCCATTTGCTTTACCCTCCTCCATATATCCTATATAGCATATAAACTAACTCTCATGTTCGTTTTAAAGTCCAGTTGTACTCCTAAGTACCATAACCATCTTAAAACATTAATTGAAAACCCGCTAATTTCAAAACTGTTTTGACCTCTGACTGTTGTAACCTGTTCTTGACCCACTTCCCTACCTCCAATTTAATTCTAGTTTCTTGAATTGGAAAGCCAACTCAATTACCTTTCCAGGGATACTTGGATCGCAAAATAAGAGTTCGTAGAACTCTAGATATGATCAAAACAATTGACCTAAAATTCTGCCCAGTTTTTAAAAAACGAATTTAACATAATTAGTCCAATTAATTACCCATAACTTATTTAATTATAAACCCTAAATAATCTAATCATTATTATATCATTAAAAAACTCAGATTTTAATTTATACATAATCATATATCCATCATGTATTGATTTATAAATGCATGAAAACAATTTAATTAAAAAGGGATTGAAGATTTTACCTTAAAAATAATGGAAGATCTTTATCTTTGAAACCCTAATTGGCCACCATTGTTAAAATTCGACTATGAGATGTTATGGGGGTGAAAAATCTGGTTATTTTGTTTATGGGATGGGTTTGGTTAAGTCCTAAAGGCCCCTTAATCCTATTACAAGTCCATTGGGCCTGTTTTTTTTGCTTTTTGGTTATTTTCTTCCTTCCTTTTCTTTTGGCTGCCCAAACCAAGCCCAAAGCACCTAAGAATCTGGGTTTTAACCTTATTTTATAACTTATATTATTCTTAAACTAAATCTCACATTCGGGTTACTTCTGGACCAAAACCCGAAAGCCTTACGTTGATTTTTTCGACTTTCTACGCGATTTCCGAACTAACCGTCATTTCCAAAAGTTTCTAATTATGGAAAGTATCTCTAAAACTTATCCTAAACATATAATCTATACTTAATACATACATACAACATACGATACGTACACGAGGCCTTGTAAAAATGATATCAGAACTTTCCCTCAGTTCATTTATGAACTCATTTCATTTCATTTCATTTCCAACCCGTACCAAGATTTACAAATCATGTACCTCATTTCGTCCATTCTCATCTCCAAAATCACAAATATAAACACATAAATCACATAAAACACATAGATACACAAAATACCCCAAAAATAAGACTAAGTGACGAACCTAAAAAACCGGGGTTGTCACATCACTCCCTCCTAATAGAAATCTCGTCCCGAGATTTACTCCTTAGGATCATCATTCGCAAAAATATAACGATACTTGTTCCTCATAAATCCTTCACGTTCCCACGTGAACTCTAGTACACGTTCCAAATTCCATCTAACCATAACTACGGAATATTACCCTTTTTCCAACGTCTTAGCTTCACGACCCAAAATCTCTACCGGCTCTTCGATGAAACGAAGACTCGTATCCATACTAATAATATCTAATGGTACATGTAAGTCAGTTCTTGCTAAGCATTTTCTCAAGCTTGATACACGAAATACATCATGCACACCACTCAATTCTCCCAGTAATTCCTCAACCTATAAGCCATTGGTCCAATCCTTTCGAGGATTTCGAACGGACCCATGATTGTAGATGCCATCTTCCATTTCTTCCCAAACCACATCACTCCTTTCCATGGTGAAACCTCTAGCATAACGTTACCTCCAATCTTAAATCCCAACGGCTTATGCCTCTTGACCGCATAGCTTTCTTGTCGGTTCTTTGCCATTTTCAACCTGCCACCACCTCCATAGTTTTCGGATCCACCTTCGGTCCAATACGTTGGCCGCTTCTAACTTCATCCCACTATAACGGTGATCCACCTCATCTACTCTGAATTAACTCCAACAGTTTCTACTACAATTCCTATCACCAGACCTAACGGCTTCTATCCTCTACAGATTTTCCACCATTCGGAAGTTCTCCCAAATTTAATCACAGCCAATGGTATATGCAGGATTGCATAACCAAAAGCTTCCCATAACATTCACAAGAAACATGTCATAACCACAACCTCATCCTTGCTTTCCCATGCTCGGCACTAAGTAACTAACCATCCTTCATACTAACAAGTGCTACACCTTTTCTCTTGGGGGATGTTTCATTGTTCGTGACTACTAACCTCTTGCTCTAACGGTTTTCCCTTCATTATCACCCCACTATCTTGACAACCTCTTGCTCCCTCGAACCATTCTTCCTCTATACTACTTTTCGCTTGTCTTTCCACTATCTTAATTTCCATACCATCTTATATCCCGCCTTCAGCCTATACTTTAGGCGTTTCCTCTTTTATTCCCTACATTCTCATCAATGGAGAATATGCCCCTCTCACCGGTGACTCTCTCTTTGTAGAAGAATTCTTCCTAATATAATGCGTTCTCCAACTATTTCCAAATCTCACGCCAATGCTTTAGGCGTCTTTCTAAATTACCTCTATAGTATGCTCATGCCACCATTAGTCTATCAACGGTATACTACGCTTGCTTCCCATCGTTTCTTCCCTTGCCATAATCCTTCATAAGGCATTCCATACCTATTAGGTTAACTTTTACACAAAACCTCCTATTACATCGTATCTGTACGCAATCCTTCCAACTTCTCAACTACGTGGCTTCTCATTCCTCTTGAAATATGGAATGAATTAGTCAGTCTATCAACTATCACCCAACTTCTCATTGTACTTATTCCTCCACGCCATTATGTATCCCTTCCACCAACTTCATCCTTATATCGCCCTTTCTAAGCTACTCCTATCTATGTAGGAAGAATAGTCTACGTCCCTTTTCTCCATACGATTATCCAAGCCATGCAACATAAATGTTGACGCGTTCTCTGCTTTAGACAACTCAACTCGTTTAACCTACATCCTTCATCCAAACCACCCTAATACGTCATCTATATAGTTCAAGTTCGTCTCAGCTTCACTTCCTTCTTCTTATTCCATGTTTCATCAACCATTCTTGCCTTTCCCAGATGGTACTTGGCCTTGCAATTTTCTTTCATCACTTAACTCCACCCATCAACTTTGACAAATGTTCAATCAAGAGGATTGAATATGTGTTGGAGACGTTCATGATCTGTATAGATCATTCTCTATGTATCGTACACCAAATGCCTCTAGCATTCTAGGCACATCTAACAATCCATATATACTAACTAAGTCTTATCTAATTCTTCTAAATCTTTAGTTCCTGCAACGTATAGGCAATCGCCTTTCTTTGTCGTCCTCGTACGCATCCAAATCCTTGCTCCACGTATTGTCATGCTTCGCGAATTCATCTAGTCCTTCTGATAATGCCAAGATCTACTCATTATTCAATCCACCTCTTCAGCCTCCAAAACGCTTCCTCATCCTTCTTCACTCCGCCCCTTGCTGGTTCCATGATATGCCATCATCTCTAACTACTCATAATGGTAAACTTAATACTAAAACTCACACTTGAAAATCTCACGTATAATTCCTTTTTCTAAACCACTCCAAAACCAGCACATAATTCGCCTCACTCTCCTTCTTAGACTTTGAGTAGATCAAGAAGTCGTCGATACTCCCGATGACAACTCGTTTATATACGGTCATGCACACTCGGTTCATTGACTCCATGAAAACCGCTAGTGCTTTGGTGAAGCCAAATCCATAACCGTAAACCCAAAGAGTTCATTCAACATTCTTAACATCATCCCTACATCCTCTCTTGGCAGCAACACAAGCAAATTTCTACCTCTTTCTACTCGCGAAATTCTACACACGTTCTAAAAGATCTATACTCCTTCTTATCAACCCATCCAACCACTTTCACATCACATTTACTACCAGGAAACTCAACCTTTATCTTACATTCCTTGCAATTTCTAACAACTCATGTCTTTAAAATCATTCCTTCAACAATCGCCTTGGAAAGGCACTAACTACAACTCGTCTTGCTCCTTCTACTGGCTCTGTTCATGGTTCTACTTCAAGATAATAGGAAAACCTACTAAATCTTAAGAAATTTTCAGAAAACTTTACATACCTAACGAATATCACAAGTACCTTTGAAATATCACATTCCCTTCCAATATTCTCCATGATGCGTTACTTGTGCCAATATCCATACTTTATACAAATCTCTATTCATCTCCCTTGGCACTCCTAAGAGACATCATGACCACATTAGTTCGTCTTTCTACGAACTTCTAACTCTTTCCCCATCACAAAGGGCATTCCAGCTATTCTCTCATATGACTATATCAATGCTCCCAATCAATACAAAACCAAAACTACATCTGGAACCCACCATACACGACCAACGAATCAAAATTACATATAACTAACGACATTTCACGTGCACCAATTAAAACAGACCAAAACCACAGAAACTCAGAAGGAAAACTCAACCCGAAACATGTACCAATTCAAATGACTCATGCCAATGAAAAATGATCCAAGAAACACTTAATGGCAACCAAAACAATTTTATACTAGTTGTTTTAAAAACTAAAGAATCATCTTAGTGATTAATGTAACCCTTTTAAATAAATAAATAAAAATAATTGTATGTGAAATTTTCATGAACTCAATTTAACCTTGTATAAATAATAATAAATGACGTAAATCGATTAAACTCAATTATATAAACTATTTATGTAGAAAGAAATTTTATTTCGCTTTATTTCATAGATAGTCTTTTAGAATTTTGAAATAAATAAGTGTTGATTTGAATTCATATGTTACATCTTGTTTCAAATACGACTCAAACGCCTTACCCTTATTTTACCGAATACAACCAACTATCCAATTCTATGGTAGATTTCCAAGTATTTTCAATATATACCGACCAAAAGAAATGTAAGACTCAACACAAAAGATTCCATTATCTCAAAACAAATCCCAAGTTATTTCAATAGACTTAAAACCAATAACACCATTTTAAAACGGACACGTGAAATAGGAAACTCGAAGAATACGCTACAACGGAGGTTGAATATCTAAAAAGAAGCGAGTTAGCCACCCTCCTAAGGATAAAATAGATAATTGTAGGGGATCATACATATATAGGCATATTAGGATACATATACTCAAATCCGTCCAACATCTACTATACAAGCATGCATTAATCCTCTTTAATGCAATCATACTTAGGAATCCATTGAAGTTGTGGTACTTGTATAACTATGTTGGCCACCATACTTATGCAATTACCCTTTCCCCGATGCACTCCCTCCTATGATGAAACTTATAAGAATCAATACAACATATAAATCCATCAACTCACCTAAGCACATAACCACATAAACAATAAGGTCAAAAACTCAAACTATTTAAATAACATAGTCAAACTCTTGGATTATAGAGATCCATAGTCTATCTAAAACAACATAGAAAAATCCAAAACGAAAACATAATCAATTATAAATCATGTCGCCCATCATAGTGGAAACAACTTAAAATCCTTGCTATCCACCTACTCCTATTAACTCGAACCACCACATGATTCTTAGGGAACATGACTTAAACATCAAAAGAAAAATACTATACATCAGGTACATAAAATAACTCAACAAAAGACAGAAACTACCATGTACCAAATTATGTACTATAATGTACAATTTAAGCAAAATACAACAATGACTAGCGTGGACGATTATGGTTCAACCCGCACTAGTCACAACCCTAAAAGAAAATAACATGTGGCTAAATATGAAATACTATGTTTCAACCAATACTAGTCAAAACTTAACAAACATCTCAAGAAAAAACAAATAACATCCAGAAAAAACTTCAATTAATATCAAATGCACACATACTCCTACGACTCCTATATGCGAGGACCCTTAAGCTATAGACTAGGCCACGAGACTAGGAAACCTAATTCTTTATAACCATTGTCTCTGATACCATTCTGTCACACCCCACCATGGCGGAATATGGGGCGCGACGTATGGATAACATCACAACAATAGCGTGTTTATAGAGAGAACTATATAAAATAGAAATGTCATAAAAGGTGACACAAATGTCATGACAATATCTCAACAATGCAGGAGTCTAGGTAAGTAGGTAAAAGTCTCACCTCTTACCAAAGACAAACAAATAAAACAAACATCAACATAAAGATACTCGTAGTATCACTTTTTCAATCAAACAAAAGAAATCTATGAAGGAACGGGGCTCTCCTTCTAAATGCATTTCTACGCGACTCCAATCCTAGCCACTTATGTTCTCACGCTCAACAACATTAATACCTGAAAGAGACAATAAAACACGTCAACAATAATGTTGTTAAGAGTCATAGGTTTAGACTCGAATACAGAACAAATTTATAAGCTGTAAATAATAACCATCATCAAAACATATGGACAAGGTGCTACAAATATGCATTAACAACTAACATTCAAGATCAATCATTCCAAACCAAATCCAAGGCTCCCAACCTTACCAATCACCATGGTACCATAGGCGCCCATACACCTATGTACCAATCCCAAGGCCCCGCCTTGTCATTATCCTTTGGTACCATAGATGCCAATACATCTAAGTACCTCACCAAGGCCCCGCCTTGTCCACATCCCTTGGTACCAAACCAAAACCACGAAACAAATCAAGAATCACATAACAGTTAATCACATATGTACACACACAAGTCCATCACAAATCATAAAAACATTCACAGCATTAGTTAAAAATAGCACCAGTGTCTCATCCATCCCATATGGAAATCAAAAACATTTATAACTCAAGAACATGGGACTATGAAACTCACCTGATTGAGCTTCTCCAAAAATCCGCGCACTAGCAAAATGCTAAACACACAAAGGCACAAAATCAAGACATGAACCAAATACTAAAATGGATCATCAATATATGATGGATTTCTAATCCCTATTCCTCATTTAAATCTCATTATTATGTTCTAAGCATCCCATTACACCTCTCTAATAAGCCCTTAACTTGGTTAAGTTCATAACCTATCCCATTCACATTTTATCCCACACAGTCCTGACTTTTATACCCCAAACTATGAAACAAAAGCCCACCTAACTAAACTCAGACTTTCTATAAAGGAAACCCTATGCCCTTACATGTGTTAGATAACTCTCACATTTTGCTCCAACCTTAAAACTACTGTTAAGGCCTTGATATATATATATATATATATATATATATATATATATATATATATATATATATATATATATATATATATATACTAGCGTCGGGGACGTTTTTTTTCTTGTTCTGTATGGTTTATAGTTCGTGCGTTTTTAGTTTCTTGAATTTGTAATTTAAACATTAGTATACTTTTTTTCTTGATCTGAACGAACCGTTAACGATGAATCCACCCAATTTACCAACTTTACAAAACCAAAAGACTGAAACAAACGGTGACTGGGTTCAGTGAATTACAGGATGAGTGCAAGTATTTTGTATGTGACAGATTTCAGACCGTGGCCTTATATTCCGGTGATTGGATTTAGGGCCAAGTGTGGGATGCCTAAATTGAGCTCAGACTCAGGATTAGCTACTACAACATCAAAAAAGTCCACGTATATCTGACGATGGTCTGAAGGCCATGGTGTAAAAGGAAAATAACTTAAATAAGAGAAGTTATTTTAGATATAGTATTTTTTTTGGATATGAGTGGATTCATCCTTATCATTTATCTCATTATAATCTAATTAATAAGATTAAATATATTTTATTTTTCGCCTATTTTTTAGAATTTAAATATCTCCAAAACATTTAGGTTTTAAACAAAAAACATATCATTACGACGGGCATTTAATTATCTTTCTACATATATGCACTATGATATACTTTTGAAGAAAAAATTTTAGTCTTTTTCTCGTTCTTAAAATTTACCTGAAATATCATATATGATAATAGTGTTTCATCATATATATACCAGTGTTAAATCATAAATTATTGTCAAATCATATATGATATTGGTTTATATCATATATGATAAGTTATATCAAATATGATAATATTGGTGTTACATTATATATAATTTAGTATCATATATGATCATTTTCGACAATGAAAAAAACAATAAAAAAATTGTCAAAAGCGTATCGTATAGCATATATCTATAGAAAGATAATTAAATGCTTTTCGTAATGATATATTTTTTCGCATAACGATTATCGATTTAAGAGATATTAATATTTGAAAAAAAGAGGGTGAAAATAATTTTGTTCTTAATCTCATTCATTATATTATAATAAATGTGAAGTGGGGAGATTAGTCCATTGGTATTAAATGAACTTAAATCATTAAAGAAAGACCGACACAAGGTTTATTTTTAAATTTGTTAATATTAAATTCGTTCATAGGTTGTTGATGTGGTTTTTAGTTATGTTGTATGTAGAGGTGTTATCGGGTCGGGATGAGTCGTGTTTTGATTTTAAAAAATTTATTCGTAACCCGACCTGATAAGAAATCGGGTTATCGAGTTCGGGTGATATTTGGGGTCGGGCTATGTCGGATCAGATGATTCGGGTTATCGGGTTATAATAAATAAGTAGCAAATAAATAAGTAGGCCTCGTAACTAAACTTCATATTTGACATTTTGCGGATATAACAAACTTAAATATTTTGTTGTAAAATTAAATAGTTGTATAACTGAGAATGAATATATCATTTAGCCATGTGCACATCAGCTAACCATATGTATACTACTATCATTTAACCATGTGCACATCAGTTAACCATATTTGTATTACTACGAATAAGTGATTATTATGCTTTTGTTTGTACGGTAGATAGCATCCGAGGTATGACATACATAGGTAATAAGTCCATACGAAAGTCAGGTAATGTAAAACCCGCAAAATAAGGTCATTATTTAATTCTTAATTTTCAAATATTTTTGAAGTATTTATGACGTTAAATATTATTACGTTCAACGGTTTAAGTTGAAATCGATATTAAATATTTTAATTTTATATTTTGACGAGCAACGAGGACTACTAGTGATCGCGATACCGACGGATGCCCATAATTCTATATTTCATTATCGATCGTTTCGATATTTAATATTTTCGACGATATCGTCTTAATTACGTATCGAGTCATTATATTTTTATTTTTCGTGTGCGTTTAAACTTTTTAGTATTTTTACGAAACCCGAGTCCCGTAAATATTTTTCCAAATTTTACTAGTTACAATTCCCACCTTTTTAAACTAGCTATTTACAAAGTTTAGCCAAAACTTTTGCCAAATTGCCATTTGGTCCTTCCCCACTAACAAAATTAAATAAATTAAATAAAACACACACACACCTTTTATTTTTCACTTCCAAAAATCTTTTTCTCTCTCCTTTTTTTCTTCTCTTTGCCGAAACACAAACCCACACACCAAATCCATTCATTTTTCAATTTATCTTGAGTTTGAGGTTGATTCAAGCTAAACCAAGCATAGACCCATCTTTGTTTTTGATCAAGGATCACAAAGGTATAAAAATTTCACACATGCAAGCACTTTTTATTTTTATGAGGTTGGTTGGTGGAAGCCATGGTCATGCATGGTGTTTTTAGCATGATCCATGGTGGTTCTTGCTAGAAATCTTGTTAAAAATTATATTTTGATCCAAAGATTTTTATTTTTGTTATGTTTTTGATGTTATGGTGGATGTATGATGATATTGGAGTATAGGAATGATCATTTTTATGGTTGGTTGTGGTCAAAAAGTTGATTTTGTACAAGTTTTTGGTACCCATTTTACAACAGTAAGTAAACTGAGAAATCCGAATTTTTATGTTTTGAAAATGACTAAACTTATAGTCTAGGGTTGTAGATAATTTCCTTAGCTTCGATTTGATATAAGGTAGAGCTTCTAACTCAAAACGAGCGCGAAGTTATGGTGTTTTGAATGATCGTGTACCGGGAGACGAGTATCGACACTACATATAGTTGTTGTCGATATTTGGATCGAATCCCGGGGACTCTAAATAGAAGTTTTAAAATTTGTAACCTACTGATAATGAGGTATTTATATATTAGGTTGAGTTTACTTTAAAACCCGAGTGTCGTTTTTGTTAACGGAGTCGTTTAAATAAGTTAAAGCGGTCGTATGAAAAAAATTAACGCAAATCTGTCCGGATTTTGTGGTTTGAAAATGAGTCGAGTAAAGGACTTTAAAAGTAATTTCATTTGATAAACTTGTAGGAGGACTTTCTATATATAGTAAGTTAGCTTTTTGAGTCGTTTCATAAACGGTCGACAAGTTTAAAAAGGGGTAAATAAGCTAGTACATGTAGTATGTACCGGCGGATTTTGTTAAAAGTATAAAATGGTAAAGTAAATGAGTAGTGAAGTATAATAAAGTTATTTATATCGTTTACTTGTGAGTGTATTGTGGTTTTATGAGTTCGAGTTTGATTTTATTAAGTATCGTTTATTTCTCGAGTCTATTATTAAAGTACGCACCTTATTTGCTAGGTTGCGGTTATCGTGATTATCGGGCATCTACTATCGTCGGCGATTGTCTTCAACTACAATAAGTACTAAGGTGAGTCTATAGCCTCGTTTGAGCTCATTCAAATATTTTAAAACCCGCGAGGGGGAATACATGTTTTGTAAACTTAGAACACAAGATTTTTATGGTATGCTTGTCCCTTTATGAATGGACCCGTGGTTGCCTTTGAATTGCATTAAGTGATTGCCTTTATTAAAACCTCAATTATGGACCGTTAATTAACCTATGATGGGTTAACCGCTAGTACAGTTAATAGATCTATGGGGGAAGCCGCCCCGGTTCAGTTTTTGTGGACTTGTCATAGAAGCTTAGGCCCGACCTCCACACTGTTTGAACATATTGTATTGAGAAGTCAGGTATACGGCAATGTACCAATAATCTAGAGGTGAATGACAATTAATAAATCTCCTGTCTTATCAGACGTCTTAAGGGAGTGTCTAAGGGCTCGGTTCCATGAGCTTATTGCAATTTATGCTAAATACAATTATTATTGTTGATGCAAATTATTATCTGATGCTTATAAGCATGCCACAAACTTATAATCTTGACTTGTGTTCAAAAATGATTATATAAACCTATAGATTCACTCGGCATTTTTGCTGATGATTTTTCTCGCATGTATTTCAGGTAATCAAGAAGGCTGAAGCTTGGAAGTCACGGGAATGAATGTTGTGCACTACTTTGTATATAAACTCTTTGAATATTTGTCGTTCCTTTTGTTCAAAACAATTTAAATCTTTTGTTTTGGTTGTACTTTGGTTACGATGTCTTGGGACTACGCTACTCTGACAAATATTTTGGGAACGATAAATTTTAAAACGTCTCTTTTCGAGTCGTTCTTTATAAATTATGTGTTTTGTATCACTGTTTAGCACCCAAAGTTGTATTCCGCTGCGTGTAAATTTGGGGGTGTTAAAGGTAAAACAATCAGTCTCATGCAGGACACGTTTGAAGCTCACATAAACTTTAGCCATATAGGTGCACGGAGAACATTGAATGATTTTGTTCTACATTGATGATATTCCTATTTATTTTACACCCATATGCCATGTAAAGATGCGTGTACATCAATTCTATATAATTCATGCAAGACACTCTGTGATCTTTATGAAACATTGGCCATCACTCAGAGTGTCGTCTTTGTCAACACACGTCGTAAGGTCGACTGGTTGACCGATAAGATGAGAAGCAGAGATCACACCGTGTCAGCAACTCACAGAGACATGGAACAAAACACAAGAGACGTCATCATTCGTGAGTTTCGTTCTGTATCTTCACGTGACTCATCATCGCAGATCTTTTGGCTCGTGGTATTGATGTGCAGTAAGTGTCTCTATAGTGATCAACTATGATCTTCCAACTCAGCCTGAGAAATACCCTCACCATATTGGACAAAGTGGTCGGTTTGGAAGAAAGGGTGTTGTCATCAACTTTGTTACTCAGGATGACTCGAGAATGATTTCGGACATCTAGAAGTTTTACAATGTGGTTGTTGAGGAGCTCCCATCGAATGTTGCTGACCTGATCTCAGAACGTCAAATCTTGCATCTATCAACATATGAAGTAGTAAGGATAACATATTAAGAATGCACTCTTTTGTGAAGTAACCCAATTAGGAACCTTCTTTTATGTGTGTACTTTTTCATTACTTTTATTCTATCTCAGGTAGTATTTCTCTCTTGGTTATTCTTCTTGGCCGAACAACATCTACAAACTACATAACATCAAACAATCAATATGCTACTGTGTTGTAATGGTATAATTGTACTTGACAATTAAGTGACTCAAGAAATAAAAAACATCAGAGTCTGGAAGCTCAACTGCAGTCGTCTACTTCTCAACTAAAAACCATGATGAGTCAAAATGCAACGACCCTCCAAGTGTGGCCATGTTACAGAAGAAGGGAATTAGGATGAAGTTAGTGTTGATGGTTCTTGGGCTACGGCAATGATCTATGATCTATCACAAAAAGGATAAGAGCACTAAAAGTCCTCAAAGAACTGAAAATGCAAACCATCTGTAGCTTATGGATTATTTCTTGGTGATAGAGAAGTTGGCTTGTTCGTCAAATGATTCACCAAGAACCAAATCTTGTTCAGATACTTCTGGTATCGTGAATAATGACCAAGTTGCAGTTTCCAATGATGTAGAAAAGCCTGAGTCAGATTATTCAAAGAAACCTACTTTAGATAAAGATTTACTACCCTTAAGGTAACTCTTCTGTCTGAAAGTACAAATATAGAATAAAAAAGCCTGTAAGAGCAGGTTATTATTATGTTAATTATCTCTGTCAGTGGACTTCATATGTTGCTCCATCTAGGGATCTATTGGATTTTTTTTTACATTATATATAGGGGATGCAAAATTGACAAAACCAGTTGAGGTTATACCACCTTGTGAGACCATCAGTTGTTACAGACTCATCTGTCTTTTGTTTTTTTATTTGTCAGATTCGTCCACCTCTTTCTTCCTCTTTCCTCTTTCAGCTAAAAAAGATGCAAATTTGAAAGAGTAAGTCATAAAGACATATAATCATAGGTGCACTCCATTAGTGTTGAGAAAAATTACATGAGAACCACTCCATGAAAGTGTTGGTACATCAGCCGCTTGTGCAATTCAGGAAGAATCGATTTTAACTCCAAGATCTGCCATGGTTGTAGCTGGTGGCCCTAGGAATACGATACTTTTAGCCTCCAATGCATCAGGTAGTTAAGGTATTTCATGTCCCCAACCGGGCCAATCGGCATCAACATGCGTTATTTCAGCAGTCTGAATCATCAAAATCAAACTTAAAATCAGCAATCCCGACCTTTAATAATTGTGAATATTCATAAATATTAAATTCTTTCAATGTGTTTGGCTTAAGCTTTTAAGAGTAGATGCATTATCATCATTAATGAATATCATATAGCTTTTTTAAACATTCTTAAGTTACTAAGATATAGCTAACCCAAACGCCCCCTTATTTCAAGTATCTAACCCTGCATCTTTGCAAAATTCAACATATTAACTTTCACCCATATAGATTCTACTCGTACCTACCACCACCAGTTGGTGGCTCCAGGTTAACTGGTGTGCCGTCACTGTCCTTTCAGGTAGTAGTGCGCAATGACACTCACCTTTTACATTTCATTCTCTTATGACATCAAGTTAGCTATATGATAACCATGTTGGCAAAAACACAATTGCAGAATTGCCGACCAATATATACCTTTTTCTTCCATGGCTTGCACAACATCACATACCACCCGAGAAGAAAGATGAAAAGGTTGTTTCAAGAGTCACATCAACAAAGGAATTTGGGGTGGAGAATCCTAATTTGCGTTTGGAAGAATTAGATGAGAAGTCTAGTAAATGGAAGATATTAATTTGGAAATAGGAGTTTATCTTATTGTTTAAACTTTGCCATGAAAAAACGTCTATTATAGAACTTTTTTACAACGTAAGAAAATCTAAACACTTTCCCCTATACGACCAGCAAGGTGGAAAACCTAATAAAATGAAAAAAATGAAAGCTAAAAATGTTCAATAGGGCAAAAGGTTTGACTTACCATGTAATTTGAAAATTCTATAGGTATACTCATATATTTAGAGGTTTGGGTCAGCAGTTCACTTTACCCACACACTCTCTTAAGAAGTCTTTTGCCAGCTCTATCCTTTTATTATCATAATTTTTTAGACCTGGTCTAAGAAACAGGTGACAAAACCTGGGCTACAATATCGGGTGAGCTGATACAAAGTCTCAGTATACTTTTTTAAAAATGGGTCAGGTGTCATCCATGTATTTGTGGCTGAAAATACAAAATCATATCAAAAATCAGATAATGCATTTGGGTTATAATATAAGTAGTAGTCCGAATAATATAATGATCAAAATTGTGTTTTTGTAGTGGGTCTAATGGGTAATGATTTTCGAGAGAATAGCCATACCTTATTTGACTACAACGTCCATAAAAACATAAGGTTGAGGTTAAGAAGAGGAATGCCGATCTTTGTGAAGACAATAACGAGAAAGGCCATCATCAGATAGAAGAAAAAACATACTGCCATCACATAGAAGAAACACAAGAAATACATTTCGCAAAATGTTTCTACTGTCTCATACATACCTTACACTTCTTGCAAGTATACACAACCATACTATACCGTTCCTCAAGAATCAATCGACCTCGCAGTCGTGAAAAAGACTCCTTATCAGCAATATCATGAAGGGAAGCAGCAATTCCATATCCCAAAAGGCTTTGCAAGAGTTCTGGACGTTTGAGCCACCTGTCAGCTTGTGATAGGAATTCAGAGATTTCGTCTGTTGCCTGAATTCCAACACCCGAACTGCCTGTATCAGAAGATGTATCTTCAAGATCTTTACTTCTTTCTGGATAGCCAGAAACCTCAAGCTTCTAAGCTGACCCTTAGCATAAAGTAAACCTTGTAAATAGAGAACATGATTTTAATTAAACACCTATATGTAAATATATTTTATAAGATCAACAAAAATAAATGGATACCTGAACGAATGTCTTGGTAGCATGATAAGCCCGACCAATAACTTCCTTAGATGCACTTTCACGCAACTGTTGAGAGTTTAAAACTTCTCTCATTTCCAAAGCACCTTTTGCGAAAGAACTCTCATCCGAACATAGAAAAAGTAATTCCTACATACATAAAAGTAAACCACCTGAATAAAAAAAATATCACAATCTATGACACTCAAAATCCTTCCTATAAAAAAGAAGAAAAAAATCTATGAAACGCAAAAATCTAAAACTTTGACCGATATTTGTACATGTTGGGCCACTTTCAGCTGGAATTCATTTAGGATTCTTATGTAGCCAATTATGTTTTATTGGCAAAGTTGCAGGTACAATAAACTCGTGACAAACATTGAATTAGTAAATCGGCAAAACTCGGTGTTTGGAAAGTTTAGTAAAGGCACAAAAAATAGCGCAATCCTTCTGCCTGATTTAACACTTGGTCTCTATCTGCATTGGAACTGGGATAATCGATCCCTGCATGTCTACAGACGCTGTGCTGACCCAATTACTATCGTAAGCTCACATAACAATAAAGTCTTCATCACAAAAACTGCATACAACACAAAATCATATACAAAAATTCGAATATTAGGAATAAACAACAATTTTTGAATTCAAACTCACCGGTTGAGCAATCAATCCCAGTGAATCAACTTCCACAATACCAATTCCTGTTTATTGGGCATTTATAAATAATAAACCCATAAAATGATGCTTATAGGGAATTTATAAATAATAAACCCATAAAAAATAAGTATTAATTTACAAAAAGATATAAAACTATACACATTCAACTGAAAACAAAATTTTAAATAAACCACAGATCTAACCTTATTTTTGTGTGACGGATTTTGTCTAAAAAAATAAAAAATTAGATGTAATCATCTTAATCAAACCCAAGATTCAACAAAGTGTTAAAGATTAAAGATTTTATTTAGATGAATATAAAAACAAAGAGAAAAGGATAAGAGGTCGGCGGGAAGGAGGTTGGGGGAGGGTACCTTTGAGATCGATTTACATTGATTGTATTACCATTCGCGGATCATGGATTTGAAATCATTGAATGATAATATTAAATGATTCAATGATTTGTGAATGGATTCAGTATTGATGGTTTAGGATTGTAGAGGTGACGGCTGGCTTCTTTTAGTTAGGGTTTTTTGTGTGTTTTAAGCTGGTGTGTGTGTTTTCGCCGGCTATGGGTTGTTAGGAAAATAAAGAAAAAGTGAAAAAAATGGGTTTAACCTATTATATATAGGTGCGGTATGAAAATGCAGCTTTAGGAAAATTGCGGCCCGCTTTTTGAAATTGCGTTTTCGTAATGTATTTTTGGAAGGTTTTTGAGATTTTTTAGCTAAGAAACAAATACTATTGGTTTAGAGGTGCCATGTCACATATGACATGGATTAGGGGTGTGGTATAAAGTCATAGTTATACCTATATATAATATAAAGATATATATATCTCTATATTATATATAGGTATAAATATGATTTGAAACCACACTTTTTAATCCAGTCATATCCCAGTCACATCTTTAAACCAATAAAATTTGTTTAAATCCTAAAAAATCTCACTTTTTCCTAAAATAAGTTTTATTTTTTCGAAATTTTTGCAAAGGCCACGTTTTGCAAAAGCAATTTTATAAAAAAAACACGTCCCGATTTTTTTATACGGGGTCTTTCTTTTTTTCTAAACTCCTCATATCATTTTTAACCCTAAATAAACCCCGCCTCCTTTTTTCATCAAAACCTTCTCCTTCTTCTCCTCTATCATAACCCTAACCCTAGATCTAATCAAATATGATATCTTTTCTGACTTCTTTGTCACATTCAGGATCGGGTAACAACAAAAAACAGTGATCATTTTGTGTAGAAATGCTAAAACGGATCCGGTGGTCTAATGTGGTGGTAGATGGTGGTGGAAGCCATTGTTGGTTTAGAGAGAGAGAAGAGAGGTTGAAAGTAAAATGAAAATGTATTAGAAAGTGAACAAATGACAATCAACACCCCTCCTTGGAAGCTAAGGAGGGGTATATATAGTCACACACGATACGCTTAACAGTACAAGAACCTAGTCTAGTCTAAACGTGTGTGACTATGATAACTAATGGGAATTCTTAAATTTCGTCACATAAAGTGAGTTTCCAACAATCTTCCCCCATGGGACGACGTGTAGAATTCCTTACAATATTTTTTCCTAACAAGTACATAATGATAAGAACAAGAGCTTTCATGAAGCGTCCAATGCTGATGATGTCTTCTGAGGCCTTTGACTTCAAAACGACTCATCTTTAACTTGTAGTAGAAATACTATAACGGCACGAGCTAAGTAACCCATACACTTCTGGTTAAGGAGAAACTTCTGAATTAGCTTCCCCCTAATTCATGCCCCATAAACTTGATGTAGAAGCCTTTTTAAATAGCTTCCCCCTAAATCGACAATCCTCGTAAGCAACTTCAAAGCTTTCAATAAAGCTTAGAATGATTAAGCGCACAGCGGAATCTAACGAGCAAATCCCATCATATAACATGATAACGTTGCTAAGAGGGATTGAAAGTAAGGGGTA
Organism: Glebionis coronaria; assembly: GCA_025667525.1. Lineage (NCBI taxonomy): Eukaryota > Viridiplantae > Streptophyta > Magnoliopsida > Asterales > Asteraceae > Glebionis > Glebionis coronaria. The sequence goes on from CM046874.1 coordinate 71,043,954, forward strand.
CACCAAGTAGATCAACAACTTCTCTTCTCACGCTTGAATAATTCTTCTGAATTTTTCTTCCCCCTGAGAGTTCAAGTTATGCATACGAGAAAGAATCAAGACATTTCTTCCCCCACATGGTTGAAGAAAGTAACTCAATCCCCATTATGAAGCTCAAATACTGAAGTAGACACTTTATCCCATTCATGAAGTTGACATCGTAACACCAGAGTCAATTAAGTCCCGGAAATGTACATATCTTCTTCCGGAGATGCACCAGAGTCAATTAAGTCCCGGGAATGCATATAGGATAATGATGATGAATAATTGCAACAACCAAACAATTAATCATCGAATCAGTAGTGTACCATTTAGAGATTGATAACGCCACGAGTTAAAACACTGATTTTCTCTGCGGCTATGACAAATGTCATCCCGGAATGTCTTCAAATCAAAAGAAGGTATGAAGTTGATCACGTGTACTCGTTGTGCGTTTGATGTGTCTTCTTCTTCCCCCTTGATGGTTTCAAAACTCGGAACCATCAATAAATCGTAAGCACATAAACCTGAAAATCTCGAGAGAATAATAAATAAGCTTAATTATATTCGGTGAGAATCAGCTGTTGATTGAAAATCTCTTCTCATAAACTCTCCATGGTCACCTTTACCAACCCACGTGAAGGCAATTTGAAGTGAACACTGATGGAATGAACCAGATACATCAAATATGAAACTGAATAAGAATCCTTCGATCTTGTGACTTAAGCTTGCACTATTGTTGAATGAAGAACGGTGGATAAAATTTTAAGTACCCAATGCATCACTAAAGATGTCTATAAGTACAACCCCTCTTGAAATTATCCACGTCGACTATGCGCGTGACACTGAGTACAAGAAAGTAACCCCTTTTAGTGATAGTTATCCGAGTCATCAACCATCCACCCCGAACCCGGAAACCAGATAAACAAGTCTTCATTCTGAGATTAAGCACGAACAAGTTATCTGTTCAAGGATAAAATAAGTACACGCCTTCGAAGAAATTCGTCTCCGTCTTCAAATAATTAATATCCTATCCAAAAAAAATCTGTAGTCACTAAAAAATCGCCCATTTTTTCTTTGGCCTCGTCTCAAATAAATTCTCGTCACAATTCTCACGTCATTTTGTCACGTCACATTTTGTCACTCTGTCTCGTCCCGATAATGACCATAGTATGACTAAATACACACAAAGTTTATGCAACAACAAATTTGATGTTAAAAACTTGTGTGTATATAGCGAAAATATACGGCCCATTGCAATGTGTACTAAATTTTGAGTCCAAGGCCCAAATTGTGTTAAAGAAATGTGTGTCATGGCCCATTGATTTGAATAAACGAGTTCCATGGCTCAAAAATTATAACCGATTCATCACTCATCAAAACCCGGTCCAAGAAATTTTGTTAAATAGATAGTGATATAACACTCACCACCTAATTTTTCTCATACCTTACCCTAAACACACACTTAGATACATCCGCCCACCACATTATCTCTCCAAATAATAACCTCACACCTCGTTTCCTCCGTCCCCCCAAAATCATCATCTCAAAACAAATCCATATCTTTTATTAATCCTTCATCCTTATATCCCCAAACGTAATTACGAACCACCCAACACAATCGATTAAACTAGGTATAACAACCAAAGTTTCTGTGATGAATCATGATATCAACGAAAGGCGGAAGACGATTATGCATCATGATCAATTGAAATTGGTCTCGGGTAGGTTTGTAATTAGTTTAATCTTGTTTTAATCGAAAAAAATGAGTTGATTATAACATAATTGTTATAAATCTCTCATGATATTTCGTATATTAAAGATGGGATATACCCAACACATATCTATGATGATATTGGTTTCGTGACTAAGGATCTATGAAGATCCTGTTATGTCTTTGTAAGACACACGAGACATAATCTGAGATTTTTATTTTATTTTATATGTTGTGGTTCGAGTCTAGATGGGATTTAGGTGTTGATGGGTATAAGTTAGTTTTGGTGTTGATGTTGATGATATAAGGTTGGATTTCGAGTCAACTCAGTGAGTGAACTGAGTCAACTCGGTAATTACCGAGTTGACTCGGTTCCGATGGATATGGTTTGGTCACATCTTGGTCCCGGGTCATGTTTTAAACGAATCATGTTGTCAAGTCTTTTTATCGCAATGATCCTTTTAAAAAAAAATCCATCGCAATAATTAAAAACAGTCCATCGCAAACACCCACACTCCATCGCAATGTCATGAGGAAAATTGGGCAGCATGACGACATGACTTATGCCATTGCGACAGGTCCAACCACCCATCGCAATGTGACTCATCGGAATGAGTCCCATCGCAATGGGTATGTCGAACCCATCAGAATGTGTAAAAAACAACAACCCCATCGCAATCCATGCGATCTAAGTAGCCATCGGAATGCGTGCATCGGAATGTGCCTATCTGAAAACTTTTATCCAAAAGTACTTTTCTGGCAATTCTGGGTTTATGGGTATGTCCTTATCTCCATCTTAAAAGAAAAATTATGTAAGCCAGAATAGATGATAAAAAAAGCAGATGATATTAACAGAAAGAAACCATGCACAACATCATAAGCATATTAAGAATGGCAGGTTTAGATTTGACTTTTAACCAGGAACAAAAGAGTTTGGACCAGTCAGGTTTAGACACCAAACCAAATAAGAGACAATAAATTATGACTGTTTGGACATTAATATAAAGACGTGACAAATTTAGACCGATTTTGGACCAAATAAGAACAATACGTGACTTAGAATGATATATTCGGACCCAAGAAAAAATTTTAAGACCACCAAATCAAAAACATGAACACGATCCAAGGATGGAACCGTGGCTCTGATACCAAATGTAGAAATGCTAAAACGGATCCGGTGGTCTAATGTGGTGGTAGATGGTGGTGGAAGCCATTGTTGGTTTAGAGAGAGAGAAGAGAGGTTGAAAGTAAAATGAAAATGTATTAGAAAGTGAACAAATGACAATCAACACCCCTCCTTGGAAGCTAAGGAGGGGTATATATAGTCACACACGATACACTTAACAGTACAAGAACCTAGTCTAGTCTAAACGTGTGTGACTATGATAACTAATGGGAATTCTTAAATGTCGTCACATAAAGTGAGTTTCCAACATTTTGGAGATCCAATTTTTTGTTGGTCACTATTTAAACATCTATCATAAGAGAATGCTACTACCTCTATCCCCGATGTGTTTATGAAGATTTCTCAGAATATCAGTTACGTGAGCTTCTAAGAACTCCCCTCAATACAAGATTGTATCAGAATTTGACCCGTGTAGACATCGAGAAAAGTCAAAAACCGTAATTTGAACTTTAGGTCAGTCATATTTAAATTCTTGCGTACAAGTGCCATTAAGACCTGCTATCTGTTCAGCCTATTTGCCATATAGTAGTTCATATTGTTAGGTGTTGGGTTCTTTCTTCTTACAATACTATTTAAAATAGATATCATTGTCTCTTACTATTGTATATATTGTAATTTTATTGACTGTTATATCATTATGGTACTTATTGAAGCCACCTCACAGGGCTCGCCTGTCCATAGTGTTAGTTCAAAGAGTAAGATTCCTTGAGCAGGTTTTATGCTATAACGCAAATTCTAGATGTTTAATATTCTTGCAAGTAAGAAAAGATCACGCATTACGGTTTTATTCATTTTTCTTTAATCATTTTGCTATAGATGCCTTCTATCTACCTGGTGATATATTCGACATTAGACATACACTAGCTCCATACATGTACGTTTCATGACTTAGACTGAGCTTACACTCAGGCATGGGACTACAAATAATGACAGATCACGTTTTAGTAGTTTACTAATAACAGTGACACTGTGTTTGATACAAAATGGGTAAGTTTGGGACTATAGTATTTTTTTATTAAAATTGTTTATTTTGTGGTCATTAGTTGTTTTTGGGGTATTTTTATTGTTATTTGTATTTTTAAACAGCATTGCAGCAAATTTTGATCATAAACTAATTGGGATGTATGGCATTCTCTATTTTGTACTGGAGATGGGTCGAATTTAGTTAGAATGAAGGCAGTTTCAGAATTTGTAGAACATGCCAATGGTAAGGTGTTTTTTCCTGCTGCCATTGTTTTGCTCTTCTACAAACTAACAAATGTTTCATGCTTGATTTATTAAGCCGATTGTGGTCACTTGCAAAGCGATAGAGGACTACTGAACGTGCAGAAAGAAGGTTAAGAAGCCCCATGAGAAACCAAACATCTTCTTCATTAGCTCCTGCAAGGTATGTTGTTTCCCTGCACTTGGCATCTTCTTTTTAAAAGAGTAAGAACCTAAGGCTAACTAGGATGTGACATGAAGCCTTCTCAGAGACCTAGTAGTAAGACAAAATGTTGGTTTCCTATAACTAATTTTGAACGAAATAGGATATGACCCACTTGACTTTACCTTTGTAATTGTGGATGTTTGAATTTGTGAGAGTATATAAGAGATAGATTTATGGCCCTTTAAAATTCATACTCCGTGAACTAGTTATGTTCAAATACTATCATGGCAAAACTCATAAGTTGCATGTTGAACTGGATTTCTTTGATATTTGTTGTATTTGTTTTTGCATAGTATGATTCATACTTTTGTTTGATAAAGATTTTATGAGAAGTCCTTTTACTTTCTTCTGTTTGCAAAGTATGGAATTCGATGTCTAAACTTCAAAACTAATAATGTATTGATATAAATCTAATATCTGTGTAATTGATAGTTTGCAATATTAAGAAAATGTTGCATTAGAGAGTGTGGTACAGAGAGCTGGTGGCTCAAGTCATCAATTGGTGATGGTGTTCTCATAATACAGCTTAATGTTTTGCTGGAAATGCTTTTCAAGCACAACATGGGTTGATGAGGAGGATGATAGTCAAAGGAGGAGAAAGCGTCCAAAGAAGATCTTGATGTAGCCTCATTGCAGGAGGTTTTGTTTTATCAAATGAGATAAAGCTAATAGGTGAATGGCTTAATCATGTTGAAGGTACCTTAATCCTTTCTTAAGCAAAGAACCTTCTTAAATGTTATATTCTATGATTCATGTAAGTGTAATAGTATTGTTTTTATCATCGTTACTAACATGTTCATTATTTATGGGATGAAAAAAGCAGTCCCACCCTGTCAATTTGACCCATGCCAAAATAGCGACCTGTCCCGGGGACCACTATTCATTTTGGCAACTGGGTGACAAGACAGCTACAACAACACTTTTCTAAACAAGTTACGGTCTACAAAGGTTACCCATCTATAATCGGTACAATCTCTTACAACGATCTGATATTCGATTCACAAGCTTTCTTTACTTTTAAGAAAAAATGGGTATTTTCATACTTTACTGCTGCCCCAGAAAACCTTGATGGCTTCCTGCCAGGGGGAACATTACAAAGTACTTACTTATATCAAACAAAGTTCCTTTACTTTTACATCTACATAATTAAGATTATTTTGTATTTTTAGCTACAATATATGAAATTAACATCACCTTGCACAATTCTTTCTGTATTTATTAAAATAATTGAACTACAAACAATATTTGCACTTCTTGCGCTATTCATAGTTTCAGGAAAGTATGCATTTATTAGCCCTCAACTGATTTCTTTGTTATATGCTGATATAATTTTTGTAATTCTTGAAATACAAGGTATTGTTTGAAAGGTCTGCTAATGTTCATCTTAATCCTATGTATAGAATGATTGTAATCTAGATTAATAATTTGTCATACCATTGGGCATGTCCTGGTTATGTTTGTAAAAGACAAGACTACAAGTTAAAATGGAAGATAGATGCAAATCATCGGTATATGAATAGCAAAAAAAATTATACTTCAGTTTGTGTGATTAGCTGCACTTTATCTTATGCTTTGGGATCCATTCTGAACCATTAAAATCAGTAGAGGATACACTTATATAATTTGTGCACTAATTTGCTTTTGCGTAAACAGTGATTCAAAGAGATGAAAGAAACGCATGGAAGCAGTAGTAGTGCACTAATTTGAAAAAGAGATGGCATTCAGATGTATGCTTCTTTTCCCCAATAGATTAGTTTAATTTAACTTCCTTTGTTGGTTGCTAATGTCAATTATGACCCATTTTAAGTAAACATGTCACATCTAAACGTTTACTTAAAAACCAAACATATGTTTGTTTTCATCTTAATGAGTATGCATTATTCACAATTTTTTATTGAAATATATGAGTTTGATAGGCCATTGTTTGGATTAGTCAAATTAAATATTAGCATTATATCATATTAATAGTTCACAACAAAAATCCTAATATCTTCAAGAAGTTGTCTAAATAAAGCCCCTTTCTTGCTGATTTTTTGCATCCTCACATATATCCCATGTAAGTTAATTTACATTAGATATCATGGATAGCTATTATATCTTAAAATAGCATTTTCGAGGAAAAATGTATCATGTGAACCCATATGTACGGAATTGGAGTTGATTTCTTCATCTACATTTGCACCTGGTTCACTAGCAGTCGCTTTACCTACAAAAAAATAATATTCAAATTCTAAAATCTGCAAAATTACATTGTCCCTGCTTAGTTGATTTCCATTATTTGTAATTCTACAATTGCAGGAGCCTTTTCGCCAAAGCTGACATCATGTTGCTTCTACTAGAGAAACAAAAAAATATTACAGAGATGGGGATGTAATTCAGAATCTGATATTTTGGTATACCTTTGAATGCTCAGCACCATACACACAGTAACAAGACGCTAAAGGTAATTTAACAAATGAAATTAAGCCAACTGGCCATGTACGTTTCACTATTGACCTACCATCAAAATCCAGTGACATAAAGCATGTGCAAGATATTATTGTTACGAAAGATAATGTCAAATCCTTTACGTGTATAGTCCGATTTGAGACACAGGAACGCTTCATTTCTTTCTAACAACTATTTCCTGGTGTGTTGATCATCTTTAAAGGTTTATTTATATAGCATATTAGTATACGTCCGTAGTATATGTTGTACAGGAGAAATACCAATCGCATTTCTGTCAGAGATTTGTTAGGACTTATGGTCGAGAAGTTCTATATGCTCAGGCTTATGACATGAATGATGAATTCTAATGGGGTCTGATTCAGCAAATGGACTATTACTCCGATGATCCCAATGCAGTCATGATGAAAAAAAAGGATATACATGTAAATATCTCCGTCACTCAATGATTTCTGAAAGAGTTAATATTTTCAATAAGATCGAGTATATGTTATATATCCAGAACTTCAAGCCGATGGTGTAGGAGGGGGCTTTGACGGCATTGGCATCAGTTGCAGATTCTTCTCAGGTATTAGAGATATTAATCTCATAAACTTAATTTCTTATTCTAACTTTGGATCTCACATATCATGTGATTTACAGGCGCATTTAAGAAACACATTTTGATCATTTACCGATTTCCTTACAATCAGGGTTTCGTATGCTTTATGATTAATTTACATATTTTAACAAGAAATTTTTGTAAAGCGACTTTCAAAGTCCTCTAATCAAAAACTTGCTATACCCATCGAAGTATGATTTATAAACTACTAATATTTTTTAATTTGTAAACAGATGATCTAAGGAAGTCACTACTTGATTGGCCACAAGGATTACACATTATCAATGGGATTGCACGAGGTCTTCTCTATCTGCATTAAGATTTACGAGTTAAGCTGTTCATAGGGATTTGAAAGTAGACAACATTTTGCTGGATCACGACATGAATTCGAGGATATCTGATTTTGGATTGGCTAGAATACATGAGAGTGAAGCAAAGACCAAGAGAGTGGTTTGGACTTTGTAAGAATTATTCATGCTCTTTTTGTTAGATGTAATGTCAGAAATAGAAGTATTGATGGTATGTGGCTAAGCTAATATTCTTATTTTTTAGGTTGGTGTTTTTTTTCTTGAAGTTGCATGAATAGGTCCTATATACTTTAGTTGCTATACTTTCAGATTTATTAACGGCTCAATAAAAGATTAAATGGACTACTTATATTGATATATGAGACCTTTGCATGTTATAATAGTCAATTTGGGTTATCGTTTTCTCAGCATGTGTTTCCATTTTCCTGCTTTATTTGGTTGTGATAATTGAGCATTTGTTTATCCCACAGGCTTGGAACACGAGTTTAGTCCACAAGAGCGTGATCGGCGCTTCTCCGGTTTATGCCTCTAAATAAGTTATATGACCCCAATGGTGGTTATCGTGTGAATGATACATGTATTATTAAAGCTGATGTTGTAGTCAGGAAGGTTGTAAATTACGTCCCATATAATATGATCGTATGTGCAGCTGGTTAATAGGCTTTTTTCGTTTATTTTAGGAAAATCTTAGAAACCATTTTCACTTAAATCGCAATGCACTATATAGTGTTCAGGTTTTCTTGATTAACACCACCACTATTACAGTAAGTACGAGCATGCTCATTAATGACACCTTCATACTCATACTCAGCGACATCTTCATATGATGTATCAGACTCATAATCATCTGTCGATGCTGAGCTATAGCCAACCCACTAATATACTGATGTTGCAGTATTATCGTTGTTACTTGATGCTCTGCAATAGCGGTACACAATGCTTGAGAATGTACTTATATTGCCTGATATTCTGAAGTAAATTATTGCTGGTGGCTCTTTTTTTAATTACAGGTGTGATCAGGAATATAGAATGGCTACATTCAAATGTTATTTTGTTGTTATTGAATTTCTGAGGCGTCAGCTTATTAGCAAATGAATCGGTGTTTGTGATTTGAGTTCTCATATCTTCATGATGTTCTCATGAGTAGCACTTGTAAGATGTTGATAGGTGTGTAAACACCCATCCTTTTACCACTTAATTCTGGCTAAAATAAGACCAAAACACGTATTTAATATCATTTGTTTGGAATTATGCGTGGTTTTTGTGTTTAATGTGATTTCAGAACTAACCGGATGAATATTAAAGAAAACATGGGATTGCACGGGTTTTATCAAGGAAAAAGACTGAAGACGAAGTCTATTATCCAAGAGATGCAAAAGATTTGAAGTCACTGGGCCTATTTGAAGATTTATCGAAGAAAAGGACCAAAGACGGAAGATTTACATAAGTCGAAGAAACTCAAGTCTATTTAACGAAGAAATTAAAAGACGAGTTGGATTTAATCGACTACAAATCCCGAATCAGAATCGAAAACGTCAACTTTTCTGAAAAGACGAGAAGACAAGAAGAAAGGGAGAAAGCCCACTCACCAACCAACCACTAGGACTATAAATAGATCTCTCCCTTCACATTTTAGGGAGTGAGCTTCATTTTTCTTTTTCCAGTTCTTGGTTCGTAGCATCACAAACACCATTAGGGTGTTTGGTGATTTTTCATTTCTCCTTTTTCGAATCTTGTAAGTGTAATCATTACTCTTGTTATTTTTATATTAATCAATCTATTCCATCTTTTCATTCATCTTGATCTTCATCATCTTCTATTTCAAGTTCTTAAGTTTGTATTTGATTCTAGTTTGATCTTAAAAAGTTGTTGATTCAGTGTTTTTATTGGTGGGATTTATTACTTATGGTATTTAAATGGTTTGTGTTTGATTTGGTAAAACCTTTTTAAGTATTGGAGTTGATTTTGAGTAAAATCCGTGTCCCCTGTTTATTCGTTGCTGTTACTGTTCTTCAACCCAGAAACATTCCGCATAGCTCCTTGTCTTTCTCCCTTATTCGGAACATTTCATTCTTTCCGACTAGGGGTATTTACTCTTCTTTTATTCGGAATAAAATTTATTCCGAGTAACCTTCATGATTTTTCCTTTATTCGGAATAATACCATATTCCGCATAGGGAGATTTTCCTTTTCCCTTACTCGGAATCTTTTAAATATTCCGCATAGTAAAACATTCCGCATAGAGCATTATTTTCCGAATGGCCCAGTGTTCCGAATAGACATATTGTTCCGCATAGTCATACTTTCCGCATAGCTTAACATTCCGAGTAGAGCATTTTTCCGCATAGCATTACTTTCCGAATAGCCTTAATCTTCCGCATAGACCATCTTTCCGCATAAGGATTATTTTCAGCATAGGGCATTTTTCAGTAAGAGTATTTTTCTGCTTTATCATTTAATTGTTTTTATCTACTGTTTCCGGCTTTAATCTTTATTCACTTCATTTATTTAGAATAGAAAACCAAATTCACTTTTTGTCACCAAGAACAATCATTCCACTTTTAACTGAGATCAATTCGAGAGGACACCGAGAATTCGAACTTTTTCACCACAGAAAATCTCTTTTATCAAATGGCGCCGCTGCCGGCTCTTCTCGTTAAGATCAAAAGTTTTTTTGTGAGAACTTGGATTTTGGGATCCGTTCCCCGTGAACGTTACTTTTTCAAGAAAATCTTCAAAAACATCTAAAAAATATAAAATTTTCAAAAATCCTAAAAATTAAAAAACAATAAAAACCAAAAATATTTTTGCTTTGTTTTTCTTTGTTCGTTCTTTTGCAGGTGTATGCGCACTCGATCCACGTCTTATCAAGAGCCCGAGCCTCTCGATAACTTAGACATGGCTGGTGTACAAAACAACAATAACATACCACCTCCGAACAACAATAATAACAACAACAACCCACCTTTCAACAACATGAATAACAACAACAATGAGCCCCTTCCGGATAACCGCCCAATGATTGAATTGCTGCAAGCTCATGTCGATGGCAACACGGATCCAATTGTTATACCACCAATTGCCGCCAACAATTTCGAGCTAAAATCAGGCTTTATCCAGATGGTCTCCGCTCAACCGTTCTTGGGACGAACCATTGATGACCCACACGACCATATCAAGAGATTTCTACAACTCACCAACACGGTCAAGTTCAATGGAGTTCCACAAGAAGTGATAAGGTTACAACTTTTTCCCTTTTCTTTAGAGGGACAAGCCCGGCATTGGCTTGCTAAGGAACCGCCACAGAGTATTCTCTCGTGGACGGATTTGGAAACAAAGTTTATCAACTACTTTTTTCCACCCTCTCGTACTACCGCTTTGCGGAATGAGATCATAAATTTTGAACAAAAGTACGATTAGTCATTCAGTGAATCTTGGGATCGCTTTAAAGATCTTTTAAGGAAATGCCCACAACATGGTTTTACCAAAGTACATCAAATCAATACTTTTTACAATGGTTTAAGCATGAGTGACCAAGATTCACTGAATAGTGCCTCGGGGGGTAATTTATTGGCTAAGACTTCCAATGCTGCTTGGGACATCATTGAGAACAAGTCTCGTGTGCAAACCAAGAGTGTTAGGACCAATGTCGCTAGTGCTAGCACTAATGACAGTGACAAGCGATTAGACAAAATCACTACGCTTCTTGAATCGCTTGTCACCCACACCGTCAGCAACAACAACAGCAACAACGCCAAAAACGCTCAAGTGAACGCTGTCAGCCAACCTTGTGAGATATGCGGTGGTCCCCACTCTTACACAACTTGTATCGCCACCCAAGATTACCCTGCTGAGAATGTGAATGCGGCATATGGCACCTACCAACAACCTGCTTATCAAGCTAGACCTCAAGGTGACTGTAACTTGCTTAGCTACCGCAGCAACAACTATCTTTCACCACCTGGTTTCCCTCCTGCCTACCCAAACCAACAACAAAACCTTAACCGCCCAAATCAACAACAACAACAACCTCGACAACCATACATCCCACCTCACAAGCAGCAACAACCACCTCAACGAAACAACCAAGTTTACCAACAACCTGCTTACCAACCACCTGCATACAATGCTCCTCCCAACCAACCCACCGCTCTTCACCAAGAAGTGGAAACTTATATGAGGACTAACGATGCGATAGTGGGAAATCTTCAGAGAGAGGTGCTCAACCTGAAAGCAGACTTGGTCAAGCAAGGAAACGATTTGAGAGCAGATATGAGAAATACGTTGGATAGACAAACTAATGATCTGAGGAACATGATGGCTAGTTTCTTCCAAAGTAGTCAACCCTCTTCTTCGAGTACTCTTCCGAGTAACACCGTTGCAAATCCAAGAAGGGAGATGAAAGCAATCACCACTCGCAGTGGCAAAGGTACCAAGGAACCCGAGCTTCCTATACCTCCACCGGTGGTTGTGACTAAGGAGAACGAGTCACCTGCTCCTATTCCTCCTCCTTCTCCTTCCCCAATTTCTCCACCTCTACCTTCTACCCCTCCTCCACCCGTGGTTGTGAGTGATCCTATTCCCCTAAAGCCTTCCTCTTCTTCCAATATACCTTATCCTTCAAGGTTGAGGAAAGAGAAGCAAAAGAGCAAGGATGATATTCAGGTTTCGAATTTCCTTAAAATGTTCAAACAACTGAATTTCAATATCTCCTTCGCTGAGGCTCTCGCTCACATGCCCAAGTACGCGAAAATGTTTAAAGATCTTTTGAGCGACAAGGAAAAGCTCCTCGATATTGCCAACACCCAACTTAATGAGAACTGCTCTGCAGTGCTCTTAAGGAAATTGCTAACCAAGCTTGGTGATCCGGGTCGTTTTCTTATCCCTTGCAATTTCCCGGGAGTAGAGAATTGCATGGCCCTAGCCGATCTAGGTGCCAGTATTAATCTCATGCCTCTAAGTGTTTGGAAGCAATTATCTCTCCCAGAGCTAGTCCCCACCAAGATGACTTTGGAATTGGCCAACCGTACGGTTGCTTATCCAGTGGGGATAGCCGAAGACGTTATTGTAGGAGTCGACAAATTCACCTTTCCTGCTGATTTTGTTGTCGTCGACTACGAGATGGACCCCCGTGTGCCACTTATTGTTGGTCGTCCATTCTTAAGGACCGGTCGCACTCTTATTGATGTTGAAGCCGGTGAGCTTATCATGAGAGTGGGTGACAATAAAGTAGTCTTCAACATGGGAAAGTTGTCCAAACAACCTTATTCATATGAGAGTGTTAATTGTATTGACGTTCTCGATGAGGCTTGTGAAGAACACTTTAATGATGCTTGCAAAAGTATTCCTACCTCTCTTCCCAATGTTGAGACCGTGTCCTCTATTGATTCATCGTTGTCTCTATTTGGAGATAGTGATTTATTCTGGAACAATCTTGAAGCTACCATGGGAGATGAGAATTTAGCTACTAATGATTCTCCCACCGAGGGGGATGAAGACATGACTTTCTTTGACAATCTTCTCAACGAAGACAATCCTTCGCCTCCATCTCCCACGGTCACTGCTATCGATGCCACGAGTTTGCAAACGCCTCCCGTCGAAAATCCTCCGGATTTGGAACTTAAGGAGTTGCCGCCACATCTCGAGTACGTGTTCCTTGACGACAACAAAAAGTCGCCCGTCATTATTGCGAAGGATTTGAAAGATGAAGAGAAGACTCGCCTCGTCGCTGTGTTGAAAGATCATAAGAAGGCTATTGCTTGGAAGATTTCCGATATTCGTGGAATTGATCCTCACTTCTGCACACACAAAATTCTCATGGAGGACGACTTTAAGCCCACAATTCAAAGCCAACGAAGGGTGAATCCAAAAATACATGAAGTCATCAAAATAGAGGTTCTCAAACTTCTTGATGCAGGTATGATTTACCCTATTTCGGATTCCCCGTGGGTTAGTCCAATCCATTGTGTGCCTAAGAAGGGCGGAATAACTGTTGTTCCCAATGAACACAACGAGTTGATTCCCACTCGCCTCGTTACTGGGTGGAGAGTTTGTATAGACTACCACAAACTTAATGATGCCACGAGAAAGGATCATTTCCCTCTACCTTTTATGGACCAAATGCTTGAACGATTAGCGGGTAATGAATATTACTGCTTTCTTGATGGTTTCTCGGGTTATTTTCAAATACCCATCGATCCCCAAGATCAAGAGAAGACTACATTCACTTGTCCCTATGGCACTTTTGCTTACAAAAGAATGCCTTTTGGCTTATGTAATGCGCCCGGGACTTTCCAAAGGTGTATGTTAGCTATCTTCCATGACATGGTTGAACAAACCATGGAAGTCTTCATGGATGATTTCTCGGTCTTCGGGGATTCTTTCTCTTCTTGCCTTGCCAATTTGGAACGTATGCTAAAGAGGTGCGAAGACACTCGTCTGGTTCTAAATTGGGAAAAATGCCATTTCATGGTAAAAGAAGGCGTCGTGCTTGGACATAAGATCTCGAAGGCCGGTCTTGAAGTTGACCGTGCTAAAGTCGATGTTATCGCAAAGTTGCCTCCACCTTCAACAGTGAAGGGTGTGAGAAGTTTCCTGGGTCATGCGGGCTTCTATCGTCGATTCATCAAAGATTTTTCTCAAATCGCTCGCCCGATGACCCACCTCTTGGAAAAAGATACTCCTTTTATCTTTTCCAAAGAGTGCCTCGAAGCCTTTGACTCACTTAAGGATAAGCTAACTAAGGCACCCGTCTTGGTTACCCCTAATTGGGAGCTTCCCTTTGAGTTGATGTGCGATGCTAGTGATTTTGCTATTGGAGCGGTTCTTGGACAAAGAGTGAACAAACACTTCCAACCGATCCATTACGCTAGCAAGACAATGACTGGGGCACAATTGCATTACACGACAACCGAAAAAGAGCTTTTAGCTGTTGTCTATGCCTTTGAAAAATTTCGCCCCAATCTTGTCCTTTCTACTACCATCGTGTATACCGATCATTCCGCGCTGAAGTACTTATTGACAAAGCAAGATTCCAAACCAAGACTTCTTCGCTGGGTTTTGCTGCTCCAGGAATTTAAAATCGAAATTCGCGATAAAAAAGGAGCATAAAACTTAGCCGCGGATCATCTCAGCAGACTTGAGGATCCATACCAAGGGGATCATCTGACCAAAGAAATCAATGATTCTTTTCCCTTGGAGACCTTAATGTCTATAAACTCGAAGTCGAATGAAACCCCGTGGTTTGCAGATTTTGCAAACTACTTGGCGGGTGGAATTCTCAAGGAAGGGTTGACGTCTCAACAAAAGAAGAAGTTTTTCACCGACATTAAGACTTACTTTTGGGACGACCCTTACCTATTCAAACAATGTGCCGACCTGATTATCCGCCGATGTGTTGATGGACCGGCAGCGTCTGAAATCCTTGATGCTTGCCACAAAGGACCCACCGGTGGTCACTTTGGTCCCAACTACACCGCTAAGAAAGTGTTTGATTCGGGATTTTATTGGCCCTCCATATACCGTGACGCTCACGATATGGTCAAACGATGTGATGTTTGCCAAAAGCAAGGCAAAATCACACATAAAGACGAGATGCCTCAGAATTTCATTCAACAGTGTGAAATTTTTGATGTTTGGGGTATCGACTTTATGGGGCCATTCCCTTCTTCTAAAGGAAACAAATACATCCTTGTAGCCGTTGACTACGTTTCAAAGTGGGTTGAAGCCAAAGCTTTACCTACTAATGACGCAAGGGTGGTTTGTAACTTTTTGAAAGCTCTTTTCGCTAGATTCGGTGTGCCTCGCGCCATTATTAGTGATCGTGGGACTCATTTCTGCAATGACCAATTTGCTAGAGTCATGGCTAAGTACGGTGTAAATCATCGTCTTTCCACAGCCTACCACCCACAAACTAATGGCCAAGCTGAAATATCCAACCGAGGACTAAAGCGAATTCTTGAAAGAACCGTGGGAGAGCATCGTGCCGCATGGGCTGATAAACTTGATGATGCTTTGTGGGCTTTCCGCACTGCTTACAAGACCCCGATCGGCTGTACGCCTTATCGTCTTGTGTACGGGAAAGCGTGCCACCTCCCCATTGAGTTGGAACACAAGGCTTATTGGGCCTTGAAGTGGGCTAATTTTGATATAAACAAAGCCGGTGACCTACGCAAGATCCAACTCAATGAGCTGAATGAACTCCGTAATGAGGCTTATGAAAATTCTTTGATCTATAAGGAACGAACTAAGCTCATTCACGACTCCAAGATCAAAAAACGAGAGTTCCATGTTGGAGACAAAGTCTTAATTTTTAACTCTCGGTTGAAAATCTTTTCGGGCAAGCTCAAATCTCGTTGGTCCGGCCCATTCACCATTGCCCAAATTTTTCCATATGGTACTCTCGAGCTCGCTCAACCTAATGGACCGAATTTTAAGGTGAATGGCCAACGAGTGAAGTTGTACTTTGGTGAGGACACCTCCAAGGAGGTGATTCCATCCCTCACCACGTTCCCCATGAACTAATTTTGGGTCGAGTCAGGCTCGTGACTCGGTTATCAAAAACAAGCGCTCCTCGGGAGGCAGCCCGAGTATCTATCCCTTTAACCCCCTAAGTGTAGGGGAGGACCTATTTTGGTCATTTGTGTTTTTGTGGTGATGTGATTACAGGGATGACTACACTCTTGGAATCGTTGAAGAACCGTGCTCCCGTGTTATCCGAAATCCGGTTCTATCTCTCAACTATCGTGATTCAATTTTCTTCATACTCACATTTGAAATTGATCACTTTAGTCGTCTCTTCCTTAACTCGAGTTAACCAACGTGCACAATGTTATAAGTGTAGGGGAGACTTTTCCCACATGCTTAAACATTGAGGACAATGTTTATCTTAAGTGTAGGGGAGACTTCTATCGAAGTTTTAAGTGAACTTTTCCATGAAAATGCCTTCATTTAACCGGAAAATCCTATTTTTCAACATTTTTCAAATTTTTTTTATTAACTTTGGCCATTTAGTCGTAATTTTTAAATTTTTATCGTTGCTTTCATATGTATATATCCCGCAATAAAGTCAAAATATTAATAAATTGGTGTAGCTAGTTTAGATATCTTTGACATATTAGGCCCGTTGCGTTTATTTTGACTCAACCCGAATAGACTTATTTAAGTTTATTCTAGCTAGTATCCATAACCATGTAAACCCTAATCGGTTTATTAGGCTAAGTGTCCACGAGCCTCATTACTTGAGATTTTAAATTGTGGAGAACGAGAAATGATAGAGTCAATTATAAGTCGGTATTCTTGCGCAAGCTCACTTGGTGTAATTATTTGCCTATTCTCCCATCACTTGCTAATAATTTATCTGCAATAAGTAAGGTCGTACGATTTGAAAAGTTACTTAGCTTCTAGCCCAAGATCGTTTAAAAGTTGCTCGGTAATGATAAGAGTTCATAGCCAAGGCATAACTTATGAAGCGGGGCGCGAAGATTGGCGAGTCCGAAAAGGCCCTAACAAGGCATGAGGATTCAATTTTATTGCTGAAGATCCAAAGTGATGTGAAAAGAATTATTCCTAAAGTCAATATGAAGGATAAGACTCACGACGAAAAGCACTCAACTCCCATAAAGATCATGGAGAAGTCTATCCGAAAAGACCCTAACAAGGTATGAGGATAAATAGATCCAAGTCCGAAAAGGAGGCGGATCGTTGTATCTCAAAATCCCAATTAGAGATTGAAGAAATAATCATGAAGTCGTGGTCAACAAAGTTGGAGTACCCCTCAAAAGTCTCAAGTGAAGAAACTCTATTATGATGAGAAGACCATTATCTCAAGAACGTCTCTCAAAGATATGAAGTATGAAGTACATGCCAAATATCGGCCCGAGAAAGGTCTCAAATCGCGAACCAAGTTATGCCAAGATATGAACTTTTTGATATCCCGAGAAGCAGTTTTAAGAGATTTTGTCCTTTAGCTAACTATTGATCAAATCATCCTACTTTGCTTTCAGCCTAAATAAACTATCGAAATAAGTCCAAAAATGCATCTTCATGATCATTCTAAGACAAAAATAAAATATAAGAGATACACCTAGGAATAAGGGAGTTTAAGCATTTAATTAAGCCATGTGTGTAAGTGTTTGATTTACTAACTTATAATAACAATGATCTCGTTTTTAAGCTTAGTTTGGGGAACGTGAAACTTGAGGGTGATAAATCTTCGCAACACCAAAGCCCTAATGTAAGTCTTTGATTTCTTTACAAGTTATTTCCATCCTTTTGCTTATTTTAAAGTTTTAATTTCTCTTAGCATTTTAATTTTTGTTTAATAGAATTTAAATAAGGCCAAGGTTGATTAATTATGAGAAAAATGTAAATTTGCTTTATCACTAAACATTGCATGAGGGCATGGCAATGGTTAAGTGTAGGGGATTTGATAGGTGTGTAAACACCCATCCTTTTACCACTTAATTCTGGCTAAAACAAGACCAAAACACGTATTTAATATCATTTGTTTGGAATTATGCGTGGTTTTTGTGTTTAATGTGATTTCAGAACTAACCGGATGAATATTAAAGAAAACATGGGATTGCACGGGTTTTATCAAGGAAAAAGACTGAAGACGAAGTCTATTATCCAAGAGATGCAAAAGATTTGAAGTCACTGGGCCTATTTGAAGATTTATCGAAGAAAAGGACCAAAGACGGAAGATTTACATAAGTCGAAGAAACTCAAGTCTATTTAACGAAGAAATTAAAAGACGAGTTGGATTTAATCGACTACAAATCCCGAATCAGAATCGAAAACGTCAACTTTTCTGAAAAGACGAGAAGACAAGAAGAAAGGGAGAAAGCCCACTCACCAACCAACCACTAGGACTATAAATAGATCTCTCCCTTCACATTTTAGGGAGTGAGCTTCATTTTTCTTTTTCCAGTTCTTGGTTCGTAGCATCACAAACACCATTAGGGTGTTTGGTGATTTTTCATTTCTCCTTTTTCGAATCTTGTAAGTGTAATCATTACTCTTGTTATTTTTATATTAATCAATCTATTCCATCTTTTCATTCATCTTGATCTTCATCATCTTCTATTTCAAGTTCTTAAGTTTGTATTTGATTCTAGTTTGATCTTAAAAAGTTGTTGATTCAGTGTTTTTATTGGTGGGATTTATTACTTATGGTATTTAAATGGTTTGTGTTTGATTTGGTAAAACCTTTTTAAGTATTGGAGTTGATTTTGAGTAAAATCCGTGTCCCCTGTTTATTCGTTGCTGTTACTGTTCTTCAACCCAGAAACATTCCGCATAGCTCCTTGTCTTTCTCCCTTATTCGGAACATTTCATTCTTTCCGAATAGGGGTATTTACTCTTCTTTTATTCGGAATAAAATTTATTCCGAGTAACCTTCATGATTTTTCCTTTATTCGGAATAATACCATATTCCGCATAGGGAGATTTTCCTTTTCCCTTACTCGGAATCTTTTAAATATTCCGCATAGTAAAACATTCCGCATAGAGCATTATTTTCCGAATGGCCCAGTGTTCCGAATAGACATATTGTTCCGCATAGTCATACTTTCCGCATAGCTTAACATTCCGAGTAGAGCATTTTTCCGCATAGCATTACTTTCCGAATAGCCTTAATCTTCCGCATAGACCATCTTTCCGCATAAGGATTATTTTCAGCATAGGGCATTTTTCAGTAAGAGTATTTTTCTGCTTTATCATTTAATTGTTTTTATCTACTGTTTCCGGCTTTAATCTTTATTCACTTCATTTATTTAGAATAGAAAACCAAATTCAATTTTTGTCACCAAGAACAATCATTCCACTTTTAACTGAGATCAATTCGAGAGGACACCGAGAATTCGAACTTTTTCACCACAGAAAATCTCTTTTATCAAATGTGCATAACTCTTTAAGGCCCATCGGAATCCAGGTGTAACTTGGATTACCAACTTTTGTTTGTGGGTTCAAGTCCTGTTTGGACAAAGGGTAGATTAGTTGGGTCAAGGGTGTATGACTTTACATGGTTTCCTGATGATAGTATTTTGTGACATGTATAAATTGTTGACTAGTTGGGACAATCTTCATTTCACAGGCTTATAATCTGGTTATACTGCTCCTCCACCTCAGCACGATGAAGTTGTCATTGATATTAGGCATGTTAGTCTCTTCCTTCTTCTTGATTGTCTTATGATAATTACAATATATCACTTATTACATGATATCATCATCCAGATAACTTGATGGTTTATTATAGTCTTTTGTATAATTTGTCTTGTCAAACATGTTTATTGCACATCTAATTGTGTTTTATAGTGGAAATTGGATTCTTGCTGGTACTCCTTTGGACTTGAATGATCCTCGGGTTATAGCTATGGCGGCTACTGAATGTCGTCTTCGTGAGACAGACTATGATGCATATGAAGTTAACGGTACCAATGGAGCTTCCTTATGTCGCTCAGTTGCTATCACAGTATGTTATTGCTATCTCTCGCATGACAATAAAGAGTCAAATTTTCTGTTAACGTAATATAACCACCTTAGTCATGTAGAATTCGTTATCTCATTCTTAACGGTATTGCATATATTATGGATTTATTTTGGGCAGTTGATGGCTCTTCTGCTGTTAAGGCATGCTCTCACTATTGGAGATGGTGACAGTGATGACGATGACGACTCCACACACCTTTTTTTGTTGTAAGTGGATTTTAAGGAAAGTTTTTTTGGTAATCCCATACATCGAATAATACCGGCTATCTTAAAAAAAGCATTTCCGTGACCCTCTTTTGGATATTTTGATTGGCAGTCTCTATTGGCAAATTCTAGATGCGGTTTCTGCTTCTGCTTATGTGGAATTACCATTTGTACAGGCTGCCAATGTCAATTCCCAAACTCTTGAAAAAATTATACACTGGTTGTGATTTCAAGTATGTAAGATTTGCCTTAAATATCAGAATTGGGCTCTTTTTCTACATTGAGTTTTGCATTATTTTGATGTTTACTCTAACTTTTTTGTAGTTATTCAAAAACTTCTCATGTGTTTAAAATTGCTTGCTTATAGGTTGGTTCTTACTTCATTACTACAATATTTATTAGAGGTGGCAAGATAAAAGTCGATTTAGTGGTAAAAGTTTGAATGTGTCAAGTTAAAAGTCATCTACTATGCTGTCCAAACGCAGACTTACATGTGTCTGATGAGCCTTCATCCAGCGTGAGCAGTGGAAAGATAATAACTAAAGTAGTGGAAAGATACTAACCAAGGATCACAAACGCAGACTTACATTGAGTCAAATTTCACTTCCATAAGGTGTTTATATTGGCTTCTGAACTTTAGTTTCACTTAAGAATGTTTTTGCAGGACGTTAGTTCTGATTATTATATCAGCAGTGATGCTAAATATCCTTGACATAATCGGGTTTTCTGAGCTTCTTTTATTCCTTGGGTAGAGTATAACTGAGTTACTAATCAATGTATACTTTATCTTTTGAGCCCACAGATATTGATCTTATAAGTCCTCTTCTAAATCCAACCTTCTTATGCAAATGGAAATGGTAGGTCAGACTACGACTCACATTCAGGTTATCATGACTGGGTAAGTGTCCTGATGGGAGCAGCGAGCGTTCCCGAGTCCAGTTAGTAGCTCTTTTGAGTTTTTGGTTGTTGGCTACAGGTTTGGACTTCTGACAATTACTTACTCTGCAGCGTTTAATATGGCATCCTTCTTATGCAACTGGAAATGGATCACGTTCAGGTAATTATGACTGGCTATGTGTCCTGATGGGAGCAGCTAGCGACAAAGCTTGATCTAAGGGAAAAACTGGTAACAGATTTATATACATAGTAACAGAAGGAAAACCATCAATGTTTTTTAAGTTTTCTTCCATGAGGTCTTTTACGAAAAAGAATGTTGGTTAGTACCTAAAGGCTAAATTGGTGTATAGTTAAAACCAAAAAAACAAAAAATCGTTATTATCGAGCTTCATATAATTTTTTATTTAGAAAGGTTCCAGCTTAGTATGGCTTTTTGGAAGACTGGATTTAAATAATAGTCAACAAATTTAAATATATTATGTTAGCTTTTGGATTGCAAAAGTATGATTCTGTGGTGTATTCGTGGTGGAATTTGGTAGCCAAATTAGTACAATATACTTGCAGATAAAATACACCCTTAACATTATTTCATTTATTTTGACTGTTGTTGAATTTTAATCATTTTGTTATTGTTGATACAGCCAAATTTAAAGCACGCGTGTCCAACATGTCACAATATACATGTCACCATAAACATGTAAATGGCGATTGTTAAAAAATGTCGTAATAGTTAAATGTTAATTTATAATGAATGTTTTGACTAAACTATATATTAATGTTTTAATGGTTATACTTTTCTTGCTACGGATTACTTTTTTTTATCCTGCACGTATATAATTTATTTGTTATTTGCATGATAACAAATAAAAGAAGTATAAGAGTGAAATGATATTTTTATAGTATTCGTATATAATGACAGAACTTGAGCATTTATTTTAAAGATAAGTTATTTTATACATATCAAAATAAAAAATGGCCAATAAATTTAAAACGAAATGTATAATATTTACATTACTCATCTTTGAGGGGGCCAATAATACCCTCCCCAATCTCGCCTATGTTCGTATACGTGAATAATACGTGTCTCTACCTTTATAATGTATTCATAAAACCAGTAATATGTATGTCAATAATTTTTTAGCTATCAAAAATTAAATGTAAATGACAAATATGCTTAAACTCAAATATTTTTTATCAATTAAATGAGCTAACATGTTAAACCCAAATCATTCGACCTAGTAACAACGGTGTAACACCCCCAAATTTATACAACTCAATACAGCGGAAGACTAGTTGGTGTTACGGGATAGCACATTACTCACATCATAGACAACGCATAAAAATCACGTCGTTTATTAATAAAGCATTTCCATTCATAAATATCAAAGTTACATCGGTCCCAAGTCATATTATTTCATACAAAGTTTTACAAAGTATTTGAATGGAAAATATAGTTTAAGTGCGGGCCATGAATTCTTGTTGTCTTCCCGAGAATTACCTTCAAGTACCTGAGATAAAACATGTTAAAAGAAAAGGGTCAGCGATAACGGCGAGTGAATTCATAGAGTTTAATAAAATCCATCAATATAATATCAGTATAAAAGTATTACTGAAAATCATTTTGTACAAATCGTTTTGATAGGCCATGAAATAGCCAAAATCATTTTATACAAATCCTTATCGAAAATCATAATATAGGCATTTGCCTTAAAAATCATTATACGAGCCAATGTCGTAAAAACATCATACAATACGTCTTATGACGTTGTATAAAATCAAATAAAAACCGTTATATGAATATGGTTATGAAAACCAAAACACGAACATAATATCAGTAGTATGACCCTGTATTGCTAGTCAGGCAATACATCGTAATTCGAAGCGTCTAATAGTATTTCGTTAGTTTTGGATTATTATAAGCCGCATGACATTGTTACCTTACTAAACCAACAACGGGTAGCTAACCCGATACAAATTTTGCCCATCTAAAGTAGCGTGTCGTCACAAAGGTCACGCTATTGAAAATCTTCTCATACATAAATTCGCTTACCAATCAATGTGGCACGACGGGGATCAACCGTCAAGGCGCGAACTGGGGTGATCGTCCCCAAATAGTACTATTAAATGCATAAGCGTCTACCAAATCCCGGTAGTTCACAATTCATGCTAATGGGACTTTTAGTGACATAACCTAGCTTTAATAATCCATTTAATTTCATCTATCGGGTCCTTTAATCATTTATCGGGTCATACAATCGGGTCATTCAATCATTCGGGTCCAAATCAATAAACAAGCAATCGGGACAAATGGTGTCATATTTTATAAAAACTAACATGTTATCTCCCTCGCGGGTTTATAAAACATTTATAAAAACATTTAAAAGAGTGCGAGGCTATGAACTCACGTTGATGTGGGAAGGCGGGTTATCGGCGATTCGGTCGTACGGTACGTGCTTCAATCACGGAAACCTAGACAAATAATAATCGGTCTTAGACGTTTGTCCAATGACTTTATGAAATATCAATTATGTATACATATGATGATTATATATATATATATATATGATGATCAAGTGGGTTTACATATTCTCATTTACTCATTTTTGTGTTATGTGTCGATAACGTTCATACTAGTTTACTAGTTTTGCCTATTTACGTGTTTTAAGTCCAATAAACTTATTATAAGTTCTTTAACTCTTATTAATCCTTTTCACACTTATATTATCAGTAGTTAAATTTTACAAGTTGGGCCCAAATAGGTTAAGCCCAATAAGTTCTTTTTACAAGTTTTTATCTTATTAAGTCCAATTATTAGTCCAATATGTTTATTTAGCTCGTAAATGTCCGTATTTCTTATAGTTCGGGTTTTATCGGTTTTTACTTGTATTAGTTACCTATACATCAGTATATGACTTTTATAAACTTTACATTAGACGGGTTTGGTCGTCTAAGTTTTATTTGGCGAAAAACGTTAATTTTACGGCGATAGCCGAAAAAGTCGTAAAAATCATGTTTATAGTTTTTATTACTTATAAACATTATTTCACCACCATTTATATAATTTATCCATTTGATTAACCTTTTATATATATTTATATAAATAAGTTTTATAAGTTAGTGGGTTTTTATTTTACATTTTATATATTAAAATGTGAGTGCTTATATAATAGTATTATTCTTTAATTTCCAAAAATCTGATTTTTAACTTCATCTTCACCAAAACTGCCATATCTTGAGTTCTATATGGAGATAGAAGCTCAAATTTTTATCACATAAACTACATGATATGTGCTACATTTAACTCTTCTATAGCTACTGTTGAATCATCTTCTAAATATTTTCTAAAAATCGTCCAAAACAGTAACCTCAGATTTATACCTTAAACTTGTTTTGATCATATCTCACTCATTACAATGATTCCATTGCATGGCCAACTCTCACATGTGTACAAGACCCATAGCTTACTGTAAATCCATTCTACTTCATCATTTTATCATATTACCATATGGTTCTTTACTGTTTTATACAGCCATCAAATTTAACCAAGATTTTAACCTTGTTTCTTATGGTTTTTCACCTTTTTAATCATGTTTATCAACAACAAATCCCCACATAACATTTTTATCATCATATAATCATCATAAACATATACAATAGGAAATAAAATACATGTTTACATAATCAAAATAACAAGAAGATGAGGAGGACAATCTTTATACCACCATGATGATGTAGGTTGATCAAAACATGGATTTTTGATGGAGAAACTTGTGATGCACCAAGACCATCTTCAAGACCATCATTCTTCATGAGAACCTTGTGGAAAATCAGCCCTCCTACTCCATGAAAACTCCTCCTTGGATGTTATAAGCACCACCAATCAATAGGGTTTCAAAAGAGCTTCATCTTATGTGTAAATAACATAAGATTCCATGGTAAATTTTTGATCAAATTTGATGTTTAAGGGAGAAATGGGACGGCATGTTTAGGCTAGAGAGAGAGCTTGGTGTGGTTTTGCATGTTGTAAATGAGAGTGTGTGGTTTTGCTAATGGTTTTGAGGAGTAGAAAGCTTCATTGTGAAGCTAGTTAGACAAGTGTCTAACTAGTAAGCCAAAGGTGGTGTGGTGTACACATTGTGCCGTCCCATGTAAGCTAGTGGGGTGGGACAAAGTGTTTTGTCCCATCTCACTAGTTTACGGGTATTCCTCGATTCTAGTTTCCTCGATTTGCGTGCCCTCGGGTCGTTTTACGAAAAACGTTTTTATAAATTATGAATCAACGTCACAAAACGAATCCAATAAAAATTGTTTCATCAAAAACGGAGTTCGAAAACGTAAATACGTAATCCTAAGGTTTCCGGTTTAGTCGTAAAAGACGTTAAAATAAAATCGTAAGTCCTAGTCTTTTCTCGTAAATTTGTGAGTTTATGAACCAACACAAATTTAAAACTCCAAAATAATATTCATGGACAAATTTATTTTCTGAAATGTCGGACTGTCACCAAAGACGGTGTATGTAAACGTAAGTACGTAACGTTGAATCCTCCGGTTTAGACGTAGTCAATGCTACTTCAAGACGTAAATCCAAATTTCTTCCCAAAAATATGTGAGTTCATATTGTAACATTAAAATAATGTTTTCAAATAAATATTGAGAATAAAATATCAATCGTAAATTGACGGATTGTCACAGCATTTACCCCTAAACAGGATCTTTGTCCTCAAAGATCATCTTACCTTACTACTCGCTTCTTATAGAGTTAAAGCCATGTGGGTATTTCCTCCACATTCGGTCTTTCCTCACAAGTGCAATTCATTACAATACGCGAGTTTCATCAAACATAACTACGGGAATAAGATCAGGCTAAATGTTGACTTACTTTCTCTATCCATGATGTTCACGGGTTTTTGATGAATGCAACTTTTCGCCGATCTAAGCTCTACTAAGAATAATCAGATTCTCCCTTGATAGATATTCCATCAAGTTCGATATACGAAACATAATTCACGCAGTCTTTGAAGTCCTAGGGTAGATCCAGCTTATATGCCTTTCAATCCCAACTTTTTCATCATCTCAATGGTCCCATACAATTGGGGACTTATATCCCATGATTTGTCAGATCATGAATTCATTTTTCCAAGGTTAAAAATTGTGGCATAACTTCGCTACCCATTTGGCACTTCAATATCTACATTTTACATTCACATAACCTCTTGCCCACTACCGGCAGTCAATAATCAAATCCTAATTTCAATAATCATTTCAGATTTCGCGGGTCGGGTATTTTGTAAGGTTAGGTTTGCCATCATAGGAAACCTTAAACCTAAAAGACATGTCCAACTCACAATGGGTGTATGTCGGGTGTCTTCATCTCAACTCTGGCTTACAGATGCTCTAACATTTAGATTCTAACAAGATTCAATCTCAATCCTAATACGATGATTATCAAGGATAATCTCTCCAAAGGAAAACGATTATACGGTCTATTGCCAAAGGTCAATCATTCAAACATAAAACAGCACTTATATTACTTTGTATCGTTACTTTACCTCGTCCCTTCGATTGGGGTGGTACATAGTACTCTCATCAAGGTTCGTTCTCAATGATTTCTGAGCAAATCTCTAGAAATTCGATGCGAAGCGAGGATCTTGATAAAGATGTTCGATACAGGCACACTATGTTTACATAACTCTTTTGCATTTATCATTAACGGGAATGATATTACAAGATTTGGTCAGTCTGTCGACGATGACCCAAATCGAATCAAATTCAGATGATGACCTTTGCAATAGCTAGACGTTTACTAATGTATGAGGCGATGTCTGTCTTCATAATTGCCATTAGTACAACTCCTTCAGACAAAGATACTTTTAGTCAAAAAATGACATACATATAATACTTATTCTTACAACTTCCAACATAACTATATCTCACAATCCTCCATGTTTAGGCAACCACAAGTGGCCTTTAAAACATTTAATGCCATCAGCTTCTAATTTTTTAATGGTTCACATTATCCGTGAAATATTTCTTTATTATTTATATTATCCTTCTTACAAACATCGTTTATTTTTAAATTGTTCGGCAATTTATTTTGCACCTTCATTATTAAGGAATATGTCCTAATTAGTTCTTTATCTTTTTTTTTATATATATAATATGTCAGTATCTATATTCACTTCTCATGATGATATAATTATCATGTCCACAATTCACTCAGATATTCTTTCTATATTATGCGTCAGTAATTACGTTCAACTTTCTTTATATTTTCTAAGTTTCAGTTTCGTCTTATCTATCATTTTTATCCGTTTTACTCAATCCGTCGTCTAAAGTGTCGATAATTATTATAATTAATTAAATAATTATTAGTTAATTTTTATGAAGCGTAAACGTAAAAGTTTTAAATTTCTTAGTTCGACCAATTATATAAAATGTTCAAAACAAATTTGAATTTAATTAACAAGATTTTTGCTGATTTATCGAAAATAATTAATAAGATTCGTAAATGTTCGAAAAACCTTTGTTTATACTTTGGTCAAAATTTCCTTAGTTTGAAAAGCGTAAATCATCGTTTCAAATTTCAAGTTATGGTATAAATGGTTTACTCAATCCTTCTTAAGTTATCTTGAGGTATACACAAACATTTACCTCTAAACAGAAGTTTAGTTAAATGTTTAGTGTATAAGGGAATAATCCCTTTAAAATCCTTTGTTAAAACATTTGTCAAAGCATATTTCCATTTCTTTTTGGTAAAATCCAAAGTCTTAAAAGGGCTCTTAATTTTTTTTTATTTTTTGAAGAGTCAATTTATATTCCATTATCCTTTTAATCATATAGTCAAATCATGTAAAGTATTAAGTCTTTAGTCACGTGTTAATTATTCAAGGTACAGATTTTAGTTGTTCGGCCAATTCAGGGCAATCTATAAATAATTATTAACTCATTCTTATTCTGATAAACAAACATGTAGTCCTTAATGATCACGAGCATGAATTTGTCAAATTACAGCCTACACACGTGATTCATCATAATTATGAATACTACATGTGCATTGGTCAATCCAAACGACATCACGTGGAACTCATAATGTTCATTACAGGTACCGGATGTAGTGATTGGAATACATAATCTCTTTCGCAGATGCGAAGTTGATGATAACCATGTCGTGGATAAAATCTTTAAAACATACGCTAGAACCTTGTAAATGATCGAACAAATCTTCCATTTCGAGTTATGGATATCGTTTTCGATTGTCAATTTACTCAGTCACAGTAATCTATAAATATAAGGAAAGATAATCACCATAGCTCTTCAGGATGACAGGCTTGGTATAATAAAATCTTTCTCCGACAACTTTCTCAGTTGTACGGTAATTCCTTTAATTTAGATGGTGCTGACGTACAGTGCACAAGCCACAAGTGCAGCACCGGACATATAATCAATACCGATTTCAACTTGCCTTAATGGCGCAAGTCTAGGTAATTCATCAACAAATACTTCCTAAAGTTTCAGATGACCGAAACATCTTTTAATAAATTCATATTAGGTTCTTCTAGATTACAATATCTATAACTATTTCACAACCATTCACGTTAAAATTGTAAGTCATCCATCAAGAATTATTCAGATCACTTCTGATAATCAACATCTTATCCTTTAGGGAATTCTACTCGAGTTCCCATCAATTAAGACAATGTCGTCATGTCATAATCAATCAATCCATTCTACGGGCACTATCAACTTCCCAGTTGCATTGCCATCGATAAGATGTAAACTTCTCAAAAGTCTAGTAATAATTCATAATCCTTCATAAGTTCAAGGATATCTGGAGACATAACTAACCTTAAAAGAGTAATGTCAACGCATAATCTACGCGAGAGAATTTCAAATCAGATACAGACGAAAACATTCAACGAATATAAGTATATCCCATGTTTTTATAATTTGAGTACGCATTCGAAAGCTCCTCGGATCGTTACCCAGGTCATTCAAATGAAATCAAATCAAAAGAAATGGTAGGAACGTTGATAAAAGAGATTTTCTGTGGTGAAAAAGTTCGAATTCTCGGTGTCCTCTCGAATTGATCTCAGTTAAAAGTGGAATGATTGTTCTTGGTGACAAAAAGTGAATTTGGTTTTCTATTCTAAATAAATGAAGTGAATAAAGATTAAAGCCGGAAACAGTAGATAAAAACAATTAAATGATAAAGCAGAAAAATACTCTTACTGAAAAATGCCCTATGCTGAAAATAATCCTTATGCGGAAAGATGGTCTATGCGGAAGATTAAGGCTATTCGGAAAGTAATGTTATGCGGAAAAATGCTCTACTCGGAATGTTAAGCTATGCGGAAAGTATGACTATGCGGAACAATATGTCTATTCGGAACACTGGGCCATTCGGAAAATAATGCTCTATGCGGAATGTTTTACTATGCGGAATATTTAAAAGATTCCGAGTAAGGGAAAAGGAAAATCTCCCTATGCGGAATATGGTATTATTCCGAATAAAGGAAAAATCATGAAGGTTACTCGGAATAAATTTTATTCCGAATAAAAGAAGAGTAAATACCCCTATTCGGAAAGAATGAAATGTTCCGAATAAGGGAGAAAGACAAGGAGCTATGCGGAATGTTTCTGGGTTGAAGAACAGTAACAGCAACGAATAAACAGGGGACACGGATTTTACTCAAAATCAACTCCAATACTTAAAAAGGTTTTACCAAATCAAACACAAACCATTTAAATACCATAAGTAATAAATCCCACCAATAAAAACACTGAATCAACAACTTTTTAAGATCAAACTAGAATCAAATACAAACTTAAGAACTTGAAATAGAAGATGATGAAGATCAAGATGAATGAAAAGATGGAATAGATTGATTAATATAAAAATAACAAGAGTAATGATTACACTTACAAGATTCGAAAAAGGAGAAATGAAAAATCACCAAACACCCTAATGGTGTTTGTGATGCTACGAACCAAGAACTGGAAAAAGAAAAATGAAGCTCACTCCCTAAAATGTGAAGGGAGAGATCTATTTATAGTCCTAGTGGTTGGTTGGTGAGTGGGCTTTCTCCCATTCTTCTTGTCTTCTCGTCTTTACAGAAAAGTTGACGTTTTCGATTCTGATTCGGGATTTGTAGTCGATTAAATCCAACTCGTCTTTTAATTTCTTCGTTAAATAGACTTGAGTTTCTTCGACTTATGTAAATCTTCCGTCTTTGGTCCTTTTCTTCGATAAATCTTCAAATAGGCCCAGTGACTTCAAATCTTTTGCATCTCTTGGATAATAGACTTCGTCTTCAGTCTTTTTCCTTGATAAAACCCGTGCAATCCCATGTTTTCTTTAATATTCATCCGGTTAGTTCTGAAATCACATTAAACACAAAAACCACGCATAATTCCAAACAAATGATATTAAATACGTGTTTTGGTCTTGTTTTAGCCAGAATTAAGTGGTAAAAGGATGGGTGTTTACACACCTATCAAACGTCGATACATCCCGTCGGGTATCAACACTCGATAATCAGATACTTTTCCTAAGAATCTTACTACGGAAGAATTGAACAAGAAAGAATTGTCAACTTTTAAATAAGACAATTTCCACAGATGAGTAAATTCAACTCAGAAGAATAGATGCTACAGGCACATATGTAGGTGTCCCTAACATTATGTCCTTATTTTTCACTTCTTGCAGATCTCGTAAAATTTAATCTTTCACAATCCTCAAAGAAAATGTAGTGTTTATTCATTAGTTTTATGGTGACTACTAATCAGCCTTGCATGGTCCATTCCAAATTGTATGTAGGCGCGCAACTATATACAATTTCAAGATTAACGATGCAATACTCAGTTCGTCAAAATTTTATCATCGTGTTTATAATAAAAACATTTGCATGCTTAATTCTTAAATAAGAATCAAGAATAAATTTACAAAGATTTTCTTTGTTATGAAAACAATTAAGTTTCCAAATCGTCTCTTAAACAACTTCATTTTGATATCAGTCACTTATAAATCTCACTTTGAATAATCCTTATATTGATGAAAATTAAATTTTCTCAAAAGATACCGTTTTAACTTTTATAAAAACAATGAGTGATCTGCAAAAGAGTGATGAAGAGTTGTTCACCAAGAACTAACTACAATATGATAGGAAATGAGCTTAGCCAAATAATCATGAGGTTCATGACTTCGATGGCACTCAAGAATACAAAGAGAATAATCCACAACGTAACTCAAATCAAGATGAGTACTTGTTCAATGGTTGCATCAGTAATGCAAACATTAGGATATAGCAATAAAGGATAGATAACATCGATACATGTAGGATTTAGCAATCAAAGGTAGTCTTTTTCATTAATCACAAACAAGTCAAAATTGTACCGTAACACATTACGTGTCACTATGTCATACAATTCTCAGAACTCATCCTACCAACTGTTGTCTCAGTTAAGTTAGGGATTTTTAAAAGATACCACAATGAATACTAATCTACGAGAGTCTTTAGGTGTTCCACATGTCCCAGAAGATCCATCTGTCTCAATTCAGAGGAAGATTTCTTCAATTTATTTCTTGGACACTGGGCATCCTCATTAGTGGACAATGGCCTAGGAACAACCCTTAACACGAATAAACAATCATTTAAAACCTTATAATTCAATCATATGACTTAACAACTTCCTCGTAACAATTTCTTATTCCATACAGGTTAAATTTTTACTTTATTCAAGTTTCAACCAACTTATACTCAATTCGATATCCTACCTCATTCTCCAATACTTACAACCTTATTCTTCGGCCTTGTAAAGGCAATACAATCTCAATATGAATCAACACTTAATTTCCAATCCTATAGCTCTTATAACAACAATTATCAAATGAGTCATTAATATGAAATGACTTGATCATTTAACTTAGTCTTCTCGGAAAGGTATTAGTGGCATGAGGCTTTTGGGTAATGGTTCCAATAACAGCCTCAAGTGCAACATTCACCCTTTCGATTTCAAATTTAAGAATTGGATGACAACGAATCAGATGACATCTTTCTAGGTGGTAACGTTTTGTCAAACTCCACTCTATAAGAAAAGATCGTCATGACATCGATATCAGATTTAATCTCGCCAATTCTTTTTCAATATCACAATCAACTAATATCTACACTTCTACGAATATCAACCATTTGTTGGGATCATAAATATCCACAACTTGGTTTAGATCTAGGATAGCTAGAATTTCTACGAGAATAGCTTCGATTAATTTACTAGGGGATTTAGGGTTACTTGTGACAATCTATGTCGTATAAATACCTCGTATAAAAATCAAAATAATCATCAAACAATCATGTAATAAAATTACATCATAAATATATATATATATATATAATCCAAGTTATATATATATTAAAATAACACTTCTCAGTCTGGCCTTGTCGGTAACTCGGGAATTCTTCGGCACCGTTATAGTCAAAAGATTTTTAGACATTTTTAGAAAATGTTTATAGTTAAAAGATTTTGAAATGTTTTATTCAAAACCTTGGTTTTTAAAAATCTTTCGTTCTCTATAACGAGAGCTCTGATACCAAACTGTAACACCCCCAAATTTATACAACTCAATACAGCGGAAGACTAGTTGGTGTTACGAGATAGCACATTACTCACATCATAGACAACGCATAAAAATCGCGTCGTTTATTAATAAAGCATTTCCATTCATAAATATCAAAGTTACATCGGTCCCAAGTCATATTATTTCATACAAAGTTTTACAAAGTATTTGAATGGAAAATATAGTTTAAGTGCGGGCCATGAATTCTTGTTGTCTTCCCGAGAATTACCTTCAAGTACCTGAGATAAAACATGTTAAAAGAAAAGGGTCAGCGATAACGCCGAGTGAAGAGTTTAATAAAATCCATCAATATAATATCAGTATAAAAGTATTACTGAAAATCATTTTGTACAAATCGTTTTGATAGGCCATGAAATAGCCAAAATCATTTTATACAAATCCTTATCGAAAATCATAATATAGGCTTTTGCCTTAAAAATCATTATACGAGCCAATGTCGTAAAAACATCATACAATACGTCTTATGACGTTGTATAAAATCAAATAAAAACCGTTATATGAATATGGTTATGAAAACCAAAACACGAACATAATATCAGTAGTATGACCCTGTATTGCTAGTCAGGCAATACATCGTAATTCAAAGCGTCTAATAGTATTTCGTTAGTTTTGGATTATTATAAGCCGCATGACATTGTTACCTTACTAAACCAACAACGGGTAGCTAACCCGATACAAATTTTGCCCATCTAAAGTAGCGTGTCGTCACAAAGGTCACGCTATTGAAAATCTTCTCATACATAAATTCTCTTACCAATCAATGTGGCACGACGGGGATCAACCGTCAAGGCGCGAACTGGGGTGATCGTCCCCAAATAGTACTATTAAATGCATAAGCGTCTACCAAATCCTGGTAGTTCACAATTCATGCTAATGGGACTTTTAGTGACATAACCTAGCTTTAATAATCCATTTAATTTCATCTATCGGGTCCTTTAATCATTTATCGGGTCATACAATCGGGTCATTCAATCATTCGGGTCCAAATCAATAAACAAGCAATCGGGACAAATGGTGTCATATTTTATAAAAACTAACATGTTATCTCCCTCGCGGGTTTATAAAACATTTATAAAAACATTTAAAAGAGTGCGAGGCTATGAACTCACGTTGATGTGGGAAGGCGGGTTATCGGCGATTCGGTCGTACGGTACGTGCTTCAATCACGGAAACCTAGACAAATAATAATCGGTCTTAGACGTTTGTCCAATGACTTTATAAAATATCAATTATGTATACATATGATGATTATATATATATATATATATGATGATCAAGTGGGTTTACATATTCTCATTTACTCATTTTTGTGTTATGTGTCGATAACGTTCATACTAGTTTACTAGTTTTGCATATTTACGTGTTTTAAGTCCAATAAACTTATTATAAGTTCTTTAACTCTTATTAATCCTTTTCACACTTATATTATCAGTAGTTAAATTTTACAAGTTGGGCCCAAATAGGTTAAGCCCAATAAGTTCTTTTTACAAGTTTTTATCTTATTAAGTCCAATTATTAGTCCAATATGTTTATTTAGCTCGTAAATGTCCGTATTTCTTATAGTTCGGGTTTTATCGGTTTTTACTTGTATTAGTTACCTATACATCAGTATATGACTTTTATAAACTTTACATTAGACGGGTTTGGTCGTCTAAGTTTTATTTGGCGAAAAACGTTAATTTTACGGCGATAGCCGAAAAAGTCGTAAAAATCATGTTTATAGTTTTTATTACTTATAAACATTATTTCACCACCATTTATATAATTTATCCATTTGATTAACCTTTTATATATATTTATATAAATAAGTATTATAAGTTAGTGGGTTTTTATTTTACATTTTATATATTAAAATGTGAGTGCTTATATAATAGTATTATTCTTTAATTTCCAAAAATCTGATTTTTAACTTCATCTTCACCAAAACTGCCATATCTTGAGTTCTATATGGAGATAGAAGCTCAAATTTTTATCACATAAACTACATGATATGTGCTACATTTAACTCTTCTATAGCTACTGTTGAATCATCTTCTAAATATTTTCTAAAAATCGTCCAAAACAGTAACCTCAGATTTATACCTTAAACTTGTTTTGATCATATCTCACTCATTACAATGATTCCATTGCATGGCCAACTCTCACATGTGTACAAGACCCATAGCTTACTGTAAATCCATTCTAATTCATCATTTTATCATATTACCATATGGTTCTTTACTGTTTTATACAGCCATCAAATTTAACCAAGATTTTAACCTTGTTTCTTATGGTTTTTCACCTTTTTAATCATGTTTATCAACAACAAATCCCCACATAACATTTTTATCATCATATAATCATCATAAACATATACAATAGGAAATAAAATACATGTTTACATAATCAAAATAACAAGAAGATGAGGAGGACAATCTTTATACCACCATGATGATGTAGGTTGATCAAAACATGGATTTTTGATGGAGAAACTTGTGATGCACCAAGACCATCTTCAAGACCATCATTCTTCATGAGAACCTTGTGGAAAATCAGCCCTCCTACTCCATGAAAACTCCTCCTTGGATGTTATAAGCACCACCAATCAATAGGGTTTCAAAAGAGCTTCATCTTATGTGTAAATAACATAAGATTCCATGGTAAATTTTTGATCAAATTTGATGTTTAAGGGAGAAATGGGACGGCATGTTTAGGCTAGAGAGAGAGCTTGGTGTGGTTTTGCATGTTGTAAATGAGAGTGTGTGGTTTTGCTAATGGTTTTGAGGAGTAGAAAGCTTCATTGTGAAGCTAGTTAGACAAGTGTCTAACTAGTAAGCCAAAGGTGGTGTGGTGTACACATTGTGCCGTCCCATGTAAGCTAGTGGGGTGGGACAAAGTGTTTTGTCCCATCTCACTAGTTTACGGGTATTCCTCGATTCTAGTTTCCTCGATTTGCGTGC
The DNA here is from genome assembly GCA_025667525.1 of Glebionis coronaria. NCBI lineage: Eukaryota > Viridiplantae > Streptophyta > Magnoliopsida > Asterales > Asteraceae > Glebionis > Glebionis coronaria. The sequence continues at coordinate 71,079,819 of CM046874.1, forward strand.
CCTCGGGTCGTTTTACGAAAAACGTTTTTATAAATTATGAATCAACGTCACAAAACGAATCCAATAAAAATTGTTTCATCAAAAACGGAGTTTGAAAACGTAAATACGTAATCCTAAGGTTTCCGGTTTAGTCGTAAAAGACGTTAAAATAAAATCGTAAGTCCTAGTCTTTTCTCGTAAATTTGTGAGTTTATGAACCAACACAAATTTAAAACTCCAAAATAATATTCATGGACAAATTTATTTTCTGAAATGTCGGACTGTCACCAAAGACGGTGTATGTAAACGTAAGCACGTAACGTTGAATCCTCCGGTTTAGACGTAGTCAATGCTACTTCAAGACGTAAATCCAAATTTCTTCCCAAAAATATGTGAGTTCATATTGTAACATTAAAATAATGTTTTCAAATAAATATTAAGAATAAAATATCAATCGTAAATTGACGGATTGTCACAGCATTTACCCCTAAACAGGATCTTTGTCCTCAAAGATCATCTTACCTTACTACTCGCTTCTTATAGAGTTAAAGCCATGTGGGTATTTCCTCCACATTCGGTCTTTCCTCACAAGTGCAATTCATTACAATACGCGAGTTTCATCAAACATAACTACGGGAATAAGATCAGGCTAAATCTTGACTTACTTTCTCTATCCATGATGTTCACGGGTTTTTGATGAATGCAACTTTTCGCCGATCTAAGCTCTACTAAGAATAATCAGATTCTCCCTTGATAGATATTCCATCAAGTTCGATATACGAAACATAATTCACGCAGTCTTTGAAGTCCTAGGGTAGATCCAGCTTATATGCCTTTCAATCCCAACTTTTTCATCATCTCAATGGTCCCATACAATTGGGGACTTATATCCCATGATTTGTCAGATCATGAATTCATTTTTCCAAGGTTAAAAATTGTGGCATAACTTCGCTACCCATTTGGCACTTCAAGATCTACATTTTACATTCACATAACCTCTTGCCCACTACCGGCAGTCAATAATCAAATCCTAATTTCAATAATCATTTCAGATTTCGCGGGTCGGGTATTTTGTAAGGTTAGGTTTGCCATCATAGGAAACCTTAAACCTAAAAGACATGTCCAACTCACAATGGGTGTATGTCGGGTGTCTTCATCTCAACTCTGGCTTACAGATGCTCTAACATTTAGATTCTAACAAGATTCGATCTCAATCCTAATACGATGATTATCAAGGATAATCTCTCCAAAGGAAAACGATTATACGGTCTATTGCCAAAGGTCAATCATTCAAACATAAAACAGCACTTATATTACTTTGTATCGTTACTTTACCTCGTCCCTTCGATTGGGGTGGTACATAGTACTCTCATCAAGGTTCGTTCTTAATGATTTCTGAGCAAATCTCTAGAAATTCGATGCGAAGCGAGGATCTTGATAAAGATGTTCGATACAGGCACACTATGTTTACATAACTCTTTTGCATTTATCATTAACGGGAATGATATTACAAGATTTGGTCAGTCTGTCGACGATGACCCAAATCGAATCAAATTCAGATGATGACCTTTGCAATAGCTAGACGTTTACTAATGTATGAGGCGATGTCTGCCTTCATAATTGCCATTAGTACAACTCCTTCAGACAAAGATACTTTTAGTCAAAAAATGACATACATATAATACTTATTCTTACAACTTCCAACATAACTATATCTCACAATCCTCCATGTTTAGGCAACCACAAGTGGCCTTTAAAACATTTAATGCCATCAGCTTCTAAATTTTTAATGGTTCACATTATCCGTGAAATATTTCTTTATTATTTATATTATCCTTCTTACAAACATCGTTTATTTTTAAATTGTTCGGCAATTTATTTTGCACCTTCATTATTAAGGAATATGTCCTAATTGGTTCTTTATCTTTTTTTTTTATATATATAATATGTCAGTATCTATATTCACTTCTCATGATGATATAATTATCATGTCCACAATTCACTCAGATATTCTTTCTATATTATGCGTCAGTAATTACGTTCACCTTTCTTTATATTTTCTAAGTTTCAGTTTCGTCTTATCTATCATTTTTATCCGTTTTACTCAATCCGTCGTCTAAACTGTCGATAATTATTATAATTAATTAAATAATTATTAGTTAATTTTTATGAAGCGTAAACGTAAAAGTTTTAAATTTCTTAGTTCGACCAATTATATAAAATGTTCAAAACAAATTTGAATTTAATTAACAAGATTTTTGCTGATTTATCGAAAATAATTAATAAGATTCGTAAATGTTCGAAAAACCTTTGTTTATACTTTGGTCAAAATTTCCTTAGTTTGAAAAGCGTAAATCATCGTTTCAAATTTCAAGTTATGGTATAAATGGTTTACTCAATCCTTCTTAAGTTATCTTGAGGTATACACAAACATTTACCTCTAAACAGAAGTTTAGTTAAATGTTTAGTGTATAAGGGAATAATCCCTTTAAAATCCTTTGTTAAAACATTTGTCAAAGCATATTTCCATTTCTTTTTGGTAAAATCCAAAGTCTTAAAAGGGCTCTTAATTTTTTTTTTTTGAAGAGTCAATTTATATTCCATTATCCTTTTAATCATATAGTCAAATCATGTAAAGTATTAAGTCTTTAGTCACGTGTTAATTATTCAAGGTACAGGTTTTAGTTGTTCGGCCAATTCAGGGCAAACTATAAATAAATATTAACTCATTCTTATTCTGATAAACAAACATGTAGTCCTTAATGATCACGAGCATGAATTTATCAAATTACAGCCTACACACGTGATTCATCATAATTATGAATACTACATGTGCATTGGTCAATCCAAACGACATCACGTGGAACTCATAATGTTCATTACAGGTACCGGATGTAGTGATTGGAATACATAATCTCTTTCGCAGATGCGAAGTTGATGATAACCATGCCGTGGATCAAATCTTTAAAACATACGCTAGAACCTTGTAAATGATCGAACAAATCTTCCATTTCGAGTTATGGATATCGTTTTTGATTGTCAATTTACTCAGTCACAGTAATCTATAAATATAAGGAAAGATAATCACCATAGCTCTTCAGGATGACAGGCTTGGTATAATAAAATCTTTCTCCGACAACTTTCTCAGTTGTACGGTAATTCCTTTAATTTAGATGGTGCTGACGTACAGTGCACAAGCCACAAGTGCAGCACCGGACATATAATCAATACCGATTTCAACTCGCCTTAATGGCGCAAGTCTAGGTAATTCATCAACAAATACTTCCTAAAGTTTCAGATGACCGAAACATCTTTTAATAAATTCATATTAGGTTCTTCTAGATTACAATATCTATAACTATTTCACAACCATTCACGTTAAAATTTTAAGTCATCCATCAAGAATTATTCAGATCACTTCTGATAATCAACATCTTATCCTTTAGGGAATTCTACTCGAGTTCCCATCAATTAAGACAATGTCATCATGTCATAATCAATCAATCCATTCTACGGGCACTATCAACTTCCCAGTTGCATTGCCATCGATAAGATGTAAACTTCTCAACAGTCTAGTAATAATTCATAATCCTTCATAAGTTCAAGGATTTCTGGAGATATAACTAACCTTAAAAGAGTAATGTCAACGCATAATCTACGCGAGAGAACTTCAAATCAGATACAGACGAAAACATTCAACGAATATAAGTATATCCCATGTTTTTATAATTTGAGTACGCATTCGAAAGCTCCTCGGATCGTTACCCAGGTCATTCAAATGAAATCAAATCAAAAGAAATGGTAGGAACGTCGATACATCCCGTCGGGTATCAACACTCGATAATTAGATACTTTTCCTAAGAATCTTACTACGGAAGAATTGAACAAGAAAGAATTGTCAACTTTCAAATAAGACAATTTCCACAGATGAGTAAATTCAACTCAGAAGAATAGATGCTACAGGCACATATGTAGGTGTCCCTAACATTATGTCCTTATTTTTCACTTCTTGCAGATCTCGTAAAATTTAATCTTTCACAATCCTCAAAGAAAATGTAGTGTTTATTCATTAGTTTTATGGTGACTACTAATCAGCCTTGCATGGTCCATTCCAAATTGTATGTAGGCGCGCAACTATATACAATTTCAAGATTAACGATGCAATACTCAGTTCGTCAAAATTTTATCATCGTGTTTATAATAAAAACATTTGCATGCTTAATTCTTAAATAAGAATCAAGAATAAATTTACAAAGATTTTCTTTGTTATGAAAACAATTAAGTTTCCAAATCGTCTCTTAAACAACTTCATTTTGATATCAGTCACTTATAAATCTCACTTTGAATAATCCTTATATTGATGAAAATTAAATTTTCTCAAAGGATACCGTTTTAACTTTTATAAAAACAATGAGTGATCTGCAAAAGAGTGATGAAGAGTTGTTCACCAAGAACTAACTACAATATGATAGGAAATGAGCTTAGCCAAATAATCATGAGGTTCATGACTTCGATTGAACTCAAGAATACAAAGAGAATAATCCACAACGTAACTCAAATCAAGATGAGTACTTGTTCAATGGTTGCATCAGTGATGCGAACATTAGGATATAGCAATAAAGGATAGATAACATCGATACATGTAGGATTTAGCAATCAAAGGTAGTCTTTTTCATTAATCACAAACAAGTCAAAATTGTACCGTAACACATTACGTGTCACTATGTCATACAATTCTCAGAACTCATCCTACCAACTGTTGTCTCAGTTAAGTTAGGGATTTTTAAAAGATACCACAATGAATACTAATCTACGAGAGTCATTAGGTGTTCCACATGTCCCAGAAGATCCATCTGTCTCAATTCAGAGGAAGATTTCTTCAATTTATTTCTTGGACATTGGGCATCCTCATTAGTGGACAATGGCCTAGGAACAACCCTTAACACGAATCAACAATCATTTAAAACCTTATAATTCAATCATATGACTTAACAACTTCCTCGTAACAATTTCTTATTCCATACAGGTTAAATTTTTACTTTATTCAAGTTTCAACCAACTTATACTCAATTCGATATCCTACCTCATTCTCCAATACTTACAACCTTATTCTTCGGCCTTGTAAAGGCAATACAATCTCAATATGAATCAACACTTAATTTCCAATCCTATAGCTCTTATAACAACAATTATCAAATGAGTCATTAATATGAAATGACTTGATCATTTAACTTAGTCTTCTCGGAAAGGTATTAGTGGCATGAGGCTTTTGGGTAATGGTTCCAATAACAGCCTCAAGTGCAACATTCACCCTTTCGATTTCAAATTTAAGAATTGGATGACAACGAATCAGATGACATCTTTCTAGGTGGTAACGTTTTGTCAAACTCCACTCTATAAGAAAAGATCGTCATGACATCGATATCAGATTTAATCTCGCCAATTCTTTTTCAATATCACAATCAACTAATATCTACACTTCTACGAATATCAACCATTTGTTGGGATCATAAATATCCACAACTTGGTTTAGATCTAGGATAGCTAGAATTTCTACGAGAATAGCTTCGATTAATTTACTAGGGGATTTAGGGTTACTTGTGACAATCTATGTCGTATAAATACCTCGTATAAAAATCAAAATAATCATGTAATAAAATTACATCATAAATATATATATATATATATATATATATATATATATATATATATATATATATATATATATATATATATATATATATATATATATATATATATATATATATATATATATATATATATATATATATATATATATATATATATATATATATATATAATCCAAGTTATATATATATTAAAATAACACTTCTCAGTCTAGCCTTGTCGGTAACTCGGGAATTCTTCGACACCGTTATAGTCAAAAGATTTTTAGACATTTTTAGAAAATGTTTATAGTTAAAAGATTTTGAAATGTTTTATTCAAAACCTTGGTTTTTAAAAATCTTTCGTTCTCTATAACGAGAGCTCTGATACCAAACTGTAACACCCCCAAATTTATACAACTCAATACAGCGGAAGACTAGTTGGTGTTACGGGATAGCACATTACTCACATCATAGACAACACATAAAAATCGCGTCGTTTATTAATAAAGCATTTCCATTCATAAATATCAAAGTTACATCGGTCCCAAGTCATATTATTTCATACAAAGTTTTACAAAGTATTTGAATGGAAAATATAGTTTAAGTGCGGGCCATGAATTCTTGTTGTCTTCCCGAGAATTACCTTCAAGTACCTGAGATAAAACATGTTAAAAGAAAAGGGTCAGCGATAACGCCGAGTGAAGAGTTTAATAAAATCCATCAATATAATATCAGTATAAAAGTATTACTGAAAATCATTTTGTACAAATCGTTTTGATAGGCCATGAAATAGCCAAAATCATTTTATACAAATCCTTATCGAAAATCATAATATAGGCTTTTGCCTTAAAAATCATTATACGAGCCAATGTCGTAAAAACATCATACAATACGTCTTATGACGTTGTATAAAATCAAATAAAAACCGTTATATGAATATGGTTATGAAAACCAAAACACGAACATAATATCAGTAGTATGACCCTGTATTGCTAGTCAGGCAATACATCGTAATTCGAAGCGTCTAATAGTATTTCGTTAGTTTTGGATTATTATAAGCCGCATGACATTGTTACCTTACTAAACCAACAACGGGTAGCTAACCCGATACAAATTTTGCCCATCTAAAGTAGCGTGTCGTCACAAAGGTCACGCTATTGAAAATCTTCTCATACATAAATTCCCTTACCAATCAATGTGGCACGACGGGGATCAACCGTCAAGGCGCGAACTGGGGTGATCGTCCCCAAATAGTACTATTAAATGCATAAGCGTCTACCAAATCCCGGTAGTTCACAATTCATGCTAATGGGACTTTTAGTGACATAACCTAGCTTTAATAATCCATTTAATTTCATCTATCGGGACCTTTAATCATTTATCGGGTCATACAATCGGGTCATTCAATCATTCGGGTCCAAATCAATAAACAAGCAATCGGGACAAATGGTGTCCTATTTTATAAAAACTAACATGTTATCTCCCTCGTGGGTTTATAAAACATTTATAAAAACATTTAAAATAGTGCGAGGCTATGAACTCACGTTGATGTGGGAAGGCGGGTTATCGGCGATTCGGTCGTACGATACGTGCTTCAATCACGGAAACCTAGACAAATAATAATCGGTCTTAGACGTTTGTCCAATGACTTTATAAAATATCAATTATGTATACATATGATGATTATATATATATATATATATGATGATCAAGTGGGTTTACATATTCTCATTTACTCATTTGTGTTATGTGTCGATAACGTTCATACTAGTTTACTAGTTTTGCCTATTTACGTGTTTTAAGTCCAATAAACTTATTATAAGTTCTTTAACTCTTATTAATCCTTTTCACACTTATATTATCAGTAGTTAAATTTTACAAGTTGGGCCCAAATAGGTTAAGCCCAATAAGTTCTTTTTACAAGTTTTTATCTTATTAACTCCAATTATTAGTCCAATATGTTTATTTAGCTCGTAAATGTCCGTATTTCTTATAGTTCGGGTTTTATCGGTTTTTACTTGTATTAGTTACCTATACATCAGTATATGACTTTTATAAACTTTACATTAGACGGGTTTGGTCGTCTAAGTTTTATTTGGCGAAAAACGTTAATTTTACGGCGATAGCCGAAAAAGTCGTAAAAATCATGTTTATAGTTTTTATTACTTATAAACATTATTTCACCACCATTTATATAATTTATCCATTTGATTAACCTTTTATATATATTTATATAAATAATTTTTATAAGTTAGTGGGTTTTTATTTTACATTTTATATATTAAAATGTGAGTGCTTATATAATAGTATTATTCTTTAATTTCCAAAAATCTGATTTTTAACTTCATCTTCACCAAAACTGCCATATCTTGAGTTCTATATAGATATAGAAGCTCAAATTTTTATCACATAAACTACATGATATGTGATACATTTAACTCTTCTATAGCTACTGTTGAATCATCTTCTAAATATTTTCTAAAAATCGTCCAAAACAGTAACCTCAGATTTATACCTTAAACTTGTTTTGATCATATCTCACTCATTACAATGATTCCATTGCATGGCCAACTCTCACATGTGTACAAGACCCATAGCTTACTGTAAATCCATTCTACTTCATCATTTTATCAGATTACCATATGGTTCTTTACTGTTTTATACAGCCATCAAATTTAACCAAGATTTTAACCTTGTTTCTTATGGTTTTTCACCTTTTTAATCATGTTTATCAACAACAAATCCCCACATAACATTTTTATCATCATATAATCATCATAAACATATACAATAGGAAATAAAATACATGTTTACATAATCAAAATAACAAGAAGATGAGGAGGACAATCTTTATACCACCATGATGATGTAGGTTGATCAAAACATGGATTTTTGATGGAGAAACTTGTGATGCACCAAGACCATCTTCAAGACCATCATTCTTCATGAGAACCTTGTGGAAAATCAGCCCTCCTACTCCATGAAAACTCCTCCTTGGATGTTATAAGCACCACCAATCAATAGGGTTTCAAAAGAGCTTCATCTTATGTGTAAATAACATAAGATTCCATGGTAAATTTTTGATCAAATTTGATGTTTAAGGGAGAAATGGGACGGCATGTTTAGGCTAGAGAGAGAGAGCTTGGTGCGGTTTTGCATGTTGTAAATGAGAGTGTGTGGTTTTGCTAATGGTTTTGAGGAGTAGAAAGCTTCATTGTGAAGCTAGTTAGACAAGTGTCTAACTAGTAAGCCAAATGTGGTGTGGTGTACACATTGTGCCGTCCCATGTAAGCTAGTGGGGTGGGACAAAGTGTTTTGTCCCATCTCACTAGTTCACGGGTATTCCTCGATTCTAGTTTCCTCGATTTGCGTGCCCTCGGGTCGTTTTACGAAAAATGTTTTTATAAATTATGAATCAACGTCACAAAACGAATCCAATAAAAATTGTTTCATCAAAAACGTAAATACGTAATCCTAAGGTTTCTGGTTTAGTCGTAAAAGACGTTAAAATAAAATCGTAAGTCCTAGTCTTTTCTCGTAAATTTGTGAGTTTATGAACCAACACAAATTTAAAACTCCAAAATAATATTCATGGACAAATTTATTTTCTGAAATGTCGGACTGTCACCAAAGACGGTGTATGTAAACGTAAGCACGTAACGTTGAATCCTCCGGTTTAGACGTAGTCAATGCTACTTCAAGACGTAAATCCAAATTTCTTCCCAAAAATATGTGAGTTCATATTGTAACATTAAAATAATGTTTTCAAATAAATATTGAGAATAAAATATCAATCGTAAATTGATGGATTGTCACAAACGGACCCGATAATAGTCATAAGCCGATAACTTGACTCCTTATGGCTTTGGGTTACGGGTTAGTTTTTCCTAACCAAAACCCGATTCAACTCGACACGATAATCCAACCGGATAACACCCCTAAATGCATTTTTCATTTCTATTGTATGTGCATTTGTTTTCTCCAATTACATTATTACTCCTTTTGTCGCAAAACCTCGACAAAAAAAATAGTTTAAGAAAAATTCATTTATTAACGTTTTATCTTTTATTACTTTTACCAGAATAATAATATTACCCGTATCTAATTAACCAATGCCATCTTTAAAATTGGTAATAATATTTTCAAACAAAAGTAAAAAATGGGTATCTATTTTTAATAGTGAACAATAAATTAAGACATAAAAACCAAACATGCACTATTAACTTGAGAGGGGTTTAGTATTTTATTAGATTTAGTTGATTGTGTTAAAGTAAAATGTCATTGGTTTTTGTTTTTAAGACAAGATTTATTTCTATAAAGGTTTGTCTTACTTAGATTTTTTCTTGCGCTTTGTTATGTAAATAATTCTACATTTCGTGTGTGCAGCAAAAAAAATAGTATCAGACAAAATTAAAAAAACATATATATATAAGTAAAACGGAAGATATACATGGAACAAAACAAGTCTGTTGGGTGGGCAAAGTCTTAACAATATCAAAAAATAGATTTGTTTAAATTTTCTTTTAACAAAAACGATTCCTATCACAAAAGAAAAAAAAATCCGCAAACGTCCTTTTACAATAGATAAAACTGATATACGAACATAATTTTACAAGAATCGTCGGGTCAAGCCGATCGAGTCACCAGATCACGGCTTCAGCATTAAAGGTCGTTCAGATCAAGAAAATAAAACAACACAGCCCTTGACCACAAATAAACGTTATTTAAGCGTAAAATATAACCAAAATATATTAAAGGTTAAATTACAAATTGAAAAAACCAAATACGCACGAACCATAAACCATCCAAAACAAGAAAAAAAGCGACCCCGCCCGTTGGGCGGGTTACGAGGCTAGTATATATATATATATATATATATATATATATATATATATATATATATATATATATATATATATATATATATATATATATATATATATATATATATATATATATATATATATATATATATATATATATATATATATATATATATATATATATATATATATATATATATATATATATATATATATATATATATATATATATATATATATATATATATATATATATATATATATATATATATATATATATATATATATATATATATATATATATATATACTTCTGTCTATCCAGATTTTACTGATTTTGAACATATAAAAAGTTTGTTTTGATCAGGGGGTCTTACCCTAACCCATTTGCTTATCCCTCCTCCATATACCCTATATAACATATAAACTAACTCTCATGTTCGTTTTAAAGTCCAGTTGTACTCCTAAGTACCCTAACCATCTTAAAACATTAATTGAAAACCCACTAATTTCAAAACTGTTTTGACCTCCGACTGTTGTAACCTGTTCTTGACCCACTTCCCGACCTCCGATTTAGTTCTCGTTTCTTGCATTTGAAAGCCAACTCAATTACCTTTCCAGGGATACTTGGATCGCAAAATAAGAGTTCGTAGAACTCTAGATATGATCAAAACAATTGACCTAAAATTCTGCTCAGTTTTTAAAAAACGAATTTAACATAATTAGTCTAATTAATTACCCATAACTTATTTAATTATAAACCCTAAATAATCTAATCATTATTATATCATTAAAAAACTCAGATTTTAATTTATACATAATCATATATCCATCATGTATTGATTTATAAATGCATGAAAACAATTTAATTAAAAAGGGATTGAAGACTTTACCTTAAAAATAATGGAAGATCTTTATCTTTGAAACCCTAATTGGCCACCATTGTCAAAATTCGACTATGAGATGTTATGGGGGTGAAAAATCTGGTTATTTTGTTTATAGGATGGGTTTGGTTAAGTCCTAAAGGCCCCTTAATCCCATTACAAGTCTATTGGGCCTGTTTTTTTTGGCTTATTGGTTATTTTCTTCCTTCCTTTTCTTTTGGCTGCCTAAACCAAGCCCAAAAGCACCTAAGAATCTGGGTTTTAACCTTATTTTATAACTTATAGTATTCTTAAACTAAACCTCACATTCGGGTTACTTCCGGACCAAAACCCGAAAGCCTTACGTTGATTTTTTCGACTTTCTACGTGATTTCCGAACTAACCGTCATTTCCAAAAGTTTCTAATTATGGAAGGTATCTCTAAAACTTATCCTAAACATATAATCTATACTTAATACATACATACAACATACGATACATACACGAGGCCTTGTAAAAATGATATCTGAACTTTCCCTCAGTTCATTTATGAACTCATTTCATTTCATTTCATTTCCAACCCATACCAAGATTTACAAATCATGTACCTCATTTCGTCCATTCTCATCCCCAAAATCACACATATAAACACATAAATCACATAAAACACATAGACATACAAAATACCCCAAAAATAAGACTAAGTGACGAACCTCAAAAACCGGGGTTGTCACATGATCCCTCCTACCCAAACCAATATATTATTTTAGAGGCAGCCCCTCTAATTTGCATGACGAGGTCACCACTCCAAGTATTCATGCACGTTGATAATTCATGACCTATATTGGCTAATGGTAAACATGTTAAACAGTTTTTACAAGATAAACATAAGGATTTTCAAACTATAAAACCAGTTTTAATAAGATATACCAGGTTATCCAGGACTTAGTCTTTTTCGCTGCTATATGCTTTTATGCTTATGTTATTCATGCTTTACTTGTATATCCGTGCACTGAGCGTTATGCTCAGCCGTTTTCCTTTTCATGTTCCCAAAACGACAGGTACTCAGGGACGCTCGTAGACTTTAAGCGTACATGCATATGGATTGGAAGCTTCCTAGCCTTCTTTACTTTATGCATTTGTTTATTCTTTGATACTCATTTCCATGGACATTGTTTAGTCCTTTTCATTTCCAGTACTTATGTTTGTGTGTGATGAGTTCTACTTTTGGGGTACCGATGTTGATTCGGTATTTCTGTTTATGGCCATAATCACGCGTGACATTCCATTTACCAAAATGGGGTGTTACAATTATGCTATCAGAGCCCAAGGCTTCGACCTGTGACTAGTGGGTAGTCACTATGGTCTTCCTAGAAGTGACAGTCGATTGTAATGCATTCATCATTTTCATGCATATATATATGTCATTGTCGCAGGTTTATGACTAAGTAATGGTTGGTACAGGACTGGCCCTATTTAGTCGCATGTGTTTTATCGACACTTTTAAATTTGGACCGACCCATTGGCGTCCCCTCGCCATGTCTTTTGTTTTGAGTGAACCTACCATAGGCGTTCACTCTCGAGCATACAAAAGTTTTTATAAAACTGCATCATGCATTCATGTACAAAATTTTCTTGCATAAAATTTTTCTCATGATTTATTGGTATAATTTTTTTCATGTATATAGTTTATGTTTTGATCAGTTTAATCATGTATTTTATGTTATACTGTCAGATAGTAAACACACACAATATCCGGGAGATGGTTGCAGCTGCCAATGCAGACTTGCAGGACTATCCTCCCCCACCTCGCATCTTTCCCACAGAAGGAAGGAATAGGCTCATGAGTGAATACTACACTATTAGCCAGCGACCTGAGGAAAATAGCAGTGATTTCATGCAGCGTTTCCTTCGGTTCGCTGGTGTCCCGAGAGTAGCCGCATGTACTACTAAAGAGCAGGCACAACATTTTCGTTGGGCCTTTTCTCCAATGATTGCCAATAACTTAGAAGGTGCTCCGTTAAACACGGTGGCACAAGTGGCCGATGCAGCACGTAAACTGGAGATGCTGCAGGAAAGAGATGAGTTTGGGAAAGCAGAGAGACCCGATAAGAGGTAAACATTCGTATTCAAACGGTGACCAATCCGTATTATTTCAGTATATGTTGATATTTCATCTCTTTAAATTGTATCTTCCAGGCAGAAGACTGGGGACCGGTCTCAACCGGCTACTCAGCAACAGCCTAATCAGCCCAAGGGAAACGGTCAGACTCACGACCGTTCTGCTACGGATAGGTGTGGCGATAATGATAATTATTGTAACAACGCTGGACACTCCAACAACAGCAGGTCCTTATACTTACTCATTTTCTTATGATCACATGTTATAACTCTTAATTTTGACACATTAGCAAATCTTCTACCAGGAATCATGGTAACGGGAGGGACTAGAACCAGAGAGGTTCACAGCCTAACCGGCCAACTATCACTGGTATTCAATCTTACGATCATCCACATTGTCCTTTGTACCTATTATCATGTCTCATTTATATTGTTTTTTTATCAGGCTCTCAGCCAGTCAGGACACCTGCTGGAGGATATACTCATCCTCTTTGCTCTACTTGCCACCGTAGGCACCTAGGGCCATGTCGCCGCGACAACGACGTATGCTACAAGTGTGGTCTTCCTGGACATCGCATGAAGAATTACCGCAAGGGAGAGATGGAGGGTACATCGGGATATGATGATACCAAGCCGCCTCCTACTAGTGGACGCGTTTACACGACATCTCACGATCTGGCAAACAAGTCTACAGGTACCATCATTGGAATCTTGTATATGTAAGGTCAAGCTACATGTGTTTTGTTTGATACGTGTGCTACTCACTCGGTCATTTATACTGTTTATGCCAAGAATGTTATGATATTCATGCCACTAGAGAATATAGTGAGTATTTCCACGCCTTTGAGAGACTCTGTACGCATAACCCATGTGTACAAGAGCCTTCCCCTAGAGTTTGACGACAAGGTTCGTCCTGTTGACGCACTTCCGCTGGACATGAATGATTTTGACATGATTTTGGGCATGGATTGGCTATCCAAGCATCATGCTACCATAGACTGCCATTCATATCGAGTCATCTTCGGTGATGTTAATGCGCTAGAGTACATTCACAATGGGTTCGTACCCGGCAGGTCTGTACAAATCATATCAACCCTGCAAGCACGTGCATTACTTTCACATGGTTGTGAGGGTTATCTAGCTACTGTTCATGACATGGATGCTGAATCCCCATTAATTCAGGATCAGCCGATAGTGTCAGAATTTCCAGATGTATTTCCAGAAGAACTTCCGGGCATACCACCCGCACGTGAAGTAGAATTTAATATCGAGCTCATCCCAGGAGCTGAGCCGATTTCCAAGGCTCCCTATCGCATGGCTCCCATAGAGTTGAAGGAGCTGAAGGATCAAATGCAAGAACTTCTGGAACGAGGCTTTATTCGACCGAGCACATCTCCATGGGGCGCACCGGTCTTATTCGTTAAGAAGAAAGACGGCAGTATGCGTCTTTGCATAGACTATCGTGAGCTCAACAAGATTACCATTAGGAATAGGTATCCACTACCACGTATAGATGATGTGTTTGACAAACTTCAAAGGGCCAAACATTTCTCCAAGATTGATCTAAGGTCGGGCTATCATCAGCTACGGGTTAAGGTGCAGGACATCGCCAAGACTACTTTCCGTACACGCTATGGCCACTACAAATTTGTAGTCATGCCATTTGGCCTTACCAATGCTCCAGCAGTGTTCATGGATTTGATGAACAGAATCTTCCATGAATTTCTGGACAAGTTCGTCATTGTCTTCATTGACGACATCCTGATTTTCTCTAAGTCCAAGGAGGAACACGAAGACCATCTTCGTACAATACTACAGATTCTTCGCCAGAAGAAGCTGTATGCTAAATTCTCCAAGTGTGAGTTGTGGTTAGACAAGGTGGCATTCTTAGGTCACACTGTATCAGCAAAAGGAATCACGATGGATCCAACGAAGGTTGAGGCTATTACTAAGTGGCCAAGGCCGACATCAGCGACTGAAGTCTATAGTTTCCTAGGCTTAGTTGGTTATTACCGTAGGTTCGTGGAGAAATTTTCCCGCTTAGCACTACCATTGACCAAACTGATGCGGAAAGGGGAGAAATTCTTCTGGACTGAAGAACGAGAGAAGAGCTTTGAAGACCTAAAGTAGAAGTTAGTATCTGCACCGATTCTTACTCTCATATCTGGTACAGGTGGATTTCAGATCTACAGTGATGCATCAGGGAAAGGACTTGGATGTGTTCTCATGCAACATGGGAAAGTGATCACGTACGCTTCACGACAGCTTAAGCGTTATGAGGAAAATTACCCTACGCATGAGTTGGAACTTGCAGTCGTGTTTGCATTGAAGATATGGAGTCACTACTTGTATGGAGAATCATGTGACATTTTCACGGACCACAAGATCTTTAAGTATATCTTCACTCAACATGAATTGAACATGAGACAGAAGAGATGGTTAGAGCTGTTGAAGGATTATGACATTAATCTATAGTATCATCCCGGCAAGGCGAATGTAGTGGCATATGTACTTAGCAGAAAGTCCGGAATGATAAAACGGCATTAAAATTGAGGAGGAATTTATAAGAGACTTAGAGCGACTAGACATAGAGATCATGGTACGTGGACATCACGGTTACTGGGCTAATCTTAGAGTGGAACCCGAGTTACTCTCTAAGATCAAGGAAGCTCAGAAAGATGATGGAGAAATCTGGGCGATAATTCAGAATTTGGAGAAGCAGACAGAATTTTGAGTAGATGTAGATGGTATCTTATGGCAGGGCACGAGACTTTGTGTTCCTGATGACCAAGAGCTCCGGGAAGCATTGTTAGCTGAGGATCATAGCTCCCCATTCTCTATCCATCCTGGTTCGACCAAGATGTACCATGACATCAAGCAGTACTTTTGGTGGAGTGGTATGAAACAGGATGTTGCTACTTACGTCTCCAAATGTCTTACCTACCAGCAGGTTAAGATCGAGCATCAGCGATCTGGCAGTCTTCTTCAACCGTTAGATATTCCAGAGTGGAAGTGGGACAAAATCACCATGGATTTTGTTACTGGTCTTCCGTCGACAAAGAAGAAGCATGATGCAATTTGGGTTATCGTTGATCGACTTACCAAATCAGCTTATTTCTTACCGATCCGCAAGGAAGATTCGGTCACTAAACTAGCCGATACTTATAGAAGGGAGATCATGAGGCTTCAAGGTGCTCCATCCAGCATCGTCTCAAACAGAGATCCTCGGTTCACTTCACGATTTTGGCAAAGTTTGCAGAAAGCTTGGGGTACAAAACTTAAGCTTAGCACGGCTTTTCATCCTCAAACAGACGGGCAGTCGGAGCGAACAATTCAGATATTGGAAGACATGTTGAGATCATGTGCGTTGGAATGGACGGGTGATTGGGACGATTATATCTGTTTGGTGGAGTTTTCATACAACAACAGTTGGCACGCAAGTATCAAGTGTGCTCCTTTCGAGATGTTGTATGGCAGAAAGTGTCGCGCCCCAATCAGCTGGGACCAGGTTGGTGAGCGAACACTTGAAGGACCAGAAATGATAGAGCTAACTAATGAGAAGGTCATAGTAGCTAAGCAGAAACTGCAAGAAGCACGATCACATCAAAAGAGTTACGCAGACAAGCATCGTTAGGACTTACATTTTAACGTAGGAGATCACGTTTTTGATGAGAATACAATTATACATAGTCTCATCGTCCAAAACGGGCTTTAAATGCATAAAATATCATGAAAATACCCCTATATATGCTTGTATTTGTGTCTTGTGTATTCTAGGTACGAATATCGTGAGTTCAACAAAAGATCACAAGAATGAAGCAAAAACGAACACGGGAAATGAAGTCGCACAAAGAACCGGGCCCAAATCATGGATTTTTCAAAAATAACCTTGAAGAATTGAAGAATGTCAAGAATAGTCCCTCAACTTTTGAAGATTGACACTTTATACCCCTCATCTATCATAAATTACTTTGGGGTCCCTAAAGTTTGAAGACTTTACAAGTTAAGTCCTTAATATTTGAAGATAGTCATCACAAGCCCTTCATAGTTACAAAGGACTTGTGATTAAATTCACAAAGGACCTTGATTGCAAAGCCGTTTAAAGGAGATAATTAACAGGAGGGACTAACTCTGCCAATACACCAAAGTTCTTAACCAACAAAAACATTAAACATAACTCACCAGACAACCTTATACTCCCCTCCACTCACAACTCTCCACGTCACTCCCTCACCCAATCACCATCATCCATCTCACCTCCCATGCGACGTCTGTTTTCCACCCACACCTTAAACCGGTTTTATTTAAACTGGTCAAATGGTCAACTTTATTTCCCACTAAACAACAATTTAAACTAACCCAACCCCAAAAATGGATTAAACCTGTTCTAATCAACCCATTAACCCAAATTCAACCCAGAACCAATTAAACCCCAAACAAAGGGTTTTTACCCCACATACTCCAGAACCCTAATTGCCCCTATCTTAAACCAAACCCAACCACAAAAACCTTCACCACTTTACCCATGTGAGCAGTAGGGACCTCCCCTGCTGCGTCACTTTCATCCCCAAACCCAAAAATCGACAAGATGTCTGGTTAAGATGCTACTACTTATTCCCCACTCAAAATGAAGGGCCAAGATCAATCCTAGATAGCTGTTTCATTTCAGAATCACATGTGACGATTTTGACCAAGACTTCAAAGGGCTTTTGTGGAATTTCTCCAAATTAGGGTTTAGGGCTTTAGAATTTTTTATTCATGTATTCTAGTACCTTCTTAGACTAGTATAAATACAGGCAACGTGTGCCTTGTATTTTTTGTTCCAGAATTTTTGTAGAATTTTAAATATTAATGAAAATGAATTTTAATCTTTTACAATAATCTGAGTTCCAATTGTTCTATTTTGTTTGTATAAGACATATTCATTGTTTGAAATTAGATTTGAGTAAGAAAGTTTTCACTTTTATCAAAAGATTTCAAGAAATCCGTTTGGAAACCATTTTTTCTTATAAGCTAAAAGAGATAAGCTAGCTTAATCAATAAGCTAGCCTTATACTCTTATAAGCTTTGATTATCCAGGTCACTCTTCTTGTCTTGTTTTATCTTAGCAGTCATATTAATCTAGTATATTGGAAGTTGGTGGTTTTTTGAAGACCATCATCATCATCATCCCACATACCAACAAGCCCTTTCTGAAAGTGATCAGCTCAAGCCCGAGCTTGATGGAGAAGGCTTAAGCTAAGCCTTTGTGAGGCTTGGATGTAAGCCTACCAGGTAAAATCTTACTCTCTCTATACTTGCTTGGAAGTTTTTTTTGAGTTATGATGCTTTATAGAATTAGGCTGTTAGGATGTAGATCAAATGCTGGATATTGAATGTTAGTTGGGTTGAAACATGTTAGGGTAGATATGATTGGCTTTGGTGCAAGATATGGTGTAATCTCTTTGTGAAAATCAATTTTCAGTTTTTAAAGGGGTGTTTGGATTGGGGTTTTAAGGGAAAATTTTGACTAGCTTTTGACCTAAAACAAGATGAAACACACTTTGTATGTCGATGTTAGTAGTTATCAGTAGTTGGCTTATAGTTTGATAGGTTTTAAAACACTTGGTGTGTCTAAAACTTTGTCAATACAGCAAAAATCAGTGATCCACTCTTTCTGCATTGTTTTAAGTAAAATTGTGCCATCAATTTGTGTTGCCTCTTAGATCTAGGTGATGTCTAGGGCTTGAACTTGGATTTTGGGGATTTGAGCAAGAATTGACTGAGAATTGGTGAGCCAAAACTCACCATAGGACCAAGTTTATCAGCAAAACTTCCCTCAGACCCTTTTTTTGATTTACAGTAACATATTTGGCCCATTTGTGCTTAAACTTTGTGAACAAGCTTGAGTTTTTCCTGTTTATTTGACTCCCCACAACCCAAATGGTTGTGGGGGTGCCCTTGTTTTCAGATAAAACCAAAAAACAAGCAAGTTCTACTCACTTTAGTGCCCAGACCCGTTTTTTACAACTAGCAGTGGGAACCAAGTTCCCATTGATAGTGTTAGGGTAGGTACTGCTTAGCTAACACACAAAAACAACTCAAGTGTCACTTTCAGAATTTAATTTTTTTGTCTTTAGTGGTGTTTTTTAGGAATTAGAACTTGATTTTAATTTTTTTATTTTTCTTATTTTATTTTTGATTTTTCTGTTTATTTATTTTCTTGTTACTGTTCATTTCCTATTTTTAGATTAAACAGCATTTTAAATTACCTTTTAATTATCTGTTTTTTGTCTTCTAGTGAAATTTTTTAATATTTTTTAGTTTTGAAAATTTTCTAATATTTAGAAAAATATTTTAAGACTTTTAGTTCAGAAACATTTTACTGTTCACTTTTTAATTAATTTTTAGATTTTATTTAAGATTAATTAGGGTTTAATTGTATACTGTTTTGTCTTTTAGTGAAAAATCTTCAATTTTTAAAACTTTTTCATTTTTCTACTGTTCATTAGTATACTTTAGGATTTTTAAAAATTGTCAAATTATTTTTAGCATTGTTTTATTATTTTTAATCATTATTTTAGTTTAAAAATTGTTTTTAGAGTTTTAAAAATAATAAAATAGTATTTAAAATTTAGGAAAAATACTTTTTAGTTTTTAAATAATATAAGTGAGTTATTTGTTCAGTAAAATAATATTTTGGGCTTTTTCTTAATTATATTTAATTTTTGGGCTTTAATTAGCATTAAAAATTGAATATTTAATTAATAAAAGGTTTTAGAATTAATTTATTGGGTTTTTATGCTTATTTATATTATTTTAGACTTAGTTTTCATTTTTAATTTGTTTTTAGCTTAAAATTTTTAATTTTTCACGTTTTACGTATTTACGTTCGCGTTTTACGCCACTCGTCGTAGTTTAATTGTAGTCGTAGCTCGTCTTTAATTCTTCTTTCTAAAACCAAAGACGTCACTAATCCAAACTCTTGATTTTATATAATTGGCACCTAATGCACACACCTCCTTCGAGAACGAACCTGCATTTGTTTGGTTTCGCGTTTTTCCTAAAACGTGCAACTTAATACTTGCCCGCATAATACGCTTTGTTTTTCCTAAAACAAAAGTGTACACAAATACTACATCATAAATGGCGCCGCTACCGGGGAGGTTTTTTTAGTGTGCCATTATTAGTATCGTGTTTGTGTGAGTGGTGCGTTTTTGCTTTTCAAATTTTGGAAAGCGTGAATATCGTACATACTCATTTTTGTTTTTTTCCTTATTATATTATAGTATCCAAATAAATTGTGTTTAGTTTTCCTAAACTAAACACACAACAATCATTTTACTATATTGTAGATATCCCATTATTGTTTTCGTTTTCTTTGTAAATATATTACTATATTGTACTTACGTAGAACAATAAATAAACAAGTACTCCAAAAGCGTGAAAACGCAACCTTGATTTGGGATTTCATCACTCGATCATTGTATTCGAATCCAAAGAAAAAGTTTAAAGGAAAAATAGATAAATACTTTCGTGAGGCTTAATTTCAATTAACACAAACTATAAGGTGGGTATAAGGCGGTTGTATTTCACGACCTAAGGGAAAAAGGCTCTTAAGTGCTTACCGCCGCCTCGTTTCCCCCGCTTGCTTGTGCGTGTTTTGAGAAAAAGGGCTAATCGAGGGTTTGCCAACCAAAGTATTATCTACGTATATATATTTACTTGTTTTCAAGATTAAACCCTCTTGAATGTTTTGGTGTTCCACCAACGTTCTAAAGTCATCGAAGGCGTTCACTTCACGTGATCGTTTTCATTCCTTGAGGCTCCTTTAATCGAGAAAGTCGATCCGAGGAGAGATTTGTAGATTTGAGTCTACGTAATACAACAAAAATCCAAAAAAAATCAAAAAACAATCAAAAATAAAAAATATTCTTCTTACCCTTATCCATTAATTCTATTTCTAACCCTCTAGTGTTTAATTCTCGTAACACTGTTCTCGTTGCATCATGTCAAATAATGGTGGATATTATTCGTGTCCATATTGTGGAGGCCCGCCCGATGGTGCCAATTGTTTTTATTGTGAGGTTATTGGAGGTCGAGGGGGTTATATCTATAACTCCGCTCCACGTGATCATGGTAACAATTTTCAATTTTACAACCAAGGTCACCCATCGTCTTTGTTTAATTCGTCATATGATCCGTCTTTTAATTGCAATAATGAGTCTATTCATAATGCCTTTAATGATTTTGTGAGATGAAATAATGAGAAATTAACGATGGTGGAAGAACAAATGACAAGCCTTAAGGAAACTTGTAATAAACGAATGGCAACCCAAAAGGAGACTTTAAAAAAAATGGAAAACGATTATGATACCCTTTTTGAAGAGCAACAACGTTTGTATGACCAAAATCAAGAGATGTGGAAAGGATACGTGGATAACATTAAGGAAAATCATGCAAATGAGAGAGATAATATTCTTTTAATAGTCGAGGGCTTAATGGAAAGATATAAATCTTCGTCTAATGACACCAATCCTAATTCCGAGGGAGAGGTTAAAGCCTTATCGACTCCTAAGACTTGTACGTCTCGTATTGATCCATATCTCTCGAATTTTAGAGTCGTGCTACCTTCGTCGTCTTGCAAAAACTTAGAGGAAACGAAAACGTCATCCAACGAAGTTTTGAAAAATGTTTTTGAAAATAAACCAAAGGAAAAACTCGTAGGATACTTAGGAACGTTGAATCTTGTACCTTCTAAACCTAATTTTTCAAATGAGGAAGAAATTATTGAGGATTTTCTAAATCAATATACACTCAATTTTGACAAAGAAATTCCATTAAATGATTTTATAAAAGAAAAATGTGAAAAGGTTTTAAAGGAAATCGTTGACCCCTCGTTTTTACAAGATGAACAAAAGTTAATTCCGAAGGGACGTGTTAGTAGTTTTGCAAAAATGTTTGAAAACCCACGTTCGATCCCTTCGAAGGACAAAGTTGAAACCGTCAAGGAAAAATCGTCATGAGACGAGCCTTTTACTCCTAATCCCACATCGAGTGAGATTTTGGATTTATCATGTGAGAAGTCCGCCGATGGCCTTGCTCACATCGATACGTTTTTCGATATCGAGGTCGAAACAACAAAGGCAAAATCTTCAATCAAAGAGCCTTCTTTTCCTAGTTTCACGAAGGTTGGAGCTAGCGACTCGACAATCGATAATTTGATTTTCAAACCTCTTCCACGAGGAAGAGAAGACATTTTTGATCCCGATGGCGATTTTTCCGAGATCAAAAGTATACTTGATAACCCGCCTTCGATTTTCGAGTTTGATGAGGACCGTTGCGTTATCCCGGAGGGGGATGTTTTATTAATCGATTCACGTTTTAAAAATTCAAATCCTCCTCCCGCCTTCAAGATAAATGTGAAAATTTTAAGTGTGTCTAGAATTGTTTTGGAAACACCAAATATTTTCAATTTAATCAACTCGGGTTTTCGTAACAATAAGTTAAAAAATGAAAAAGGGAATGATTTTAAAATAAATTTTAAAGATTTTCCAAAGTTAACTCCGTCATCACCTCGCTTAATTGAACTTGCTACAAACGCGTCTATTTCTTTTGACGACGTTTTGTGTGGATCTAGTATGGGGGAAGCCCCATTTGTTCCCTCACACTTCTCCACTGAGGACAAGATTTTTGACCCCGGTATCACGTTTAAGATAAAATCTCGATCTTTTACTGAAGTAGTCACTAGAAGGTCCTTCTACACTTACGGTATGAGTTTACCTCGAGTAACTCGATTTGTTTGCCCACCCAATGTCCCACCCTTCTCTTCTCATTCTATTTTCTTGTATCCCATTGGGACGTTGTTACTTGAAGTCGTGTTGTTTCGTTTATCATCCGAAAACGAAGACACTATCTTTGATCCCGGTATAAAGGCTTTGCCTTTATTCACGGTTGCTTTTGGGCCTTGATTACATGTAAGTCCCACCAAAAAATGACCGAACCATGATTATCCCTAAATGATCACATTTATGGGGATTCGAGTCGAGCTTTTGACTCGGTTATCAAAAACAAGGTGCCTCGTGGGGGATTCTCATGCTTATCTATGTACATATTATTGCTTTCTAATTAGTTTAATGTGAGGGGATTTGTGCCCTTCCAACCTTTGTTCCGTGGTTGTTCGTGATTGTGATCCATTAGGTACATCGACATCGTTGAAGCCTCTCGTGTTCGTTTTACGTAGCACTCGAGCTTCGATCGTTGCCTTTGGATAATTCATAAACGACTTTTAGGTTATTCGTTTTACCCTTTCCATGCTCGAGATTAAGCATTCGACTACGTCTCTATATGGGGGTGTTTTCACCCATAGACTCGAAACATTGAGGACAATGTTTAGTTTTAGTATGGGGGGGGGTGAGTAGATACTTCACCTTGCTCACGTCAACACGCAATCCAATTTTCATCTTTTTGTTATCGTTTTATGCAAAATAAGGCTAAAAATGGCCAAATTTTAAATTTTTTCTCATTTTTCATAAGTGTTTAAGACACGAATGTAGGTTTTCTGATGGTGAGAATAAGAGTAATTTTTGAATCGACCGTGCGTGTTGAGCACTTAGCTTCGATTCCTTAACTTTTAGGCTAAGTCTCTTAAATGAGGACGAGAAATGATAGAGTTATTTATAAGTCTCGTAATCGTCACGATCTCATGTGTAGTAATTATTAGCTTATTCTCCCCACGCTTTTGATAATAAATTGTTAATAAATATTGATTTAGTGGTTTAGTCACTATTGTTGGTTTCTAATTTGTTTTAGTAGCTTCCATGTAATTAAATTGGAAAAACGTTAAGGTATCGCCAGCTTCACGGTTTTGAAGTATTGGCACCCGAATAATCGAAAGCTTCACCTAATAATAAGATTTCAAGTGCTCACCTAAATTAAGCAAAAATTTGAAGCACACAAGGCCGAAAAATCTATGCCCAAATTGAAAGTGAATTAAGCCTTAATCTTTGAAGCTTTAAAGATCCAAAATTCGCTTTAGCGTGAGGATATACGTCTTTGGCTAATAAAACCACAGATGAGGCGGATAATAAAAGGCAAGGCAAGACCGAAGTCATAATAAAAGCTTCATTGCGAAGTTGAATAAAAGATGGAGGTAAACCATGATAATAAAACCACCGATGATGGCGGATAATAAAAGTCATGGTAATAAGTCTCATGTTCAAAACCGTTATAAAACTGTGTTTATCGATCCTTCTTGTTGACTTAATTTTTTGATATCGTTGTCTATTAGGATGAATTATTAATTTAATGATTTTGGTTACACCGTTAAAACTCTATTTTAGACTTAATCTCTATTCACGCATAAGTCGATGATGTATCCTCGTGATCATTAAGACAAAATAAAATATAAGAGATACCAAGTAGGAATAAGGGAGTTTAGGTTCGTAATTAACACTCATGAGAAGTGATCGTGTTGATAACTTATAATAACAATGATCTCGTTGCACGCTTAGCATGGAATTGGGTGAAAATCGAGGACGACGAAAGTATTTCTAACGAAGCATTCACGTGTTCTTGTTCTATGATCCCAAAAGTCACTTTATTGTGATGAAAACATTACATTATGTCTAAAACGCGTGTAGTAGTTTATTTAAATTTATGTCTTCAATAAATGTCATCATAAAATGAATTTTGGAAGTGCTAAGATACTTAATTCTAGCATTGCGTGGGGACACGACAATGGTTTAGTATGGGGGAGTGATGAGACTGCAATTATACATAGTCTCATCGTCCAAAACGGGCTTTAAATGCATAAAATATCATGAAAATACCCCTATATATGCTTGTATTTGTGTCTTGTGTATTCTAGGTACGGATATCGTGAATTCAACAAAAGATCACAAGAATGAAGCAAAAACGAACACGGGAAATGAACTCGTACAAAGAACCGGGCCCAAATCATGGATTTTCCAAAAAGACCCTTGAAGAATTGAAGAATGTCAAGAATAGTCCCTCAACTTTTGAAGATTGACACTTATACCCCTCATCTATCATAAATTACTTTGGGTTCCCTAAAGTTTGAAGACTTTACAAGTTAAGTCCTTGAGATTTGAAGATAGTCATCACAAGCCCTTCATAGTTACAAAGGACTTGTGATGAAATTCACAAAGGACCTTGATTGCAAAGCCGTTTAAAGGAGGTAATTAACAGGAGGGACTAACTCTGCCAATACACCAAACTTCTTAACCAACAAAACCATTAAACATAACTCACCCGACAACCTTATACTCCCCTCCACTCACAACTCTCCACGTCACTCCCTCACCCAATCACCATCATCCATCTCACCTCCCATGCCACGTCTGTTTTCCACCCACACCTTAAACCGGTTTTATTTAAACTGGTCAAATGGTCAACTTTATTTCCCACTAAACAACAATTTAAACTAACCCAACCCCAAAAACGGATTATACCTGTTCTAATCAACCCATAAACCCTAATTCAACCCAGAACCAATTAAACCCCAAACAACGGGTTTTTGCCCCACATACTCCAGAACCCTAATTGCCCCTTTCTTAAACCAAACCCAACCACAAAAACCTTCACCACTTTACCCATGCGAGCAGTAGGGACCTCCCCTGCTGCGTCACTTTCATCCCCAAACCCCAAAATCGACAAGATGTCTGGTTAAGATGCTACTACTTATTCCCCACTCAAAATGAAGGGCCAAGATCAATCCTAGACAGCTGTTTCATTTCAGAATCACATGTGACGATTTTGACCAAGACTTCAAAGGGCTTTTGTGGAATTTCTCCAAATTAGGGTTTAGGGCTTTAGAATTTTTTATTCATGTATTCTAGTACCTTCTTAGACTAGTATAAATACAGGCAACATGTGCCTTGTATTTTTTGTTCCAGAATTTTTGTAGAATTTTAATTATTAATGAAAATGAATTTTAATCTTTTACAATAATCTGAGTTCCAATTGTTCTATTTTATTTGTTTAAGACATATTCATTGTTTGAAATTAGTTTTGAGTAAGAAAGTTTTCACTTTTATCAAAAGATTTCAAGAAATCCGTTTGGAAACCATTTTTTCTTATAAGCTAAAAAAGATAAGCTAGCTTAATCAATAAGCTAGTCTTATACTCTTATAAGCTTTGATTATCCAGGTCACTCTTCTTGTCTTGTTTTATCTTAGCAGGCATATTAATCTAGTATATTGGAAGTTGGTGGTTTTTTGAAGACCATCATCATCATCATCCCACATACCAACGAGCCCTTTCTGAAAGTGATCAGCTCAAGCCCGAGCTTGATGGAGAAGGCTTAAGCTAAGCCTTTGTGAGGCTTGGATGTAAGCCCACCAGGTAAAATCTTACTCTCTCTATACTTGCTTGGAAGTTTTTTTTGAGTTATGATGCTTTATAGAATTAGGCTGTTAGGATGTAGATCAAATGCTGGATATTGAATGTTAGTTGGTTTGAAACATGTTAGGGTAGATTTGATTGGCTTTGGTGCAAGATATGGTGTAATCTCTTGGTGAAAATCAATTTTCAGTTTTTAAAGGGGTGTTTGGATTGGGGTTTTAAGGGAAAAATTTGACTAGCTTTTGACCTAAAACCAGATGAAACACACTTTGTATGTTGATGTTAGTAGTTATTAGTAGTTGGCTTATAGTTTGATAGGTTTTAAAACACTTGGTGTGTCTAAAACTTGGTCAATATAGCAAAAATCAGTGATCCACTCTTTCTGCATTGTTTTAAGTAAAATTGTGCCATCAATTTGTGTTGCCTCTTAGATCTAGGTGATGTCTAGGGCTTGAACTTAGATTGTGGGGATTTGAGCAAGAATTGAGTGAGAATTTGTGAGCCAAAACTCACCATAGGACCAAGTTTATCAGGAAAACTTCCCTCAGACCCTTTTTCTGATTTACAGTAACATATTTGGCCCAATTGTGCTTGAATTTTGTGAACAAGCTTGAGTTTTTCCTGTTTATTTGACTCCCCACAACCCAACTGGTTGTGGGGGTGCCCTTGTTTTCAGATAAAACCAAAAAACAAGCAAGTTCTACTCACTTTAGTGCCCAGACCCGTTTTTTACAACTAGCAGTGGAAACCAAGTTCCAACTGATAGTGTTAGGGTAGGTACTGCTTAGCTAACAGACAAAAACAACTCAAGTGTCACTTTCAGAATTTAACTTTTTTGTCTTTAGTGGTGTTTTTTAGGAATTAGAACTTGATTTTAATTTTGTTATTTTTCTTATTTTATTTTTGATTTTTCTGTTTATTTATTTTCTTGTTACTGTTCATTTCCTATTTTTTAGATTAAATAGCATTTTAAATTACTTTTTAATTATCTGTTTTTTTGTCTTCTAGTGAAAAATTTTAATATTTTTCAGTTTTGAAAATTTTCTTATATTTAGAAAAATATTTTAAGACTTTTAGTTCAGAAACATTTTAGTGTTCACTTTTTAATTATATTTTAGATTTTATTTAAGATTAATTAGGGTTTAATTGTATTCTGTTTTGTCTTTTAGTGAAAAATCTTTAATTTTTCAAACTTTTTCATTTTTCTACTGTTCATTAGTATAATTTAGAATTTTTAAAATTGTCAAATTATTTTTAGCATTATTTTATTATTTTTAATCATTATTTTAGTTTAAAATTTTTTTTAGAGTTTTAAAAATAATAAAATAGTATTTAAAATTTAGGAATAATACTTTTTAGTTTTTAAATAATATAAGTGAGTTATTTGTTCAATAAAATAATATTTTGGGCTTTTTTTCTTAATTATATTTAATTTTTGGGCTTTAATTAGCATTAAAAATTGAATATTTAATTAATAAAAGGTTTTAGAATTTATTTATTGGATTTTTATGCTTATTTATATTATTTTAGACTTAGTTTTCATTTTTAATTTGTTTTTAGCTTAAAATTTTTAATTTTTCACGTTTTACGTATTTACGTTCGCGTTTTACGTCACTCGTCGTAGTTTAATTGTAGTCGTAGCTCGTCTTTAATTTTTCTTTCTAAAACCAAAGACGTCACTAATCCAAACTCTTGATTTTATATAATTGGCACCTAATGCACACACCTCCTTCGAGAACGAACCCGCATTTGTTCGGTTTCGCGTTTTTCCTAAAACGTGCAACTTAATCTTTGCCCGCATTATACGCTTTGTTTTTCCTAAAACAAAAGTGTACATAAATACTACATCAGTTTTCCTTAAGGTTTCGCCGGCACATGGTGTTAGACATTTTGGAATAAAAGGGAAGCTCAGTCCTTGATTTATCGGACCGTTTGATGTCATTGAACGAGTCGTTGAAGTATCTTACCGTTTAGCGTTACCTCCGCAACTTTCTCATGTTCGCGATGTGTTTCATGTGTCCTTAATCAGAGGGTACAAGTATCATCCCCTTCACATGGTTTAGTATCCACTGGAACAGATTCGTGAAGATCTCACTTTTATAGAAGAACCCGAACGAGTTCTTGACAGACTAGAACGAGTCATGAGAAGGAAGACGATTCAATTCATCAAAATCCTTTGGAGGGATCATACCGAGCGGGAAGCCAGTTGGGAAACAGAGGAGTCTATTCGGGCTTCTTACCCTCATTTCATATTTTGAATTCGGGTATGTTCTTCTTTTCCAGTTTACCTTATATATAATTCGGGGACGAATTATTCTTTATAGGGGGGAAGAGTTTTAAAACCCGCATGCTTTTACCATGATCGTACGTACATAAATAGAACTTTCCTTTAATAGCATGTTTACGTTTCATGAACAAGAATTACAAGTATTACGTACGTGTTATAACACGATAAGTATTTATTACGTATTAAGACACGATAATTATTTCAATAATAATTATAATCACGAACATACGAACATGAAATCATGAACGTAAATAATCACGAGCTTAGTATTACGTATGTATGTATATTTATTACGATCATGAATAAATATAGTAAGACACGAACGATAACTAATTAAATCATGTAAAACACGAACACGAGAACACACATAATATTAGACACGGAAAACATTCGGGTTACCCCATGTGGGCCCCCTTACCCATGGACAAGACAAGAAAAAGGGCCAAGCCCATGCAATTTTACTAAAACAAGGATTTGGGAAAATATATGTTTCATTATAACAAAAATTAGAAAACAAGAAAAACCCTAAAAAATCTTTTCTCTCCTTCTTGTCTCCTTTGGCCGCCGGGTATAACACACACCAAGGGTGTGTTTGGTTGATTTTGGTGATTGATTTATTGCAAGGGTGTTAGTGTGTTAGTTCTTCTTTGATTCACGTAATCGGTAAACCCTAAAACCCTTTTCTTTTATTGTTTTTGATTAAATGATCACATGAAATCATGAGTTATTTAATAACAAGTTAATAATCATGCAATTAAACATGGGGGGTAAAATTAATCATGGTTAAGGGGTGTTTTTTTTGGCCGACGCAAGAAACCGAGCCCCAAGGGGGGTCTCGGCTTGTTTTGATTCGCACCAACCGAGACCTCAAGGTCTCGGTCTGGTGTCTTGTATCTCGGTAGCAGGAGGAAAAGGGAACCCCGACCTTGGTCGGGGTATGTTTTGGCTCGGGTGGGTCTCGTCTAGAACAAGAACCACCACCGGCTTATGCCGGTGGCTAAATAAGGAAAGCAGGGGGAACCCCTAACCGCGGTAGCAAGGGGAACCACCGGCTAGCCGGTGGGGACTTTTGCTAGCCGGCGGCTAGACTTGACCTAGGGTGCGTTTGTGACCGGTTCACGGGTCCGGTTCACGGGGTTCATAAATACGGTTCACGACATGTTTAGATTAAAACACTGTGGATCCCATTGATCGTTAGACTCAATGGTTATGAACCATTATATCTAGGTTGATCATCGTTCATATGATAACATAGCGGAAAAGAACAATGATCATGAACAAGGTGTTTAGCCACAAAGAACACGAATTAAAACAAATGGGTTGCTCATTATATTAATAATAAACAACCACTAGACGTGTATACATTGAATCCCATGTCTAGTGCGACACACACTTTAGGTTTACATTGTGAATGAATGATATATAAATAAAACCTAAGACTCTTGTTCCTTTTATAGTGGAAGGAACAGAATCTACAAGAGATAATATCAAATAAACATCTAAATATTCTATTTCTATAGATATATATTAAATATATTATTTAGAATATATCCAATATATTCCGTAAATAGAAATTCCATCAGCGCCGTAGACTTCTGTCAGCGTCCAAACATGGCGTGTCAGCGTCTAGCATGTTTTCTTCGTTTTGGAGTTTCTGCCACATCAACTCATATTAATTTTGACCCAACAATCTTCCCCTAGTTGATGTCGGTAAAACTCTTTGTATATCTCTTGTAAGTTGTACATGATCTTCAAATTGCTTCCCCTCAAGTGTAGCATGCGTATCTTCCCCTTTTTGTCACATCAACAGGGAAGTAAACAATGTATGCAATCTTTGAAGATTCTCCAAAAGTAGGCTCTGTGTAATGATCCTGAAGAAAAACAAATAAAGTATTCTTGATGTAGAAGTAGAATAACCCAACCTTGTGTTCCATGTCTTGTACTATCCACGTGATAAAGAACTTATACAAATGACTAAATATAAGTAGACCTCGATCCCTTGTCAATATTCTCATCCTTTGTGAGACACTGAGCACGATAATGTAACTCCTTCAAGTGTTATGACAAGTCTTCGTCACCAACCATGTAAAGCACGAACAAGTTACCTTTAAAGTCAGTGGCTGGAAGTGCATGACTTTAAGATATGATAGAACACAAACTCGCGAAAATCTTCTTCAATCATCAAACTTACCATAAGAATTCTTCCCCTTAAGCTAACACCTCTTCATGAAGAAACTTAATCTTCATATCATATGTAAAAGTGATAAGACGGATAACTCTTTTACAAGGCTACCCCGATTACATAATCAAATCCAATAGATTACCTCACGAATTGTTGCTAACTCGCATTAAAATCATTAATCCCTTTCAAAATATCCGAGCCATAAATATCATCATGATATTCTAAATTATAACGGAGATTCCATGTACCTTTGTGTGTATTTTCCTCCTTTTTGTGTGCTTAAAACGTACCAGTTTTCTCAAACAGCAGCAAACTTTGTGTTGTCCAATATCTCTTCTGTCCAATATCTTGGTCAGATGTATTGTCCGATATCTGACAATACCTATCAGCGTTGAAGCTCATATATCGGACGACACTGTCAACTCCATCAGTGTTGACTTATTCTGTCAGCGTCAAACTATTTCCTGTCAGCATTAAATTAAGCCTTGTCAGCGTCAAATTCCTGTCAGTGTCGACTTAACCTTTTGCTGACGTCATCTTGCATCCAACAGTGCCATATCCCATATCTTTGCATTCTGTATATGACACTCCACGTCACTTCCAAAATAGCTCCATATATCACGAATAAATTAGATTCCCTATTTAAGCCAGTATTTACAGAAAGAATATATCTTCCACAAATACCTCCGTATATTATGCTTTTGCTACAAGGAAACAATATATTCGCCATATAATCTATGATCAGCCGTAACTTTAGCCAATCAGTGTTAATATTCCGTGTGAACACATACTATTCCACAAATCAGAATTGAGTAAATCAAACCTAGCTTTAACCTCATGTTACCATGGACTAGCATGTAGTGGATTGTAGCACCGTGTGAACACAATCTGAATACTAATGAGAAACGAGAGCTTCATGCGAATACTTGACTTCATTCACAGCTTTGAATGCAAATGAATATATATATCGTGTGAACACACATGATTTTGGCCAATCGTCTTTGAGAATCCATGTGAACACAACTTGTACAACATTCTTTCCATCGCATGTTTACTGATAGCTTCATGTGAATCAGAAACTTAACATGATCATGTGAACACAAATTTTCAACCAATAACAACTCTTCATGCGAACACAATTCTATTGCAGATCATGCCGACTGTAACTTTGCAACAACATGGATATAGGGTTTCATCATAAACCCTAACATCATAGACATGACATTTAACTTGAATCACAACAGCCATGATTATTCTAGGGTTTATATAAAACCCTAAAATCGAATCTTAGATCTAGGGTTTTGGATGAAACCCTAATACTTTATCACCTCCAATTCGTCATAAAACATCAGATCTTTTGTTATATGTAATGATCTAGGGTTTTCAGAAACCCTAAATCATGATTTCATGTGAATATAAAATTCTGAAAATCACCTCTGCTGCCTACTTTGACGCCTAATAACTTTTGCCTGGGGATAAAACTCGACAATCCCTCCGGTGGATGTTTAGATCTATGTATGTAGAACACACATATAAAATTTCGTGACAATCCAACGGTTCAATCAAAAGTTATGACCTTCTGAATACTGCTGCGCATACAAAATCGCCCAGAAAAACTCATACGAATTTTTCTTTTCTTCACCATACACGAACACCTCGTCGGACCTAGATATCAAGAGCCTTAGGCTCTGATACCAATTGTGGATCCCATTGATCGTTAGACTCAATGGTTATGAACCTTTATATCTAGGTTGATCATCGTTCATATGATAACATAGCGGAAAAGAACAATGATCATGAACAAGGTGTTTAGGCACAAAGAACACGAATTAAAACAAATGGGTTGCTCATTATATTAATAATAAACAACCACTAGACGTGTATACATTGAATCCCACGTCTAGTGCGACACACACTTTAGGTTTACATTGTGAATGAATGATATATAAATAAAACCTAAGACTCTTGTTCTTTTTATAGTGGAAGGAACAGAATCTACAAGAGATAATATCAAATAAACATCTAAATATTCTATTTCTATAGATATATATTAAATATATTATTTAGAATATATCCAATATATTCCGTAAATAGAAATTCCATCAGCGCCGTAGACTTCTGTCAGCGTCCAAACATGGCGTGTCAGCGTCTAGCATGTTTTCTTCGTTTTGGAGTTTCTGCCACATCAACTCATATTAATTTTGACCCAACTTGTTGATCCCAAACTTAGATCGATTAAGCTTTGTGTATACGAGATTAGATCAAGTAATACACGTAGAGAAACCTTTGCTTATGAATAAAGTAACTAAGTGTTATGCGGAATTAACACTTAATCTAAAACACAAAGATGTTAAACAAACTTTCACTTGTATTAGAATGATCGAACTTGATTACAATGAAAGAGGTTTAACTTGTGAAAACTTATGAAAATGATTATTAACTTTAACCTAAAAGATCTTCTTTTATAGATTAAGAAGTCTTGTACAATAAGCTACGAATCAACTATTCTAGGTAAAGATAATAATAGAAAATACAATGTCGAGCTTATCTTTACCATACATAAATAAAGAAACAAATAAACAAAAAGATTCGTATGAAGATATATTCCATCAGTGTCAATCTTCAAGGCTGTCAGCGTTGACTTCTTCAATGTCAACGCTTGGCTGTCAGCGTCCAATGTTATCTTATCAGCGTTGACATTCTTCTTATCAGCGTCTAGTGAACTGACCCATAATTTATTCCCAACAAACACGGGTTCGGTTCATGGTTTTTTTTACAAGGTTAATTATATTTTTACAAGAATTAAATTAAATTAATTAAAACATGTACATGATTAATTTAATTTATACATGACTTAGGTTATTAATATTATTATTAATACATGAATTTTAACCTAAGTAATTATCATTCTAATTAGACTATATAATTATTTAATTATTAAAATCATGACTTATAATTAATTAATTTACATGACTTAGGTTATATTATTAATAGATAATAATACATGTTTAAACCTAAGTATTTTTACCTTTATTTAATTAAATCATGTTATATTTAATTAAATACTTTAACCTATAGTTTATTTAATTCACATGAAATAATTAATAAACTATACTATTTAATTACATGACTTAGTATATTAATCAGTAAACACTTAAGCTTATATAATTAGCTTAATAATCCAGCTTATTTCTAATTATGGAAACTTTCTATTTTTAGAAACTTATTTAATTGAGGCAACTAATCTATTATGGAAACTTTCTATTTTTAGAAACTTATCTATTTTAAGTAGTAAATCTATTTTTGGAAACTTTCTATTTTTGGAAACTTTCTATTTTTGTGGGGCGTATGGTGGGGCGTATGGGTGCATCCTAGTTTACATGTTTTCAACAGATTATTCAGGTGAATGTGGTGTGTGCCTTGCATCCTTCACAAGGAGCTGATCCCTCCTACCCAAACCAATATATTAAATTAGGGCAGCCCCTCTAATTTGCATGACGAGGTCACCCCTCCAAGTATTCATGCACGTTGATAATTCATGACCTATATTGGCAAATGGTAAACATGTTAAACAGTTTTTACAAGATAAACATAAGGCTTTTCAAACTATAAAACCAGTTTTAATAAGATATACCAGGTTATCCAGGACTTAGTCTTTTCCGCTGCTATATGCTTTTATGCTTATGTTATTCATGCTTTACTTGTATATCTGTGCACTGAGCGTTATGCTCAGCAATTTTCCTTTTTATGTTCCCAAAACGGCAGGTACTTAGGGACGTTCTTAGACTTTAAGCGTACGTGCATATGGATTAGAAGCTTCCTAGCCTTCTTTACTTTATGAATTTCTTTATACTTTGATACTCATTTCCATGGACATTGTTTAGTCCTTTTCATTTCCAGTACTTATGTTTGTCTGTGATGAGTTCTACTTTTGGGTTACCGATGTTGATTCCGGTATTTCCGTTTATGGTCATGTGATGTTTAATACATTATCCTTGCATGCTTTGATGACACGCCATAATCACGCGTGACATTCCTTTTACCAAAATGGGGTGTTACAGCCGCGGTAAGAGAGATAGGCAAGGAGAGGATTAGGGTTTCAATTTGTTTTCTGTGTAAGTGTTTTATGAAACCTTTATAGTTTTATTAAAACACTTGTATTAGTTGTGGGTATGGGCCAAGGCCCGGTTCTCCCTTCCTTTCTTTCTAAACCGACGCAACAAACACCCCTTATAGTTTTAATGTTTGTTTTTCGTGTTTAATATTTACCGTGCATGTTCGTGTTTATTTATCGTGCTTTCGTTACTTGAACGTTTTCTTACTATCGTACGTACATACTTATCGTATATTAATATTCGTGTTTACGTACATAATACTTATGATAATTAATTAATATACATAGTATTCGTAGTAAATAGTCGTGATGCATGTCATATATTAATTAATTACAAAGTTTAAATTTAACGGTAACTTCGTGTATTTAATGATCTTAGAATTATTAAAGCGGGTTTTACAAAGACCAACTTCGCGTTATGTTAAAAATTCTACGACAGAAGAAATTTCACACTGAAATTTTTCCTAGTACGAATTTTGGTTGATCCCAGTAACATTCTGAATCGCATTGCTCCTTACAGTTATGTTTTACCATGACTAAGCACACGCGTAAAGGAGAAAATCCTACACTAAACTATGTGTTCCAAGGGATCCTACGCCAAAAGAGGTCTAATTTACCGACATTCATAGATTTCCTAAACTTCTATGTATCCAGTTTCTGCAAATGTATCATGATCTCAAACCACATTTTGGTGGAGCGACATGAAACAAGATGTAGTTAGGTTTATTCTAAATGCTTGACTTACCAGCAGATTAAGATAGAACGCCAACATGCTAATAGTCATTCCAACCGTTAGAACTTTCCGAACATAAGTGGGACAAAATATCCATAGATTTTGTCACCGTAATACCACATACTCAGATGAAGCATGATGTTATTTGGGTTGTGTCAATCATTGACCAAATCTGCACAATTCCATCATATTCGTAAGAATTATGCAGCTTATCGGTTGATAGAGATATTCCAAATCATACGATTTCACGGTATTCCATCAACAATCATATCGGACAGAAATTTTACGTTCACATTCACGTTTACGTTCACATTCACGTTTACGTTCACATTCACGTTTATGTTCATTTTCATCTTTACTTTGACACACACAATTACGTTTCATGTTCGCGTTCACGACCTTGTACGCGTTCACGCCCTTATTCCAGTTCGCGATTTGCTTTTGGCACTCACGTTCGTGACGTTGTTCATGTTCATGATCGTATTCCATCTTATGATTTACGTTTCACTTTTCATTGTGGAAAGGTTTGTAGAAAGCTTAGGAGACCAGACTCAAGCTTAGCATAAATTTCCATCCCCAGACAGACGTTTCACGTTACACTTCACGTCTCATCTCATATCGTTTGGCGTTACCTCCTCAGTATCGCATGTTCACAATTTGTTTCACATATCATGTTCACCTTACGTCTTTCATATCAGGTTCACGATATGTTGCACGTGCCACGTTCACCGTATGTTGTACACATTTCTTTCACCATATCTCCATGTATCATGTTCATAATTGTTCACGTATCACGTTCATAATTGTTCACGTACTACGTTTCAAGGTGTCTCGTGTATCATTACTCAGGGGTTGTTAATATAATTACTAGCTTATTTCGTATCGTATCGTTTCACGTATCTTTACATGTTATGTCCTATCTATTCGACCAGATTCATGAAGATCTATCTTGCGTTATAAACCAAAAATTTTACATATCGTCAAGATGGGGTCATGAAGACCAAAATTATTCCGTTCGTCAAGATCTTTAGGAGAAACCATCCTGAACGGTAATCCACTTGGGAACGGAGGAGTCCATACAGACTTCTTATCCTCTTTTTCTTCCATAATTCAGTTAGGTTCCTTTCAGCCACGTCACGTTCCAGGCTCTTATCGGCCGGGTTACGTCCATGTCCATTTCAGCCATATCGTATCTCTAATTTGAGGAAGGATTATTCTTTTTAAAGGGGAAGAGTTGTAAAACCCGTTTTAAAATACCTAATAACATTAAATGCACGAAAACACGGTCAAATTAAAACTTCATGATTAACTAATATACAACACGTGTCACGAGCATTTAATATAATTATTACGTATATTAATTAATTACTACAAGTATTTCGTACATTAATATTATTATTAATACACGATAAGTATTTATGTATAATATTTAAAACGTAACAAGAAATAAAACACGACATGTAAAGATACGAACACACACGCTAAATAATTAGGCTAAAAAAAAAATATGCATGGAGGGTGTTTGGGGCTTCCAAAAACAAAAGAAAAGAAACAAGAGCCTTGGCCCGACCCGTTAACTAATCCAAGTCCAAGTAGTAAACCATCAGAGATTATATTATACACTTTTAGTTAAACAAAAACCCTAAAATAAAAACCTACGATTGTTTTCTCCTTCCTTCTTTTTCTGTCGTTGAATTCACCACACCAAATAACAAGAATCATGGGTTTTGATCTATAGGATTTCGGGTATAGTGTTCATATTTCAAATTCGTTATCACGCGCATTACGGTCTCATCTAATCATTGTCTTTTATTTAATTATGTTTATTGGTTCATGACCAATTAATAAGAAATTTTAATACATGTTAAACACTATTAAAATCATAGAGTTAAGGGTTTTGGTTGTTTTATGTTCGGTTTACACACAAACCGAGACCAAGAAAGGTCTCAGTGGTCTTTTTCCACCGCCAGTCGCAACCCTTAAGGGTGTAGTGGCTGGGCTTTTCTCCTCAGCCGCAAGCAGCAGCTACCCTAGGGGGTGTTGTGTTCAATCAGTGGCAACAGAGGGAAGGGCCTCGGTGCGAAAGACAAGCCAGCAGCAGGAACCGGCTACAGCCAGTGGGAACCTGCTGTTGTCGGTGGCAACTAGGAACCAGGCAGTAGTTGCCTTGGTTGGGCAGTTTGGGGGTCTTTGGTTCAGGGTTTAGGTACCATAAAGGGGTGTTTGGCTTAGTTTGGAAAAAACATGTATGTAAATTTTATTAATTAATTTTATTTAGATTAATACATGGTAAATTTAATTAATTAATGATCATGACTTATGTTATAATTATTTAAAATGTTCATTTTATTTAAATAAACTTTAGGACTTAATAAATATTAGTATAATTATTCATGTACATTTATTTAATTAAGAAAACTAGCTTAATTAATTAATACTAGTATCATTTTAAGGTAAAGTTTGATTATTTAATCATGCAATATTATTATTAATAATAACTTATGATATCATGTAATATCATTATTCATTAATAATTATAAGATTAGACTAAATATTTAATCATTATTAAACTTTACAATATAATTAAACATGACATATTATAAGCTTAATAAAACTATATGTTATATCATTTTATTATTTAATAAGCCTATTATTATTTATGAAAACATACTAAATATGATAACATGCTATTTATAGAAACATGCTAAATATGAAAACTTTCTATTTTTGGAAACTTACTAATTATGGAAACTTTCTATTTTTGGAAACTTATTATTTAAGGAAACTTTCTATTTTTAGAAAGTTTCTATATATGGAAACCTATTATTTTTGGAAAGTTAATATATATAGAAACCTGCTATTTTCAGAAAGTTACTCATTATCTTATAACAAGTACTATAACACTTAAGACATGAAATACATGAATCTAAAACACATGAAACATTAAGAAACACATAATTAAACAAGAACAAGTAAAACAAGCTAAGAACATGTCAAGTAAAATAAATAACAAGTATGTATAAGTAAACCAGACACTTATTCATGTCCACTTTAATATGTAGCTATCGTTACGTCGGAGTGATCTTCCGCATTTGTTTTCGTCTTCATTTACTGGACATAAGGTACGGATATTCCGTTCTTTAGTAAGGACATTCCTTCCTATATTAGGATTCCCTGTTTGAAGCCATATGTTTTCTCTAGTAGTTTACGTGTCTTAAATACTTTTAGTATATGTTATGTTTATTTTAGATTGTCTGAGCTATATACATGCATGCCGGTTTCACCTAGTTGTGGGGGTTCCATAACCATAGCACTGGAGGTACCGGTGTTATGACTCTTCTACGGTGAGAGTGATTGCTCGCAGCGTCCCTTTACAGTATTTGGCCTATGTTATTATTATCATGTGGGTCGAATGGATGCATCCTAGGAAAAGTAGTAAGATTTCATAGTAACTGCGATGTGTGCCTAGTATCCATTACAGGAGCTGATCCCTCCACTCATATTGTTATAATTAGAGGCAACCCCTCTAATTGCATAATGAGGTCACCCCTCTAAGTATTCATACACGTTGATGTAACATGATTTATATATGGGCTCCGGGCATATTTAAAATACAGTTGTCAGTATAAAATAACTTAAGTCTTTTAAGAATAATAAACCAGTTTATTAAACTTACACCAGGTTTTTCAGGACTTCATTATTCCACTGCACTTTACTTTCATTTCATACTTTACTTATGTCTATTCCTTTTATATCATTGTCATATATCCGTTGACTGAGCGTATTGCTTATCCGTGTATTTTTCTTTCCATGTCCCAAAACGGCAGGTACCCAAGGAGAGGTTTGAGCATTTGGAACAAGTGCATAGGATGGAAGCTACCTTAGACTTATTCTCCTTTTACCCTCATATACTTATGTTTGCTTGGACTCTTGTTTTGTCCTTCCTATTTCATTCATTTTATTTATGTTTTGGGCTTATGTATGGGAACCGATGTTTGATTCCAGTTTTCTCTTTTTGGTCATTTATGTTTTAGTACATTACCTTGCAAGCTTTGATGACACGCCATAATTATCATGTAACGGTCCATTTATACAAATGGGGCGTTACAGACTCACTGGCCGCGGTTCGTTAAATAGGGTCGCGGTTCATTATAAATAATGACCCGCTGGTTCATTTATGGAACTACGGACATTGACTGTCCAAATACGATTTTCGTAGATTTTGAAAGAAGACAAGGACTTTTTCAAATTTTAGTAAACTTGGATTCTAACTCTATTAGCGTTAGATTGTGCTAAGGTTGCATAAAAAGCAACATACTCGTAAGAGGGTATCTTGACAAAGGGTGACAAAATATTAATATAACATTTTGATCCAATTTTAGTCAAGTTTGAAAGGTG
Organism: Glebionis coronaria; assembly: GCA_025667525.1. Taxonomy (NCBI): domain Eukaryota; kingdom Viridiplantae; phylum Streptophyta; class Magnoliopsida; order Asterales; family Asteraceae; genus Glebionis; species Glebionis coronaria. The sequence continues at coordinate 71,120,292 of CM046874.1, forward strand.
ACAATAGATTTAGGTTCAGTTTTAAGTTTAAACTCAAGTTGGTTAAAATGTGTAGACAAGAGATAACACAATAATAATAAAACTAATTCCATTAAGATAATACACGAAACAAATAAAGATACATAGATTTAAAAACAACTAACTAAACAAACAAGCTAGATATTCTAATCTTGGTTTGTTGATCTTCATGGCTTGATATTTTAAAAATCTTTCTAAAAAAAATCTACATCTTATCCCATAGGTGGAGGAGGAGGAGCCAATAGGGAAAACACAAGGTGCTACAAACTTACATGCAAATCATGCATTTCCACTTTAAAGGAGTGGATGAGATAGTTGTTGTATAGACAACATGGACAACTAGTTCTATGTGCCTCAAGAAAAGAAAAGAGGTACGCATCACCCAAGGTATGATAGAGAGGAATACCCATGATAGGAGTGTTAGAAGGAGAAGGCATGGTGTCCAAGGGTGAGGTTGGAGAAGCTACAACAAAGTCATCATCAAAAGGGATGTTTGAAGAGGTTGAGGATTCTCATCCAAGAAGAGACTTGGAGAGAAGGGTGAGGTGAATCATTCGTTCTAGATTGGAATGAAGAGGAGGTAGAACCATGTGTTGCATGGTACAAGAGGGTATGAAGGCGAGGAGGAAATGATAATTGGAGAGGCATTTGTCTTATTTCTAGAGGTGGTGGCTACAGAGGAAGAACCTAATTTGGGTATCTTGATCGTAAGGATTTTTCTAGTTGAGGTGTCTTTGGTGGAGGAAGAGGATCTAGTGGACACCATGGTCGTAAGTGTTTAGGTTTAGAAGTGTTTAAGGATGATGAAGAAGATGGAAGAAGGTGGAAGAAGATGGAAGAAGATGAAGAAGATGAAGATTATGAAGGTTTAAAAAGAGGAGGGAGTGACCCAAATTGGTAAGGGGATTATAATCTTTTTGGTAAACAATAAAGCTTGTCAAGCTTGTTTTGGAAAAATCAGATGTTTAGCAAAGTTTTATCCATGTTTACAAAGATTTATAAAGAATAGTGTAAAGAGAATATTATGTTCGAAAAAATCACCCGTGGTTCATTAAGTATTCCTGCGGTTCAACATATATTGCACCGCTGGGTATTTAGGGAACCGCGTATAGAAGGGTTGCAAAAACATTTTTCCATAATTTTTCAAAAACCTAGAATTTCCAGTTTTTAATATTAAGCCATAAGAGATCATCAACCAAAATCTAAATAGCTAAGAAACAAGTAAATGCACATAAATCATGTAATTTAAAAAACAAATACATGAACACATTATGATTAAAAATAAACAATCCAAACAATTAGTTCACACAATCATTAAGTGTAAATTTAAATAAAGTTCAAGTTTAAAGAAACTAAAACTATAACTCTAACTAATAATCTTTCAAGAATATTTACTTCTTCTTCTTGCCCAAGCTCTTTAACATTTTCCCATTGTTCTTGAAAGCTCCTTTTGATTCATCCTGATGCTCATGAACATCCTCCCAGACTCAAAGATTTTCACGATAGAGATCCTCAAAACATATGTTTTGAGGGATATCTTGAGAGGTAGAGGATTGGGGGCGAGTCAATTGAGGTACACCATCAATGTAAGTGCACAAAGATAGTGAGGAGCCACTCGGGGAACCTACGCCGGCACTAGGTCCACCTTTATCATCATGATGAGATAAGGATGACTCTTGCCCAACATTGTAAGCAGCTTCCCGATGATTGCTTCTTCTCATACCAAAGTCACTCCTTGTCTTACGTGGATGGTTACCTTGAATAGGAAACATCACACGATTGACATGATCGTAGGAGGATAGATGAAGGTTGGAGAAGTCGCGATCAACCCTTTTGAAAAGGTGAGTGAGGGGCATGTCATATGGAAGGTTTGTTTTCGGCTAGAGAGGATGAAGTTGATCCTTCTAGCGACAAAGTACGCAAGATTGTAAAGGATGGAATGCGCCACAGAAAACATTATGTGTGAAAGACACGCGGGTATGTGATCAAGATTCCTATTGTGACAAAATGCGCTCTCCCTAATGATTTCGACCCAAGGGACCATACAATCGTGACGTTCGCCTTTTAGTAGTTCAAATGTAGTAAGCCCATGATTTTCTCCATAGATACTACGAAGTATCAGACCCTCGCGGGGTTTGGTGATGGAGTGGATGATATCCACGAGGTCGGGAATAGGAGTGTCATAAGGAATATCATCGTTAGCCGAGTTCAAAGAGTCGAGACTCCAAGAATCGATGAACCGACATTGGCCATCATAAGGCACACCAAGATGTCGCCCAAAATTGATGAGAGGGTAAAAAATGGGTTGACCCCGAATAGAGAAGCTAATAAACATCCTATCATCGTTGTAGAAAATGGTACAAGAGCTAAAGAAATCGAGAAGGAATTGAGGGTATATAACCTCATTGATTTCAAGCAAGCAATCGAGTTCGATATGCTTGAACATCGAATGAATATAGGTTTACCCTTCATTATCTGGAAACACGACACGACCCTCATGGTAGTAACAGTTTTCAAGAGAACTGAAAGTATTTGCAATGTGAGGGGAATCACAAGACTCAAAAAGTTTAGGCATATAACTACTAGTGTTTCTGTGGTCTTATTGATATTCCGAAGGCATTTCTACTACCTATGATAAAAAAATATATCAACAAATCACTCTATGTTACATAGGTGTTAATATTTTTCAAAATCATGGGAATGTGGTTACGAAATTAATTGACTAACCAAAGGATGATTCCTTTGCATTTCTATTTTCATAATGTAACAAATTCACCATTGACACATGCATATGAACAATAGACATCATTTATGAACTTGAACATTAGTTTTCAAAAATCGTTTTTAGGTAAGAATTAACAATGAAATTACTAATCCATTCAAGGGTTCATATCAATTTCAAAATTAAACCAAATGGATTTGGTCAATATCGGATTTATTCGATAATTGAGGTTCATGGAATTTCAAGAAATATGAACCTATAGGAATCATAGCAATTAAACTATGGATAACCACCTTCCTAATTTGTTTCTAATTCATTTTAATTTCAAAAAAACCCAATTATGAAATTAAGAACCCTAGAACTGTTGATACAAAAGTTGGGTGATCCTTGCTAGACCCGAATTAGGCTTAATTCGGGTTGGCTGGACTCCGGCTCCTACACCAAGTGAATTATCTGGTTGGGATCATGCACACTAAAACAACACGCGTTAGGCTTACCGTGGGAATGTATCCCACGATTAGACTCCAGCGTGAGAGTAAGTAATCGGTTAGGGTTATAAGAATCGGATGAGATGTGAGTGTGTAGAATGTAATACCTTTGTGGAACCCTTGGGGGTTCCTTATATAGGCAGTGAAACCCTAATGGGTTGTCACTGATGCTTCGGCCCCAAGGAAAGGATAAGTACCAGAATTATATTGATTGTTATCTTCTAATTATGGTGAGTGAATATCCTCTCCTTTAGGATATATCTGAATCATAGTAAGAGTAAGATTCTGTCTAACCCTGTACCGGCCATGCCGGGCCGTGGGCCGCACACGTGTGTGCGGTTACTGTTCATCTAAGCCCATAGGCTTAAATGACATTAATCCCACCCATCCGTGATGGGCAGGATACGGGTAGTACCCGTGGGCCGGGTTCATGACCCGACTGGGGACTATACGTCATTATGTCCCCCAAGTCTAGTTGTTACAGCCGTAGGCGTAACCTCTAGACTATCAAGATAAATTTTCAAAATTTCGTTTTGGCCGCACGTGGAAACCTTACATGGATTTTACTTCAATGATACCTCAGCCGCACGTGACGACCGAGAAAAATTAAATGCAGCATTGAATATGGTTTTACGTATGACCGCATATCCCGACATAAATGACTGTTCACCTGCCACTTGACTGACAAAGTGCAAACAGTCAGAACCTCGAGCGGCGTAAACCTCTGAGTGACCCGTGGGTCCCACCTGACTTTTCACTTGCTACTTACACCCCAACCATACGATTTAGGATAGTGGCAAACACGTGTCATGCATCCAACATACCATGACTCTCAAGGCAACCCTATAAATAAGCCGTCCCTATGGCTGTGTGTAACACACAGTTTTTTCCTTCATTTCTGCCATTAAAGCTTTCTTTCTTATCACCACCTTCTTACGCACGGATCCCATCTTACCGATTATAATACCACGCCCTTAACTTTTTTATTTAGTAATGGCTCAAAGAAACAACCCCTCTATTGGATCCGTGCTCAATGTAATGACCCAGGGGCAATTAGAGCACTTACGCACTGATTTCTTCATTCCTAGCAACCTACACCCCTCTCTCCCTGGTGTAGGGGACCTCATAACTGAGGCACCCCAGGGAAAGATTGGCCTATACACTCGCCTGTTCGATGCGGCCAACTACCGCATTCCTTTCACCCGTTTCCTTGTAGATCTCTTAGGATATTATGATGTACATATCACCCAACTACACTGTATAGGCGCATGTAAGATCAGCCAGTTTGAAATCCTTTGTCGCGCAAGAAGAATCCCTCTTACCGTAGAGTTATTCAGGCTATTTTATACCCCTAGTATAGTAAATGGTTGGCTATCCTTTAAGAAACGATCCCCAAACATCCCCATATCCCATAATAAGGCCATGAATTCGCTGAAAAATTGGTACGATCATTACTTTTTCATCGACTCAATAGTGTGGCCGGCGGATTTCATTTTTAAACATAGGTTATCTCCTGACCCTCCTTCGCGCGCCGGGACATATAATCCCCAACATTCCGAAGAAATAGATAGGAATAGGACAGGGTTCTATAGGAATCTACCCGAATCATTCCTTTGTTTGCTAGGGATTAGCCGCAATTACTTCGGCTCATCCAACACATATCCTGTGTTTTGGAGGAGGCGTGGTGAAGGTAGGTATAGTATCCGCATATCAAAGACGTACATACACCTATTGGCTATAACTAACAAACTTTGTTTGTTTTGGCAGAAATGAACTTCTTTGGAATCCTTCGTCAGGCCGATCTAAAACTTATACCGGAGGGAACCCGTCCTAGACGTGAGAATGAGCTACCCCTCCTCGAGCATACCCGAAACGTGACAGTCGCTCTAGCAGCCGTACCAGATCCCCATTCTGACGAAGAAGAAACAACACTCTTGAGGACTCCCGTGGACTTTGATAATAAAGACGGTGACAACCTGATGCTGGAGGATGAAGCCGGGCCCTCCTCTCCGCCTAAGACCGCTACCCCCGTACACGGGGAAGAGCAAGGTGACAACATTGAGAGGACCACCTCCAGTCATCGCCAAATGTTGGGCGATGACGAGGAAGAAGTGCAACAAGTAGAGGAGGAGGAAGAAGAAGAGGAAGCCCAGCCCGCCCCCAAGCGTACCCATAGGAAGAACAAGCGGGTACGAAGAGTTTCTCAGGCTGAGGTTGGGGAACACAATGCCCCTCTGAAAAAACTGCGCGAGGATCACCCCCGCTATCAGTTTGTTGAGAGCACCACCCAAGCCTCCGAGACGGCGCGGACTGCACCCATGGATCCGGACGTGCCGTTAACCAATGTCGATCCAGTCACTCAAGTTCCCCCCACTACATCAGAACTAGAAAGAACCAATATGTAAGTCTACTGCCTTTGTTTTGTCAAAATATCCATTATCCAAGTAAGAGGTACAGACTTCTATAAACCATATTTTAATACTTATTCCAATTTGTTGTTTGTAGGGATGAACGAGCTGGTGCCGCACCTACCCAAGAGGCACGGAAGAAGAAGGAGAAAGGAAGGAGATGGAGAAGGAACCTGCCTTGCATACAGCCGCAACCAGATCTGGTGTAAAACCCATAAAAATAAGGTCATAATTTAATTCTATTTTCAATTATTTTGAAATATTTTATAACGTTAAATACTATTATGCTTAACGGTTTAAGTTGAAACCGATATTGAATATTATATTTTAATATTTTGACGAGCAACGAGGACTACTAGTGATCGCGATACCGACGGATGGCTAAAATTTTATATTTTATTATCGATCGTTTCGATAATTAATACTTTCGACGATATCGTTTTAATTACGTATTGAGTCGTTGCATTATTATTTTTCGTGTGCGTTTAAACTTTTAAAAAGTATTTTTACGAAACCCGAGTCTCGTAAATATTTCAAAATTTACAATTTACATTTTCTACCCTTTTAAACTATTTTATTACATTTTGGACCAAAAGTATCACAAATTGGCAAAAATTACCCTAACCTTGGACTATATATAGATTTTCCACTAGCACCATTTCATTTAAAAATTCATAAAATAAAAATCACCACTTCCTCCTCTCTTTTTCTTTTTGGCCGTACACCACCACACACAAAATCATCAAAAATTTTGATGATCTAGCTTGATTCAATCCAAAATAAAACAAGTCCCATTCCTAATTTTTCAAGGTGATTCTAATGGTACCATTTTTACCAACATGCATTAAGTTTTGAATTTTGATAAAAACTAGGCTTGTTAGGTGGAGATTTTGATCATGCATGTGTTACTAGTGATGATCAAATGATGCTTATGCAATGTTTTTGTTAAAAAGATAAACTTTTAATTTTTGGGTTTTGATTTTGGTGATGATACAAGTGTTAGAATTGGTTTATGATGATATTAGGATGTTAGAATGAGGATAAAAGTTGTTGGTTTTGACCAAAAACATGATTTTGTAAGAGATTTTGAAAGGTAATTTTGGGCAGTAGGTTTGAGGCCATTTTCGGGGGCCTTAAGTGTGAAAATAAATTGATATTATGGGATTATGTTGTAGATAATTTCGTTAACTTTGATTTGATATATAGTGGGCCTTCCAACTCCAAACGAGGTGGAAGATACACTAGTTTGATTTTCATGTACCGGGAGACGAGTGTTGACACAATCCGAAAATTGTTGTCAATATTTGGATCGAATCTCGGGGACTATAAAATGAGTTTCAAAAGGATTCAAGGGTTGTTCTCAGGCTCAAAGTTTAGTATTTTGAGTCTATTTTTAGAATCAAGTGTTGGTTTTATAAATGGAGTTGTTTAGAATTGTCAAAATGGTTTCGTAAGTCAAGGTTGCTAAACTGTCCGGATTTTGTAAATCAAATATGTGTCGGGCAGGGAACTTTAGAAGTAAAATCTTTTGATGGGCTCTTGGGAGGACTTTCTACATATAGTATGTGAGTTCCTCAGGTAGTATCATGAAATTTTGATGTGTCTAAGTATGAGAAAACAGCTTGGACATTCGGTATGTTCCAGCAGATTTTTATTAAAAGCATAGAATAATAAAGTGAATGAATAAGAGAGTATAATAGTATCACTTGTATCGTCTTCTCTCAAGTTTGTCGTGATTTTATGAATCGAGTTTTATATTCTTATGTATGGTTTATTTCTCGAGTCTATTATTAATGAACGCACCTTATTTGATAGGTTGCGGTTCTCGTGTTTGAAAGGCATCATCTATCGTCGGCGATCGTCTCATTACCACTATTGGCTAAGGTGAGTCTATAGCCTCGTTTGCGCAATTATATGATTTTAAAAACCTGCGAGGGGGAATACATGTTCTATAAACTTAGAACACAAGATTTTTATGGTATGCTTGTCCCTCTTTGAATGGACCCGTGGTTGCCTTTAAGTTGCATTAAGTGATTGCCATTGTTAAAGCCTCAGTTATGGACCGTTAATTAACCTATGATGGGTTGACCGCTAGTACAATTAATAGATCTATGGGGGAAGCCGTCCCGGTTTAGTTTGTGTGGACTTGTCACAAAAGCTTAGGCCCGACCTCCACACTGTTTGGACATATTGTATTGAGAAGTCAGGTATACGGCAATGTACCAATAATCTGGAGGTAACGACAATTAATAAATCTCTCGTCTTATTAGACTAATATGGGAGTGTCTAAGGGCTCGGTTCCATGAGCTTATTGTAATTTATGCTATATACAATTATTATTGTCGATGCAAATTATTATTTGATGCTTGTTAAGCATGCCACAAACTTATAATCTTTGCTTGTGTTCAAAATGATTACATAAACCTATAGATTTCACTCGACATTTTTGCTGATTGTTTTACTCACATGTATTTCAGGTAATCAAGAAGTGGAAGCTTGGAGGTCACAGGAATGAAGTTGTGCACTGCTTTTGTTGTTCAAACTCTTTGATTTATTTATCGTTCTATTTTTAAAACAAACTAATATGTTGTTTTAACTTATCTTTTGGTAACGATTACTTGGGACTACGCTACTCTGATAAATGTTTTAGGAACGATAAATTTGAAACGTCTCTTTTCGAGTCGTTCTTTATAAATTGTGTGTTTTTATACCATTGTTTAGCACCCAAAGATATATTCCGCTGCTTGTAAATTTGGGGGTGTTAAAGATTGGTATCAGAGCCATGAGTTATAGAGAACTAGGTCTTTATTTTAAAAACCTAAACTATAACTGTCAGTTTTTATTTTTCAAAGAGTCGGTGCACATGACTTCGCGTGACTTCAGCTTCAAGCTACTTCTGAGATTACAAATTTAGTATGTGTTATTACGTATCCCTTTATTGCCAAGTATTTATAAATAAATACTATGATCCCTTTATTGATATATAATTATATCTAGGATCCTCTTATCGATATATACTTATATCGTTAAACTTTTCGATGAAATTTTATCATTTATTAATGATTAATTGAAATAAATCTTTGATTATTCATTGTATTTATTTTGAAGTATTTGAATTGCTTTTGCAAAAAATTTCTATACTATGACCTTACATATCCGAGAGTGCGACTAGTTAATGTTTCATTATTTTCTCGGTACATTTCGTGTTTTTGGAGAATGGTGCCGCCAAGGAGAATTCTCTACCTTACATATCGAAATCTAAGTGATGGACGTTATGAACCATTTTGCTTCTTCGTTTTCTTGTTGATATTTTTGCAATCTTTTATGCCATATTCTCTTTATGTGCTCACTCATATAATTTATTTTTCGTTGTTGAAAAATTCACAAGTCATTCGTGTATATAAATTTTAGGCCATTAAAAAAGTGTTGGTAAAATATATTAGATCACGTGGAATAGAAATTGCGTTATAATTGAAATTTTTAATAAAGTTTGATTAAACTTTGAGTTATTCCCCAAAAAAAAAAAGAAATAAAAAAAAAATAAAAAAATTAACTGCTGTGCAGAATCTGTAGGGGCAAAATCATCCAATTCTTGTCCGTTTCAAGGTTCGAGTAAAACTGTGAAGTTGTTGAAAATGTCATTTTACGTCTACCTCGAAGGAAGTGGTCTTGAAACTGAATATTTAGGGGTCTTCTAGCTAATCTAAAACCTGCGTTTTTTTCTAAAAATCGTCATTTTTTACAGATCTGATGCAATAACGAAAAAGGGGAAAATCTCCCAGTTCTGGTTCGTTTCAGCTTTCGTGTAAAACTAAAAAGTTGTTTAAAATGTCGTTTTACTTCTACCGCGAGGAAACCAGTTTTGAAAACGAATACTATACTTTCTTAAAAGCATGTTTTGTCGACTATCTTACATAGAATACACATATGGATTGATTTATTCTTTTTATATATATGACACGTTTGTCATTCGATGTTATTTTATTTTTATTTTCTTTTAACCTTTCACTGATTTGGGTTGAGTTTTGAAGTTTTGCCTTCACATTCTTCTTCGACATTCTCATCATGTGTCTCATGGCGTTTTCGTCTAAAACTTATAACCATTTGAAACCTTAAGAACTTGTAACCATTTCATTGGTTGTTTTATGAGCTACTATTTGCCACTTTTTGCAAACCTTTGGCTACTTTATACGTTGTCATAATGTCACCTTATAAATAAATCTGATATTGTTTTACGATTATTTTCACCAATTGTTTTTACTTTGGTCTTATAAAATACTTTTCGTAACATTAAAAATGGCTTATTGAGTATCTCACAAATTACTTGTATCCTATAAATTTATAAACTATTTTAAATTCCATTTTTCAAATGGCATGGTTTATATATAAACATAAGAAACGTAATACTCTTCGACGAAATGGAGCACTGCATTGCTAGCCCTAAATTATACATGGCCTGATCACCTATGTCAAATTTAGAAGGAGCCATGCTAGGCTGAATAGTAGTCACCTTAAAAATCTTGATAATAATCAACCTTTTACTTGTATTTATGATAAAGATAAATAAAATGAACTAAAGTGAAAAGAAGTTTGAAAACCTTTATATTTTATGCTAGTAGCGCAATTTCTATGCATCCACATACGTTCTCTTACCTTTTCTTGAACGAATTACGCGCTCACGAATACGTTTTTACTCGACGATCGTTTTTCCACTTGTTACTTTATTTTGTCTTATAACTGATTTCTTTTGACCGTTCGTCTAATTACTGACTGTTGATAAATGACTTGAAAGTCTCGATGTTTTATCTTTCCTTCTCGTCCAATCTTCTTTATGCGACAGGGTAGATCTTTGAAATGTCTCCACACGTGAATAATGAATTATCACTAGAGTGCTCTCCGTATATCCGGGATGACGTCCGTCACTCTCGTTTGTCTCAAAATCCACTCTTATGAACCGTGCTTTGACTTCTCTCTTTAAACACTAACATCGTTCATTTGATTTGTTTTAATTACAAGTGATTATTAGGAATTTTATTTTATTAAAATTTTTGTATGGATCTTATTTCCGATCATGTATCGGCCACCGCTAAGTTAACGAGCTGATGTTGGTGAACAACCGACAGCACTAACAAAATTGACAACTTGTTTAATCTATTATTTCTTATCGTCTTACTATCAACGCCTTCATCTTATTATTCTCTCTAAGAATTCATACGATATTTTCTTCGTCACCTTTTGTACCGCTAATTTCGTACTAATTGTTGACCATTATTCCCATTCGTATTCGTTTGTTATCTTGTCACATTTCGAAACCCGAATATATCCCATGTTTTTTTGAAATAATAAACATCTTTATGTATTTCTACAACGTATTATAAATTTTTTATGGAACTTTTATACATTTTCCAACGATTTTCAATTATCGAAATAACTATCATAAGAAAAAGGTCAAATTTATACATCATATTTTGTATGACTAAAACTAATGTTTAAAATGAAATTATACTCCATCTTTTGAACTAATTGACTTATCATACTTTACTTTTAATGTAATGAAATTACCGGTTTAATTGATATTCCTAATAATGATTTAATTTGGAAATTATATTTTCTAAATTGTAACCATCAATACGAGTTTAATTAATAAATTCATGTCATTCTTTCAGAGTTTCTTAAGATAACCAAAATAAATTATGAAGCTATTTGACTCCTAATTTTGATATATCATCCTTATCAAGAAAGTACCTCAACTGAGTTTTAAGGTAATACAAATCCGGGACGGATAATTGTGACAAATGTTACTTTAATGTTAATATTTAATTCTTTCTTCGCTCTCATTTTTCTAGTATTGTGAATTATTATGTTTTACGGTTACGTGAGTCGAGATCCCTCGTCGATCGTTAACCTTATATCATTTTACCACATCTAGTCCGTTTATGCGTTTACTGAATTCATATTTATCTCGTTCTGTTCCTCGTATTGAAGATCACTATTTTATTCTGAGTTTAAAATGAATCTCGGGAAGCAGTGTATAAGAAGAAACGATAAGTGTCACCAGGATTTATGCATGTACTTGTGGAATGATTGAGGACCGAATCTCTTAATGAATGGATTTAATAAATTCGTTACAACCTCGAGGAGTATTGATAGTCGTAGAAATACGTCTTTTAGGAAAAAGAGCGTATAATGGGGGCAAGTATTAATCAATACGATTTAATGAAAAACCGTAAAGACGAATAAATTCCAAGTTCGTTCTCGAGGAGGTGTGTGGATTAATGTGCTAAAATATATAATCAATGGTTTAGGGTAGTGTCGTTTTTAGATGAGAAAAGAAAAGAGAAACTAAGACGAACTACGATTACAATTAAACTACGACGAATGACGTAAAACGCGAACGTAAGTACGTAAAACGTGAAAAATTAAAAATTTTAAGCTAAAAAACAAATTAAAAATGAAAAAGTAGTTCAAAATAATATAAATAAGGATAAATATCCAATAAATATATTTTTGAAACCTTTTATTAATTAAATATTCAATTTTTAATGCTAATTAAAGCCCAAAAATTAAATATAATTAAGAAAAAGCCCAAAATATTATTTTATTGGACAAATAACTCACTTATATTATTTATAAACTAAAAAGTATTTTTCCTAAATTTTAAACACTATTTTTCTATTTTTAAATTACAAAAAACTATTTTAAAACTAAAATAATTATAAAAAATAAATAAATAATTCCAAAAATAATTGAACAATTTTTAAAATCCTAATTTACTCTAATGAATAGTAGAAAAATGAAAAAGTTTGAAAAATCAAATATTTTTCACTAAAAGACAAAACAGTATATAATTTAAACCCTAATTAACTTGAATTAATTCTAAAAATAATAAAAAAGATGAACAGTAAAAACTTTTTATACCAAAAATCTTGAAATGTTTTTCCTAATCTAAGAAAAATGTTTAAACTGAAAAACAAGTATTTTTGGCACTAAATGCCAAAAACAGAAATAATAAAAGTTAATTAAAAAAGCTAATTAATCTAAAAAAAATATAAAATGAACAGTAAATAAAAATCTAGTTAAACAGAAAAATCATAAATAAAATAAGAAAAATAACAAAACTGGTTTCAAAGTCTAATTCCCATTTTAGGTCACTAAAGACAAAAAAATTAAGGAATCTGACAATGACATGTGACCCCTTTTGTCTGTTAGCTTAGCAGGGGAAACTTTTACACTAGCAGTGGGAAGTGAGTTCCCACTGCTTTCACAAAAAACGGGTCTGGGCACATTTGTGCCTAGAACCTGTTGATTTCTTGATTTTGTGGGCAAACAAAGGCACCCCCACAACCAGTTGGGTTGTGGGGAGTCAATAGATAGCTAAAAACAATAAGCTAATTCACAAAATCAAGCAGAAAAATCCCAAAATCAGTCACTGTTCTTGAATAGGGGGTCTGTGGGGATTTTGCTGGTGTGTTGTGCACTTTGGTGAGTTTTGGTTGGCCAAAACTCACTCAAGGCACTCACAAACTAGCCAAAATCAAACACAAGCACTAACCTAACCCTAATCTAAGCCTAGTTCAAAGATTGCAGGCCAAGATCTACAAAATCAAGCAAGTTTGTAGCCTACTAATTTTTAGACTATGTTTTCCTCAAAATTTGCATTCAAAACTTACCAAATAGCATCCAACACAACACACTAAGCAGAATAAACATGAAATTACTGAAATGACTGAATCTAGGCAGATTAAAAACCAAGTGCACCTTACAAATTGATTTTAAAACTTAAATCCAAACACCCCTTTAAAACTGAAAAATGCAATTTCAACAAAGGTTTCTAACCTAACTTGCATAAAACTTGATCAAACCATCCCTACATGTTTCAAATCATCCAGCAAACAATATCTAACACTTGTCCCTATCATCCACAATCATAATCCTAAAAATTACTCTAGCCAAAAACCTTTTTCAAGCAAGTATAGAAGAGAAAGTATTATACCTTGTGACCCTACATCCAGGGATCACCAAGGCAGCTTTGCCTTTTCCATCAAGCCCGGGCTTGAGCTGACCAAGTTCAGGGAGTGGTTGTTGGTATGACTAGAGAGATTGATGGGTTTCAAAAGAAAACAGCCACCACCTTCAATATGTGAGATTTGTTCCTGCCAAGATATCAAACAAAGAAAGAGAGTGACCTGGGTAAACAAGCTTATAGGAGTATAAGTCTAGCTTATTGATTAAGCTAGCTTATCTCCTTAAGCTGATAAAAAATAGCTTTTTCAAACAAATTTCCTTGAAACTTATTTTTGACAAAAGTGAAACCTTTTTCATCTAAAAATACTTTCAAACTATTACTGAAATAAAAACAGAATTAAAGGAACTCAGATTATGCAATTCAAACTTTTTTCATTTTCATTACTTAAAATTTAAAGATTACAAAAATCTGGAACAAAGAGAAAAGTAAAATCCTAGTGCCTTTTATAGGCGTACATAGATGATTCTAGACACTTGAACAAATGCTAAACCCTAATCCTGGAAATTCCTTGTTTGCCCTTGGACGAATCTTCAAAATCTTGGTCAAATAAGCAACATGTGATTGCCAGTGGTGTAGAATTGATCTGAGCCGTTGGTGATGCCTTTGGGAGGAAGAAAATCACATGGGTCGTTTGATTTGCTGTGTCCTTTGTTTTCTTGCACAAAAGTGGGGTCAGGGGAGTCTCATTAAGGGGACAAGAGAGGGGAAGGTCGTTTTCTGGGTTGGGTCTTGTATTGGGAGTGGGGTTGTGGGTAAAACCCCCAATATTAATTTAGGTTTAGGTTAAAAATGAGCTTAATTAATTCTGGGTGTGCTTAGGGTTTTTGGGATGAAGGTGGGTAAAAGGCAGGTTTAGATTCGGATTAGGGAGAGTGAGTTTTTAAATTTAGTGTTTCCCCCACTAATCTTTATTAAACTGATTTAAAAATAATCAGTTATTTTAAAAACTGAAGTGGGAAATGACGTGTGGGTTTTAGGGGGTGGTGATTGGCTGCGGATGGATAGTGGGGCACGTGGCGTGTGGGTATTGGATGGGAGAGGTTTGTTTGTCTGCCCAGATTGCCCCCTAGACTCCCATTGTTTGTTCATTTTGGTTTAAACTTCCAACAGCGCCCAAAATACAAGTGACAACTTTGGGAAAGTTGTCATTTATGGCACAATCATGTTTACAACTTTTTCCAAGGGCTTCAAATGCAATAAATAGATTCTTCAAGGACCAATCTTGCATAATCTCATCATTTTAGGGACCCAATGTGTAATTTTGATTTTGACAAGGGTTTAAAATGACAAGTCTTCAAAAGATAAGGGACCAAACTTGTACAATCTTCAAACTTCAAGGGCTTGATAGGAAAATCATGACTTGGGCCCGGTTCTTTGTGCGGCTTCGTTTCCCGTGTTCGTTATTGCTTCATTCTTGTGATCATTTGTTGATTTCACGATATCCGCACCTAAAATACACAAGACACAAATACAAGCATATATAGGGGTATTTTGATGATATTTAATGCATTTTAAGCCCGATTTGGACGATGAGACCATGTATAAAAGCAGTCTCATCACTCCCCCATACTAAACCATTGCCGTGTCCCCACGCAATGCTAGAATTAAGTATCATAGCACTTCCAAAATTCATTTTATGATGACTTTTATTGAAGACATAAATTTAAATAAACTACTAAACGCGTTTTAGACATAATGTATTGTTTTCATCACGAGAACGTGACTTTTAGGATCATAGAACAAGAACACGTGAATGCTTCTTTAGAAATAATTTCGTCGTCCTCGATTTTCACCTAATTCCATGCTAAGCGTGTAACGAGATCATTGTTATTATAAGTTAGCAACACGAACACATCTCATGAGTGTTAATTATGAACCTAAACTCCCTTATTCCTACTTGGTATCTCTTATATTTTATTTTTGTCTTAATGATCACGAGGATACATCATTGACTTATGCGTGAATAGAGATTAAGTCTAAAAATATAGTTTTAACGGTGTAACCAAAATCATTAAATTAATAATTCACCCTAATAGACAACGATGTCAAAAAATTAAGTCAACAAGAAGGATCGATAAACACGGTTTTATAACGGTTTTGAATATGAGACTTATTACCAAGACTTTTATACGCCCCCTAACGGAAGGACCTTATTATCTTTGGTTTACCTCCATCTTTTATTCAACTTCGCCATGAAGCTTTTATTATGACTTTGGTCTTGCCTTGCCTTTTATTATCCGCCTCATCGGTGGTTTTATTAGCCAAAGACGTATATCCTCACGCTAAAGCGAATTTTGGATCTTTAAAGCTTCGAAGATTAAGGCTTGATTCACTTTCAATTTTGGCATAGATTTTTCGGCCTTGTGAGCTTCAAATTTTTGCTTAATTTAGGTGAGCACTTGAAATCTTATTATTAGGTGAAGCTTTCGATTATTCGGGTGCCAATACTTCAAAACCGTGACGCTGGCGATACCTTAATGTTTTCCCAATTTAATTACATGGAAGCTACCAAAACAAATTAGAAACCCAACAATAGTGACTAAACCGCCAAATCAATATTTATTAACAATTTATTATGCAAAAAGCGTTGGGAGAATAAGCTAATAATTACTACCCATAAGATCGTGATGATTACGAGACTTATAAATAACTCTATCATTTCTCGTCCTCATTTAAGAGACTTAGCCTAAAAAGTTAAGGAATCGAGCTAAGTGCTCAACACGCACGGTCGAGTCAAAAATTACTCTCGTTCTCACCATCGGAAAACCTACATTCGTGTCTTAAACACTTATTAAAAACTAGAAAAAATTTTAAAATTTGGCCATTTTTAGCCTTATTTGCAACAAAACGATAGCAAAAAGATGAAATTTGGATTGCGTGATGACGTAAGCAAGGTGAAGTATCTACTCACCCCCCCATACTAAAACTAAACATTGTCCTCAATGTTTCGAGTCTAGGGGTGTAAACACCCCCATACTAGAGACGAAGTCGAATGCTTAATCTCGAGCATGGAAAGGGTAAAACGAATAACCTAAAAGCCGTTTATGAATTATGCTAATAAGATAAACGTTAGAACATAAAAGGATATCATCAGATATTGGAATCTCCAAAGGCAACGATCGAAGCTCGAGTGCTACGTAAAACGAACACGAGAGGCTTCAATGATGACGATGAACCTAATAAATCACAATCACAAACAACCACGAAACAAAGGTAGGAAGAGCACAAGTCCCCTCGTTACGTTAACTAAGAAAGCGATAATATGTACAAGGATAAGCATGAGAATCCCCCACGAGGCACCTTGTTTTTGTTAACCGAGTCAAAAGCTCGACTCGAATCCCCATAAATGTGATCATTTAGGGATAATCTTGGTATGGTCATTTTTGGTGGGACTTACATGTAATCAAGGCCCAAAAGCAACCGTGTATAAAGGCAAAACCTCTATACCGGGATCAAAGATCGTGTCTTCGTTTTCGGATGATAAACGAAACAACACGACTTTCAACATCATCGTCCCAAAGGGACACAAGAAAGTAGCATAAGAAGAGAAGGGTGGGACAAGGGTTGGGCATAAAAATCGAGTCACTCGAGGTAAACTCATACCGTAAGTGTAGAAGGATCTTCTAGTGACTACTTCGGTAAAAGACCGAGATTTTATCTTAAACGTGATACCGGGGTCAAAAATCTCGTCCTCGGTGGAGAAGTGTGAGGAAACAAATGGGGCTTCCCCCACACTAGGTCCACACAAAACGTCGTCAAAAGAAGTAGACGCGTTTGTAGCAAGCTCAATTAAGCGAGGTGATGACGGAGTTAACATTGGAAAATCTTTAAAATTGTTTTTAAAATCATTCCCTTTTTCATTTTTTAACTCATTGTTACGAAAACCCAAGTTGATTAAATTGAAAATATTTGGTGTTTCTAAAATAATTCTAGGCACACTTAAAATTTCCACATTTATCTTAAAGGCGGGAGGAGGATTTGAATTTTTAAAACGTGAATCAATTAACAAAACATCCCCCTTCGGGCTAACGCAACGGTCCTCATCAAACTCGAAAATCGAAAGCCGGTTATCAAGAATACGTTTGATCTCGCAAAAATCTCCATCGGGATCAAAAACGTCTTCTCTTCCTCGTGGAAGAGGTCGAGCAATAAAGTTGTCGATAATCGAGTCGCTAGCTTCAACCGTCGTGAAACTAGGAATAGAAGGCTCTTCGATTGAAGATTTTGCCTTTGTCGTTTCGACCTCGATATCGAAAAACGTATCGATGTGAGCAAGGCCATCGGCGGACTTCTCACATGATAAATCCAAAATCTCACTCGATGTGGGATTAGGAGTAAAAGGCTCGTCTCGTGACGATTTTGCCTTGACGGTCTCAACTTTGTCCTTCGAAGGGATCGAACGTGGGTTTTCAAACATTTTAGCAAAATTACAAACACGTCCCTTCGGAATTAATTTTCGTTCATCTTGTAAAAACGAGGGTTCCACGATTTCCTTTAAAACCTTTTCACATTTTTCTTTTTTAAAATCATTTGATGGAATTTCTTTGTCAAAATTAAGTGTATATTGATTTAGAAAATCCTCAATAATTTCATCCTCATTAGAAAAATTAGGTTTAGAAGGTACAAGATTTAAATATCCCAAGTATCCTACGAGTTTTTCCTTTGGTTTATTTTCAAAATCATTTTTCAAAACTTCGTTAGATGACTCTTTCGTTTCCTCTATGGTTTTACAAGATGATGAAGGTTGCACGACTCTAAAATTCGAGAGACATGGTTCAATGCGAGACGTACGAGTCTTAGGATTCGAAGTAACTTGAACCTCTCCCACGGGATTAGGATTGGTGTTGTTAGATAAAGAATGAAATTTTTCCACTAAGCCCTCGAACATTAAAAGAATTTTATCTCTCTCTCTATCATAATTTTCTCTTTCAAGAGCATGATTTTCCTTAATGCTATCCACATATCCTTTCCACATCTCTTCATTTTGATCATACAAACGTTGTTGCTCTTCAATAAAGGTGTCATAATCGTTTTCCATTTTTTTGAAAGTGTCCCTTTGGGTTGCCATTCGTTTATTACAAGTTTCCTTAAGGCTAGACAATTGTTCTTCCACCATCGTTAATTTCTCATTATTTCGTCTCACAAAATCATTAAAGGCATTATGAAAAAACTCATTATTGCAATTAAAAGATGGATCATACGACGAATAAAACGAAGACGATGGGTGACCTTGGTCGTACGATTGAAAATTGTTATCAAGATCACGTGGAGTGGGGTTATATACATAACCCCCTCGACCTCCAATAACCTCACAATAAAAACAATTGGCACCATCGGGCGGGCCTCCACAATATGGACACGAATAATAACCACCATGATTTGCCATGATGCAACGAGAATGGTGCTACAAGATAATCGTTAAAGAGGGTGAAAGAAGAGAATTATGAAATTAGAGGGAATGTAGAAGATTATTTTTGTGCTTTTGATTGTTTTTTAAAATTTTTTTGGTATTTTGAATGTATTACGTAGACAAAAATCTACAAATCTCTCCTCGAATCGACTTTCTCGATTAAAGGAGCCTCAAAGAATGAAAACGATCACGTGGAGTGAACGTCTTCGGTGACTTTAGAACGTTGGTGGAACACCAAAACGTTCAAGAGGGTTTAATCTTGAAAACAAGCAAATATATATATGTAGATAATACTTTGGTTGGCAAACCCTCGATTAGCCTTCTTTCTCAAAACACGCACAAGCAAGCGGAGGAAACGAGGCGGCGCTAAGCACTTAAGAGCCTTTTTCCTTTAGGTCGTGAAATACAACCGCCTTATACCCACCTTATAGTTTGTGTTAATTGAAATCAAGCCTCACGAAAGTATTTATCTATTTTGCCTTTACTTTTGCTTTGGATTCGAATACAATGATCGAGTGATGAAATCCCGAATCAAGGTTGTGATTTCTCACGTATTTGGAGTACTTGTATTTTTATTGTTCTACGTAGATACAATATATTAATAATATTCACAATAAAAACGAAAAACCAATATATCTACAATATAGTAAAATGATGTAGTGTGTTTAATTTAGGAAAACTAAACACAATTTATTTGGATACTATAATATAATAAGGAAAAATAACAAAAATGAGTATGTACGGTATTCACGCTTTTCAAAAATGTGAAAAGCAAAAACGCACCACTCACAAAAACACGATACTAATAATGGCACACTAAAAACACCTCCCCGGCAGCGGCGCCATTTTGATAGTCGTAGAAATACGTCTTTTAGGAAAAAGAGCGTATAATGGAGGCAAGTATTAATCAATACGATTTAATGAAAAACCGTAAAGACGAATAAATTCCAAGTTCGTTCTCGAGGAGGTGTGTGGATTAATGTGCCAAAATATATAATCAATGGTTTAGGGTAGTGTCGTTTTTAGATGAGAAAAGAAAAGAGAAACTAAGACGAACTACGATTACAATTAAACTACGACGAATGACGTAAAACGTGAACGTAAGTACGTAAAACGTGAAAAATTAAAAATTTTAAGCTAAAAAACAAATTATAAATGAAAAAGTAGTTCAAAATAATATAAATAAGGATAAATATCCAATAAATATATTTTTGAAACCTTTTATTAATTAAATATTCAATTTTTAATGCTAATTAAAGCCCAAAAATTAAATATAATTAAGAAAAAGCCCAAAATATTATTTTATTGGACAAATAACTCACTTATATTATTTATAAACTAAAAAGTATTTTTCCTAAATTTTAAACACTATTTTTCTATTTTTAAATTACAAAAAACTATTTTAAAACTAAAATAATTATAAAAAATAAATAAATAATTCCAAAAATAATTGAACAATTTTTAAAATCCTAATTTACTCTAATGAATAGTAGAAAAATGAAAAAGTTTGAAAAATCAAATATTTTTCACTAAAAGACAAAACAGTATATAATTTAAACCCTAATTAACTTGAATTAATTCTAAAAATAATAAAAAAGATGAACAGTAAAAACTTTTTATACCAAAAATCTTGAAATGTTTTTCCTAATCTAAGAAAAATGTTTAAACTGAAAAACAAGTATTTTTGGCACTAAATGCCAAAAACAGAAATAATAAAAGTTAATTAAAAAAGCTAATTAATCTAAAAAAAATATAAAATGAACAGTAAATAAAAATCTAGTTAAACAGAAAAATCATAAATAAAATAAGAAAAATAACAAAACTGGTTTCAAAGTCTAATTCCCATTTTAGGTCACTAAAGACAAAAAAATTAAGGAATCTGACAATGACATGTGACCCCTTTTGTCTGTTAGCTTAGCAGGGGAAACTTTTACACTAGCAGTGGGAAGTGAGTTCCCACTGCTTTCACAAAAAACGGGTCTGGGCACATTTGTGCCTAGAACCTGTTGATTTCTTGATTTTGTGGGCAAACAAAGGCACCCCCACAACCAGTTGGGTTGTGGGGAGTCAATAGATAGCTAAAAACAATAAGCTAATTCACAAAATCAAGCAGAAAAATCCCAAAATCAGTCACTGTTCTTGAATAGGGGGTCTGTGGGGATTTTGCTGGTGTGTTGTGCACTTTGGTGAGTTTTGGTTGGCCAAAACTCACTCAAGGCACTCACAAACTAGCCAAAATCAAACACAAGCACTAACCTAACCCTAATCTAAGCCTAGTTCAAAGATTGCAGGCCAAGATCTACAAAATCAAGCAAGTTTGTAGCCTACTAATTTTTAGACTATGTTTTCCTCAAAATTTGCATTCAAAACTTACCAAATAGCATCCAACACAACACACTAAGCAGAATAAACATGAAATTACTGAAATGACTGAATCTAGGCAGATTAAAAACCAAGTGCACCTTACAAATTGATTTTAAAACTTAAATCCAAACACCCCTTTAAAACTGAAAAATGCAATTTCAACAAAGGTTTCTAACCTAACTTGCATAAAACTTGATCAAACCATCCCTACATGTTTCAAATCATCCAGCAAACAATATCTAACACTTGTCCCTATCATCCACAATCATAATCCTAAAAATTACTCTAGCCAAAAACCTTTTTCAAGCAAGTATAGAAGAGAAAGTATTATACCTTGTGACCCTACATCCAGGGATCACCAAGGCAGCTTTGCCTTTTCCATCAAGCCCGGGCTTGAGCTGACCAAGTTCAGGGAGTGGTTTTTGGTATGACTAGAGAGATTGATGGGTTTCAAAAGAAAACAGCCACCACCTTCAATATGTGAGATTTGTTCCTGCCAAGATATCAAACAAAGAAAGAGAGTGACCTGGGTAAACAAGCTTATAGGAGTATAAGTCTAGCTTATTGATTAAGCTAGCTTATCTCCTTAAGCTGATAAAAAATAGCTTTTTCAAACAAATTTCCTTGAAACTTATTTTTGACAAAAGTGAAACCTTTTTCATCCAAAAATACTTTCAAACTATTACTGAAATAAAAACAGAATTAAAGGAACTCAGATTATGCAATTCAAACTTTTTTCATTTTCATTACTTAAAATTTAAAGATTACAAAAATCTGGAACAAAGAGAAAAGTAAAATCCTAGTGCCTTTTATAGGCGTACATAGATGATTCTAGACACTTGAACAAATGCTAAAGCCTAATCCTGGAAATTCCTTGTTTGCCCTTGGACGAATCTTCAAAATCTTGGTCAAATAAGCAACATGTGATTGCCAGTGGTGTAGAATTGATCTGAGCCGTTGGTGATGCCTTTGGGAGGAAGAAAATCACATGGGTCGTTTGATTTGCTGTGTCCTTTGTTTTCTTGCACAAAAGTGGGGTCAGGGGAGTCTCATTAAGGGGACAAGAGAGGGGAAGGTCGTTTTCTGGGTTGGGTCTTGTATTGGGAGTGGGGTTGTGGGTAAAACCCCCAATATTAATTTAGGTTTAGGTTAAAAATGAGCTTAATTAATTCTGGGTGTGCTTAGGGTTTTTGGGATGAAGGTGGGTAAAAGGCAGGTTTAGATTCGGATTAGGGAGAGTGAGTTTTTAAATTTAGTGTTTCCCCCACTAATCTTTATTAAACTGATTTAAAAATAATCAGTTATTTTAAAAACTGAAGTGGGAAATGACGTGTGGGTTTTAGGTGGTGGTGATTGGCTGCGGATGGATAGTGGGGCACGTGGCGTGTGGGTATTGGATGGGAGAGGTTTGTTTGTCTGCCCAGATTGCCCCCTAGACTCCCATTGTTTGTTCATTTTGGTTTAAACTTCCAACAGCGCCCAAAATACAAGTGACAACTTTGGGAAAGTTGTCATTTATGGCACAATCATGTCTACAACTTTTTCCAAGGGCTTCAAATGCAATAAATAGGTTCTTCAAGGACCAATCTTGCATATTCTCATCATTTTAGGGACCCAATGTGTAATTTTGATTTTGACAAGGGTTTAAAATGACTAGTCTTCAAAAGATAAGGGACCAAACTTGTACAATCTTCAAACTTCAAGGGCTTTATAGGAAAATCATGACTTGGGCCCGGTTCTTTGTGCGGCTTCGTTTCCCGTGTTCGTTATTGCTTCATTCTTGTGATCATTTGTTGATATCACGATATCCGCACCTAAAATACACAAGACACAAATACAAGCATATATAGGGGTATTTTGATGATATTTAATGCATTTTAAGCCCGATTTGGACGATGAGACCATGTATAAAAGCAGTCTCATCAAGTATGTTGATGCCGACACCGCAAGTGGAAAGACTCTGGAGATCAAGTGGTTATTATCAAGGGTTCGTTCAAGGTTTTCTCGATGATAAACGGTGGAGATCTATACTCGATGTTATAATCGACCTTTTCTTTTATGTACGTATATGGTGTGTGATCTAGTCAAATGATCGTAAGTTATGAGAACTTGAGACGGCATCATCCGATGACGTCCGATCATGTAGAAGACATATTATGTAATATCTTTTTGACTTTCAACGACGATGTTTATTGAGACTTTAATGCGCGTTGGCGAAAGTGAGATGGTGTCTTTGTATTATCTTTTGAGTAGGCCTGCGTGTGAGCACCCTCCGATGACGAAAATGTTTTTCTTGTTAGTTATTTTTGATGTGTGTCCATGGCTATCCGGCCGATGGATATCCTTTAATTTGCAACCTTCCTTTTAACTGGACTTACCCGAAAATCTTGTCATCCATTCTTGTTGTCGAATGAGCTTCGTGTGATTCATAAAATTTTCATGTGTCGAGCTTGACGGTGACTGGTGGATAAGGATTTATTTATTCCTTTTTGGTGAGATACAACTTGACGACAAGTTGCGTTTTTGTAAAAGAACCAGTGGAGATCGTGGATCGAGATTCACGTGGGAACGTGAGGACTTCTTTATAAGGAATGCCCTCATCCTTCCGGGTAGTGAACAACTCGAGTATGAGGTGAGTAGAGCGCCGGGACGTCGCTCCCTTAAGGTGGTGAGGATGTAAAACCCGTAAAAATAAGGTCATAATTTAATTCTATTTTCAATTATTTTGAAATATTTTATAACGTTAAATACTATTATGCTTAACGGTTTAAGTTTAAACCGATATTGAATATTATATTTAAATATTTTGACGAGCAACAAGGACTACTAGTAATCGCGATACCGACGGTTGCCTAAATTTTTATATTTTATTATCGATCGTTTCGATAATTAATACTTTCGACGATATCGTTTTAATTACGTATCGAGTCGTTATATTATTATTTTTCGTGTGCGTTTAAACTTTTGAAAAGTATTTTTACGAAACCCGAGTCTCGTAAATATTTCAAAATTTACAATTTACATTTTCTACCCTTTTAAACTATTTTATTACATTTTAGACCAAAACTATCACAAATTGGCAAAAACTCATTTAAAAATTCATAAAACAAAAATCACCACTTCCTCCTCTCTTTTTCTTTTTGGCCGTACACCACCACACACAAAATCATCAAATTTTTTGATGATCTAGCTTGATTCAATCCAAAATAAAACAAGTCCCATTCCTAATTTTTTAAGGTGATTCTAATGGTACCATTTTTACCAACATGCATTAAGTTTTGAATTTTGATAAAAACTAAGCTTGTTAGGTGGAGATTTTGATCATGCATGTGTTACTAGTGATGATCAAATGATGTTTATGCAATGTTTTTATTAAAAAGATGAAGTTTTAATTTTTGGGTTTTGATTTTGATGATGTACAAGTGTTATGATTGGTTTATGATAATATTAGGATGTTAGAATGATGATAAAAGTTGTTGGTTTTGATCAAAAACATGATTTTGTAAGAGATTTTGAAAGGTAATTTTGGGCAGTAGGTTTGAAGCCATTTTCGGAGGCCTTAAGTCTGAAAATAGATTGATATTATGGGATTATGTTGTAGAGAATTTCTTTAGCTTCGATTTGATATAAAGTAGGCCTTCCAACTCCAAACGAGGTGGAAGATACACTAGTTTGATTTTCGTGTACCGGGAGACGTGTGTTGATACAATCCGAAAATTGTTGTCAATATTTGGATCGAATCTCGGGGACTATAAAATGAGTTTCAAAAGTATTCAAGGGCTGTTCTCAGGCTCAAAGTTTAGTATTTTGAGTCTATTTTTAGAATCAAGTGTTGGTTTTATTAATGGAGTTGTTTAGAATGGTCAAAATGGTTTCGTAAGTCAAGGTCGCTAAACTGTCCGGATTTTGTAAATCAAATATGTGTCGGGCAGGGAACTTTAGAAGTAAAATCTTTTGATGGGCTCTTGGGTGGACTTTCTACATATAGTATGTGAGTTCCTCAGGTAGTATCATGAAATTTTTATGTGTCTAAGTATGAGAAAACAGCTTGGACATTCGGTATGTTCCGGCAGATTTTTATTAAAAGCATAGAATAATAAAGTGAATGAATAGGAGAGTATAATAGTATCACTTGTATCGTCTTCTCTCAAGTTTGTCGTGATTTTATGAGTCGAGTTTTATATTCTTATGTATGGTTTATTTCTCGAGTCTATTATTAATGAACGCACTTTATTTGATAGTTTGCGGTTCTCGTGTTTGAAAGGCATCATCTATCATCGGCGATCGTCTCTTTACCACTATTGGCTAAGGTGAGTATATAGCCTTGTTTGCGCAATTATATGATTTTAAAAACCCGTGAGGGGGAATACATGTTTTATAAACTTAGAACACAAGATTTTTATGGTATGCTTGTCCCTCTTTGAGTGGACCCGTGGTTGCCTTTAAATTGCATTAAGTGATTGCCATTGTTAAAGCCTCAATTATGGACCGTTAATTAACCTATGATGGGTTGACCGCTAGTACAATTAATAGATCTATGGGGGAAGCCGCCCCGGTTCAGTTTTTGTGGACTTGTCACAGAAGCTTAGGCCCGACCTCCACACTGTTTGGACATATTGTATTGAGAAGTCAGGTATACGGCAATGTACCAATAACTTGGAGGTAACGACAATTAATAAATCTCTCGTCTTATTAGACTGATATGGGAGTGTCTAAGGGCTCGGTTCCATGAGCTTATTGCAACTTATGCTATATACAATTATTATTGTTGATGCAAATTATTATTTGATGCTTGTTAAGCATGCCACAAACTTATAATCTTTGCTTGTGTTCAAAATGATTACATAAACCTATAGATTTCACTCGGCATTTTTGCTGATTGTTTTACTCACATGTATTTCAGGTAATCAAGAAGTGGAAGCTTGGAGGTCACAGGAATGAAGTTGTGCACTGCTTTTGTTGTTCAAACTCTTTGATTTATTTATCGTTCCATTTTTAAAACAAACTAATATGTTGTTTTAACTTATCTTTTGGTAACGATTACTTGGGACTACGCTACTCTGATAAATGTTTTAGGAACGATAAATTTGAAACGTCTCCTTTCGAGTCGTTCTTTATAAATTGTGTGTTTTTATACCATTGTTTAGCACCCAAAGATATAATCCGCTGCGTGTAAATTTGGGGGTGTTAAATCTGGCCCCGCCTTTGAGGAAGGTACCCCCACAGCTTCACAAGAGGTACCGGCGTCCGACCCTCCTACACAGTTCAACCCTGACTGGAAGATCACCGCCGCTTCACGGATGAGACATGCCGGCGAATGCCGTGAATATCTGAATAACTGCATCCCTCCCGGTCTGGTCAGGGATGTGAATGCACTGAGCCATGTGGACCTAGTGGATGCGTACAATGGTGCCTTGGTTCATCAGATGGCCATGGGTACCTCCATGCGGGTAAGATTTAAGGTTGTCCTAGAGCATGTTGATTCTTTGAAGAGGAAAGTTGGTCGAAGAGAGAAAATGATTGAAGACAATAAGGCTCAGATTGCCGCCCTCCAGTCCCAGCTTGCTACTGCCGAGGCTACTATTAAAGAACAAGCAACACATGCGAATGCTCATGACCAACGTATAGCCGAGCTTGAGACTAAACTTGAGGCTGCAACAACTAAGGTATATATCCGTACCGCACCACGCCTACGTCACACTTTCCTGCATTTTAATACTTGTTATATAACATACAGGTGACTGCGGCAGAAGCTTCGGCTAAGTCCTCCTATGACCAAGTGTCCATTCTCATAAAAAAGCTTGAAGACGCACATGCACTGATCCAGGGTGAGGAGAAACTAAAAGAGGAGCTTGCTCATGAGAGGGTCGTGACTGAACAATTGAAGGAGGCGTCTACCCAAAAAGACGCGCTGGTGAATGCCCTTACCTCCGAGCGTGATGATGTGTTATACCCCCAACTACTAGCAGCCGGCCGCAGGTGGATGGTGGGTCATGGGACGCGCTTGGCCGTCACGAAGGTTTTGGAAGCCCCACAATTCGTTCAACAGTTTGCAGAACTCGTGTCGGATGGCATCGATCACGGCCGTCATGAGGGAATGGTCATGGCCGCAGAGCTAATAAGGAAGAAAAAAAACTTCACAAAGCATGCCTTCTTCAACACCGGAGCTGCTGAGAAGATGACTGCTTCTATGGCCGCAATGCGAGATCTCCACTACCCCTTCTTGGCCGATCTGGAAGCCACAAAAGATGCATCTAACAAGGAGATTATGGAGAAAGTAAGTCTTGGTGCCTTTTCTCAGGACGAGGGACATTCCCGGACTCCCTTTACTCCCTCACCCAGCCACCTCACTCTTCCTATTTATGAAGACGTTACCAGAATCGTAGTTGGTGAACAGCCATTAAGCGAGGTGCTGGAGATGAATGCAGCTCAAGCTCTGGAGCGGAAGGAACGTGGTGAGATATTGCCCCATCTGGCTGAGGAGCAATGGGAGATAGGTAGGTTTCTCCCCCATGTAGGGTGCTCCTTAATTTGTTATAACTCCTGGATAATTTGGTTTGCAACCTAAATATTCGTCTGTCGATGTCCACGAAACTTTATCCTTTTTGTTACATTATTGTAAAAATTTAGCATAATATTTATAAGTCCATGGTGGTCACGGCAATTTTGATAATTGGAAACTTGCTTATATTCTTTTTAGATATCATGTATCTGTGTCGCATGACGTGTCATGTCTTACCTAGAATAAAACCAAGTCTATATTTTACTAGACGTGCGGCGTGCGTCTTTACCATGCAAAGCACTACGTGAGCGCGACATATGGAAACTTATCACAACGTTTTGTGAGTAAGGTGTCTAGTAAAGATACATGATCAGCGTCACTGGGGTTGCATCCCTCTTATGTGACAAGTTGAATTATTAGGTTCACTTAATCCTCTTACGCCGCCTGGAGGCGTATAGTACATGTACGGTTATTGAATGAATGCATATGAATAAGAGATGGCACATTATAATAATAATAACTAAATCTATACGACAATAATAGAATCTAAAGAATAAAACAATTTTCACAAGAACGAGTCGTGGAGCTAGCTAGGCACCACAACATTTTATTAAAACGTTTACGTTTTTTGTTTTAACAAGATTGGAAAATCCTAAAAACAAAGGGAACCTAGAAAGTATAAAAACAAAACAAAGAGAACACATGGATCTTCATTGAAGCCAGATATAGCGAAGTGTCCATGCGGAAGCCGTAACTTTCAAAGATAGCACCTTTTATGATTGCAGATATTCCATGTGCGTTCCAGGTCGCGGCCATCCATGTCACGTAACTTGTACGTACCCCGTCCTAAGGCTTCCGTGACCTCATACGGTCCTTCCCACTTAGGGCCCAGCTTTCCTGTATTCTCCGCTCGACTTGCCTCGTTAGCACGATAGACATAATCTCCCGGTCGAAAAGAAACACCTTTAACTTTGGCGTCATAATAAGCCTTCATCTGTGCCTTGGACTTGGCCTCATTGATAGCCACTGTTTCTCTTTTTTCCTCCAACAAGTCCAGATTGATCCGGAGCTGCTCGTCATTTGTGACGACGTAAACCTCCGTTGTGCGGATGGTCAGCATTCCGATTTCCGCTGGTATAACAGCTTCGGTGCCGTAGGCCAGTGCAAATGGAGTATCCCCATTGGCTGTTTTGATGATAGTCATATGTGCCCATAGAACATGTGGCAGTTCGTCCACCCATTTGGCACTTCGTTCATCCAAGCGTGCCTTGATGCCTTCACCCAAGCTTCTATTTGCTCGTTCCAAGAGACCATTTCTCTACGGATGTTTAACGGATGCGAAGCGCCGTTTAATATTCAATGTTGCGCACCAGTCCTTGAATGGATTATCCGCGAACTGCTTCCTGTTGTCCGAGATGATCTCTCCTGGTAAGCCAAAGCGGCACACGATGTTCTCCCAAACAAACTTCTCAACTTGTTTGCCTGTGATGGATTTTACTGCCTTAGCTTCTATCCAGCGTGTAAAGTACTCCATTGCGATAACCAAGAACTTAACTCCCCCCGCAGCTACGGGAAAAGGCCCTGCAATATCAATCCCCCACTTATAGAATGGCCATGGGGATGTAATGGGTGTAAGTTCCTGCTGCGGATGTCGTGGTACTGGTCTGTGCACTTGGCAATCACTGCACTTGCGAATCATGTCGCGTGCATCCCTATGCATAGTAGGCCAATAATATCTTGTGCGTAGAGCTCGGGCTACTACGGATCGGGGACCCGCGTGCATGCCGCATAACCCTTCATATATCTCACTGATCACATAAGTAGCCTGGCGTGGCCCAACACACCGCAACCACAACTGTAAGAAAGAGCGCTTGTAAAGAATACCTTCTCGAAGCTCGAAGTGCTTCGACTTACTTCTGTTGCGCCGTGTCGCCTTTTCCTCGTCTGGAAGGGTTTCATTAGTCAAATAGTTGATGATCGGGGTCATCCATGTAGGTCCATCTTCCTCAACTATAGCTACGACTTCCCCTTATGTTATAGACTTTTCCTTTAGTATTTCCACCGAGACTTTCTTGGATAAGTGGGCGAAACTTGTAGACGCGATCTTGCTAAGAGCGTCCGCCTTCTTGTTTTCACCTCTTGGTATCTGCTTGATAGAAAATTTGCCGAAAGCCGCGATGAGTGACTTGACTTTCTCCAAGTATCGAACCATGTTATCCTGCTTGGCTACGTATCCCTCCAGAATGTGGTTTGTGACAAGCCGTGAGTCCACGTAGGCCTCAAGGTTGCAGACTCCCATTCTAGCAGCGATTTTTAAACCCGCAATCAACGCTTCATATTCTGCCTCATTATTGGTGGCTGTGAACTCAAAGCGCAGGGCGTATGTAAACTCCATTCCTTCCGGATTCGTAAGGATGAGACCAGCTCCTGATCCATCCGTGCATGAAAATCCGTCCGTAAATAATACCCATGGTTCTGCTGGAGTTTCCTCTCGTTGTACAATTGGTCTCTCCTCATCCGGCTTCTCTATCAAGAAATCTGCCAAGATTTGGCCTTTAACAGCCGTCCTTGGTATATAAGATATGTTATGTTCTCCTAATAGAATGCTCCACTCCTGTAGCCTATCGACGACATCTGGTCTGGAGATGACTTGTTTTATTGGTTGATCAGTAATAACTACAATTGGGTGCGCCTGAAAGTACCGGCGTAACCGTTTCGTAGCAAACACTAATGCCAGAACCAATTTCTCAATGGAAGAATAATTCAACTCCGTCCCTTGTAGTGTTCTACTTATAAAGTAGACCGGAGTTTGGACTGTGTCCCTATCCGTCATGAGTACCGCACTTATTGCTCCATGTGTGGCTGACAGATACATTATGAGCTCCTCCTTGGGTCGGGGAAGAGATGCGAGGTGTTGCTTGAGATGACCAAAGGCTTCCTCCGCTTCTTTTGTCCACCGGAAATCTCCCTTCTTGATTGACTTCTTGAGTGTTTTGAATAGGGGGGGGGGGTGATTTCTCCGCGGACTTCGACAAGAACCTGTTCAGCCCGGCCAACTTCCCATTTAATTATGTGGGAAAGGCTTGATGGTAACTTTATCACCGCGTCCGTCTTTTCTGGGAAAGGCTTGATGCCATTTGGATCAATCATATATCCAAGGAACATCCCTTTAGTTGCCCCAAACGTGCATTTCTTTGGATTCAACTTCATATTAATCTTCCTCAATGTGTCAAACGTCTCTTTGACGTCACGGAGAAGTGCATCCTCCGTATGACTTTTGATGACTAATTCGTCAACGTAGACCTCAAGGTTGCGGCCTATCTGTGAGTCAAAGGCTTTGTCAACAAGCCGCTGATATGTTGCCCCGGTGTTCTTTAGTCCGAATGGCATTTTTGTATAACAGTATACGCCTTGACTAGTATGGAACGCCGTCTTCTCTGCGTCCTCCTCCGCCATCTGGATCTGGTGGTATCCTTTGTATGCATCTAAGAAGCACTTAAAGGGATATCCACATAGGGATTCCACCTTCCAGTCAATCTCCGGTAATGGATAGCAGTCCTGCGGACAGGCTTTGTTCGGGTCTGTGAAATCCACGGACATACGCCAGCTCCCGTCATGTTTTTTGACCATGACCGGGTTGGACAACCACTTGTGGTAGTATACCTCACGCATGATACCTGCATCCACCAATTTTTGTACTTCATCCAATATTACTTGGCTGCGTTCTGGTGCCTGGCCGCGCTTCTTTTGCTTAACGGGAGGATATCCCTGGCGGATTTGGAGCTTATGTTCTACTATCGCCCGCGGAACGCCCGTCATGTGCTTGGGCTCCCATGCGAATACATCTAAGTTTGCTTTTAGGAGAGAGCACATGGCCCTCTTGTCGTTATCCGAGAGTGTTCCCCCTATGGATACCTCTTGTTCCGGATAGTCAGGATGTATTGCCACCTTCTAATTGGGAGGTGGTGATCCATCCTTGGGAGGAACAGGTGGAACTGGTGTTGTCACGGCATGACACTCGGATGGTGGTATGATTTCATTATAGATAGTGACAATTCCTCCTTCCACAGGGAATTTAATCATTCCGTGAGCTGTGGAGGGTACTGCCCGTATGGCTAGGATACCTGGTCTGCCTATGATCCCATTGTATGGAGAGTGTGAGCGTATCACAAAGTTCATCCACACCGTGGTGGAATGCTCTTCATTCCCAATGGTTACAAGCAGACGTAGCTGTCCTATTGGCCAGATGGTGTCTCCACTAAAGCCGATGAGCGGCGACGTGGCCGGTACTAATTGGCTTCTTATTTCTGGTCGTAACTGTATGAAACAGTGTTCGTATAGTACTTCTGCTGATGACCCTCCATCCACATACATACGGCGGACATTGTGTGTTCCAATGCTTATCTTAATCGTGAGAGGTGCATCGGCTATGTCACTTGCCGTGATGGGAGGGAAGGAGATTTCTCTGCCGCGTGAAAATTTTTGACTAATTTTCTGCCTTGTGCGGCACTGCCTGGATTGGATCATGTATATAGTCGGAGGCTTGCCCTTTTGGGGATCCTTCTTGTCATACTTCTTGTTGTCCTTTCCGTCCTTCCAATCCTTGACCAAATGTTTGAGTTTGCCTGACTTGATCAGTGACTCAATGTGCTTCTTGAGCTGGATACATTCCTCCGTGCCGTGGCCCTTGTCGTTATGGAATTCACAAAAGCGATTTCGTTGACGACGGTCCAGCAGAGTCATCATTGGGGGAGGTCTCGGGAAGTTGGCCCCTTCTGTCAGCAAGATCTCCCGGTAAGACATCTTTAGAGGGGTAAATTTGTCCTCCGACCGCCCTCCTTTGTTTTGGCTCTTGTAGTCTGAGCTCCTTCCACTGCCCTGGTTGCTTTGACCGCCCGGCTGTCTCCTGGACTGGTCGTTCGATCGATAGTTGTTTCCTTTTGAAGGGTAGGCCGCGGCTACCGTGGTTTCTCCCTCTATGAAGTTCCTGACCCTTTCCATAAGGTCGTCATATTTCTCCGGTCTCTTGTCATTGAGATGTCTGATTAATTCCCTGTCTGTTATGACGTGTATATAATCGGAAATTTTCAAAAGTTCTGGCATTGTCTTTGTGCGGGTGCACTCGTCATTGAAGCGTTCGGTGAAGGCTTCCATAGAATCCTCAGGCCGTTGCTTGACAGTTGCCAGTGAGACCGGGTCCCTATTATACTTCTTTCGCTGAGTATAATTGTTCTTGAACGCAGTACGAAGTTAAGTGAAGCTATCAATGCTTCGAGGAGGAAGTCCCTCAAACCAATCACGAGCATTGTCGGTCAAGGTTGAATTGAACATTTGGCACCATATAGGCATAGGCCATCGTTCAATTTTCGCCTGAGTGTCAAATATCTTTAGGTGATCGTCCGGATCACCAGTCCCATCATAGGTCTTGACGCACGCCGGCACGCGGCGCTTTGTATCCTCGGAGTAATTCCATATGCGAAGGGTAAAAGGGCCTTCCCTGGGATCAGCCCATGGACGGGTGAGATTAGGATCACACCATGGGCGGGAGAGATCTTCTGCTTCCACATCGCGGTAGTAGGGGCCGCCGTAGTACTCTGCATTGTCTGGTGGCAGTGGAGGAGTACGCCTGGGTCGGTGATGTTTGGGTGGAGGATAATCCGAATCCTCTCCTGATGGACCGGGAGAAGGGGGCGGTGCCCCATTCTTTGGCTGGGGATCGCTCTTGTGAGAAGATCTAGGAGCCTTCTTCCCGGTATTCATTCTGTCCCACACGCTTGTGCGGCGAATGGTTCTGGTTAGCTCCAGATCTGGTCGTTCGGGTGAACCGTCGGACCTCTCTCCCTCCTCACGGGATTGTAGTAGTTCCTGAATAAGCGATCCCCTATGCGTTCGAACACATTCCTAGGTTGGGGAGTTTCCTCAAAGAGGTTCCGCTCCTGGGGTCGTGTCCTTCGCTTCCTTTGAGTTTGAGGAGAGGTTCCTGGTCCGGTATTGCCAAAGTTGAGCCTAGATTGGAGGTCCCTCCCTAGGTTCAACCTGGATGCGATTCCTGGGACGATCCTCTCGAAGTTCTCCATGAGAACTCGAGTGAGATCTTCCTCACTAAGTGGTTCGACCTCGACTTCTTCCTCAGTCGATGGTCTGCGCGGCTCCTTGTTAGGGGGGTTGAGCACACTCCCTAGATCAGGGTTATCCAAGGTCGAAGTAGGTGGTGGGGTGACAGCGAACGTGCTTGTCACACCCATGGACTGAAGACCACTTCGGTTGTTTGGTCCGCCGGCTTGGTTGCTAGGGGATCGACTGGGAATGAGTGTCCCGTCCCCTGGGGACTTCCGATTCCCAGGATTTGTGTTCCTAGGGTTTCCTTGCGGATGTCCTTTCGTCATTGAGATATCGAGATGAGATTTGCTCTAGCTTAGTGTAATGGTCCCATGGATGGCGCCAACGTGTTGATACAAAAGTTTGGTGATCCTTGCTAGACCCGAATTAGGCTTAATTCGGGTTGGCTGGACTCCGGCTCCTGCACCAAGTGAATTATCTGGTTGGGATCATGCACACTAAAACAACATGCGTTAGGCTTACCGTGGGAATGTATCCCATGATGAGACTCCGGCGTGAGAGTAAGTAATCAGTTAGGGTTATAAGAATCGGATGAGATGTGAGTGTGTAGAATGTAATACCTTTGTGGAACCCTTGGGGGTTCCTTATATAGGCAGTGAAACCGTAATGGGCTGTCACTGATGCTTCGGCCCCAAGGAAAGGATAAGTACCAAAATTAGATTGATTGTTATCTTCTAATTATGGTGAGTGAATATCCTCTCCTTTAGGATATATCTGAATCATAGTAAGAGTATGATTCTGTCTAACCCTGTATCGGCCATGCCGGGTCGTGTGTCGCACACGTGTGTGCGGTTACTGTTCATCTAAGCCCATAGGCTTAAATGACATTAATCGCACCCATCCGTGATGGGCCGGATACGGGTAGTACCCGTGGGCCGGGTTAATGACCCGGTTGGGGACTATACGTCATCAAGAACGAATTAGATGAAATTAAATGAAATTACATACAATTAACTAAAGAAAGATGAAGGTTTGATGAAACCCTAGACTTGAAATCAATTAACTTGAGTGATATGGGAGTTTTTGAAGAGCTTTAATGGAGGTTTGGAGGCTTCGTTGCACACCAGCAGGTAGGGAGAAGAGGGTATTTTTTAAAAAGTGTAAAATAATAAAAGTTGACCCGCGGTTCCATATTTGAACCGCGGTGAACCGCGACAATTAGGGAACCGCGAACAGAGTCCACTGTTAACCCATGAAAATGAAAGAAAAATTTCAAATTAATTTTTCCTAAAATACTTAAAATATATTTTAAGAGTTTTGGAATTCATTAGACCACTTTAGAACTAGGTTATAATGCCTCGAAGGATTACGAGTAAAATCGAGACCGAAAAAGGACGAAACAAAGACTCGTGAAAGGGGGGGGAGGTGAGAGGATCAAAGAGGATTAGTTCAAGACCAAAGACCAATGCTCAAGAGATGAATGAAGACCTTGAAGATGTCAAGATGAGGAGATTGTGTCATTTACAGTGATTCATGACGTGCCTTTCCGGCGTAAGACGAAACGGCTTTGGTAATGAGCTATGCTAAGCTCTATTTGTTTCTCATTGTAAGATCACTTTAAACAAATGTCTTAAACTCTTACAAAAGATGATAAAAGATCTAGATTCACTTTCTCTCCCTCTTGATCAGATTTAGAGCATTGTTATGAGATACAATGGCAATATCCTTGGAATATTTCAATTCCAATTGTATAGTGTCTAAACTACACCATATGAACTAATTTGGTATTTTAAAGGATTTAGAAATCATCTTAGAAACGAGCTTAATTGCACACACTACACATGATATAGGGCCTCCTTGTCGTATAAGGTTGCAAACCATGTATATCATGCTCGATACTTTATACTTCGACTAACTCACCTTTCTGAGCCAAGTATCCGAGATCATGAAGGTTTGAGAGGGTAAATGAAGAGATGCACGTATGACACACAAGAGTCAAGGCAATGATGACAAAACAAGCACATCATCAACCAAAGATCAAAAGAATGATCAAAGGGTGTATGGAAGGACGAAAGCGTACATTTGCCACAAAGTGTATCCCAGGTCTTCTATGGACAAATAATACATCATCCAAGCTTGGCCACAAAGTGAATTTCTAGTATTTTATGAACTAATAACACATCTTTCAGTCTTGATATCTTCATCCCATTATGTTGGAGATCACAAGGAGATGATTCTTTAACAAGTGTAAGTGACTCATGACCACCAATGCATAATCAAATCAATGATTAGTCTTCATGGGTACCTACACCAAAGAAAGATGCAAACTAGTAGATACATTTCAAAGGTAGATCTAAAATGTATAAAGACTACTAAAGTGATCATAATCAAGATAAGTTAATATAGCATCAGTTTTTAGGAAAATAAGTTTTGACCAAAAAGGAAACTTTAGTGGAACCGACTCTTCTATGTAGTAGAGACCATAGATCGATCCAAGTTTTAAAGCACAATATACTTCAAAGATCTTAAATAACCTAGATCTGATACCAATTGTAGAAACTAGAAGGGGGGGGGGGGGGGTGAATAGCTTCCCCAATTAAAATTATGCTTGCCATTAGATGTGACTATTATTTGAAAGGTTGTTTCATAATAGTTAGGACAATTAACATTGCTTCAAAATCATTTGTTATATCAAGAGATCATGATAATGAATGACTAAAGATAATGACAGAGAAAGGAAAGAAAAAACCTAAAGGAAGACACCAAGGATTTATAGTGGTTCGGCAACGAAGCTCTCTCTTCCTTTCTACTCCACTACTCGAGTACAACTTAATCGATATTTTCACTATATCTACAAGCTCCATTCTTGGTGGAGAAAACCTTACATTGTCGCTTACAACAATTACTGACACTAAGCTAAATGTCGAGTTCTAATCCTAACTAGAACCAATTTACTCTTGTCACCCAATTTCTTTACCGACACAAGGTTAGATGTCGAGTTCTAATTTTATCTAGAACCAATCTACACTCGTCTTTCATTTCCATTTACCAACATAAGACTATATGTCGAGTTCTAATCTTAACTAGAACCAATCTACACTCATCTCTCACACCCACATCACTTTCAAGTTAAGTGAGAACTCACACACTCATACTCACACTTACATTACTTTAGAGCTAAATGAGAACTTACACACAACACACTAACACTTACATCACTTTAGAGCTAAGTGAGAACTAACACGCACAACACTCATACTCACATCACTTTAGAGATAAATTAGAACTAACACATAAGACTCATCCAAGTATACAAATATACCTTGGATCCATACAAGACTAAAATGAATAAACATGATGAACATGACTAGATCAATAGAAAGATGATCTTCATCAAGGATTCATCTTTTAACACATCACAAGTGTGTGAGTGATCTTTTCTTTGGACATATGAAGAAGGGGATCAAGAAGATAATAATAAGTAAACATACTTAACAAATTAAGTGATCATTTACTATTGATTGAAAGATAGAAAAGAGATTTAGAAGCAGAATATGAGTCCAAAAAGGTTAAAGGAAAATGGGAAAATAATCCACTATTTATAGGGACAAAGAGCCAACGACTAGTTTGCATGCAGTTCATTATTGTTCTCGCGGTTCCTTATATATAAAGAACCGTGGGCACCTATAAAGCACCGCGCGCTCTAGAGAATGCTCTTTTTTGTCCTGTAGTGGGGAAAGTCTATCTGGTGAGGTTTATTCCTCACAACGAATATCCAGTTTCATTTTAGAATATCCTAACTTCAAAATTTTCATTTTCCATTTTCATAAAACATTTTCCTAAAAAGAAAGTATATTTAAAAGGGTTTTTTCACATTTAATTAAATGTAAGTTTTAGTGTAAGACTTAAATGATTATTACCTAAATGATAGTGTTCATTAAATAATTTGTCTTATGTTTATCTTTAACGATAAATGTTTTTACACTTTGTCGTGATCAAAACTAAGAAAGATTAGTTATTACAATTAATGCTTTTAGACATCAGTTGCATTAATTCGTGTATAACCACACGAATTGATCAATCACCAAAACCTCAACAAGGAGAAGAACTAGTTACACGCCGGCATACCACTATGCTAGATTTTATATGTTACACGCATAATAGTAATTAATACTAACGGAAACACTTACTCATATAAACAACAAGGTGTGACAAGCAACGAACATGTTGGAAGAACATTTAAGGGAAATTCTCACCACCGTAGCGTAGATCGTTAGAGTGTTAGTCAAACCCACTCATTTACCTGATAAATTTTACCACTTTCATAACATATATAAGTAAGAAAGAAACCTTCTTCCCACCTCTAGACTTAGGTACATTCAACAGTGAACTCACATACTATTCCCCGATAAAACGATAACAATCTAGAATCCTTACATATACTATCTTACACGACCACGTACATTATGTGAGAGTTGTAAAACTCTGACCAAATCGTGTGTTGCGTATGCGGTGCATGATAGACGTCATCATTAGATCGCTACACTAGCGAAATTTATTTTGTATTATTTACGCGGACATATCATTTTTCTTCAAATACATAGGGAGACATTGTATATTAATCAAATGTAATTCATAATTCCACGAATTATAAAGTAAAATCCTTTATGAAACTAACTTGATTAACATAGTCTAAGAGGAAACCATGCGTCTCTTGAAAGGTCGCGAGATAGTCATGAATATTTTTGTGATCGTATTAATTTTATAAATAAGTCGAAATATTATTTAGTTTATTATAAAGCTAGAGGGAGTGGTGTACAAAAAACTCACCGTCATCTCAACACCACCTCAGCTTTCTCTATCCCCTCACTAACTCATCCAAAACTCACCTTTCAAGTGTACTAACGAAAAAAAATCACCTACACCTCACTTCCACCTCACATTTCCACTATTACTTTTATTTTTTTATTTATAAATTAAAACTTTTATTTCATCAAATTAAAACATACGTAAACTTCAAATATTAAAAAACATTACAGTTAAATCGAAAATTAAACATTATTATTAGCCATGTTTTGGATTAAATCGGCTCGAATGTTATGGTGCACTTAGGTCGAAAGGATGTACGCCATAACTTCATGAATTTGTGCATGGGTTCGTACGAGTTCGTCCGGTTGATGTGCTTCTTCTGAGAACCATCTGGGACATATCACATATCCTTTGTGTTTTCAAACCATATTGTGTAATATGATGCATGCACTAGTAATTCTTTCTTTTTTCATCGCACTTGTGAGATTGGCTATTATGGCCCATTTCTTTTTTAGAACATCAAACGCTCATACCACATCCTTCCTTGCCGATTCCTGCTTTTTCTTATACAATTCGATACTGATAATCGTTAGCGGGTTTCAGAATCGTCTTTACGAGTAGAACTAATTCAGGATATATCCCGTCAACAAGATA
Organism: Glebionis coronaria; assembly: GCA_025667525.1. Classification (NCBI taxonomy): domain Eukaryota; kingdom Viridiplantae; phylum Streptophyta; class Magnoliopsida; order Asterales; family Asteraceae; genus Glebionis; species Glebionis coronaria. The sequence goes on from CM046874.1 coordinate 71,159,753, forward strand.
GTATCCAAATGGGTAAGTAACGTCGTTAGCCACAAAAGAAATCTCTGGCGCTCTTTCGGTGTTTAAATCATTAAACAAAGGTGATTGATGTAAGACACTGATGTCGTTGTTAGACCCAAAAACACCAAAGAAAGCATGTCATATTCACAAGTATTACGACGCAAACGTATACTCATTCATGTTATCCATGTTGAAAAATTTGTAAAAGTGAAGAAGATGTATATAAATTTGATTTTGGTGTGTTTTAAAATTGTCTAAACAGGGGTATTTATAAATAAAAGAGGGTAAAATGAGGCCCACAAGATGTGTATTACAGAAGATAGCAAACCTACCATTGGTGAGATTTTGTTTGCCTAAGAAACCCCCTAGGCGTGAGGTGGTGGTGAAGTGGATAGGAACTCACGCGTAACTTTTGGCCACGTAAAAACCGTCAGTGGGATTTTCTCTCTCTCCCTCCGGCCTAAATACTTCTTATTTATTCTATCTTACTTTCCTCCAACCACATGTAAGAATAGCAAATCTCACTAACGATTATCATTAAGATAACATGATAATCATGTTCGGTCCGTGGTTTTTGAAAATCATGTGCGACACCTACGACTTAAATCGCGTCAAAAAAATCATGCACAAAAAATGAAAATGGTAAAAATAATGTATAGGTCTACAAAAAGAGGAGGGTTATTTTGGATATCATATTTATCTTGGATACAAAAGGACTTATCCCCACCATTCATCTCTATCCCATCTAATGGATAAGATTAAACATATTTAATTATTTTACTTATTTTTATAATTTAAATATCTCTTAAACCGTTAAACGTTAAACGAAAAAACATATACCATCGCGACGTGCATTTATAAGTTGTCTACAGATATGCATTATGATATACTTTTGATAGGAAAATAAATTTCGTCTTTTTTTTTCGTTTTTTAAAATTTGCGTAAAATATCATATATGATAATAGTGTTTCGTCATATATGATATTAGTGTTAGGTTACAATTTTTTATTGAATCATATATGATATTGGTTTATATCATACTCCCTCCGTCCCCATATTAAATGTCCACTTTGAATTTTTCTAGTCTTTCTTTTACAACTATGACCAAAAATATTTTTATTTGTGTTGTATAATACTTGGTGCAAAATATATGGATAGATATAGTTTTTAAATAGTTTTCCATTGGTATAATTATTATCAAGTAATATATAATATAAATTAAAATATTTATAGTCAAAGTTTAAAAAGTAAGACCGAAAAATGTCAAAGTGGACATTTAATATGGGACGAAGGTAGTATATGATAAGTTATATCATATATGATACTAGTGTTACTATCATATATGATATTGTTGGAAATACATTTCTACGTGTTTACAAAGATTTAGTCAATCCGATAATATATTAAGTAGAAGCTCGTAGTCTAGTATCTTTATATTAATTAACAAGGAAAGGCCTGGTCCATGTCATGTATGGCCGGCCCAACATTGTAAGCCCAAGTCCATCTTATGGGCTTGATATATAAACCCTCTCCTTTGATAGAGAGGGTGTGGGTTCTCATAATAAACACATACTAAAGTGTGAAATATTACTTTCTCTCGCTAAAGTGTGTGTGTGATTCTACCATCTTTCTATCTCTACTCTCTCTCTAGATTAAGCAAGATTTATAATATCCTACAAATGGTATCAGAGCCATGGGATAATTGTATAGTTTATGTGTTTGTGTTTTTTATTTTCGTGACCTTTTTTTATCTAAATCATTCGATCCATTTTTTTTGTGTTTTTTATGGTTTAATCTTGATACAAATCATCTACGTAGTTGTGGTAGTGATTTGGTATATTTGTTTTGGTTAAAAACACAAATTTTTTTGGTGTTTGGATCAGATTTTGGCTTGAAATCTCAAATTGGGTGTGTTTGATCCGAGAAAACAGGAAGTCGGTTGAAGGTATTCTTTCATTTTTGGAATAATTTGGTAATTATTGCAAAGTGGCTTTATTCCGAAAGTGGGAAAGAAAACAAATATTCCGAAAGTTGAAAAATCTGATATTGCGAAAGTTAAACATCAGATATTGCGAAAGTGACTTTTGCATTTATTGCGAAAGTGACTGACTTTATTGCGAAAGTGACTTTTGCATTTTTTGTTAAATTTCTCTGAAGGTGACTGACTTTATTGCGAAAGAGATTTTGCATTTATTGCGAAAGTCACACAATGTTATTGCGAAAGGAAGAATTCACATATTCTGGAAATGAAAAATCATAACTCATTCCGAACATGAAAATTTTTCAATTATTCCGAAGATCATAAGTTTTGATATTCCAAAGATCAAAAATTCAGTTATACCGAACATCAAAGTCTCTTATTCCGAAGATATTGTTTTCGATTATTCCGAAGATCAAAGACTATTTTCTTCGAAAATAAATTCTTCGTGAGTTTTTGTTTGCCTTGGAATTTTTGGTTTACCGAGAACATATTTTAAGGGATTTCAACATTGTTTCTCGACTTATACACACGAAAGCAATCACATTTACTTTCTCCCATTGTTCGATCAACCTTTTGTAAATCTTTACTTATGGAGTACACAACTCTTACAGATAAGTCCATCCTCTCGGGTACGGATCATCGTCCACCAATGTTGGTGAAGGAAATGTACGAGTATTGGACCTCAAGAATGGAACTTATATGTTGAATAAAGAAAATGGACATCTTATTTGGGCATCGGTTCTAAATGGACCATTAGTTTATGGTAGTGTAATAGAAGGTGCGGTTACTCGTCCTCGCACAACGAGTGAACTAACTGGAGATGCTAAGATTCAAGATAAGTGTGATAAACAAGCTACGAACATCATTCTCCAAGCCCTTCCTCTAGATGTCTACAAACTTGTGAGTAAACATAAAATTGCCAAATAGTTATGGGATAGAATTCGTGTTCTAATGCAAGGCACCTCGTTAACTAAACAAGAACGAGAGTGTAAGCTATATGATACGTTTGATAAGTTTGTCTATGTTCCCGGGGAGACTCTCAATGATTATTATTTGTGATTCACTTTATTGATGAAGGAGCTCAACATTTATGGCTTGTAATTATTTCAGACTGCAACCCGCCTTTCATATTAAAGTCAAGTATTTCTTATGAAAGCTTTGACACAACAACGAGAATTAATTTTCTCGGGCATGGTTTACTTTATAACCATGTATGGGATTGGGTTTACGTTATAACACAATCTAACACGAATATATGTACGCATCAGTGCATTTATTTGTTAAAACAAGAGAAATCTTGTTTTTATGAAGTTATCATCTCCACAAATCGTAGCAATTTACAACTGGTATCTACATACTCGACGATGTGACTACTCAAACGACGACTACAACTCTTTCGATAGAACACGGGTCAACAACTGAGGGGGAGCAATTGTCAAGCATACAGAATCTTCGATGTCGAAAGTGTCAAGTTCACAAATTGGTGTCTAGACAACGATACCAATCGTACATGTGGTCTCAAGAGATGACTTCAGACGTAACGAGGCGACCAACATTTGCCGACAAGAACAATTTAATCTTATCATATGATGCTCTCAACAATAAGGTACAACCTCGTCAATTCATTATAATATGGTGAATATGTGATCAATTTTTAAATCGGTATCATATCTCACAATTTGGTATCATTAAGATAAAACGGACTTGCATTTTTCTTCCCAAAAACTTTGTTAAAACTTCATTAAATCAATTGATATCAAAAATATCTGTTGGGTTAATATTTTTAATATGAGGGAGAAAATGTGATTTAATATGGGAAATGATTAATCACAAATGGTTTGACTTAACGTGATAGCTCATCCCGACATGTGTGAAATGTTTTCAAATATCGTGGCATATGTTAAGGGGGAACAAAATGGATTTGCTACATCAAAAATAGATTTCATGGTGATTTATACATACCCTCAACCCATTTATTTCACGACGAGGAAGATTATGGTGACATAAGGATGGTAGGATAGGTTAAGTCCAATGATTCTTTCAAAACCGGAAGAGTCTTCCCAAGAACATTACATAGCTAGAAATAGTAGTCATTAGAAAAGATGGAGAGTAATTGTGAATGTAGCTGAATGTCGACCAAGTACTTAAGTTAGCATTGAAACAATCACAACAAGGTGCTAATTATGACGTATTGGTAAGCATTGAAGGGGTTGAAGAATGAAAAAGAATTGTAAAGATAAAGGGTCTAAAGAAAGAAGCCCTCCTTACAACTTAGGTAGAAACCGGGTGAACACATATGCTATTGAGATCATTTTTAATGATGCTGGATATTGAAGATAGACATCATGGACCCAGTGATGCAATGCACAACTCATCCCAGCTAACTTAGATATCTCTTAAAAGATATTTGTTTTAATCACACGGAGATCAACACGTCATCTATCGATTTATTCACTCCGAGTAAATTGGTATTGAAATGGTGGCACTCCTCTCCAGCCTCCGATCACTAAAAATCTAAAGTGCACGATCGAGTCAAGAAACATTTGAGATCATAAAATATCTAATTAGGACACACTTCCATATTTCATTGATTCTACACACTCTATGAAAAGTAAGAAAGATTTTAAGAGTCCTTCGCAAAATCTTCATGATCTTGCCTGAACATCCGAGTAATACGAAAGTATTTACAATGAAGATCAAAATCCTTCTTGAGAGAACATTAAAAAGCTCATGGTAGGTGACTTGTGCGATTCTTTATGAATCAAACTTGTGATAACTGGAAAGCAACAGTGGTTTAATTCTTAACTGAATTTAAGCACGTTCTAGGCCTCTACGCAATATCTTAGTGATCTTTCCAGAACAAGTGACGAATGGAAATCCTTCTAGTGTTAAAATCAAACAGCACTTGGTAGGTAACTTACAAGATTCAATATGAATCAAGCTCGTGAAAACTGGAAAACAACGATGGTGCGATTCTTTAATGAATCACACTTTTCCCAGGAATCGAAATTGACGGCTTCAATCATACGGATAATTTTATCCAAATGATTCACTCTTTAGGTTGGCATTCAGCTTTGGACGGTCGAGTAAAGAGAACGGGTTAACCGGCGAAATCTTGTCAAGGAGATTTTTAATTAATCTACCTACCACATGTACGATATTTAATATCGTCCAACGGTCTTCACCGACCGGAGGTAAAATGCTACCGAATTAGAATGAAATTTTCAAAGCCATTTTGTTCGTGTCTACTTATGTTACTACATTTGAAGACGGTGGCATTGCGGAATCCGAGAAGAAGTCATCCCCGCATGATTATACTTTATACACTTAATAGTTCAACAAATTCAAGAAAGCCTAAAAGTCAAGTATTCCGCTGTATCGACTCTAAAGCTTTCAAGAATTACAAAGGTATAAGCATGTGGGACATGAAGTCACGAAGAGGCGGATATCACAAGTGATGATGCACAAGATCAAGGAAAGAGATAAATGTTCAAGATTGATATCAAAGATTACATCAACATATTTACCAGAAAAGAAAAGGAAAAGAAAAGGAAAAGAAAAATGAAGACTACGAGCTCAAGACAAGCATAGTATACTAGGTTTATTTTAGTATTGTAACTCGGGTAACACACTTGTTTGGAGTGATCTCCTTTAGGGAGAGATTGTTGGAAATATGTTTCGACGTATTTAGGAAGATTCGGTCACTCCGAAAATATATTAAGTAGAAGCTCGTAGTCTAGCATCTTTATATTAATTAACAAGAAAAGGTCCAGTCCATGTCATGTATGGCCGGCCTAACATTGTAAGCCCAAGCCCATTTTATGGGCTTGGTATATAAACCTTCTCTTTTGATGGAGAGGGTGTGGTTTCTCATAATAAACACATAGTAAAGTATGAAATATTACTTTCTCTCTCTAAAGTGTGTGTGTGATTCTACCATCTCTCTATCTCTACTCTCTCTAGATTAAGCAAGATTTACAATATCCTACAGATATTTAGTATCATATATGATAATTTTCGACAACGAAAAAAAACGTGAAAAAACAAAGAAAAAAATTGTCGAAAGTATATCATATAGCATATTTGTAGAAAGATAATTAAATGCCCGTCGTAATGGTTTATTTTTTTCACATAACGATTGACGGTTTAAGAGATACTAATGTTTTAAAAAAAAGAAGAAAATTGTTTTTGGTTTAATTTAATCTGTTGAATTAAGATGAAAATGAATGATGAAAATTAGTCTTGGTTTACAAATAAACTTTTAATATCCAAATAAACTTAAATCCTAAAAAAACATATGAAAAATGTGTAACATGTCTCCGTTGATAAGTTTTGAAATCTTTTTATTGATAATTTACGTGATGTTTTAGAATTTTTATAAAAAGTTAGTCAATAAGTAAAATAGTAGTATCAAATAAGGGGCTAAACTCTCAAGTTTTTTTAACCTGTGTACTCATTTTTAAAACTAAAACTAAAAGATAAAATAATACGTATACTAAAAGTTAGAGGGTGTCATGTGAAAGATGAGAAAGATTCATTATCTTCGCATGACTTGATTATTCCATATTATAAAAAATCTTTTGAAACTTAAATCAAGTAGAAAAATTATCAACAATATTTTAAGATTAAAGTATATTATCTTTTAGGTTACATACTCATCATATTTACAGCAAAACTCAAACTAAATTTAGCCTGCCGTTAAAAATTTGGGGGCCTCTCGAAATTTTGAAAGCCTTATGCGATTGAGCACTTTGTACATGCTTAAATTTGGCCCTGATAATAATGTAACATAAACTTATATAAGAAAGGCATGCGTGGTTCAATAGTTCAAGCATCACATTTAGAATCTGAATGAAAATTATAGTGAGCAAATGTATTAACTGTAGGAAACGATGTATACTTTTATTAAATAACAATAATAAAATTAACAGAAGCAAAGAACATGATTAAATAACAAATAAAATTAAAAGCAGTAAGAATCTAAAGACGAGGCACGTGTTTAACACGCTTCCCTTTTAACAGATTCGGCGTCTGTTTCCCAGGGTACAACGTTTAAACCTGTTGTACAGCCGGACTAGACAAACTTGCCTGAAAGATCATGGAAGCCTTCTACGTTTCTGATCGATAACTATTGGAAAATTGGTCTGGTAACGGAGTAGGAAAAAGACTACGTTTTTCCTGTGTCTTAACTGAATGAGAAGAGGTTATATTTATATTAAAAACTTGACTTGTTCTCAAAGAAAATATATACCAAAGCCAGGAAAATCTGTTATAACTAAAATAGATTTCCTGTCTTTTTAACACACAAAAATATTCTGTGAATAACTTCAATATCTATTCCTAAAATAGCTGTACAGAATTTTCTGGAAATAAAATTTGAATTCGCAGCAAAAAAGATACCGAAATCTGCCCACACCCAAGCCAGTTTTCGGAGCTGCATTCTTGTCCGCAGGTCGCGCGCTTGTGCACAAGTTCAGTAGATTCGAACCCGTTTTTGGCCTAGAAGTCTCACTTTCTGCACCCCCTCCCCCTTCGCGCGCGTAGGCATGGGAGTAAAAACCCACAAATGAATATTGTAGGGTAGAAAGTAAGAGTTTCTTATAAACATGTATTAATTTCATGTTTTTGGCGATGTGGGACAAATATTTTCCAAATTTTGTGTCTCACGTGACTCTCTTTGAGACACGATATCTCATTCATATTAACTCCATATTTGACATACTTTAGCTCGTTGTGAAGCTCTATTCGAGGAGAACGCAAAGCTACTAAGTACTACAAATATATATAACATATACATATATGAAATTATGTCCAAAGTATTGCAAAAACTCATTTTTACAAAACTTTTCCACCAATCCCCCACATGAATGGGAATCGGTCGAAAATACACGAAAGTTTCGGCAAAATTTATGCGGTTAAGTCTTGCATAGGATAGGTAGGTGTAACCGTTTGAACATTCCCTTGTGAGATGCACTTAGTCTCCTAGATCTGAGTAGACGCGATGTCCTTGAACTCGGCCTTTGTTTACGTAGACGACAATGCACACTCACACAAGACTCTCCCTGACCTTGTTAAGTCCTCATAGTCGTGTTCGTTATGGTCATGAACACTCGCCTGGTTCTGTAAGAGCTCTTAGAAATTGCGCCCCCACAATTTCCTTCGAAGCGACCCCACTTCTCTCTCACATAGGTGATTTCATCTCGAGTCATTAAAAACATATGTTTTATGATTTCATTTTGAATCATTATGCTTTATGATTTCATCCTGAATCATTAAGCCATATGTTTAACCTTTCAACAAGTCACTTTGTTCTAGGAATAGACTAGGAAAGTTCCTGTATTAAGTAACTCCCCCACATTGACGCGACTTCCCCCACATTTCTATGATTAGGTTGTCCTGTTGAACCCAGATCTTGGGATCTCTAGTCAACTGGGTTAGGTTTTCCTTCATAGAAACTCATTCCTTTAAGGGCTTAGTCCCATTCCTTTAGACGGCTTACTAACTAACTCTCTGCTTAAGCCTTTCGTAAGCGGATCCGCGATGTTATCCTTTGACTTTACATAGTCAGTTGAGATAACTCTTGTTGAGAGTAGTTGTCGTATCGAATTATGTCGACGACGGATATGTCTATACTTTCCATTATACATTGTCTTATGAGCTCTACCAATTGCCGATTGACTATCACAATGTATACTAATGGTCGTTACCGGTTTAGGCCACTTGGGTATGTCCTCTACGAGTTGACGTAGCCATTCCGCCTCTTCTCCGCATTTATCTAACGCGATAAATTCTGATTCCATTGTGGACTTAGCTATTACAGTTTGCTTGGAAGACTTCCAAGATATAGCGGCCCCTCCTAGTGTAAACATAAATCCACTGGTCTATCTATAATCCTTTATGTCAAATATCTAATTTGCATCACTGTATCCTTCAATAACAGATGGATATCTAGCATAATTCAGTCCATAATCACGACTGTATCTCAAATAATGAAGTACCCTAGTCATAGCTTTCCAATGTGCATCACTTGGATTACTAGTTTATCTACTTAGCCTGCTAACGGCATATGCTAAGTCAGGTCAGGTACATGTCATCAAATACATCAACATGCCAATAATTCTTGAATACTCTAATTGGGCAACACCTGCGCCTCTATTTTTAGATAGATGCAAACTGGTGTCAATTGGAGATCTACCTAGGCCGGAATCCCCCACATTATGAGTATTAAGAATTTTGTCCACGTAATGTGCTTGACTTAACGCAATTCCACTCTGATTTCGTATGATCTTTATTCCAAGGATCACATCAGCCCAACCCATATCTTTCATGTCAAACTTTGATTTCAGCATGTCTTTAGTAGACTTGATCATCTTATCGTTACTGCCAACGATAAGCATATCATCAACATAAAGACACAAGATTACATATCCACTATTCGTGTCTTTGACATAAACACACTTGTCGCATTCATTAATTTTGAATCCACCCTCTAGCATGGCGTGATCAAAATTTTGATGTCATTGTTTTGGAGCTTGATTTAAGCCATACAATGACTTAACAAGCCTATAAACTTTGCTCTCTTGTCCAGGAGCCATGAAACCCTCGAGTTGGTTCATGTATATTTCTTCTTCTAAATCTTCATTTAGAAAAGCCGTTTTCACATCCATTTGGTGAACTTCTAAATTCCTTAATGCGACAATAGCAAGAATCATCCTAATAGAAGTTATTCGCGTAACAGACGAATAAGTATCAAAGTAATCTAGACCTTCACGTTGTCTAAAACCTTTGATCACCAATATTGCTTTGTACTTAACAATGGTGCCATCAGCTTTCATCTTCTTCTTGAAGATCCATTTATAAGCTAGTGGTTTACAACCAGGAGTGTTGGTCCCTTGTAATTAGTACTATACTTAAGTATACTAAGTATAGTCCTAACCCATGGTTAAGTAATGCAATAAACTTAATACAAGTAAGTAAATAACACAAAGGTTTTCAACGTTTATGATTGTGGTAAAATACGACCTTTTAGGAAAAAGGCGTAAAAGCGGAAAGTATTATTAAGTGATGATTTAGGAAAATCAAGCACTAATGACCCAATGAAGTTCCAAGTTCGTTTCCCAAGGAGGTATATGTGTGTGAATAATTCGTAGCAAGGTTTGAGATTAATATTGGATAGAAGGGGATGAGAAAAGAGGATGACGAAGACGTGAAATTAATTACTACTACGACGAAACGTAAAACCGTAAAAAGTACAAAAATAAAAATTAATTCTAAAAATTACCAAAAAATCACCAAAAATAAAAATAAATAAACTAAGAGTTTACCAATGATCAAAACTTTTTCAAACCTTTTAATTAATTAAATATTAATTTTTAAATGCTAATTAAAGCCCTAAAAATCAAATTAATTATCCAAAAAGCCCAAATAAAGATTTTTCAATTGGTAAACCTCTAAAATGACCTAAAAAGATTAAAACTATTTTGATAAATTTTTAAACTAAGAAAAACTATTTAAAATGATTTAAAAACTATTAAAACTTAAAATAATTATAAAAATTAATCTAAAGATGGTAAAATTAATCTAAGAGTTGCAAAAATCCTATTTTAATGTATTTAAGCTAAGAAAAATATAAAAAGTGCAAAAATGTGAAATTTGAAAAATAATAATAAAATAATATTAAAATAATATTAAAAATCCAAAAATTCTAAAAAATTCTAAAAACTTGCAAACTAGTTTATCTTAACCTAAATAAACAGAAAATGAAAGTGAAATGACCAAAATACCCCTATTGGGCCCTCAAATGGGCCAAAGCCCAAAATAGTCAAGCTTAATGGGCTTTTTAGCCCAAAAAGTCAAAAATAAGCCCAAATGACTTGGAAAAGCCCTATCTGACTCAAAATTCAGTTCTAAACACAAAACTCTGAAGGCCCAAAAGCTTAAAGTGAGCTTATCACAGCTTAATGAACAAACAGCTTATTCTTATTGGGCCAATAAGCCCATTAAGCAATAAGCCAATGCCATAAGCTCTAATTTGACACACAACCTTCTTTTGGGATACTAAAGAGATCTGTAAAAAGAAATTTTGAAAAAGCACACTCAATAAGCCAGTAATAAGCCAAGTACAAATCCACTAAAAGACAAAATAGTCGGGTTAGAGTTCTAGGGCACCTCAGGACTTGATTCAACTTGCAAAAGGTTAAAAATGACTTCAATAAGCCAAATCAATCAATCAAAATCCAATAAGCAAAACCAATAAGCTGGAATAAGCCAATAAGCACTTATGAAAAATGCAATTAAGTTGGTTTTCTAGTCAAACCCTAAAGTCAACCCACCAAATGCTCCAGTATGAACAAATGGGTCAAATAATGAGCACCTATTACAGAATCAAAGTTTTTGCTGGTTAAAATAAGCTAGAATAGCTTATTGATAAGCTGGTGTCCAATTAACACTAGCAGGGGGAACTTTCAGTAGGAACTGGTTCCCACTGCCTTGACTATTTGACCTTTGATTTTAGAGAGATTCTGTATGTTTTGTTGGAAGACAAGGGCACCCAAGTGATCAGTTAATCACAAGGAGTCACAATCAAGCACAAAAACACACTTCAGTATCACCAATTAGCACAGAAAAATCAAAAGATGCTCATATCTAGCACAGACATGGATATTAAGCTGTTATGAACACTTAAGCAGTTCAAGCTAGAATAAGCACTCCAAATTCAACCAGATGCATAAACAAGCTATATAAACTATTATTAAGCACAAACAAACTTAAATCAATCACTAAATCAAAGATTATAAGCAGAAATAAGCATATGCAGGTTATTGATGAACACTAACATGCATTGATGAACACTAACTCTTTTACTGATATAGATGACCACAAATCCAATTTCAGCACTCAAATCCTACTTCCCTGGTTGTATTAACTTAGATTTAACACTTGTTAACCCTAGTCTATGATTAGATCTAGGTTTCCTCTAAATTTCAGCCAATTTAACCAAGTAATGAAGATTTTATAGCCTATTTTAGGATCTAGGTGTTTATATGCACAAAGCTTGCAGATAAATGTCACTTAGCACTTATAAGACATGTTCCAACACAAAGTAACACAAAGCACCAACTCAAAATAACACAAATCTAAAACAGGTTGTTATCCCAAACACACCTTAATCCACAACTTTTCAAAGCAACTTGTGATTTCAACTAACAACCTACTAATTTTATGATTAAATCACACTTCCTAGATGAATACTAACAGATTCAAACACAAAAATCACAACCTTAAACACAAGAACACAAAATCATAGTCCAAAATCAAAAACAGGCAATATCATGAAATTTTTAGGGGAAACTTAAACAAGAGGCCATACCTGTCCTCCACAACATCCTAGGAGGACCAGCAATGCTCCTTGGACCTTGTTCAACAACTAGAACAAGACCAAGGTTCTTCACAAAGAGGATCAAAACCTACTGATGTTCGAAGTAGAACAAGGTTTTGATGATTATGATTCTTCAACACAAATGAGCAAACAACTCAACCAATAGCTTAAATCTCTTCTCAGGCTTGGTGTCAACAAGCTTGAAGGATCTTAAGTCTTTTGGCTAAGGGTTAGTACAAGATAATAGGTAAAACAGAAACAAGGATTTCAAGGTTTTTGAACCTTTGAAAACCTTTCAAACATAGACGTGCCTTAACCACAAGATTAAGGAATGTCTATAACATCAAATGGAACTCAGATTTCAGCTATTCTAACACCAACTTTTATAAAACACAAAAGAGATTTCACAAATTTTAAGAAATTCAAATTTTATTTAAATAAAAAGGAATTACAAAGATAATAGCCAAAATATGGAACAAAGGGACTCTCACAAGTTGAGGTCTCCTTTTATAGGCAAATGCTTACAAACACTATTCATAAACCCTAGCAACTGAATTTCCTAAATTATCCTTGCAGAATCTTCTAGGCTTGTTGCCAGCTTGTTTGGTTGAATCAGGGACGTTCATTGAGTGCTTAGTGACCAAGGAAAGGTTTAAGTTCGTTGATTTTGCCATGTCATGATCCTTTGCCAAGTGTCATCATGTGAGTAGGGCTGGGGGTATCTTTTTGGTAGTGGAGTTTAAGGTTTTTGTTGTGGGATGTGATTGAGCTGATGTGAATTACACGTGGGAACAACCAATTTCACTTTCCCCTTTGTTTTCTTTCTTTTTAAACCTGGGTAAAAAGGGTGTTCTTCATGGTAAAAATTGCTACAGTAAGTGTTACCCGCTTATTTAGGAATTTGAACTTTAAACTTGGCAGTTTTGGTCCTTTGTTTTTGGGAAAAGATGCATAACAAGTTTTTCAGCCAACAAAACGTGTTCCCTTTGTTTTTGAAGTTATGAATTTCACACTTTTGCCCCAAAACTTCGGCAAAAGTGTTTCAAGGGTTGTTTTTGTCATTTTTCCATAATTGAGGAACTGAATTTGGACTTTCTTGATCTTCAAAGGTCTTCATATTATCTTTGACTTCATGAGGGATCATTTTTGACAAATTAGAATTGATGAGGGACTAATCTTGCCATTTCTTCAAAGTTGAAGGACCTTTTTGCAATTTTGACAAACTTAAGGGACCAAACTTGTAATTATCAATTCACAAGGGTTTTAATTGTCATTTCTTCATTCATTGAGGATCAATCTTGTATTTCTTCAAGTCTTCAAGGTTTAATCTTGGATAATTCATGAACTAGGGCCCGGTTCTTTGTACGGCTTCGTTTCTCATGTCCGTTTTTTCTTGTTTCTTGTGATCTTTTCTCTTTTTCACGATATCCATACCTAAAACACACAAGTAAAGAAATACAAGCATATATATGGTATTTTAATCACATTTTATGCATTTAAAGCCCAAAAAGAATGATGAGATCATGTATAAATGCCATCTCATCACTCCCCCATACTAAGCCATTGCCGTGCCCTCACGCAATGCTAGAATAAAGTATCTAAGCATCACCAAAACTCAATTTTATTATCCTTTATTGAAAAGTAAAAGACTTGCAATAATACTACGAAAATGTGTAAAGACATAATGTATGATTTTCATCACGAATGTGACTTTTAGGGTCAATGAATAGAAACAAGTAAATGTCCCATAGAGTAAATTTCGTCATCCTTGATTGTCATACATTCCATGCTAAGTGCGAAAACGATATCATTGTTAGTACAAGTCACAATGCTAACACTACTCATACGTCCAAATTGTGTAATACTTTTTCTCCCCGCAATCCTAGTTATTATAAAAGGAAATGGGTTACTAGCATTTTTTAACTATTTGTCATGGATCACAAGTGATTCATATTGACTTATTTGAGTATTTATTAGTCCGAAAGCAAAGTAGCACGATTTAATCGATAGTTAGCCGAAGGACAAAATCTTTTAAAACGGCTTCTCGTGTATCTCCTTAAGTTCATATATTGGCATAACTCGTTTCACTATTTGAGACCTTTCTCGGACCGATATTTGGCATGTACTTCATACTTCAAATCTTGGGAAGACGTTCTTGAAATTATGGTATTCTCTTCATATATTTGGAATTTCTTCACTTGACGTTTTTGAGAGATTCTTCATATTTGGACCACGACTTCATCATTTTTCTTCAATCTTTAATTTGGACTTCGATATACAACGATCCGCCTCCTTTTCGGACTTGGATATATTTATCCTCATACCTTGTAAGGGTCTTTTTGGATAGACTTTCTCTATGATCTTTAGGGGAGTAATTGCTTTTCGTCGTGTGTCTCGATCCTTCATATTGATTTAGGAATAATGATACTTCACATCATCTTGGATCTTTAGCAACAAAATAGAGCTCCTCATGCCTTGTTAGGGCCTTTTTGGATCTTCACCAATCTTCGCATCCCGCTTCAATAAGTTATGCCTTAGCTATGAACTCTATTCAACCCCGAGCAACTTTCAAACAATCTTGGGCTAGAAGCTAAGTAACCTTTTAAATCGTACGTCCTTACTTATTGCAATTATTTTTGCTCCTAATGCATTGATCTTATGGGAAGAAAAAGCCACAATTAAAAACATATGAGTTTTTGAAAGAACATTTTCATGTTCTACGTTTAGTATGATCACTTGTCTAACTCTATCACTTCTCGTTCTTCACTATATAAAGACCTCTAATTAAAGAGACTCGTGAATACTTAGCCATGCAAGTCAAAATTAAGCCAAATTTGGATTAGCTTTCATTAAGACTATATCAAATCAAAGTTTTGGGTTTTCAAGCCACCTATAGGATCTTGCACTTTCTTTGACTTTTTCAAGTTTAGAGAATGCATTTTATAGTTCCCTTGATAAGTGACTTTCTAGGATCAATTATAGGAACTTGCGAAAAGTTCTTGTTCTTAACCGGAATGAGATAAGACTTTCACGTTTTAAAGTTCCCTATATAAAAGTCTAGCAAAACTTGAATTGAGCGGGTTAAGGAATGTAAAGGGCTCCAAATGACCATCAAGTCAAAAATTAGCTCTTATTCTACCCATCGGAAAATATACATTCGTGTCTTAAAAACACTTATGAAAACTAAGAAAAATTTTAAATTTGGCCATTTTTGGCCTTATTCGCAACAAAAACAAAAACATTGAAAGTTGGAAAGCGTGAGGGCGTAGCAAAGCAAGTATCTATTCACCCCCCCATACTAAAAGTAAACATTGTCCTCAATGTTTCGAGTCTAAAGGTGGAGCACCCCCATACTAGAGACGAAGAATCGAATGCTTAGGATCTAGCATGGAAAGGTGATCAACAATATATCTAAAGCCGTTTATTAAATATGCTAAAGGATAATTGTTAGAACAATAAAGGATATGTCATGGATTTGTGAAAAACTTCTTCAAGCAAACGATGGAGGCTTATGTAAACGAACACGAGAGTCTTCAATCGTAGATGATGATGATGATCTAGATAACACAATCACAAACAACCACGAGACAACGAGTTGGAAGGGCACAAATCCCCTCTCATTAGTTATTAGTAAGCATAAAAGATAAGCATGGGATGTCCCCCACGAGGCACATCGTTTTTGATTACCGAGTCATGAGCTCGACTCGATCCCCTCAATGCTAATTATCATTGGGGAAGGTGACTTGGTCGAGGTCAACCATTGAAGGAATTTCCCCACCAAAGTAGTGCTTAAGCCTATGTCCATTCACCTTGAAGTTAGGACCATCATCTTGAGCTAGCTCGATGGTCCCATAAGGAAACACTTGTGTAACGGTGAAAGGACCCGACCAACGAGATTTCAATTTCCAGGGAAAATATCTTAAGTCTAGAGTTAAAAAGTAACACTTGATCACCAACGTTAAAAAACCCGGTTTTTAATCTTTGCATCATGAAACTTTTTAGTCTTTTCTTTGAAAATCAATGAATTTTCATAAGCATTGTCTCTTAATTCATCCAATTCATTCAATTGTATTTTCCGCTGATCTCCCGCGGTCTTTAAGTTAAAGTTTGCATGCTTCAGGGCCCTCGTAAGTGTGAAAACACTTATCCTTTTACCACTTATTTCCAATAATAACAAGACCAAAACGTGTATTTTATGTCGTAAAAGTCGGAATTATGCGTGGTTTTTGTTTTTATTGTGTTTTAGGACCAAAAGATGCAAAAGGAAGAAAACATGGGCTATCACGGGCTTTTATCGAAGAAAAAGACTAAAGACGAAGTCGAAAGATCGAGAATGCAAAAAGAACGGAAATCCAAGGCCAATTCTGAAGATTTATCGAAGAAAAAGTCTAAAGACGGATGTTTAATGAAGTCGAAGAACTCAAGTCTAATTATAGAAGAAAATTATAAGACAAGTTCAACTAATATCGACTAATCCCGAGACGACGTCGAGAAAGACAAAGATTAAGTCGAGTCGAGTCGAGAAGAAAGAAATTAGATCACTTAAGCATGTAATCTCCCCACCTCCTATAAATACCCTCCTAATATGTCATTAGGAGGGTGTTAGTGCTTTAGGTGGTTAGTTTTTAATAGTTGTAGTTTAATTTTGAAGTGTGTTTTATTTTTCTCTCTAGTTTTCCAAGTTTATCAACTTCAATCTTGTAATAATTTTGATATTAATCTTTAATCAATCAAGCTTATTTCCTTAATTCTCATTCTACCTTTCTTAATCTTTTACTTAATCTTGATAATCATGTAGTTTTATCTTAATCTTGTTGATGGATTGATTGTTTAGCTTATTTGGTTGCGCTTATTAAATTGGTGATCTTAAAAGTTTCTTTATAAAAGTGCTTATTTCTTTAATCTTAGAGTTTTAATAGTTTTTATATATAAGTTGTTTTTGATAAGTTTAAGTTTTTTATAAAAAGTGCTTTTTAATTTCTAGCTTATTTAATGTTTAAAAGTTTTTAAATTCTAGCTTATTTGTTTTTCTTATAAATCTTTTTGGTTTAAGTTTTGGTAAGTGCTTATTGATTTTCGGCTTAATTGTGCTTAGTGCTAAGTTTGAGTGTTTCAGATTATTTTTATAACCCTTTTATTCCGGATAAGGAGCTTCTTCAAGTATTCCGGATAGTACTCATCTAGTTATTCCGGATATGCATCTTCTCCTTTATTCCAAATAGTAGTTCTTTCAGTTATTCCGAATAGTCAGATTTTTCCGGATAAGGGCACGTACAACATATTCCGGATAAGCAACTTTACCTTCATTCGGGATAAGCATCTCTGCTAGTTTTTCCGGATAAGAGATTCCGGATAAGGCCATTTGTTACATATTCCGGATAAGCTTTGTTTTCATTTTTGCGGATAAGGTATCTAAGTCACATTCCGGATAAGCAGATTTTGGACAATCCGGATAGAAGGGTTAGAGTTATTCCGGATAAGGGATTTTCATTATTCCGGATAGTGATCAAGTCGTTTTTATTCCGGATAGTTTGATTTTGTGGATTTCGGATAAGCAGAAGTTACTTATTCCGGATAAGCTTCATATTCAAGTATTCCGGATAAGCTTCCGAACCATATTCCGGATAAGCCGTTCGATATTATTCCGCATAAGCATCAGTTTTAACATTCCGGATAAGCCACAGTTCTACAATCCGGATATTATTCCGGATAAGGTTTTGTTTTTACAGCTTTTGAATTTTTACTTTTCCCGCCTTTTTACTTAGCCTTATTCTAACTTGTCTTATTTTAGTTTAAATATTTAAAGTTTACATTTTTATAAGTTTTAATCAGTTACTTTTCAATTTTTTAAAGTCTTCATTTTTTTGTTTTAAATTTTAAAGCTTTCATCTTTAGTTACTTAATGACATTTTCATTTTTAGTTTAAAATAGATAACCAAACCTTGTTATTTACCACCAAGAACAATTGAGTCGCACTTTCAACCAATAATCAATTCGAAAAGATCGGTTTAACGAATTTTTATACGAGCATAAAAACCTCATATTAAATGGCGCCGCTGCCGGCTCTTTTCGTTAAGATTAACGGTTTTAAGTGAGAGACGCGTTGGATTTTGAGATCCGTTCATCTTTGAACGTTATTTTCCTTGCATTAAAATTTTCAAAAATCCTAAAAAAATATAAAAATTTTAGAAAAAATACAAAAAAATTAAAAAAACATAAAAAACCAAAAATATTTCTGCTTTGTTATTTCTTTTGCAGGTGTATGCGCACTCGATCAATGTCTTATCCCGAGCCCGAGACTCTCGATAACTTAGACATGGCCGGTGTACACAACAATAATAATCATCCACCCCCACCCAACATGAATAATGACAACAATGAACCTCTACCGGACAATCGTCCAATGATCGAACTTTTGCAAGCACATGTAGAGGGCAACCACGGTGCTATTGTCATACCCACGATTGGAGCCAACAACTTTGAGCTCAAATCTGGCTTCATTCAAATGGTCTCTGCTCAACCATTCTTGGGGCGTTCAATTGATGATCCTCATGACCATATTAAGAGGTTTCTTCAACTCACTAATACGGTTAAGTATAATGGGGTTTCACAAGAGGTAATTCGCTTGCAACTTTTTCCTTTCTCCTTAGAGGGACAAGCCCGACATTGGCTTGATAAGGAACCGCCACAAAGTATTCTTACGTGGACGGATTTAGAGACCAAATTCATCAACTACTTTTTCCCACCCTCACGTACTACCGCTCTGCGGAATGAAATCATTACTTTTGAACAAAAGTACGATGAGACATTTAGTGAATCTTGGGACCGTTTTAAGGAACTTTGACGAAAGTGTCCACAACATGGTTTTACAAAAGTACATCAAATTAATACTTTTTACAATGGTTTAAGCATGAATGACCAAGATTCACTAAATAGTGCCTCGGGGGGTAATCTTTTGGTTAAGTCTTCTAATGCCGCTTGGGATATTATTGAGAACAAGTCTAGAGTGCAAACTAAGAGTGTTCGGACCAATGTGGCTAATGCTAGCACTAATGAGAGCGACAAGAGAATTGATAATCTTACTTCGCTTGTTGAATCACTTGCTCTCCAAGCCGCCAATAATACCAAAGCTATCACTGCCGAAGCTAGTGCTTTGACTCAATCTTGTGATATATGCGGGGGATCTCACTCATACACCGATTGTCCTTCGACTCACGACAATCCGGAAAATGTGTATGCGGCCAACGGTACCTATTCTACAGGAGGCTATCAAGCACGTCCTCAAGGTGACCGCAACTTGCTCAGCTATCTCTCAAACAACTTTCTTTCACCTCCCGGTTTTCTCCCCCAAAACCCAAAAAACCTCAATCGCAACAATCAAAACCAACCACGTGCTCCAACTCCATATCAAAACCAAAGAAACCCATATCCACCTCAAAGAAACAACCAAGTTTACCAACAACCTGCTTATCAACCACCCGCCTACCATGCTCCTCCTCCCAACCAACCCACCGCATTACACCAAGATGTTGAAACCTACATGAGGACTAATGATGTGATCGTGCAAAATCTTCAGCAGGAAATGGCCAACATGAAAGGAGATATGGTGAAGCAAGGGAATGATCTTCGAGCTGATATGCAAAACACTTTGGCAAGTCAAACGAATGACTTAAGGAACATGATGGCTAGTTTCTTCTCAAGTAATCAAGCCTCTGGATCGGGTTCTTTTCCGAGTAACACCGTTGCTAATCCAAGAGGGGAGATGAAAGCAATCACCACTCGTAGTGGAAAAGGTTTAAAGGAACCCGAGCTTCCTACACCTACACCGGTGATTGTGACTAAGGAAAACGAGTCTCCTTCTTCTATTCCTCCACCTTCTATTCCTCCAACTTCTACCCCTCCACCACCCAAGGATGTGAGTGGGACTTCTATCCCAAAGCCTTCATCTCAACCCAATATACCTTATCCTTCGAGGTTGAGGAAAGAGAAATTGAAGAACAAGGATGATATTCAGGTTTCTAACTTTCTTAAAATGTTTAAACAACTGAATTTCAATATCTACTTTACTGAGGCTCTCGCTCACATGCCGAAATACGCTAAAATGTTTAAAGATCTTGTCAGTGATAAGGAGAAACTTCTCGATATTGCTCAGGCCCAACTTAATGAGAATTGATCCGTAGTGCTCTTAAGGAAATTACCAACCAAACTTGGTGATCCGTGTCGTTTCTTGATTCCTTGCAACTTCCCTGGGGTAGAGAATTGTATGGCCCTAGCCGATCTAGGTGCTAGTATAAACTTAATGCCTTTAAGCGTTTGGAAACAATTGTCTCTACCCGAGCTAGTCCCCACACGAATGACTTTGGAATTAGCTAACCATACGGTTGCTTATCCGGTGGGGATAGCCGAAGATGTCTTCGTCGGCATCGACAAATTCACCTTTCCAGCGGATTTTGTTGTAGTTGACTACGAGATGGACCCCCGTGTTCCATTAATCGTTGGACGTCCATTCTTGAGGACCGGTCGCACTATCATTGATGTAGCCGCGGGCAAATTAATCATGAGAGTTGGTGACGATGAAATCGTCTTCAACATGGGTAAACTTTCTAAGCAGCATTCTGAAAAAAGAGTGTTAATTTCATTGACGTTCTTAATGAGGCTTGTGAAGAACATTTCAAAGACACTTGTAAAATTAGTTCTTCTTCTCTACCCACTGTTGAGACCGTTGCCTCTATTGCTCCATCACTAACTCCATTTGGAGAAAGTGATTTCATCTTGAAAGAATTTGAAGCAACTTTGGGAGATGTGGACTTGCAATATGACGATTCTCCCTCCAATTGGGATGAAGACATTCGTACCATTGAGAAACTTCTCAATGAGGACCATATTTCTCCACCATCTCCTAAGGATATCTCTATCGATGAACCGAATTTGACTACGCCTTCTATCGAAAATCCTCCGGATTTAGAGCTTAAGGACTTATCGTCTCATCTCGAGTACGTTTTCCTTGAAGACAACAAGAAGTCACCCGTCATCATCGCTAAGGACTTGAAAGAAGAAGAAAAATCCCGACTTATAGCCATGCTGAAGAATCACAAGAAAGCGATTGCTTGGAAGATCTCCAATATTCGTGGAATTGATCCTCACTTTTGCACACATAAAATTCTCATGGAGGAAGACTTTAAACCCACTATTCAAAGCCAAAGAAGGGTGAATCCTAAGATCCATGACGTAATCAAAAAAGAGGTTATCAAACTTCTTGATGCGGGAATGATCTATCCTATCTCGGATTCACCATGGGTTAGTCCCGTCCATTGTGTGCCTAATAAAGGCGGAATCACCGTTGTGCCCAATGAAAACAACGAGTTGATTCCTACTCGTCTCGTTACAGGGTGGAGAGTTTGTATAGACTATCGCAAAGTCAATGATGCTACGAGAAGGATCATTTTCCCCTTCCTTTCATGGACCAAATGCTTGAACGTCTAGCGGGTAATGACTATTACTGCTTTTTAGACGGTTTCTCTGGGTATTTTCAAATTCCCATCGATCCCAAAGACCAAGAGAAAACCACATTCACTTGTCCTTACGAAACATTTGCTTATAAAAGAATGCCTTTCGGCTTATGCAATGCTCCTGGGACATTTCAAAGGTGTATGATGGCTATCTTCCATGACATGGTTGAAGAAACTATGGAAGTCTTCATGGATGATTTCTCACTTTATGGTGATTCTTTCTCTCATTTCCTTGCCAATTTAGAACGCATGCTTAAGCGGTGTGAAGACACTCGCCTTGTTCTAAATTGGAAAAAATGCCATTTCATGGTAAAAGAAGGCATTGTGCTTGGACATAAAATCTCAAAAGCCGGTCTTGAAGTTGACCGTGCTAAAGTGGATGTCATAGCCAAATTACCTGCACCTTCAACCGTGAAGGGTGTGAGAAGTTTCCTTGGTCATGCGGGCTTCTATCGTCGATTCATCCAAGATTTTTCTAAAATCACTCGCCCGATGACCCACCTCTTGGAAAAAGATACTCCTTTCATCTTTTCCAAAGAGTGTCTTGAATCCTTCAATCTTCTTAAGGATAAGCTAACTAAGGCACCGGTCTTGGTTACCCCTAATTGGGAGCTACCTTTTGAGTTGATGTGTGATGCTAGCGACTTTGCTATTGGAGCGGTTTTGGGCCAAAGAGTGAACAAACACTTCCAACCAATCCATTATGCTAGCAAGACAATGACGGGGCTCACTTGCATTATACCACTACCGAAAAAGAGCTTTTAGCTGTAGTGTATGCTTTTGAGAAATTCCGCCCCTATCTTGTTCTTTCCACCACCATCGTGTATACCGATCATTCCGCGTTGAAGTACTTGTTGACTAAGCAAGATTCTAAGCCAAGACTTCTTCGTTGGGTTTTGCTCCTTCAAGAATTTAAAATCAAAATTCGTGACAAGAAGGGTGCGGAAAACCTAGCCGCGGATCGTCTAAGTAGACTTGAGGATCCTTATCAAGGGGATCATCCGAATGAAGAGATCAATGACTCTTTTCCCCTTGAGGTCTTAATGTCTATAAATTCCAATCTTGATGACACCCCGTGGTTTACGGACATTGCAAACTACTTAGCGGGTGGAATTCTCAAGGAAGGGTTAACGTCCCAACAAAAGAAAAAGTTCTTTAATGATATTGAACATTATTTCTGGGACGACCCTTACTTTTCAAACAATGTGCTGATCTGATTATTCGTCGATGTGTTGATGGGCCGGCAGCGGTACAAATCCTCGATGCTTGCCATAAAGGACCCACCGGTGGTCACTTTGGTCCCAATTACACCGCGAAGAAAGTATTCGACTCTGGATTTTATTGGCCCACAATTTATCGTGACGCTCACGATATGGTTAAACATTGTGATGCTTTCCAAAGACAAGGCAAGATCACACATAAAGATGAGATGCCTCAAAATTTCATACAAGAATGTGAAATCTTTGATGTATGGGGCATCGACTTTATGGGGCCATTTCCATCATCTAAAGGGAACAAGTACATCCTCGTAGCCGTTGACTACGTTTCTAAATGGGTTGAAGCTAAGGCTCTCCCTACGAACGAAGCGAGGGTGGTTGTGAACTTTTTGAAGCAACTTTTTGCTCGATTCGGTGTTCCTCGTGCTATAATCAGTGATCGCGGGACTCATTTTTGCAGTGATCAATTCGCAAGAGTCATGGCTAAGTACGGTGTCAATCACCGTCTTTCCACCGCTTATCATCCTCAAACCAATGGTCAAGCCGAGATATCTAACCGTGGATTGAAGCGAATTCTTGAGCGTACTGTGGGAGAGCATCGTGCCTCGTGGGCCGATAAGTTAGATGATGCTTTGTGGGCTTTCCGTACTGCTTATAAGACCCCGATCGGTTGTACACCTTATCGTCTTGTGTACGGGAAAGCATGCCACCTCCCTATCGAGCTGGAACATAAGGCATACTGGGCCTTGAAGTGGGCTAACTTCGACATCAACAAAGCCGGTGATCTTCGGAAGATTCAACTCAACGAGCTTAATGAACTGAGGAATGAAGCTTACGAGAACTCACTAATCTACAAGGAGAAGACCAAGATCATCCATGATGCAAGGATTAGAACCGAGAGTTCCACGTTGGTGATCAAGTCTTACTTTTTAACTCTCGGTTGAAGATCTTCTCGGGCAAGTTGAAGAGCCGCTGGTCTGGTCCATTCACCGTCGCCAAAGTCTTTCCCTAGGCACCATTGAGCTTTCTCAGCCAAATGGTCCCAATTTTAAGGTGAATGGCCAGCGTTTGAAGTTGTACTTTGGTGAGGACATCTCTCATGAGATGATTCCATCCCTCACCACGTTTCCCATGAACTAGTTTTGGGTCGAGTCAGGCTTGTGACTCGGTTAGCAAAAACAAGCGCTTCTCGGGAGGCAACCCGTTGATCTATCCTTTACCGTTTTCATAATAAGTGTAGGGGGAGCCCCGTATGTGTTTGTTGTCTTGTTTCTTCTTCTGTGCAGGGATTAAAGCTTCAAAGATCCATTCTCGATGATTTTTGACGAACCGTGATCCCGTGTTCCTGTCTTCCCGGTTCTATCCTAAAACTGTCGTGATTCAATATTTCATATCTTATATGTTCACATTGAAATCACTATAGTTGTCCTTTCCTTAGCAAGATTTAAACAACGTGCACAATGTCCTAACTGTAGGGGAGTTTACTCCCATATGCTTTGATGAGATGGCATTTATACATGATCTCATCGTTCTTTTCGGGCTTTTAATGCATAAAAATTTCATAAAATACCATATATATATGCTTGTGTTTGTTTAGTTGTGTATTTTAGGTATGGATATAGTGAAAAAGACAAAAGATCACAAGAAACAAGGAAAAACGGACACGAGAAACGAAGCCGTACAAAGAACCGGGCCCTAATCATGGAAATTTCAACAAATCCCCTTGAAGACTTGAAGACAAACAAGATTGATCCTCATTCATTGAAGAATAGACACTTAAAACCCTTCTATATTCATAATTACAAGTTTGGTCCCTTAAGTTTGTCAAAATTACACAAAAGGTCCTTCAACTTTGAAGAAATGGCAAGATTAGTCCCTCAACAAATCAAAATTGCCAATAATGATCCCTCATGAAGTCAAAGATACAATGAAGACCTTTGAAGATCAAGAATGTCCAAGATCAGCCCTTGAAATATCTCAAAATGTCAAAAACAACCCTTGTTAACCTTTTGGAAAAGTATTGTGCCAAAACTGCCAAAGTGTGAAACTATTTAACAAAGGGAATACGTTTAATGGGCTGAAATACTTGTTTTAAACCTTTTGCCAAAGAACAAGGACCAAAGGTGTCTATTTGAAACATTCAAACTGAAAATGCGCCAAACAAACACCTTTCCCCCAAAATCGGATCAAAATCCTTACTGTTTACCATTCATCCCACCCAGAATTACCTTCACTTAAACAAAGGGTAATTTTCAATTACCTTGGCACATGTGTGATTCACACATGCAGAAACCTATCCCACATACAAAACCCTTATTCCCACTCACAAAGGACCCCACCCCCAATTCCCTTTCAACCAATCAGAATGCAACTTAACCCCCAAGTCATCCTACGTGTCCAAATCAACAGCCTAGGATCCTTGCTTCATTCCAAAGCTAAAATGAACAGCCTTGATCAACTTGGACAGCTCAAATTCAGAAAACGTCTAGAAGACTCAAGGGCATAATAGGGAATTCAGTTCTAGGGTTTGTGAATAGTGTTTAGCCAGGCATTTGCCTATAAAAAGGAGACCTCAACATGTGAGAGTCCCTTTGTTCCAGTTTTAGGCTATCAATCTTTGTAATTCCTTTTTAAGTTAAATAAAATTTGAATTTCTGAATTTTGAAATCTCTTTTTGATTTAGTTAAAAGTTTGGTGTTTGAGTAGCCTAATTCTGAGTTCCATTTGTTTGATTAGACCTTCCTTAACCTTGTGGTTAAGGCACGTCTAGGTTTGTAAGGTTTTCAAGGTTCAAAAGCCTTGAAGTCCTTGTTTCTGAATTTTGCTATTATTTGTGTACTAACCCTTAGCCTTAAGCCTTGAGTTCTTTCAAGCTTGTTGACACCAAGCCTGAGAAGGATTCTAAGCCTTTGGTTGAGTTTGTTTGTTGCTTGTGTTGAAGACATATCATAATCAAAGCCTTGTTCTGCTTTGAACATCAGCAGGCTTTGATCATCCTTGTTGAAGTACCTTGGTCTTGTTCTAGTTGTTGAACAAGGTCCAAGGAGCATTGCTGGCCTTCCTAGGATGTTGTGGAAGGCAGGTATAATCTCTTGGTTAAGATTCCCCTAAAAATTTCATGTTTAAGGCTGTTTTGAATTTGGTGCTTTGATTTTGAGTATTGGTGTTTGAGCTGGTGATTTTTGAGTTTGATTGTGTTAGTTGCTATTGTTTAAGTGTTTTTGATCATTAAAATCAGTAGGCTATTAGTTAAAATCACAAGTTCCTTTGTTAAGTGGTGGATTAAGGAGTGTTTGGGTCTACTACATACTTTGGATTTGTGGTTTGCTAAGTGCTTGTGTTGTGGTAGCAAGTGTGTATCTGTTGTTTTGGTACTTTTGTTCATCTGTTTGCAGGTTTTGTGGTTTTGAACACATAGATTCTTTTTGGGTGTTTTGTGAATTTTCAATTTTTTTTGTGTTTTTGATGATATTTAATTTTTTTGGATTTTGGTGTATCTTCGTAGACAACAACCTACAAAATCTCTCCTCGAATCAAACTCTTGATTAAAGAAGCCTCAAAGGAATGAAAACGATCACGTGGAGTGAACGCCTTCGAATGACTTTAGATTTTGGTGAAAACCAAATTGTTCAAGAGGGTTTAATCACAAAGAAACCAATCAAATATATTATACGTAATAATACTTTGGGCGGCAAAACCCTCGATTAGCCTTCAATCTCAAAATACTCATAAGCAAGCGGGGAAACGAGGCGGCGCGAAGCACTTAAGAGCCTTTTTCCTTAGGGTATATTTTGTAATACCCGCCTTATACCCACCTTATAGTTTGTATTTTTCAAAATCGAGCTTCACGAAAGTATTTATCTATTTTTGCCTTTTTCTTTTTGTTTGTGATTCGAATACAATAATTGAGTGATGAAATCACAATTAAGGTTGTGTTTTCACACTTTTGGAGATATTGTGAATTGATTGTGATACTTAATACAATATATTAATAATATTTGTACAAGAAAAACCAAGAAAACCGATAATACGTATTAGTAGAGTTCTACTAATACAAATACTATTTTGGTTAATATTAAAAACAACAATGCAAATTAATCACGACACACCTCCCCGGCAGCGGCGCCAAAAATGATTGTAGTGTTTTACTACTCTTTAGGAAAAGAGCGTAAATAGGGAAAGTATCGAGTGATGATTTAGGAAAATCAACACTAATGACCTTTTATGGTGTGAAAGTTCGTTTCCCAAGGAGGTATATGTGTTGTGAAAAACTTGTAAAAGTTTGTGATTAATGATTGGTTTAGAAGGGGATTAGAAAAGAAGATGACGAAAACGTAAAAATAAAAATTAACAAAAAAAATCACTACTAGAAAGTTAAAACGTAGAACCTTAAAAACCACAAAAATAAAAATAAATTCTAAAAATTACCAAAAAATCACCAAAAATCAAAAATAATAAACTAAGAGTTTACCAATGATCATAACTTTTTCAAACCTTTTAAATAATTAAATATTCAATTTTTAAATGCTAATTAAAGCCCTAAAAATCAAATAAATTATTAAAAAGCCCAAATAAAGATTTTTCAATTGGTAAACCTCTAAAATGACCTAAAAAGATTAAAAACTATTTTTAGAAAATTTTAAACTAATAAAAACTATTTAAAATGATTTAAAAACTATTAAAACTTAAAATAATTATAAAAATTAATCTATAAGTGATAAATTTATTCTAAAAGTTGCTAAATTCCTATTTTAATGTATTTAACCTAAGAAAAATGTAAAAAGTTGGAAAATGTGAAATTTCAAAAATAATAATAAAATAATATTAAAATAATATTAAAAATCCAAAAATTATAAAAAATTCTAAAAACTTGCAAACTAGTTTATTTTAACCTAAATAATTAGAAAATCAAAGTGAAATTACCAAAATACCCCTAATGGGCCCTCAAATGGGCCAAATCCAAATTCGTTCAACACAAATGGGCTTTTGGGCCCAAAAAGTCAAACTTGGCCCAATTGACTTGGAAAAGCCCTATCTGACTTAAAATTCAATTCTAAGAACAAAACTCTAAAGGCCCAAAAGCTGAAAATGAGCTTATCACAGCTTATTGAACACAAAGCTTATTCTTATTAGGCTTTTCAGCCCATTAAGCCATAAGCTAATGCCATAAGCTCTAATTTGACACACAACCTTCTTTTGCGATGCTTATGAGATCTGTAAAAAGAATTTTTGAAAAAGCTCACTCAATAAGCCAGAAATAAGTAATGTATTATTTCACAAAACGACAAAATAGTCGGGTTTGAGAAATAATGCACCTCGGAACTTGATTCAACTTGCAAAAGCTTTCAATTGAACTCAATAAGAAAAATCAATCAACAAAAATCCAATAAGCACAACCAATAAGGCAGAATAAGCACAAATGAACTTATGTAAAAGTCAAAGGAGTTGGCTTTCTAGTCAAACCTTAAAGTCAACTACCCAAATGCTCTAGTATGAACAAATGGGTCAAAATATGAGCACCTATTACAAAAACAAAGTTGTTGCTGGTTGGAATAAGCTATTATAGCTTATTGATAAGCTGGCACCAAATTTGCACTATCAGTGGTAACTAGCAGGGGAAAGGAGTTCCCACTGCTTTGACTATTTGACCAAGCTTATTTGAGAGTTCTGGTTTGATTCAATTGGAAACAAAGGCACCCTTGTGATCAGTGAATCACAAGGAGTCAATAGCAACAATAAAATCACAAAATGGTTCACACAATAAGCTACAATAAGCCAAACAGTTACCAGATATGCACCAGATATGGAAATAAGCAGTTAAGCACTTAATAAGCAGATTTAAGCAGAATAAGCCAACCAAACTTAACAGGATGCATACACAAGCTATATAAACTAAGAACAAACACAAAGTAACAAGAATCAAACACTGAATCAAAGTAATCAACAAGATCAAAGCACAAAATGTTACTGATGATCAATGAACATATGCAGAAACAAGTTTGCTGATATACTTGACACTTGATCCAATTTCAAGCCTCAAATCCTTCTTCCCTGGTGTGATTAACTATGATTTAGCACTTGTTAGCCCTAGCCTAAGCCTAGATCTAGGTGTCCTCAAAATCCTAGCCAATTTTACCAAGTTTTAAAGATTTTATAGCCAAATAAAGAATCTATATGTTCAAAACCACAAAACCTGCAAACAGATGAACAAAAGTACCAAAACAACAGATACCAACACTTGCTACCACAACACAAGCACTTAGCAAACCACAAATCCAAAGTATGCAGTAGACCCAAACACTCCTTAATCCACCACTTAACAAAGGAACTTGTGATTTTAACTAATAACCTACTGATTTTAATGATCAAAAACACTTAAACAATAGCAACTAACACAATCAAACTCAAAAATCACCAGCTCAAACACCAATACTCAAAATCAAAGCACCAAATTCAAAACAGCCTTAAACATGAAATTTTTAGGGGAATCTTAACCAAGAGATTATACCTGCCTTCCACAACATCCTAAGAAGGCCAACAATGCTCCTTGGACCTTGTTCAACAACTAGAACAAGACCAAGGTACTTCAACAAGGATGATCAAAGCCTGCTGATGTTCAAAGCAGAACAAGGCTTTGATTATGATATGTCTTCAACACAAGCAACAAACAAACTCAACCAAAGGCTTAGAATCCTTCTCAGGCTTGGTGTCAACAAGCTTGAAAGAACTCAAGGCTTAAGGCTAAGGGTTAGTACACAAATAATAGCCAAATTCAGAAACAAGGACTTCAAGGCTTTTGAACCTTGAAAACCTTACAAACCTAGACGTGCCTTAACCACAAGGTTAAGGAAGGTCTAATCAAACAAATGGAACTCAGAATTAGGCTACTCAAACACCAAACTTTTAACTAAATCAAAAAGAGATTTCAAAATTCAGAAATTCAAATTTTATTTAACTTAAAAAGGAATTACAAAGATTGATAGCCTAAAACTGGAACAAAGGGACTCTCACATGTTGAGGTCTCCTTTTTATAGGCAAATGCCTGGCTAAACACTATTCACAAACCCTAGAACTGAATTCCCTATTATGCCCTTGAGTCTTCTAGACGTTTTCTGAATTTGAGCTGTCCAAGTTGATCAAGGCTGTTCATTTTAGCTTTGGAATGAAGCAAGGATCCTAGGCTGTTGATTTGGACACGTAGGATGACTTGGGGGTTAAGTTACATTCTGATTGGTTGAAAGGGAATTGGGGGTGGGGTCCTTTGTGAGTGGGAATAAGGGTTTTGTGTGTGGGATAGGTTTCTGCATGTGTGAATCACACATGTGCCAAGGTAATTGAAAATTACCCTTTGTTTAAGTGAAGGTAATTCTAGGTGGGATGAATGGTAAACAGTAAGGATTTTGATCCGATTTTGGGGGAAAGGTGTTTGTTTGGCGCATTTTCAGTTTGAATGTTTCAAATAGACACCTTTGGTCCTTGTTCTTTGGCAAAAGGTTTAAAACAAGTATTTCAGCCCATTAAACGTATTCCCTTTGTTAAATAGTTTCACACTTTGGCAGTTTTGGCACAATACTTTTCCAAAAGGTTAACAAGGGTTGTTTTTGACATTTTGAGATATTTCAAGGGCTGATCTTGGACATTCTTGATCTTCAAAGGTCTTCATTGTATCTTTGACTTCATGAGGGACCATTATTGGCAATTGTGATTTGTTGAGGGACTAATCTTGCCATTTCTTCACTAATAAGGGGACTTGTACCCTTTCAACTCGTTGTCTCGTGGTTGTTTGTGATTGTGTTATCTAGATCATCATTATCTACGATTGAAGACTCTCGTGTTCGTTTACGTGAGCCTCCATCGTTCGTTGAAGAAGTTTTTCATGAATCCATGAAATATCCTTTATTGTTCTAACAATTATCTTTTAGCATACTTAATAAACGGCTTTAGATATATTGTTGATCACCCTTTACATGCTAGATCCTAAGCATTCGACTCTTCGTCTCTAGTATGGGGTGCTCCACCCTTAGACTCAAAACATTGAGGACAATGTTTACTTTTAGTATGGGGGGTGAATAGGTACTTGCTTTGCTACGCCCTCACGCTTTCCAACTTTCAATGTTTTGTTTTGCTAATAAGGCTAAAAATGGCCAAATTTTAAAATTTTTCTTAAGTTTTCATAAGTGTTTTAAGACACGAATGTATATTTTCCGATGGGTAGAATAAGAGTTAACTTTTGACTTGATGGGCATTTGGAGCCATTTACATTCCTTAACCCGCTCAATTCAAGTTTTGCTAGACTTTTATATAGGGAGCTTTAAAACGCGAAAGTCTTAATTCATACGGGTTAAGAACAAGAACGTTTCGCAAGTTCCTATAATTGATTCTAGAAAGTCACTTATCAAGGGAACTATAAAACGCATTCTCTAAACTTGAAAAAGTCCAAGAAAGTGCAAGATCCTATAGGTGGCTTGAAAACCCAAAACTTTGATTTGATATAGTCTTAATGAAAGCTAATCCAAATTTGGCTTAACTTTGACTTGCATGGCTAAGTATTCACGAGTCTCTTTTATTAGAGGTCTTTATATAGTGAAGAACGAGAAATGATAGAGTTAGACAAGTGATCATGCTAAACGTAGAACATGATTATGTTCTTTCAAAAACTCATATGTTTTTAATTGTGGCTTTTTCTTCCCATAAGATCAATGCATTAGGAATAAATCATAATTGCAATAAGTAAGGTCGTACGATTTGAAAGGTTACTTAGCCTCTAGCGCAAGATCGTTTAAAAGTTCTCGGGGTTGAATAGAGTTCATAGCCAATGCATAACTTATTGAAGCGGGACGCGAAGATTGGCGATCATCCAAAAAGGCCCTAACAAGGCATGAGGAGCTCTATTTTTGCTAAAGATCCAAAGATGATGTGAAGTATCATTATTTCTAAATCAATATGAAGGATCGAGACACACGACGAAAAGCAATTACTCCCCTAAAGATCATGGAGAAAGTCTATCCAAAAAGACCCTAACAAGGTATGAGGATAAATATATCCAAGTCCGAAAAGGAGGCGGATCTTTGTATATCAAAATCCAAAGTAAAGATTGAAGAAAAAATGATGAAGTCGTGGTCCAATATGAAGAATCTCTCAAAAACGTCAAGTGAAGAAATTCCAAATATATGAAGAGAAGACCATAATTTCAAGAACGTCTTCCCAAGATTTGAAGTATGAAGTACATGCCAAATATCGGTCCGAGAAAGGTCTCAAATCGTGAAACGAGTTATGCCAAGATATGAACTTAAGGAGATACACGAGAAGCCGTTTTAAAAGATTTTGTCCTTCGGCTAACTATTGATCAAATCGTGCTACTTTGCTTTCGGACTAATAACTACTCAAATAAGTCAATATGAATCACTTGTGATCCATGACAAATAGATAAAAAATGCTAGTAACCCATTTCCTTTTATAATAACTAGGATTGCGGGGAGAAAAAGTATTACACAATTTGGACGTATGAGTAGTGTTAGCATTGTGACTTGTACCAACAATGATCTTGTTTTTGCAGTTAGCATGGAATGTATGACAATCAAGGATGACGAAGTTTACTCTAAGGGACATTTACTTGTTTCTATTCTTTGACCCTAAAAGTCACTTTTTGTGATGAAAATCATACATTATGTCTTTACACGTCATCGTAGTATGTTGCAAGTCTTTTACTTTTCAAATAAGGGTTAATAAAATTGAACTTTGGTGATGCTTAGATACTTTATTCTAGCATTGCGTGAGGGCACGACAATGGCTTAGTATGGGGGAGTGATGAGATGGCATTTATACATGATCTCATCGTTCTTTTCGGGCTTTTAATGCATAAAAATGTCATAAAATACCATATATATGCTTGTGTTTGTTTACTAGTGTATTTTAGGTATGGATATCGTGAAAAAGACAAAAGATCACAAGAAACAAGGAAAAACGGAAACGAGAAACGAAGCCGTACAAAGAACCGGGCCCTAATCATGGAAATTTCAACAAATACCCTTGAAGACTTGAAGAC
Organism: Glebionis coronaria; assembly: GCA_025667525.1. Classification (NCBI taxonomy): domain Eukaryota; kingdom Viridiplantae; phylum Streptophyta; class Magnoliopsida; order Asterales; family Asteraceae; genus Glebionis; species Glebionis coronaria. Next base: position 71,192,883 of record CM046874.1, read on the forward strand.
AAACAAGTTTGATCCTCATTCATTGAAGAATTGACACTTAAAACCCTTGTATATTCATAATTACAAGTTTGGTCCCTTAAGTTTGTCAAAATTACACAAAAGGTCCTTCAACTTTGAAGAAATGGCAAGATTAGTCCCTCAACAAATCAAAATTGCCAATAATGGTCCCTCATGAAGTCAAAGATACAATGAAGACCTTTGAAGATCAAGAATGTCCAAGATCAGCCCTTGAAATATCTCAAAATGTCAAAAACAACCCTTGTTAACCTTTTGGAAAAGTATTGTGCCAAAACTGCCAAAGTGTGAAACTATTTAACAAAGGGAATACGTTTAATGGGCTGAAATACTTGTTTTAAACCTTTTGCCAAAGAACAAGGACCAAAGGTGTCTATTTGAAACATTCAAACTGAAAATGCGCCAAACAAACACCTTTCCCCTAAAATCGGATCAAAATCCTTACTGTTTACCATTCATCCCACCCAGAATTACCTTCACTTAAACAAAGGGTAATTTTCAATTACCTTGGCACATGTGTGATTCACACATGCAGAAACCTATCCCACACACAAAACCCTTATTCCCACTCACAAAGGACCCCACCCCCAATTCCCTTTCAACCAATCAGAATGCAACTTAACCCCCAAGTCATCCTACGTGTCCAAATCAACAGCCTAGGATCCTTGCTTCATTCCAAAGCTAAAATGAACAACCTTGATCAACTTGGACAGCTCAAATTCAGAAAACGTCTAGAAGACTCAAGGGCATAATAGGGAATTCAGTTCTAGGGTTTGTGAATAGTGTTTAGCCAGGCATTTGCCTATAAAAAGGAGACCTCAACATGTGAGAGTCCCTTTGTTCCAGTTTTAGGCTATCAATCTTTGTAATTCCTTTTTAAGTTAAATAAAATTTGAATTTCTGAATTTTGAAATCTCTTTTTGATTTAGTTAAAAGTTTGGTGTTTGAGTAGCCTAATTATGAGTTCCATTTGTTTGATTAGACCTTCCTTAACCTTGTGGTTAAGGCACGTCTAGGTTTGTTAGGTTTTCAAGGTTCAAAATCCTTGAAGTCCTTGTTTCTGAATTTGGCTATTATTTGTGTACTAACCCTTAGCCTTAAGCCTTGAGTTCTTTCAAGCTTGTTGACACCAAGCCTTAGAAGGATTCTAAGTCTTTGGTTGACTTTGTTTGTTGCTTGTGTTGAAGACATATCATAATCAAAGCCTTGTTCTGCTTTGAACATCAGCAGGCTTTGATCATCCTTGTTGAAGTACCTTGGTCTTGTTCGAGTTGTTGAACAAGGTCCAAGGAGCATTGCTGGCCTTCCTAGGATGTTGTGGAAGGCAGGTATAATCTCTTGGTTAAGATTCCCCTAAAAATTTCATGTTTAAGGCTGTTTTGAATTTGGTGCTTTGATTTTGAGTATTGGTGTTTGAGCTGGTGATTTTTGAGTTTGATTGTGTTAGTTGCTATTGTTTAAGTGTTTTTGATCATTAAAATCAGTAGGTTATTAGTTAAAATCACAAGTTCCTTTGTTAAGTGGTGGATTAAGGAGTATTTGGGTCTACTGCATACTTTGGATTTGTGGTTTGCTAAGTGCTTGTGTTGTGGTAGCAAGTGTTGGTATCTGTTGTTTTGGTACTTTTGTTCATCTGTTTGCAGGTTTTGTGGTTTTGAACACATAGATTCTTTATTTGGCTATAAAATCATTAAAACTTGGTAAAATTGGCTAGGATTTTGAGGACACCTAGATCTAGGCTTAGGCTAGGGCTAACAAGTGCTAAATCATAGTTAATCACACCAGGGAAGAAGGATTTGAGGCTTGAAATTGGATCAAGTGTCAAGTATATCAGCAAACTTGTTTCTACATATGTTCATTGATCATCAGTAACATTTTGTGCTTTGATCTTGTTTATTACTTTGATTCAGTGTTTGATTCTTGTTACTTTGTGTTTGTTCTTAGTTTATATAGCTTGTGTATGCATCCTGTTAAGTTTGGTTGGCTTATTCTGCTTAAATCTGCTTATTAAGTGCTTAACTGCTTATTTCCATATCTGGTGCATATCTGGTAACTGTTTGGCTTATTGTGTGAACCATTTTGTGATTTTATTGTTGCTATTGACTCCTTGTGATTCACTGATCACAAGGGTGCCTTTGTTTCCAACTGAATCAAACCAGAACTCTCAAATAAGCTTGGTCAAATAGTCAAAGCCATGGGAACTCCTTTCCCCTGCTAGTTATCACTGATAGTGCAAATTTGGTGTCAGCTTATCAATAAGCTATAATAGCTTATTCCAACCAGCAACAACTTTGTTTTTGTAATAGGTGCTCATATTTTGACCCATTTGTTCATACTGGAGCATTTGGGTGGTTAACTTTAAGGTTTGACTAGAAAGCCAACTCCTTTGACTTTTACATAAGTTCATTTGTGCTTATTCTAGCTTATTGGTTGTGCTTATTGGATTTTTGTTGATTGATTTTGCTTATTGAGTTCATTTGAAAGCTTTTGCAAGTTGAATCAAGTTCTGAGGTGCATTATTTCTCAAACCCGACTATTTTGTCGTTTTGTGAAATAATACATTGCTTATTTCTGTCTTATTGAGTGAGCTTTTTCAAAAATTCTTTTTACAAATCTCATAAGCATCCCAAAAGAAGGTTGTGTGTCAAATTAGAGCTTATGGCATTAGCTTATGGCTTAATGGGCTGAAAAGCCCAATAAGAATAAGCTTTGTGTTCAATAAGCTGTGATAAGCTCATGTTCAGCTTTTGGGCCTTTAGAGTTTTGTTCTTAGAATTGAATTTTAAGTCAGATAGGGCTTTTCCAAGTCAATTGGGCCAAGTTTGACTTTTTGGGCCCAAAAGCCCATTTGTGTTGACTGATTTTAGATTTGGCCCATTTGAGGGCCCATTAGGGGTATTTTGGTAATTTCACTTTGATTTTCTGATTATTTAGGTTAAAATAAACTAGTTTGCAAGTTTTTAGAATTTTTTATAATTTTTGGATTTTTAATATTATTTTAATATTATTTTATTATTATTTTTGAAATTTCACATTTTCCAACTTTTTACATTTTTCTTAGGTTAAATACATTAAAATAGGAATTTAGCAACTTTTAGAATAATTTTATCACTTATAGATTAATTTTTATAATTATTTTAAGTTTTAATAGTTTTTAAATCATTTTAAATAGTTTTTATTAGTTTAAAAATTTCTAAAAATAGTTTTTAATCTTTTTAGGTCATTTTAGAGGTTTACCAATTGAAAAATCTTTGTTTGGGCTTTTTGATAATTTATTTGATTTTTAGGGCTTTAATTAGCATTTAAAAATTGAATATTTAATTATTTAAGAGGTTTGAAAAAGTTTTGATCATTGGTAAACTCTTATTTTATTATTTTTTATTTTTGGTGAATTTTTGGTGAATTTTTGGTAATTTTTAGAATTTATTTTTATTTTTGTGGTTTTTAAGGTTCTACGTTTTAACTTTCTAGTAGTGATTTTTTTTTGTTAATTTTTATTTTTACGTTTTCGTCATCTTCTTTTCTAATCCCCTTCTAAACCAATCATTAATCACAAACTTTTACAAGTTTTTCACAACACATATACCTCCTTGGGAAACGAACTTTCACACCATCAAGGGTCATTAGTGTTGATTTTCCTAAATCATCACTCGATACTTTCCCTATTTACGCTCTTTTCCTAAAGAGTAGTAAAACACTACAATCATGCTTAAACATTAAGGACAATGTTTATATCAAGTGTAGGGGGACTTCTATCGAAGTAAGTGGTCTTTTCCATGAATTTGTCCTCTTTTTAACCGGAAAATTTGATTTTTCGACATTTTTCAAAATTTTTAATCTATTTTGGCCTAGTTGTATAGTTGTATTTTCCTTTGTTATGATTATTTTCTTTCCTTGCTAGAATAAATTTTCAATAAAGTGGTTTTAAATTTTTCAAAGTCGTGAATATTTTAACTCAACCCGAGTTTACTTATCTAAGTTTACTCTAGCTAGTATCCTTAACGTGTTTAAGTCACGTTTTGCTAGGCTTTTATATAGGGAGCTTTAAAATGCGAAAGTCTTAACTCTCACGGGTTAAGAACAAGAACTTTTCGCAAGTTCCTATAATTGATCCTAGAGAGTTGTTTATCAAGGGAACTTTAAAATGCGATTTCTAAACTTGAAAAAGTCAAGAATTTGCAAGATCCTATAGATGACTCGAAAACCCAAAACTTTGATTTAATTGGCTAAGCATCCACGAGTCTCATTCCTTGAGATTTTAAATTGTGGAGAACGAGAGATGATAGAGTCAATTATAAGTTTGGTATTCTTTCGTGAATTTATGTGAGTTGATTATAAGCCTATTCTCCCATCGCTTGCTAATAAATTTATCTACAATAAATAAGGTTGTACGAATTGAAAAGTTACTTAGCTTCAAACACAAGATCGTTTAAAAGTTGCTCGGTATTAATTAGAGTTCATAGCCAAGGCATAACTTATTGAAGCGGGATGCGAAGATTGGCGAGTCCGAAAAGGCCCTAACAAGGCATGAGGGCTACATTTTGTTGCTAAAGATCCAAAAGTGATGTGAAGAATCATTTATCGAAAATCAATATGAAGGATCGAGACACACGACGAAAAGCAAGTACTCCCCAAAAGATCATGGAGAAGTCTATCCGAAAAGACCCTAGCAAGGTATGAAGATAAATAGATCCAAGTCCTAAAAGGAGGCGGATCGTTGTATATCAAAGTCCAAAATAAAGATTGGAGAAAAATGAAGAAGTCGTGGTCCAAAGATGAAGAATCTCTCAAAACTTCAAGTGAAGAAATTCCATTAAGAAGAGAAGACCATAATTTCAAGAACGTCTCTCAAAGATTTGAAGTATGAAGTCGCTGCCAAATATCGGTCCGAGAAAGGTCTCAATTCGTGAAGCGAGTTATGACAAGATATGAACTTTATGAGGTCCCGAGAAGCAGTTTTAAAAGACTTTGTCCTTTAGCTAACTATTGATTAAATCGTCCCACTTTATTTTCAGCTTAAATAACTATCAAAATAAGTCAAACAATGCATCCTCGTGATCATTCAAGACAAAAATAAAATATAAGAGATACACCTAGGAATAAGGGAGTCTAAGTGAATAATTAGGCCACATGAGTTCGTGTTAGTTTGCTAACTTATAATAACAATGATCTCGTTTTTAAGCTTGGTATGGGGAACGTGAAACTTGAGAATGATGAACATTCATGACAACCTAAAACCCCAATGTAAGTCTTTGATTTCTTACTTATATTGTTCTTTTAGTTTTCTTAGTGTATAGTATTTAATAAAGGCCAAGGTGGGTTATCTATGATGAAAAATGTAAACCGTGCTTTGAAATTAGTACATTGCATGAGGACATTGCAATGGTCAAGTGTAGGGGATATAATAAGTGTGAAAACACTTATCCTTTTACCACTTATTTCCAATAATAACAAGACCAAAACGTGTATTTTATGTCGTAAAAGTCGGAATTATGCGTGGTTTGTGTTATTGTGTTTTAGGACCAAAAGATGCAAAAGGAAGAAAACATGGGCTATCACGGGCTTTTATCGAAGAAAAAGACTAAAGACGAAGTCGTAAGATCGAGAATGCAAAAAGAACGGAAGTCCAAGGCCAATTCTGAAGATTTATCGAAGAAAAAGTCTAAATACGGAAGTTTAATGAAGTCGAAGAACTCAAGTCTAATTATAGAAGAAAATTATAAGACAAGTTCAACTAATATCGACTAATCCCGAGATGACGTTGAGAAAGACAAAGATTAAGTCGAGTCGAGTCGAGAAGAAAGAAATTAGATAGCTTAAGCATGTAATCTCCCCACCTCCTATAAATATCCTCCTAATATGTCATTAGGAGGGTGTTAGTGGTTTAGCTGGTTACTTTTTAATAGTTGTAGTTTAATTTTGAAGTGTGTTTTATTTTTCTCTCTAGTTTTCCAAGTTTATCAACTTCAATGTTGTAATCATTTTGATATTAATCTTTAATCAATCAAGCTTATTTCCTTAATTCTCATTCTACCTTTCTTAATCTTTTACTTAATCTTGATAATCATGTAGTTTTATCTTAATCTTGTTGATGGATTGATTGTTTAACTTATTTGGTTGTGCTTATTAAATTGCTGATCTTAAAAGTTTCTTTATAAAAGTGCTTATTTCTTTAATCTTAGAGTTTTAATAGTTTTCATATATAAGTTGTTTTTGATAAGTTTAAGTTTTTTATAAAAAGTGCTTTTTAATTTCTAGTTTATTTAATGTTTAAAAGTTTTTAAATTCTAGCTTATTTGTTTTTCTTAAAAATCTTTTTGGTTTAAGTTTTGGTAAGTGCTTATTGATTTTCGGCTTAATTGTGCTTAGTGCTAAGTTTGAGTGTTTCGGATTATTTTTATAACCCTTTTAATCCGGATAAGGAGCTTCTTCAAGTATTCCGGATAGTACTCATCTAGTTATTCCGGATATGCATCTTCCCCTTTATTTCGAATAGTAGTTCTTTCAGTTATTCCGGATAGTCAGATTTTTCCGGATAAGGGCACGTACAACATATTCCGGATAAGCAACTTTACCTTCATTCGGGATAAGCATCTCTGCTAGTTTTTCGGATAAGAGATTCCGGATAAGGCCATTTGTTACATATTGCGGATAAGCTTTGTTTTCATTTTTGCGGATAAGGTATCTAAGTCACATTCCGGATAAGCAGATTTTGGACATTCCGGATAGAAGGGTTAGAGTTATTCCGGATAAGGGATTTTCATTATTCCGGATAGTGATCAAGTCGTTTTTATTTCGGATAGTTTGATTTTGTGGATTCCGGATAAGGAGAAGTTACTTATTCCGGATAAGCTTCATATTCAAGTATTCCAGATAAGCTTCCAAACCATATTCCGGATAAGTCGTTCGATATTATTCCGGATAAGCATCAGTTTTAACATTCCGGATAAGCCACAGTTCTACAATCCGGATATTATTCCAGATAAGGTTTTGTTTTTACAGCTTTTGAATTTTTACTTTTCCCGCCTTTTTACTTAGCCTTATTCTAACTTGTCTTATTTTAGTTTAAATATTTAAAGCTTACATTTTTATAAGTTTTAATCAGTTACTTTTCAATTTTTTAAAGTCTTCATTTTTTTGTTTTAAATTTTAAAGCTTTCATCTTTAGTTACTTAACGACATTTTCATTTTTAGTTTAAAATAGATAACCAAACCTTGTTATTTTCCACCAAGAACAATTGAGTCGCACTTTCAACCAATAATCAATTAGAAAAGATCGGTTTAACGAATTTTTATACAAGCATAAAAACCTCGTATTAGGCCCAATATGCCTTGTGCTCCAATTCAATGGGCAAATGAAAATTCTTCCCATAGACTAACTTATAAGGAGTACATCCGATAGGTGTCTTATAAGCGGTCCTAAAGGCCCATAAAGCGTCATCGAGTTTGTCGGACCACGAAGCGCGGTTTTCTCCAATTGACCTTTCTAAAATCCTCTTCAAAGCTCGGTTCGAAACCTCGACTTGCCCACTCGTTTGCGGGTGATAAGCCGTAGAAAGACGATGAGTAACTCCATATTTCTTTAAGACCTTCTCGAATTGGTCATTACAAAAATGGGTTCCACGATCGCTTATAATAGCACGAGGGGTTCCGAACCGAGAGAATAGTTGTTTCAAAAACTTCACTACCACACGAGCATCATTAGTAGGTAAAGCCTTAGCTTCCACCCACTTAGAAAGGTAGTCCACCGCAACGAGGATATACTAGTTACCATGAGATGATGGGAACGGCCCCATAAAGTCTATGCCCCAAATGTTGAAAATCTCACACACTTGAATTATGTTTTGCGGCATTTCATCACGTTGAGACGATTTTCTTTGACGTTGGCACGAATCACACGACTTCACAAGTGCGTGTGCATCACGATAGATAGAAGGACAAAAGAAGCCGGCATCGAACACTTAGCCGTGAGATTAGCACCATGGTCACCACCCGTGGGTCCCTCGTAACAAGCTCTAAGGATGTTAGAAGCTTCGGCACCAAAAACACAACGTCGAACGAGTTGATCCGCACAAACCCGAAAGAGATAAGGGTCGTCCCAAAAATAGAACTTGACGTCACGAAAGAATTTTCGCTTTTGTTGTGTCGTCATACCCTTGATTATGAAATTGCCCGCATGGTAATTTGCAATGTCGGCAAACCATGGGGTGGTGTCTTTAGAATTCACTACACCGAGAGTCTCGAGAGGAAATGTTTTGGTGATTTCCTTGTTCTCGAAAACATATTTGTGAGGATCTTCTAGACGAGAGAGATGATCGGCCGCTAGATTCTCGGCTCCTTTTTTGTCAAGCACGATGACATAAAATTCTTGGAGAAGGAGCATCCAACGAAGCAATCTCGGCTTAGCATCTTGCTTAGCTAAGAGATACTTGATAGCCGAATGGTCGGTATACACGATGCTTTTAGTTAGGACGAGATAAGGTCGGAATTTCTCAAAAGCATAGACCACGGCAAGGAATTCCTTTTCCGTTGTGGTGTACTTTAATTGAGCCTCGGTCATCGTCTTACTAGCATAATAGATAGGACGGAAATGTTTTTCATTGCGTTGCCCTAATACGGCCCCTATAGCATAATCACTTGCATCGCACATGATTTCAAAGGGTAATTCCCAATTAGGAGCAACAAGAATGGGAGCTTCGGTAAGTTTACTTTTAAGAGTTTCGAAAGCTCTAACACAATCCTCATTGACATTAAAAGGAGCATCCTTCTCGAGAAGGTGTGTCATAGGTCGAGAGATTTTCGAAAAGTTTTTAATGAAACGACGATAAAAACCCGCGTGGCCTAGGAAACTCCTAACTCCCTTAACGGTTTTGGGATGAAGTAACTTGGCGATGATGTCTACCTTAGCTTTATCGACCTCAATCCCCGCTTTCGAGACCTTATGTCCTAAGACGATTCCTTGTTTACACATGAAATGACATTTTTCCCAATTAAGCACAAGATTGGTTTCTTCACAACTTTTAAAAATTTGCTCGAGATTAGATAAACATGACGTGAACGAATTGCCAAACACCGAAAAGTCATCCATAAACACTTCCATCGACTTCTCGATCATATCGTGAAAAATGGCCATCATACATCGTTGAAACGTACCCGGTGCATTACAAAGTCCGAAAGGCATCCTACGATAAGCAAACGTTCCGTAAGGACACGTAAACGTAGTCTTCTCTTGATCACGAGGGTCGATAGGGATTTGAAAGTAACCAGAAAAACCATCTAAAAAGCAATAGAATTCATTTCCCGCGAGTCGCTCCAACATTTGATCCATGAAGGGAAAAGGAAAGTGGTCATTACGAGTGGCGTCATTTAACTTTCGGTAGTCAATACACACCCTCCAACCGGTCACAACACGAGTGGGAATTAACTCGTTGTTTTCATTAGGCACAACGGTCATTCCTCCCTTTTTAGGGACACAATGGATTGGGCTCACCCATGGGCTATCGGAGATAGGATAAATCATTCCCGCGTCAAGGAGTTTTAAAACTTCCTTTTTTATGACATTGTGAATTTTGGGGTTTACCCTTCTTTGACTTTGAATTGCGGGTTTGTAGTCCTCCTCCATTAAAATCTTATGAGTACAAAATTTTGGGTTAATACCCTTAATGTCGGAAATTTTCCACGCAATTGCCCCTTTATGAGCTTTAAGAACTTTCAAGAGCTCGGTTTTTTCATCATTAGCAAGACCTCTTGCAATAATAACCGGCAACTTGTCATCACCTTCCAAGAATGCGTATTCAAGGTGAGAAGGAAGATCTTTCAATTCAAGGATAGGTGGTTCCTCGATTGAAGATTTTAGCTCAACACTCATAACCTCCATCGGCGGAAGAAATGGTGGAATATAAGTATCATCACTAATAAACACCTCATCTTCATTGTCTATTTCATTTGAAGTAAAATCGCCTCCTTGGAATGGAGTGAGATTTGGTGTAGAATTAGCAAGAATCGGATCCAAAATAGTGGGATTGCCACTTGACGAGCTATCAGAAAAACCTAACACTTCTTGTGAAAACTCATCGCAAACCACATCAACTAAGTCAATGTGATTGATGGTAGCGATTGCATAAACATGAGAAGGTTTTGAGTTTTGAGTAGCATTTATAACAAGTTCCTCTTCGTTGAATCTCAAAGTGATAGTTCTTGCATGAACGCCGATAAGCGATCTCGAGTTGTCTAAAAATGGACGACCTAAAATTAGAGGAACTTGAGGATCCGCGGGGATGTCAACTACTATAAAATCAACGGGATAGTAGAACTTCCCCACTTTCACGAAAACATCTTCGGCTACTCCACATGCTAAAATCGTAGAATGATCGGCCATCTCGATAGACATGTTCGAAGGAGTAAGAGCTGGAAGCGAAAGCGATTTCCAAATGGAAAATGGCATCAAATTAATGCTCGCACCAAGATCGGCCAAGGCGAGGCATTCTTTCATATCTTGTATGTCACAAGGAATGAGAAACTTTCCAGGGTCACCAACTTTTTTCGGTATTCGGTTAAGATAAACCGAAGAACAATTAGCAAGCTTTGAAAGATTTTCCTTATCGCTCATCATACTTTTAAAAGTGGAAGCGAAACGAGGCATGTATAACAACGCGTCGGCTAAACTCACATCAAAATGCACTTGTTGAAACATTTTTATAAAAATCTCGATTTGTTGTTTGTTACATTCTTGCAATTTCTCTTTGTTTCGTCTCGAAGGGTAAGGTAAGGGTGGTGTGGGTTGGTCATTAGGCAACGGCCTTGGAATCTCGGGTTCCATAATTGGTATTGGTTCAACCGTAGGTGTGGTATGAGCGGTACTTTGTGGGATTGTAATATGCTCCTTTTCGACCATCACCTCGGGCTCTTTCTCGATTTCCTTCTCCGTAGAAGTATTTGGACGAGAAATTGGTTCCTTAAAAGTTTTACCACTTCGTGTAGTAATAACCTTCATTTCTCCCTTCGGGTTTGCAATGGTATCGCTAGGAAGACAACCCGAGGAAGAGGGTTTACACATGATTGCTTCAAACATTTTTGCCATTCGGTCTTCAAATTTTGATTGCCTTAAATCCGCTTTTAACAATTCTTGCTTAATCTCATGTTGTCCTTGTTCCATCTTTTGTTGATTTTGTTGAAGACGTTGAACATTTCCTTCCATTTTATTAGCATGAGTTTTAAGTTCATTAGCAAGTTCGTTTTTAAGCTCGTTTTTCAACTCGGATCTTAAGCTAATCATCTCACGTTGCATGTTATCAAATTTAGCATCATTTGCTTTTGCATAATCCAAAAATTCTACCTTGAAGATTTTTAGTGTGAGCATTTTGAAAACCTTGTGTAGTGTTTTGAAAATCACGGTTTTGGTTTTGATTAGTGACTTGTCCATTCCCACTTTGATAATTCCCTTTGTTGTAGTTACGTGAATTGCCTTGATAATTTCCACTTTGGTTGTTGTTTCGATAGTTATTAGCATTTTGATTTGGTGGAGCTTGATTTGGGCGGGAACCTTGGCCGTTTTGGTTTTAAGTTGCCGTAGCTACGTAAGCACTCGAAGTGTTACCATCGGCGGTAATGCACTCGGAAAGATCATGAGCTCCACCACAAGACAAACAACTCTTTTCAACCGCTTTAACCGAAGCAGAATTCAAAGCTTCTTGTGCTTTCCAATGAGTCATAAGATTAGCAAATCTATCGAAAAACCGATTTTCCTCATTAGCTTCATCATGTAAGGCATTAATGCTACGAGACGATGTCGACGATGACGAACCCAAATTGGCAACACTCGGTGTGTTACGAGGGATATAAACCTTAGATCTATTCTCGATAATCTTTAAAGCTTCATCAGTCGTTTTGCACAAAAAATTACCACCCGCGGCGTCATTCAAGTAATCTCGTTCATGATCATTAAGCCCATTATAAAAAGTATCAACTTGATGTAATTCCGAAAAATCATGGTGTGGACATTCATGTAACATTTCTTTAAATCGTTCCCATGCCATTGAAAAACTTTCATTATTTCGTTGTACAAATCTTAAAATCTCATTTTTCAAATGTGTTGTCTTAGATGGCGGAAAAAAATTGTTCACAAACTTAGAAACGATATCGCCCCATGTCAAAATTGAATTTGGCGGTTCTTTATCAAGCCAAATTTTAGCGGGTCCATCTAACGAGTATGGAAAGAACATCATCTTAATGGCGTCATGTGGAACATCCTTAAACTTGCTAGTAGCAGTGAGACGATCAAAATTCCTTATGTGGTAATGCGGGTTGTCTTTCTCATGACCTCTAAACTTATTAGCTTGCAACATCAACATTAAACCCGTCTTAATCTCGAAATTCTCCGCAAGGATAGCGGGAATCACAATGGCCTCTCCAAAACCCTCGGTTGGTGCTTGAAGCAACTCCATCATAGTACGATTAGCCATGACGACTTCTTGTTCTACAATAGGTTCAACAATTGGAGTTTGTTCTTCAATCAACGTCTCTTGATTTGCTTGCTTTTGAAGACGTTTACGAGCTCGTTTTGCTTGATTACGAGTGATCATAAACTTCACGAAGAATGGGAGGTGAGCAAAGAAGATTCTTTTTGGGCGTTTTGTGAATTTTCAATTTTTTTGTGTTTTTGATTGTTTTTAATTTTTTTTATTTTGGTGGAGTGAAACTCTTGATTAAAGAAGCCGCAAAAGAATGAAAACGATCACGTGGAGTGAACGCCTTCGAATGACTTTAGAACTTTGGTGAAAACCAAATTGTTCAAGAGGGTTTAATCACAAAGAAAACCAAGCAAATATATTATAGGTAATAATACTTTGGGCGGCAAAACCCTCGATTAGCCTTCAATCTCAAAATACTCACAAGCAAGCGGGGAAACGAGGCGGCGCGAAGCACTTAAGAGCCTTTTTCCTTAGGGTATATTTTATAATACCCGCCTTATACCCACCTTATAGTTTGTATTTTTCAAAATCGAGCTTCACGAAAGTATTTATCTATTTTTGCCTTTTTCTTTTGTTTGAGATTCGAATACAATAATTAGGAGATCAAATCCCAATTAAGGTTGTGTTTTCACACTTTTGGAGATATTTTGTATTGATTGTGATACTTAATACAATATATTAATAATAATTTCACAAGAAAAACCAAAAAAAACCGATAATACGTATTAGTAGATTTCTACTAATACAAATACTATTTATGGTTAATATTAAAACAACAAGACAAATTAATCACGACACACCTCCCCGGCAGCGGCGCCAAAATGATTGTGGTAAAATACGACCTTTTAGGAAAAAGGCGTAAAAGCGGAAAGTATTAAGTGATGATTTAGGAATATCAAGCACTAATGACCCAATGAAGTTCCAAGTTCGTTTCCCAAGGAGGTATATGTGTGTGAATAATTCGTAGCAAGGTTTGAGATTAATATTGGATAGAAGGGGATGAGAAAAGAGGATGACGAATACGTGAATTTAATTACTACTACGACGAAACGTAAAACCGTAAAAAGTATAAAAATAAAAATTAATTCAAAAAGTTACCAAAAATTCACCAAAAATCAAAATAAATAAACTAAGAGTTTACCAATGATCAAAACTTTTTCAAACCTTTTAATTAATTAAATATTAATTTTTAAATGCTAATTAAAGTCCTAAAAATAAAATTAATTATCCAAAAAGCCCAAATAAAGATTTTTCAATTGGTAAACCTCTAAAATGTACCTAAAAAGATTAAAAACTATTTTGATAAATTTTTAAACTAAGAAAACCTATTTAAAATGATTTAAAAACTATTAAAACTTAAAATAATTATAAAAATTAATCTAAAGATGGTAAATCTAAGAGTTGCAAAAGTCCTATTTTAATGTATTTAAGCTAAGAAAAATATAAAAAGTGCAAAATGTGAAATTTGAAAAATAATATTAAAATAATATTAAAAATCCAAAAATTATAAAAAATTCTAAAAACTTGCAAACTAGTTTATCTTAACCTAAATAAACAGAAAATGAAAGTGAAATGACCAAAATACCCCTATTGGGCCCTCAAATGGGCCAAAACCCAAAACAGTCAAGTTTAATGGGCTTTTTAGCCCAAAAAGTCAAAATAAGCCCAAATGACTTGGAAAAGCCCTATTTGACTCAAAATTCAATTCTAACCACAAAACTCTGAAGGTCCAAAAGCTGAAAGTGAGCTTATCACAGCTTAATGAACAAACAGCTTATTCTTATTGGGCCAATAAGCCCATTAAGCAATTAGCCAATGTCATAAGCTCTAATTTGACACACAACCTTCTTTTAGGATAATAAAGAGATCTATAAAAAGATATTTTGAAAAAGCACACTCAATATGCCAGTAATAAGCCAAGTACAAATCCACTAAAAGACAAAATAGTCGGGTTAGAGTTCTTGGGCACCTCAGGACTTGATTCAACTTGCAAAAGGTTACAAATTACTTCAATAAGCCAAATCAATCAACCAAAATCCAATAAGCAAAACCAATAAGCTGGAATAAGCCAATAAGCACTTATGAAAAAGTCAATTAAGTTGGTTTTCTAGTCAAACCCTAAAGTCAACCCACCAAATGCTCAAGTATGAACAAATGGGTCAAATAATGAGCACCTATTACAAAATCAAAGTTGTTGCTGGTTAAAATAAGCTAGAATAGCTTATTGATAAGCTGATGTCCAATTAACACTAGCAGGGGGAACTTTCAGTAGGAACTGGTTCCCACTGCCTTGACTATTTGACCTTTGATTTTAGAGAGATTCTATATGTTTTGTTGGAAGACAAGGGCACCCAAGTGATCAGTTAATCACAAGGAGTCACAATCAAGCACAAAAACACACTTCAGTATCACCAATTAGCACAAAAAAATCAAAAGATGATCAGATCTAGCACAGACATGGATATTAAGCTGTTATGAACACTTAAGCAGTTTAAGCTAGAATAAGCACTCCAAATTCAACTAGATGCATACACAATCTATATAAACTATTATTAAGCACAAACAAACTTAAATCAATCACTGAATTAAAGATTATAAGCAGAAATAAGCATATGCAGGTTACTGATGAACACTAACATGAATTGATGAACACTAACTCTTTTACTGATATAGATGACCACAAATCCAATTTCAGCACTCAATATTAACTTAGATTTAACACTTGTTAACCCTAGTCTATGATTAGATCTAGGTGTCCTCTAAATTTCAGCCAATTTAACCAAGTAATGAAGATTTTATAGCCTATTTTAGGATCTAGGTATTTATATGCACAAAGCTTGCAGATAAATGTCACTTAGCACTTATAAGACAGGTTCCAACACAAAGTAACACAAAGCACCAACTTAAAATAACACAAATCCAAAACAGGTTGTTATCCCAAACACACCTTAATCCACAACTTTTCAAAGCAACTTGGGATTTCAACTAACAACCTACTGATTTTATAATTAAATCACACTTCCTAGATGACTACTAACAGATTCAAACACAAAAATCACAACCTTAAACACAATAACACAAAATCACAGTCCAAAATCAAAAACAGGCAATATCATGAAATTTTTATGGGAAACTTAAACAAGAGGCCATACCTGTCCTCCACAACATCCTAGGAGGACCAGCAATGCTCCTTGGACCTTGTTCAACAACTAGAACAAGACCAAGGTTCTTCACAAAGAGGATCAAAACCTGCTGATGTTCAAAGTAGAACAAGGTTTTGATGATTATGATTCGTCAACACAAATGAGCAAACAACTCAACCAATAGCTTAAATCTCTTCTCAGGCTTGGTGTCAACAAGCTTGAAGGAGCTTAAGTCTTTTGGCTAAGGGTTAGTACAAGATAATAGGTAAAACAGAAACAAGGATTTCAAGGTTTTTGAACCTTTGAAAACCTTTCAAACGTAGACGTGCCTTAACCACAAGATTAAGGAAGGTCTATAACATCAAATGGAACTCAGATTTCAGCTATTCTAACACCAACTTTTATAAAACACAAAAGAGATTTCACAAATTTTAAGAAATTCAAATTTTATTTAAATAAAAAGGAATTACAAAGATAATAGCCAAAATATGGAACAAAGGGACTCTCACAAGTTGAGGTCTCCTTTTATAGGCAAATGCTTAAAACACTATTCATAAACCCTAGCAACTGAAGTTCCTAAATTATCCTTGCAGAATCTTCTAGGCTTGTTGCCAGCTTGTTTGGTTGAATCAGGGACGTTCATTGAGTGCTTAGTGACCAAGGAAAGGTTTAAGTTCGTTAATTTTGCCATGTCATGATCCTTTGCCAGGTGTCATCATGTGAGTGGGGCTGGGGGTATCTTTCTGGTAGTGGAGTTTAAGGTTTTTGTTGTGGGATGTGATTGAGGTGATGTGAATTACACGTGGGAACAACCAATTTCACTTTCCCCTTTGTTTTCTTTCTTTTTAAACCTGGGTAAAAAGGGTGTTCTTCATGGTAAAAATTGCTATAGTAAGAGTTACCCGTTTATTTAGGAATTTGAACTTAAAACTTGGCAGTTTTGGTCCTTTGTTTTGGCAAAAGATGCGTAACAAGTTTTTCAGCCAACAAAACGTGTTCCCTTTGTTTTTGAAGTTATGAATTTCACACTTTTGCCCCAAAACATTGGCAAAAGTGTTTCAAGGGTTGTTTTTGTCATTTTTCCATAATTGAGGAACTGAATTTGGACTTTCTTGATCTTCAAAGGTCTTCATAGTATCTTTGACTTCATGAGGGATCATTTTTGACAAATTAGAATTGATGAGGGACTAATCTTGCCATTTCTTCAAAGTTGAAGGACCTTTTTGCAATTTTGACAAACTTAAGGGACCAAACTTGTAATTATGAATTCACAAGGGTTTTAAGTGTCATTTCTTCATTCATTGAGGATCAATCTTGTATTTCTTCAAGTCTTCAAGGTTTAATCTTGGATAATTCATGAACTAGGGCCCGGTTCTTTGTCCGGCTCCGTTTCTCGTGTCCGTTTTTCCTTGTTTCTTGTGATCTTTTGTCTTTTTCACGATATCCATACCTAAAACACACAAGTAAACAAATACAAGCATATATATGGTATTTTAATCACATTTTATGCATTTAAAGCCCGAAAAGAACGATGAGATCATGTATAAATGCCATCTCATCAGTTTAACTCTTAGCTTTATTAAAAAATTATACCCTATTGTATACGAAGCTACAATAGGGATTGAATAGAAAATGTGTGGTTTTGTGATCTCCTCACTAACAAGCTAGTCCAATCCTAACGATTGCTAAGCTTGACGATTCTATCAACAAGAGTTTAGAACTCAAGTGTGTGATCGTGTTTGGAGGAGAGAAAACTTGTTTGTGAATGTCTAAAGCATTAAGTGCACAAAACTATTTTCTCTCCTTTACAAGCATCCTATTTATAGAAGGAAAGTTGGGTAGAAGACAATAATTACCCATGTGCAATTCTTGTCTTATTGGTATAGTGTAGTATCTTGTCTTAACCTATTCTAAGTAGTAAGACGTAAGTCCTTTACATTTGTCAGTACCCCATCTATCCCAAAAGGGTAAGTCACGCTAATTGTGTGATGTACTTCATCTTGTCACAACTCAACGTATCCCGCCTTTTCTTCAGTCTTGGAGAATGCTTGTTTTCTTCAGGGAGATCGTATGGGGTTCAGTGAGTCTATTGCCACAACTCACTGAACCCATCACCTTCTTCTTCGTCATAGAAGACATTCATTGAGCTTCGCCTCTCTGAATGCTCGAGTCTTTCTTTTAGACTCAGTCTAGGAACTCGAAGGCAACTCACTGAGTGACTGTTCACTCAGTGACCTCGTTATGTTCAAGGTTAATACTTCACTTAGGCTGATTGTTATTCAAATCCATTAGGGACGTCATTAGGTACTGAATTGACCTAACAATATCCCCCTATATGGATATAAAATTTGCCTAAGTGAAATTGTTATAAGTGAGCAAAGAGGCTTCTTCTTATTACAAACTATTCTACTGATGAAAGGACTTGATATAACAAAGAACTTCGCTTTCATTCATCATTACATAAGACTGAATAGTCTGATACAAGAAATATAAATAAAACAAAAGATTACATTTATTCAGGAATCCATTGCTTCCCTCTTCACCCTTGATGACTTTAACACCTTCTCTTTGTCAGGCCTCCTAGAAATTATCTCCCTGAGCTTCTCAGCAAATCTTTTATTCTCATCAGTCTGAATTTGTCCAGCCATCACAAGGAAGATGAGAACACCCTCAGTAGTGCATTTCTCTATCTCACTCATTCTTTGAAATGCTTGATCCCCAAATACATCAATGAAGAAGATACCTCACTCAGGTTCTTCTATAACCATGTTATTCACAAAGGGTACATTTTTAGGGAGAGTATGATTGCAGTCTAACCCAGGGATCTTAGTCTCAGCTGCAAGCTCAACTCTTTTTCTCTTTCTTCCCTGAGTTTTGGTAGGATCATGTTCAGTTAAAGGAAGATCTTTAGTGATTCCTAATTGTTCCTTCATCTGATTCAACCTCTCATATCTCTTACTGAGAGAGTTGAGTATCTGATAACTGGATTTTCACCCGTATAAAAATTATCGTTCTCGTGTTCTAATCGAATTGATCTAGGTTCTCTATGTGACTCTATTGTTCTTTGGTGAAACAAAAATGTTTGGTTGTTTTTAAATTTAAAAGTGCAAAGACTTGAAAGTAAATGTCGTTGAAAGTAAAGTGGCGTACAATTAAATCTAAGTCTAATTAAAAATAAATGTGCGATATTTAAAAACTTTGAAAAGTAAATTAATTAAATGACTACAAATAAAAGCGCGACGGGAATTAAAATTGGACAAAGTATAAAAATGATAACTTAACAATTAAACAAGACAAAACATGAAAAGTAACCTAGATCGGAATATATTCCGATCACCCCAATCGGAATATCACCAAACCTGTCGGAATGTTGCTCGGAAGATTCTGATCGGAATACCTGTCACTTACCCTGATCGGAATATCAAGAACCTACCTGGTCGGAATGATTGGTCGGAATAACCAATAGGAATGTGTAGAAGATCTCTGATCGGAAAGCTGTCACCGAACACTGATCGGAATCCACTAGACTCCCCAATCGGAATATCGTTGACCTTTGATCGGAATAACCGTCCTTACCCACGATCAGAATGAGCTGAATACCCCCAATCGGAATGTATTAAACCCTTTTCCGACCAAGCAAGAAATGCTGGTCGGAATATGGAAACCCCTTTCCGATTTACCTATCGGAATACGAAGGAAATAACCAAAAATAAGCTAAACAAATAAGCTATAATCCTAATAAGCACAAGACTAAATACCTAAAGTAAACCGTATGAAAATAAGCTACTAGACTGAAATTTAACAACTTAACAGACACGAAAAAGATAAGCTTTACTAAAAACAACTTTTATATAAAAAAATAACTTTTGTAAAAACTATATAAACTTGAAAATAAACCAAATAAGCTATGAAAATAAATGATTTAAAACAATCAAAAGCATAAAAATGAAATCTTTAAACAAGTAAACAACTCGAAAAGCATATAAATCAAAGATTAAAGAAAGGAAGAATGAGATCAACAAGATAAAGTAAAGGTGCGAGAATTAAAAAGAAAAACTTACTTGAAATTAAATGGTAAATAAGGTGCAAGACATGTAATTAAAGGTGGAAGTAATTAAAAGTGAAATAAAATAAAGGTGGAAGAACTAGTTTGTCAATCTAGCCAACCATGGAAGAACTAATTGTCACGATTAGTCAACAAAACTTAATGAAATGAAAATGAGAGGTATATATAGGTGATTAGGGGAGAGGTTAGAGGAAGCTTCCTCCCCTCCTTCCTTTCTTCTTAATTGCGCCCTTAAGTCCTTCCTTCTTAATCTTTTTGTTAATCTTGGACTTTGATGACTTTTGGCTCGGGATTTCTTTGGACTCGTCTTTTAATTCTTTGATAAATAAGACTTGAGTTCCTCGGCTTTAAGTAAACTTCCGTCTTTTGACTTTTTCTTCGATAAATCTTCAGAATTGGTCTTGGACTTCCGTTCTTTTTGCACTCTTGACTTCTTGACTTCGTCTTTCATCTTTTTCTTCAATAAAAGTTCGTAAATGCCCGTGAATTCCCGTGTTTTCTCCACTTTTCACCTTTTCGTCCTAAATCACAACAAAAACACAAACCACGCATAATTCCGACATAAAAGACATAAAATACACGTTTTGGTCCGGTTATTACTGTAATTAAGTGGTAGAAAAGATGTGTGTTTACACACATATCAAATCCCCTACACTTGACCATTGCAATGTCCTCATGCAATGCATTAGTTACAAAGCACGTTTATATTTTTCATCATAATCAATCCACGTTGGCCTTTATTAAAGAGATAGAAAATTATAAATATTAAAAGTAAAGAAATCAAAAAGCATACCTTGGGTTTTGGAAATGTCATGAATAATCATCATCCTCAAGTTTTCACTTTCTCCAAACCAAGCTTAAAAACGAGATCATTGTTATTATAAGTTAGTAAACTATCACGAACTCATGTGGGCCAATTACTCACTTAGACTCCCTTATTCCTAGGGGTATCTCTTATATTTTATTATTTGTCTTGAATGATCACGAGGATGCATTGTTTGACTTATTTCGATAGTTATTTAGTCTGAAAATAAAGTGAATGATTTAATCAATAGTTAGCTAAAGGACAAAATCTTTTAAAACTGCTTCTCGGGACCTCATAAAGTTCATATCTTGGCATAACTCGCTTCGCGATTTGAGACCTTTCTCGGACCGATATTTGGCAGCAACTTCATACTTCAAACCTTGAGAGACGTTCATGAAATTATGGTCTTCTCTTCATATAGGAATTTCTTCACTTGAAGTTTTGAGAGATACATACTTGGACCACGACTTCTTCATTTTTCTCCAATCTTTATTTTGGACTTTGATATACAACGATCCGCCTCCTTTTATGACTTGGATCTATTTATCCTCATACCTTTTTAGGGTCTTTTCGGATACACTTCTCCATGACTTTTGGGGAGTTTTTGCTTTTCGTCGTGTGTCTCGATCCTTCATATTGATTTTCGATAAATGATTCTTCACATCACTTTGGATCTTTAGCAACAAAATATAGCCCTCATGCCTTGTTAGGGCCTTTTCGGACTCGCCAATCTTCGCGTCCCGCTTCAATAAGTTATGCTTTGGCTATGAACTCTAATCCATACCGAGCAACTTTTAAACGATCTTAGGCTAGAAGTTAAGTAACTTTTCAAATCGTACAACCTTATTTATTAGCAGATAAATTATTTAGCAAGCGATGGGAGAATAGGCTCATAATTAACTCACATAAATTCCCGAAAGAATACCGAACTTATAATTGGCTCTATCATCTCTCGTTCTCCACAGTTTAAAATCTCAAGTAATGAGACTCGTGGATGCTTAGCCTATTAAATCACAGTTTTTGGTTTTCGAGTCGCCTATAGGATCTTGCAAATTCTTAGACTCTTTCATGTTTAGAAATCGCGTTTTAAAGTTCCCTTGATAAACGACTCTCTAGGATCAATTATAGGAACTTGCGAAAAGTTCTTGTTCTTAACCCGTGAGAGTTAAGACTTTCGCGTTTTATAGCTCCCTATATAAAAGCCTAGCAAAACATGACTTAAACACGTTAAGGATACTAGCTAGAGTAGACTCGGGTTGAGTCAAAAGATTCACAACGTTTGAAAATTAAAACCACTTTATTAAACATTTATTCTAATAAGGAAAGAAAATAACTATTCAAAGGGAAAAACTAATAGGCCAAAATAGATCAAAAATTTTGAAAAATGTCGAAAAATTGATTTTCCAGTTAAAATGAGGACAAATACGAGGAAAAGGCCACTTAACTTCGATAGAAGTCCCCCCTACACTTAACATAAACATTGTCCTCAATGTTTAAGCATGTGGGAGTAAACTCCCCTACACTTAGGACATTGTGCACTTTGTTTAAATCTCGTTAAGGAAGAGACAACTAAAGAGATTCCTATTTTAATATTGAGAAAATATAAAATATTGAATCGAAAAGAGTTTAGGATAGAACCGGGAAGAAGAAGTGGAACACGGAATCACGGGTCGTCAAGAATCATCAAGAGTGGATCATTGAAGCTCGAATCCCTGATAAGAGAAGAGAGGAGTGGAAAGCAAACCAACGGGTCTCCCCCTACACTTATGATAAAGAAAGCGAAAAGATAGATGCATGGGTTGCCTCCCAAGAAGCGCTTGATTTTTGTTAACCGAGTCATTAGCCTGACTCGACCTTGATCATCAACGGAAGAAGCATGAAACATATCCACCAGGATCGAAGACATAGTTTTCGTCCATCAAATAGCACAAGCTTAAGGCGAACAAGGCAAGCCAAAGAAGAGTAGGCAAGGTTCCCTTAAGCAGTGATGGAGCACGGTGGAAGCAAGGTTGAAGTGGTGCAAGCAGATTTCCATAAGTTCCAAAGATATTTCCTTTTATTTCATCAGGTGGATACTGAGATGGCTGAAAGATTTCAATACCGGGGTCGAACACCTTTTTCTTTAAGGGAAAATAGCACTCAGGCTCAGCAGAATGGGAAGAAGATCCGCGAAGAAGCACAACCTCGTCCTCAGAAGGGGGACAAAGAGGTGTCAAATCATATGTGCAACGGATATTGGTGTCGACCGGTTTCTTCTCCTTTGAAAGAATGTGCTTCAAATCCAAAGTAGGATCAAGACGATAATCTTCAAAGTCCAAAGGAGGAGCATCACTCTCATGAGGGAAGTAAGTATTAAGAAATGCAGAGAAATCTTCCTCAAATGAGTAATCGTCCAAAGTAGGATCGAGTGATGGCGGAGGATCTTCATCAAATGTAGGTGCAATGTCATCAGTAGAAGAATCGCTCGAAAGAGTATCGGCATCCTCAAAATCATCAAAAGTAGGCATGTCCGGATACTCAGAAATAAGGTCATCGAAATCATCCGAATCTGAGCTAGAATCATCATCATAAGCATCAAAGACCGGAGGAGAATCATAAATGGGAGAAGCTTCCAAGGTAGGGAGAGAATCATCCACATTATCTTTAAAAAGTGGATTATCATCGCAAGTCTCGAATAGAGGATTGTCGTAGACGGTAAAGTCATCGAGCACATTAATCATATTCACTGATTCACGGCCTCCAAATATTGTACTTGTAAGCTTCCCCATTTTAAAAACTTGTGCATCATCCCCGACTCTTAAGATTAACTCACCTTCGGCCACATCCACTAAAGCTCGTCCGGTTCTCAAGAATGGCCGACCAAGTATTAAAGGAATACGAGGGTCCATTTCATAATCAACTACGACAAAATCGACCGGGAAAGTAAATGTGCCAACTTTTATGAACACGTCTTCGGCTATACCAACGGGGTAAGCGAGAGTGCGATTTGCAAGTTCGAGAGTCATCTTCATTGGAGTGAGGTCGGGCAATGATAGTGTTTTCCAAACACTCAAAGGCATAAGATTAATACTAGCCCCGAGATCAGCAAGGGCAGTAAATTCTTCAGTTTTGTTGAACATGCAAGGCAACACAAAACGACCGGGATCTCCAAGCTTTTCCGGAAGTTCTTTAAGAATAACTGCAGAGCGGTTTTCATTTAATCGAGTGTTGGCGAGTTCAATCAGCTTCTCCTTCTTGTTAAGCAATTCCTTAAATGCTTTAACGAATTTGGGCATGTGGACAAGTGCTTCAAGAAAGCTAATGTTGAAGTTCATTTGAGAAATCATCTTCACATAGCGTGTCACGTCGGAGTCCTCCTTGGTTAGCATTTTGGTCTTGCCTAAACGAGAAGGATATGGGATATTGGGTTTAGGTGGTGAAGGTGCAGGTGTAGGTGGTAAAGGTTGAGATGTTGAAGGGTCATTCGTGGGAACTTCATCACGTCGAGGCGGAGACGGTAATGGTGCACTAATACTAGGTGTAGGAGGAGTAGGGACACATGGTGGTGGAGGAGGTGTAGATGATGAGGGTGGGATTGGTGGTCCTACAATGGTGACTCCACTACGAGTAGTAATAGCACTCACATTAGCTCGCGGATTAGTGACGGTATTTGAAGGTAGAGAACTCGAAGAAGAAGGTTGAGCAGGGGGCCAGAAACTAGCCAGCATATTCTTCAAATCATTGGTTTGATTGCTGAAGGAGGATTGAATATTATCTCGAAGTTCGGATCTAATCTTATTTCCTTGCTTGGTAATATCTCCTTTCAGATTGATAATTTGGCTCTACAGGTTCTTTGTAAAACCCAGTACGGTCGTATTTTTAATTCGGGGACGAATTATTCCTTTTAGAGGGGAAGAATTGTAAAACCCGTATTTAAATCGAGAATATAAATACACGGTTTATATTAATACGCGGGTTATTTTTATATTAATACGTAGAAATTATCAGCGGAACAACGCGAGAAAATATTACAAGTATTATTTATTACAAGTATTACTATAATACAAGTTTAAAAAAAATAAAAAAAAATAAATAAATATTGAAGGGCCGGTTGTAAATATCTAAAGAAGGAAAAAAGGGATTTTGGGCCTTAGCCCATTTTTGGCTACACAAAACCAAACGGGGGATACCCCTTTTCCCATAATCAGTAAACAAAAAAAAAATAGAAATTAGGGTTTGCTTTGGTTGCCGCCGGGAAACAAGAGAAACAAAGGGAGACCCAGTGGTTACGATTTTCAATTCAAGAATCACTGTGTTAATTCTCAAACACGAAAAAGGTAATCAGCCTATCTCTTTTTCCCTTTTATCACGATTTAAAAAAAAAAAAGAGAAACCGAGAGTTTATAACTCTCGGTGGTGTTTGTTTTGGTTTCTGCCGAGAACAGCCAAGCCCCAAACAGGGGTCTACGTTTTAAAAAAAGAAAAAAAAAGAAACCCGAGACCTAGAGTCTCGGGGGTGTTTGGTTGTGACCAGCCGCGACCACCAAAACCTTGGTGGTGGCTGTGTTCAGTCGGCCGCCGCCCAGAAAACCATCAAGGGGTGTTTGGTTCGTAGAACAGTGGAAACAGGGGTGTGTCGGGTTGGTTACATCAGGAGAACCGAGACCATAAGGTCTCGGTGTGTTGCTGCACGACCCAGCCGAGACCACAGCCGGTCTCGGTGGTTCTTTTCTTGCCAAACCCGAGCCACAAATCAAATAAGGGTGCGTTTGGTTGTAAACAGAATAAGCAGTGGGAACTAGGATTTAGAACAGTGGGAACTAGGCACTTAATCAGGGGAAATGGACAGAAAAATCAAGGTATTTTGTAAACATTAGCGACAGTTTAGCGACAGTTTTTCTGTCGCAAAACTGTTAGGATTTAGACAGTTTTTAAAGAAGCAGCTTTAGCGACAGTTTTTTTTAGTGACACAGAAATTCTGTCACTAATTATCGCGGACAGATTTTGTATATTATGTTGGTTCGGTTAGTGCGACCGAGATGGGCTCGGTAGGCTCGGGACATGTTTATAAATAATAAAATAAATATTTTTATATTATACCTTTTTAAATTAAATTGTTTTATAAATATTTTATATATTTTTCAAGTGTATTAAATTAAATAAATTCCTAAATATTTAAAAGGGTATATTATTAGAAAACGAATTAAACAATTTAAGAACTTTCTAAATTAAGAAACTTCTATTTTTAGCGGGATACTTATTATAAAAATACTTATCGCCAGATATACGTTATACGTAGCTATTAGTAGAACGTTAATACGTTAAAAGGAATTACTATAAGACCGGATTTAGCCGTTAATATGCGTATGGAATTTCAGAAATAAATAAATAAGAAACCAATAAGATCAGTAAAATTTAATAACGGATAACTGTTAACTTATTTCGCGTCCTTTATTTATATAGCACGCATGAAGCCCGAGTAGTATTCGTTCAGTCTTCCATTCAGTCAGTTACTGGACTAGAGGTACGGATTTTTCGTCCTTTCAGTAAGGACTTCCTTTATATGCATGATTAGGATTTCCCATCTCCAGCCGAATGTTTTTCCCCAGTATATGTTTAAAGTTATCAGAAATCATGATAATAACTAAATAGAATTGCCTGAGCGTTATATACAAGCACGACCAGTTTATGTACTAGTTACGGAGGTACCGTAACCACGGCACTAGAGGCACCGGTGTCGTGACTCACATGCAGGAGAGTGATATCCTGCATCGTCCCACTCATGTTCAGTTTGGCCATTTTTATATGTATGTTTTAGTGGGGCGTATGGATGCATCCTAGGCTTATATGTGTTACAAGTTATCAGGGTGAATGTGGTGTGTGCTCTACATCCTTCACATTGGAGCTGATCCCTCCACCCAGCACAGTTATTTAGAGGTCACCCCTCTACAGCATGACGAGGTCACCCCTCCAGTTATTCATGCACGGTTGTTACAGCACGTGACCTATATAAGCTCTGGCAAATAAAATACAGTAAATGCATGTTTTCAGAATTTAGAGTTATATTTCAGTATCAGTATATATGAACCAGGTCTTACAGATTTTATGCAAGGTTATACCACATGTTACATATCAGTCCTATAGCTTCATTGTTGACTTCTATTTCATTTTCTTTCAGTACATTCTTATCATGCTATATCCGTCCACTGAGCGTTATGCTCAGCCGTAGTTTCCTTTCATGTTTCCAAACGGCAGGTACACAGGGACGATCTTAGGACTTCTAAGAGAGTACGTGCATTTGGATGGGAGCTTTCCAGACTCCTTTATTTTTATGCATACCTTACGTTACTTTACTTTGGTTGTTTGGACATTGTTTCGTCCTTTTCCTTTCTGTACTTAATCTTTATATTTTGGGCTTGTTGGACTACCGATGTTTGATTCCGGTATTTCCGTTTGGTCAGTTAGTGTTTAATACATTGCCTTGCATGCTTTGATGACACGCCATAAATACACGTAACGGTCCATTTATCCAAGTGGGGTGTTACATTCTTGATTTGCTCACCTTGGGTTCTCATGATGGCCTCAACATCTGGATTACTGGGTGGGGGTTGTTGGGCGGGTGGGTGATAAGGATTAGAAGCTCTTGGTGGGATTTGGTTGCTTCTAGTGTAGTTGTTAGCGGGGTTTTGGTTTTGAGGAGAAAAAACGGGTGAAAGGTAGTTGTTGGACCGGTATCTCAGCAGATTTCTATCCCCTTGAGGTCGAGCTTGGTAATTTTCCGGTGAATAATTACCATAAGCTGCATACACATTTTCCGGATTTCCTTGAGTCGAAGGACAATCGGTGTATGAGTGAGGACCGCCGCATGTTTCACAAGGAGTAGCAACAGCTTTAACTTGATGTTGTTGTTGGTTTGAAGCCAAGAGTTGCATACTTCTGCTCATTTCAGTCAGCACACGGGTGAGTTCGGTCATATCAGGGTTTGCTGAAGTGGAGGAAACATTGACTCTCGGGTTGTTCCTTGAAGAAGCAGAGGAATCCCAGTTTTTGTGGTGAGTAGTCATGTTCTCAATTAACTCTCTACACTCATCGGGTCTCCTTTTCATGAATGTGCCACCGGCGGCTGTATTAATCGTATCACGATCTCGAAAAGTCAAACCGTTGTAGAAAGTATCAATTAGGGTCACAGGGAGCATGTTGTGGTTTGGACATCTATCGATCAAGACATTATATCTCTCCCAAGCGTCAAAAAGAGATTCATCAGGGTCTTGCATGAAACCGCTGATCTGATTGCGAAGGCTCGTGACCATGGATGGTGGAAAGTAGCGCGACAAAAAGCGTTGAGTCATGTCATCCCAAGTGTGAATAGAATTCTTCGGGAGACGATCAAACCATTTCTCGGCATGATGTAATAAAGTATGTGGAAATAGTTGTAGGCGAAGTTCATCCATTGTGGCACCGGCCAACTTCATGCTTTGGGTGATTGTAATGAACTTGTCGAGGTGTTTGTTGGCATCATCATCAGGGAATCCACGGAATGGGTTTGTTTGCACTTGCTGAATCATGTGGTGCTTCAACGAAAACTCAGGAGCGTTGATTTGCATCGGCGCAATCGGTCCTCCTCGTCCAAACATTGTAGGTTGACAAAGCTCCTCCATGGTCCGAAGATCGGGCTGTGGAAGAACATTGTTGTTATTATTAGGGTGCGGTGGATTATTGTTGTTAACACCTGACATAGCTAAATCTTCTTGAGTCTCGGGCTCTTGGTAATTAGAAGATCTAGTACGCATACACCTGAAAATGCAAAAGAAAAAGAAACCAAACACAAAGACAATATATATACACAATAAAGATAAAATCTTTTTGGATTTTTGAAATTTTTAATTTTTATGTATTTTTATCAATTTTTAATTTTTATGATTTTTTTGAATTTTTTTATGCAAGAAAAATAACGCTCACAAGTGAACGGATCCCAAAAAGCGACGCGTCTCTCACAGAAACCGTTAATCTTTACGAAAAGAGCCGGCAGCGGCGCCATTTGATAACTGGATTTTCACCCGTATAAAAATTATCGTTCTCGTGTTCTAATCGAATTGATCTAGGTTCTCTATGTGACTCTATTGTTCTTTGGTGAAACAAAAATGTTTGGTTGTTTTTAAATTTAAAAGTGCAAAGACTTGAAAGTAAATGTCGTTGAAAGTAAAGTGGCGTGAAATTAAATCTAAGTCTAATTAAAAATAAATGTGCGATATTTAAAAACTTTGAAAAGTAAATTAATTAAATGACTAAAAATAAAAGCGCGACGGGAATTAAAATTGGACAAAGTATAAAAATGATAACTTAACAATTAAACAAGACAAAACATGAAAAGTAACCTAGATCAGAATATATTCCGATCACCCCAATCGGAATATCACCAAACCTGTTGGAATGTTGCTCGGAAGATTCTGATCGGAATACCTGTCACTTACCCTGATCGGAATATCAAGAACCTACCTGGTCGGAATGATTGGTCGGAATAACCAATCGGAATGTGTAGAAGATCTCTGATCGGAAAGCTGTCACCGAACACTGATCGGAATCCACTAGACTCCCCAATCGGAATATCGTTGACCTTTGATCGGAATAACCGTCCTTACCCACGATCGGAATGAGCTGAATACCCCCAATCGGAATGTATTAAACCCTTTTCCGACCAAGCAAGAAATGCTGGTCGGAATATGGAAACCCCTTTCCGATTTACCAATCGGAATACGAAGGAATAACCAGAAATAAGCTAAACAAATAAGCTATAATCCTAATAATCACAAGACTAAATACCTAAAGTAAACCGTATGAAAATATGCTACTAGACTGAAATTTAACAACTTAACAGACACGAAAAAGATAAGCTTTACTAAAAACAACTTTTATATAAAAAATAACTTTTGTAAAAACTATATAAACTTGAAAATAAACCAAATAAGCTATGAAAATAAATGATTTAAAACAATCAAAAGCATAAAAATGAAATCTTTAAACAAGTAAACAACTTGAAAAGCATATAAACCAAAGATTAAAGAAAGGAAGAATGAGATCAACAAGATAAAGTAAAGGTGCGAGAATTAAAAAGAAAAACTTACTTGAAATTAAATGGTAAATAAGGTGCAAGACATGTAATTAAAGGTGCAAGTAATTAAAAGTGCAATAAAATAAAGGTGGAAGAACTAGTTTGTCAATCTAGCCAACCATGGAAGAACTAATTGTCACGATTAGTCAACAAAACTTAATGAAATGAAAATGAGAGGTATATATAGGTGATTAGGGAAGAGGTTAGAGGAAGCTTCCTCCCCTCCTTCCTTTCTTCTTAATTGCGCCCTTAAGTCCTTCCTTCTTAATCTTTTTGTTAATCTTGGACTTTGATGACTTTTGGCTCGGGATTTCTTTGGACTCGTCTTTTAATTCTTTGATAAATAAGACTTGAGTTCCTCAGCTTTAAGTAAACTTCCGTCTTGTGCTATAAATCATCAGCCTTTGAAGCCAAGTTTTCATGAACCTAAGTGACCTCAGCTTTCAAGGCTTTGGAAGCATGATCTAATACATCCTTGAGAGTTGATTTCAAAACTTTCTCATCCAAAACCACAGTCTGAGTCCCCAACGAAGAGGTGTCAAGTTTTGCCTCTTGGGAGGGCTTTTTCGGTACCTTAGGGGAGGGATCTTTTTGTTCGGATGCCTCAGGGGAGGGCTTTTGTTGAGCCTCAGGGGAGGGCTGTATGTTCGCGAACAAGGGTGGGGACTGTGGCTTCTGGTCTGATTGAGGAGGGGCCTGAGTTTCAGGTTCATCCCCAGCCTCAATCATATCATCGTCGTCACTAAAACCTTGGAGTAACTCGTCAGGCTTCTCGAGTAAACTTATAAAATCTCCAAAGTTCAGTGAACTCTTAGGTTTATCCAGCTCCCCTTCAAAAGAAGGTTTTCCTTTGTTATCGTCAATCCCTGCCCCAAATCCTAAGGCTTGGGATTTAGCCAACTGATACTCAGGGGCAGTTTGTGATTGATCAGTTGTGGAGGTAAGATCCCTATCAGCGGGGTGTTTTACCCGTGGACGTCCCTTTGAGTCTTTGGGATCAAGAGTGGTTCCCTCAAGCAAAGACTTTTGCTTTAGTGTGCCTTCATCAGGAGTTGTGGAGGTGAGATTCTTATCAGCGGGGTGTTTTACCCGTGGGCGTCCCTCTGAGTCTAAGGAATCAAGTTTTGGGTCCTCAAGCAAAGACTTTTGAGCTAATGTGCCTTCATTAGACTTGGTGGAAGTGATAGGCCTATCAACGAGGTGTGTTACCCATGGGCGTCTCTCTGAGTCTTTGGCCTTGGTTTTGACCTCAGGCAAAGGTTGTGATTTACGAATGCCCTCATCGATCTGAGTGGAAGGCAGTCACGTAGGAGAATGTTGTTTGTTTCCTTCTCCATCAAGAGGACCAGTAGGTTGGCCCGTCGACCCTGACTGTGATGTATCAGGGCCTCCCGAAAGCTCTTTCTCTTGGGGTATTTGAAGCTTGCTATGAACAAGGGTAGTCTTTTTAGCCTTGGCCTTTTTGGGTCGTGCCTCGAAAGCCTCAGGGCCCTGTGCCTTTGTTGGTTTGGTCTTTGGCACAGTCTGAGTCTTCTTGTTCCCCTTCTTTGTTAAGAAGGGAATGGGAGACACGGATGATTCACGACTGATCACCTCAGTCATGTGAGCCGTCAATGCAATGGGGTTGACTTCAGATGGGTTCTTTAAAAAGTTTGTGGAACTCAGGATGGGAGTAGAAAAAACATTGAATTTTTCCTGAGTGTAAAGGGAACCCAGTAACCGTTCTAAGGCGCATGATATGAATCTTGGGTAAGAAACATACTTTTGCCTAGACTCCTTCAGGACCCTGGTTACGAGATCATTGTAAACAATCTCTCCTATGTCAATCTTCAGTCCATTAATAAGACTGTAGATTAGCATCCGCTGAGTAGAATTAAGTTTCTCAGTAGATGAATAGTTCCTACCGATCACCTGAATCACAAAAGTGACCAGGATCCTCCAAGCCATGGGGAAAGCAGTTTTGATCAATGGGGTTTTAGTCACAAGTAACTCAGGGACCCCGATTTCTTTTAGTACCTTTTTAACTGACTCCATGTCAGGATGTGCAACATACTTTCCATTGTTATAATCAAGTCCACTGGTTTGACAAAATGTTTTGAAGTCTAAAATCAATGGTGTCTTCCCATAGTTTACAGTGAACATGATGACACAGTTCTTATGTGACTTGATCTCAGACCCCTGAGATCCTTCAGGCCCTTAGGTAGGGGTTACAACCACAGCCGTATACCAGAATTCCCTGAGATATTCATGGTAGAAGACTGAGGGGGTTTTGTAAAAGCATCAGCCCAATCACAATTTTTCAAGAATTTGCAAATTGGTTTGTAGGCTGATACACTACTAGGGTAATTGAAATTTCCCTCATAGTTGTTTCCTGCAAAATGGACACCCTCATTGGTGAGATGTTTGATGTTGAGGTATTTTACAACCTTTTTAGGAAAACAAAGCGTAATTAGGGTAAGTACACAAGTGATTTAGGAAAACCACGAGTTATGACCCAAAGTGGGGATCGTTCTCAAGGAGGCTTGGTGTGTGTGTTAAGAGATGATTAACTTTGTGATTATATTGATTATGAGGAAAGAAATAGAAATGAGATAACAAGAGAATGACGGTTACGAAGACGAATTAAACTAAGACGATAAAGTCGTACACATAAAACCGTAAAAAGTAGCAAAATTAAAAATTTACCCTAAAAATTCCTAAAAAATTGCAATAAATCCTAAATAATCTATTAAGAGTTTATAAAAAATCAAAATTCACTTAAACCTTTTAATTAATTAACTAATAATTTTTTAATGCTAATTAAATCCCAAAAGATCAAAATAATTAATAAAAAGCCCAAAATGAGATTTATCACTTTGTAAACCTCTAAAATATCCTAACTTAATTTAAAACTATTTTTGAAAATTTTAAAATTAATTAAAACTATTTGAAAATAATTAAAAACTACTAAAACGTAAAATAGTTATAAAAATGAATCTAATGACAATAAAAATGTTCTAAAAAATTTAAAATTCCTATGTATTTAACCTAAGAAAAATATAAAAACTTGAAAAATCTAAATTTTAATTTTTAATAATAAAATAATAATAAAATAATATTAAAAATCCAAAATTTATAAAAAAATCTAAAAAGTTGCAACTAGCTTATTTTAACCTGATAAACTCAGAAATGAAGTTGAAATTACCTAAATACCCCTAATGGGCCTTCAAATGAGCCGAAGTCCAAAACAGACCCTTATTGGGCCAAAATAAGCCCAACAAGAAAATTTTTTATAAAAATGGCCCAAAAGCTCCTATCTGACCTAAAATTTGATTCTGAACACAATTTTCCAAAGGCCCAAAAGCTGAAAATGCCCTTAGGTTAGCTTATTTCACCACAGCTTATTCTTAATGGGCTTTTTGGCCCATTAAGCTATAAGCTGATGCCATAAGCTAAAATTAAACACACGTCCTTCTTTTGACTTAAGTAAGATATTTGCAAAAAGAAGTTTGAAAAAAGTCCAAGAAATAAGCCTGAAAAAGCAACAAGCTATCATCACAAAACGACAAAATAGTCGTTTTCGAGTTCTAGGCTATTTTAAGAGCTGATTCAAGTTGCTTTGAGTTACAAATAGCTTAACTAAGCTTAATCAACAAAAAGTTTTCAAATAAGCCCACTCAATGAGTTGGAATAAGCAGATAAGCACTTAATTTAAAGTCAAACTTATGAGATTTCTAGCAAAAAGTCAAAGCCAAGGTCTGATAAGCTCTAGTTCAAACAAATGGGTCAAATGAGTAAGATTGATCACAAAAAGTAAGTTTTTGCAAGTATGGATAAGCCAATATGGATTATTAATAAGCTAACTTGCAATTAACACTAGCAGGGGCTAGTTTTGGGTGTTGAGCAGTGGGAACTTTTCCCACTGCTTGACTTTCTTGACTTTTTGTCTTGTATGACTTTTTTGTGGATTCAAGTTACACAAAGGCACCCAAATGATCAGTGGATCATAAGGAGTCAATAACAACAAAGAAATCACAATCTCAATCAGCCAATTTGTATAGTTAATTCATTTAATCACCAGACATGCACCAGACTTGAACAAATAAGCCGTTATGGTTCAATAAGCACTTATAGCACAATTCAGCCAGCCAAACTTAACCAAATGCATACACAAGCTAAAATAAACTTAAATGAACAAGTTTAAACAGGTTTCATGCAATGATTCAAAGTCTAAGTCAAGATTCAAGCACAATAAGGTTACTGATGAACACTAACTCAAGCTGATTTTTACTTTGCTGATGTATTTGACCAACAAGCCAAATTCAAACACTCAAATCTTCAAACCAGGTTATATTAACAATGATTTAACAACTTTTAGCCCTAAGCATGCATATACTCTAAGTATTACCAAAGTCTTAGGTCAAAATCAGTCAAATCCAAGTAGATATAGCACAATGTTTGATTCAATGGTTTAAGCCCAATAACTTGCAGCAAATAGCACTCAACCAAGTAGATAACAGATACAAAGCACAAACAACACTTTTCAACAACACAATAACAACTTATGATCTTAAACAGATAATCCCAAACACCCCTTATCTTTTTCAAATCAATTTAAAACAAGTATAAGTGTATTTCAAGACCAGCCAAACCTAATCAAACACATTAACAAGTATAATATGCAGTATTGAACAAGATTAGACCATAAATTCAGCAAGAACACAAGTAGCACACAAAATCACCAAAAATCCAAGTTTTTAACAGATTTTGAGTAGAATGGTGCAAACCTCATGGATGTACATCCACACCCACAAATTTTGAGCTTATGTGCTAGCAAGAACAAGCACAAGCTTCCACAAAAAACCCTGCTAAGATTCAACAAAGTTAGAAGCACAATATCAAAAACAGAAAGGTGAAAAAGCCTTGATTAATGCAACTCTTGTACCCTACACTTGATTATCCCCAAGTTATAAGCTTCACAACACCTTGATATCACAATATCAGGATGCTATGATCAGCTTTATAGCCCAATAATTCCAAGGTGTACCAAGAAACTTAGCAAAATATCAAGCTATAGGAAAATGTGCAAACTTTTGCACACTTCTTTGAAAATAGGTTTTAAGATTGAAGATTAGTAAACATGTAACAACAATAAGTAGGAAATAACAATGGCACTTGAGTTTTCTTCAAAGATTCAAACACATTTCATTAAACTGAATATGGATTTATAGAACTTTGAACAAAGGAAAATTCAAGAGCTAAATGTAAATGAAAGCCTAAATGCCTTTATATAGGCTACAAGTGACCTAAATGCTGAATAAAAATCGTAACCCTAATGATGTAGAAGCCCAAAAATGCCCTTGTGAAGTTTTGAACTTTGAAGATCATGTGACAAGTTCTTGGCTGGTTGTGTGAGTTGGCATAGTGAAAATGTGATCAATGGCTTCAAATAAGCGTTAAAAATAAGCTGGAATGTGGGGCGTTGGATTTTCTTGGCTCCTTTGTCTTCTTCCTTAAACGTGTAGCAGGGGAGTTACAAGGGGACAAATATGGTGATGTGGCAAGTGATATTAAGGTTGGGATGTGTTTATAGGACCCTTAATCATAAATCTGCACAATATTATGGTTTAGTTGTTGGTAAATAACAAATGCCCAATTGTGTTCTTGGTGAATAGTGGGTGTGTTTAATCCGGATTAAGGGTGGTTAAGTTTAAATTTTATGTTAAGGCGCGAAGTTTATTTAATTAATAAACTAGATTAAGTGGAGTGGTGAGGTGGAAGGAGGGTGAGTTCTGATTGGAGGGGAGAGTGAGTGGGGTGAGGTGGCAAGTGGTGATTGGTCTAGGTGTCTTTGGATGTCTGCCAGAAATAACCCTCCATCTTTTAAACTCCTTTCACTTTGTAAATAACAGCCCAAAATACGACTTCCTTTGTTATGGAAGTTTCTCTTTTCACACTTTTGCCCCAAAAAGTTTTGTAAAGTGATTTCAGGGGTATTTCTTGATTTTCACACTAATTTCTATGTATTTCTTGTTGATCCCAAACTTAGATCGATTAGCTTTGTGTATACGAGATTAGATCAAGTATAACACGTAGAGAAACCTTTGTTATATGCTTTGTGAATCTAAGTGTTATGCGGAATTTAACACTTAAACAAGAACACAAGATGTAAACAAAACTTTCACTTTGATTATGAATGTCGAACTTGCTTACAATGAAAGATGTTTACGAATGAAAACTTATATAAAACTTGATACTAAACATGAACCTAAAGGCCTTCTTTTATAGACTAAGAAGCCTGTACAATAAGCTACGAATCAACTATTCTAGGTAAAGATAAACATAGAAAATACATTGTCGTTTCTATCCTTACTAGAAGTATTCTAGAATATAATAAACGTGTAGCTTATATCTTCCATCAGTGCTTGTCTTCAATCTATCAACGCTTGACTTTAACTTGTCAACGCTTGGGCTGTCAGCGCTTGCTTTGTTCCTGTCAACGCTTGTTTTGTTCTTGTCAGCGCTCAAGTGATCTGGCCTTAATTTATTCCCAACAATCCTCCCCTAAACATGATATCCACTCTTATGATCAAGTTTCTGAATAAGCATTAAGAACTTGGAGGAGTCTGACAAACCTTCTCATATTGGTAATAAATAAATCTGATCAAATTCTTTGCCACGTCACTTGTATAATCTATCTCCAGCTGGGTGTCCTTCATCTTTTCCAAAATAGCCTTGGATATGAAATACTGAGCATCCACAAGTAGATACTCAGCAAACTTTGTAGAACTCAAATGGTATACACCAGCAGCTGAATATAACCTCCATTGAAGACCACTGAGGTCATCTTCAAGATCCTTCCATATTTCAGGATCTTCCTCATTTGTCCCACACATTCTTTTGAATGTGGTCCAAAGTTTTATTCCATTAGCTGAAGTTGGTGCTTCAGCCTCATACTTGGTCTCCAGCAACCTCCAAAGGTCCACCAAGTCTTCTCTATCACAACTTGCAAATAAAGATATGAGAGTGGTAAAAGTATGTACCTCCTTGCCAAATCTGCCAATCTTCCAGAATCCACATTCATCCTCATCATAACTCACAATTGGACTCCTGGAATCTAATGGTAATACTTGCACCATATCTGAAGCTTCTAATGGGGAGAGCTTGAGGCTCTTTCTAATAACTGCTTCACTTGGATATAGTGGATTCATATCTTTTGGAAACTCAAGTTTAAATCCCTTCTTCACTGGCCTGGGAACTATCATAGCTTTCTTAATTTCCATCTCTTCTGCAAGTTGCTCCTTTCTTTCATCTGAAAGAAGTCTGAGAGTGTTTTCTTCCTGCACTCTCACCCAAATAGGATAAGCCCTATGTTCCAACTCATCAAATGTCAAAGCCTTCAACTTCTGATGTGTCCATCCAACTCCATGACATCTGAGCAACATAAAGTAGAGCTCCCTTCTATCCCTTTTCAACTCAGAGAGAATATTGCTTGCCTTGTGCTTCAAAATCACCTTACAATCTTTCTGAAATCTAAGAAGAAGCTCCAAACCCCATATTTGATCTGAAATGGTCAAGTCTGGATTATCCATGCAGCTTTCTTCCCAAGAATTGTACATCTGAACCACCTCTGGCATGTCAAAATCAACCTGCAATTTTAAATCTCTCAACTTTTCCCTAGCAAGCTCATCACCATACTCAAGCCTTTCTGGTTCTATAATCATCACACTTGAGTCTGAGCTAGCTCCATCACTTTCTTCTTCAGAAGTCACAACAAATGGTGACTTTTCCTTTTCATCTTGTTCCATCATTTGTTCAGCCAATCTTCTATCAAATTCAACTTGGGCTGCATCCTTTGGAACAATTTCTTCTACCAATTTACCCTTACCCTTATCTGATGGTGCAATGGTTGGTAAGGTAGATGGTAATACCTGAGTAGGAACTTCCTTGATGATAGATGATGACTGGAATACATCACCTTCATGTGCAGATCTGTCAACGCCCAAATTTCCTCTATCAGCGCCCAAAATACTTCTATCAGCGTCCAAATTTGTCTTGTCAACACTCAAATATTTTCCCTCAGCGCCTTGTGTAACCTCTCTCAACATAGCTGTAAATGATAAATTTAGATTGGTTGGAGAGATTAAGGACGTATCAAAACCTGTTTGTTCCTTCAAAGTTGTAAGAGCTTCAGCAACATCCATTGATTGACCATCTTGGCTGCCCTTATCACTCAGATTTCTTTGATCTTCCTCCCTTTTGGAAGACTCATCCATACCCCTCCTAGCATGATCACTCTCCAAAACAACAATCCTCTCCCTCAATTGCTTGAGTTCAAGGCCTTGTGAGCTGACAATGTGTACTAAGTCTGCATTTTGCTTTTGCAAGCTAATGCAGACTGCCGTCAATTCCAAAAGAGTCATTGGTTCCAGTCTGCCCTCTTCTAAAATGGGGATTTGACCCCCCCAAGTCAGGTTCATTGGGCATGGATGAGGACTTAATTATGGTGGGACTGCCTTGGCCAGCTTCTAAGCCAGAACCAATAGTCCCAGCCTCATCCAGGTCACCAGCCACACTTGTGGTGGTGGTTCTCTCTGCTTCATGGCTAGGACCACCAGAGGAGAACACTCCAGTAGTCCTTTGGCGTTTGATCAACCTATATTCAGGTGGTGTGGAAGATGGTGTGGAAGAATGGGTAGATGTGGGTTGGTTAAGGGGTGTTTGGGATTGTGATGGTTGTGTGTCAGCGTTGGAAATAGGCACATCAACGCCAACATTTGATGTGCCAGCGTCAAAGGGTTCTTGTTCAATTTGCATTTGTTCAGGTGAGGGTAAAGGTTCAGGAATAGGTTCAAGTTGTGGTTGAGGGTCAATTTGAGGTTGAGGGTCTGGTTGGGGTTGTGCTGCTGCAATAACAGCAAGCATGGCTGGGGTTAAAGGTAAGTCTCTAAGAGGTGGTGAATTCATCTTTGTAAAAATAGCTTTCTTTTGTTCAGGGATCTTATAAAAATCATTGTGATCCCTTGAACAATAACCTTGATCATCAAAAATCATTTGCAGAAAACGGGGATAAGCTAAAGTCATTTTTGTCCCCTTGTTTTTACACATCCCTTCAAAAATCATTTTAGAATAGTTATATTTTTGCCCTGTTGCAATGCACACAATAGCACTTGCAATGGATCTATTGATCTCATTGTGTGCAGTACATTTGGGACTCAAACATTGAAGGAGAATGTGAATGAGGTACTTCCAGGCTGGGGGAATTTCCTGCTTATGATACTTATTAAGAGTACCTTCATCAGGAATAGGATATCCCAAAGCCCTAAGCCCTTGTTCTATTTCATTTATGGGAAGGATGGTTATACCATCAGCATCATCAAGATGCAAGGCCTGGCGTACCAAGGCCTCAGTAACCACCCAAGATCTCCCATGAACAATAGAAGTTAATGTGGTCACTCCATTAACTGTTGAGGAACTAACAGTGTTCCAAAACTGCTTAATGTGTGTGACTGGAATGAGTGGTGCATGAGAAAGAGCATACCTTAGTGGGGATGCGTTCAAATACACCACCATTTGTGTGTATTGAGGAAACAAATCATTATCAGCAACAAGATAAGCAATCATGTTGTGTTGAGACTTGAACCCCAAATCCAATTCTGTTGAGTTAAACTTTGGTGCCATTGATGAAAGCTGTTAATTGAAGTGTAGAAGATGAAGGTTGATAAGAGAAAAGTGTTAGACAAGAATTATAGATACCCTGTTTTAAAATAGGAGCCAAATTTATAGGAGATAAAGAATGTATGTGATTGGCCCAAAAATAGGCAAAGATTTTCAAAAACTAATCATGAAAATATTGAAAAAGTTATAAGTTATCTCATGCATTTAATGAAAGTAACAACTCCTAAAATTACGGCTTGAAAATATGTCAAAAAGTAACAACTGGGTAGGTCCCATTGAGTGTCAACGGTCAAAAAGAACCTATCAACGCCCAACGGCTATAATCTTGTCAACGTTCGCCTAAAGCCATGTCAGCGTCCAATTTGGTCTCAACAACGCTTGGAAAAATCTTGTCAGCGTCCAAAAATAAAATTGTTTTAAAAAGTGAAAAATGACCTTAACAAGTAATTTATCCTAGAGAAAATAACCAAAAGCTGATAATTATTATAGGGCGGCAAGCACTGTCCAGTTATGCACACTTGCATAAGCAAGATAGACATAACAGTCCTCTAGTGTCCCTTGCTAACCAAAATTCTTAACAACCAAGTTACCTTATAAAATCCTTGTTACTCCCAGGTAAATCCCATATCAAAATCATTCCCAAGTCTCCCAACAGACCACAACCAATTCTAGGCCAAAAATGTCTTGGCAGCATGCAAAGTTGATATACTATGCATGCTACAGTGCCTCATGGTTTAGTAAAACTAACCCATACTCACCTGTGGACACAATCTAGAATTGTGATAAGAGTATCATATGGATACCCAAAAATCCTAAAGGTTCCTAAAACCTCCCCTGAACGATGATACAAAAAGTTTGCTAAAATCATGCATGAACATAAAAAATTTATGTCAAGATAGGAATGAAACATTCCAACCATCATCCATAAATAAAAACTTGTCCAAATGCTTCTCCTTTGATCCATAAGCAACTCTGTATCCAATGGTATACTGCTAACACCATCTGCACATTTAGATTGAAAACCACAAAACTAACATTGTTGCTGACAACGCCCCGATAACACACAACAGCGTTGAAGGAAGCTTTGTCAGCGTTAGACAATTACATTGCTGACAACGTTGCAAAAACACATCAGTGTTCAAACAACCTTTGTCAGTGTTAGAAAAATATAGTGGAAAATCTAAATCATCAATAAGACCAATAATAATAATGCATCATCCTGTACATACTTTTACAAAAAGAATCCAAAACACATATTAAGTGAGATTAAGCATTCCAATACTTGTTACCAAGTACTGAAATCTTCCAGTATCAAAAGGTTTAGTTAATAAATCTGACACATTTTCCTCAGTGTCAACCCTATCTGGTTGTATTAAACCTTTCTTAAAGCAATCTCTTATAAAATGGTGTCTAATTTCTATGTGTTTAGTTTTAGAATGATGTACAGGATTCTTAATGATGCATAATGTACTATTATTGTCAACAAATATCTTAGTATGCATGAAATTATACCCATAGTCCAACAGCTGGTTCTGAATCCACAACACTTGACCACAACATCCTGCTGCAGCCACATACTCTGCTTCAGTTGTAGAATTAGCCACCACTGTTTGTTTCTTGCATTGCCAAGATATTAATCTGCTCCCAAGAAATTGACATCCACTAGTTGTGGATTTCCTATCAAACTTATCACCTCCATAATCACTATCTGAATATGCAATCAGCTCCAATGGTGAATCCTTTGGGTACCACAATCCAAGACTAGGGAAACATCTTAGGTACCTAAAGATCCTCTTCACAGCATAAAGGTGACATTCTTTGGGAGTCACTTGATGATGTGCACAAGC
This sequence comes from Glebionis coronaria, assembly GCA_025667525.1. NCBI lineage: Eukaryota > Viridiplantae > Streptophyta > Magnoliopsida > Asterales > Asteraceae > Glebionis > Glebionis coronaria. Next base: position 71,233,974 of record CM046874.1, read on the forward strand.
ACATACATCAAACATGATATCAGGTCTAGAAGCAGTAAGATACATCAAGGATCCAATCATGGATCTATAATGCCTGACATCAACATCTTTCCCATCTCCAATCTTTCCCCAAGGGTGTTCTCTATCCATAGGAGTAGTAGCCCTCTTTTCATGTGGAGAAAAGCCAAACTTCTTCAAGATTTCAGCAACATATTTGTCCTGGGAGATGAAGATACCATCTTCTTTCTGCTGAACTTGTAAACCAAGAAAGAAGTTCATCTCCCCCATAGCACTCATCTTGAATTTGTCTGTCATAAGCTTGGAGAAATCCTCACTCATCTTTGGATCAGTAGACCCAAAAATGATATCATCAACATAGACCTGCACAAGCAACACATCTTTGCCTTTCTTCTTTGTAAATAGTGTCTGATCTATGGTGCCCCTCTTGAATCCATTGTCTACCAAATATGTAGACAAAGTACCATACCATGCTCTAGGGGCTTGATGAAGGCCATACATAGCCTTTTTGACTCTATACACTTTATCTGGATGCTCTGGATCCTCAAAACCAGGAAGTTGCATGACATAAACTTCCTCAACAATGGTGCCATACAAGAATGCACTTTTGACATCCATTTGATAGACTGTGAAGCCCATGCAAGATGCATAGGCTAGAAAAATCCTAATAGCTTCAATCCTTGCAACTGGTGCAAAGACTTCCTCATAGTCTATCCCCTCCTCTTGTGTATAACCTTGAGCCACTAACCTTGCCTTGTTTCTGATCACAATACCTCTTTCATCTCTTTTGTTCCTGAGAGCCCATCTTGTCCCTATAGGTCTGACATATCTAGGACAATCAACCAGCTCCCAAACATCCTGAATTGCAAATTGGTGAAGCTCATCCTGCATTGCTTCCACCCAGCTTGGTTCTTTGAGAGCATCAAATATCTTCTTGGGTTCTTCTTGTGACAGAAAACATGCAAACAAACATGCTTGCACAAGAGGGGTATCAACCTTCTTGTGTATATTGGAAATAAATCCACCAAGTCCTTGATGAGATCTTCTTGTCTGAACTGGAGTCATAATATCACCAATGATCTGAGATGTGGGGTGATTCTTCATAGTGGAGGTGAGAACCCCTCCTTCAAAAAGTCTGGTGTCCTCAACCTCATGCTCCATGTTGCCAATATCTTCTTCATCAGACTCTCTTTGAGCAACAGGAATCTCTTCATGAACATTGGAAGGTCCACCTTGTTCAAAACTGGAAGAGAAAAGATGCCCATAAGTGTTGTCAACGTTTTAATCTTGGTTGTCAGCGTCTGGGCTGACAGCGCTTGAAATGTTGTTGTCAACGTCTGAATTTGTCTTGTCAGCGCTAGATTTGCCTTTGTCAGCGCCTGAAGAACCATGCATGTTTGTATCTGAAGGTATCTGGAAACCACCATTATCTTGTCCAGCAGCAGCAGCAGCAGCAAAAGCATCTATCCAAATGGGAATTGTGACATATTCAAATGTAGGAGATGCCTTTTCTGCTTGTGATCCAACCCTCTCATTAACCTGTGTGCCTGAAACATCAACAATTTGTTCCTCCACAACATTTGAAGTTACCTTCACAATGTCTGGATTAGTGACAGGCATATAATTTGATGGCGTATAGTGGCTATGCTCACTATTCACAATCCCAGCCCATCATCTTTTTGCTAAAGGAAGCCCATTACGAGTGGAGCCATATGTTACGGACAACCCACGAGGATGTCCTAGCAGCAATCCGCACGCGGTTGTTTAGTTAGCATGATACACAAATGAGTCTAGCATAACATGATCATGGACCATATCATACTAGACTGGGGGACATGTCGACGTACAGTCGGTATTCGGCCCGGCCCAACAGGCCCGCGGCCCACACACACCTAACTTATCCTTCAAGAAACCCTAAGCCTGTATAAACAGGGGTAGGGGTCTCATTATAATCAGGTTCTCTCTCATAACTACACCTCTTATACCACATATTAATCCGATACTAACTTGACCGTCGGAGGTGGACCCCGGGGCTCCGGCCTCGGGTCCACGTCTAACCGGTTTACCTTTGTTTGCAGCATTACTCAGGATTCGGGAAGACGACAAACGGCCCAGGAGTGTCGTCGAACCGGCCCAGCCAAACTATGCTCCAACAAGTTGGCGCCATCCGTGGGACCATGACTAAACTATGTTTCGTGGTCTCATACTGTCAAAAATCAACGAACATGTCGAAAGTCGGTAATTCTACTACATTCGTAATTTTGTTTTTTTTTCCTTCCGCCATATGGCCACATATATGCTTGTTCTATTTCTGTCATAGTACTACGTGTCGTATGTGGTTAGATCCTTTTAGGTCACATTTATGCCTGTGAATAATTGCATCTATATATCATGATGGCTACCATGCAATATATGACATATTTTTTGCCAGGCTAGTATACAAAGTGTTTGTTCATATGCGCTAATGCGCATGCTCTTAGATGCTCAACATGCAATTTATTATACATTATAATGAATAAACACCAACTTGCAATGTAGAATTTGCCAAAGTCATCGTGTGATACAATATTTGATAACAAATTAAGATGTAGAATTAGCAAATCATGCCATGGTCTAAATCATAATTTGCTGAAACTTGATTTGTTTGAAAAATATACGTTTTATTTTGCTAAAGGTTAGAAGATATTATCAAAATCATGTAATTTTGGATAATATTTGATATCATGCGATTTGTCATGATAATGTGTTCCTGGTAATTCATTTTAGATGGCAAGTATATCTCAATAATATATGTTGAATATCTCTAACTTTGTGGAAGATTTTTCTTAAATGTTTACCTTGCACTTATTTTTCGAAAATATATGATGTATGTTTTCGAATATACACTCAGTTTTTTTTTTCCGCGGTCATGGCATGTCCAGCCGCGCTCCTCAACACATTCGAGTATATTTTATTTCTCAACTGCGATCATAAGTCACGTTATTCTATGATACTCCTGCACATTCGGGCATATTTTCTTTTCTTTTTTCATTGCGGTCATGAGCCGCGTCCTTTCGCGTTAGTCCACATTAAATATTATTTATGTTAATAAATATTACGCGTACCTATTAAACTAATCAAAAAGATATTTTTTTCAAATATCTTATTTTTTCTATAGGTAACATGATATTACCGTATCCTTTAAATTCAAAAAATATATTGTTACTATTTTTCATATTAATAAAAGATATTATTTATCTTTTAAATTGGATAAAGGTATATTCTAAAATAATCAAATTTATAAAATATATATCCATATCTTTTTTAAATAGGTGACATGATATTGCCTGTATTTTTTAAAATAACAAAGGATATTTTCTATATCTTTTATATTAAAAAATTATACTATTTCTATTAATAAGATATTGCATATATCTCTTAACTTATGAACAAGATATTATTTATATCTTTTAGCTTTATGCGACTTTATTTTATCACGATAAATGTTTGCATCTTTCAATACATATCTAGATTAATATTTGCATGTCTAGTATAAAGTGATTACTTATTAAAATTATATATACATGCTATTCCGTACACTCGGATATCTTCTGCCTACGGGCGTACATGTACACTTCGTTCCCAGGTGGAATAAGAGGATTGAGTGAACCTAATAATTCAACTTGTCGTGTAAGAGGGTTGCAAACCCAACGACCACGGATCATGTATCCTTGTTAGACACCTTGCTATCAAGACGTTGTAGTAAGTTACGCAAACCACATGACTCATGATGGACTTGCAAAAGACACACTGTGCACGTCTAACAACATTTTGTCAAAAATTTGACCGTCCTTATGGTAAATGCGGTAACCCGCACGTAGTGGCATAGCTCATTCAATAAGTTAGTTAAGATACGTCTTATACTATGTGACAATTCGCGGTTATGGCAAGACCCATCCGCGTTGGTTCGCACGTTCGAACCCAATTTCTATCTTTCATACGCGGCTATGGTACGTCAATTCGCGCTGGTCTCCGTGATCGTAATTTCTTGAATACTTGATTCAGTTTAATACTACTAATCGAGTGTAGCACCATTAAACTTGGGAGGCTACTAGGGTATAATAATACCACTATTTATGTGCACGTCACACAAATATCTTTGGACATATTCCTTTGCCACAGAAGTCCGCCTTCTGCTGGTTTATTCCTTTGCCATGGAAGTATCTCTTCCATTGGCTTATTCCTTCGCCGCGGAAGTGCCACTTCCGTGCGCTTGTTTCTGCGCCATGAAAGTATCTCTTCCATTGGCTCATTCCTTCGCCGCGGAAGTGCTCCTTCCGCGCGCTTGTTTCTGCGCCATGGAAGTATCTCTTTCATTGGCTCATTCCTTCGCCGCGAAAGTACTCTTTCCGCGCGCTTGTTCCTTTGCCATGGAAGTATCTCTTTCATTGGCTCATTCCTTTGCCACGGAAGTACCTCTTCCGTGCTCATTTTCATTCGCCGTGGAAGTATCTCTTCCACGTGCTTATTGTCTTCGCCGTGGAAGTACTCCTTCCACTGGCTTATTGTCTTCGCCGTGGAAGTACTCCTTCCACTGGCTTGTTATCTTCGCCGTGGAAGTATCTCTTCCACGTGCTCATTCTTTTCGCCGTGGAAGTATCTCTTCCACGTGCTCATTATTTTCGCCGTGGAAGTATCTCTTCCACGTGCTCATTATCTTCGCCGTGGAAGTATCTCTTCCACGTGCTCATTATTTTCGTCGTGGAAGTATCTCTTCCGCGTGCTCATTATTTTCGCCGTGGAAGTATCTCTTCCACGTGCTTATTATCCTTCGCGGTGGAAGTATCTCTTCCACGTGCTTATTGTCTTCGCCGTGGAAGTACTCCTTCCACTGGCTTATTGTCTTCGCCGTGGAAGTACTCCTTCCACTGGCTTGTTATCTTCGTCGTGGAAGTACTCCTTCCACTGGCTTGTTATCTTCTCCGTGGAAGTATCTCTTCCACGTGCTCATTATTTTCGCCGTGGAAGTATCTCTTCCACGTGCTCATTATTTTCGCCGTGGAAGTATCTCTTCCACGTGCTCATTATTTTCGTCGTGGAAGTATCTCTTCCGCGTGCTCATTATCTTCGCCGTGAAAGTATCTTTTCCGCGTGCTTATTATTTTCGCCGTGGAAGTATCTCTTACACGTGCTCATTATCTTCGCCGTGGAAGTATCTCTTCCACGTGCTCATTATCCTTCGCCGTGGAAGTATCTCTTCTACGTGCTTATTGTCTTCGCCGTGGAAGTACTCCTTCCACTGGCTTATTGTCTTCGTCGTGGATGTACTCCTTCCACTGGCTTGTTATCTTCGCCGTGGAAGTATCTCTTCCACGTGCTCATTCTTTTCGCCGTGGAAGTATCTCTTCCACGTGCTCATTATTTTCGTCGTGGAAGTATCTCTTCCACGTGCTCATTATTTTCTTCGTGGAAGTATCTCTTCCACGTGCTCATTATCTTCGCCGTGGAAGTATCTCTTCCACGTGCTCATTATTTTCGCCGTGGAAGTATCTCTTCCACGTGCTTATTATCTTCGTCGTGGAAGTATCTCTTCCACGTACTCATTATCCTTCGCCATGGAAGTATCTCTTCCACGTGCTTATTGTCTTCGCCGTGGGAGTAGTCCTTCCACTGGCTTATTGTCTTCGCTGTGGAAGTAGTCCTTCCACCGACTTGTTATCTTCGCCGTGGAAGTATCTCTTCCACGTGCTCATTATCTTAGCCGTGGAAGTATCTCTTCCACGTGCTCATTCTTTTCGCCGTGGAAGTATCTCTTCCACGTGCTCATTATTTTCGCCGTGGAAGTATCTCTTCCACGTGCTCATTATTTTCGCCGTGGAAGTATCTCTTACGCGTGCTCATTATCTTCGCCGTGAAAGTATCTTTTCCGCGTGCTTATTATTTTCGCCGTGGAAGTATCTCTTACACGTGCTCATTATCTTCGCCGTGGAAGTATCTCTTCCACGTGCTCATTATCCTTCGCCGTGGAAGTATCTCTTCCACGTGCTTATTGTCTTCGCCGTGGAAGTACTCCTTCCACTGGCTTATTGTCTTCGTCGTGGATGTACTCCTTCCACTGGCTTGTTATCTTCGCCGTGGAAGTATCTCTTCCACGTGCTCATTCTTTTCGCCGTGGAAGTATCTCTTCCACGTGCTCATTATTTTCATCGTGGAAGTATCTCTTCCACGTGCTCATTATTTTCGTCGTGGAAGTATCTCTTCCAAGTGCTCATTATCTTCGCCGTGTAAGTATCTCTTCCACGTGCTCATTATTTTTGCCGTGGAAGTATCTCTTCCACGTGCTTATTATCTTCGTCGTGGAAGTATCTCTTCCACGTGCTCATTATCCTTCGCCATGGAAGTATCTCTTCCACGTGCTTATTGTCTTCGCCGTGGGAGTAGTCCTTCCACTGGCTTATTGTCTTCGCTGTGGAAGTAGTCCTTCCACCGACTTGTTATCTTCGCCGTGGAAGTATCTCTTCCACGTGCTCATTATCTTAGCCGTGGAAGTATCTCTTCCACGTGCTCATTCTTTTCGCCGTGGAAGTATCCCTTCCACGTGCTCATTATTTTCGCCGTGGAAGTATCTCTTCCACGTGCTCATTATTTTCGCCGTGGAAGTATCTCTTACACGTGCTCATTATCTTCGCCGTGGAAGTATCTCTTACACGTGCTCATTATTTTCGTCGTGGAAGTATCTCTTCCGCGTGCTCATTATTTTCGCCGTGGAAGTATCTCTTCCACGTGCTTATTATCCTTCGCGGTGGAAGTATCTCTTCCACGTGCTTATTGTCTTCGCCGTGGAAGTACTCCTTCCACTGGCTTATTGTCTTCGCCGTGGAAGTACTCCTTCCACTGGCTTGTTATCTTCGCCGTGGAAGTATCTCTTCCACGTGCTCATTCTTTTCGCCGTGGAAGTATCTCTTCCACGTGCTCATTATCTTCGCCGTGGAAGTGTCTCTTCCACGTCCTCATTATTTTCGCTGTGGAAGTATGTCTTCCACGTGCTTATTATCTTCGCCGTGGAAGTATCTCTTCCACGTGCTCATTATATTCGTTGTGGAAGCATTTCTTCCATGTGCTCATTATTTTTCGCCGTGGCAGTATTCTTCCACTTGCTGATTCTCCTTCGTCGTGGAAGTACTCCTCCACTGGCGCCTTATTTTAGCCGTGGAAGTATTCCTTCCATGGGCTCATTGTTTTCGTCGTGGAAATACGTCTTCCACTCTCTTGTTGCCTTTGCCGTGTAAGTACGCCTTCCACTGGCTCATTCTGCCACAAAAGTACGTCTTATGTTGGTTCATATATTTGTTACGGAAGTACGTCTTCTATTGGTTCATATCTTTGTTACGGAAGTACGTCTTTCGTGACGAATTACTTTGCCCGGCCACGAAATGATTTCGTCAAAGTTTGCATTGTTTGACCTTTATTAGGCGAAGCCTGATCAACTACGCCTAGTTCAGAAAAAAACCGTGACATAATTTTTAAGTCATTATCGTGTGTCGTGGCCACAAGACGGATGTACTATCCGCATCACTTTGCCACAGAAGTACGAATTCTGTTGGCCTTAAGACGAATGCAATATTCGCATTATGCTGCATCATTAATGGATATGAGGAGTACGCCTTCAAAATGTTCACGATGCAGCATACGGGTTCCACCTCCACCTTCACAAAACCTTCTTATCATCCTCACGTTAGGGATGAATAAGAATGATACCTTGCCAATGCCAGTGTTACCCCGGCTATAGAAACACGTTTTCTTCTAACGGGGTCCTTACCGTCTAATCACGGGAAACCAAGCATTCGAGCACAACCACCCGTCTTACGTATACATGTTTTCCCATTTCTTTCGACGTGGATATGCTTACAGGTAGCGGATATGGTGTAAAGTCTAGTAACCTCGGTGACAACCTCGCATACTAGACTGGGGGGACATGATGGCGTATAGTGGCTATGCTCACTATTCACAATCCCAGCCCATCATCTTTTTGCTAAAGGAAGCCCATTACGAGTGGAGCCATATGTTACGGACAACCCACGAGGATGTCCTAGCAACAATCCGCACGCGGTTGTTTAGTGAGCATGATACACAAATGAGTCTAGCATAACATGATCATGGACCATATCATACTAGACTGGGGGACATGTCGACGTACAGTCGGTATTCGGCCCGACCCAACAGGCCCGCGGCCCACACACACCTAACTTATCCTTCAAGAAACCCTAAGCCTATATAAATAGGGGTAGGGGTCTCATTATAATCAGGTTCTCTCTCATAACTACACCTCTTATACCACATATTAATCCGATACTAACTTGACCGTCGGAGGTGGACCCCGGGGCTCCGGCCTCGGGTCCACGTCTAACCGGTTTACCTTTGTTTGCAGCATTACTCAGGATTCGGGAAGACGACAAACGGCCCAGGAGTGTCGTCGAACCGGCCCAGCCAAACTATGCTCCAACATAATTTAAAGTTCTAGATAAGGGCTCCAAATCAAACAACCAATTAGGACCACTTTCAGGATCACTAGGTTTATTCTCTAAGAACCTAACATGTACTCTCTCAACAATACGTTTTTCCTCCTTAAGATAAACCCTATAACCCTTGCTCTGCACTGAATACCCCATGAAGTAACCTTCATCACCTTTTGCACTAAATTTCCCTAAGGCATCACTAGTGTCTAAGACTACTACATGACATCCAAAAGGTCTGAGAAAACCAATATTAGGTTTTCTTCCCCAAAGTAACTCATAAGGTGTTTTGTTCTGAATTTTGTTAACCAATGCTCTATTTTGCACATAGCATGCTGTATTAACAGCCTCAGCCCAAAAGGCTATGGGAAAGTGAGCATCAGCCAACATTGTTCTGGCTGCTTCAATTAGGGTTCTATTTTTCCTTTCAGCAACCCCATTTTGTTGTAGAGTTCTAGCAATACTGAATTGCCTAGTAATTCCTTTCCTGGCACAAAAATCTTCAAGCTTTTTGTTCCTAAATTCCCCACCATTATCACTCCTAAGCATTTTAACATCATTGCCAGACCTTTTCTCAATTTGAGTGATAAATTCAATAAGAACATCAGCTGTGTCACTCTTCATAGCTAGAAAGAATGTCCAAGTAAACCTAGAAAAGTCATCAGTGACAACAAAACAATATGACTTGCCATTCAAACTTTCTATATTAGTTGGTCCAAAGAGGTCCATGTGAAGCATATGAAGAGGTCTGGAACTAGTATGCACCTGCTTGGACTTGAATGAGACCTTGTGCTGCTTGCCTTTAAGACATGCAACACAAGAGTGGTCATTGTGGAAGGCCTTCTCAGGCAATCCATCAACTAAACCAAGCCTCACAAGTCTATTTATATTTTTAAAATTTATGTGCCCTAGTCTCCTGTGCCACAAATTACTTTCATCTACTGAGGCCTTAGCATAAAAACAAGACATATTTGCATTCACTTTAATCCCATTTAAATTCACATTATATATGTCCTTATGCCTAGGTGTTCTATACTCAATGTACTTCTCATCAGGGATCTTAAAATCCTTGCTTAACACCAAACACTCAGTATCAGTGAAAAGAACCTTATTTTTGTTATCACACACTTGTGATACACTAAACAGATTATAATCCAGTTCTTTTACCAGGAAGACGTTTTCAAAACGTAGATTATTGGTGAGAAGGGTTCCTTTGCCTGTAATGGTGCCATAGCCCCCTCCAAAGTATACCTTATCACCATCTTTAATAGGAGTGAAGTTCGTCAGATAGTCTTCCTTTCATGTCATGTGCCTTGAGCATCCACTATCCCAATATCCATAATCATTGATCTGTCTTTGAATGCCCTGCACATAAAGAAAACAAATTAGTTTTCTTTGGGAACCCAAGTCTCAGAAGACTTGGATTCATCTGGTTGTTCAATAAGAACAGACTTAGTTCTCACAACAACCCCATTCTCATCCTTTTTAGGATGAAAAACCCAGTTAACCCCAATTGGTTTTGAAATGACCTTAGAAATGTAATTAAATCTATTGCAAGTCATTGAAATTCCATTATTATTAGGGTTTTGATCTTTCTTGGGTCTCCATGTCAAGCTTGAAGAAGCTTTAGACCCCTTACCTTGTGGCTACAAATATTTAGGTCTGGGCATGTTTCTGTCAGCGTTGGATTTTGTCCTGTCAACGCTGAAATTACCCTTGTCAGCGTTGAATCTAGGGTTTGCTACAGGAACCCATTGCCTATTTGACCAGGTGTTTGTCTTTTGAAAAGGTCTTTGTCCATGAGTGTTAGACCTTCTAGAAAAGAATGGGGCAGGTCTAATCACTTGTGGACTTTGCTGCACACAAGCTTTGGGTCTGACAACGTTTGACTTCCTAACAACGTTGACTTTCTTCCTATCAGCGCTGAAATTGTTCCTATCAGCGCTGGCTTTGGGAGCGTTGACACACTTGTATGCCAAATGTGAAAAGCTACCACAAGTGTAACAGGCTTTCTTAGACACACTCTTAGGTCTAGAAGAGTAGAAACCTGTTCCATGATTGTTAACTTGGCTCTTGGGTGACCTATTATTCCTATACATCTCTGCATATTTAATGGTAGGTCTTCTAACAGTGTTTGAGCCTAGGTCAACAGCTTTACCAGTGACTGGGTGAGTAACCTTAATGGGTGGTGATTCATTGGGACTTTCACATAGCAAACCTCCCTTAACAAATAAAGTAGGGTTAGCTTTCTTCCACTCATTTAGGTCAGTCAGTTTTTGTTGATACTCTTCCACTGGAGTGACAACTCTTGGTGGAGGAATGAATTCCTCTTCTTGGCATTCTGGTATCCCAGTCCAAGACAAGTCCTTTCTAGGGACACCATAGGAGTCACCAGCTGGTGGTGGAACCAGAGAGTAATCATTCATCCCAATCCCAGTCATGTCCTTAGGATCCCTTTATTTAGCTACACAGTCTCCTAGGGTTTGGGTGGCTCTATCAAATCTTTGAATCTTGAGGTCAACATTATCTTTATTCTTAATGGCCTCATCTAACTTAGCCTGTAGGTCTCTATTGACCTTTGTCATGATATTTCTAATATCCATACTACCCTCTAGCTCATGTTTTAAGATATTTATCTTATCTTTTAAATCAAATTCCATTTTCTTGTATTCAGAAACGGTTTTCTCAGTTTTAGTAAGAGCCAGTTGGTAATTGGACAATTTACACCTTTCAGTGCTCATATCATCTTTTAGTTTTAACACCTCTTTGTTAAGTCTATCAGTGTTTATCCTACAACCTTTGCTACAAAAAGCATCATCATATACCTCATTATCAGATGAAGAGGAGGAGTGTGCCATGAGAGCATATTCAACATGCTCTTCTTCTTCAATGTCAGCAATGAAAGCCTTGTCCTCTTCAGCATTCTTAGCCAGATAGCTCCAATCCCATCCAGTACCATCAATTCCTTGAACTGCAACCATGGCTTTGGAATCTTGAGCTTTAACAACCTGACTTGAGGGTTTACCAGCATCAGATCTTCTAGGAGATCTGCATTCCCTCATGAAGTGCCCCATACGATGGCAGTTGTAGCATTCAACTTTGGATTTATCAAATCCAGCTGTGTCTTTAGCATTGAGGGTCATCTTCTTCTTGAACCTTCTATTCCACCTATTTGCTCTTATACTAGCAATAGCCATGTTCCACTTGATGTCCATCTCTTCCAAGTGCTCATCACTTATCTGCTCAAGGTCCTCATATGTAATCACTGAACCATTGGGCAAAGAAGCAATGTAAGCACACACAGTATCCAAATCCAAACCAGCAGGTTTAACTCTTGGGCAGTCATTCATGAATGTGTCAGCGTCTGAAAAGGAGACGTTGACAGGACTTGTTCCAGCGCTGACAAATGATGATCCAGTAACTGGATGCATAAAAGAGTCCTTCTGATTGAATTGACCTTCACTATGAGAGAAGAAGGCCATGTTGCTGGTGCTAGGTTTGCTTCCATGTGCTGAAATAGTTTCATCTTCCAACAGTCTTAGTTTGTTGTAGATGGCATCAAACGAGGAGCTCTTGTAAGTATTATTGGCAAGAATAGATCTTGCCTCAATCTTCCATGCCTCACCAAGACTTTTAAGAAAGGTATCATTGGTGTCAACATCACCAACTTATGTCCCCATGAAAGACAACTTGCTTGTGATGTCAAGCAATCTGCTTCTCACACTACTTAGTTTCTCATTGGGCTGAGCTTTGAAGACAGCATAATCATGCAGAAGTTGCTTTTTCTTTTCTTCCTTAGTGTCTGCATTACCAGCATATGCAACTTCAATTGCTTCCCAAAGATCCTTAGCAGATTCATAGCCTCTATATTTGTGCTGATTTTCTTGTCCCAAAGAGACTTTCAGAATATTTAGGGCTTTCATGTCAACCCTTTTCTTTGCAATATCTTCAGCACCTACAGCTCTACCATCTCCAGGTTTTTCTCTCTTATCTTCATCAGGACATCCTTCAACAGCTGATCTTTGAGTAATGGCATCTTGAATCTTTTGAGCCTTATTGAATGAGTTTCCATATTCAATAATCTCCCAGAGTGTGTAATCAAAGATCCCCAGATATTGTTCAAAGTTGAACTTCCATAAGTCAAAGTTGGTTGCATCAAGCATGGGAATCCTGATGTTTGGTAAGGGTGAAGAGGAGGTGGTTATTGCATCAGACATGATGTTGTTTTTAGGGTTTCTGAGAAAATTAGGGTTTTGGTGTTCGTGTATCGTTCTGGTGTTCTTCAAAGATCAAAAGTTCCTCAACAAGCTCTGATACCACTTGTTGATCCCAAACTTAGATCGATTAGCTTTGTGTATACGAGATTAGATCAAGTATAACACGTAGAGAAACCTTTGTTATATGCTTTGTGAATCTAAGTGTTATGCGGAATTTAACACTTAAACAAGAACACAAGATGTAAACAAAACTTTCACTTTGATTATAGATCGTCGAAGTTGGCTGCTGGTGAAGGTATAAAATTTTCTGTTTTTGTTTTTATTAAATAAGATTTAGGGTTTCATCCCCTAAACCCTAGATCGACTTTAAAAGCAGGAAAGTATGAGGTTTTTGGCTGTTATAACACTTGATGACATAAGATTCGAACTAAGGTTGATGTTCAAACCCTAAGTTAGGGTTTCGGTGCATAAACTAATAAACCCTAGATCTGGTTGTGTAGCTACAAGAAAGGACGTGTCATGTGTAAATCTGTTAAGAAAAAGGGATTTGGTGCTCAAGTGAATAACAAGATCCAGTTTTGATTGTGTATATGATCAGAATAAAAGAAGTCGATCCATGCTGTGAGTGAAAAGATATATGTTTTTATAGTTTGATTTAAAACCACATATGTGTGCAAGGACGTAAGGTATTTTTGATCCATACATTCGTTTGTGTATAGTTGGCTTTCTTTTCTATGTTTAATACTTCCTGGTTCACACGTTATCACATGAGAGCAGAAGTGTTCAACCTTAAAAGAAGGACAGAATTGTTCAATACTTCTTAGACGTATAGTATTATTATATGTGCAGGCCATCGTTTTAATGGGAATAAGTCAGATGGGATTGGACACTAATAGGACTCATGAACTCGTGGTCCAGACAGTTGTGAAAAACAACGCTGCCAAGGTACCATGGACAGTGATTGTACATGTGACTTAAAGCAATTTGGTTTTATACTATGGTCAGGCTTGTAAGGTTGTGTGATGGAGATAATGGGGAAAGTACACAAAGATCGGGATAAAATTGATCAAAAGAATATTGTAAAGAAAAGCAATATGTGACAGAACGCTCACGTGATGAAGTCTACTATATTGCTTGATCGAATAAAAAAAAAGGAGTGATATGTTTGATGTTTTGTGTTCACACCAGAAAGCTAAAAGGTAATCTTAACATATTATTTGGTTTATCTTGTGAAGTAAGATGCATCTTTTTGTCTTTATTGGTTGTATCCCAAAGGATGGCTCGATCTAGTCATGTGACGTGTTAATTAGTATTATGAAGCGATGTTATGGTTTATTAATTACGTGCGGGTATTGGGTACCAAAGAACAAATTATACACTTTTTGTCTACTTGCTGCCAAGGACGAATACTATGGTATTAGTACTATTCGAGTACTTGTCATCTTATGAGATTTGTGGTCCCAATAATATGGCAATGACTATAGCAGCAATAGTAGTACATAGACATGTGCCGTTACATGGTGACATTATCATAATGTTTTTATTTGATTTGTGTGCTATTGTTGCACAAGTTGAAGATGAAAAGAAAAGTTGGAAAATATTAACAGTAAGTAAAAATTTGTCATGCTATAGGCGTGGTTTAATAGCAGACGAGGAAGAAAAGATGCAAAGATGCGAAGTAAAAGTGGTACAGTGGGGTAATATTTTTAGCCGCTGTCAAGAGTGTCGTAGTGACAGATGGTGGCAGTGGTTGATCGAGCCGCTGACAAGAATAAAACACACGTTGATAAGTAAGACGCTGACACATAATAATTTAGACGCTGACAGCGTGTTGTCCGATATATGGTTTTTAAGCGCTGACAAGTATCGTTCGATATCGGACAGTACATACAGAAGATATATTGGATGACAAAGGATCTCGGACAGTACTATTTGTTCCAATTTTTATGGCTCGTTTTGAAGATTGTGTTTGATACAATAAAGTTTTATTTGATTATGTGACAAGGCTAACCTTGCGGTTACGTACCGACTTGGATTAGAAGCAGAACGCCGACAGAGGCAGCAGTTGCATAAAAGAAGAGGATGATGTTGTATTTAAAATGATTTTCATTGCAAATTGGAGATTTCGATGAAGACGATTGATTATTCCTTCTTTGTTGTTGGAGTTGCTTTTCGCAGGTTTGTATTTTATCATATCTCAAAAGATTCTTGCCTTTCTTTTGAGGTAACTTGCTTGTTCGTTTAAATGTTTGGTGACCAAGACTTGTCAAATCTAGCAACTAGATACCTTGCTATCACTTGAAGGAGTTACATTATCGTGCTCAGTGTCTCACAAAGGATGAGGATTTTGACAAAGAGATCGAGGTCTGCTTATACTTTCAGTGTCAATATAAGTTCGACGTCACATGGATAGTGCAAGATATAAGGTACAAGCTTGGGAGATTCCACTTCTTCAACAAATAGGTTATATTCGTTTTTCTTCATTCGTAATCTACAATTAGAGTCTACATGGTTCGTGATTCATTTACATGCGCCACTCAAGGGGAAGAGTTTATTAGTTGTTTATCTTTAGAAGACCCCTATTGGATGTGACAAAAAGGGGAAGAAGATTCAAAGATCAAGGTATGCAACTTATTTTTATGTGCTGATATGTTTTACAAGAAATCTTACTTTAAGGGGAAGCTTGTTTCATTCGTGAAAGATCAAGATTTGAAGATTTCCATAGATTTTGTCATCATCAAATAGGGGAAGACACCATTTTATAAGAGATTGCTTTGAGAAAGGTTTAATACAACCAGGTAGGGTTGACATTGAGGAAAATGTGTCAGATTTATTAACTAAACCTTTTGATGCTGGAAGATTTCAATACTTGGTAACAAGTATTGGAATGGTTAATCTCACTTAATATGTGTTTTGGATTCTTTTTGTAAAAGTATGTACAGGATGATGCATTCTTATTATTGGTCTTATTGATGATTTAGATTTTCCACTATATTTTTCTAACACTGACAAAGGTTGTTTGAACACTGATAAGTGTTTTTGCAACGTTGTCAGCAATATAATTGTCTAACGCTGACAAAGCTTCCTTCAACGCTGTTATGTGTTATCGGGGCGTTGTCAGCAACAATGTTAGTTTTGTGGTTTTCAATCTAAATGTGCAGATGGTGTTAGCAGTATACCATTGGATACAGAGTTGCTTATGGATCAAAGGAGAAGCATTTGGACAAGTTTTTATTTATGGATGATGGTTGGAATGTTTCATTCCTATCTTGACATAAATTTTTTATGTTCATGCATGATTTTAGCAAACTTTTTGTATCATAATTTAAGGGGAGGTTTTAGGAACCTTTAGGATTTTTGGGTATCCATATGATACTCTTATCACAATTCTAGATTGTGTCCACAGGTGAGTATGGGTTAGTTTTACTAAACCATGAGGCACTGTAGCATGCATAGTATATCAACTTTGCATGCTGCCAAGACATTTTTGGCCTAGAATTGGTTGTGGTCTGTTGGGAGACTTGGGATTGATTTTGATATGGGATTTACCTGGGAGTAACAAGGATTTTATAAGATAACTTGGTTGTTAAGAATTTTGGTTAGCAAGGGACACTAGAGGACTGTTATGTCTATCTTGCTTATGCAAGTGTGCATAACTGGACAGTGCTTGCCGCCCTATAATAATTATCAGCTTTTGGTTATTTTCTCTAGGATAAATTACTTGTTAAGGTCATTTTTCACTTTTTAAAACAATTTTATTTTTGGACGCTGACAAGATCTTTCCAAGCGTTGTTGTGACCAAATTGGACGCTGACATGGCTTTAGGCGAACGTTGACAAGATTATAGCCGTTGGGCGTTGATAGGTTATTTTTTACCGTTGACACTCAATGAGACCTACCCGGTTGTTACTTTTTGACATATTTTCAAGCCGTAATTTTAGGAGTTGTTACTTTCATTAAATGCATGAGATAACTTATAACTTTTTCAATATTTTCATGATTAGTTTTTGAAAATCTTTGCCTATTTTTGGGCCAATCACATGCATTCTTTATCTCCTATAAATTTGGCTCCTATTTTTAAACATGGTATCTATAATTCTTGTCTAACACTTTTCTCTTATCAACCTTCATCTTCTACACTTCAAATTAACAGCTTTCATCAATGGCACCAAAGTTTAACTCAGCAGAATTGGATTTGGGGTTCAAGTCTCAACACAACATGATTGCTTATCTTGTTGCTGATAATGATTTGTTTCCTCAATACACACAAATGGTGGTGTATTTGAACGCATCCCCACTAAGGTATGCTCTTTCTCATGCACCACTCATTCCAGTCACACACATTAAGCAGTTTTGGAACACTGTTAGTTCCTCAACAGTTAATGGAGTGACCACATTGACTTCTATTGTTCATGGGAGATCTTGGGTGGTTACTGAGGCCTTGGTACGCCAGGCCTTACATCTTGATGATGCTGATGGTATAACCATCCTTCCCATAAATGAAATAGAACAAGGGCTTAGGGCTTTGGGATCCTATTCCTGATGAAGGTACTCTTAATAAGTATCATAAGCAGGAATTTCCCCCAGCCTGGAAGTACCTCATTCACATTCTCCTTCAATGTTTGAGTCCCAAATGTACTGCACACAATGAGATCAATAGATCCATTGCAAGTGCTATTGTGTGCATTGCAACAGGGCAAAAATATAACTATTCTAAAATGATTTTTGAAGGGATGTGTAAAAACAAGGGGACAAAAATGACTTTAGCTTATCCCCGTTTTCTGCAAATGATTTTTTATGATCAAGGTTATTGTTCAAGGGATCACAATGATTTTTATAAGATCCCTGAACAAAAGAAAGCTATTCTTACAAAGATGAATTCACCACCTCTTAGAGACTTACCTTTAACCCCAGCCATGCTTGCTGTTATTGCAGCAGCACAACCCCAACCAGACCCTCAACCTCAAATTGACCCTCAACCACAACTTGAACCTATTCCTGAACCTTTACCCTCACCTGAACAAATGCAAATTGACCAAGAACCCTTTGACGCTGACACATCAAATGTTGGCGTTGATGTGCCTATTTCCAACGCTGACACACAACCATCACAATCCCAAACACCCCTTAACCAACCCACATCTACCCATTCTTCCACACCATCTTCCACACCACCTGAATATAGGTTGATCAAACGCCAAAGGACTACTGGAGTGTTCTCCTCTGGTGGTCCTAGCCATGAAGCAGAGAGAACCACCACCACAAGTGTGGCTGGTGACCTGGATGAGGCTAGGACTATTGGTTCTGGCTTAGAAGCTGGCCAAGGCAGTCCCACCATAATTAAGTCCTCATCCATGCCCAATGAACCTGACTTGGGGGGTCAAATCCCCATTTTAGAAGAGGGCAGACTGGAACCAATGACTCTTTTGGAATTGACGGCAGTCTGCATTAGCTTGCAAAAGCAAAATGCAGACTTAGTACACATTGTCAGCTCACAAGGCCTTTAACTCAAGCAATTGAGGGAGAGGATTATTGTTTTGGAGAGTGATCATGCTAGGAGGGGTATGGAGGAGTCTTCCAAAGGGGAGGAAGATCAAAGAAATCTGAGTGATAAGGGCAGCCAAGATGGTCAATCAATGGATGTTGCTGAAGCTCTTACAACTTTGAAGGAACAAACAGGTTTTGATACGTCCTTAATCTCTCCAACCAATCTAAATTTATCATTTACAGCTATGTTGAGAGAGGTTACACAAGGCGCTGAGGGAAAATATTTGAGTGTTGACAAGACAAATTTGGACGCTGATAGAAGTATTTTGGGCGCTGATAGAGGAAATTTGGGCGTTGACAGATCTGCACATGAAGGTGATGTATTCCAGTCATCATCTATCATCAAGGAAGTTCCTACTCAGGTATTACCATCTACCTTACCAACCATTGCACCATCAGATAAGGGTAAGGGTAAATTGGTAGAAGAAATTGTTCCAAAGGATGCAGCCCAAGTTGAATTTGATAGAAGATTGGCTGAACAAATGATGGAACAAGGTAAAAAGGAAAAGTCACCATTTGTTGTGACTTCTGAAGAAGAAAGTGATGAAGCTAGCTCAGACTCAAGTGTGATGATTATAGAACTAGAAAGGCTTGAGTATGGTGATGAGCTTGCCAGGGAAAAGTTGAGAGATTTAAAATTGCAGGTTGATTTTGACATGCCAGAGGTGGTTCAAATGTACAATTCTTGGGAAGAAAGCTGCATGGATAATCCAGACTTGACCATTTCAGATCAAATATGGGGTTTGGAGCTTCTTCTTAGAGTTCAGAAGGATTGTAAGGTGATTTTGAAGCACAAGGCAAGCAATATTCTCTCTGAGTTGAAAAGGGATAGAAGAGAGCTCTACTTTATGTTGCTCAGATGTCATGGAGTTGGATGGACACATCAGAAGTTGAAGGCTTTGACATTTGATGAGTTGGAACATAGGGCTTATCCTATTTGGGTGAGAGTGCAGGAAGAAAACACTCTCAGACTTCTTTCAGATGAAAGAAAGGAGCAACTTGCAGAAGAGATGGAAATCAAGAAAGCTATGATAGTTCCCAGGCCAGTGAAGAAGGGATTTAAACTTGAGTTTCCAAAAGATATGAATCCACTATATCCAAGTGAAGCAGTTATTAGAAAGAGCCTCAAGCTCTCCCCATTAGAAGCTTCAGATATGGTGCAAGTATTACCATTAGATTCCAGGAATCCAATTGTGAGTTATGATGAGGATGAATGTGGATTCTGGAAGATTGGCAGATTTGGCAAGGAGGTACATACTTTTACCACTCTCATATCTTTATTTGCAAGTTGTGATAGAGAAGACTTGGTGGACCTTTGGAGGTTGCTGGAGACCAAGTATGAGGCTGAAGCACCAACTTCAGCTAATGGAATAAAACTTTGGACCACATTCAAAAGAATATGTGGGACAAATGAGGAAGATCCTGAAATATGGAAGGATCTTGAAGATGACTTCAGTGGTCTTCAATGGAGGTTATATTCAGCTGCTGGTGTATATCATTTGAGTTCTACAAAGTTTGCTGAGTATCTACTTGTGGATGCTCAGTATTTCATATCCAAGGCTGTTTTGGAAAAGATGAAGGACACCCAGCTGGAGATAGATTATACAAGTGACGTGGCAAAGAATTTGATCAGATTTATTTATTACCAATATGAGAAGGTTTGTCAGACTCCTCCAAGTTCTTAATGATTATTCTGAAACTTGATCATAAGAGTGGATATCAAGTTTAGGGGAGGATTGTTGGGAATAAATTAAGGCCAGATCACTTGAGCGCTGACAAGAACAAAACAAGCGTTGACAGGAACAAAGCAAGCGCTGACAGCCCAAGCGTTGACAAGTTAAAGTCAAGCGTTGATAGATTGAAGACAAGCACTGATGGAAGATATAAGCTACACGTTTATTATATTCTAGAATACTTCTAGTAAGGATAGAAACGACAATGTATTTTCTATGTTTATCTTTACCTAGAATAGTTGATACGTAGCTTATTGTACAAGGCTTCTTAGTCTATAAAAGAAGGCCTTTAGGTTAATGTTTAGTATCAAGTTTTATATAAGTTTTCATTCGTAAACATCTTTCATTGTAAGCAAGTTCGACATTCATAATCAAAGTGAAAGTTTTGTTTACATCTTGTGTTCTTGTTTAAGTGTTAAATTCCGCATAACACTTAGACTCACAAAGCATATAACAAAGGTTTCTCTACGTGTTATACTTGATCTAATCTCGTATACACAAAGCTAATCGATCTAAGTTTGGGATCAACAAGTGGTATCAGAGCGGAATTACTGCATAGGTTTAATCATTCAATTATTCACAATGTAGTCATAAAGCGTGTGTCGTGTGTTCTAGGCGTGTGTGTTCATTATAAACACGTCTAGACTTTGTTACTTGTAATCGTTTGAAGTTTAATACAAGTAATCGTTGGAAAAGAAACACCTTGTTCATAATCAATGTTCTAATTCCGCTATGTTTATCATATGAACGTTGATTATCCTAGTAAGCTTAATCGATCCGTGATTTAAGGTTTCCACATTTTCTTCATAGATAATGGTCTTGACTTGTCTTGTTGACTTCTCTGAGGACTGAATAAGACAAATCATGATTGATGAGGGACCATTTTTGTCATTTCTTCAAAGTCAAGTGTCCTTTTGGTAATTTTGACATTTTTAAAGGACCAAACTTATAGTTTCTTATAACTTGAAGTCCTTCATGGTATGTTTGACTTTGAGGAGGATTAATATTGACATTTTAGTTTTGTTGAGGGACTAAAATTGCCAATTCTTCAAAGTAGAGGGCCCTTTTGGTAATTTTGACAAACTTTAGGGACCAATCTTGTAATTATGAGGATACAAGGGTATAATGTGTCAATCCTTCAATATTGGAGGACCCTTCTTGCATAATCTTCAAATCTTCAAGGTTTTTCTTGGGAAATTCTTCATTAGGGCTTGGTTCAGTGTGCGGCTTCGTTTCCCGTGTTCGTTTTTTTGTATGATTCTTGTGATCTTTTGTCATTTTCTCAATATCCGTACCTAATATACACAAGAAACAAACACAAGCATATATTTGGCCATTTTCATGATATTTAATGCATTTAAAGCCCTTTTCGGACGATGAGACTATGTATAAAAGCAGTCTCATCACTCCCCCATACTAAACCATTGTCGTGCCCTCACGCAATGCTAGAATAAAGTATCGTAGAATCTCCAAAATTCAATTTTATTCACTTTTATTGAATGATAAACTAGATACACTACTACTATTGCTACTACTTCTTGCGTTTTAGACATAATGTATGATTTTCATCGCAAAATGAGACGTTTAGGTTCATAGAATAAGAACACGTGAATGCTTTGTTAGAAATAATTTTGTTGTCCTCGATTTTCACCCCAATTCCATGCCAAGCGTGCAACGAGATCATTGTCATTATAAGTTAGTAATGCTAACACTACTCACTTGCCCTAATCACGTACTTATCCTCCCATTTTCCTAAGTTGTATCACTTATATTTTATTTTGTCTTGAATGTTTCACGAGTATAGATTGTTGACTTATGCGATAATAGAGATTTAGGTCTAAAAATAGAGTCCTAACGGTGTAACCAAGACCATCGAATTAATAACCCCTTCTAATAGACAACGATGTCAAAAAATTAAGTCAACAAGAAGAATCGATAAACACGGTTTTATAACGGTTTTGAACATGAGACTTATTACCAAGACCTTTATACGCCCCCTTACGGAAGGGCCTTATTATCATAGGTTTACCTCCATCTTTTATTCAACTTCGCCATGAAGCTTTTATTATGACTTCGGTCTTGCGTTGCCTTTTATTATCCACCTCATCGGTGGTTTTATTAGCCAAAGACGTATATCCTCACGCTAAGGCGAATTTTGGATCTTTAAGGCTTCAAAGATTAAGGCTTGATTCACTTTCAATTTTGCATAGATTTTTCGGCCTTGTGGGCTTCAAATTGTTTGCTTGATTTAGGTGAGCACTTGAAATCTTATTATTGGGTGAAGCTTTCGATTATTCGGGTTGCCAATACTTCAAAACCGTGACGCTGGCGATACCTTAATGTCTTCCCAATTTAATTACACGGAAGCTACTAGAAAAGACTAGAAACCAACAATCAAGACTAAACCGCTAAGTCAATATTTATTAAGCAAAAAATATTTACAAGCGAAGGGAGAATAAGCAAATAACGAGAACACATGAGTTTTGAAAGAATACGAGTACTCTACGTTTAGCATAGTAACTTATAATTAACTCTATCACTTCTCGTCCTCATTTAAGAGACTTAGCCTAATGTAAAGTTAAGGAATCAAAGCTAAGTGCTCAACACGCACGGTCGAGTCAAAAATTACTCTTATTCTCGCCATCAGAAAACCTACATTCGTGTCTTCAAACACTTATAAAACATGAGAAAATTTTTTAAAATTTGGCCATTTTTAGCCTTATTTTGCAACCAAACGATAAACAAAAAGATAAACTTTGTAAAGTGTGAAGGTTAGGCAAGGCAAGTATCTATTCACCCCCATACTAAAGTTAAACATTGTCCTCAATGTTTCGAGTCTAGGGGTGCAATCACCCCCATACTAGAGACGTAGTCGAATGCATAATCTAGCATGGAAAGGGTGTAACCATTAAATTTAAAGCTGTTTATGAAGTGTGCTATAAACTTATGGTTAGAACATAAAAGTATATATCATGGATATTGAGAAATTCTTCCAAGCAAACGATCGAGTGCTCCCATAAAAACGATCACGACAGGCTCCAATCGTGAAGATAATGATCATCTAAAATCCACAATTCACAAACAACCACGGAAAAAAGGTTGGAAGGGCACAAATCCCCACACGTTACTACATTAGAAAGCGATAATATATACATAGGATAAGCATGGGACTCCCCCACGAGGCACCTCGTTTTTTATTACCGAGTCATGAGCTCGACTCGATCCCTCGATACTAATTATCATTGGGGAATGTGATTTGGTCGAGGTAGTTCAAGGATGGAACTTCCCCGCCAAAGTAGTGCTTCAACCTATGTCTATTCACCTTGAAATTGGGGCCATCATTTTGAGCTAGCTCGATGGTCCCATATTGTCACACCCCACCATGGCGGAATATGGGACGTGACGTATGGATATCATCACAACATGGCGTGTCTATAGAGATAACTATATGAAATAAGAAATGTCATAAAATGGTGACACAAAAGTCATGACAATATCTCATCAAATGCAGGTGTCTGGGTAAGTAGGTAACAGTCCTACCTCTTACCCAAGACAAACAAGTAACATAATCAAAATAAACATATGTGCCACAGTATCACTTATTTAAATGAGCAAATAAAAACTAAGAAGGAAACGGGGATTCTCCTTCTACATGCAATCCTAAGCTTCTCCAATCCTAGCCACTTAGTTCTCATGCTTAACCATAGTATCACCTGAAAGAGACACTAAAACACGACAACATAAAGTTGGCGAGAGTCATAGGTTTAGACTCCAACCGCTAAATCAGTTACAAGCTGTGAATAACAATCATCAACAAAAGAACATATGGACAATGTGCTACAATTATGTATTAACAACTAGCATTCAAGATCAATCATTCCAAACCAAAATCCAAGGCTCCTACCTTGCCAAACAACATGGTACCATAGATGATCACACTATGTACCTATCCCAAGGCCACTACCTTGGCAAACCACAAGGCCACTACCTTGTCAAACCACAAGGCCACTACCTTGTCAAACCACAAGGCCACTACCTTGTCAAACCACAATAATTGAGACGGCACGTGTCCCCCGATCCAAATCATACACAATCAAGAATCACATAGCAGTTAATCACATAAGTGCACACACAAGTCCATCACAAAACCATAAAAACATTCACAGCATCAATTTATAAATAACTCAAAACAGTGTCTCTTCCATCCCATCTGGAAGTCAAAATCAACAGTAAACATGGGACTATGAAACTCACCTGATAGCTCCTTCACACGTCCTTGCACTAGCAACAAGCTAACAAACCAAAAACACGAAATCAATAAACGAACCAATCACTAAGATGGCTCATTAACCTATGATGGAATTCTAGCATATTCTCATATATATACCTCATTAATAAGCTCTAATTACCCCAATACCCTTCCTTAACAAGTCCTTAACTTGGTTAAGTTTAATAACTAACCCGTTCGTATTTTACCCAAAACAGTCCCAGTTTTAGGTCTCAAAACTTTAGGTCAAACGCCCACTTAAACCTACCCATGGTTTCTGTAAAAGGAATATTCATACCCTTACATATGTTTGCTAACACCTCCCACTTGCCCTAACCTTAAAGCTACTGTTAAGGCCCCGATATACATATATCTACTTTTGTCATTCCAGATTTCCTGATTTTAAACGTACTAAAAGTTTGTTACCATTAATGGGTCTTACCCTAAACCATCACCTTAGCCCAAGTGCAGATATTAACTACCATATATAAACCATCTCTCACATTCGTGAGAAGATCCCAATGCAACCCTAAATGCCCCAAACAACCCAAAACTTAAAAAGAAAACAGGCTGAATTCAAAACTGTTTTGACCTCCGACTGTTGTAACCTGTTTTTGACCCACTTCCCGACCTCCAATTTAGTTCTCGTTTCTTGCATTGGAAAGCCACTTCAAATAGCTTTCCAGAGGTACTTTGATCGTTAAATAAGAGTTTATAGAACTCCCGATATGATCAAAACAATTGACTCAAAATCTGCCCAGTTTTTAAAAACGGGTTTTAAACAAATTGAACTAATTAATTACCCATAACCCCATCTAATACAAGCCCTAGATTATATGATCATCATATTATGATTATAACATCATTAATTTACTGATTTTATATAAACCCTAACCCTAATCCATCATAAGAATGATTAAGAAATCATTAAAACAATTAAATTAAAAAGGGATTTGAAGGTTTTACCTTATGATTAATGAAAGATGAAAAACCCCCAAAATTATGAAGAACCCTAACTTTTTTTTAGTGAAACCCACGAATTTTATTAGCTCCAGGGATTTATGTTTTTTATTTTTTGTTTAGTAAAACATTATATAGTGTACACAAGAATCCTAGTCCAATTATAACACTTGTTTCCTTTTTTTTCCTCTTTTTCTTTTTTTTTTCCCAAACCGACCTAACACCCCTAAAATTCGTTTTTTATTTATTTTTATTATTAATATATGTAATAATAATATTACCTTAATTTTTCTTAATTTATTCAGCTCCTAAAGCCTCCAAAACCTCAAAACCGTAAAACTAGTCAAATTTACGCGTTTTACCGTAAAAGTCGTAAAATATACACTTTTATAAAAAATCTCAAATTTTGAAATAAACTTTATATTTAAGTCCTAAATGACTTAAAACCATCCCGAAAAATATTCATATGACTAATTACCTCTTCCGAGACCTCTAAATGCTAAACCGTAAATCCTAAAAAAATACACTATTACTATAATACTTATACGTATACGTAACCACCAAAATATCACCATTTCATTTCATAGTCACTAATTGTGATCTCATGAACATGAATTAACCGTTCCTCGATTTACTTATGAGTACTCTATACTCATAAACGATAATCACACCAACCTCGTTCACACAAAATAAACACGTAAGCACAAAAATCAAGTAGTCACACATAAAATAACCTAAAAGTAAGACCAAGTGACGAACCTCAAAACCACGGTTGTCACATCACTCCCTCCTAATAGAAATCTCGTCCCGAGATTTACTCCTTAGGATCAACACACAGACAACAAATCACACGAGGATACTTGTTCTGAATGAACTCCTCTCATTTCCACGTGAACTTTAGTTCAAGTTTCAAGATACCACATGTACAAACCAAAAATAATTAAACCCATTGCCAAACTCTTGACCTCACAGTCAATAAATCTCGCAAATGACTCTTCGATAAAACAAAGACTCTTATTAGCACAAAACCCGAATAACCGGACATGCAAATATGCATCCTCAAACAACATTTACCAACCCCAATACATGAAATGTATCATGTATACAACTCATTTCCCCCAGGTAATTCTATACCCATAATCTACTGGTCCGATCTTTCCAAAGATCATAAATGGACCTACAAAACTCTACATCAACTCTTCCATTTTACCAAATCATACCACCCGTTACTATGGGTGAAACTTCATACATAACTCTGTCACTAACTCTAGTGGTTTCCTCCTTTATATATAGCATCCCTTGTTGCACTCATCCTTTCCACAAACATCACTACCACATTAGTAGCCTCTTTTACCATTTCTAGTCCACAATGGGGACATCTCACCCTATCCTTTCACATAGTTCCTCAAATGGCATTTATCGAGTTCTAGTATCATAACTATCGTTATATGAAAACTCAGCCATCGCTAAAGAGTTTTCTAACTCCCTCTAAACCAATCACCCATGCCCTCAGTGTAACTCCTAAGGTTGTACAAATATCTCACTTGTCTATCTTTTTCCCAGTTAGCTGGATATACTCATATCCAATCATGTTCATCAACTCCCTTCAGTCCGTACTCCAAACTACTTAAAAATTCCAATTTCCTTACAAAGTGACCTACGACGGTGTTTCATATATCTATTAGTTCTTCCAACTTCCCAACTACGTGACTTCTCATTCCTCTTGAAATAGGTGATGAATTAGTCAGTCTATCGACTATCACCCAACTCTCATCGTACTTAATCCTCCAACGCATTATGTATCCCTTCCACCAACTTCATCCTTACATCGCCCCTTTCTAAGCTACTCCTATCTATGTAGGAAGTATAGTCTACGTCCCTTTCTCTATATGATTGTCCAAGCCACGCAACATACATGTTGACGCGTTCTCTGCTTTAGACAACTCAACTCGTGAAACCTACATCTTTCATCCAAACCACCCTAATACGTCATCCATATAGTTCAAGTTCTTCTCAGCTTCACTTCATTCTTCTTATTCCATGTCTCATCAACCATGCTTGCCTCTCCCAGATGGTACTTGGTCATGCAATTTTCTTTCGTCACTTAACTCCACCCACCACCTTTGCCAAATGTTCAATCAAGGTGATTGAATATGTGTTGGAGACGTTCATGATCCGTATAGATCATTCTCCACGTCTCGTACACCAAATGCCTCTAGCATTCTAGGCAGATATAACAGTCCAGCTCCACTAACTAAGTCTATCCAGTTCTTCCAAATCTTCAGTTCCTGCAACGTATAAGCGATCGTCTTTCTTTGTCGTCCTCGTATGCGTCCAAATCCTTGCTCCACGTATCGTCATGCTTCGCGAATTCATCCAGTCCTTCCGATAATGCCAAGATCGGCTTATTATCCAATCCACTTCTTCAGCCTCCAAAATGCTTCCTCATCCTTCTTTACTTCGCCCCTTGCTGGTTCCATGATATGTCATCATCTCTAACTACTCATCATGGTAAACTTAATACTAAAACTCACACTCGAAAATCTCACGTATAACTCCACTCCAAAACCAACACATAATTCGCCTCACTCTCCTTCTTAGATTTGAGTAGATCAAGATGTCGTCGATGCTCCCGATGACAACTCATTTATACACGTTCATGCACCCTTGGTTCATTGACACCGTGAAAACTGCTAGTGCTTTGGCGAAGCCAAATGCATAACCATAAACCCCAAGCGTTCATACAACATCCTTAGCAATTTCAACTATGTCCTCCTCACACCCTCTCTTAGCGGCAATACGAATAAATTTCTTGCAATTTCTAACAGCTCTTGTTTTTAAATCACTCCATCAATGATTTGCCTTGGAAAGGCACTAACTACAACTCTTCTCACCTCTCCTACTTGCTCTATTCATGGTTCTACCTCAAAGTCATAGGCAAACCTACTAAGTTTCAGGAAATTTTCAGAAAGCATACATGCCTTACGAACAATATCCCCTCCCAACACTCTCTATGGCGCGTTACTTGTACCAATAACCATACATTCTGCAAACCTCTATTCATCTCCCTTGACACTCCTAAGAGACCTCATGACCACATTAGTTCGTCTACGAACTTCTTTCCTCCCCACTAAGGTCATTCCGACCGTTCTCTCATGGTCACCTACTTAAGCGTGTAGGCGCGACCAAGTCTTTCATACGATTACTTCAACGCTCCCGAACAATACGTAACCAAAACTACATCCTGAATCCACCAGATACGATCAACGAATCAAACCCACGGATAACTAACGACATTTCACGTGCACCAGTTAAAACAAGTCAAAACCACGAGACTCAAAAGAAAACTCAAACCCAGTACGTGTATCAATTCAAAATGACCCATGACAACGAAAAATAATCCAAGAAACACCCAATGGCAACCATACATATTACGCCCCGCGATATATTATTTAAACCGTGCAAAAGATCGACTTTTCCAAAAGAATATATATCTTTCTTTTTTTTTAATTTATTTATTTATTTATTTATTTATTTGTTATTACCTCCCACATCTATGTGACTCAAACAATCTACAAACAACCCTCTTGAAGAACTCAAAACTCAACTCAAAAACTAGGTATCCCGTGCATCCCAAATCATAAAAATAAACTACTATTCAAACTCAACCTATAACCCGACACTTGTACAATAATTTCGGCCAAGATACTGACCTCCCGTGACTATACATTCTGAATATTTGAAAAGTACGTTCCGAGTACATAATTTTTGGCTTTTGAATCACTCTAAAAGCTCTAAAAACGAACAAGTTATGACCAAATCAGTTTTATACTAGTTGTTTTAAAAAAACTAAAGGATAAACTTAGTGATCAATGTAATCCTTTTAAATGACAGATATAATTGTATGTGAAATCTTCATAAACTCAATTTAACCTTGTATAAATAACTAAAAATGACATAAATCGGTCAAACTCAATTATATAAACTATGTAGGTAGAAAGAAATTTTTACTTTGCTTTATTTCAAAGAAAGTCTTTTAGAATTTGAAATATATAAGTGTTGTTTAAAGAGAAATCTTATGTTACATCTTGTTTCAAACACGACTCCAACACCTTACCCTTATTTTACCGAATACAACCAACCATCTAACCCAATATATACCGACCAAAAGAATTGCAAGACCCAACACAAAAGATTTCATTATCTCAAAAGAAACCCCAAGTTATTTCAATAGACTTGAAACCAAAAATACCATTTTAAAACGTACATGTGAAATACGAAACTCAAAGAATACGCTACAAGACACACTTCAAAATATTCAAAACGTCGTTGGAACTCCAACAAACTCCAGCACCATAAAACACGACAAACACAAGGTACGTTCAAGTTATAATAACTAGTGAACGACCATATAACATAACCTAACACGTAGAAGTATATATACATCCGCATATATATACCTATCGAATCTCCCAAACATACCCGTTATCATACATGTCAAGTCAATCAATTTCTTTATACGCTCGTTTTTCCATACGAGTAATCACCATTTCACCGTGTTAAAACAAGGCATAAAGCCCACCTCCAAAACCAAACCATATCGTGTGACCCCATAATCACACAACACAACTATAATCCAAAACATATAACACAAAAAGAACAATAGCCATATCATAGGCAGCCATTACATAAACTCATATATAATACGTATACCCAAATTCTACATCTCACCATATACAAGCATGTACTAACCCTCTTTCATGCAATCATACTTGAGAACCCATTGAAGTTGTGGTACTTGTATAACTATGTTGGCCACCATACTTATACAATTACCCTTTCCCCAATGCACTCCCTCTTATGATGACACTTATAAGAATCAATACAACATATAACACATAAATCCATCTACTCGCATAAGCTCATAACCACGTAACAATAAAGTCCAAAACTCCATCTATTAAAATAACATAGTAATACTCTTGGAATACAACAATCCATAGTCTAGCTAAAATAGCATAGACTAAATCCAAAACGAAAACATAATCAGTTATAAGTCATGTCGCCCGTAAGAGTGGAAACAGCTTAAAATCCTTCATATCCACCTACTCCTAGTAACTCGAACCACCACACGATTCTTAGGGAACATACTTAAACATCAAAAGAAAAATAACATATCTCAGGTATGTAAAATAACTCGATAAAAGATAGAAACTACCTTGTACTAAATTATGTACTATAATGTACAATTTAAGCAAAATACAACAGTGACTAGCGTGGACGATTATGGTTCAACCCGCACTAGTCACAAACCCAAAAAGAAAATAACATGTGACTAAGTATGAACATACTACAGTTTAATTCATACTAGTCAAAACATCGCAATAAATAACATTCAAACACATCAATTATTATAAAATGCACACATACTCCTATGACGCCTATATGCAGGGACCCTTAAGCTATAGACTAGGCTACGCGACTAGGCAACCTAATTCTCTATAACCATTGTCTCTGATTACCATTCTGTCACACCCCACCATGGCGGAATATGGGACGTGACGTATGGATATCGTCACAACATGGCGTGTCTATAGAGATAACTATATGAAATAAGAAATGTCATAAAATGGTGACACAAAAGTCATGACAATATCTCATCAAATGCAGGTGTCTGGGTAAGTAGGTAACAGTCCTACCTCTTACCCAAGACAAACAAGTAACATAATCAAAATAAACATATGTGCCACAGTATCACTTATTTAAATGAGCAAATAAAAACTAAGAAGGAAACGGGGATTCTCCTTCTACATGCAATCCTAAGCTTCTCCAATCCTAGCCACTTAGTTCTCATGCTTAACCATAGTATCACCTGAAAGAGACACTAAAACACGTCAACATAAAGTTGGTGAGAGTCATAGGTTTAGACTCCAACCGCTAAATCAGTTACAAGCTGTGAATAACAATCATCAACAAAAGAACATATGGACAATGTGCTACAATTATGTATTAACAACTAGCATTCAAGATCAATCATTCCAAACCAAAATCCAAGGCTCCTACCTTGCCAAACAACATGGTACCATAGATGATCACACTATGTACCTATCCCAAGGCCACTACCTTGGCAAACCACAAGGCCACTACCTTGTCAAACCACAAGGCCACTACCTTGTCAAACCACAAGGCCACTACCTTGTCAAACCACAATAATTGAGACGGCACGTGTCCCCCGATCCAAATCATACACAATCAAGAATCACATAGCAGTTAATCACATAAGTGCACACACAAGTCCATCACAAAACCATAAAAACATTCACAGCATCAATTTATAAATAACTCAAAACAGTGTCTCTTCCATCCCATCTGGAAGTCAAAATCAACAGTAAACATGGGACTATGAAACTCACCTGATAGCTCCTTCACACGTCCTTGCACTAGCAACAAGCTAACAAACCAAAAACACGAAATCAATAAACGAACCAATCACTAAGATGGCTCATTAACCTATGATGGAATTCTAGCATATTCTCACATATATACCTCATTAATAAGCTCTAATTACCCCAATACCCTTCCTTAACAAGTCCTTAACTTGGTTAAGTTTAATAACTAACCCGTTCGTATTTTACCCAAAACAGTCCCAGTTTTAGGTCTCAAAACTTTAGGTCAAACTCCCACTTAAACCTACCCATGGTTTCTGTAAAAGGAATATTCATACCCTTACATATGTTGGCTAACACCTCCCACTTGCCCTAACCTTAAAGCTACTGTTAAGGCCCCGATATACATATATCTACTTTTGTCATTCCAGATTTCCTGATTTTAAACGTACTAAAAGTTTGTTACCATTAATGGGTCTTACCCTAAACCACCACCTTAGCCCAAGTGCAGATATTAACTACCATATATAAACCATCTCTCACGTTCGTGAGAAGATCCCAATGCAACCCTAAGTGCCCCAAACAACACAAAACTTAAAAAGAAAACAGGCTGAATTCAAAACTGTTTTGACCTCCGACTGTTGTAACCTGTTTTTGACCCACTTCCCGACCTCCAATTTAGTTCTCGTTTCTTGCATTGGAAAGCCACTTCAAATAGCTTTCCAGGGGTACTTGGATCGTTAAATAAGAGTTTATAGAACTCCCGATATGATCAAAACAATTGACTCAAAATCTGCCCAGTTTTTAAAAACGGGTTTTAAACAAATTGAACTAATTAATTACCCATAACCCCATCTAATACAAGCCCTAGATTATATGATCATCATATTATGATTATAACATCATTAATTTACTGATTTTATATAAACCCTAACCCTAATCCATCATAAGAATGATTAAGAAATCATTAAAACAATTAAATTAAAAAGGGATTTGAAGGTTTTACCTTATGATTAATGAAAGATGAAAAACCCCCAAAATTATGAAGAACCCTAACTTTTTTTTAGTGAAACCCACGAATTTTATTAGCTCCAGGGATTTATGTTTTTATTTTTTGTTTAGTAAAACATTATATAGTGTACACAAGAATCCTATTCCAATTATAACACTTGTTTCCTTTTTTTTCCTCTTTTTCTTTTTTTTTTCCCAAACCGACCTAACACCCCTAAAATTCGTTTTTTATTTATTTTATTATTAATATATGTAATAATAATATTACCTTAATTTTTCTTAATTTATTTCAGCTCCTAAAGCCTCCAAAACCTCAAAACCGTAAAACTAGTCAAATTTACGCGTTTTACCGTAAAAGTCGTAAAATATACACTTTTATAAAAAATCTCAAATTTTGAAATAAACTTTATATTTAAGTCCTAAATGACTTAAAACCATCCCGAAAAATATTCATATGACTAATTACCTCTTCCGAGACCTCTAAATGCTAAACCGTAAATCCTAAAAAAATACACTATTACTATAATACTTATACGTATACGTAACCACCAAAATATCACCATTTCATTTCATAGTCACTAATTGTGATCTCATGAACATGAATTAACCGTGCCTCGATTTACTTATGAGTACTCTATACTCATAAACGATAATCACACCAACCTCGTTCACACAAAATAAACACGTAAGCACAAAAATCAAGTAGTCACACATAAAATAACCTAAAAGTAAGACCAAGTGACGAACCTCAAAACCACGGTTGTCACACATATGGAAATACTTGAGTCACGGTGAATGGACCAGACCAACGGGATTTCAACTTACCAGAAAAGATTTTCAATCGAGAATTAAAAAGCGAAACATGATCCCTAATGTTAAAAACCCGGTTTTTAATTTTTGAATCATGCAACTTTTTAGTCTTTTCTTTATAAATCAATGAATTTTCATAAGCAATATCCCTTCATTCATCCAATTCATTTAATTGCATTTTCCGATGTTTTCCCGTGGTTTCCATATCATCATTACAATGCTTTAGGGCCCAATAAGCTTTGTGTTCATATTCAAATGGCAAGTGACAATTTTTTCCATACACAAGCTTATAAGGAGTGCACCCAATGGGCCTCTTATGAGCGGTCCTAAAGGCCCATAAAGCATCGTCCAACTTATCCGACCAAGATTGTCAGTTTTCCCCGACGGATCTCTCCAAGATCCTATTCAAAGCTCGGTTTGAAACCTCGACTTACCCACTCGTTTGTGGGTGATAAGCCGTAGAAAGACGATGTGTAACCCCATATTTCCTTAGGACCCTTTCGAATTGGTCGTTACAAAAATGGGTTCCACGATCGCTTATGATAGCACGAGGGGTTCCAAACCGAGAGAACAATTACTTCAAAAACTTGACTACCACACGAGCATCATCGGTGGGAAAAGCCTTAGCTTCCACCCACTTAGATAGGTAGTCAACCGCGACAAGGATGTACTTATTACCACGAGATGATGGGAACGGCCCCATAAAGTCAATACCCCAAACGTCAAAGATCTCACACACTTGGATGATATTTTGTGGTATTTCATCTTTTTGTGAGGCTTTTCCTTGTCGTTGGCATGAGTCACACGACTTCACAAGTGCGTGTGCATCTCGGTAAATAGTAGGCCAAAAGAAACCGGCATCAAAAACCTTCTTAGCCGTGAGATTAGCACCATGGTGACCACCTGTGGGTCCCTCATGACAAGCTCTAAGGATGTTAGAAGCTTCGGTACCAAAGACACAATGTTGAATAATTTGATCCGCACAAGTTCGAAACAAGTAAGGGTCGTTCCAAAAATAGAACTTGACGTCACGAAAGAATTTCCGTTTTTCTTGAGTCGTCATACCCTTAATGATGAAGTTACCCGCATGGTAATTTGCGATATCCGCAAACCATGGGGTAGAAGAATCAAGCTTAGAATTCACTACACCAATTGTCTCGAGCGGAAATGTTTCGGTGATTTCCTTGGGCTCGTAAACACTTTGGTGAGGATCTTCCAAACGAGAAAGATGATCGGCCGCTAGATTCTCGGCTCCTTTTTGTCAACGATTTTGTGATCAAATTCTTGAAGGAGGATAATCCAACGAAGTAATCTCGGCTTTGCATCTTGTTTAGCCATGAGATACTTGATAGCCGAATGGTCCGTATACACTATGCATTTCGTCAAGACGAGATAAGGTTGGAATTTCTCAAATGCATACACCACGGCAAGGAATTCCTTCTCCGTTGTAGTGTATTTAAGTTGAGCCTCGGTCATCGTCTTGCTAGCGGATAGGCACGAAATGTTTTTCATGACGTTGCCCCAATACGGCCCCAATAGCATAGTCACTAGCATCACACATGAGCTTAAAGGGGAGGTTCCAATTGGGAGGAACAAGAGTGGGAGCTTCGGTAAGTTTCCTTTTAAGGATTTCAAAGGCTCGTACACAATCTTCGTCAAAGACAAAACGTACATCTTTTTCGAGGAGATGTGTAATAGGTCGAGAGATGTTTGAAAAATCCTTGATGAATCGACGATAAAATCCCGCGTGGCCTAGGAAACTCCTAACTCCCTTAACGGTTAAGGGATGAGGTAATTTGGCGATGACGTCTACCTTAGCTTGATCTACCTCAATCCCCGCTTTCGAAACCTTGTGCCCTAAGACGATTCCACTTTTAACCATAAAATGACATTTTTCCCAATTAAGCACAAGGTTGGATTCCTCACAACGTTTTAACATTCTCTCAAGATTCGACAAACACGAACTGAACGAATTACCAAACACGGAAAAGTCATCCATGAAGACTTCCATCGTCGTCTCGATCATATCATGAAAAATAGCCATCATGCACCTTTGAAAGGTTCCCGGTGCATTACAAAGTCCGAATGGCATTCTACGATAGGAAAACGTTCCATATGGACACGTAAACGTAGTTTTTTCTTGATCACGAGGATCGATGGGGATTTGGAAGTAACCGGAAAAACCATCTAAAAAGCAATAGAAATCATTTCCCGCAAGACGCTCCAACATTTGGTCCATTAAGGGCAAGGGAAAATTGTCTTTTCGAGTGGCGTCATTCAACTTACGATAGTCAATGCACACTCTCCATCCGGTTACGAGTCTAGTGGGAATTAACTCGTTTGCATCGTTTGGCACAACGTTCATTCCTCCCTTCTTAGGGACACAATGAATAGGACTCACCCAAGGGCTATTGGAAATAGGGTAAATCATTCCTGCGTCAAGGAGTTTTAGGACTTCCTTTTTGATGACGTCGTGAATTTTAGGGTTCACCCTCCTTTGAAATTGGATTGTGGGCTTGTAATCCTCCTCCATTAAGATTTTGTAGGTACAAAATTTGGGGTCGATCCCCTTAATGTCGGATAACTTCCACGCAATTGCCCCTTTGTGATCCTTTAGAACATCGACAAGTGCGATTTTTTCATCATTTGAAAGTTCTTTCGAAATAATAACCGGCAACTTGGCGTCCTCCTCCAAAAAGACATATTCGAGATGAGGAGGTAAATCTTTCAACTCAAGGATAGGTGGTTCCTCAATTGAATATTTGGGCTCGATACTCATAACCTCCTCGGGTAGAGGAAATGGGAAATCGTTAAGAAAATCCTTGATAATCGAGAAGTCCTCATCATTGTCGAGGTCTTCGTTACAAGTACGTGGAACATCGAATTCTTCCAACGTAAAACCACCACCTTCAAATGGAGTGATGGTTGGTGTCGAGTTATCAAGAATGGGATCAAACATAGTGGGATTGCCACTATTTTCTTCATCACCAAAACCTAAAACTTCTTGTGAAAATTCCTCGCAAACAACGTCAATCATGTCAATAAGGTTTACGGTTGCAACGGAATAAACATGAGATATTGGAGAATTTGAGTTGCGTTTATAACAAGTTCCTCGTCGTTGAAACGTAAGGTGATCTTTCTAGCATGCACATCGATCAAAGCCATAGACATATCTAAAAACGAACGACCTAAAATGAGAGGAACTTGAGGATCCGTGTGAATATCGACAACGATAAAGTCTACCGGATAATAGAACTTTCCCACTTTTACAAAAACGTCTTCCGCCAATCCACATGCGGGTTCGTGGAATGGTCGGCCAACTCGATAGACATTAGTGAAGCAGTAAGATTAGGAAGATTGAGCGACTTGAAGATAGCAAGTGGCATCAAGTTAATGCTAGCACCAAGATCGGCCAAGGCATAGCATTCTTCCATATCTTGGATTGCACAAGGAATCAAGAATTTACCGGGATCACCGACTTTTTGAGGTATGCGATTAAGATAAACCGATGAACAACTAGACAATTGTTGCAATTTCTCCTTGTTGTTCAACATACTCTTAAAGTTAGCGGCAAATCGAGGCATCATGACCAAAGCATCGGCAAAACTCACATTAAAGTGCAAATCACGAAACATTTTCATAAAAAGCTCAAATTGGTAGTTGTCGCGCTCTTGACGTTTCTCCTTTCTAAGTCTCGATGGATAGGGCAAAGGTGGTGTGGGTTGAGTCATAGGCATAGCCTTTGGAATCTCGGGTTCCAAATGTGGTAATGGGTCAACCGTAGGTGTGGTATGAGCGGTACTTCGTGGGATTGGGATATGCTCCTTTTCGACCACCACCTTGGGTTCTTCCTCAATTGCTTCCTCCGTAGGATAAATTGGTTGAGGAGTCGGTTCCTTGAGCGTCTTACCACTACGTGTGGTAATCACTTTCATCTCTCCCTTAGTGTTTGATACGGTGTTACTAGGAAGACTACTCGAAGATGGTTTACACATAATTGCCTCAAACATAGATGAAATTTTGTCCTCAAACATGGATTGCCTCTTCTCGGCCTTAATCATCTCTTGTTTTATTTCATGTTGCCCTTGTTCCATTTTTTGTTGGTTTTGTTGTAACCTAGTTACATTTCCTTCCATTTTGTTTGTATGGATTTTAAGTTGATTTGCTAAGTCATTTTTCAACTCCTTTTTCAAGTTTTTCTTAAACTCGGATCTTAGGCTAATGATTTATCCTTGAATGTTGTCAAACCTAGCATCGTTTCCATTAGCGTATTCAACAGATTCATTTGGAAGATCTTTCAAAGTTTGCCAAACTCTTGTTGTTGTTTTGAAAATCATTGTTTTGATTTTTTTTTGAAACTTGATTATTAGCCCCTTGATTCCCATAGTTTCCCTTGTAATTGCTTTTAAAACCAACTTGATTGTTTCGATAGTTGTTGTTAGCATTTTGATTTTGATTTGGAGCAAAACCCGGTGGAGTCAATTTATTGGAGCGGGTAACTTGACCGTTTTGGTTGTAAGTTCCCGTGGCCGCGTAGGCACTCGAAGTGTTACCACCGTTGGTAATGCACTCGGAGAAATCATGACCTCCACCACAATACATACATGAAACCTCAACCGCTTTAGCCGTAGCGGGAGCACTTTGTTCTCCAACTTTGAACTTAATTAGAAGACCTTTAAGCTTATCAAAGATTTTGTTTTCCAAGTTCGCCTCAATTTGGCAAGGATTGATGGTATTAGACAAAGAAGGTGAAGCCGAAGACGAAGCATTACGAACACTCGATGTGTTACGAGGACTATACAACTTAGATCTATTCTCAATTATCAACAACGCTTCCTCAACCGTTTTACATAAAAAATTACCATCCGCGGCGGCATTTAGATAATCCCTTTCATGATCATTAAGTCCATTGTAAAACGTGTCAATTTGATGCAAATCGGAAAAACCGTGATGAGGACACTCATGTAACATTTCCTTGAACCTATTCCAAGCCGTTGAAAAACTTTCATTAAATTCTTGTGAAAATTTTGAAATCTAGTTATTCAAATGTGTAGTCTTAGAGGGCGGAAAAAATTGGTTCACGAACTTAGAAACGAGATCCTTCCACGTCAATATAGAATTGGGTGGCTCTTTCTCTAACCAAATTTTAGCGGGCCCCGCTAAGGAATATGGAAAAAGCATCATCTTAATCGAGTCATTAGCAACATCCTTAAATTTGCAAGTGGTGGTAAGACAATTGAATTGGCGGATATGGTTGTGCGGGTTGTCCTTTTCATCACCACGGAATTTGTTTTTTTGTATCATCGACAAAAAACCCGTTTTCTCTTCGAAATTCTCCGCAAGGATAGCGGGAATCACAATAGCCTCTCCATAACCCTCGGTGGGTGCTTGAAGTAACTCCATCATAGTTCGATTTGCCATGGTTGGTTCTTCTCTTACGATAGGTTCGTCAATAGGTGACTCCTCACTAAAAAGATTAGGAGTAGGTGTTGACTCCTTTCGGTTTTTTTCGTTTACGTGCACGTCTTGCTTGATTACGAGTAAGCATAAACGTCACGTACAACGTGGGGATGAGCAAAGAAGATTCTTTTTGGTGTTTTGTATTTTTCAATTTTTTTTTGTGGTTTTTGATTGTTTTTACTTTTTTTTTAGATTTTTGTGATTGTATTAAGTAGACCAATATCTACAAATCTCCTCCTTAATCAAATCTCTTGATTAAAGAAGCCTCAAGGAATGAAAACGATCACGTGAAGTGAACGCCTTCGATGACTTTAGAACGTTGGTGGAACACCAAAACGTTCAAGAGGGTTTAATCAAATGAAACCAAGAAAGTATATATGATACTTAATAATACTTTAGGCGGCAAAACCCTCGATTAGCTTTCAATCTCAAAATACTCACAAGCAAGCGGGAAAACGAGGCGGCGCGAAGCACTTAAGAGCCTTTTTCCTTAGGGCATATTTTATAATACCCGCCTTATACCCACCTTATAGTTTGTAGTTTTCAAAATCGAGGTTCACGAAAGTATTTATCTATTTTTGCCTTTTCTTTCTTGTTTGAGATTCGAATACAATGATTGGGTAATGACCTCCCAAGTCAAGGTTGTGTTTTCACACTTTTGGAGTACTCGGAATTTATTGTTCTACGTATACAATATATTAATAATATTCACACAAAAAACGAAAACCGATAATACGTATTAGTAGAGTTATACTAATACAAATAGATATTATGGTTATATATAAAAACAACAATTGCCAAATCAAAACACAACACGCCTCCCTGGCAGCGGCGCCAAAATGATGTTGAGGTATTTTACAACCTTGTTTAGGAAAACAAAGCGTAATTAGGGTAAGTACACAAGTGATTTAGGAAAACCACGAGTTATGACCCAAAGTGGAGATCGTTCTCAAGGAGGCTTGGTGTGTGTGTGTTAGAAGATGATTAACTTTGTGATTATATTGATTATGAGGAAAGAAAATATAAATGAGATAAGAAGAGAATGACGGTTACGAAGACGAATTAAACTAAGACGATAAAGTCGTACACGTAAAACCGTAAAAAGTAGCAAAATTAAAAATTTACCCTAAAAATTCCTATAAAATTGCAATAAATCCTAAATAATGTATTAAGAGTTTACAAAAAATCAAAATTCACTTAAACCTTTTAATTAATTAATTAATAATTTTTAAATGCTAATTAAAGCCCAAAAAATCAAAATAATTAATAAAAACCCCAAAATGAGATTTATCACTTTGTAAACCTCTAAAATATCCTAACTTAATTTAAAACTATTTTTGAAAATTTTAAAATTAATTAAAACTATTTAAAAACAATTAAAAACTATTAAAACTTAAAATAATTATAAAAATTAATCTAATGACAATAAAAATGTTCTAAAAATTTTAAAATTCCTAACTTAATGTATTTAACCTAAGAAAAATATAAAAACTTGAAAAATCTAAATTTTAATTTTTAATAATAAAATAATAATAAAATAATATTAAAAATCCAAAATTTATAAAAACTTCTAAAAAGTTGCAAATTAGCTTATATTAACCTAATAAACTCAGAAATGAAGTTAAAATTACCTAAATACCCCTAATGGGCCTTCAAATGGGCCAAAGTCCAAAAGAGACCCTTATTGGGCCAAAATAAGCCAAATAAGAAAAATGTTTATAAAAATGGCCCAAAAGCTCCTACCTGACCTAAAATTTGATTCTAAACACAATTTTGCAAAGGCCCAAAAGCTGAAAATGCCCTTAAGTTAGCTTATTTCACCACAGCTTATTCTTAATGGGCTTTTTGGCCCATTAAGCTATAAGTTGATGCCATAAACTAAAATTAAACACACGTCCTTCTTTTGACTTAAGTAAGCTATTTGCAAAAAGAAATTTGAAAAAAGTCCAAGAAATAAGCCTGAAAAAGCAATAAGTTATCTTCACATAACGACAAAATAGTCGTTTTCGAGTTCTAGGCTATTTCAAGAGCTGATTCAAGTTGCTTTGAGTTACACATAGCTTAACTAAGCTTAATCAACAAAAAGTTTTCAAATAAGCCCACTCAATAAGTTGGAATAAGCAGATAAGCACTTAATTTAAAGTCAAACTTATGAGATTTCTAGCAAAAAGTCAAAGCCAAGGTCTGATAA
The DNA here is from genome assembly GCA_025667525.1 of Glebionis coronaria. NCBI lineage: Eukaryota > Viridiplantae > Streptophyta > Magnoliopsida > Asterales > Asteraceae > Glebionis > Glebionis coronaria. The sequence goes on from CM046874.1 coordinate 71,275,045, forward strand.
GCTCCAGTTCAAACAAATGGGTCAAATTAGTAAGATTGATCACAAAAAATAAGTTGTTGCAGGTCTGGATAAGCCAATATGGCTTATTAATAAGCTAACTGGAAATTAACACTAGCAGTGGCTAGTTTTGGGTGTTGAGTAGTGGGAACTTTTCCTACTGCTTGACTTTCTTGACTTTTTGTCTTATATGACTTTTTTGTGGATTCAAGTTACACAAAGGCACCCAAATGATCAGTGGATCATAAGGAGTCAATAACAACAAAGAAATCACAATCTCAATCAGCCAATTTGTATAGTTAATTCATTTAATCACCAGACATGCACCAGACTTGAACAAATAAGCAGTTATGGTTCAATAAGCACTTATAGCATAATTCAGCCAGCCAAACTTAACCAAATGCATACACAAGCTAAAATAAACTTAAATGAACAAGTTTAAACAGGTTTCATGCAATGATTCAAAGTCTAAGTCAAGATTCGAGCACAATAAGGTTACTGATGAACACTAACTCAAGCTGATTTTTACTTTGCTGATGTATTTGACCAACAAGCCAAATTCAAACACTCAAATCTTCAAACCAGGTTATATTAACAATGATTTAACAACTTTTAGCCCTAAGCTTGCATATACTCTAAGTATTACCAAAGTATTAGGTCAAAATCAGTCAAATCCAAGTAGATATAGCACAATGTTTGATTCAATGGTTTAAGCCCAATAACTTGCAGCAAATGGCACTCAACCAAGTAGATAACAGATACAAAGCACAAACAACACTTTTCAACAACACAATAACAACTTATGATCTTAAACAGATAATCCCAAACACCCCTTATCTTTTTCAAATTAATTTAAAACAAGTATAAGTGTATTTCAAGACCACCCAAGCCCAATCAAACACATTAACAAGTATAATATGCAGTATTGAATAAGATTAGACCACAAATTTAGCAAGAACACAAGTAACACACAAAATCACCAAAAATCCAAGTTTTTAACAGATTTTGAGTAGAATGGTGCAAACCTCATGGATGTACATCCACACCTACGAATTTTGAGCTTATGTGCTAGCAAGAACAAGCACAAGCTTCCACAAACAACCCTGCTAAGATTCAACAAAGTTAGAAGCACAATATCAAAAACAGAAAGGTGAAAAAGCCTTGATTAATGGAACTCTTGTACCCCACACTTGATTATCCCCAAGTTATAAGCTTCACAACACCTTGATATCACAATATCAGGATGCTATGATCAGATTTATAGCCCAAGAATTCCAAGGTGTACCAAGAAACTTAGCAAAATATCAAGCTATAGGAAAATGTGCAAACTTTTGCACACTTCTTTGAAAACAGGTTTTAAGATTGAAGATTAGTAAACATGTAACAACAATAACCAGGAAATAACAATGGCACTTGAGTTTTCTTCAAAGATTCAAACACATTTCATTAAACTGAATATGGATTTAAAGAACTTTGAACAAAGGAAAATTCAAGAGCTAAATGTAAATGAAAGCCTAAATGCCTTTATATAGGCTACAAGTGACCTAAATACTGAATAAAAATCATAACCCTAATGATGTAGAAGCCCAAAAATGCCCTTCTGAAGTTTTGAACTTTGAAGATCATGTGACAAGTTCTTGGCTGGTTTTGTGAGTTGGCATAGTGAAAATGTGACCAATGGCTTCAAATAAGCTTAGAAAATAAGCTGGAATGTGGGGCGTTGGATTTTCTTGGCTCTTTTGTCTTCTTCCTCAAACGTGTAGTAGGGGAGTCACAAGGGGACAAATGTGGTGATGTGGCAAGTGATATTAAGGTTGGGATGTGTTTATAGGACCCTTAATCATAAATCTGCGCAATATTAGGGTTTAATTGCTGGTAAATAGCAAATGCCCAATTGTGTTCTTGGTGAATAGTGGGTGTGTTTGATCCGGAAGGGTGGTTAACTTTAAATTTTATGTTAAGGCGCCAAGTTTATTTAATTAATAAACTGGATTAAGTGGAGTGGTGAGGTGGAAGGAGGGTAAGTTCTGATTGGAGGGGAGAGTGAGTGGGGTGAGGTGGCAAGTGGTGATTGGTCTAGGTGTCTTAGGATGTCTGCCAGAAATAACCCCCATCTTTTAAACTCCTTTCACTTTGTAAATAACAGCCCAAAATACGACTTCCTTTGTTATAGAAGTTTCTCTTTTCACACCTTTGCCCCAAAAAGTTTTGTAAAGTGATTTTAGGGGTATTTCTTACCATTTCTTGATTATTGAAGGACTGATTTGGCATTTTATTCATATATAATGGTCTTGACTTGTCTTGTTGACTTCTTGGAGGACTGAATTGGACAAATCATGATTGATGAGGGACCATTTTTGCCATTTCTTCAAAGTCAAGGGTCCTTTTGGTAATTTTGACATTTTTAAAGGACCAAACTTGTAGTTTCTTGTAACTTGAAGTCCTTCATGGTACGTTTGACTTTGAGGAGGATTAATATTGAAATTTTAGTTTTGTTGAGGGACTAAAATTGCTAATTCTTCAAAGTGTAGAGCCCTTTTGGTAATTTTGACAAACTTTAGGGACCAATCTTGTAATTATGAGGATACAAGGGTATAAAGTGTCAATCCTTCAATATTGGAGGACCCTTCTTGCATAATCTTCAAATCTTAAAGGTTTTTCTTAGGAAATTCTTCATTAGGGCTTGGTTCAGTGTGCGGCTTTGTTTCCCGTGTTCGTTTTTTGTATGATTCTTGTGATCTTTTGTCATTTTCTCAATATACATACCTAAAATACACAAGCAACAAACACAAGAATATATTTGGCCATTTTCATGATATTTAATGCATTTAAAGCCCTTTTCGGACGATGAGACTATGTATAAAAGCAGTCTCATCAATGTTCAGCCTGAGGGGCATATTTGATAGCCTTGGACATTGCCATTAAAGATAGATTTTAAAGATTTGAAAAAGGACAATAGCAATTTGTGGAAATCAAATCAAGACTTGTTTCTTGTTATAATACAACAAGATTCACCAAGTGACCTAATGAGCACTTTTGCCTTATAAAAAGGATCAAGAGTTATAAACAATAGGTAACTTTGATTGTTTGTGCTATATAACAATAAAACAAGTTATCAATGTGATTGCCTTTTTACAAGAAACCTTTTCTGGAAACTCGTTTGAACACACACACTTTTTCTTTTGAGAGAAAATTTTGGCAGAGTAAAATTGCAAGTTCTTTGTGTGTGTGTTTGTTTCGATTGTGGGGTATTTATAGGCTCGGATGTGAAAGAGATTTTTATTTGTTATAATTTATTTTCACATCCGCATTTAATTAAAGCGTACAAGTGGTCCCCCTATTTTCTTGACAACTGTTCCATTACTACAAAGATAACGCTTTTTGCAGAGATGACGTGGGGTCACATGCATTTGAAAATACGTTTTTACAACGGATTTTGCTAGAAAAGGGGTAAGCATTTAATGCTTAGTGGGATACTTGACATGAGTGACCCCTTGACTGGTTTATGACAATTTATTGAAGGAATATATGTTCCTTATTTAATATTGTGACTCACCAACCTAGGACATCAAGTAACTAAATCCTTAGAGCATTTAGTTACATCATTTAATGTACCTCAGTGTCAAGGGGAAGACGATAAGAGATATTTACTCAGAGAGAGGATCAAGAATATACGTTCTACTGAATCCAATGTCATCAGGGGGTCTGATTAATCAATATTCAGCATACCAAGTTCAGCTTTTAGTCTAGTGAACGTTGGTTCATCCAAAGGTTTGGTGAAAATATCAGCTAGCTGATATTCAGTGGGGATGAAATGTAATTCAATATCTCCTTTTAAGATGTGATCCCTGAGGAAATGATATCTTATGTCTATGTGTTTAGTCCTTGAATGTAGGACTGGATTATTTGAAATGGCAATTGCACTGGTGTTGTCACAAAAGATAGGGACTACTTTGTATCCCACATTATAGTCCCTGAGTTGACTTTTCATCCAAAGGATGTTTGTACAACAACCAGCAGCTACCACGTATTCAGCCTCAGCAGAGGACATTGCGACTGACTGCTGTTTCTTTGCACTCCAACATACTAGCTTGCCACCTAGGAATTGACATGCACCTGAGGTAATTTTTCTATCCTTGTTGCAGCCAGCATAGTCTGAGTCTGAGTATCCTTTAAGATCGAAGCCTGAGCAACGAGGATACCATAGACCCAGTGAGGGAGTACCCTTCAGGTACCTGAAGATTCGTTTAATAGCAGTAAGATATGATTCTTTGGGATCGGCCTGATATCTTGCACATAAGATTGTTGAGAACTAAATATCAGGCCTGGTTGCAGTTAGGTACATTAATGATCCAATCATTCCCCTGAATAAGGTTTGATTGACTGGTTTACCAGTAATATCAGGACCTAAGTTGTTGGGAGGAACCATGGGAGTCTTTACTGAAGCACACTCAGAGATATCATATTTCTTAAGTATTTCTCTGGTGTATTTTTCTTGATAGACTGCGATCCCTTTGTCCCCTGTTTTATTTGTAGTCCAAGAAAATATGTTAACTCACCCATCATACTCATTTGAAATTTCTTTGTCATAAGTTTTTCAAACTTTCTACAAAGATCATAGTTAGTAGATCCGAATATGATGTCATCAACATATATCTGAACTAGTAGAACATCCTCCTTGGTTCTGAAGATAAACAAAGTGTTGTCTATCTTCCCCTTGACAAATTTGTTCATTATCAGGAATGTAGAGAGAGTTTCATACCATGCCCTTGGTGCTTATTTCAGTCCATAAAGGGCTTTGTCAAGTTTACAAACATGGTTTGGGAACTCAGAACTCTCAAAACCAGGAGGTTGAGCAACATAAACTTCTTCAGTGATCTTTCCATTCAAGAAGGCACTTTTTACATCCATTTGGAAAACTTTGAAGTTCATGTAAGTAGCATAGGCAAGGAAGATCCTGATGGCTTCCATTCTTGCTACAGGGGCGAAGGTTTCCTCATAGTCGATCCCTTCAAGTTGACCACATCCCTGAACAACCAGCCTAGCTTTGTTTTTAATGACAATTCCATCTTCATCAGTCTTGTTTTTAAATACCCATTTTGTACCAAGAGCTGATTTCCCTTTAGGGAGAGGAACTAGTTTCCACACTTTGTTCCTGAGGAATTGGTTGAGCTCTTCTTGCATGGCCTCAACCCACCCTAGATGTGTCAGGGCCTCTGAAACCTTCTATGGTTCAATTTCAGAGAGAAATTCTGCAAACAGACATTCATGGGCTGAGGCAGCAGAGAGTTTAGCAGCCTGACTGCGTGTGAGCATCCCCTCAGATACATCACCAATTATATTTACATGATCTATATGTTGTTGTCTTGACCATCTGTCCTGAGGACTTGGATTAGAGCTTGTCGGTGGTTGGTGATTATCAGGGACTAGAGATTCAGTACATTGTACTGGGACATCACCTCCTACTGAAGGATTTTCAGTAATAGGGGATTCGATATTTTCATTACTTGTCCCTTCAGTGTTCTCATAGATGGGTGAATCATTTGATTCATCAGCTTGAGAAGTGATAACTTCAGGGACATGTTGAGGTGTGATTAAATTATCAATTGACCTATTGTGAGGTGATATATGGAAGGATATATCAGCATCAGTTTGATACTGCTTTGAGGGACAATGTTCATACTCATTAGGAGGATATCTTGATGATTCATTGATCCCAATCTCTTCCATTGATTGATTTGTGAAGTTAATGGCATCCATACTTTCATCAAAGGTGACATGAAATGACTCCTCAATCTGTTGTCTCCTTATGTTAAAGACCCTGAAGGCTTTGGAGACAAAAGAGTATCCAAGAAAGTATCCATCATCAGCTTTGGAATCAAATTTACCAAGATGGTCCTTTTGATTGTGAATGAACACAGGACATCCAAACACATGAAAGTAGTTGATATCTGGAATCCTTTCCCTGATTATTTCATAAGGAGTCTTATCATGTCTTTTGACAATAATACATTTGTTCTGAGTATAGCAAGCTATTTTTACAGCCTCAGTCTAGAAGTGTTTTGAAAGATTGGATCCATTAAGCATGGTTCGAGCAGCTTCAATGAGAGTTCTATTCTTCCTTTCAGCCACACCATTTTGTTCAGGTGTGTAAGGAGAAGATAAGTTCTGAGAAACTCCTTTCTCATCACAAAAACTCTCAAGCTCTTGGTTCCTGAATTCAGTTCCATTATCGGTTCATATTTGTTTAACTTTAGTATCATTTTGATTTTCTACTTGCTTGATAAAAGACATTATGAATTCAGGAGCTTGACTCTTCTTTTTCAGGAAGTATACCCAAGTGTATCTAGAGTATTCATCAACAATCACAAGAGTGTATTTCTCATGACTTATAGACATTGGACTGACTGGTCCAAATAAGTCCATATGAAGAAGATAAAGACACTTCCTGATAGAAAAGTTTTGTTTTTGCTTGAAAGAAGCTCTCTTGTGTTTACCTTTTTCACAGGCTGAACAAGGCTTGTCTTTTGAATACACAAGAGAAGGTAGGCCAAGAACTTTGTTTTGTTTTGCAAGTTTGTTCATATCTTTGAAATTTAGATGTGACAGTCTCTTATGCCAAAGCCAATTGACAGAGTCTGAGGCTTTAGCAAAGAAACATGCTCCTGAATTTGTTACATATGACATGTCTAGGACATATACATCATTTCTTCTTGGAGCAGTCAACACAATTTCTTTGTTATCATTGAATTTTGTACCTTGCTTATCATCAAACTGAACGATGTACTTAGCATCACACAGTTGGCTGATACTGATGAGATTGTACTTCAGACCGTTTACAAACGCCACTTTTGAGAAAACTATTCCACCACATTTAATTGAACCATATCCCTCAGTAACACAAGATGAATTATCACCAAATACTACCTTAGGACCTGGTTGCTCCACGTATTTGTTCAGATAACTTTTGACCCCTGTCATACTTCTTGAGCACCCACTTTCAAAGTACCAGACAGGCTCCTTGAAGTGTTTCTGCACAAATAACGAGGTGGATTAGTTTCTCTTGTGAGCCCACTTTTTAGTAGGCCCTTTGGCTCTAAGAGCCTGACGTCTTTCACCTCGTTTGAAGTACTCAAACTCAGCATGATCTGAGGTAGAATGAACATTGCTTCTACATGTTTTGCAGCTTAGTCTGACTGAGGATTCAGTACTTTGAGATGACTCAGCTAGCATTCCTCTTCTGGCCATGATGATTCTATTGTGTCCTGAGGTAGTGTGATCATTGCTTCCACAAATCTCACACTCAGTGTAATATACACAATCATCTGGTCTATGATCGGGAATGCCACAATGTGTACATGGTGGGTAAGGCTTAGCCTTGGATTTTCTGGTTTGTTGTGAGGTGGGCCCATAGTTGTAAGGCTGAGCATTGTATCTTTTATCATTTTTAATAGAAGCTATGTGTATCTCATGATCTGCTGTCTTGTGATATTCACTTTTACATTTCATGCAATAGAGAACTCTATAGCAGTCGTCAGTGGTTTGATTTGTATAGTGACATAGCTCACAGGTGGGTTTCTTTGTTTTAACTTTCTTAGAAGACTCAGGTTCAGTTTTGTTACTTGTTGATGATTCAGGCTGTGAGGACACAGATGTTTCACCCTGAGTTTTAGAGACTGAGTTCAGCTTCTCTTTCATGAAAAGTTGGAACAATCTACTTAACTCCTCTTGATTTACAATAGGAGTAGAGTTGACTGAGTGTTTAGGAGTCCTTGAGGGAGATATAGGTTTGGTTATCTTTTCAGTGATGGTTCCTGGCTCAGTGTGATCTGGTATCACTTTTGAGTCAGGCTTTGTTTGTTCAATACAACCTAACCCAGCTCTTCCTCTAGGTGAGTGTCCTTGATAAGACAATGGAATTAGTTCAGAACATGGACTTGCTCCTTGAAGGTTTTTCAAAGGAGGTAGAGGAGTCTGAATGTCTTCAGCAGTACTAGATGTTTTAGTGTTACTGACTTTATCAGTCTCTTCATTCAGACCAAGTTTTTCATTAATAGCCTGAGATTCAGGAATTAATATTTTTCTAATATCAAAGTTAGGCAAAACACTCTCAGGGTTTAATCTTTCAACCCAGTCTTTTGACTTAGGAATCATTTCATGATCAAACCCAACTGAGGCAGGGAGAAATGCCTTTTCACTCATTTCCTTAGTAGGTTCCTTTTCAGTGAGTTTTCGTGCCCCAAGAATTTTCTTCTTTTAGGCAGGTATTTGACTGTTTATACACTGAGAAGCTAAGGTAGAGCTATTTGTCCATTTCTCATTGATGAGTTTTTCTTCCATAAGTTGTTCTTGAAGAGCATGATTGATTTTAGTAAGTTCAGTGTTCTGAAGTTGACAACTTATTGCTTCAAGTTTAGCTTGTTTTAAAACTAATAAATCTTCTCTACATTTGTTTAATTCAAAAACAAGTTTATTATATTTTGACAAAAGATTCAATCTCTGCTCTTCAACAAACGATATGTCAATGTTAATATACTTAATGAATTTTTGCCAATCAGATTCTTCATCCATAGAGAGAAGCATGTTTACCTTTCTCATAGTGATGTCAACCCATTCTCCATTTCGATCATGATTCTTTCCAACTGATAATTCATTATCAGCTATAGCCATTAACACTTGATACATGACTTCCTCCTCTTCTGAGGACAAGTCTTCATCATCCCAATCAAAAGTTTCAGCTACCAGCCCTTTGGCTTTGTTCTGAGCAGGCTTTTGAGTCTGAGCAACAGTAGGTTCAGCTTCCAAGAGTGCAAGTTTTTCTTTAACCTTTTTATACTCAGACCTATAGTCTTTCTCAATTTTCTTACTATTCTGAAAACTTTGGTTAATTAGAGTAGCCTGAATTAGTTTTGGTGTAAACTTGGGTTGAAAATTTTCATTACCTGATGAAAAATTTTGATTTTTATAAGAGGCCAATGGGGTTTTTGAAAGACAATATTTAGCAAAATGCCCAGATTTACCACATCGATAGCAATCCACTCCCCCAGTGGATTGGTTACCAACAAATCTAGTTCTTTTGATATAACGTTTGGTATTTGCCAACATGGCCTTTTCATGATATTCCATGTTCAAATCCCTTATGTATTCAGCACTAGATCTTTCATCCACCTCATCATCTGAGGTTTCCTGATAATCTTGAACAATTGCATTTGAGTAAAAAGCAGTTGTAATGGGGCCATGATCAATTTGGGTAGGTTTGGCTGAGGTATCTGTTATTAAGGCCTTCTTGGACTCGGGATATCTTCTTTTTGTTAGATTATCTTCATAGATAAATCTCCCATAGATATCTCCAAGATCTTGAGTCTGTATGTGATTAGCATTTCTCAATCCTTGAGAAAAACCAAGCCATTTTTCAGGGAGACTGTTCACAAAACCAACATTGATTTCATGCTTAGACAGTTTCACCCCGTCATTCGTTAGCTCATTGAGCAAGGTTTTATACCTGGTGTAAGTCTGAGGAAGTGTTTGAGATGGTTCGGCCTTGAAAGTGTTATATTCTAACTTCAGGTCCATAATCCTATTTTCCTTAGTGTCGGATGGTCCTTCGAAACTATGAACAAGGTCTGTCCAAGTCTCTTTGGCCGTCTCACACTCGATGACAACCTCCATAATATCGTCAGGAAGACAAGATATTATGATGCTTTTGAGACGTTGGTCTTGATTTACCACTCTCCTTTCATCGTCAAACCATTGGTTTTCAGGTTTGTCATCACCAGCTACTGTTTTTGGTTTGAATGGACCATTCTTAATACAAGTTATGTAATAAGGTTCCATTCCCATCAAATAACATAGCATTCTTTTCTACCATTTGTTAAATCTTTCAACTTCTAACTTAGGAGCGTTAACAGAGTAACTCGCTCCTTTTTTGTTAACAAGTTGGGGTACATTACTTTCAGCCATAATGGATCAAGGTTTTAAAAACTTTGAGACGGTGGTTAAAAGTTTTATAATCCTACCGCTCTAATGCCACTTATTGGTCCCAAGTAATTAGTACTATACATAAGTATACTAATTATAGTCCTAACCCATGGTTAAGTAATGCAATAAACTTAATACAAGTAAGTAAATAACACAAAGGTTTTCAACGTTTAACTCTTAACTTTATTAAAGAATTATACCCTATTGTATACGAAGCTACAATAGGGATTGAATAGACAATTTGTGGTTTTCTAATCTCCTCACTAACAAGCTAGTCCAATTGTGACAACCCTGGTTTTGAGGTTCGTCACTTAGTTTTATTTTGTGCTAGTTGCGTGTCTTTACGTGTTTATGTGCTTATTGGTGTGTATAGATTGTGGTTTGGATATCGTTTCCGGTACGGGGTACCTTGTGAATGAAACGATGTGTGATGATTTCATGTTCATGAGTTCACATGGTAGTGACTATGAAGTGAGATGGTGTTATTTGGTGGTTCTAAGTATACGTATATGTATTATAGAAAATCGTATTTTTACGATTTACGGTTTAGCATTTAGAGGTCGCGGATGAGGTAATTAGTCATATGAATTTTTTCGGGATGGTTTTAAGTCATTTAGGACTTAGTTATAAAGTTTATTTCAAAATTTGAGATTTTTTTTAAAAGTGTATATTTTACGTCTTTTACGGTAAAACGCGTAAATTTGACTAGTTTTACGGTTTTGTGGTTTTGGAAGCTTTAGGAGCTGAAATAAATTAAGGAAAATAAAAGTAATGTTAATAACATAATATTAAATAATAAAAATAAAAAAAACGAATTTAGGGGTGTTTGGGTCGGTTTAGACGCACCAAAGAAGAAAGAAAGAAGGGAAAAGCCCAAAACAGGCCCAATGGACTTGTAATGGGATTAGGGGGCCTTTAGGACTTAACCAAACCCAACTCATAACCATAATAATCAGGTTTTTAACCTCCATAACATCTTCTAGCCGAAATTCATCAATGGTGTCCAATTAGGGTTCTTCAAAAATTAGGTTTTCTTCATCTTCTATTAATTCAAAGGTAAAACCTTCTTAACCCTTTTGATATTAAATGTTTTTAATGTTCTATGATCATATGATGGATTAGATTAGGGTTTAATTTAAAACAATATATTAATCATATTTTAATGATTAAATAAATTAGGGCTTGTAATTAGAGGGATTAGGGTTAATTAATGAGGTTGATTTCGTTAAACCCGTTTTTAAAAACTGGGCAGAATTTTGAGTCAATTGTTTTGATCATATCTGGATTTCTAAGAACATTCAAGATGCGATCAAACTAGCCCTGAAAAGGTATTTGAAGTGGCTTTCCAATGCAAGAAACTAGAACTAAATTAGAGGTCGGGAAGTGGGTCAAAAACAGGTTACAACAGTCGGAGGTCAAAACAGTTTTGAATTCAGCCTGTTTTCTTTTTAAGTTTTGGGTTGTTTGGGGTACTTAGGGTTGCATTGGGATCTTCTCACGAACATGAGAGATGGTTTATATATTGTAGTGAGTATCTGCACTTGGGCTAAGATTGTGGTTTAGGGTAAGACCCTCTAATGGTAATGAACTTTTCATACGTTTAAAATCAGTGAATTCTGGATAGGTAGCAATATATACACATATATCGGGTCCTTAACAGTAGCTTTAAGGTTAGGGCAAGTGGGAGGTTTTAACTAACATGTATAAAAGTGTGAATATTCCTTTTACAAAAACCATGGGTATATTTAAGTGGATGCTTGACTTAAAGTTTTGAGACCTAAAACTGGGACTGTTTTGTGTAAAATTATGAACGAGATAGCTATTAAACTTAACCAAGTTAGGGAATTGTTAAGAAAGGGTAATGGGGTGATTATAACTTAACAATGAGGTAATTATATGGGAATATGCTAGATGTCCATCATAGGTTGATGAGCCATCTTGGTGATTGGTTCGGGTATTGATTGTGTGTTTTTGGTTTGTTAGCTCGTTGCTAGTGCGAGGACTTGTGAAGAAGCTATCAGGTGAGTTTCATAGTCCCATGTTTACTTTTGATTTTGACTTCCAGATGGGATGGAAGAGACATTGTGTTGAGTTGTTTATAAATTGATGCTGTGAATGTTTTTACGGTTGAGATGGACTTGTGTGTACATTATGTGATTAACTGCTATGTGATTCTTGTTTGTGTATGATCTGGATTGGAAAGGTACATAGGTGTATGGGCGCCTATGGGACCAATGGTTAATGACAAGGTAGTGGCCATGGGATAGGTACATAGCGTGATCGTCTATGGGACCAATGGTTAATGACAAGGTAGTGGCCTTGGGATAGGTACATGGTGTGATTATCTATGGTACCATGATGTTTGGTAAGGCCGAGGGCTTTGGATTTGGTTTGAAATGTTTGATCTTGAATTTTTAGTTGTTAATGCATACTTGTAGCACATTGTCCATATGTTATTGTATTGGTGTTTGTTATTCACAACTTGTAACTGATTTAGCGTTAGAGTCTAAACCTATGACTCTCACCAACTTTATGTTGACGTGTTTTAGTGTCTCTTTCAGGTGATAACGTGGTTAAGCGTGAGAACTTATGTGGCTAGGATTTGGAGAGCGTAGGAATGCATATAGAAGGATATCCCCGTTTCCTTCTTAGTTTACCTTTATGTTTTTTTTTTATAAGTGATGCATGTTGGCACCTATATGTTTGATATGTTTGTGTTATTTGTTTGTCTCGGGTAAATGGTAGTATTGTTACCTATTTACCTAGACTCCTACATGTTGAGATATTGTCATGACATTTGTGTCGCCATTTATGACATTTCTTATTTCATTTAGTTATCTCTTTAGACACGCCATGTTGTGATGATATCCATACGTCGCGCCCCATATTCCGCCATGGTGGGGTGTGACAGAATGGTATCAGAGAGAATGGTCGGAATACCCTTAGTGGGGAGGAAAGAAGTTCGTAGACGAACTAGTGTGGTCATGAGGTCTCTTAGGAGTACCAAGGAGATGAATAGAGATTTATGGGATATTAGCACAAGTAACGCGCCATAGAGAGTGTTGGAAGGGAAAGTAATACCTCAAAGGTATTTATGATTGTTCGTAGGGCATGTAAGTTTTCCGAAAATTTCCTGAAATTTAGTAGGTTTGCCTATTACTGTGAGGTATAACCATAAATAGAGCAAGTAGGAGAAGTGAGAGGAGTTGTAGTTAGTGCCCTTCTAAGGCAAATCGTTGATGGAGTGATTTAAAAACAAGAGCTGTTAGAGATTGCAAGGAATGGTGGATAAAAGTTGAGTTGCTTAGTAGTAGATTGGATGTGGAAAGAGGTTGAGTGGTCTGATGAGAGGAAGTACCGGTTTTTTAAGATGCGTGTAGAATTTTGCAAGTAGAACGAGGTAGGAATTTATTCGTATTGCCGCTAAGAGAGGGTGCAAGGAGGACATAGTTGAAACTACTAAGGATGTTGTATGAACGCTTTGGGTTTACGGTTATGTATTTGGCTTCACCAAAGCACTAGCGGTTTTCATGGTGTCAATGAACCAAGTGTAAAACCCGCATGCTTTTACCATGAATAGTGCCCTTAAGATCGTACGTCCTAGATTAAAACTTACCTTATTCAGTATAGATCACATTCATGTGCTATTAATCAAGTAAGTACATACATGTATGGCATGATAAGTATCGATTACGTACAAACTCATGATAAGCAGTTAATAAGTATTTCACGGGAACATAATTAAATCATGATCACCATTAAAACACGAACTAAAATAATCACGTAAATACATATATATATATATATATTTATTACGAGCATAAATATATACGTTAAGCTACGGTAAATATTTAACGAGAACACACTAAACATGAACACCAATAAACACGAATAAACACGTAACTAATTAAAACACGTAAAACACGAACATGAGAGCACACTATAATATTTTAGACACGGAAAACATTTGGGTTACCCCTTGTGGGCCCCTACCCACGAAATTAGGAAGAAAATGGGCCAAGCCCATTGTTTTTACTAAACATGAAAAATTAGAAAAACATGTCATTTATCACAAAACAAGGAAATAAACAAAAACCCTAATTTTGTTCTTCCTCTCTTCTTTTTCTTTGTGGCCGCCACTTATAATCATCAAAAAGGAGGTGTTCTTGTTGATTTTGATCATGGATATTGTACAAGTATTAGTGTTTGTTCGTCCTTAATTCATCTACACATTCGGTATACCTTTTTAACCTTTCTTTTTAATTATTTCTTTTGATTTGATTTAGTAAATTAATTAAGAACATGATGTTGTTAAAACCTAATTAAAAACATGAAATAAACATGCATTTGGTTAAAGGGTAAAATCAAAAAGGGCGTTTTTAGGGTTGTTGGTTTGGCCGACGCCTAACCGTACCCGAAGGGGGGGGTCACGGCTTGGCCAAGGAACCACCACCGAGACCATAAGGTCCCGGTTTGGTGGTGTGGGTCCCACGGCAGCAGTAAACCAAGGGGAACCCCGATTTGGTTTGGGGTAAGGTGTCGATTTCATGACCGGTTCATGGTTCTTAGTCAAAACCCGGTTCATGGTTCATGTTAAGATTATTATTTTGTATAAACTTATGTTATAATTAAATTAATAAAATGACATGATTAATTTAATATACATGACTTAGGTTATAATTAAGTTAATGATTAAAACCATGGAATTACTAACCTAAGTATTTTATATTTATAGACTTTATAATTAATTAATTATTAAACAACCATAGTCATAATTAATTAATTAGCATGACTTAGGTTATATTTTTAATACATAATAATACATGTTTTAACCTAAGTAATTTATTCCATTTTAATTAAAACATGTTATACTTTAATTAAAATACTTTTAACCTATAGTTTATTTAAATTACATGAAATAATAATTAAACTATACATTATATGATATGACTTAAGAATAAGCATGAAAACACTTAGACTTATATGTTAGCTTATGTAACCAGCTTAATTCTAAATATGGAAACTTCTATTTATAGAAACTTAATTAAATAAGGCAACTAATCTATTAATGGAAACCTTCTATATATGGAACTCTATCTATTTCAGGCAGCTAATCTAATCATGGAAACCTTCTATATATGGAAACTTATTTAATTAAGGCAGCTGATCTATTTTTAGAAACTAATCTATTTTAAGCAGTAAATTCTATTTTTGGAAACTTTCTATTTTTGGAAACTTTCTATTTTTGGAAACTTTCTATTTTTGGAAACTTTCTATTTTTGGAAACTTTTTATTTTTGGTAACTTTCTATTTTTGGAAACTTTCTATTTTTGGAAACTTTCTATTTTTGGAAACTTTCTATTTTTGGAAACCTGCTATTTTTGGAAAGTTACTTATTATTACACAGTAAGTATAATAATACATGAAATACCAGTAATACTTAAACAGATTAATCAGAATACAAGATAAACACAGTTTAAGGCTTTAAACAGTAAACCATGACCTAAAACATACCAAGTAAGCTAAAATGAGACATAAAACCCAATACGTAATCAGTGAATCGATACTTATACACGTGTGTATTCATGTAGCGTTAGTGATCCAGAAGTAGGAGTCTTTCTTCCGTTCATTCACTGGACTTGAGGTACGGATTCCCGTCCTTTCAGTATGGACATTCTTTCCTTATTAGGATTTCCCCGTATGCAGCCAACTGTTTTCCCCAGTATTTGTTTTATTGTTTTGAACTGCTTATGTTTAATTAGCATAATCTATAGCCATATACAAGCATGACCAGTTTCACCTAGTTATGGAGGTACCATAACCATAACATTGGAGGCACCAATGTTATGACTTCCCCACGGCGGAGTGATTGCTCGTGGCGTCCCTTTCAGTTTTGGCCATATTATTATATCATGTGGGGCGTATGGGTGCATCCTAGTTACATGTTTTATTCAGTATATCATGGTGAATGTGGTGTGTGCCTTGCATCCTTCACAAGGAGTTGATCCCTCCTACCCAAACCAGTATATTAATTAGAGGCATCCCCTCTAATCAGCATGATGAGGTCACCCCTCCAAGTATTCATGCACGTGACCTTTTCATGACCTATATGGGCTATGGTATATTTATGTTAAAACAGTTTTCATAAGATAAACATAAGGCTTTTCAAACTATAAAACCAGTTTTCTCGATACTTAACCAGTCTACTCAGAACTTAGTCTTCCGCTGTTATATGTTACATGCTTATCCTATTTCATGCTATATTGTATATCCGTGCACTGAGCGTTTTGCTCAGCCGTTACTTTCCTTTCCATGTCCCAAAACGGCAGGTACCCAAGACTCGAGCATTTGGAGGCATGCATAGGATGGAAGCTGCCATAGACTTCTTCTCCTGTTTCCTTCATATATTTATGCTTGTTTGGTCTTTCATTCAGTTCATTTACTTTCTTATGTTTTGGGCTTATGTTTGGGGACCGATGTTTGATTCCGGTTTTCCCTATGGTCATGTATGTTTTACTACATATTACCTTGCATGCTTTGATGACACGCCATAATTACGCGTGACATTCCATTTATCAAAATGGGGTGTTACAATTATGGTATCAGAGCCAAGGCTTCGACCTGTAGGCTCTAAAACTTGACCTGTGACTAGTGGGTAGTCACCAGGAGTTTCCTAAGTCAACGCTTGTTATTCCACGTATTGACGTGTTCAGCACCTTGTTGTTTTAACCATGATGTTTTCACAAGTATTGTTTTACTAATATGGAATGAACAACCGTCATCCATACTTAGTTATGTGTCATTGTCTATGCATGACGTTCCTCGTGAACTGTGATTATGTGGACTGAACCCCAGTAGTTCACATTTTTCACATAAAATTTTTCTGTCAAGTTTTGACAATGATTTTAATTACTTATGATTCATTCATTCATGCATTTATATCATATGTCATCTGTTGCAGGAATTTTGACTAAGTAATGGTTGGTACAAGACTGGCCCTATTTAGTCGCATGTGCTTTTATCGAAACTTTTAACTTTGGGACCGACCCATAGGCGTCCCCTCGCCATGTCTTTTGTTTTGGAACCGACCCATAGGCGTTCCCTCGCACATATAAAGGTTTTATAAAACTACATTACGCATTCATGCACTGTTTTTCTTGCATAAAATTTTTCTCATGATTTAAATTGGCATAATTTTTTTTATTTATTTATTTTTTTTTCATGTCCCATCATAAGTTATTATGTTTTTATGTCAAGTATGCCTTCATACTGTCATGGTTAACTTCAGTTTCATGCTGATTATGTTATACACTTCTTCGTAATAGATGATTTCATGTTTCCTCATGATAATTCCGTCTTCATGTTGATTATGTTTCACGTCTCTTTTGTTATTTACGTGGTCCTGCAAAACATTGTTAGATTTCTTGAATCATGCTTTCATGATAGTCATGGATGGTTTCCATTGATCATGCTGTCAGGCAAATCATCGTTGAATTTTGCGTAACCACACTTTAACGTTTCTCTATGCAATCCGAATGATGTCTATGCTAATACTGCCAGGTTATCATGATGGTTTTCCTAACCGTTTAACCGGTTTACTTTCCTTAAATCATGACAAATGATCGAGCCCATACCGATCATTTCATGTGCATTTCATGTGTACTCCACGTAGCGTATTTCATGTGTATTACATGTACCTTAATCCATGCGTATTCCACTTGCAATACTTCACGAGTATTCGCTAGTCGATTCTAAATCATCTCAGGCGTATGTTCACTTGCTGATATTCTACAAGGTTGTCGATGCCGCTCATAGCTTGGAGATGTTACTGAAGGTTGATGCTGCTGATGTTGGGAGACGCTACGAGATGCTGATGCTGATGCTGTTCACAACCTGGAGATCCTAAAAGACGAAGACAAAGGCGTCGGAGCAAAGCAATTGGACGAGAAGATGCTTCACCATCAGACAATTCCCATCAATCACTGTCCCAAATTCATAGTTACATGTCACACGTCGTTCGGCTGTCATTTCAGCCATATGAGTGCAAACCAGTACCAGCCGGCCACTCAGCTAAATAGTTACATGAGTCACGGTCATGAGAATGACCGTCAGGGAACCGACAGACAAGATGATAGTAACCACTACTATGACAGCAACTATCCTAGAAATCGCAACCGAGGCTCCGGCCACGGACGTGATCAAACATACAAATGATCAGTAGTCCAACCGATCCGCCAATTCTGGCATATTAACCTAATATTTGTAGTTCTAATTGTTTCACATCTCGAGACACATGTCAAGACATCAGTCAAGACACATGTCTCACATATACTTTCTGAGGACACATGTCAAGATACCAGTCAAGACATATGTCACGCTTACATTTCTCAAGACACGGGTCAAGACACACGACTCACGTCTAAATATGGAACATTTCTAAGAAATTCAGGGTACCCTCCAAGGGTATATCTATGTTGTCGTGCCATGTATTAATCAGGCCACAAGAATTTCAATACCATTATCGTCGCATCAGTGAGAACTGTCACGTTGCCGACGTCACTTTCATTTCTTTCACCATGGTTCATATATTCATAACCATGAAGGACGCCTTTCGTATTCCCACGCATACGAAGGTTTTCCTTCAGCTTAATGATAAGATCCAAGCTGCTAACGCATTTCCTCGGACAGACATGAGATGAATTTTATCCTAATTATGTACTATGAACACCACACCATGCTATGATTCATAATTATGTACAGTAATGTTCAGGCTCCTGAATACATTTAGCTTGATTTTCCATCGGGAAAATCTGTAAAAATTATCTATGCTTTTCAAGCACGTGCTTTGTTAGCCATATTACTAAAATTTCTAGCTGTCAGTAAGACACGACTACTTAAGTCCTTTTTTACGCATAGCCAGTTGATTATTCCAAAATCTTCCCATTACATTCCAGAAGAACCTACGAGGAGAAGAACGGTACCATGAGATTATGTGTCGACTACCGTCGACTTAAACAAATCACCATTCATGACCATTATTCTCCTCCACGTATTGACAACATGTCCAATCAACCGTATAGTGTTAATCACTTTTCCAAGATCGAATTCATGATCATGTTGCCAACAGTGACGAGTGAAAAAGCAGGACATGTCTGTGACTGCTATTCGTGCACGACTCGGTCATGCTAGATTTATGATTTTGATTCAGTCTCATCAATGCTCCAACAGCATTATGGACTTAATAAATTGAGTTTCCATGAACTCCTAAACAAATTTATCAGCGTTTTCATTGAGGATAACCTGATTTCCTGTAAGCCCAGAGAAGAACAGAAGGACCATATCTTCACTATGTTACAAATTCTATGACAAGAGAAATTTTACCCTAGAAAATTTTCTAATATCAATTCTGTTTCATTACAGTGACACGCTGAATCACATGGGTTTCTATGGTTAATCTTACCATGACTCAGCTTATGCGTAAAGGAGAGAACCCTACACTACATTAGGTGTTCTATAAAATCCTACGCTAGGAGAAGTCTAGATTCAGAGACTCAGAGATTCGCAACCTTCTATGTATCAAGTTTCTACGAAGCAGGATACAGTTACGTTCATATCTTCATACCTGTTATACAAACAGGCTAAGATAGGACACCAACAGACTGGTATGTTTTCATCATATGAAATTGTGAATCGAAAAGGGACAAGATCTCCAAGGATTTTAGTTACCAGATTTCATCAAACTCAGAAGAAGCATGATGCTATCTGGGTTATTGTCAACAGTTTGATCAAGTCTACAGAATCCTTACATCCGTACGGATTTCAGAACCAACAGATTGAACGAACATGTTCCAGCCAAGGCTTATCCGATCACTTGGCAATCCCTCAGCTATCGGGTCAGACAAAGATTTGTAATTGTACTCCTAACTTACTTCACGTCTTCATTCTAATTCCACGACTTGCTTTCGCGCTCACGTTCATGACACTATTCACGTTCATGATTGTATTTTGGCTTACGATTTTACGTTCATTTCTTTTCTCATTCTGGGAAGTTTGCAAGAACTTGTGAGACCAGACCCAAGTTTAGTATAACTCTCCATCATCAGATAGACGTTTCACGTCATATTCCACGTCTCACCTTGTAGCGTTTGGCGTTACCGCCATTATATTCTATGATCACGATATGTCTCACATGTCATGTTCATTCCACGTTCCTCATATCATGATCAAGATATGTTACACGTATCATGGATCACGATATGTTTACTCATACTACACTCGCCATATCTCCACGTAGCACGTTCAAAAATTTTCACGTATCACGTTCAAAATTTTTCACGTACTACGTTTCTTTATGTCTCGCGCATCGTTTCTAATTATCAGTTAAGTCAGATTGTCTTGCATCGAAACGTTTCAGTTACCCTTGCACGTTAACTCTTATTTTCCTCGATCGAATTTAGGGGATCTACCTTCCGTTGATAACCAAGAATTTCTTCGTATTCCAAGTCAAGGTCAGGAGGACCAAGATTTATCATTAGTGTCAGGATCTTCTGAAGGAACCGTTCCAAGAGGGAGGCCACTTGGAAACGGACAAGTTCATCCGGACTTCTTATCCATTTTTCTCTTATCGATTAGATATGTCCTTTCAGTCACGTCACGTTCCATGTCTTTTCAAGACATGTCACGTTCCACGTTCCCTTCTACCATGTCACCTCCATTTGCGTTATTTTGCATACCTTTCCAGTTTGATTCGGGTATGTTTCGCTTCTAGTTACTTTATCTATAATTCAGGGACGAATTATTCTTTTTAGGGGGGAAGAATTGTAAAACCCGCATGCTTTTACCATGAATAGTGCCCTTAAGATCGTACGTCCTAGATTAAAACTTACCTTATTCAGTATAGATCACATTCATGTGCTATTAATCAAGTAAGTACATACATGTATGGCATGATAAGTATCGATTACGTACAAACTCATGATAAGCAGTTAATAAGTATTTCACGGGAACATAATTAAATCATGATCACCATTAAAACACGAACTAAAATAATCACGTAAATACATATATATATATATATATATATTTATTACGAGCATAAATATATACGTTAAGCTACGGTAAATATTTAACGAGAACACACTAAACATGAACACCAATAAACACGAATAAACACGTAACTAATTAAAACACGTAAAACACGAACACGAGAGCACACTATAATATTTTAGACACGGAAAACATTTGGGTTACCCCTTGTGGGCCCCTACCCACGAAATTAGGAAGAAAATGGGCCAAGCCCATTGTTTTTACTAAACATGAAAAATTAGAAAAACATGTCATTTATCACAAAACAAGGAAATAAACAAAAACCCTAATTTTGTTCTTCCTCTCTTCTTTTTCTTTGTGGCCGCCACTTATAATCATCAAAAAGGAGGTGTTCTTGTTGATTTTGATCATGGATATTGTACAAGTATTAGTGTTTGTTCGTCCTTAATTCATCTACACATTCGGTATACCTTTTTAACCTTTCTTTTTAATTATTTCTTTTGATTTGATTTAGTAAATTAATTAAGAACATGATGTTGTTAAAACCTAATTAAAAACATGAAATAAACATGCATTTGGTTAAAGGGTAAAATCAAAAAGGGCGTTTTTAGGGTCGTTGGTTTGGCCGACGCCTAACCGTACCCGAAGGGGGGGGTCACGGCTTGGCCAAGGAACCACCACCGAGACCATAAGGTCCCGGTTTGGTGGTGTGGGTCCCACGGCAGCAGTAAACCAAGGGGAACCCCGATTTGGTTTGGGGTAAGGTGTCGATTTCATGACCGGTTCATGGTTCTTAGTCAAAACCCGGTTCATGGTTCATGTTAAGATTATTATTTTGTATAAACTTATGTTATAATTAAATTAATAAAATGACATGATTAATTTAATATACATGACTTAGGTTATAATTAAGTTAATGATTAAAACCATGGAATTACTAACCTAAGTATTTTATATTTATAGACTTTATAATTAATTAATTATTAAACAACCATAGTCATAATTAATTAATTAGCATGACTTAGGTTATATTTTTAATACATAATAATACATGTTTTAACCTAAGTAATTTATTCCATTTTAATTAAAACATGTTATACTTTAATTAAAATACTTTTAACCTATAGTTTATTTAAATTACATGAAATAATAATTAAACTATACATTATATGATATGACTTAAGAATAAGCATGAAAACACTTAGACTTATATGTTAGCTTATGTAACCAGCTTAATTCTAAATATGGAAACTTCTATTTATAGAAACTTAATTAAATAAGGCAACTAATCTATTAATGGAAACCTTCTATATATGGAACTCTATCTATTTCAGGCAGCTAATCTAATCATGGAAACCTTCTATATATGGAAACTTATTTAATTAAGGCAGCTGATCTATTTTTAGAAACTAATCTATTTTAAGCAGTAAATTCTATTTTTGGAAACTTTCTATTTTTGGAAACTTTCTATTTTTGGAAACTTTCTATTTTTGGAAACTTTCTATTTTTGGTAACTTTCTATTTTTGGAAACTTTCTATTTTTGGAAACTTTCTATTTTTGGAAACTTTCTATTTTTGGAAACCTGCTATTTTTGGAAAGTTACTTATTATTACACAGTAAGTATAATAATACATGAAATACCAGTAATACTTAAACAGATTAATCAGAATACAAGATAAACACAGTTTAAGGCTTTAAACAGTAAACCATGACCTAAAACATACCAAGTAAGCTAAAATGAGACATAAAACCCAATACGTAATCAGTGAATCGATACTTATACACGTGTGTATTCATGTAGCGTTAGTGATCCAGAAGTAGGAGTCTTTCTTCCGTTCATTCACTGGACTTGAGGTACGGATTCCCGTCCTTTCAGTATGGACATTCTTTCCTTATTAGGATTTCCCCGTATGCAGCCAACTGTTTTCCCCAGTATTTGTTTTATTGTTTTGAACTGCTTATGTTTAATTAGCATAATCTATAGCCATATACAAGCATGACCAGTTTCACCTAGTTATGGAGGTACCATAACCATAACATTGGAGGCACCAATGTTATGACTTCCCCACGGCGGAGTGATTGCTCGTGGCGTCCCTTTCAGTTTTGGCCATATTATTATATCATGTGGGGCGTATGGGTGCATCCTAGTTACATGTTTTATTCAGTATATCATGGTGAATGTGGTGTGTGCCTTGCATCCTTCACAAGGAGTTGATCCCTCCTACCCAAACCAATATATTAATTAGAGGCATCCCCTCTAATCAGCAAGATGAGGTCACCCCTCCAAGTATTCATGCACGTGACCTTTTCATGACCTATATGGGCTATGGTATATTTATGTTAAAACAGTTTTCATAAGATAAACATAAGGCTTTTCAAACTATAAAACCAGTTTTCTCGATACTTAACCAGTCTACTCAGAACTTAGTCTTCCGCTGTTATATGTTACATGCTTATCCTATTTCATGCTATATTGTATATCCGTGCACTGAGCGTTTTGCTCAGCCGTTACTTTCCTTTCCATGTCCCAAAACGGCAGGTACCCAAGACTCGAGCATTTGGAGGCATGCATAGGATGGAAGCTGCCATAGACTTCTTCTCCTGTTTCCTTCATATATTTATGCTTGTTTAGTCTTTCATTCAGTTCATTTACTTTCTTATGTTTTGGGCTTATGTTTGGGGACCGATGTTTGATTCCGGTTTTCCCTATGGTCATGTATGTTTTACTACATATTACCTTGCATGCTTTGATGACACGCCATAATTACGCGTGACATTCCATTTATCAAAATGGGGTGTTACACCAAGTGTGCATGAACGTGTATAAACGAGTTGTCATCGGGAGCGTCGACGACATCTTGAACTACTCAAATCTGAGAAGGAGAGTGAGGCGAATTATGTGTTGGTTTTGGAGTGGAGTTATACGTGAGATTTTCGAGTGTGAGTTTTTAGTATTAAGTTTACCATGATGAGTAGTTAGAGATGATGGCGTATCATGGAACCAGCAAGGGGCGAAGTGAAGAAGGATGAGGAAGCGTTTTGGAGGCTGAAGAGGTGGATTGGATAATGAGCCGATCTTGGCATTATCAGAAGGACCGGATGAATTCGCGAAGCATGACGATACGTGGAGCAAGGATTTGGACGCGTACGAGGACGACAAAGAAAGGCGATCGCTTATACGTTGCAGGAACTGAAGATTTGGAAGAACTAGATGGACTTAGTTAGTGGGGATGGATTGTTATATCTTCCTAGAATGCTAGAGGCATTTGGTGTACGAGACGTGGAGAATGATCTATACGGATCATGAACGTCTCCAACACATATTCAATCATCTTGATTGAACTTTTGGCAAAGGTGATGGGTGGAGTTAAGTGATGAAAGAAAATTGCAAGGCCAAGTACCATCTGGGAAAGGCAAGTATGGTTGATGAGACATGGAATAAGAAGAATAAAGTGAAGCAGAGACGAACTGGAACAATATGGATGACGTATTAAGGTGATTTGGATGAAGGGTGTAGGTTGCACGAGTTGAGTTGTCTAAAGCGGAGAACGCGTCAACCTGTAAGTTGCGTGGCTTGGATAATCATATGGAGAAAAGGGACGTAGACTATACTTCCTACATAGATAGGAGTAGCTTAGAAAGGGCGATGTAAGGACGAAGTTGGTGAAAGGGATACATAATGCGGTGGAGGAATAAGTACGACGAGAGTTGGGTGATAGACGATAGACTAACTAATTCATCTCATATTTCAAGAGGAATGAAAAGTCACGTAGTTGAGAAGTTGGAAGGATTGCGTGCGGATGTGATGGAATAGAGGATTTTGCGTAAAAGTTAGCCTAATATGTATGGAATGCCTTATGAAGGATTATGGAAAGGGAAGAAACGATGGGAAGCATCACATCGTGATGTATGGTAGGAGTTGAAGAAGAAGAAGGAAGTGTGTATAGAAGCGAAGCATGAATGAAATAGGTCGAGATAGGAACCGAAGGTAAAACTTTGGTAGAGCTTAATGAGTAGAATAAAGCACAAGCAGGCTAATACTGTCGTAGTGTGGAAAAGGAAATGGCAATGACCTATACTGATTGATTTAGAGGTAGTTAGGAAACTCGTTAGCGATGGCTGAGTTTTCATATAATGATAGTTATCATACTAGAAGTTGATAAATGCCATTTGGGCACTATATGAAAGGATAGGGTGAGTTGCCCCTATTGTGGACTAGAATTGGTAAAAGAGGCTACTAATGTGGTAATGATGGTTGTGGAAAGGATGAGAGCAACAAGGGATGCTATGTAGAAAAGGAGGAAACCACTAGAGTTAGTGACAAAGTTATGTACGGAGTTTCACCTATAGTAACGGGTGGTATGTTCTGGTAAAATGGAAGAGTTGATGTAGAATTTTGTAGGTCCATTTATGATCTTTAGAAAGATCGGACCATTAGCTTATGAGCATAGAATTTCCTGGGGGGAAATGAGTGTATACATGATACATTTCATGTATTGAGATTGGTAAAGGTTATTTGAGAATGCATTTTGCATGTACGGTTATTCGGGAGTTGTGTTAATGAGAGTTTTTGTTTTATGAAAGAGTCATCTAGGAGATTTATTGACTGTGAGGTCAAGAGTTTGGCAATGAGTTTAATTGTTTTTGGTTTGTATATGTGGTATTTTGAAACTTGAACTAAAGTTCACGTGGAAATGAGAGGAGTTCTTTTAGAACAAGTATCCTCGTGTGATTTGTTGTCTGTGTGTTTGATCCTAAGGAGTAAACCTCGGGACGAGATTTCTATTAAGAGGGAGTGATGTGACAACCCTGGTTTTGAGGTTCGTCACTTAGTTTTATTTTGTGCTAGTTGCGTGTCTTTACGTGTTTATGGGCTTATTGGTGTGTATAGATTGTGGTTTGGATATCGTTTCCGGTACGGGGTACCTTGTGAATGAAACGATGTGTGATGATTTCATGTTCATGAGTTCACATGGTAGTGACTATGAAGTGAGATGGTGTTATTTGGTGGTTCTAAGTATACGTATATGTATTATAGAAAATCATATTTTTACGATTTACGGTTTAGCATTTAGAGATCGCGGATGAGGTAATTAGTCATATGAATATTTTTCGGGATGGTTTTAAGTCATTTAGGACTTAGTTATAAAGTTTATTTCAAAATTTGAATTTTTTTTTAAAAGTGTATATTTTACGTCTTTTACGGTAAAACGCGTAAATTTGACTAGTTTTACGGTTTTGTAGTTTTGGAAGCTTTAGGAGCTGAAATAAATTAAGGAAAATAAAAGTAATATTAATAACATAATATTAAATAATAAAAATAAAAAAATGAATTTAGGGGTGTTTGGGTCGGTTTAGACGCACCAAAGAAGAAAGAAAGAAGGGAAAAGCCCAAAACAGGCCCAATGGACTTGTAATGGGATTAGGGGGCCTTTAGGACTTAACCAAACCCAACTCATAACCATAATAATCAGGTTTTTAACCTCCATAACATCTTCTAGCCGAAATCATCAATGGTGTCCAATTAGGGTTCTTCAAAAATTAGCTTTTCTTCATCTTCTATTAATTCAAAGGTAAAACCTTCTTAACCCTTTTCATATTAAATGTTTTTAATGTTTCTATGATCATATGATGCATTAGATTAGGGTTTAATTAAAAACAGTATATTAATCATATTTTAATGATTAAATAAATTAGGGCTTGTAATTAGAGGGATTAGGGTTAATTAATGAGGTTGATTTCGTTAAACCCGTTTTTAGAAACTGGGCAGAATTTTGAGTCAATTGTTTTGATCATATCTGGAGTTCTAAGAACATTCAAGATGCGATCAAACTAGCCCTGAAAAGGTATTTGAAGTGGCTTTCCAATGCAAGAAACTAGAACTAAATTAGAGGTGGGGAAGTGGGTCAAAAACAGGTTACAACAGTCGGAGGTCAAAACAGTTTTGAATTCAGCCTGTTTTCTTTTTAAGTTTTGGGTTGTGTGGGGTACTTAGGGTTGCATTGGGATCTTCTTACGAACATGAGAGATGGTTTATATATTGTAGTAAGTATCTGCACTTGGGCTAAGATTGTGGTTTAGGGTAAGACCCTCTAATGGTAATGAACTTTTCATACGTTTAAAATCAGTGAATTCTAGATAGGTAGCAATATATACACATATATCGGGGCCTTAACAGTAGCTTTAAGGTTAGGGAAAGTGGGAGGTTTTAACTAACATGTATAAAAGTGTGAATATTCCTTTTACAGAAACCATGGGTATATTTAAGTAGATGCTTGACTTAAACATTTGAGACCTAAAACTGGGACTGTTTTGTGTAAAATTATGAACGGGATAGCTATTAAACTTAACCAAGTTAGGGAATTGTTAAGGAAGGGTAATGGGGTGATTAGAACTTAACAATGAGGTAATTATATGGGAATAGGCTAGATGTCCATCATAGGTTGATGAGCCATCTTGGTGACTGGTTCGGGTATTGATTGTGTGTTTTTGGTTTGTTAGCTCGTTGCTAGTGCGAGGACTTGTGAAGAAGCTATCAGGTGAGTTTCATAGTCCCATGTTTACTTTTGATTTTGACTTCCAGATGGGATGGAAGAGACACTGTGTTGAGTTGTTTATAAATTGATGTTGTGAATGTTTTTAAGGTTGAGATGGACTTGTGTGTACATTATGTGATTAACTGCTATGTGATTCTTTTTTTATGTATGATCTGGATTGGAAAGGTACATAGGTGTATGGTCCCCTATAGGACTAATGGTTAATGACAAGGTAGTGGCCTTGGGATAGGTACATAGCGTGATCGTCTATGGGACCAATGGTTAATGACAACGTAGTGGCCTTGGGATAGGTACATGGTGTGATCATCTATGGTACCATGATGTTTGGTAAGACCGAGGGCTTTGGATTTGGTTTGAAATGTTTGATCTTGAATTTTTAGTTGTTAATGCATACTTGTAGCACATTGTCCATATGTTATTGTATTGGTGTTTGTTATTCACAGCTTGTAACTGATTTAGCGTTAGAGTCTAAACCTATGACTCTCACCAACTTTATGTTGACGTGTTTTAGTGTCTCTTTCAGGTGATAACGTGGTTAAGCGTGAGAACTTATGTGGCTAGGATTTGGAGAGCGTAGGAATGCATATAGAAGGATATCCCCGTTTCCTTCTTAGTTTACCTTTATGTTTTTCTTTTATAAGTGATGCATGTTGGCACCTATATGTTTGATATGTTTGTGTTATTTGTTTGTCTCGGGTAAATGGTAGTACTGTTACCTATTTACCTAGACTCCTGCATGTTGAGATATTGTCATGACATTTGTGTCGCCATTTATGACATTTCTTATTTCATTTAGTTATCTCTATAGATACGCCATGTTGTGATGATATCCATACGTCGCGCCCCATATTCCGCCATGGTTGGGTGTGACACCAATCCTAACAATTGCTAAGCTTGACGATTCTATCAAAAAGAGTTTAGAACTCAAGTGTGTGATCGTGTTTGGAGGAGAGAAAAGTTGTTTGTGAATGTCTAAAGCATTAAGTGCAAAAATATATTTTCTCTCCTTTACAAGCATCCTATTTATAGAAGGAAAGTTGGGTAGAAGACAATAATTGCCCATATGCAATTCTTGTCTTATTGGTACAGTGTAGTATCTTGTCTTACCCTATTCTAAGTAGTAAGACGTAAGTACTTTACACTTGTCAGTACCCCATCTATCCCAAATGGGTAAGTCATGCTAATTGTGTGATGTACTTCATCTTGTCACAACTCAACTTATCCCGCCTTTTCTTCAGTATTGGAGAATGCTTGTTTTCTTCATGGAGATCGTATGGGGTTCAGTGAGTCTATTGCCGTAACTCACTGAACCCATCACCTTCTTCTTCGTCATAGAAGACATTCATTGAGCTTCGCCTCTCTGAATGCTCGA
Source organism: Glebionis coronaria (assembly GCA_025667525.1). Lineage (NCBI taxonomy): Eukaryota > Viridiplantae > Streptophyta > Magnoliopsida > Asterales > Asteraceae > Glebionis > Glebionis coronaria. Next base: position 71,303,996 of record CM046874.1, read on the forward strand.
GTCTTTCTTTTAGACTCAGTCTAGGAACTCGAAGGCAACTCACTGAGTGACTGTTCACTCAGTGACCTTGTTATGTTCAAGGTTAATACTTCACTTAGGCTGATTGTTATTCAAATCCATCAGGGAGGTCATTAGGTACTGAATTGACCTAACAAGGAGGTAAATCCACGAGCTCCTAAGTATGATTTTGTAAAATAGACTCTATTTCATTGTTAATCGCTTCTTTCCATTGAGGCCCTTCCGAGGAATTTACCGCTTCTTGATAAGAAGTGGGTTCATTTTCTACCATAAAAGAGACAAAATCAGGTCCAATCGATTTCTCGGTTCTAGCCCTTTTTCTTCTTCTAGGTTCAACCTCTTCGTCCTCGGGTTAATCTAATCTCTCATCTTAGAGATTACTATCATCTCGTCGTCTCTTATCTTGGACAAATTCATCATCTATTCTAGATGAGCTTCCAGTTTCCTTTGTTAAACAAGGAAATATATTTTCAAAGAAGGAAGCATTCCTTGATTCCATTACTCTGTTCTTGTGTACATCTGGATTTTTCGAATCATGTACAATGAAACGATAAGCACTACTATTCTTAGCATATCCAACAAATATACAATCCACGGATTTAGGTCCAATCGTTAGGGCCTTAGGTGTCAGCACAACTACCTTGGATAGACACCCACACACTAAGTACTGCTATGATGCTTTTCTTTCCATCCATAATTCATATGGGGTTTCCTCTTTATCCTTACGAGGTATCTTGTTTAAAAGATAAGTAGCCGTTAGAATGGCTTCCCCCCACATGTCCTGGCTCAAACTAGAACTTAACAACATGGCATTAACCATTTCTTTCAAGGTACGGTTCTTCCTTTCGGCAATACCGTTTTGCTGAGGTGAATAAGGAGCAGTGAACTCGTGTCTAATTCCATGTTTCGCACATAGATCAGCAAAAGGAGACACATATTCACCTCCTCTATCACTTCGTACAACCTTGATTTTCCTACCAAGTTGATTCTCAACTTCGGTTTTGTATAGAAAAAACTTGTCTATAGCTTCATCTTTACTTTTCAACAAGTAAACGTAACATTACTTTGTGAAATCATCAATAAACGTGATGAAGTACTTATTGCCACCTTTTGTGGGTAGTGATTTCAAATCACATATGTCTGTGTGTATCATATCAAGTGGTTCGGTTTTTCGCTCAACCGATTTGAAAGATGATCTTGTATGTTTGGCTTCGACACAAGTTTCACATTTATAATTTGAATCAATATGAAAATTTGGTATGCCATTAAATTTAATCAAGCGACGCATTAAATTAAAATTAACATGTCCAAGACGGCCATGCCACACATTAGAAGACTCAATCAAGTAAGCAGAAGAATTCATTTTATTGATAGCATTCTTTACAACTATTACATTGAGCTTAAACATACCATTCAGGACATACCCCTTACCAACATACATTTGATTCATAGAAAGTACAGCTTTATCAGACTAAAAAACAAGACGAAAACCAAACTTATTCAAAAGCCAACCAGACACAAGATTCTTGCGAATCTCCAGAACATACAAGACTTTATTCAACTTGAGCTCTTTCTCGGATGTCATCTTCAAAATAACATCTCCTTCGCCCTTGATATCAGTAGTTGCAGAGTTACCCATGTACAGCTTCTCTCCATTATCAACCGCTCTGAAAGAGTGATAGTTGTAATTTTACGTCTTTTAGGAAAAAGAACGTAATTAGGGCAAGCGTTAACAAGTGATTTAGGAAAACCACAAGTAAAAGACCCAAAGTAAGTGGGGATCGTTCTCAAGGAGGCTAGTGTGTTGTGTAAAGAGATGAGTAAGTGTTTATGATTATATTTATGAAGAAAGAAGAATAGAAAAGAAAGTAGAAAAGATGACGGTTACGATTATGAATTAAACTAAGACGAAAAGTCGTGCACGTAAAACAGCAAAAAGTGACTAATTTTAAAAATTACCCTAAAAATTCCTAGAAAATTGTAATAAATCCTAAAAAATGCAATTAGAGTTTATAAAAAATCAAAAATCACTCAAACTTTTATTTAATTAAATATTATTTTTTAATGCTAATTAAAGCCCAAAAAATCAATATAATTAACAAAAAGCCCAAAATGAGATTTTTTTTAACTTGTAAACCTCTAAAATGACTTAACTAAATTAAAAAATATTTTTGAAAAATTTAAAATTAATTAAAACTATTTAAAAACAATTAAAACTATAAAAACTTAAAATAAATCTAAAAATTAAACAAATGACACTAAAATTTATATAAAAATTTTAAAATTCCTAACTTAATGTATTTGAACTAGGAAAATTGATAAACTTGCAAAAATCTAAAATTTAATTTTTAATAATAAAATAATAATAAAAATCCAAAATTTATAAAAAAATTCTAAAAAGTTGCAAACTAGTTTATTTTAACCTAATAAACACAGAAATGAACTTGAAATTACCTAAATACCCCTAATGGGCCTTAAATGGGCCTAAATCAAAAACAGTCCACTATATTGGGCTTTTTGGCCCAATAAGCAAAATGTTGTCCAATTAAGCCAAAAACTTCTTATCTGACTCAAAGTTTGATTTTAAGAACAAAACTCTGAAGGCCCAAAAGCTGAAAATATGCTTATCACAGCTTAATAAGTCAACAGCTTATTCTTAATGGTCTTTTTGGCCCATTAAGCCATAAGCTAATGCCATAAGCTCTAGTTTGACACATAAGCTTATTTTGAGTTACCAAAGAGATATGTGAAAAGAAATTCTGAAAAAACCCAAGAAATAAGCAAAAGCTCTCTTCACAAAACGACAAAATAGTCGTTTTTGAGTTCTAGGCTACCTCAAGTGCTGATTCTGCAAAAGGTTTTAAATGACTTAATTAAGCAAAATAATCAAAAAGTTTTCCAATAAGCACACTGAATAATATGGAATAAGCAAATAAGCACTTATGTAAAAGTCAAAGTGTTTGGTTTTCTAGTCAAACTTAAAAGTCAAACCCTAATAAGCTCCAGTTCAAGTCAATGGGTCAAATGAGGAAGATTGATCACAAAAAATAAGTTGTGTCAATTCCCAATAAGCTAGAATAGCTTATGAACAAGCTGATAACCAAATAACACTAGCAGTGGCTAGTTTCAGGGGAAAGGAGCTCCCACTGATTGACTTTCTTGACTTTTTGTCTTATGTGACTTTTTGTTGGATTCAGGTTAAGCAAAGGCACCCAAGTAATCAGTGGATCACAAGGAGTCAATAACAACAATAATATCACAATTACAACAAGCCAGTTAGCACAGATTAATCAAAAGATCACCAGACATGCATTAGACATGAACATAAGCAGTTATGAACTTAATGAGTAATTTAAGCAAGAATAAGCCAACCAAACTTCACCAAATGCATACACAAGCTATAAATAATTCAAATTAACACAAATAAAGTAGTTTCATGCACTGATTCAAAGTTTAGACAAAGATCCAGCCAAAAATTGTTACTGATGAACAAGAACAAGCAGTTTACACACTTTGCTGATATACTTGACCACAAGACCAGATTCAAACCCTCATTTCTTCTTAATAGGTTATATAAACTATGTTTAATCACTTGTTACCCCTAAGCATGCATGAAATCAAAGTGTTACCAAGATCTTAGGTCAAAACAAGCATATTTCAACTTTTTATAGCACAATTAAGAAATTGATGTTCAAAAGCCAAAAATTTGCAGCAAATAGCACTCAACCAAATATTAATCAGATATGAGCAATAAACAACACTTTCCAATAACTCAAAAGCAAATTGCAAGATTAAACAGGTTAACCCAAACACCCCTTAACTTTTTTCAATCCAAGATTAACAAAGTAAATGTGTGATTCAGTTTATCCCAAGCCCAATCTAACATAATAACATCATTATCATGCAGTATCAAGCAATTTTAAGCCACATAAACAACAAGTACAATAGCAGAACTCAAAATCAAAAAAATCAAGTATTTTTGACAGATTTTGGGTAAAAGGGCTCAAACCTCATGAATATAGATCCACACTCACGAATTTTTGAGCTTATGTGAAGGCACAAGCTTCCACAATAACCCTGCTAAGAATCAACAAGGTTAGAACACAAATATATAAAACATAAAGATAAAAAATCTTGATTAATGCAACCTTTGTACCCACTTCTTGATTATCCCCAAACCACAAGCAACCAACACCTTGATAATCTTCTTATCAGTGTGTTTAGATCACTTGTAATCCAAAAATTCCAAGAATGTACCAAAGACTTAGCAAAATATCAAGTTTTTGAGAAAACTTGGCAATTTCTTGCACAAGGTTTAAAAACAGGTTTTAAGATTCCAAAATCATAAACATGAAACATAAACAAGCAAGTAATAAGTTGGCACTTGAAATTCGTCACACAATATCAAACACTTTTCATTAAGATTGAACAAGGATTTACAGATTTGTTGACCAAAGGAAAACCAAGAGCAAAAGCTAAATGAAGGACCCTAATGACTTTATATAGGCTACATGAGTTCTATGAAAGCTTTAAAAAACGTAAACCCTAAGTGGTAGAAGCCCAAAAATACCCTTGCAGATTTTTGAATTCTCTTGAACATGTGATGTTTTCTTGGCAGCTTGCGGACTTGTGAGTTGTTGGAATTTGATATAAGGCTCACAATGAGCTTAGTTTGTAAGCTTCAATGTGGGGCGTTGGATTTTTGGTACTGTTTTGGCATCTTCTCCAAAAGTGAGACAAGGTGAGTATCATGTGAGCATTGGGATGATGTGGCATGTAAATTGAGGGTTGGGATGTGTTTATGATTACCCTAATCATAATTCTGGATAATATGGTGGGTTAATTACAAGTAATTAACAAATGCCCAATTGTGTTCATACAGTGAATAGTGCCAAGTTTAATATGATTTTGGGTTTAAACATTTGTTTGGCGCGTGTTTAGGATTAACTAATTTAATTAGTTATAAAACAGCTGAGTGGAGGATGACATGGAACAATGGTGAGCTCTCATTGGTTGGTTTAGGTGAGTGGGGCATGTGGCAGGCTGCCACTGGTCTATGTAACTTTCATGTCGTCCACATTTAGCCCCCCTTCTTTCTTCTTCTCTTCATTTCATGTTTAAGTATGTAAAATCTGAATTCCTTTGTTAGATAAGTTTCAGAATTCATACTTTTGCCCCAAAAAGTTTTAGAAAAGTTTATCAAGGGTATTTCTTGTAAATTCATGATATTTGAAGGGGTGTTTTGGCATTTTCTTCATTCTTCAAGTTGTTGACTTGTATTGTTGACTTCTTGGAGGAATAATAATGACAAGTATTCAAATTTGAGGGACCATTCTTGTCAATTCTTCAAAGTGGAGGGTCCTTTTTGTAAATTGACAAACTTTAAGGACCAATCTTGTACTTATGAATAAACAAGGGTTTAAAGTGTCAATTATTCAATATTGGAGGACCCTTCTTGTATAATATTCAAATCTTCAAGGGTTATTCTTAGAAAATCACCACTAGGGCTTAGTTCATTGTGCGGCTTCGTTTCCCGTGTTCGTTTTTGCTTGTTTCTTGTGATCTTTTGTCATTTTCTCAATATCCGTACCTAAAATACACATGTAATAAACACAAGCATATATTTGGCATATTTCATGATATTTAATGCATTTTAAGCCTGTTTTGGACGATGAGACTATTTATAAAAGCAGTCTCATCAAAGAGTGAAACATACTCTTGTCAGCACACACATGACAGGTTACCCCCAGTATCAACCCACCAATCGTTATTATTAGAACCTACCAGGTTAACTTCAGAGATCATGGTAACGACATTAGACACCATAGCAATCATGTCCACGTTATCATTCACCATATTAGCCTCGCATGGAGTCACCCGCTTTGGCGCTTTGCAATTAGCAGCACGATGACTTGGCTTGTCACAGTTGTAGCAATTCCTTGGAACTTCTGCTTTGCAAATCCACCTTTAGGATCAAGGTACTCAGACTTCCCTTTGGTCTTCTTGTCATTCTTCCCTTTGCCAAAGCTCTTGCCTTTAGACTTTGAAGAAGACGAACCCTGCTCAACCATATTTGCCTTGGTAGAATCAGGTGTATAAGTGTTTTCTGAGCCATCTTGTTGTCCTCTTAAATACGAAGACGAACAACCAAGTCTTCAACAGTCATCTCCTTTCGCTTATGCTTCAAGTAGTTTTTAAATTCTACCCAACTTTGAGGTAACTTTTCAATGATAGCAGCAACTTGAAAAGTTTCACTCAAAGTCATACCCTCAGCATGAATGTCGTGTAGCAAAACCTACAGATCTTGAACCTGAGTTATCACACTCTTTGAATCAACCATCTTGTAATCCAAAAAACGAGCTACCACGAACTTCTTTGTACCAGCATCCTCAGTTTTGTACTTGCATTCCAACGACTCCCATAATTCTTTGGCAGTGGTAGTCTTGCAGTACACATTGTACAAAGAGCCCACCAAACCATTCAGAATATAGTTGTGACACAAGAAGTCTGAATGTTACCATGCTTCAACAGCTTGCACGACTTGTTGATTAGCGGGTACACCTTCTTTAGGAGGTTCCACCTGAGGTATAGTCTCCTTTAAGAACTTCGCAAGGTTCAAAGTAGTGAGATAGAAGAACATCTTCTACTGCCACCTCTTAAAATTATGCCCATTGAATATTTCTGGTTTTTCAGCATGATTAGCAACTCTGTGGGTAACTGGCGCACCAGTTAAATTCACAGTAGCAGTTACAGGAGTTTCAGGAGTGTTGGTAGACATTCTGAAATGATCAAACAAGATCAATACACAAACAGTTAGAAAACTGTTATAAATCTGTATATAAGAAATTCAATCATGATCTCTATATACTTATAGTGGATCTGCTTCAAAGAAACTCAATCTTGGTTTCAATGGATCAGATGCAATTATCAAATATATCAGTTTAACAGAAACACAATCTTGGTTTCAATATAAACTGATAAGAACAACTGCTTAAAGAAAATTGTTAGAGATCTGTTAATTAAAATCTGTAAATTAAAACTGATTTCCAGTGAAACTCAATCCTGGTTTCGGCATAAACAGTTTATTAATAAATCTGATAAAATTATTAATCCGATTTAATAAAAGTTTTAATTCTGTTAAACAGAATCTGTTTTAAGATTGTAGGAAACAGTGTATACTTTTATTAAATAACAATAATAAAATTAACAGAAACAAAGAACATAATTAAATAACAAATAAAATCGAAAGCAGTAAGAATCTAGAGACGAGACACGTGTTTAACACGCTTCCATTAAAACAGATTCGTCGTCTGTTTCCCAGGGTACAACGTCCAAAGCTGTTGTACAGCCGGACTAGACAAACTTGCCTGAAAGATCACGGAAGCCTTCTACGTTTCTTATCGATAACTGTTGGAAAATTGGTCTGGTAATGGAGTAGGAAAAAGGCTACGTTTTTCTTGTGTCTTAACTGAATGAGAAGAGGTTATATTTATATTGAAAACTTTACTTGTTCTCAAAGAAAATATATACCAAAGCCAGGAAAATCTCTTATAACTAAAATAGATTTCCTGTCTTTTTAACACACAAAAATATTATTTGAATAACTTATGTATCTATTCCTAAAATAGATGTACAAAATTTTCTGGAAATAAAATTCGAATTCGCAGCAAAAAAGATACCGAAATCTGCTCGCACCCAAGCCAGTTTTTGGAGCTGCATTCGTGTCAGCAGGTCGCGCGCTCGTGCACAAGTTCAGTAGCTTCGAACCCGTTTTTGACCTAGAAATCTCACTTTCTGCACCCCCCCCCCCTGCACGCACGTAGGCGTCGGAGTAAAAACCCACAAATGGATATTGTAGGGTAGAAAGTAAGAGTTCCTTATAAACATGTATTCATCTCATGTTTCTGGCGATGTGAGACAAATATTTTCCAAATTTTGTGTTTCACGTGACTCGCTTTGAGACACGATATCTCATTCATATTAACTCCATATTGGACATACTTTAGCTCGTTGTGAATCTCTCTTCGAGGACAACGCAAAGCTACTAAGTACTACAAATATATATAACATATATATATATATATCAAATTATGTCCAAAGTATTGCAAAAACTCATTTTTACAAAACTTTTCCAACATTAACAAGTGATTCAATAAAAAGGCTCATTATATCTCAGTTTTTGGCAATTTACAAAAAATTGTAGATGTATATGATTAAAAAGTTACTATTTCGTGTCAATATTATTATTCTCTGAAGAAAAAAAACATATAATTTAAGAAAAATACATTTGTTAAAATATTTTGTCTTTTATTTTTTGATAATATAACAATTTTACTTTTAATTTAAGTCTTCTTTAAATTTTATAATTATAAACTTAAGTAAAAGTAATATAGTAAACTTAATCAAATTTTTTTTTTATTATTAGTAGTAAATAAGTTTTTTTAAAAACATCTAAAAAATATGAACAATAATATCATGACGAAAGATGTATAATTTTGAGCCAACACTTTCTACTTGCTAGGAAATGTTATATCATGATTCATGAAGGGTGGTGAACTATTTATTATATTATGTCATGATTCATGAAGGGTGAACTATTTTGACCTTTTTTTTCCTTAAGTGATAACTCGAAACAGTAAATTAAATATTTTGTACTTTGTATTATCTTTGATAATCTTTAAATGTTATGTGATAAAGACCTTCGGTCTCTCGACATTCATGAATATCTTCACCAATTTTCATTCATGAATGATGACTATCTCAAAGCCCATGAATGAATACGACCCCCAACTCGTGACTCGCGCGTACTTTAATAGGTCATTGGCTACGGTTATAAATTAGGTATTAAGGCGATATCGGTACCGTATCGATCATTTATTGAATTAGTGGCATCGATTTTTTCTTGAGCATAAATTAATAGTACTGGTACCGTATCGAACGGGATTCGAATATAAGTACCGATACTGAAAAATCGGGATTTTCCCTCTTTTAGGGAATTTCTCGTTTTGGTACCGGTCTCGTACCGAATTAGCAGTATCAAATTTTTTTCCACCTTATTTGGTAGTACCGGTACAACACCGAACAAAATTCGAATAATTCCGGTACGACTTTGATTCGATTTCAAAATTCGGGACAAAATACTTATCCTTACCTATAATTGTCTTCTAGTTTAAGACTAAATTACTTGTAAAGATTAATAAAATTTGGTTCAGTTCTCAACATTATCTTGTAAGATATGCTCCAAAGAAATTTCCAGGCTGTTGAAACAAATTTCCACAGGCACAAGGTCTCAGGATATTTAGCTTCGGTCTCGTGTAAGATATGCTTGTAGGATTGGCCTACCCTTCAATAATAGAACGCACGTTAACTCGCCCCAGGTGTGAACCCGAGACCAAGCTCCGGCGTGAAAGTAAGTAACTGTCGCTGGAGTGGTATCCGGTGTGGAATACCGGAGATATATTAGTAAGTAGGAGTAAATGATGTGTATTGTGTGTTGTTGTGTGTAGTAAATGCCTTGGGGTATTTATACCCAAAGCTTAGGGCATACCTGGCCATGTAGTCACGTCATTGAGATATGCGCCTATTGAACAGTACCCTAATGTCAGGTACAGTGTAAAAGCAGGCGACGGATCATGACTGGATCCGCTGGGTAAAGCCTTCCCTGTTGGGTAAAACAAGGTCTCCCAAGATATGGGGGATCTTGTCTGTTGTCTCTCTCCTACGTGGCAATTGCCTCGGCACCAGTGTCATGCCTTCGGCCATATGCCGGAGACATACGCGAACATGTCCCCCCAAGTATCAGTTCATTATACTTATAATGGACTGATACTTTAAAAAAATTAGTTTTTTTGTTCTTCGTCCGGGGCTGATTTTTGAACTGTTCCATCCTCTGAACCGGTTCGAATCTATTTCTTATTTTGGACTCCCTTTTCCTTTAGTGGAGGATGGGATTATGACACGTGTCTAGCAACTTTGAATTAAAAAGCAGATCTTTATCCTCGTGACTCGAGAGTGAATAGTACCTCCTCGGTTTCTTCGCCCATGACCCCTATATATATATATATGTTCTATTCATTTTCATCTCATACCATTTTCGCCATTGTCATTTCTTCATCCTTGCTTCCTTCTCACAATTCGTAGGTAAATTTTCCATTCTTTCGTTGTCATTTATACTTGTAAATCTGCCCGTTCCGGATGACTGGGAAAGAGATCGTAAAGTCGAGAGTGGACCCGTCGGTGAAGCGTGATCCCAAGTGTGACATGCATATACGTTTACCTGGTATGACCGAGGATGATTTGAAGGTAGTGATATGTAAGTATAACATCCCCTCTCTTTTAAGACCTTGCCTTCCGGATCCGGATTTGACAATGGACCGCTTGCCTGATTCTAAGATTGGAATTTATCGCCAGTTCCTTGACTACTCTGGCCTTCGGATCCCTTTCTCCACCTTGTTTTTAAATGTGATTCAGTATTTCAAAGTACACATTTCTCAGCTTGTTCCCATAGGCGTGAATAGAGTAGTGATGTTCGAGTTGCGTTGTTTTGGTTCGAGGATTCCCGTATCTGTAACGTTGTTTAGGGTGTTCTATAGGCTGAGTAAACAGGGCCATTGGTTTTCCTTCGAGAGTCGAGGAGAGGGAGAATATGGCAAGTGTTTGACCGAGACTACTTCTAGCCTCAAGAAGTGGAAAACCGAGTTCTTCTTAATAGACCACCGGGCGATACCCTTTGCTATGCCTTGGAGACATCGCGAGTCTGTCGTCACTGACGATATGCCTGCTTCATACAATGTCGCACATGCCAAAGCTCTTGGGAAGAAACCCATTTTATGTCGTCCTCCTCCTAAAGTTCTACTTTTTCTCGCTGGTCTTTCTTTCCCTTATAGTCATCCGGAGCTGCGCCGGTTACTTTTAGATGCTGATAAGAAAGGTATACTTTGTTTTTGTTTGTTCTTGCTTCATTATTACTCACGCGGGCTTGCTTATGCTTGCCTTGCTTTTGTTTCCCACCTTCTACAGAAATGAGCTTCATGGATTTTTTGGATCTTCCCTCCTTTGACGAAGGCTTTGTTGACATCGGTGAGCCTTATGAAGAAAATGAGAAACCAACTCCTCGCGTGACTGAACCCTTACCTGTTGGTCAGGAAACTCCTAAGCTGACGCCCGTCCAACAACTAGTTGAGAAACCTTCGTCTCGTATCTTGGAAGCTAAACAGAAGCAAGAGAAGAATCCGAAGGTGAGAAAAGCTTCTTCTATCGCTGAGGGTAGTACATCCAACAAAAGGGTAAAAAGGAAGGGTCGTCAAACTGTTCATTCCGAATCTGAGGCAGACTCCCAGAAGACCCACTCCACTCAACCCATAAGTGTTGCTAAGCCCAACTCTCAAGCCTCAGCTGGTGGTTCCGGTATAAGGGAAAAGTCACCCTCCATTGTTCAAGTTAGTGACCATTCCTCACCTCATGCCGAACATGACTCACAACTTGCTGGTTAGTTTTTTGTCTTCCTTCTTTTCACCTCTTTTTTGTCGTTTTCCTTCAGCTTTTTATTTGTATATGTATGTATGCTTGTACTAATCCTTTCGTATGTAGCAGGAGAAGAGTTTGATCCCCCCAAGCATGTTCCGAACTGGAGATTGAACGAGGACGTTAGAGTAAACTCTAACTATGCTGCTAAAGAGTTCTTATATAATGTTGCTACTCCTGCTGATGATCAACATTTGAAGGCGATGTCCAATTATGACATCCTTCGTCATAGATGCCGGTCCGTCGCCCAAAGCACAATTGCCACGGCTGAGTTGATGAAGCGCTATGAGAAGTTGAATAGCGAATATGTTGACATGGCCAACTCCCACTTTGCTGAGAAGGAGTCTTTTTCCCAAGGGCAAGAGTTGTTGAATCGTTTGAAGGTCTCCCATCAGAAACTTAAAGATTCCCATTCTACTTGTGCTACAAGAGAGGAAGAGTTGAACCTTCGCATTCAAGCGCTTGAAGAAGAGAATGAGGTTCTCAAGAAGACTGCCACCGAGGCTACTGAACAACTTTCTCTAAAGAGTAATGAACTTGTAGATGTTTCGGGGAAACTTTTTGCTGCTGAGACAAACAACAAACATCTTACAGTTCTTCTCAGCCAAGCTGAACATGATAAATACATGTTGATTCGAGATGGGATTCCCTGCTTGTTCAAGAAGTTGATTAGGAGTTATGAGTATCGCAAGGCTCTCGGCGGAGCATGTAGCGTAGCCTTCTCTACGGGTTTCATGAAATCCACCGGTCTCGGAAGGACTCCGGCCCAAGTGAAGCAAGTGTTGTCCAAAGTCAAGAATATCAAAAGAGATGCTTTGAAGACTTGGGTTCCTGCTTGTGATGCCTTATTTGATACCTCCTATCCTTTTTTTTGACAAGATCTCTTCCTCTTACTCCTTATCTGTCGGAGATTTGCTGCAGTTGGAGCCGGAATGTGGACCATCTTCATCTGTAACAAGTGAGCTCCCCTCCGCTGCAGCTTCTGATATTACCGAAAAAGATGTTGAACAATCTGAGCCTTCATCCCAAAACCTAGAAGGGAAGAAAGCAGACTATGAAGTCGATACAACCACTCTTTAAACGTTTCTTTGCCTCCGGAATGCCGGCATGGGCTTGTAACCGAACAATTATTTTCAAGTCTTGTAATAACTTCCCCACTTTATCTTTTGCATGACATTATTCGTGCCATGGGCTTTTGGTAATTTGGACATGTAACAAACAATAAGTACTTATAGTTTCTTGCTTTCGAAATATATCACACGTATTCCTTTATGCTCATGTGTTTAGTATCCTTGTATTTAGGCAAGCTTTTGTATATTATCCTTCGGTATCGAACCGAAGGGTTAAATCATATGACAATGTTTTACCTTTTTATGAAACATTTAGACACTTAGGAGTGTCTTTCATTATTCATGTGGGAGGACATCGGTACATGACCGCTCTTGATTTGTCCTCCGGATTGCCCTTTGGGCGCATCCAACATTAAGAGTGTTTTTACTTTTATAATTTATGTATGGGAGGACATCGGCACATAGCCGCTTTTGGTTTGTCCTCCGGATTGCCTCTCGGGCGCATCCAACACTTAGAGTGTTTTTCCTTTATAGTTTATGTATGGGAGGACATCGGCACATGGTCGCTTTTGATTTGTCCCCCGGATTGCCTCTCGGACGCATCCAACACTTAGAGTTTTTTACAAGTTTGTAGTCCTTCGATTAGCTACTCCAAGGATTTGCAAATGTAATGACAATCGTGTTACCAAAACAACATGAAAATTTCATTCATTCAACTGTTTCTTCGTTACATGGCTTTTCTTACATAAAACATTTTTGAAGATTGATTGCATGCCAGGTTCTTGTTACCTCGCGTTCATCCATAGTCTCGAGCTTGTACGAACCATTTTGGTATGCTTCTTTTACCCTGTAAGGACCTTCCCAATTGGGACCAATCTTGCCAACCCTCTCGACCCTGATAGCCTCGTTCCGTCGGTAGACAAAATTACCCACTTTGAAGTTGCAAAGTTTCACCCTTTTGTTGTAATATTGTTCAACTTTCTTCTTGTACTTTGCTTCCTCAATGGTTGCGGTCTCTCGCCGCTCCTGCAACAAATCTAGATTTAACTGGAGCTCTTCCTCGTTGTTGTCTTCGTTGAACAGGAGGGTTCTTGCGGATGAGACTCCCATCTCGGCCAGGATCACTGCTTCGCTTCCATAGGTTAAACTGAATGGTGTTTCACCGTTACTCGTTTTTAGCATTGTCCTATGGGCCCATAGCACGTGAGGGAGTTCATCGACCCATCCTGTTAGGTTCCTTCCTAACCGGGCTTTGAGTCCATGCATTAGAGACTTGTTGGCCCTTTCGACCAAACCATTGGCTTGCGGATGAGCGACGACAGTATTCATTTGATTAATTCCCCATTTCTCACACCATTTTCTTAAAGTTCCCTCCACCAGTTGCTTTCCATTATCTGTCACAATGACCCTGGGTAGTCCAAACCTACACACAATATTTTGCCAAGCAAACTTTTTCACCTCCTTCCCGGTGACTCGTGCCAGAGGCTTTGCTTCTATCCATTTTGTGAAGTAATCGATTGCCACAATTACAAACTTCACATTCCCTGGAGATCCATCGATTGGTCCTAGGATGTCCATTCCCCATTGATAGAAATGCCACGATGACATGATGGAGGTCAACTTTGTCTTTGAGAGTCTTGGGACTGGTCCATGTATCTGACATGCATCACACTTGGAGACCTCCTCCCATGTGTCTTGGTGCATGGTGGGCCAATAATACCCTTGTCTCATAATCTTCGCCACCACCGACCTTGTGCCGGAGTGCATTCCACATGACCCCTCATGGACTTCTCTGATGATGTAGTTGGCTTGAGTTGGACCCACACACCTTAGCATGGGAGACAAATAGGATTTCTTGAACAGCACACCATCTTCTATGACATATTGGCTTATTTTCATTCTCATTGACCTAGCTTCGTTAGGGTCTTGCGGCCATATGCCCTCTTCTAAGCACTTCCGGATAGGTGTCATCCAATTTTCCCCCTCCTCTTGCACTATGTCATTTACTTCCTGAGCGTCTATGGACCGGGACTCTAGGATTTCCACTAGGATTTCCTTGGTGGGGTGATTGAATGCTACCGATGCAAGCTTGCTGAGGACATCCGCCTTTTGATTTTTTGTTCTGGCCACATGAGTGATTCTGAACTTTGTGAAGCATGTGATGATCTCTTTGGCCTTGGACAAGTATTTCATCATTCTATCGTCACTGGCAACAAATTCACCACTTAACTGGCAAGCTACAAGTTTGGAATCCACTTTGGCTTCTAGCACCTTTACTCCCATTTTCTTTGCTAGCCGCAGCCCAGCCAATAATGCCTCGTATTCTGCTTCGTTATTGGAGCTATTGAAATTGAATCTTAGAGCATATGTGAACTCCATCTCTTCTGGGTTAGTCAACACCAGACCAACTCCTGCCCCTTTTGAGTTGGACGCCCCGTCGGTGTACAGCGTCCAAGCTACCTCTAGCTCCACTTGCTCATTAATTTCATATATTTCCATTTTTCCCTCCTGGCCCAGAGGTGCTTCATTAAGGAAATCTGCCAACACTTGGCCCTTAACTGAGTTCTGCGACACATAGAATATCTCATACATTGCCAGCTCAACAGAGTACTTCGCCAACCTTCCGGATGATTCAGATTTTCCCAGTATTTGTTTCAGTGGCTGGTCGGTTATGACATGTATGTCATGTGCCTCGAAGTATCTACGGAGCCTCCTTGAAAGGTGTAGTAAGGCGAAAGCTAGTTTCTCTAATGTCGAGTACCTCGTCTCGGCATCATGTAACGTTCTGCTCACGTACCGGACCGGCTTCTGGACGCCTTCCCTCTCTACTAGGAGAACTCCACTTACTGCTTCTTTAGATGCGGCTAAGTATACATACAACACCTCGTTCTTCACTGGAGATGCCAATGAAGGAAGTTCCATGATCACCTTCTTTAGTTCCTGAAAAGCCTTTTCTGCCTGCTCCGTCCACTGGTACTCTTCCTTGTTTTCTTTTGTTATGTTCTTTAGAGTTTCAAAGAATGGAAGCGATCGTTCAACTGACCTGGACAAAAAGCGATTTAAGGCTCCTAGATTTCCACTGAGAGATTGCATTTCTTTCCACGTCCTAGGTGACCGCATCTCTGAGATGGCTTTCGTCTTCTTAGGATTCGCTCGGATTCCTTCTGAAGTCGCCATGTATCCCACGAACTTTCCTTCTTCGACCCCAAAATAGCACTTCTTCGGGTTGAGTTTCATGTTGATTTTCCTTAGGTTATCAAATGTTTCCTTGATGTCTTCAATCATCTTCTCTTCAGTCTTGCTCTTGATCATCAGATCATCAACATATGCTTCTAGATTTGTCCCTATTTGTGACCGGAATGTTGAGTCTACCAATCGTTGGTATGTGGCTCCAGCATTCTTAAGTCCAAAAGGCATTTTGGTATAACATAATGTGCCATCATCTGTATAGAAGGTTGTTTTTTCCTCATCCTCATTGTCCATGAGCACTTGATGGTATCCCTTGTATGCATCAAGAAAACACTTGAACTTGAAACCCATGACCGAGCCAATCTTCACGTCGATGTCAGGTAGTGGATAATAGTCCTTAGGGCAGGCTGAGTTAAGGTTTTTGAAATCTACACACATTCGCCAGTCACCATCCGGCTTCTTTACGAGGACAGGGTTAGAGATCCATGTTGGGTATCGGACTGGTCTTACTATACCGGCTTTTAAAAGATCCGCAACATCCTTTTGGACAGCTCGGCTTTTTTCTTCACCCAACGTTCTCCTTTTTTGGGCCACAGGTGTTCTAGACGGATCCACATTTAACGAGTGTTTGATGATTCTTTTAGGGACCCCCGTCATATCCGACGCTCCCAATCAAACACATTTGTGCTATTATTCAGTAGATCTATCAGTTGTGACCTACATTTCTTTGTGAAGAACCTCCCAATGGTCACCAATTGCTCCGGGTAATCGGGATGGATGATGACTTGTTCCGTCATCCCTCCCTCGACTCTTTCCTGTTTGTTGAACTTTTCAAAAGCGATCTATTTGTCTAACTCCTTGCCCACGGCCGTGGCCTTTTCCTTTGCTATTTTTGACAATCTTCAATTACCCTACATTCAAAGATCAATCTGGCTGTATTTTTCAATGTGGCGATGCCACCAGGAGTGAGAAACTTCATTGCAGAGTGTATCGTTGAAGGGACGACTCTTAACCTTTTGATCCCGGTTCGGCCAAGGATGATGTTGTACGGGGATGGTGCTTTGATAACACAAAAGGTCATTATTGTGTTCCTTTCCATACCATGTGCTCCAAACGTAACCTCCAACTCGATTTTTCCCATTGACTGAGTTTCTTCCCCCGAGAAACTTAGGACCTTGACAGGGTCAGGAGTTAACCTTCGTCTTATATCCGGATCTAAATTCATGAAGCAATGCTCAAACATTACTTCCATGGCTGCTCCTTCATCGACAAACACGCGCTTCACCCAATACCCTTCTACTTCTGCTTCGAATATCAAGGGATCATCTGAAGCCTCAGCTTCAGTTAGCGGAGGGAAGTATATTGGGACATTCATTCAATCAACTTTGACTTAGCATACTTCTTTTCTCTTCGTGCCGCAGTATTTGTTGCTTATCATGTTTATTGTTTTATCTTTGTATTCACCTCCCCCATTTCCTCTTCCTTGATTACCCTTGTTTACTTTTCCCCTCAAATCTTTGATCAAATGATTCAGATTTCCGGATTCGAGCGCAGCCTCCAACTGCTTGCTTAGCTGATGACAATCATTTGTAAGATGACCCTTTTCCCTATGGTAGTCACAATACATATCCATGTTTTCTGGGCGCACCATGCCCTTTGTGGGTGGGGGTTGAGGTACCTGAAGCTGTAATTCAGTGGCCAAAATTTCCTTGGGAAATTTTGTCAACGTCTCTAGACCGGACCGTTGATACTGATTCTTCTTCGGGTTGGTTGGTGGAAGATATGGTGAATATGCAGGTTTTAGCCTGTAGTCATTTTTGTTTTTGTTGCGGTTGAAATTCTTCCCTGAGAAGTACTTGTCATACTTCACGCCCTTTCCTCCTCTATCACTTCCTTCCCCCTGTGGTAGCTCTGTGTTTCTATAAGCCTCTTCGGATTTGGCAAAATCATCCACCCTCCTGAACATTTCAGCTACTGTCTTTGGTTCATCATCGGAGAAACGCCGAGACAACTCTGGACACTTAGCCCCAGCAGTAAAGGAGGAGATTTTCATGAGTTCCGGAACGCCTTGTATATAACTGGCTTCATCAGTCTACCTTTCTTTGAATACCAAGAGCGACTCATTAGCCTTCCTCACGATGCTGGTGATTTCCATGGGGCTTCTGTGACTCTTCTTCCTCAAGGCAAACCTTTCTAGGAGTTGATCCCTCAGGTCGTCCCAATGTCCTATACTGCCCGGTGGCAACCTTTCGAACCATCCTCCAGCTGCCCCGTCCAACGTCTGCTGGAAAAATCTGTACCATACCGACATAGGCCACTCTCCCGAGTTAGCCGCACCGGCGAAGCGCGTGATATGATCATTGGGATCTGTAGCCCCAGTATACAACTTCAGTGTTGCTGGAAGGATGTGCTTCGGTGATGAAAATTGAATGATCTTCCTGGTGAACGATGAGGAGACAACATCCTTGAACGGTTTTTGCAGCTCTTCGGCTGACATGTCTGTAGACTTGTGAGCTTGTGTAATTGTTGGCCTCTCCCTTTGAGTATCCCACGGCTCGTCATCGAAGACCAACTTCATAGGAATAAGAGGTTCTTGCCCGACGTCGTTATACCGTCCGACCAAACTCCGCAACTCACTCACGCTATCAAGGATTTTTTGTTGCAAAGAGGAAGGTGTTTCTGTCTCTCCTCCACCGGTGGTGTTGTCACGCTCTGGTGAAATGGTTAAAGGAGACCCGCTTCCCGAAGCCCCTGCCATTGTTAGCTAGTTGGATATTCGAGTTTAGGGTCCCACGGATGGCGCCAAATGTTGAAACAAATTTCCGCAGGCACAAGGTCCAAGGATATTTAGCTTCGGTCTCGTGTAAGATATGCTTGTAGGATTGGCCTACCCTGCAATAATAGAACGCACGTTAACTCACCCCAGGTGTGAACCCGAGACCAAGCTCCGGCGTGAAAGTAAGTAACTGTCACTGGAGTGGTATCCGGTGCGGAATACCGGAGATATATTAGTAAGTAGGAGTAAATGTTGTGTACTGTGTGTTGTTGTGTGTTGTAAATACCTTGGGGTATTTATACCCAAAGATTAGGGCATACCTGGCCGTGTAGTCACATCATTGAGATATGCGCCTATTGAACAGTACCCAAATGTCAGGTACAGTGTAAAAGCAGGCGGTGGATCATGACTGGATCCGCTGGGTAAAGCCTTGCCTGTTGGGTAAAACAAGGTCTCCCAAGATATGGGGATCTTGTCTGTTGTCTCTCTCCTACGTGGCAATTGTCTCGACACCAGTGTCATGCCTTCGGCCATATGCCGGAGACATACGCGAACACATGCAATAACTTATTTTTCAGATAATGCACTTTACTTCGCTATATGCACGTAGCACATATATGGTAACAAAAAAAATCTATCCTATTGCGAACGAGATAACTTTAAGAGCACGAGGTATCGTTACTCTCACATTACAATACATTAAATAGAAAATAAACAAAGACAAAACTCTAAATACTAAACGGGTCTAAACAAGTAAGCGAAGCTAATGAGCCTTATTAACTAACATTCTTCCTCTAACTCACAATGGTACAACGGTGAATATTGAGTGTTTGCCAAAACGTCAACTAAAACTGAAAAACAAATGAAAGCGGAGTGTCCAGAGTGTTTGGTGCTAGACAATGTCTCATTCCGATGCAATGAAAACCAGATGCATAACACAGAGTCACAAAAATACGAAGATGAACGAGAGGAATCAGGCAGGTGCAAAGCAAATAATCACATAAATCAAGAGACGAACGAGAAGAATCATGCAAGCAAATTACTGACATTCTGAGCAAAGACGACTATTACTAGAGTGTCTCGATCTTGACATTCAGACATACAAACCAAATACAACATAAAGCAAACCAAACAAAATCAATACAAGTTGTTGATATCGAGATGCTACACATTACTACACAAAACATAATCGAATTAGGTAAGATTATAACACCATCATCACCAGCACAAATCCAAAACCAATACTAATACAAACCAATGGAAATACCAAATGTCGATACCAATACAAATTACCACTATCGATACCAATCGCAATACTAATATCAGTACCAAACAATTTTCATTTTCAAATCAGTTACCACTACCAACACCGTACCAAATATCAATACCAATACATCAATACCGAACTGATCCGATATTGTGACTTCAAATCCTATATTCTAAATGAACGTTGCGAAAGATGTACGTTGCGAAAGATGTTCACTAGATGGCCAAACAAACTGACAACAGCTAAACTTTAACGGATATAACAGTCGAACAAAATATTTCAACTAACGAACGGACAATCGAACTCATGCGTACGAATTTAGGGCTTTTGATATCTTGTAGAACTTAAAAAGAGAATACTGAAATATATATAATCAGATTCAACTATTAATGTCAGATTACAATATATTAAATAAACAATACAAAGACAAAATCTTAAGTACTAAACGTGCCTAAACAAGTAGGCTGAGCTAATGGATCTTATTAACTAACATCCATAACACCAAAACTCTCCATAACGCGAGAAACCCCCTTCCTTAGTTAACACCACAAATTATGGTGTTATAATAGCCCTACTTTTCAAAAGTAAAAAAAAAAATTATCTGATAGCACGAGAACACGAATACGCGAGGGTGGTGTGGTTCTTCGCTCCGTCGTGTCGCGCTTTCTCTGAAAACGTTGGCTAACGAATAAGGCGCGAGACACGAAAACACCATTCACGATATGATTTTTCGCGCCGTGAGATAGCATTTTCGCGAAAACGCAAACCCCACTTTAACCTCTAAGAATGACTATAAAAGTAAAGTACCTTCATTTTAATATATATTGCCTTAGTTACCTAAGATCTTTGTGAATGTTTGAACTCTACATATGAGAAGCAAGCCGTTTATTTTACCTAGCTAATTTGCTTGCATCCTGGTTGCTCTCAATTTACCTCGTCGATATATAGTTAATATCCAAGTTAAAGTTTCAACAAACGACGATTTATATTAGAAACGACACTCCCCACTAATGATTAATGATAAATATAACATTGAACGACCTTAAAAACAAAAGGGGCTATAATGCTTTGCTATCCTCCTTTAGAGTCAAGCAAGGAGTGGGATAACTATGAAACGTATGGAGATAAATTATGAGGCCATAACGATATGTCTGTCATGGGGAAAATTGTTTGTTTGGATTGAGCTTTCGGTTAGTTAAGGGGACAATGTCTACATATTGACGTTTGTTTGTGCTCAAAGAATATATGGTCTTTTTATTGGTCTATAACTCCATGTCTTCCTATGTATCAATTTAAAAAGAATGTATGAAATAAATAGTAAAATGTGGTTATTTTAGTCATTTGACTCACTAATTTGCTATTGGTTTATAGTTTTATACTACTTATTAAACTTAGAGAAATACTAATACCACAAAATTTTTACAAAATAAAATCTACAAAATGATGTGTCAAGTTAATATGTGGCTATCTCTTTCTTACTAAATAAGTTTTAAAGTATAAAACAAAATTTATACACATCTATATCTATACTACTACATATAATACATATTAATATCTCTTTATTCATTAATTACAAAATTGTAAGTAGTACAATCTTCTTAACACATTATATAACCTTAATACAACAAACTAAAGATGAAGATTAAAATCTCTTTCTTCAACAATGAAAAAAAATTAAATACTACAATTATTGAAGCATATTGTACAATATTTTGTTCAAACAATAATACATATTATAGTATTATGTTTCTTGGTTAATGTAAAAAAAAAACAATACAAGTATTGAAGCATGTCGTACAACTTTTAATGCGGTCTTTCATGACAACTAAATACTATGTACTCCGTAACATTTACTTAAGAGCGATATAAGTTAGAAAAATAAGTTTACAACCTTTCATTGCATATATACATGAAAACATAACTAATTACATAAAGTTACCCAGACCTTCAATTGTCATTTTATGAGATATCGTTATAAAGAAACATAAGATTAAAAATAGTTTACGTCGAAAATTATGTTACAGGGTACCCGCAGCCGCAACGCGCGGATACCCTGCTATATTAATAATAAAAAAAAAACTAATAACATATTAAATACACTTTCATCGTTTATTTTACAATAGACAGAACACATTATAAGAATTCAATCAGCAGAATAATCAATGACACATAAAATGCATCTCATCTCCCCCCTTTTTACAACAAAAAGAGCATATTCTGAACTCATATAAAGTACGAAAATTTTCTATATTACTCGTTATATAATAATGTGACGAATGTTACACATATTAGCAACTATCTTTCACCATCAATTATCACAATCTCGTAATATTATTTTTATATGAAATAGTATATTACTAGTTAAAGTTTTTTCAACTTAAAACTATCATTATCATTCGTAAAATTATTATTAAAAAATATGTATAATCGTAAAATATTGCGTTGACAGAATTTTAGTTTCAAATTACCCACATCCGTAACACGAAGATAACCTGTTGCTGGTATTGTAAGGAAAAAAAATAGAGTAATAATTCAAAATAACTGCTTAGTTTTTTACTTCAATTTTCATTTTAACTTTTCACTAATAATTACAACTAAGCCATCAAAGGTAATTTTGAGAAAATATTCTATGAGAGGTCTCGAGTTTGAGTTTCACAAAGAACTTTTAAGGGTTCGAATCAAATAGAGGCAGGAATGGGGTTTATCACCTAAAGAGAAAGTTTGAGACTTACATACTGCCCACTTGTATGTTACTGTAACCTTGAACTTGAATCAGTAACTACTAACTCGCCGTTAAAAAAAATTACAACCAATTTAATTAAACAGTTAGGACTTATGGTATATAATAAATGATATTCCAAATAGGTATCGATTCGATTGTAAAATTGGAGTATTAATTTTATATTAGTATTAAAAGATAATAATTCAACTCCATCGTTTTGTTGAATTGATTATGATCTGATCTACGTTATATATAGCGGAGAGACTATTATTTCTTCATAATATATATTAAAATGTTGAAAACTCTATGTTCAATATCTATTTTATTCTATTAAAAGAAGGTTTATGCTTATGTCATTTTTAACTAAGTGTAACTTATTTATTGGTTGATCTATTAAAAAAATATTATTTGATGATGTAATAAAATTAAAACATATTTTCTAATTTAGATAACATAAAATCTTTTAAATAACACACTGTATTTACGTCAGTGACCTTTCTTTGCCTTAACTTTTTATTATTTCTAAAATGCATGTCAGCTATTTTCAACTTTCAAGAATTCAAAACTCACATCACACAACACAGTCACACCACCATAAGATAGCCATTTTCTTCTATATTCCCCATTTTTTACATCTTTTTATTCTCCGAAATTATTTATCAGATTGAAGGTTGTTATAGATCTGTAATTATGGTTTTTCACTTTTACTTTTATGCTAATATTAATGGATTTATACTTCTTTTTTTTTTTTTGGTAAAAGGGTAACAATTATATATAACCAGTTGGTTGTTGGATTTTATATGCAGATGTATCATGTATGTTGAGTAATACGAGTCGAGACGATGGTGGTTGTCATGGAGCTCACCGGAACCGATTTCTTTTTTAAGGTTCAATTTTGTTCTCTTTCAGTTACTATTACATATATGCGTTTTTTGTTAATTAGTGAAAAGATTGTTCTTTTGTTATTGTTGTGGTTTCATGTAAGTTTGCTAATACGACAATTGTTTATCGAACAGTTTAATTGATGGTGCCTGCCAAGTGTTTGATTGAATGTCTATGTGAAAATTATTACTTTAAACTGATATCAAAGATGGAATGGTTTAACTTACCTTTGCATTACAGTGTGATTTTCTAATTATACATTTAACAATGGGCTTCTTTTATTTTCTTTTTGCCACACCAAATATCATTGGAGTGACATTGCGAATTTAAATATAACTTGGAGGTATGATTTTAATTCTACTGATGCTATCCATATTGAAAAAATAGATAGTTTGTATTATACAATGATGATTCAAACCATTATATCTTTTTGGGTATTAGATGTGAAGCAAAGATAAATCCTTAATTATTTTTTGAGAAAATCTATAACCAAAAGGTTAAGACGTGTTTGTGGTTCAAATACAAGAACTTCTTCAACAAGTCTTTATATTTAGATTAGCTTCTAAAGCTTGGTCAAGGTTTGTAGTGTAATTAAAAATGCCAATGCTCCAAAAACAGCCTTAAACTCACTCCCATTTATTGATGAACTACATGAACTTGCTATGAGTCTATGACATGGTTTTGGAGTTAGATTATCATC
This sequence comes from Glebionis coronaria, assembly GCA_025667525.1. Taxonomy (NCBI): domain Eukaryota; kingdom Viridiplantae; phylum Streptophyta; class Magnoliopsida; order Asterales; family Asteraceae; genus Glebionis; species Glebionis coronaria. The sequence continues at coordinate 71,328,143 of CM046874.1, forward strand.
AGAAAAGGTTAATTAATTTTTTTCATCCAACATGTAAACAGATTGATTATACTCCTAAGAGTTAATTAATTCTTATGCTATTTTGCTAGCTTAATTTGCTTGGATTTAGATTGTATATGTACAAGTATCATTTTCATTGTTTGCCTTCAAGTTATCGTCTATGTTACTTAGCTATGTGCAATAATTGTTGGAGCTTCAAGAGTATTTGGTTCATCTTATGGCTACATACTAGGTTGATATACTCATGAAACATAATTCAATTAAGTAGCTACTGATATGTGTTTCTTATCTTGATTGGTATTCTTATTTCTTATTTTAGTTGTAATGAGAAAACATTACAATAAAAACAATTTTTAAAATGTGTTCAATAAAAATTTCTCAATCCAATAAACAAGCATGAGCACCTTGGAATATGAAAACTAAAACACCAGTAACTACGTTAATTGGGTTATTTGATGGTGGAATACAACCCAATCATCATTTTGAAACAATAAGCGTCCAATTGATATTTGAAATATATCACACTCCTGATCTTAATTTTTCTTTGTGATGCTACATTCAAAAAGTTACCATAGTCCAAAGTCCAAACACTATAATTGGGACATGAGAAGCTTTTGTAATGCCAGCAAATCTTGGAGTGTATAAGCATCTTTCATCCTCCTCTTCAACTTGCTTCAGTTAACTTCATTTTGCTCAAAAATAATATTGCTAAAGCAAGAGGTAGGTTTTTGCAAAATTAAATATTTATTAAAAATTTATTATTATAAATTCTCTATTCAATGATTCTAAAGTTGCAATAGGCTAATGACTTTGATTTTTAAAAACTTATACTTTTCTTGAGATTGTGCACCGTCGATCATGGGAAACCTTCATTGTGTATTTTAAAAGTGAGTGTGGTAGTTATAAACATTGAACGACCCCAAGAACACATTCAAGCTAATGACATAAAAGAAAGATAGAGAGTCATGCCAATGACAAGTAATTTTTATGTTCATTGCATTGTTTTTTTTGTCGTAGTAGAATCTATAACAACAAGAAAAGGGGCGACTAGAATTTTGTAATTTAGACTTGCTATATGTTTCAGTAGTAATTAATTATGGCTATTGCTTCTTGAAGCAGAAGCTGGGATAGTTTTCTGGTGAACTGATGGGAAAAATTGGTTCTTTCGATCGAAATAGTTCAATATAAGTTGGTTTATGATGTGGTATAAGTTTATAGCTGTAGGGGTTGTGTGGGGTTGTGTGCTGGATCAGGGGAGTGTTTCGATGTGGTTATTGAGAAAGTGTGATAGTAGGTTAGGACAACAGAAGTTCACGCCGTGTGCTAATTCTGTTGTAATAGTTGTTAAAATGTTGGGAGCTCTTATAAGTAGTATGGAAGTATGTTATATGTATAAGACTTGCATCTTTGTCCAAGTTGTTATCTTCCTTCTATGCAACAATCCTGGAATTACGAATCAAATTTTGTGTAAGTATCTATGACTTTAAAGTTTTACTAAGCATTTCCTGAACAAAGTTTTTTATGTACTATCCCCTCTATTTAAGCCAGAGCGTTGCTCACAATACTTTTTAGTTTTACTTTAATTTGGTGTATATTGGATGTTCGTATGTATTTCAAAAGTAATACAGTACTATGTAATATCGGAAAAGCAAAAGATGATCATGGATCATGGATGATGCAAGATGGTGTTTGGATGTGATTCTATTGTTTAAAGATGTAATAATCACATAACCATGGTGTACGAGAGTCACTGACCTCAATTTTTTTTGGATTTTAAGGGACTTAATAAGTTTTCATTTTCTTGAATTATAGAGTAACCATTTAAAGGATCTGGGATATTAAAGAAAAAGCCACGTGGCTGTTGGATCAATATGGATAACCTTGGAGGCTTAGACAAGTAGATCTTCATTGTAGAATGTGGCTACTGATTGCAGTTAATGCATGCACATGATTTTCTTAACAAGTATATTATGTCTTACAAGGATTTTAGGATAATTTTACAACTCGAAATTTAAATGTTATGTATTTGGAGTCACTTGGTGAAAGTCTAATACCGTTTTTAGTTGCAATGTTAATTAAACAAGCATAAATGTTGGTGTATAGTTTTTTGTACAAAAACTTTGCCTTTTAACAGAGGTTTGTGAGGTGAATTATAGCCCAATTTGTATTTTTTGTCAGTCAGTGCAATTATCAGCTCCAGTTTACATAATAGTTGGAGATGGAGAAAACCATGAAGGTCTCGGTGATAGTCTCGCGTCAAGGTGATATTTATATTTACCTTTCCGTTTAGCTAATAAAAATATTACATCATTCTAGACATTTTTACAGGTTTAATGACCCTCAGACATACTATTTTGCATCTCAGAAAACCAGTGACGGGCATTCTACACTAGATAAAAGGGAACTGGTCAGACATTAATGCAAATATACTCTTATATTGTTTTTGTTAAAAAATGCTGATTTTTTTATCATAATATTGATTTGTAATCACCGTTGATGCATTAACTATTTCAGTAATATTTTTTAAGATGGACAAAAAATGTTAATTATTTACAACTGACTCAACACACATATTTTATGCAGGAACAAGAGTCTTCAGAGAAGAAAACTGAAGAATAATCTTCTACACATAGTCGTTCCAACATAAGAGAAGAAAGCTCAAATGTAATTATACATAAAAATGATAACTATTCTATTTTTATTTTTCTTTATATCAAATGTGTTTTGAATGTAATTATAAGATAACCTTCTGCATCTAATTTACGATGGTTGGGTTCTTTTTATGGTTTGTTGTTTACTTTTTTTCAATAGGCTATGCAAAGGTGCACTTCTCTAATTGAAAGGTCGTGCCATATTCACTCCATAAAGAATTCGATCTCAACTCAAATGATTTTTTGTCTGTCTCGGAAAGCTTTGATGCTAACTGATTGTGTGCTTCAGAAAAAAAATTATTTTTGCAGGACGTTTGTGTTGCTTTGTTAATAATACGTCTTTGAAGGAAGTTCTAGAAGGGAAATATGCTTTTCTAAATTTTCCTCAAACGTTTAGACGGTAAAAGCAGATACGTTATGTCCTTATGTCATATGTTAGCTTATGCACAATTGTTACGAAGCAATTATCGCAAGCGAGTTTCACATCAGATTGTGATGAATGAATATGAAACTTTTGTGTACACCGACATAATACTAAAATATAAATGATTGAATGACCTAATTCGCATGCTTAAAAGAGACCTAATCACCGGATTGAGACAACTTCGGTTGCATCCTCAGCTCTAACTCTATCTTATTTCGCCAAATAGACATAGTATAGGTAGATGGATTTCACAAGGTGAATAAATAGACATAGTATAGATAGATGGATTTCACAAGGTGAATAAGTAGTTATGGGCTTATCATAAGTATAAATACATATATACTTCATTTTTGTCACTTACAGAAAGAAAAAATGAAGTAAAATATATTTAGCCTGCCTGTGTAGGGTCTTAAGCTAGTGTATAATTAATCAATGCATAAATATATAATTATTTACCGTTCAATATATTTAAAATTACTCTTGAAACACCTCTTACTTAAAAGTGTAATAATACTTTTCATTTTATATAATTTAAACAAACTACACATAATCTAAAATATTTTATATAATAAAAGAATTAAAATTTTTAAGAGTTTTAATAAAAAGTATTAAAAAGTGAAGGTTGTAAAAAAAACAATTTAATTAAATGGTTTGATTTTGACAAATAGGTAAAATCGAGCGATATAATTGGTGGAAAAAAGTTAAAATTGAATTCAATTTAGTCAAAATTAAAATTTTTGGTGAAAGAATTTGAAGAAAACACACAAAGATATATGCGTCAAATTTGTGAAAATAAAAACTTAAATAAAAAGGAGGAGATTGATAAAATTGTAGTGGTTAAGTTTTAAATAAATTAAATAGATTTAAGTGTGGGTTCACGAATATCATAACTATTTAAGTATTTAAAATTTAATAATATTTTATTGAATAATATTAAGCATTTCAAAATTATGAATTTATAAATCGTGTACAGGTAAGGTTGTGTAAGGTTCATGTAAATGGTTTGTTGATTAATTTAAATATAACTATTTAGAAAAAAATTTGAAATTAAATAAAAAGAGTATGAAATTCGAACAATAAAATTGAACTAAATTTATATTAATTTACACGATTCTCACTAAAACAACAATATAATAAAACTTATAAACATTAAATATTTTTAAAAAATATATATAATTTACATTAAATCGTAATAATAAAATTATTATTTAATTTATTTTTTATTTTTAAGTGATGTGCGTGCGTGGACATTAAAGCTAGTATAAACTAATTAAATACATTAATTAATGTTATTTTTCAAACATTTAAGTATCGTAAAAAAAATATTAATATTATAGACATTATATAAACTAATAAAACAAACAAATTATTTGACAATTAATATTTTTTGTAACTTTCGAGTTTTATGAGATATTCAGAACTTCTTTGATACTTTCAAATGAGTACTTTTCTTGAAACGATAATTTTTTTAAGGGTTAATACATACGTAGGTAACTAACGTTTCAAAAAAAGTGCCCCTAAAGTAATAACGTTTCATATCGTTCACTCAAGTTACTCAAGTATATGTTATCGGTTAATTGAGTTACTCATTTTTTAGTTACCTACGTTAGCCGGTTTTAGTAACTTAAGCGCATTTTTTGTAAACGTTATTAACTTCTTTATGTATTAAGGGACCAAGTTTGTGTAATAAATTTTTTGTGTAACCTACTTAGCCGGTAACCCTTCCACAAAATCCATGTATTATAAAGTTTAACAATCTTAATCTTAGTAACCTACTTAGCCAACCCGTATACTTAAGTAACTTGAGTGAACGAATTAAAACGTTATTACTTTAAGCGCATTTTTTTTGGAAACGTTAGTTACCTACGTATGTATTAATCTTTTTTTAATTATGAAGTTTCAAAAACTTTATTGTTTTAAAAGGCCATTTTTTTAATTAACTTTTTTTTTTAATTTTATTATTTTAAAAGGCTGCTCGACATATTTCTACCAACACCTTCAGTGACCGCCAACTCCAGTTAACGCCATGCACATCCGGTTACTAAAGGTGACGAAGAGGGTGGTGCTAAGGTTTTTTTCATGTATTTTTGAGATCTGATAGTTTTTTTGTTGTTGCTGAAAATAGGTTTTGTAACTCAAGATTAAACTGTTATCGGTACTGTCGGCTGAAGATGTTAATGGTAGAGATAAAAAATGGTAGCAGCTTTGATATAATGAAGAAGAAAAATATATTTTTTAAAATTATGGAAAATTAAAAATTAAATGAGAAGCGTAGTTTATTTATTGGTATTAATTCTTGGTCAAAACTTAAAGGGTAAGGATCCTATGTAGGCGGGTGAGAACCCACCGAATGAAATAACATGAATTTGATAAAAAGGTGATTGCTAAAAATGCACATTACACGAGTGCACTAATTAATTAATTAAATATATTATATAGTGAAAATAAAAATAATTAGTGTTTTTTAAGCAAATAGTGAAAGTTGATTAATGGGGTAGTAAATATCATATATGCACTCTTGATGTGATATCATTTGTGCTTAAAGTATAAAAGTAACAACATTTCTCAATTCATACCATCATAAGTGATATGTATTTGTGACAGGTTATAGGTTAAAAGCAATGTTTTGAAAATTGATTTTTAAATTGATTCAATCGAATCATTTGATCTGGGTCAACTTGGGTCAAACCAAATCAAACCATTTTTTAAAAATAAAATAAAATTTGTTTTTTACTAATCAACAAATATATATATATATATATATATATATATATATATATATATATATATATATATATATATATATATATATATATATATATATATATATATATATATATATATAGGGGAGAGATCAAATAAAAAGACTTTTTTTTTTAGAAGGATAAGAAGGATTTTCAGCCTTTGATTTAAAATCAATGGATGAGATTAAATCAAAATCCTAACAAACTAACTAACTAACTAACTAACCATCTAAACGTGTTTTTTTAAAGTTCTTCAAAAATTATGAAAAAATTCCAGTAGATCGGGTATGTTGGTGCAAAAAACTTTTGTGAAAAAAGTTTTTTTAATTTGAAGTTTTTTACGCTTTTTTAATGCACAAAAACGGAATTTTGATGCACAAAAACGTTTTCTTTTACGTTTTTTAGGTTTTTTGTGCATCAAGAATTCATTTTTATGCCCAACTTCTTTTGACTTTTTGCTTTAAAATATGATTCCGCATCAAACTATAATAAATTGAAAATTTTTTGAATGAAAAAATTTTGTACACCAAAATTCACGTGTTTGTGCATCAAATTTTATTTTTTGTGCATCAGAAAAACGTAAAAAACTCAAAATTAAAAAACGTTTATTCACAACTTTTTTAGGCACCAACAAATCCGACCATTTGGAATTTTTTCAGAATTTTTTGAAGACTTTTTTAAAATCGTGTTTTGGTGGTTAGTTAGTTAGTTAGTTAGGAATATGGATTGATATTATCCATTGATTTTAAATGATTGGCTAAAAATCCTTCTTATCTTTCTTACCAAAAAAAGTCTTTTTATTTTAACTCTTCCCTATATATATATATATATATATATATATATATATATATATATATATATATATATATGCGAGAGATCAAATAAAAAGACTTTTTTTGTGAGAAGGATAAGAAGGATTTTCAGCCATTGATTTAAAATCAATGGATGAGATTAAATCACAATACTAACAAACTAACTAACTAACTAACTAACCATCTAAACATGTTTTTTTAAAAGTTCTTCAAAAATTATGAAAAAATTCCAATAGATTGGGTATGTTAGTGCAAAAAACTTTTGTGAAAAAAGTTTTTTTAATTTGAAGTTTTTTACGCTTTTTTAATGCGCAAAAAACGAAATTTTGATGCACAAAAACGTTTTGTTTTACGTTTTTTATGTTTTTTTACATCAAGAATTTATTTTTATGCCAAACTTCTTTTGACTTTTTGCTTTAAAATATGATTCCGCATCAAACTATAATAAATTGAAAATTTTGTGAATGAAAAAATTTTGTACACCAAAATATACGTGTTTGTGCATCAAATTTTGTTTTTTGTGCATCAGAAAAACGTAAAAAACTCAAAATTAAAAAACGTTTATTCACAACTTTTTTATGCACCAACAAATCCGACAATTTGGAATTTTTTTGGAATTTTTTAAAGACTTTTTTAAAATCATGTTTTGGTGGTTAGTTAGTTAGTTAGTTAGAAATATGGATTGATCTTATCCATTGATTTTAAATCAATAGCTGAAAATCCTTCTTATCCTTCTCACCAAAAAAGGTTTTTTTATTTTAACTCTCCCTTATATATATATATATATATATATATATATATATATATATATATATATATATATATATATATATATATATATATATATATATATATATATATATATATATATATATATATATATATATATATATATATATATATATATATATATATATATATATATATATATATATATATATATATATATATAGAGTTAGGATCAAATGAGAAGAAACCTTAAAATAAGAAGGATAAGAAGAAAATATATATATATAGAGTTAGGATCCTTACTCTATATATATATATATATATATATATATATATATATATATATATATATATATATATATATATATATATATATATATAAATAAATAAATAAACTATAACTATTTTAGTATATTGAACATATAAACTATTTACCAACAAATATAATATGTAAAAATAAAATTTTGTTGCAAATATGTAAAATTTACATTTTTTTAAAAAATTCGAAAAAAGTGAAACCCGACCAGGTCTCGAAAAAAAGGTTGATTGGGTCACCTCAAACCCGACAGGTCTGTCAATGTTTTGAAAATATAAAACCCAATTCAATATAACCTGCTTTTTTTTACCGAAACTACGTCAATCGATTGACTCAGCCGAGTCGACTCTGAAAACATTGGTTAAAAGCTTACTTAAAACATGTGATAATATTATGTTATGGAAGTTATTAAAATTATCGCCGAAACTAAAAATTATTGTAAAGCATAGTAGCATAAACTCAAATTGTTATATGCATATGTTAAAAAATCGACAACAACTCTCTTGATCTATGTTTTATGAAAGCTTTCAATTTTAATAGAGTTTTGCGACTTAAGTTTAAACTATTTAACTAAAAATAATATCGCAAACTCAAATCGATGTTAACAAATTCGTTTGAAAAATATACATTGCTAATGCTGCAATCATGTCATCAAAATAACAATTATTAGAAGAAATTACACTTTGACAAAAATAAAGTTCCTCAAAATAAATATTTTCCGCGAAATTTCGTCGAACCGAACACAACTACCGTTAGGCGCCGATACTCGTCTAATAAACTAATAAAACAAACAAATAATACACACTCCGTTATAAATAATAAATGCGTTGATTTTTTTTTGAACGACAACTTTTATTAAAATTAGCAAGATGCTAGAAGAACATTATAAAGAAATTAAATGGAGGTTCTTCAACCAATCGTTTCAAGTAATTACCCTTTTACGTCTAGAAGAAGACCAATTATAAGAAAACGAAACAATGTCATCAAAGATCAACGAGCGCCTAGGAGGAGTAGCATAAAAAATCAACCAATTACGGAAAATCCAGATTCGCCACCATGCAACATAATTTACCCCTCCAAGATAGACATAATACCCGAAGGAAGCCGAATAGAATTAAACCAAACTAGCTCCCACCACCGACAGATCTTACTAAAAATACAAATAAATGCGTTGATTTGAGATCAACACCCACCAATCACCCTAGGGCTGAGCAGGCCTGACCGAAACCGAATTTCCCGACCAAAACCGAAAAACCGACTGAACCGAAACCGAAATCGAAGTATTCGGTTCGAATTACGGCTTGTAAATTGTGCAATTTTCGATTTCGGGCCGATTCGGTCCAAAACCGAAAAAGGATCGAGTGACCCGACTTAACCCGAGATATCCAAATCCTAAGGTATATATATTTCTATCACAACTCTTTCTCTCCATATCATTATCAGATACACATACATCTCTCTCATCTATCATTATCACATATTCAGATATCAAAACCATATCTTAAAAAACCCTTGTTTATCATGGCTATTTACCACTCAATGGCTAAACACCGCAACCTCGTGGGTAACTTGTTTACCATGGTGGTTTATGTTGAAGAAGTCTTTGAGAAACAGAAGAAGAGTCCTGACCATGTGCTTACCAGGGTGGTTTATTTCTGGATGACACTGAGAATCATTGTATACCAAGAAAAATTTATATTTCATCCGCCTTTTATGATTTGTCTGCATTGTGTATACCTACTGTTTGTAATTGTCTGCATCATGTACACCCACTGTCTGCATCACGTATACCACTGTTTGTTGCTCAAAAAAAGGATACCCACTATTTGAATTAGCACGCTTTTTATGATTTTAATTCACGCTTTTTATGATTTTTCTTTTTGGTAAAATCGGTTTCGGGCTTAACTCGAATGTAGCCTGAATGTAACTGAGTAGATAACGAACCGAACCGAGCCTTTTTGGTTTCAATTTAGTTTTTCGTCCTGTTTCGGTTTTGGTTTATCTCAGGTCGGATCGGGTCTGTTACGACCCGAAGCTCAGCCCTAAATTAGCCTATTAACTTTAACTTTGACTACAACTCCATATAAATTCTCTCTATTACGCATCTATTTTATTATCTAGCCCACTTTAGCAAGTGCAGCTGGTGTTGTGCTAGGATTCGATCGACTACTAAAAAGAAGCGATTTACATATTTTATAGTTTGATTGAAACAATTCAAAGTTTGCTCTAAAGAATTATATTGTCAATACAAACTATTTAATTTATTTATATATACATGAGTGTCTCAATTAAACTTGAAAGTGTCTCAATCGATCACTTCTTAATTCCCGTTACCAAAGCAATCAACTTTATCAATAAAAACATTATTAAAATTGGGAGAAAATCAACAAAATATCTATTTTTTAAACCAATTTTATAAAATACCCAATTTTTTTATCAGAAAACCAAAATACCTATAAATTTTGAAAATTTTGACATTCTTACAAAATAAAAAAAATCAAAAATTTTCAAAATTTTTAAGAAATCTAGCAAAGTATTTTGAAATATTTTTCAGGGGGTGTTTGGTAACGTGTTTAACAGCAAAACACTTGTTGTTAAACGGGTTGCCAAACACCCCCTTTAAAAGCAATAAAACTCAAATAAACGGATTTAAGTTGCTAAAAGTCAAAATAAGCTGAAACAAGTGATAAATTCAACATTATAGAGGTTTGAAATATAAAGATTCAGGCTTTTTGGTCTAAATAAACCTAAAACAACATAGTTCGTTGTTGTTAAACGCGTTTCCAAACACCCCTTTTAATAAAAAAATCTAAAATTTTCAAAAATATTTGCGAAATTTCTCAAAAATTTTAAATAAAAAAATGGATATTTTATAAACAAGTTTAAAAAACTAGATATTTTTATAATTTTCTTTAAAATTGACGGTAGAACATATATTTAGTAGCTTATATTCTTCAATAAAAGATTTTCAAAAATATGACTTATTTAGGATACCAAAGGTTCAACAATTTGTACTATCTCACTTATGTTTGTTTATCCGATGTGCATGTTGCTCGTGTCTTATCTTATTATATATGGCTCCATGATTTAGGAGTAAGCTAGAAATGTCGTGTCATTTGCTTGAAACATAGTCCACATCTTATACTATTTGATAAATTTCTCATTCAGTATGCATCTTTGCATTGAGGTTTATGCTTTAAAGATAGCTGGTTTATAGAATATCTATTATATATTTTGATTTTTTTAGTTTTGTTTCGCATGAAATAAAATGGCTATATACCTTATTTCCCGTTGTCCCTTTTAACATGGAAGAGGGAGGATATGACCAGGGTGGAGCCAGAATTTTTAGTTAAGGGAGGTCAACCGTACTTAAGGTAAAAGTTTAAAATGTTGGGGGAGGCGGAATGTAGAACATAGTAGAAAAAGAGCTTGTAATACACTATAAATAATAAACGAAATAAGTTGATTGGAGAAGGCTCAACACCCACTAGTCTCCCTACTAGCTCCGCCCCTGAATATGACCACCGGGTCATTGGACAAAGTTTTCGTCATTAAAATACAAGTTTATCTGTTGAACTCAGAAATATCAAGTCATCAACCACTAAGATGGAAAACTTGCTACTTCATCAATAGTTGCACAAATGAGCATGGCCCGAGAATGGTACTATGCCGGCATGCCGGATCAACCTGAAAAAAATATCTTTAGGTTAGACTGAGTGATAGTAAGTTTGCATCGTGAGTTTGCAACTCACGCATGACTTATCCCTCACATCCTAAAAGTCACGCGCGACATGTTTAAGAAATTACGAGTTTCCCACCTAACGTGAGTCAAGTTTTATGGGCCAACATAATGTTTAAACTATGACCAAGGCTGAAAATGTATGTGTTCGTGTTTGGGCTAATTCGTTTGTTTGGTTAATCATTTTTAGGTTTGATCGTTTGTTTCGTTGATCGTTTTCAGGTTAGATCATTTGTTTGTTTGTTTTGTTTATTTGAATTATCCTACGCGTGATATTAGGTCGATTCCTAATGGCGAAAAAGACAAAAAAAGTTTTGAGTTGCGGTTGATTTATAGTCAATCGTGTTTCGATACATAAGATTCCAAAAAATCTTTTTTTTGTTAGTTGGAGATTTAATTGTTAGGCGAGATAGAGCGGTGAGTGGAAAATTCACCGCCATCTTAGCGCAACATCAATTTTATTTCTCCACTCACTCAACCTATATTTTAACCTTACTGGCGGTGAGAAACTTATCGCCACGTCATAGCATAATTTTTTTTCTTCTTAATTATTTTAATTTGTAAACTAAAAACGAAAACGTAAACACTTTTATTCGAACATTAAACTTTTATTCAATAATTAAAAAGATTACATGAACCCGAAGATTAAAACTACAAATAAACATTAGCAAGTGTTCGACTAAATCAGCTCGAAGGTTATGATGTGTTTGTGCTGACCGGATATACCTCATAACTGCCGGTCTTTGATCATCGTTCTGGACAATGTCCTCGGGTTGGTGATCTTCCTCCGGGAACCAGATGAGTGAAATTGCATGTTTTTTTGTATTTTTAAATAATCTTATGTAATATAATGCATGTATACATCATATTTTGGATTTGTTCTTTTCTCACTGTTCGAGTAGGAGTGCCTATTATGGCTGATAACGCTTTATTTATACATGTTTTTAATGATGCATTTGTCCTTGTTTGCTATGTAAATAAATAAATTATATGAAGAAATGTTACTAATAATGTGTATTGTTTGATTGTAGTGAAGGAATAATCATATGGACCAAAGATATGAATAAATAAGAAGAAAAATAAAGAATGCTGAAAAAGAGCCAAAGTGCGGCGCACATTCTGTGAAACACGATTTTTGAGAACTACCCAAAGTGCGGCGCAACAGAGAGAAAGTGCAGCGCACATTTACAAAATAAAAGTGCGCACATTTGACTAAGTGCGGCACACATTTGCTGCAGTTACACCATTAAGTATCATTATGCATGGCTATTATGGGAGAAACCTTTTGATATACTCCAGGAATTCTTAGCTACGTTTTGTGGTTATAAAAAGTGACCCAAAGCCAAGCATAAGAAATATCTCATACGACTTTACTCCATTGTTATTAGGGTTTTTATAAAATCAAGAATTTAACAAATCCTTGATCATTCTTACTAGCATAAGGGTAACCTTAGTTGGTTCACACCATTGCTGCTGTAGCAAGGATCTTAGAATATTGCTTGTGATTGTAATAAGGTTGGAACAAAGCTTATAACCTTTTGGGAGCAATCATTGATTAATACTTTGTGGTATAATTCTCATTTCCTGTATGTTAATTCCTTACTTTACTTTGCATATTTTTGAAATGAACTTCTTTACTGTTATTATGGAGTAGTGTGTTGTGCACTTTGGTTAAGTTTTTACAGCCTTATGATTAGATACGAATTTCGACTTTGCTAGGGCAAAGTGCGGCGCACAATTAGATTTGTGCGGCGCACTTTCTCCCTGGGTACTTGATTATAAGTATGATTTAGATGCTCTGGTATTTTATGTTATTGAGTAAGATCATTGTTATATGTTGGATTTGTTCATGACCATGACTAGTACTCATGTGAATGGATGAATTTCATGTCATCTAGCAAATGAACCTTGTTATTCGCTTTATTGCGATTATTTGGAATAAAACATATAACAAAATGTTGCTTAGTTTCATCTAATATTTTAGTTATCGAAATCAAACATAAACCGGTCTTAATGCTTTTGATATGACATAATCTTTAGTCGGAGTTTTGTTATGTTAATTAGATGTTGCGTGTGCGACTAGTAATCGGCATGTTGTCTTACATTGTTTATGTGCTCATAATCATCATTGTCATCTATCTTTCATAAGTTTGTAACCTTAACCAAACACACCTTTAAAACCATTTGATAAGTATATCTTTAGAACTTGTGACACTCTAGAGGTAATTGTTTTATAATTCTTTAGCATCAATCCCGTGGAACGAACTGGACTTTACCATTAAGCTATGCTATACATAATAGGGTATACTTACCCGTGTTTGTGTTTCTAGTCATTTGTATGTGGTAATATCTTGAAAATTTTTTAAGATTTGCAAAACGAACATCAAGTTTTTGGCGCCGCTGCCGGGGATTGATTTGTTATTGGTTTAAGATATTCTAAAAATACTTGGTAAACAAAAATTTCTAAACACACCGTACAAATTTCTGGCAATCTGAAAAAGTTTTTACAAAACAGCATAAAAGTGCGCCGCACATTTCAGAAGTGCACCGCACATTTCCTGACGAATTTTAAAAATGTTTGAAGAAACAATCTCAAAACACCACCAAAACCTTTTACTCTCAACACTTACTGCCGAAAACATGAGAATTGCTTTGTGTGTACTTATGCTTTTTGAGATTTTCTGATTGTTCATATTCAATCTTAAGAAAAACCAAAAATATATTCTTTCAAAATTTTAATTTCTAATTTATTTGCTCTTTGGTAGAATAATTTTCTTTGATATAACTTGTTTAGTATTTATCATGATTTGTGTTAATTTTTCTAAATTTTTAAACACAACAAAAATACAAAAAATGAGAAAACAAGCAAAAACAAAAAAATGGTCATATTATTCAAAACACTTGTGGAAAATGTTCCATATTTTGTTATGATATCTATGATTGATCATTTTATGAGAAAATGTTATATTGCATACTTGAAAACTTGGATTAGTTGGTTTACAAGTAAAGAAAAGGAGGAACATTATTCTGATTACAGATGTGCGCCATACATTTAAATTGTGCGCCAGCTTTTTTGTATCGCGCAAAAGTGTGCGCACATTTTAGAAGTGCGTCGCACAACTGGAGAAACAAAAAACAGAAAAAGTTAGTAACATGCTCAAATGGAAATATTCATTGAAACTAACGAGTTGCCTGAAAACTTTAGGGTATGAAATATCATTTGGATTTTATGGCACTAACATACTAATGTTTCTTTTTATGTGTTTGATAAGACTGCCATTATACATAGTCTCAAAGTCCAAATCGGGCTTAAAACGCTAAAAATATCATTAAAATACCCTAAAATATGCTTGTGTTTGTTCATTGTGTATTTTAGGTACATATATCGTAAAATCAACAAAAGATCAAAGGAATCAAGCAAAAACGAACACGTGAAACGAAGCCGCACAAAGAACCGAACCCGAATGATGATTTTCCATTGAAGTCCTTGAAGTTTGAAGATTTGTCAAGATTGGTCCCTCAATTTTGAAGACTTGTCACAAACGACCCTCCATTATTCATTTGTACAAGATTGATCCTTAAAGATAGAAGACATGTCAAAGGAATCCCTTGGAGAATGATATAATTGCAAGTTTGGTCCTTGATTTCATTTATACAAATGAGAGGGGGCAATTTGTCATTTGCTCAAAGTATAACAAAGGAAAAGAGTAATGGTTGTTTGAAAATTGGAATGACAAAGAAAAGGGAGTCTAGGGACTTAACTTGGCAGACAACCAAACTTCTACCAACCAACCTCACCATGAAACCTCACCCCACTACACACTCCATCCAACCACACCATGACACCTTACCCTTGACCTCCACATCACTTCCCACTACCCATTTTTGTTAACAGATTTTCAATATCTGTTTAATAAACTAAAAACACGTGGGAAACAACATTTAAATCCCTAACCCAGATTAAACCCCATTATTCACTAGTCCCTCTCACCTACGAACCCTAATCTTAAAAACCCGAAACCAAAGGGATTTTTGCGCATTAACTCCAGATCCTCAATTAACCTTATTGTCACCCAAACCCACCAAAAAAATACCCACCCCGTGACTAGAAGGGCCCCACGAAGACTCCCCTGTCACCCCCAATTTGGCAAACAAGGCATCTTGCTAGTCCATCAACGTCCCACACAGTTTTCTTCTTCCCAAAGGCCAAAATAAACGTCCAAGATTCATTTGGCTAGGCTGGCATCACATGGAACCAATTCAGAGGTCACATGGCATGGTTTTTGACCAGATTCTTCAAAGACAACTAATGACATTTCTGGAAGATTAATAGTTAGGGGTTACTTGTTCTAGATAGTTCTTTCCTTTAGTATAAATATCATTCGACTTGTGAATGCTATTCTTTGTTCCAGAATTTTGCAAACTTTGTAAACCCTTTTTACTGAATATTTAAAGTGGTGATTTGGCCTTGCATTTTGTTACCATTCTGAGTTCCACTTTATATTAATGTTGTTTTAGATCATAACTATAGTTTCTTGTAAATTTCAATTTCAAGTTTTACCAAAAGCTTTTTCTAAAATATTGTTCAAGTATTTTGTTCAAGTTTCTGGGACCCAAACTCTATCCAGCAGCCATATACTCTTGACTGACAATCAAGGTATAAGGAGTGGTGTATAGGGTTTGTTAATTTGTGTTTGATACCATTTAAAGTTTTTATAAGATTCATCAAAATCTTAGATTTATTTAGTTTTGTACTAATCCCAACTTCATAAGCTACTAGCAAAAGCTGTTTTGACAACACAACTTTTGCTTTGAGTTTTTGGGATTGGATAGTGTGTTGTGTTCAACAGGTATAAAGAGGTGGTGTTGGAGTTGTTTGTTGTAGACTTCTATACCACACTCCTTTCCATTTTTGTTAAAGACATTGGAAACACCCCTTGGTCTGTTGTAGACCAACCAACAGGGGTCTCAACATAAGCTTATCAAGCTTATAGACTTAAGCTGTGATTCTATGCTTTTGATGATTATTAGTTTGTATGCTAGTTTTAGTACCTTGGTATGCTTAGTTGCTTATTAGATACATTTTAGATTCATGTTGGATAAGTGTTAGGACCTTTGGAATAGTTATTTGTAATAGGTATACTAGGAGGTATGTAGTTCCTCCTGGTCCTAGTAGTAGTAGGAGCAACACGTGCTCCTGGTCTTTAGAAAGTCAAACTTTATTATTTTGAGTAGTTTTTTAGGATATGCATGATATATGTTAGGAAAGGATATGCATATCAGAATTACATGTTTTGGTTTAATGATGTATTAGGGTTTCCTTGTAGTATAAAAGGAACCTTAGGTAGAAGGGTTATACACACCTTCATCAAACATTATTCTAGTTCATATTAATATTAGAAATCCTTAGTAAAGGATCAAGTCATTCTAGTTATTCTGTTTCTTCTTGTTCATAGTATTTGTATTCCGCACTTATACTGTGTGATTCATCTAGAGTCTCTCTGTGAATAGACTTGTGATTACAGAAGTCGTTCACCATGCTTAACAGGCTGCAAGATCCACATCTAGTGGACCCAACAAGTGGTATCTGTTGATCCCAAACTTAGATCGATTTAGCTTTGTATATGAGATTAGATCAAGTAATACACTTAGAGAAACCTTTGTATATGTTTATGATAATTTAAGTGTTATGCAGAATTAACACTTAAACAAGAACACACAAGATATAAACAAACTTTCACTTTGATTAATGATATCAAACTTGCTTACAATGAAAGTAGTTTACGAATGAAAAACTTATATCGAACATTAACCTAAAGGTCTTCTTTTATAGACATAAGAAGCCTTGTACAATAATCTACGTATCAACTATTCTAGGCAAAGATAAATATAGAAAATACATTGTTGTTCCTATCTTTACTAGAAGTAATCTAGAATACAATAAACGCGTAGAGTATATCTTCCCACCAGTGCTTGTCTTCAATGTATCAACGCTTGACTTTATCTTGTCAACGCTTCAGCTGTCAGCGTTTGTTTTGCTCCTGTCAACGCTTGTTTTACTCTTGTCAGCGCTCAAGTAGATTGGCTATAATTTATTCCCAACAATCCTCCCCTAAACTTGATATCCACTCTTATGATCAAGTTTCTGAATAAACATTAAGGACTAGGAGGAATCTTAGAAACCTTCTCATATTGGTAATAAATAAATCTGATCAAGTCTTTTGCCACATCACTTGTATAATCAATTTCCAGCTGAGTGTTCTTCATCTTCTCCAAGATATCCTTGGATATGAAATACTGACCATCCACAAGTAGATACTCAGCAAACTTTGTAGCACTCAAATAATAAACACCAGCAGCTGAATACAATCTCCATTGAAGACCACTGAGGTCATCTTCAAGATCCTTCCAAATAGCAGGATCCTCATCTTTTGGTCCACACATTCTCTTGAATGTGGACCACAGTTTTATTCCATTAGCTGAAGTTGGTGCTTCAGCCTCATACTTGGCCTCTAATAATCTCCATAGGTCTACCAAGTCTTCTCTGTCAAAACTTGCAAACAAAGATATAAGGGTGGTAAAATTGTGAACCTCTTTGCCATACCTGCCAATCTTCCAAAATCCACATTCATCTTCTTCATAGCTCACAATTAGATTTCTGGAATCTAGTGGTAACACTTGTACCATATCTGAAGCTTCTAATGGTGAGAGCTTGAGGCTCTTTTTATGACAGTTTCACTTGGATATAATGGATCCATATCTTTGGGAAACTCAAGAGGAACTCCCTTTTTCACTGGTCTGGGAACAAACATTGCCTTCTTGAGCTCCATTTCCTCTGCAAGTTCTTCTTTTCTTTCATCAGAAAGAAGTCTTAGAGTGTTTGCTTCCTGCACTCTAACCCAGATGGGATAAGCTTTGCATTCCAACTCATCAAATGTCAATGCCCTCAATTTCTGATAAGTCCATCGTACTCCATGACATCTGAGCAACAGGTAGTATAACTCCCTTCTATCCCTTTTCAACTCTGAGAGAATATTGCTTGCCTTGTGTTTCAAAATAACCTGACAATCTTTTTGTACTCTGAGGACAATCTCCAAACCCTATATCTGATCTGAAATGGTCAAGTGTGGATTCTCCATACATCTTTCTTCCCAAGCATGATACATTTGAACCACCTCTGGCATATCAAAGTCAACCTACAATTTCAACTCTCTCAATTTCTCCTTGGCCAACTCATCTCCATACTCAAGTCTTTCTGGCTGTTCTATAATCATAACACTTGAGTCTGAGCTAGCTTCATCACTTCCTTCTTGCTCTTCTGAAGTGACAACAAATGGTGACTCTTTCACCTCCTTTTTATCTTGTTCCATAATTTGTGCAGCCAACTTTCTATCAAACTCAATTTGAGCTGCATTCTTTGGAACAACCTCTTCTACCATAATACCCTTACCCTTATCTAATGGATCAGTTGTTGGTAAGGTAGATGGTGATACCTGTGAAGAAACCTCCTTGATGATGGATGATGACTGGGATACATCACCCTCATGTGCAGGTCTGTTAACGCCCAACTTTGCTGTGTCAGCGCCCAAAATACTCATGTCAGCGTTTAACTTCTCCTTGTCAACGCCCAAAGTTCCTACCTCAGCGCCTTTTGCAATTTCCTCCAACATGGCTGCAAATGATAAATTTAAGTTTGTAGGAGAGACTAAGGATGTATCAAAACCTGTCTGTTTCTTCAAACTTGTTAGGGCCTCAACAACATCCAAAGATTGACCATCATGGCTGCCCTTGTCACTCACATTTATTTGATCTTCCTCCCCTTTGGAAGATTCCTCCATCCCTCTCCTTGCACTAGCAGTCTCCAAAATAACAATCCTCTCCCTCATTTGCTTGAGTTCAAGGCCTTGTGTGCTGACAACTTGTACCAAGTCTGCATTTTGCTTTTACAAGCTCATGCAGACTGCCGTCAATTCCATTAGGGTCATTGGTTCCAATCTGCCCTCTTCTAAAATGGGTATTTGACCTCCCAATTCAGATTCATTGGGCATGGATGAGGACTTAATGATGGTGGGACTGCCTTGGCCAGCATCTAAGCCAGAACCAATAGTCCCAGCCTCATCCATAGCACCAGCCACACTTGTGGTGGTGGTTCTCTCTGCTACATGGCTAGGACCAGCAGAGGAGAACACTCCAGTAGTCCTTTGGCGTTTAATCAACCTATATTCAGGGGGTGTAGAAGATGATGTGGATTGGGTGGATGTGGGTTGGTTAAGGGGTGTTTGGATCTGTGAAGGTTGTGTGTCAACGTTGGAAATAGGCACATCAACGCCAACATTTAACGTGTCAACGTCGAAGGGTTCTTGGTCAATTTGCATATGTTCAGGTGAAGGTAATGGTTCAGGTATTGGGTCAATTTGAGGTTGGGGGTCTGGTTGGGGTTGAGCTGCTGCAATGACAGCAAGCATAGCTTGGGTTAAAGGTAGGTCACGATGTGGGGGAGAGTTCATCTTCATAAAAATTGCTTTCTTTTGCACAGGGATCTCATAAAAATCATTATGATCCCTTGTGCAGTATCCTTGAACATCAAAAACCATTTGTAAAAATCGGGGATAAGCTAAAGTCATTTTGTTCCCCTTATTTTTACACATGCCCTCAAAAATCATTTTAGAATAATTAAATTTTTGCCCAGTTGCAATGCACACAATAGCACTTGCAATAGATCTATTGATCTCATTATGTGCAGTGCACTTGGGACTCAAACATTGTAGGAGGACATGTATGAGGTACTTCCAGGCTGGGGGAAACTCCTGTTTATGATATTTAGTTAAAGTTCCTTCATCAGGAAAAGGATAACCCAAAGCCCTTAGTCCTTGTTCTATTTCACTAATGGGAAGGGTGGTTATACCATCAGCATCATCAAGATGCAAGGCTTGGCGTACCAAAGCCTCAATAACCACCCAAGGCCTCCCATGAACAATAGAAGTTAATGTAGTCACTCTATTAACTGTTGAGGAACTTACAGTGTTCCAAAACTGTTTAATATGTGTGACAGAAATGAGTGGTGCATGAGAAAGAGCCTACCTTATGGGGGATGCGTTCAAATACGCCACCATTTGTGTGTATTGGGGAAACAGAGTATCATCAGCTTCAAGATACGCGATCATGTTGTGTTGACTTCTGAACCCCAATTCCAATTCTGATAGTTTAAACTTTGGTGCCATTGTTGAAAGCTGTTAAAATGATGGATGAAGATGAAGTTGATAAGAGAAAATTGTGTTAGACAAGAATTATAGGTACCCTGTTTAAAAATAGGAGCCAAATTTATAGGAGAAGAAAATGCATGCGATTGGCCCAAAAATAGGCAAGTATTTTCAAAACACAATCATGAAAATATTGAAAAAGAATAATTTTATCTCATACATTAAATGAAGTTTATCTGCTCCCAAAATTACGGCCTAAAAATATGTCAAAAAGTAACAACTGGGTAGGACCCATTGAGTGTCAACGGTAAAAAATAACCTATCAACGCCCAACGACTATAATCTTATCAACGTTTGCCATAGCCATGTCAGCGTCTAAATTGGTCACAACAACGCTTGGAAATATACTTGTCAGCGTCCAAAAACAAAAATGTTTAAAAATGAAAAATGACCTTAACAAAGTAATTTATCCTAGAGAATATAACCAAAAAGCTGATAATTATTATAGGGCGGCAAGCACTGTCCAGTTATGCACACTTGCTTATGCAAGATAGACATAACAGTCCTCTAGTGTCCCTTGCTAACCAAAACTCTTAACAACTAAGTTACATTATAAAATTCCTTGTTACTCCCAGGTAAATCCCATAACAAAATTAGTCCCAAGTCTCCCAACAGACCACAACCAATTCTAGGCCAAAAATGTCTTGGCAGCATGCATAGTATATCAACTTTGCATGCTACAGTGCCTCATGATTTAGTAAAACTAACTCATACTCACCTGTGGACACAATCTAGAATTGTGATAAGAGTATCATATGGATACCCAAACATCCTAAAGGTTCCTAAAACCTCCCCTTAAACTATGATACATAAGTTGCTAAAAACGTGCATGAACATAAAAATTTATGTCAAGATAGGAATTAAAAAATTCCAACCATCATCCATAAATAAAAACTTGTCCAAATGCTTCTCCAATGATCCATAAGCAACTCTGTATCCAATGGTATACTGCTAACACCACCTGCACATTTAGATTGAAAGCCACAAAACTAACATTTATTGCTGACAACGCCCCGATAACACATGACAGCGTTGAGGGAAGCTTTGTCAGCGTTAGACAATTATATTGCTGACAACGTTACAAAAACACTTATCAGCGTTCAAGCAACCTTTGTCAGTGTTAGAAAAATATAGTGTAAAATCTAAATCATCAATAAGACTAATAACAATGCATCATCCTGTACATACTTTTACAAAAAGACTCTAAAACACATATTATGTGAGATTGATCATTCCAATACTTGTTACCAAGTATTGAAACCTCCCAGCATCAAAAGGTTTAGTTAGTAAATCTGACACATTCTCCTCAGTGTCAACCCTATCTGGTTGTATTAAACCTTTTTCAAAACAATCTCTTATAAAATGGTGTCTAATTTCTATGTGTTTAGTTTTAGAATGATGTACAGGATTCTTAATGATGCATAAAGTGCTGTTATTGTCAACAAATATCTTGGTATGCATGAAATTATACCCATAGTCCAACAGCTGGTTCTGAATCCACAAAACTTGTCCACAACAAGCAGCTGCAGCCACATACCCAGCTTCAGTTGTAGAATTAGCCACCACTGTTTATTTCTTGCATTGCCAAGATATCAACCTGCTCCCAAGAAACTGACATCCACCAGTTGTAGATTTTCTATCAAACTTATCACCTCCATAGTCACTGTCTGAATATGCAATCAGCTCCAATGGTGAATCCTTTGGGTACCACAAACCAAGACTAGGATAGCATCTTAGGTACTTAAAGATCCTCTTCACAGCATAAAGATGACATTCTTTGGGAGTCACTTGATGGCGTGCACAAGCACACACAGCAAACATGATGTCAGGTCTGGAGGCTGTAAGATACATCAAGGATCCAATCATGGATCTATAGTGCCTGACATCAACATCTTTCCCATCTCTAATCTTTCCCCAAGGGTGTTCTCTATCCATAGGAGTAGTAGCCCTCTTTTCATGTGGAGAAAAACCAAACTTCTTCAAGATCTCAGCCACATATTTATCTTGGGAGATGAAGATACCATCTTCTTTCTGCTGAACCTGTAAACCAAGAAAGAAGTTCATCTCCCCCATAGCACTCATCTTGAATTTGTCTGTCATAAGCTTGGAGAAATCCTCACTCATCTTTGGATCAGTAGACCCAAAAATGATGTCATCAACATAGACCTGAACAAGCAACACATCCTTACCTTTCTTCTTTGTAAATAGTGTCTGATCTATGGTGCCCCTTTTGAATCCATTATCCACTAAGTAAGTAGACAAAGTACCATACCATGCTCTTGGGGCTTGATGAAGTCCATACATAGCCTTCTTGACTTTATACACTTTGTCTGGATTCTCTGGATCCTCAAAACCAGGAGGTTGCATCACATATACCTCCTCAACAATAGTTCCATAGAGGAAGGCACTCTTGACATCCATTTGATAGACAGTGAAGCCCATGCAGGATGCATAGGCTAAAAAGATCCTTATAGCTTCAATCCTTGCAACTGGTGCAAAGACTTCCTCATAGTCTATCCCCTCCTCTTGTGTATATCCCTGAGCCACTAATCTTGCCTTGTTTCTGACCACAATTCCTCTTTTATCTCTCTTGTTTCTTAGAACCCATCTTGTCCCTATAGGTCTGACATATCTAGGACAATCAACCAGCTCCCAAAAATCCTGAATTGCAAATTGGTGAAGCTCATCCTGCATTGCTTCCACCCAACTTGGTTCTTTGAGAGCATCAAATATTTTCTTGGGTTCCTGTTGTGACAGAAAACAGGCAAACAAACATGCTTGCACAAGAGGGGTATCAACCTTCTTGTGAATATTGGCAATAAACCCACCAAGACCTTGATGAGATCTTCTAGTCTGAACTGGAGTCATAATATCACCAATGATTTGAGAAGTGGGGTGATTCTTCATAGTGGAAGTGAGAACTCCTCCTTCAAAAAGTCTGGTGTCCTCAACCTCATTCTCCATGTTGCTAATATCTTCTTCATCAGACTCTCTTTCATCAACATGAGGATGAACCTCTTCATATATATTGGAAGGTTCACCTTGTTCAAAAATGGAAGAGAAAAGATGTGCAGAAGTGTTGTCAACGCATGAACTTTGTTTGTCAGCGCTTGGGCTAACAACGCTTGAACTGTTGTTGTCAAGTCTGAGCCATCAACGTCTGAATTGGTCTTGTCAGCGCTAGATTTGCCTTTGTCAGCGCCTGAAGGACCATGCATGTTTGTATCTGGTGGTACTTGGAGACCACCATTATCTTTACCAGCAGCAGCAGCAACAGCAAAAGCATCTGTCCAAATGGGAATTATAACATATTCTTGGATAGGAGATGACTTCTCTGCTTGTGATCCAACCTTCTCATGAACCTATGTACCTAAAACATCAACAACTTGTTCTTCCACAACATTTGAAGTTACCTTCACAATGTCTGGATTAGTGACAAGCATATAATTTAAAGTTCTAGATAAAGGTTCCAAGTCAAACAACCAATTAGGACCACTTTCAGGATCACTAGGTTTATTCTCTAAAAACCTAACATGTACTCTTTCAAGTATACGTTTTTCCTCTTTAAGATAAACCCTATATCCCTTGCTCTGCACTGAATACCCCATGAAGTAGCCTTCATCACCTTTTGCACTAAATTTACCTAAGGCATCACTAGTATCTAACACTACTACATGACAACCAAAAGGTCTGAGAAAACCAATATTAGGTTTTCTTCCCCAAAGTAACTCATAAGGTGTTTTGTTCTGAATTTTGTTAACCAATGCTCTATTTTGAACATAACAAGCTGTATTAACAGCCTCAGCCCAAAAGGCTATAGGAAAATGAGCATCATCCAACATTGTTCTGGCTGCTTCAATTAGGGTTCTATTTTTCCTCTCAGCAACCCCATTTTGCTGTGGGGTTCTGGCAACACTAAATTGCCTAGTAATTCCTTTCCTGGCACAGAAATCATCTAACTTTTTATTCCTAAATTCACCACCATTATCACTCCTAAGAATTTTAACTTCATTGCCTGATTTCTTCTCAATCTGAGTGATAAAATCAATTAAAGTGTCAGCTGTATCACTCTTCATAGCTAGAAAGAAGGTCCAAGTAAACCTAGAAAAGTCATCTGTGATGACAAAGCAATAGGACTTTCCATTCAAGCTTTCTATATTGGTTGGACCAAAGAGGTCCATATGAAGCAAATGAAGAGGTCTAGAACTAGAATGCACCTGTTTGGACTTGAATGAGACCTTGTGCTGCTTGCCTTTAAGACATGCAACACAAGAGTGGTCATTGTGGAAGGCCTTCTCAGGCAAACCATCAACCAAGCCAAGTCTCACAAGCCTGTTTATATTCTTAAAATTTATGTGCCCTAGTCTCCTGTGCCACAAATTACTCTCATCTACTGAAGCTTTAGCATAAAAACAAGACATATTGTTATTCATTCTATTCCCATTCAGATTCACATTGTATATGTCTTTATGCCTAGGTGTTCTATATTCAATATATTTCTCATCAGGGATCTTATAATCCTTACTTAACACCAAACATTCAGTATCAGTAAACATAACTTTATTTTTGTTATCACACACTTGTGATACACTAAAAATATTGTAATCAAGTTCTTTTACCAGAAATACGTTCTCAAAACGCAAGTTCTTGGTGAGAAGGGTTCCTTTGCCTGTGATAGTACCATATCCGCCTCCAAAGTAAACCTTATCACCATCCTTAATGGGAGTGAAGTTTGTAAGATAATCTTCCTTCCCTGTCATGTGCCTTGAGCATCCACTGTCCCAATATCCATAATCATTGACCTGTTTATGAATGCCCTGCACATAAAGAAAACAAATTAGTTTTCTTTGGGAACCCAAGCCTTAGAAGACTTGGATTCATCTGGTTGTTCAATAAGAACAGACTTAGTTCTCATAACAACCCCATTTTCATCCTTCTTAGGATGAAATACCCAGTTAACCCCAATAGGTTTTGTAATGACCTTTGAAATGTAATTAAATCTGTTGCAGGTCATTGAAATCCCATTATCATTAGGGTTTTGATCTTTCTTGGGTCTCCATGTTAAGCTTGAAGAAGCTTTAGACCCCTTACCCTATGGTTGCAAATATTTAGGTCTGGTCACGTTTCTGTCAGCGTTGGAATTGGTCTTATCAACGCTGCAATTAGCCTTGTCAGCGTTGAATCTAGGGTTTGCTACAGAAACCCATTGCCTATTAGACCAAGTATTTGTCTTTTGAAATGGTCTTTGTGCATGGGTGTTAGACCCTCTAGTAAAGAATAGGGCAGGTCTAATCACTTGTGGACTTTGTTGCACACAAGGTTTGGGTCTGACAACGTTTGACTTCCTAACAACGTTGACTTTGTTCCTGTCAGCGCTGAATTTGTTCCTGTAAGCGCTGACTTTGGGAGCGTTGACACACTTATATGCCAAATGTGAAAAGCTACCACAAGTGTAACAGGCTTTTCTAGACACAACCCTAGGTCTAGAAGAGAAGAAGCCTGTTCCATCATTGCTAACTTGGCTCTTAGGTGACCTAGTATTCCTATACATCTCTGCATACTTAATGCTAGGTTTTCTAATAGTGTTTGAGCCAAGGTTAACCGCTTTACCAGTGATTGGGTTAGTAACCTTAATGGGAGTTGACTCATTAGGACTTTCACATAGCAAGCCACCTTTAACAAATAATGTAGGGTTAGCTTTCTTCCGTTCATTCAGGTCAGTCAACTTTTGTTGATACTCTTCAACTGGGGTGACAACTCTTGGTGGAGGAATGAATTCCTCCTCTTGGAGTTCTGGCAAACCAGTCCAAGATAGATCCTTTTGTTGGACACCATAGAAGTCACCAGCTGGTGGTGGAACCACCGAATAGTCTTTCATCCCAATCCCAGTCATATCCTTAGGATCCCTTTGTTTACCCACACATTCTCCTAGGGTTTGTGTTGCCTTATCAAATCTTTGAATTTTAAGGCCAACATTGTCTTTGTTTTTAATGGCCTCATCTAACTTAGCCTGTAACTCACCATTAACCCTTTCCATGATGTTTCAAATATCCATACTAGCATTTAACTCATGTTTTAAGATATTTATTTTATCTTTCAAATCAAATTCCATTTTCTTGTAATCAGAAACTGTTTTCTCAGTTTGAGTGAGAGCTAGTTGGTAATTAGACAGTTTGCATCTCTCTGTACTCACATCACTTAATAATCTTAACACCTCTTTGTTAAGTTTCTCAGTATTTAACCTACAACATTTACTACAAAAAAGCATCATCGTATACCTCATTATCAGATGAAGAGGAGGAGTGTGCCATGAGAGCATATTCAACATGCTCTTCTTCTTCAATTTCAGGAACCAAAGCTTTATCCTCTTCCACATCCTTAGCCAGATAGCTCCAATCCCATCCCATACCATCAATTCCTTGAACTGCAACCATGGCTTTAGGATCCTGAGCTTTAACAACTTGACTTGAGGGTTTACCAGCATCAGATCTTCTAGGAGATCTGCATTCCCTCATGAAGTGCCCCATACGATGACAGTTGTAGCATTCAACTTTGGATTTATCAAATCCAGCTGTGTCCTTTGCATTGAAGGTCATCTTCTTCTTAAACCTTCTGTTCCACCTGTTTGCTCTTATACTAGCAAGAGCCATGTTCCACTTAATATCCATCTCTTCCAAGTGCTCATCACTTATCTGCTCAAGGTCCTCATATGTAATCACTGAACCATTGGGCAAAGAAGCAATATAAGCACATACGGTATCCAAATCCAAACCAGAAGGTTTAACTCTTGGTGAGTTACTTTTGAATGTGTCAGCGTCTGAAAAGGAGACGTTGACAGGACATGTTCCAGCGCTGACACATGATGATCCAGTAACTGGATGCATGTAGGAGTCCTTCTGATTGAATTGACCTTCACTATGAGAGAAGAAGGACATGTTACTGTTGGTAGACTTGCTTCCATGCTCTAAAAGAGTTTCATCTTCCAATAGCCTCAGTTTGTTGTAAATGTCATCAAACGTGGAACTTTTGTAAGTATTATTGGCAAGAATAGATTGATAGGTGTGTAAACACCCATCTTTTCTACCACTTAATTACAATAATAACCAGACCAAAACGTGTATTTTATGTCTTTTATGTCGGAATTATGCGTGGTTTGTGTTTTTGTTGTGATTTAGGACGAAATTGTGAAAAGTGGAGAAAACACGAGAATTCACGGGCATTCACGGCTTTTATTGAAGAAAAAGATGAAAGACGGAGTCGAGAAGTCAAAAGTGGAAAAAGAACGGAAGTCCAAGGCCAATTCTGAAGATTTATCGAAGAAAAAGTCAAAAGACGGAAGTTTATCAAAAGCCGAGAAACTCAAGTCTATTTTATTGAAGAAATTAAAGACGAGTTTAAAAGAAATCCCGAGCCACAAGTCATTAGAGTCCAAGTAAAGAAGATTAGAAGGAAAAAGGACTAATGGTGCAATTAATGAAGACTATATGCTTAAGGACCTAATGACGCAATTAAGAGAAAAGGAAGAAGGGGAGGAAGCTTCCTAATCCTCCCCTATAAATAGTTTAGATTGTTAATCATTTCATTTTGTTGGCTAATCGTGACAATTAGTCCTTCCACTTTTAATTACCTTGTCAATTTAAATACTTGTCCATTTAATTACCTTGTCTTGACCTTAATTACCATTTAATTCAAGTAAGTTTTTCTTTTTAGTTCTTGTCAAGCTTTATCTTTATCTTGTTAATCTCATTCTTCCTTTCTTATTCTTTGATTGCTATTGTTTATGTTTATGTTCTTGAATTTTGTTGATTTATTTAAGTGGGTTTTGATTATTTTGATTAAGTTTTGTGAGTTTGATTGTTTTGGATTGATTGTTTATGTTTAATAGATGTTAATTTGTTTATTTGATTTAATCTTGCGTTTGATCTAGCTTTGTTTTGGTTCAATTCGTGCTATTTTCTTATCCCTTGTTCTTCGGTTTATGGTTACTGTTCTTCCCCTGAGATCGAGCCCAGAAACATTCCGAGTAAGCTTTTGTTTGGAGGACTATTCGGAATATTCTATATTCCGAATAGCGGCTTTATATTCAGAGTAAGGGTTTTGCTGTGAGGCTTATTCGGAATATTCTATATTCCGAATAGGGATTCCGCATAGAAGCTTGTATTCCGAATTGAAGCAATATTCCGAATAGGCTGGATTTTCCGAATAGGTTGGATATTCCGAATAGGCTGGATTTTCCGAATAGGTTGGATTTTCCGAATAGGCCAAATATTCCGAGTAGAACTTTATTCCGAATAGGGACTGATATTCCGAGTAGAGAGATATTCCGAATAGGAGGATTATTCCGAATAGGGTTTTGTTTTCCGCATAAGGAACTATTCCGAATAGGCACTTTTTTCCGCATAGTGACAGTATTCCGAATAGGGGTTTTATTCCGGATAGGGACTTATTATTTTCAGTTTCTTTCATTTTAGCATTTAATTTCGAGCTTTAATTTTCCTGCCTTTTAATTTTAGTTGCGTTTTAAGTTTACCTAAGTTAGATTTAAGTTTGCGTTATTTACATTATTGCCCTTTAATTTTAGTCTTGCTTTTAAATACTCGCACTTTACTTTAATTAGACTTAGATTTATTTTAAAGTCATTTACTTTAATTGTTCTGCACCTTTAATTTTAAACACTACAACGACACACTTTTGTTCCACCAAAGTTCAACTGAGTCACACATTAAACGCAAGTTTTTCAATTCGAAGAGACATACTTAAACGAATCTTTTTAACCTGAGTAAAATCTAGTTATCAAATGGCGCCGCTGCCGGCTCTTTTCGTAAAGATCAACAGTTTTCTGTGAGAGACACGTTGCTTTTTGGGATCCGTTCACTTGTGAACGTTATTTTTCTTGCATAAAAAATTAAAAAAAAAATCATAAAAAAATTAAAAAATTAAAAAATACATAAAAATTAAAAATTTCAAAAATCCAAAAAGATTTTATCTTTCTTGTGTATATATATTGTCTTTGTGTTTGGTTTTGTTTTCTT
Organism: Glebionis coronaria; assembly: GCA_025667525.1. Lineage (NCBI taxonomy): Eukaryota > Viridiplantae > Streptophyta > Magnoliopsida > Asterales > Asteraceae > Glebionis > Glebionis coronaria. The sequence continues at coordinate 71,357,850 of CM046874.1, forward strand.
TTGCATTTTCAGGTGTATGCGTACTAGATCTTCTAATTATCAAGAGCCCGAGCCTCAAGAAGATTTAGATATGGCAGGTGTCAACAACAACAACAACATGCCACCACACCTCAATAATAATAATAATAACAACAATGCTCTTCCACAGCCCGATCTTCGGACCATGGAGGAACTTTGTCAACCAACCATGTTTGGACGAGGAGGACCGATTGCGCCGATGCAAATCAACGCTCCTGAGTTTTCGTTGAAGCACCACATGATTCAGCAAGTACAAACAAACCCATTTAGAGGATTGCCTGATGATGATGCCAACAAACACCTCGACAAGTTCATTACAATCACCCAAAGCATGAAGTTGGCTGGTGCCACAATGGATGAGCTTCGCCTACAACTCTTTCCACACACTCTATTACATCATGCCGAGAAATGGTTTGATCGTCTCCCGAAGAATTCTATTCACACTTGGGATGACATGACTCAACGCTTTTTGTCGCGCTACTTTCCACCATCCATGGTCACAAGCCTTCGCAGTCAGATCAGCGGTTTCATGCAAGACCCTGATGAATCTCTTTTTGACGCTTGGGAGCGATATAATGTCTTGATCGACCGTTGTCCAAACCACAACATGCTTCCGGTCACCTTGATCGATACTTTCTACAACGGATTGACTTTTCGAGATCGTGATACGATCAATGCAGCCGCCGGTGGCACATTCATGAAAAGGAGACCCGAGGAGTGTAGAGAGTTAATTGAAAACATGACTACTCATCATAAGAACTGGGATTCCTCTGCTTCTTCTAGAAACAACACGAGAGTCAATGTTTCTTCTACCTCAGCAAACCCTGAGATGACCGAACTCACCCGCATGATGGCTGAAATGAGCAAAAGTATTACGCTTCTCGCTTTAAACCAACAACAACAACAAGTTAAAGCAGTTGCTAATCCTTGTGAAACATGTGGCGGTCCTCACTCATACACCGATTGTCCTTCGACACAAGGAAATCCGGAAAATGTGTATGCAGCTTACGGTAATTATTCACCGGAAAATTACCAAGCTAGACAACAAGGGGATAGAAATCTGCTGAGCTATCGTTCCAACAACTACCTTTCACCCGGTTTTTCTCCTCAAAACCAAAACCCCGCCAACAACTACAATAGAAGCAACCAAATACCACCAAGAGCTTCTAACCCTTATCAACCACCCACCCAACAACACCCACCCATTAATCCCGATGTTGACACCATCATGAGAACTCAAGGTGAGCAAATCAAGAATCTACAAAGCCAAATAATCAATTTGAAAGGAGATATCTTGAAGCAAGGTAATGACATCAGAACCGAGGTTCGTGATAATCTTCAATCCTCCTTCATCACTCAAACAACTGAATTAAAAAATCTGTTGGCTAGTTTCTTGCCCGAAGCTCAACCTTCTTCTTCTTCGGGTTCTCTACCTTCAAACACCGTCACTAATCCGCGAGCTAATGTGAGTGCTATAACTACGCGTAGTGGAATTACCATTGTCAATCCACCTGACTCACCACCATCATCTACACCTCCTCCACCACCATATATCCCTACTCCTCTTACACTTAGTGATAGTACACCATTACCGTCTCCGCCTCGTCATGACGATGTATCTCGGAAGGACCCTTCAACATCACAACCTTCACCACCTACACCTTCACCTAACCCTTATCAACCCAGAATCCCATACCCTTCTCGCATAGGCAAGACCAATGATCTAACCAAGAATGACTGCCAAGTATCGAAATATGTGGATATGCTATCTAAAATGACCATCAACATTAGCCTTGTTGAAGCACTTTGCCACATGCCGAAATTTATCAAAGCATTCAAGGAATTGCTTAGCAAGAAGGAGAAGCTGATTGAACTCGCCAACACACGCTTAAATGAAAACTGCTCTGCAGTCCTTCTTAGAGAACTTCCAGAAAAGCTTGGAGATCCCGGTCGTTTTGTGTTGCCTTGCGTGTTCAACAAAACTGAAGAATTTACTGCCCTTGCTGATCTCGGGGCTAGTATTAATCTTATGCCTGTGAGTGTTTGGAAAACACTATCATTGCCCGATCTCATTCCTACAAAGATGACTCTCGAACTTGCAAATCGCACTCTCGCTTACCCCGTTGGTATAGCCGAAGACGTGTTTATCAAAGTTGGCACATTTACTTTCCCGGTCGATTTTGTTGTAGTTGATTATGAAATGGACCCTCGTATTCCTTTAATACTTGGTTGGCCATTCTTGATAACCGGACGTGCTTTAATAGATGTGGCCGAAGGTGAGTTAATCTTACGAGTCGGGGATGATTCAAAAGTTTTTAAAATGGGGAAGCTTACAGGAAAATCCTTTGGAGGCCGAGAATCAGTGAATATGATAAATGTGCTCGATGACTTTACCGTCTTCGATAATCCTTTATTCGAGTCTTCCACTGATAATCCACTCTTTGAAGATGATGTGGATGATTCTCTCCCTACTTTGGACGCTTCTCCCATTTATGATTCTCAACCGGTCTTCGATGCTTATGATGATGATGATTCTAGCTCAGACTCGGATAATTTTGATTGTACTTCTGAGTATCCCGAGCTGCCCACTTTCGATGATTTTGAAGAGGCTGATACTCTATCGAGCGATTCTTCACATGATGAAGATCCTCCGCCATCACTCGATCCTACTTTGGACGATTATTCATTTGAGGAATATTTCTCTGAATTTCTGAACACATACTTCCCTCATGAGAGTGATGCTCCTCCTTTGGACTTTGAAGATTATCGTCTTGATCCTACTTTGGATTTAAAGAGCATTTTGTCCAAGGAGAAGAAACCGGTCGACACCGAAATCTGTTGCACTTATGATTTGACACCTCTTTGTCCCACTTCTGAGGACGAGGTTGTGCTTCTTTGCGGATCTTCTTCACACTCGGCTGAGCCTGAGTGCTATTTTCCCTTAAAGGAAAAGGTGTTCGACCCTGGTATTGAAGTCTTTAAGCCATCTCAGTATCCACCTGATGAAATAAAAGGAAAAATCTTTAGAAATTTTGAAGACATGCTTGCACCGCTTCCTACTTGCTTCCACCGTGCTCCATCACTGATTAAGGGAACCCTGCCTACTCTTCTTTGGCTTGCCTTGTTCGCCTTAAGCTTGTGTTATTTGCTCGATGAAAACTATGTCTTTGATCCTGGTGGATGTGTTTCATGCTACTTCTGTTGATGATCAAGGTCGAGTCAGGCTAACGACTCGGTAAACAAAAACCAAGCGCTTCTTAGGAGACAACCCATGCATCTATCTTTTTGCTTTCTTTACCATAAGTGTAGGGGGGACCCTTTGGATTGCTATTTCCTCTCCTCACTTCTTAATCAGGGATTCGAGCTTCAATGATCCACTCTTGATGATTCTTGACGACCCGTGATTCCATGTTCTACTTTATCCCGGTTCTATCCTAAACTCTTTTTGATTCACTATTTTATATTTTCTCAATATTAAAATAGGAATCTCTTTAGTTGTCTTTTCCTTAGCAAGATTTAAACAACGTGCACAATGTCCTAAGTGTAGGGGAGTTTACTCCCACATGCTTAAACATTGAGGACAATGTTTATCTTAAGTGTAGGGGGGGGACTTCTATCGAAGTTAAGTGGTCTTTTCCTTGTATTTGTCCTCATTTTAACCGAAAAATCAATTTTTCGACATTTTTCAAAATTTTTGATCTATTTTGGCCTATTAGTTTTTACCTTTGTATGGTTATTTTCTTTCTTTGCTAGAATAAATGTTTAATAAGTGGTTTTAATTTTCAAACGTTGTGAATCTTTTGACTCAATCCGAGCTAGTATCCTTAACGTGTTTAAGTCAAGTTTTGCTAGGCTTTTATATAGGGAGCTATAAAACGCGAAAGTCTTAACTCTCACGGGTTAAGAACAAGAACTTTTCGTAAGTTCCTATAATTGATCCTAGAGAGTCGTTTATCAAGGGAACTTTAAAATGCGATTTCTAAACTTGAAAAAGTCTAAGAATTTGCAAGATCCTATAAACGACTCGAAAACCCAAAACTTTGATTTAATAGGCTAAGTATCCACGAGTCTCATTACTTGAGATTTTAAACTGTGGAGAACGAGAGATGATAGAGCCAATTATAAGTTCGGTATTCTTTCGTGAATTTAAGTGAGTTAATTATAAGCCTATTCTCCCATCGCTTGCTAATAAATTTATCTGCTAATAAATAAGGTTGTACGATTTGAAAAGTTACTTAGCTTCTAGCCCCAGATCGTTTAAAAGTTGCTCGGTAATGACAAGAGTTCATAGCCAAGGCATAACTTATGAAGCGGGGCGCGAAGATTGGCGAGTCCGAAAAGGCCCTAACAAGGCATGAGGGCTATGTTTTGTTGCTAAAGATCCAAAAGTGATGTGAAGAATCATTTATCGAAAATCAATATGAAGGATCGAGACACACGACGAAAAGCAAAAACTCCCAAAAAGTCATGGAGAAGTGTATCCGAAAAGACCCTAACAAGGTATGAGGATAAATAGATCCAAGTCAATAAAGGAGGCGGATCGTTGTATATCAAAATCCAAAATAAAGATTGGAGAAAAATGAAGGAGTCGTGGTCCATATATGAAGAATCTCTCAAAAATTCCAAGTGAAGAAATTCCAATTATGAAGAGAAGACCATTATTTCATGAACGTCTCTCAAGATTTGAAGTATGAAGTCGCTGCCAAATATCGGCTCGAGAAAGGTCTCAAATCGCGAACCAAGTTATGCCAAGATATGAACTTTTTGATATCCCGAGAAGCAGTTTTAAAAGATTTGGTCCTTTAGCTAACTATTGATTAAATCGTGCACTTTATTTTCAGACTAAATAATTATCGAAATAAGTCAAACAATGCATCTTCGTGATCATTCAAGACAAATAATAAAATATAAGAGATACCCATAGGAATAAGGGAGTCTAAGTGAATAATTGGCCCACATGAGTTCGTGTTAGTTTACTAACTTATAATAACAATGATCTCGTTTTAATCTTGGTTTGGAGAAAGTGAAAAGTTGAGGATGATGATTATTCATGACATTTTCAAAACCCAAGGTATGCTTTTAATTTATAATTTTCTATCTCTTTAATAAAGGCCAATGTGGATTGATTATGATGAAAAGTGTAAACATGCTTTGTAACTAATGCATTGCATGAGGACATTGCAATGGTCAAGTGTAGGGGATTTGATAGGTGTGTAAACACCCATCTTTTCTACCACTTAATTACAATAATAACCGGACCAAAACGTGTATTTTATGTCTTTTATGTCGGAATTATGCGTGGTTTGTGTTTTTGTTGTGATTTAGGACGAAATTGTGAAAAGTGGAGAAAACACGAGAACTCACGGGCATTCACAGCTTTTATTGAAGAAAAAGATGAAAGACGGAGTCGAGAAGTCAAAAGTGGAAAAAGAACGGAAGTCCAAGGCCAATTCTGAAGATTTATCGAAGAAAAAGTCAAAAGACGGAAGTTTATCAAAAGCCGAGAAACTCAAGTCTATTTTATTGAAGAAATTAAAGACGAGTTTAAAAGAAATCCCGAGCCACAAGTCATTAGAGTCCAAGTAAAGAAGATTAGAAGGAAAAAGGACTAATGGTGCAATTAATGAAGACTATATGCTTAAGGACCTAATGACGCAATTAAGAGAAAAGGAAGAAGGGGAGGAAGCTTCCTAATCCTCCCCTATAAATAGTTTAGATTGTTAATCATTTCATTTTGTTGGCTAATCGTGACAATTAGTCCTTCCACTTTTAATTACCTTGTCAATTTAAATACTTGTCCATTTAATTACCTTGTCTTGCACCTTAATTACCATTTAATTCAAGTAAGTTTTTCTTTTTAATTCTTGTCAAGCTTTATCTTTATCTTGTTAATCTCATTCTTCCTTTCTTATTCTTTGATTGTTATTGTTTATGTTTATGTTCTTGAATTTTGTTGATTTATTTAAGTGGGTTTTGATTATTTTGATTAAGTTTTGTGAGTTTGATTGTTTTGGATTGATTGTTTATGTTTAATAGATGTTAATTTGTTTATTTGATTTAATCTTGCGTTTGATCTAGCTTTGTTTTGGTTCAATTCGTTCTATTTTCTTATCCCTTGTTCTTCGGTTTATGGTTACTGTTCTTCCCCTGAGATCGAGCCCAGAAACATTCCGAGTAAGCTTTTGTTTGGAGGACTATTCGGAATATTCTATATTCCGAATAGCGGCTTTATATTCAGAGTAAGGGTTTTGCTGTGAGGCTTATTCGGAATATTCTATATTCCGAATAGGAATTCCGCATAGAAGCTTGTATTCCGAATTGAAGCAATATTCCGAATAGGCTGGATTTTCCGAATAGGTTGGATATTCCGAATAGGCTGGATTTTCCGAATAGGTTGGATTTTCCGAATAGGCCAAATATTCCGAGTAGAACTTTATTCCGAATAGGGACTGATATTCCGAGTAGAGAGATATTCCGAATAGGAGGATTATTCCGAATAGGGTTTTGTTTTCCGCATAAGGAACTATTCCGAATAGGCACTTTTTTCCGCATAGTGACAGTATTCCGAATAGGGGTTTTATTCCGGATAGGGACTTATTATTTTCAGTTTCTTTCATTTTAGCATTTAATTTCGAGCTTTAATTTTCCTGCCTTTTAATTTTAGTTGCGTTTTAAGTTTACCTAAGTTAGATTTAAGTTTGCTTTATTTACATTATTGCCCTTTAATTTTAGTCTTGCTTTTAAATACTCGCACTTTACTTTAATTAGACTTAGATTTATTTTAAAGTCATTTACTTTAATTGTTCTGCACCTTTAATTTTAAACACTACAACGACACACTTTTGTTCCACCAAAGTTCAACTGAGTCACAAGTTTTTCAATTCGAAGAGACATACTTAAACGAATCTTTTTAACCTGAGTAAACTCTAGTTATCATAGATCTTGCCTCAATCTTCCATGCCTCACCAAGACTTTTAAGAAAAGTAGCATTAATGTCAACATCACCAAGTTGTGTCCCCATGAAGGATAATTTGCTTGTAATGTCAAGAAATCTTCTTCTCACACTGCTCAGCTTCTCATTGGGTTGAGCTTTGAAAACAGCATAATCATGCATGAGTTGTTTCTTCTTTTCTTCCTTAGTGTCTACATTGCCACCATATGCAACTTCAAGAGCTTCCCAAAGGTCTTTAGCAGATTCATAACCTCTATATTTATGCTGGTTCTCTTGTCCCAACGAGAGTTTCAGAATATTTAGGGTTTTCATGTCAACCCTTTTCTTTGCTATGTCTTCAGCAGACACAGCTCTACCATCTTCATGCTTTTCTTTCTTATCTTCCCTAGAACATCCAGCAACAGCTGCTCTTCTAGAAATAGCATCAGCAATCTTTTGGGCTTTATTGAATGTGTTTCCATATTCAATAATCTCCCAGAGTGTGTAGTCATAGATCCCTAGATATTGCTCAAAGTTGGATTTCCACAATTCAAAGTTGGTTGCATCAAGCATGGGAATCTTGATGTTTGGTAAAGGTGAGGAGGTGGAGGTTAGTTCTGAATTTGACATGATGTTGTTAGGGTTTTTGAAAAAATTAGGGTTTTGGTGATTTTTAGGGTTCTTGTGTTCTTTAAGATCAAAAGTTCCTCAACAAGCTCTGATACCACTTGTTGATCCCAAACTTAGATCGATTTAGCTTTGTATACGAGATTAGATCAAGTAATACACTTAGAGAAACCTTTGTATATGTTTATGATAATTTAAGTGTTATGCGGAATTAACACTTAAACAAGAGCACACACGATATAAACAAACTTTCACTTTGATTAATGATATCAAACTTGCTTACAATGAAAGTAGTTTACGAATGAAAAACTTATATCGAACATTAACCTAAAGGTCTTCTTTTATAGACATAAGAAGCCTTGTACAATAATCTACGTATCAACTATTCTAGGTAAAGATAAATATAGAAAATACATTGTTGTTCCTATCTTTACTAGAAGTAATCTAGAATACAATAAACGCGTAGAGTATATCTTCCCATTAGTGCTTGTCTTCAATGTATCAACGCTTGACTTTATCTGTCAACGCTTGAGCTGTCAGCGTTTGTTTTGCTCCTGTCAACGCTTGTTTTACTCTTGTCAGCGCTCAAGTAGATTGGCTATAATTTATTCCCAACAGTATCAGAGCCTGGGAGAGTCTCTGTACAAGAAGAATCACTTTTTCTTTTTACTAACATCTTTGGTTAATCATGTCCGCCTCTAGTTCTACTCAAACAGAAGAAGAGAGCACCCCTAAAACACAGCAACCTCAGTAGATCGTTGCTACAGTTTCCAATACAAATGGAAAATTTCCTCTTTTGAAAAAGGATGAGTATGATAGCTAGGCAATGAAGATGGACTGCTGGATCACCAACACTGATCTAGACCTCTGGAAAATTATTCAGAATGGGAACAGTAAGAGGTTTACTGGAAGAGACAAGAATGGTAATATCATCCTTCTTGATCCTAAAACTCATGAAGAAATCACAGCTGTTCAGAAGGAGATCAAAGCAAAAACTATTTTACTTCAGTCTCTTCCTGATGATCACATGGGTGACTCTTATCACTTGTATGATGTTAGAGAGATTTGGAATGGAGTAAAAGCAAGGTTTGGAGGGAATGAGGAATAATGCGCAGATCCATGCTAAGAGATGAATTCACAGAATTCAAGATTTCTGAAACTGAAGGTATTCATCAACGGTATGATAGGTTCCAAAAGATACTTAGCCAGTTGAATCAACTCAGGTCTAAACCTGACAATGGAGATATCAATGCCAGGTTTCTTAGAGCCTTACCTTACTGTAGATTTGCTAAATATGATCCGGTGGTCTAATATGGTGGAATATGGTGGTGGTAGCCATTGTTAAGTTTAGAGAGAGAAAGGTTGAATGTGTGTGAAAATGTAAATGTATTAAGAATGATAAAAACACAAGCAACACCCCTCCTTGGAAGCTAAGGAGGGGTATATATAGCCACACACACAACATAAACTATACAACGAACCTAGTCTAGTCTAAACGTGTGTGACTATGATAACTAATGGGAATTCTTAAATGTCGTCACATAAAGTGAGTTTCCAACAATCTTCCCCCATGGGACGACGTGTAGAATTCCTTACAATATTCTTCCTAACAAGTACATAATGATTAAGAACAAGAGCTTTCATGAAGCGTCCAATGCTGATGAAGTCTTCTGAGGCCTTCGTCTTCAAAACGACTCATCTTTAAAGTAACTTGTAGAAGAAATACTGTAACGGCACGAGCTAAGTAACCCATACACTTCTGGTTAAGGAGAAGCTTCTGAATTAGCTTCCCCCTAATTCATGCCACATAAACTTGATGTAGAAGCTTTTAAATAGCTTCCCCCTAAATCGACAATCCTCGTAAGCAACTTCAAAGCTTTCAATAAAGCTTAGAATGATTAAGCGCACAGCGGAATCTAACAAGCAAATCCCATCATATAACATGATAACGTTGCTAAGAGGAATTGAAAGTAAGGGGTACACCAAGTAGATCAACAACTTTTCTTCTCACGCTTGAATAATTCTTCTGAATTTTTCTTCCCCCTGAGAGTTCAAGTAATGCATACCAGAAAGAATCAAGACATTTCTTTCTCCACATTGTTGAAGAAAGTAAATCAATCCCAATTATGAAGCTCAAATACTGAAGTGGACACTTTATCCCATTCATGAAGTTGACATCGTAACACCATAGTCAATTAAGTCCTAGAAATGCACATATCTTCTTCCAGAGATGCACCAGAGTCAATTAAGTCCCGGGAATGCATATAGGATAATGATGATGTTTAATTGCAACAATCAAACAATTAAACCTCGAATCAGTAGTGTACCGTTTGGAGATTGATAACGCCACGAGTTAAAACACTGATTTTCTCTGCGGCTATGACAAATGTCATCCCGGAATGTCTTCAAATCAAAAGAAGGTATGAAGTTCTTCACGTGTACTCGTTGTGCATTCAATGTGTCTTCTTCTTCCCCCTTGATGGTTTCGAAACTCGGAACCATCAATAAATCGTATGCACATGAACCTGAAATCTCGTGAGAATAATAAATAAGCTGAATTATATATTTTGTTAGAATCAGCTGTTGATCGAAAATCTCTTCTCATAAACTCTCCATGGCCACCTTTACCAACCCACTTGAAAGCAATTTGAAGTGACCACTGATTGAATGAACCAGATACATCAAACATGAAGCTGAATAAAAATCCTTCGATCTTGTGACTTAAGCTTACACTATTGTTGAATGAAGAACGGTGGACAAATCTCTAAGTACCCAATGCATCACTGAAGATGTCTATAAGCACAACACCTCTTGAAATTATCCACGTCGACTATGCGCGTGACACTGAGTACAACAAAGTAACCCCTTTAAGTGATAGTTATCCGAGTCATCAACCATCCACCCCGAACCCGGAAACCAAATAAACAAGTCTTCATTCTAATATGAAGCACGAGCAAGTTATCTTTGAAAGATAAAATAAGTACACGCCTTCAAAAAATCCGTCTTCAACGTCATGTAAGTAATACCCGATCAAACAAAATCTGTAGCCACGAAAAAATCGCCCAATTTTTCTTTGGTCTCGTCTCAAATAAATTCTCGTCACATTTGTCTCGTCACGTTGTCACGTCACTTTGTCACATCATTAACCCAAATACAAAAAAAATTATTAGTAAACTTACTAATAAATTTTATATAGCCGATGTCCTTTCATCATCTAATATCATTCGAACTATAATGTTGGATTATATGCTCATTCTTTGTAACCAACATATAGGCATACAATATAGGCGAGTGAAGTAATATTCCAAATTTCAAACAAATTTAGTAATCAGCCCATCACCTATTATATGCACACCTATTATATGGACCGACCAACATGTATTAAAACATGTGTAAGAAATTCGTATGCCCCATGACTAACAACTTGTTCGGCCCACATAAGCAATAGCAATACCGGTCCATCATGTTGTTACAATATAATATCACCACAACCCTAATCATTCTCTCATAACTTACCCTAATCACAACTTATCAAGACCTCCGCCCCCTAACTTTTCTCCTTTATCAGTCGATAAAAGAAAATCATCTCAAATCTAATCTCATCTCTTTTCTCAAATCTTCACATCATAAACAAAATCTGCCCATCTCATACATCATCATCCGTGTACAGAGATCATACCTCAAAACACAATCTCACAATCATTCACTGATATATAAACTCAAACCAAATAACAACTCGATCCGAAGTCAGATATACCATATCAAACGAACCATAAAAAATGAAGAATCAAGAAGAAAAAGTCTTCTAGATCTCTATATTGAGGTCTCGGGTAGGTGTATTGATTATGATTGCATGTGTTCTATTTGTGTAAAAACGAATCAAATACGAACTAAACACACTTGTTTAAGTTCTGATTAATGATGATTCGAATATCAAAGGTGTTTTCACCTCACAAAGATTGATGATGATTTGTTTTGCTTATTTGTTTAGTGAATCAAAACAAGGAAAATATTCTAACATGATTGTTATACATATTTTCTTTAAATTCGAAAATCAAATGAGAGAAAATACTCTTGTCGGATCGATGAGGAGAGATGTTTAAACACTCACGATCTTTAAAGATCTGTGGTATATGTGAACTAATCTGAGATCTATTTTTCGAGTCTTGATGTATAGAGGGAATTAGGTGACGATGGGTTAGGATAGTTATGGTGTTGTGGAGGTATAAGGTTGGCTGTTGAGTCGACTCAGTGAGTTAACCGAGTCAACTCGGTAATTACTGAGTTGACTCGGTTGCGATGGATTTGGTTTTAGTCACATTTTTGGTCCACTGGTTATATAGAAACAGTCTCAATGGTAAAAAAATAAAACCCATCGCAATGTGAACTGTTTTCATCGCAATGAAAACTGTTTTTTTATCGGAATGTTTTTTATTTCCATCGTAATGTTATCAAAATGAAGTCCATCGTAATGAGTCCTCTACACCCCATCGGCATGCGTTCCATCGGAATGCGTTCCATCGGAATGCGTTCCATCGGAATGCACCGACTGTGTTCCATCGGAATATTCGATCGCAATGTAGAAACCAAAGGTTTTTGCGATCGCAATATTCCGATCTGAATGTTACCATCTCAATATCTGAAAACCTTATCCAAAAGTTGTACTTTTTTTTTCCATTTTTCAAGGATCTTGTTTCTGGGTATGATTTTTCTGGCAAATCTGGGTTTCTGGGGCAAGATCTTCATCAACAGGAAAATAAAGAAACCCATAAAAACTGTTAAAACCAGATATCAAATATTACATTTGATAATATCAGATATAAGTATAATATTAGATATGAAAAAATGAAACCATGAGACAAAATGATAAATTCGGATATGAGAATGATGATAACCATGCTGGACTGTGTGTAACCAACTGTTTTGGGACCAAGTTGCAATGAAAACTGATTTGAGACAAGAATAATACGACTGCCGTGACAAAAAAAAAGACAAATTTTAGACAGAATTTGACCATTGTGACAAAAAAAAAATCAATAAATCGAGACACAAAAAAAATGTTTAGACCACCAAATCGAAACAAAAACATGATCCAAGGAATGAACCAAGGCTCTGATGCCAAATGTAGATTTGCTAAATATGATCCGATGGTCTAATGTGGTGGAATATGGTGGTGGTAGCCATTGTTAAGTTTAGAGAGAGAAAGGTTGAATGTGTGTGAAAATGTAAATGTATTAAGAATGATAAAAACACAAGCAACACCCCTCCTTAGAAGCTAAGGAGGGGTATATATAGCCACACACACAACATAAACTATACAACAAACCTAGTCTAGTCTAAACGTGTGTGACCATGATAACTAATGGGAATTCTTAAATGTCGTCACATAAAGTGAGTTTCCAATACTTACTCATGGAATCGGGTAGTAATCTCTCTCAAAGCAAAAGGTGGCCTTGACTATCTTAATTTTGATGATCTGTTTTATAAGCTTAAAAATTTTGAGCCTCATGTGAGAGGATACTCAAGTGATTCTTTTCCTACTACTGCTAACTCTGCTTTTGTGAGTTCCATGGGATTTAGTCCCATGTCTTATGCTAGTAGCCCAAGCTATACTGTGTCTTCTCAGCATACTTCTACTCAGCAAACTTATACTCCTGAACCAAAAGCCAAGTCTGGTAGCATGGTAGAAGCTGTTCTTCACTCTTTTGTTGCTGATGTTAATCCACAACAGCAGCTTGCTTTTGATGACTTCAAACAGGTTGATAAACTTAACCTAGATGAAATTGATATCAAGTGGCAGATGGCCATGCTCACTCTCCGGGTTCAAAAGTTTGAGAAGAAAGCCGGTCAAAAGTTTAACTACAACCCAAGAGAGCCAGCAAGGTTTGATAGAAGCAAGGTTAGATGTTATAACTGCCAGCAGCAAGGTCACTTTTCTAGGGCATGCCCTAACAAGAATGACCAAGAGAAGAATAGGTATTCAGCCTTCAAGGTTCAGGAGGTCAAGGATGACAAGAAAGCTTTGGTGTCTGTTGACTCTATGGTTAACTGGAGTGATCATCAGAATGCTACCTTAGAAACATCTGAACCTTCTACTGACGTGTTTGCAATGATTGCTGGGAATCTATCTGATGCCGAGGAAGCAGAAGAATTTGCTTTTATGGGCATCTCACCTCAGGTAAAAAATTGCCCTCTTGGTTGTCATGATAAATATTCAGAACTGTTGTCTCAATACAATGAATTAAATGACAAAATGATAAGTATTTCTTAGATGTTCCAGCATATAAGAATTGTTTAAAAACATTGGAACAACAAAAGAGGTGGCTTCAAGATACTCAACGAGAATATGAGGATAAAATTAGAATTCTGAATATTGATTTAGAAAACACCACCAATATGCTTAGATACACTGAAAAAGTAAAAGATGACAGTATCAAGGATAAGCAAGACATGCAAGAAAAATTGGATGCTACACTTTTAAGATTTGAATAATGGAAAAATACACCTAAGAATCTTTCAAAGTTAATTGATAGTAGCATGTCTGGTAGGACTAAGAGAGGTTTAGGATTTGATAAATATATTGATTCAGAAGATGTGTTTGATTTATCTTTTTCAAGCGTCTTTAATCCTGACAAGGAGGAGGAGGGAAAACCTAGCTACAATAGGTTTCAACCAGCTGCAACAATGCATGCTGTCCCTCCACCTCTTACAGGAACTTTTATACCCATATCTAGGCATACTGACTTGGATGGATCACAGATGCATGAGTCTCCAAAAAGCTCTACTAATACTAATGACTTTGTCTCTTGTACTTTCAGTGACAAAGCCAGTGACTCTACACTTGTGGTTCAAGTGAAGAGTCAAGACCTACAAGCTCCAAGACAAATGACCCTGCTGCTACTAGTGCTAGGAAGAGTGAAGAGAGAGTTGATTCTACTTCAACTGTGTCTAGTTCTAGTTTATTGAGTCCTGGAATGTTGATTTTCCTAGAGTTGTGTGTAATAAATTTAGCAGTATGAAACAATGTCATTTGAATAAAAGGTCTGTTAAAACATGCTTTGTTTGTGGAAGTAAATTTCATTTGATTAAAGATTGTGATTTTTATGATCAACCTCCTTTTGTTTATCAAACTTATCCTGCTCCTGGTCCACCAGGAGTTGCTCCATATTCTTCTAGAAGAGTAAACCCATGTGCCCAATCTTATTCTTCTTCTAGAACGACCTCTCCTTTAGCTTCTGATCTTTGGAGAACCAATGGTTTCACCCATAATAGACCAACCAGCAACTATTTTCAGAACTTTAATCAGAATTATGCTTTTAATTTAGACCAAATGTATTTTGGGTTGGGAAATTTGGGTACTGCTGTTAAGCCCTCAGCAGGTTGTTCTTGGTCAAACAATAACACCCATATAATGAATAGGCAACCAAAGAACAACAGTAGATCAAATCAATCTTCTTGTATATCTACAAAAGATCCACAAGGCAGACTCAAACCTGAAAAGGTCTGGGTCCCCTTAAGACACTAATTTTTATATATATTTTTTTCTTGTTTTTGTAGGTTACTCCATACCAAGATCCTACTCTAGGAATAGTTGATAGTGGATGCTCTAGAAGCAGACACGGAATAAAGGACTTCTATCTAACTTTGTACCATTTCAAGGCGGAAAGGTCTACTTTGGAGGTGGTGAAGGAAGGATCACTGGCAAAGGGACGATACAGACACCTAACCTTAATTTTGAGCAGGTCTACTATGTGGAAGCACTTCAACACTTCAACTTGATCTATGTATCACAGATTTGTGATAAGAAGCAGTTTGTCCTCTTTACGTATACTGATGCACTGGTGTTATCCAAAGACTTTAAGCTCCCAGATGACTCTCAAGTTCTACTCAGAATCCCTAGAAGACACAATCTCTATAGTATCAAGCTGAATGAAGTTAATCCTACTGGTCAACTAGCTTGTTTGGTTGCTAAAGCCTTAGAAGATGAAGCCACTAAATGGCATAGAAGGATGGGACATGTAAACTTCAAGACCATTCACAAATTAGCAAATATGAACTTGGTCTCCGGTTTACCTCCCAAAACTTTCAGAGATGACATAAATTGCCTTGCATGCAGCAAAGGCAAACAACATAAAGCATCCTTCAAGGGCATTACTGCTCTTAGTCTCAAAACTGAACCATTGCAGCTACTACACATGGATTTATTTGGTCCTACCTCCATTAGGAGCATTGACCACAAACAATACTGTCTTGTGGTAACTGACAGGTATAGCAGGTTTACGTGGGTTTTCTTTCTAGCTGCCAAAAACGAGACCTACTCAACTCTCAAAGATTTCATTACACTCATTGAGAATCAGCTGTCCAAGAAGGTGAAAGGTATCCGATGTGATAATGGAACAGAATTCAAAAATGCAGACCTCATAGCACATTGCAATTCCAAAGGTATCAAAAGAGATTATAGTGCTACAAGGACTCCTCAACAGAATGGTGTTGCAGAAAGGAAGAACAGGACTCTAATAGAAGCTGCGAGAACCATGCTTGCAGACTCCAAGCTTCCTACTATGTTTTGGACAGAAACTGTCAATACTTCAAGTTATGTATTAAATAGGGTTTCAATTACCAATCCACATAAGAAGATTCCCTATGAGCTACTCACAGCTAAAGTACCTAGCATTGCTCATTTGAAACCATTTGGTTGTCCTGTCACCATTCTGAATACTAGTGACTATTTGGGGAAATTTGATGGCAAGGCAGATGAAGGATACATAGTGGGATATTCAGCTCACTCACGGGCCTAGCGTGTCTATAATCTCCATGCTAAGCGTATCATAGAAACTATTAATCTCAGGTACTTTGAGGAGAAGACAAACATCCAAGGCAAAGGTCCTGAATGGTATTTTGATCTAGATTATCTTAGTGACTCACTGGGATATTTTTGTTTCAAAACTAACCAAGATGCAGGTACACAAGTGTTTGCTACTTCTAGTGCAGGTGCTCATTCTAGTTTTTCGGACTCAGATGAGGAGGATGATATTTTTGTTGTTCCATCCTATTCCACCACAGTCTCTCCAAATACCAATGCTACTCCTAGTGATGCTTCTCCATCAGACATTATGGACTCACAAGAAGCTCTTGACACATTTCTCAAGAAACAACAAGATGCTACTACAACAGCTGCTCAAGGAGGCTTTGAGTTTCCCATGAGTACCCCTGCTATCCAAGTTACTCCTAGTGCTCCTAATGTTACTCTTAGTGCAAGTTTAACACTTATTGGTAGTCCGGTTAGTGATCCTAATTCCTCAACTAGATTCTCTGGTCCTTCTGAACTGGGAAACTATCCAAATAAGTCTTCTACTAAGCTGGATGATATTCATAAACAACCAATAGATGGCATTTTTGACTCTGCTTCATATGATGATGACATTATTGGGGATCTTAATAACTTGGCACCAGAAGTGGATGTAGCTTCTAATCCTATTCAATAGATGCATAAAGACCATCCTACTACTCAAATCATTGGATATCCTGGTTCTACTGTCAAGACTCGTCGCATGCATAAGAAAGCAATGTCTGATCATCATCCTCTTGTGAGCTATATTGAGGACCAAAAGCGTAAGAATCATACGGACTTTATTCACTGTTTGTTTGCTTGTTTTCTTTCACAGGTGGAACCTAGATCAGTCTCTCATGCTCTTGAGGATCAAAGTTGGGTGGAGGCTATGCAGGATGAGATGCAACAGTTCTTGTTTCAGAATGTTTGGATCTTAGTTGACTTGCCAGATGGAAATACAGCAATTGGTACCAAATGGATTCTCAAAAACAAGATATATGCGAGGGGTATTGTGGTGAGAAATAAGGCTAGGTTGGTTGCACAAGGTCACACACAACTTGAAGGCATTGACTATACTGAAGTTTTTGCTCCTGTTGCTAGGATTGAGGCCATTCGTCTGTTTTTGGATTTTGCTTCTTATGTTGGTTTTACGGTTTTTCAAATGGATGTCAAGAGTGCATTTCTCTATGGCAAGATTGATGAGGAAGTTTATGTCACTCAACCTAAGGGCTTTGTGGATCCACTTCATCCCAAGAAAGTTTACAAGGTGGTCAAAGATCTATATGGACTTCATTAGGATCCTAGAGCTTGGTATGAGCGTCTTTCCACTTTCTTGTTGAAACACGGCTACAAAAGAGGCACTATTGACAAAACACTATTTATTAAAAGGAATACCAAGGACATCATCCTAGTTCAAGTGTATGTGGACGATATTATCTTTGGTTCTACTAAGAAGGAATGGTGTGATGAGTTTGAACAACTAATGAAAGGCGAATTCCAGATGAGTGCCATGGGAGAACTTACATTTTTCCTTGGTCTTCAAGTCAAGCAACAGTCGGATAGAATCTTCATAAGTCAAGACAAGTATGTTCATGAGATTCTTCAGAAGTTTGATGTGGAACCTTTTAGACCAGCAGCAACACCTTATGAAGTCACTAAAGTCAAACTCAAGAATGAGCCAGATCCTCCGGTAAATGTTCACATGTACAGGTCAATGATTGGCTCACTCATGTATTTGACTACATCACGTCCGGATATTAAGTTTGCAGTAAGTGCTTGCTCTAGACATCAGGTGGCTCCAACCGTTTCTAACTTGAATGCAGTCAAGAAAATTTTCAAGTATATCAAGGCTCAACCCAAGCTAGGCTTGTGGTATCCTAGAGAATCACCTTTTGTTCTTGAAGCCTATAGTGATAGTGACTATGCAGGCGCTAATAATGACAAGAAGTCTACTACTGGTGGTTGTCAGTTTTTGGGTCGAAGACTTATCTCATGGAAATGTAAGAAACAAACAATAGTAGCTACTTCTTCAACAGAAGCTGAATACGTAGCTGCTGCTAGTTGTTGTGGACAAGTCTTGTTGATACAAAATTAGATGCTGGATTATGGGTTCAACTTTATGAACACCAAAATTTTCATCGACAATCAAAGCACTATCTACATTGTGAAGAATCCTGTTTTTCATCAACGAACAAAACATATTGAAATTAGGCACCACTTTATAAGGGATGCCAATGAGAAGAAGCTGATACAGGTTCTTAAAGTACATACAGATGATAATGTTGCTGATTTATTGACTAAAGCCTTTGATGGTCCACGGTTCAACCACTTGGTGGTTCACATTGGAATGGTCAATCCTTGAGGTCTAGGATTGAGAGGAGGCTAAGCCTAAGGGGAGGCTTAGTGTACATATATCATTGCACAGTCTAACATATGGTAGTTTCTAACAACAGTTTTCACGGGTATTTGCGGTGTCTACTTCTAGTGGAAGATTTTGGTCACTTCTAGTGGCTGTATTCAGCTCCTAGTGGGTACAAACCCTTCTAGTACACTCATGGTTGGCTTCTAGTATTGCTTTTGGGTCACTGTTCACTTCGTTGACTTTCATTGACTACTTTGTGCTCCTAGTGTTGACTTTTACGCGTTTTGACTTTCAGTTAACGCGAGTTACTTCTGGTACATATCTTTTTATTTATCTTTGGTAACTGGGATTTGCAAATATTGGTTAAGGGGCAAGTGGTTACTCTTGCATTAATTACTTAATTTTGAAAGGGCAACCCACATAATTAGGGGTCAATGAACAGTTACATGACCATTATTTATGGTCAAATCCCACAATTGACTCATTCATCTCAACCATAAACACACACATACGCTCCTACTCTTTCCTTCTTCAATCAATCATCTTCCATCACTCCAATCATCAACAATGGCTGCTCTCCAATACAAACCTGATCATAACAAGGTGGCCTATCTTGGCGAAGGTCCTAAAGGAGAAGAGTTCACAGACATCATCGAATTTATTGAGGCTTCCAACCTAAGGTATGCTATTACAGTTTGCCCTACTGTGTATGATAGTGTTATTCGTCAGTTCTGGGCAACTGCCCACCTAGTTGATGTTTTGGGACGACCACTAGAGCTCCATGCTACCATAGATGGACGTTCATATGTGGTGTCTGAAGCTTCTATTAGGTCTGCTCTTCATCTTTAGGATGAAGGTGGAAATGTGTCTATCCCCAATTCGGAGGTACTGGATGGGATGGCTGCTCTTGGATATAATCATGGGGGGAAGTTTAACTTCCAAAAAATAGGTTTTCCCCCCAATGGAAGCTTCTGGTTCACTTCTTGATTCATTACTTGAGTCCAAAGTCTGGGAGTTGGGATGCATTTCCCATCCCCTTGGATACTGGTTTGATTTGTATTACACAGGGTCATGTGTTTAACTTTTCTCGTTACTTGTTTGATGGAGTGATTTGCATCCTTAGTAGTACTGGCTCTAGGAAGAAGTTTTTGATGTACCCTAGGTTCTTGCAGCAGGTTCTTATGTGCCTACCTAGAAATAGGGAGGAATGTGAGACCCCGAAGCTTAGTTCAAAGGTGTATTCAAATATGGCACTTGGTTTTAAAGGTGTTTGGAGGCCTCTTTCTGATGCTATGCTGGGCCTTGCCCAAAGGGATCCTAATGTGATTCCTCTGGCTGATGAAGCCGAGGAGGATGATCCTATGGAGGAGGAGCATCATGCTACTAGTGTGCCTCATGTGGAGGTGGAGGAGCCAGCTAAAGAAGTGGTGGTAGAAATGCCATCCACTTCAAAGGCTGCCCATCTTCTCTGCCACATAAGTCCCCATTTGTTGATACTCCCCCTTCTAGTCCAACTCCGCATTCTGTTGAGAAGCCATCTAGCTCTCATGCTCATGAAGATGAACCATTTGTTGCTTCTGGTCCCAATGATGCATTCCCCGATCCAAGTCCTCTTGGTGGGGAAGCGGAGCAACCTGTTACACTAACTTCTTTGCTAGCTCTTATGCACAGGTATTACGCAAGGTTGTTTCTTTGGAAAATGATCTAAATCAGCACCGCAAGCTCACCCGGGAATTCGTCCTTCCATTGGCGAACATAATTAAAGCATTGAAGTCCCAACAGAGGCGCCAAAAGAAGAAATTTGTGCTTTCTGATTCTGATGAGGATATTGAGGAGGATGGGTTGACTTTGTTGGCCAGGGCTGCTTTTGCTGATAAGACGTGTTGGAAATTCACTTTATGTGATGATATTTAATAATTCCCATTAGTTATCATATTCACACACGCATAGACTAGACTAGGAAACGTTGTATAGTTTAGGTGTGGTGTGTGACTATATATACCCCTCCAAGGCTTCAAAGGAGGGATTGTTGCTTGTGTTTTCTTTTCATTTTCAATACAACTTTTCTTTCTTTTTCTTTCACACACAACCTCTCTACTTCATCCATGGCTACCACCACCATATTCCACCCTACTAGACCACCGGATCCATAAATGGCAAACCCACAATTGGTATCTGAGCTTTGGTTCAATCCTTGGATCGTGTTTTTATTATTATCTTAGTGGTCTTAATTTATTTTGAGGTCTAAATCTGATAATTTTTTTGTCACGGTCTCTATGTTTTGATTGTCCAAACAGTCACATCATGCTGTCATATTTTGTCCAGTCACGTTTTTCATTGTTCATCAATCTTGTTTTTATCAATTTTCTGGTCAAAGCTTTCCTATAATCTGTCCACTGTTTGTCCATTGTTTCTGGTTTATTTTTATATTTTTATTTATTTAGATATGGTCTAAAGTCCCCATGTGTTTACTCAGTCTGGTCTCTTCTGGTTTCAATTTCAAGATCTATTTTCCAGATCTGTTTTCAAGAGCTGGTATAATCGATTTTATGGGTTCCGTTTATATTCTTTATTGATGATGTAGATATGCCTAGCGAGAAACCCAGATTTGCTAGAAAAATCAGACCCAGAAATCTTAGTTCCTAAAAAAATGGAAAAAGGACAACTTTGGATAAGATTTTCCGATGGTCATCATTACGATGGCAACAATCGCATTGATTGCGATGGATGTAATGCGATGTGTACCATTGCGATGGGTACCATTACGATGGGTACCATTGCGATGGGTACCATTGCGATGGGTACCATTGCGATGGGTACCATTGCGATGGGTACCATTGCGATGGGTACCATCGCGATGGGACATCATGTTGCGATGGATATGGGACTCGACTGCGATGGCAATATTTTTTTGACTTGCGATGGAAGTACTTTAGACTGCGATGGCTTATTTTTTAATCTTGCCATGGGTTAACAAATTTATTACGATGCTGTTTAAAAGAAAAACATTGTGACTTTTTAACAAAAACATTACCCGAGACCTAAAGACTTGACCAATACCATCATATCACCAACCTTATTACTCCCCAACACCAAATCTAAACTATGCCCTTCGTCTCCTTATCCCATCAATTCTAGACTCGATTCAAAACCTTCGACGATCTCAGAACCATCAACGTTTCATGTTATGCAATTGCATGTTTAGATCTTTTATAGATGCTACCACGAAATGATAATTTCATCATTGATCTGTGTTGGGGGATTACCCATCCTTTTATATACAAAAGCTAAAAAATATTAATAACATTTTTGTTATAATATTTCTTATTTTCGTGTAATATACAACAAGCATCATCATAGCTATGTCTAGGTATAAACCTTTATTGATTTTCGAACTAAAAGAATGAATGATAACAACTTTGGTTATATTCTTTTTCTTTTATTTCGATTTAATCAAACAATTGATAAAAAACGACATGCAATTCATATAACCTACCCGAGATCAATTCTATGATCTTGATGTCACGGCCTTCTCGGTATGGTTTGGATAGATTAAAAGGATGCATAAGATCTATGTATATCATTGGGTGCTATAAAGACGTGAGTGGTTTATGGGATTGAGAAAGGAGTTTAGATGGAGTTTTTATGTGATGCGTTTGATGGAGAGAAAAGGGGGCGGATGAAACTAAGAAAGTGATTAGGGTTCCTTATGTTTAGGGTTTGGTGGGTATTTTATAACCTTAATTATTGGTATGAACCGACTGATTAACTGTCTCTTGGACCGGGTTCTATGCAGATATTTTTGGGCTGCGATTGACTAGAAAATGTTTATGGGCCAGCTATTTCATTTATCCAAGAAGCGGGATGGACAATTGATGCCATAATCAACCATGACTAAATCTAGTAATTTTACTAGTATTTTTAATAAGTTAATTGTACTAGTAATTTTTAACCATCGGTCGTATTATCAGGATTTAAATGAGACATAGTGACGAGACAAAGTGATAAAAGTGACGAGACATAAGATGTGACAAAGAGACGTGACAAAATGACGAGATTGTCTATTTTGACGAGACCAAAGAAATATGGCTATATTTTTTGTGACTACGGATTTTTGATCGGGTATTAATTATTTGAAGTTGAAGACAGATTTTTCGAAGGCGTGTATTTATTTTATCTTTGAATGATAACTTGCTTGTGCTTAATCTTTGAATGAAGACTTGTTTATCTAGTTTCTGGGTTCGGGGTGGTTGGTTGATGACTCGGATAACTATCACTTAAAGGGGTTACATTGTTGTACTCAGTGTCACGCGCTTAGTCGACGTGGATAATCTCAAGAGGTGTTGTGCTTATATACTTCTTCAATGATGTATTGGGTACTTAGAGATTTCTCCACCGTTCCTCATTCAACAATTGTGCAAGCTTAAGTCACAAGATCGAGGGATTCTTATTCAGTTTCATGTTTGGTATATCTGGTTCATTCTATCAGTGGTCACTTCAAATTGCCTACAAGGGGGTTGGTAAAGATGGCCATGGAGAGTTTATGAGTAGAGAATTTCGATCAACAGCTGATTCTCACAAAATATGTAATTCATCTTATTTATTATTCGCACGAGATTTCAGGTACATGTGCGTACGATTTATTGCTGGTTCCGAGGTTTCGAAACCATCAAGCGGGAAGAAGAAGACATTTTGAACGCACAATGAGTACACGTGATGAACTTCATACATTCTTTTGATTTGAAGACATTCCGGGAAGACATTTGTCATAAACGCAGAGAAAATCAGTGTTTTAACTCATGGCGTTATCAATCTCTAAACGGTACACTACTGATTCGATGTTTATTTTTTTTGATGTTGCAATTATTCATCATCATTATCCTATATGGAGAGATATGCACATCCGGGACTTAATTGACTCTGGTGTATCTCCGGAGGAAGATATGTGCATTTCCAGGACTTAATTGACTCTGGTGTTACGATGTTAACTTCATGAATGGGATAAAGTGTCTGCTTCAGTATTTGAGCTTCATACTTGGGATTGGTTTATTTTCTTCAACTATGTGGGGGAAGAAATGTCTTGATTCTTTATAGTATGCATAACTTGAACTCTCAGGGGGAAGAAAAATTCAGAAGAATTATTCAAGCGTGAGAAGAGAAGTTGTTGATCTACTTGGTGTGCCCCAAACTTTCAATCCCTCATAGCAACATTATCATGTTATATGATGGGGTTTGCTTGTTAAATTCCGCTGTGCGCTTAATCTTTCTAAGCTTTATTCAAAGCTTTGAAGTTGCTTATGAGGATTGTCGGTTTGGGGGGAAGCTATTAAAAGCTTCTACATCAAGTTTATGTGGCATGAATTAGGGGGAAGTTAATTCAGAAGCTTCTCCTTAACCAGAAGTACATGGATTACTTAGCTCGTGCCGTCACAATATTTCTACTACAAGTTACTACAAAGATGAGTCGTTTTGAAGTGAAGACTTGAAGTCAAAATCCTCAGAAGACTTCATCAGCATTGGACGCTTCATGGAAGCTTTTGTTCTTAATCATTATGTACTTGTTAGGAAAAATATTGTAAGGAATTCTACACGTTGTCCCATGGGGGAAGATTGTTGGAAATTCACTTTATGTGACGACATTTAAGAATTCCCATTAGTTATCATAGTCACACACGCATAGACTAGACTAGGAAACGTTGTATAGTTTAGGTGTGGTGTGTGACTATATATACCCCTCCAAGGCTTCCAAGGAGGGGTTGTTGCTTGTGTTTTCTTTTCATTTTCAATACAACTTTTCTTTCTTTTTCTTTCACACACAACCTCTCTACTTCATCCATGGCTACCACCACCATATTCCACCCTACTAGACCACCGGATCCATAAATGGAAAACCCACAAGACGAATGATGATTTAGCTGCTCCTCCTACTCCTTCATCAATTCCTAAGCCTGCTGATCCCAAGACAATGGATGCTTCTAATGGTCCTTCTGTTGGTTCTTCTCATGATCCTAAGGGCAAAGCCCCTATGACAGATGCACCTTCTCCTCCAAGGAAGCATACTCGCAGACAAATTGAGGAAGAAAGGTTCGGGGAAGAGGCTGCACAACGATTGCAAGAGGAGATTGATCAACAAGCTAGGGCTAAGGATGAAGCCCTTTAACATCAGAGGCGTGAGCAGTTGAGGCATGATTCCATGCATTAGGATGACAATGATTGGATGAGAGTGCTTACTATTCTTACTTCTGATTACTCACAGTTCATAGATATTTTGGGAGCTGATGTCAATGAACATAATTGTATTCCACGGGCCATGGCTTTGATGAGAAAGAAACAGTTGTCTCTTGCTGCTCAGCTTCGTGAGAAGCTCCGTAACAGACCTATGTCGAGAACAGAGGAGAGGAAGTTGATGCAGCAATATGTCAAGAATCAGTCGGCTGCTTACTTTTATGCTGGATGGACTTGGGAACGGGTTAGGGGATTGTCCTTTGATGAGCTTAAAGATCTGTACCAGAAGATGATCAAGCGTCAAAACACACCGATCCCTGAACGCTTTATTTATCGCCCTCCTCCAAGTGTTGTTCACACTTCTCAGCCTGATGCTGCTCATACTTCTTCATCTGGTGTTTCTAAGGATACTTCTGTTGTTCCATCTATTGGTGCTACTTCTACTGTTGTTCCTACTACCATAACTTCGACTGTTCATCCCACTCACTCTCGGGTTCATCCCACCACCACCAATGATGCTACTACCACTCCTGCTACTCATCCCACCCCTGCTACTCCTGTTGTGGAGCCAACATCATCACCGGTGACTGAACCACTACCTACCTCTTCCGCTGGTGCAGCAAAATTTGATCCTATGGTTGGTAGACTTTGAGTCTACTACTGCTGATGCTATTGCTGCTGGAAAGGTCAAGGTTGAATCTTCTTCTGGTGTTCCTTCACCCCGTCGCTCTATTAGAAAGAAGAAGGCTCGACGTGGTAAGTCTGTTCTGTTTGAGAAGCGTGATCCTGCAAATCTCATTGATGCTGCCTCGGATAGTGAGACAGAGTTTCACTTGGGTAAGGGTCGGATTTTTGCTTGGCAGGTTAGGCCATACCCTATTGTTCGTGGACCAGTGGTGGTTATTCTCGCTATGTCTCGGGACTGCAAAACATTTTGACATGGGTGGACCGTCGTGATCTTATGTCGTTATATGGATTGGTGGATGCTGAGATTCCTCAATCTCTGAGTGAGTTTCCCAACTGGCCTGGCTTGGCTCTCTGGGGTGATTTGAAGCTTATGTTAGATTCCCCTCCTGATGCTCCTCATTCTGGTGTATGGAAAGATCAACCTCGATGGGTGATCAAGAGTTAGAAACTTTATGCTGGTTGTGGGGTTCATGTGTTGGAGCTTGAGACTGGTGCTGTGGTGTTTATGCTTATGGATATGGAGTAGCCATTGACGATTGCTACTATGGAGGCTATGCTGGATTGTCATCTGCAGATATCTAATGCTCCTTCTGGGAATGAGTCTACCATGGCTACTACCTTGGTTGAAGGTATTCAAGCCCGGTTACATGCAGACAAACTTGCATCTTCTAGTAAGTGATTGCTATGGTTCTTCTATTCTTGTGTTATACTACCATTCTTTTCACCAATCTGTACAGTAATTAGTGACTCACATACATAGTAATAATAAAAAAAAGAAAAAAAAAAGAAAAAAAAATATATACTTTTTATATAATATCTGCTTATACTTTGAACATCTGATGGAATTTCAAACTTGTACATAATATAATATCTGCTTATACTTTTCCATCATGACATTGGTTTTCACTTGATATTTTCACACTTGAGCTATTTTGGGGTTACTTCTGGTGTTGGACCTGGTCCACAAAACAAATGGTGCTCAATTCACCATGTTTCACAGACAAGAAAGAGTTGATTCACCATGAGGTTACGGCTCTGGTGTGATAGTCAAATCCGTTGATGGTTGCCAGGTTACCCAAAACTGAATGGTTTTCACTTGCCATGGTCCTCGACTGAAAAGTGGCTAGTCCAAGGGGGTACGGCTCTTGGTAAAGATCTATATCAAATCCGTTGATAGCTGTAATAGCTTGCTCAAAGCTATAGGGTTTTCAGCTCACCGATGCTTAATTGCTAAGAGTTGGCGAGTCCGGAAGAGTACGGCTTCTGGTAAAGACATATCAAATCCGTTGACGACTGTGATGATTTGCCAAAACTCTTCAGGGTACCCCCACTCACCATTGATTCACGTTCTAAGACTTGGGATGGGTTCTGGTCTCCCAGGGTGATGCTTATTCCACCATGAAGACTGGCTAGCCCAAGAGCGAGCAACTACTTGGTAAAGGCTCATAAAATTTGCTCATGTTGTTGTAAAGATTCAACAAGGTGCAGATTTGTTTCAAGCTTTCAAGAAGCTTCTAGGTGTTACTTGTTGCAGCAGTCTTTCTGTTGTTCATGCTGATGGTTATGATGCTGCTGTTTGTTTTGCTGTTCCAATCCTCAAGCTGTTTTGCAAGATCTACCAGGAAACTTGAACTCAACAGGTCAAATTCAAGTTTAGGGGAGGATTGTTAGGACCTTTGGAATAGTTATTTATAATAGGTATACTAGGAGGTATGTAGTTCCTCCTGGTCCTAATAGTAGTAGGAGCAACACATGCTCCTGGTCTTTAGAAAGTCAAACTTTATTATTTTGATTAATTTGTTAGGATATGCATGAGATATGTTAGGAAAGGATATGCATATCAGAATTACACGTTTTGGTTTAATGATGTATTAGGGTTTCCTTGTAGTATAAAAGGAACCTTAGGCAGAAGGGTTATACACACCTTCATCAAACATTATTCTAGTTCATATTAATATTAGAAATCCTTAGTAAATGATCAAGTCATTATAGTTATTATGTTTCTTCTTGTTCATAGTATTTGTGTTCTGCACTTATACTGTGTGATTCATCTAGAGTCTCTCTGTGAATAGACTTGTGATTACAGAAGTTGTTCACCATCCTTAACAGGCTGCAAGATCCACATCTAGTGGACCCAACAATAAGTTTTGTAGTTTGTTTGAAAAAGTTACTTTGAAATTTTTTTGTTAATCAGTATTAAATGTGTGTTTGGTTTTCTGGTTTTCTTGACTTGGGTGACACAAGTTTCAAGCACAAACAACCCCAACATACTCAGCTAGTTTAAACTAGTTGGTTTTGTGGCTATGTTAGTGTAAGGTTTGGATATTACAAGTTTGCATAGAAACCTGCTTAGATACAAATAGTTAGATTTAGGTTTTGATTTTGAGTTATATGAGCTTAAATCTTTTAATCAGTTAGTCTTTATGTTAGTTTAGAATTGTGTACTCTTGGTTTTGATTATAGTAAGCTAGATTGCAAGTTTTGAGGTTGTAAAATTCACCATTGTGCAAATTGCATCAGCTAAACCCATCAGACCTACCAAAGTAATGTTTCTGTGATACAGTAAGTACTTAGCTTGGTTTTGTGTGCCTTTTTTGTTTATGCTTGGTTTTTCTTGCTTAATACTGACTTCCCACACTCTACTGAGTATGGGGGTGCCTTATTTATCCAAAAACTCCAAAAATCAAATTTCAAAAAGGGTCAAACCCATTTTATGTTAAGGAGCAGTGGGAACTCCTTTCCCACTGCTAGCCTTACCCTTGCCAATGTTCCACTAGCAGACAAGAGCCCAAGACAAGTCACTTTTAGCTTTTCTCTTATTTGTCTTTAGTGGTTGATTTTAAGTGTTTTTTTTAGTGATTTCAATTTTCCCAGGTTTGTTTTATTATTTTAAGATTTTTAGAAAAGTTTTTTTATTTTTCTAAGTATTTTATTAATTTTTAGCATTAATTTAAGTTTTAATTAGGTTTTATTTATTCTGATTTTGTCCTTAGTGGATAAAATTTAGATTTTTTCAAATCTTTCAATTTTCCTGTGTTCTTTTACTTATTTTAAGATTTTTAGAAAAAGAATTTCATTTTTCCTTTTATTTAATTATTTTTTAGAATTATTTTAAGTTTAAATTAGTTTTTAAATAATCTATTTTTGTCTTATTAGGGTTAAAATTACTTTTTTTCGAACTTTTTCATTTTTTTTTATTTTTAGTTAAGTAATTTAGGATTTTTCCAAAAGTAAATTTATTTTTCTCATTATTTTATTATTTTTAATCATTATTTTAGTTTAAAAAGTGTTTAGCCTTTTAAAAATAGAAAATTAGTTTTAAAAATTTAGAAAAAATACTTTTTACTGTTTAATTAATATAATTAAGATTTTAGTTTGATAAAATATAATTTTGGACTTTTTATTAATTATATTTAATTTTAAGGCTTTAATTAGCATTTAAAAATGAATATTTAATTAATAAAAGGTTTTAAAATTTATGTATTGAATTTTTATTATTATTTATATTATTTTAGACTTAGTTTTGATTTTCAATTAATTTTTAGCTTTAATTTTTATTTTGGTCGCGTTTTACGTATTTACGTTTACGTTTTACGTCATTCGTCGTAGTTTAAATCGTAGTGTAACTCGTCTTTTAATTTTCTCTCTTCAAACCCAAAAACGACACTAATCCAAACTTGATTTTTATACTATTAGCACACATCACACAACCCCTTCGAGAACGAACTCGCACTTATTCGATTTGTCGGTTTTCCTAAACGGTCGAACTTAATACTTGCCGCTCATACGCGTTTTTTCTAAAACGTGTACGATTTTACTACATCAATTTTGGCGCCGCTGCCGGGGAGGTGTGTGTAGCCATGTATATCGTGTTTGTGTGAGTAGTGCGTTTTTGCTTTTTATTTTTGGAAAGCGTGTATAACGTACATACTCGTTTGTTATTTTTTCTACTATAGTATAAATATCCAAATAAATCGTGTTTAGTTATCCTTAATTAAACACAAAACAATATTTTTACTTTGTGAATATTTATTGTAGATATCCCGCTAATCCTTAATTTATTGTAGATATCCCATTAATCGTTTTCGTTTTTCTTTATGAATATTATTAATATATTGTATACGTATCACAATAAATTTACAATATCTCCAAAAGCGTGAAAACGCAACCTTAATTGGGATTTCATCACTCAGTTATTGTATTCGAATCCAAAACAAAAAGAAAAAGGCAAAATAGATAAATAATTTCGAAAGGCTTAATTTTGATTAACACAAACTATAAGGTGGGTATAAGGCGGTTGTATTTCACGACCTAAGGGAAAAAGGCTCTTAAGTGCTTAGCGCCGCCTCGTTTCCCCCGCTTGCTTGTGCGTGTTTTGAGAAAAAGGGCTAATCGAGGGTTTGCCAACCAAAGTATTATCTACGTATATTATATTTGCTTGATTTTCAAAGATTAAACCCTCTTGAACGTTTTGGTGTTCCACCAACGTTCTAAAGTCATCGAAGGCGTTCACTCAACGTGATCGTTTTCATTCCTTGAGGCTCCTTTAATCGAGAAATTGATTCGAGGAGAGATTTGTAGATTTGAGTCTACGTAATACACCAAAAAATCCAAAAAAATTAAAAAACAATCAAAAACCAAAAAAAAAAAAATTGAAAAAATGAAAAACCCCAAAAAGAATCTTTTTTTCTACCCCCATTCTCTACGTTAGTGCGTGTGCACTCGATCGAAGGATTATTCTAATTCTCGCGACGCTTCGAATCGACGCAATCGAAACCGAAGGAATCGACGAAGTAGACGAGAATTAGAAAACGACGTTCCTAATATCGTTGTCGAAACCGAAGACGAGATGGCCGACAATCGTTCGGTGATGGAATTGCTCCAAGCGCCCACCGAGGGTTATAGAGACGCGGTCGTAATTCCCGCTATCGAAGCGGAGAATTTTGAGATTAAGAGCAAAATGCTTTCGTTGATACAAGCTACGAAGTTTCGAGGTCGTGAGGCGGATAATCCTCACGATCACATTCGGAATTTTGATCGTCTTTTGGCCAGGAGCAAGTTTAAGAACATCGACACCGATTTCGTTAAGCTTATGCTTTTTCCGTACTCGCTCGATGGTGCCGCCAAGGATTGGTACGAGAAAGAGCCACCTAATTCCATAATTACGTGGAAGGAACTCGTTTCCAAGTTCGTTAATCATTTTTTGCCACCGTCGAAGACCACGTTTTTCAAAAACGAGATCACGAGGTTCGAGCAAAAACCGAATGAATCGTTTAGAGACGCGTGGGATTGTTTTAAGGAATTGCTTAGGCAATGTCCTCACCATGGATTTTCCGAGTTACACCAAATCGATACGTTTTATAACGGTCTTAGTTTTCAAGAACAAAATTCGTTGAATTCCGCCGCCGGTGGCAATTTTTTGTGTAAAACTTCGAAGACGCTTTAATGATTATCGAAAATGATCCAAGGTTTAGCAACTCCGTAACACACCGAGTGTTGCCAATGTCACCAATGTTAGTAATTCTAATCGCGACATTGAGAGGATTGATGCGAAAGTCGATAAGTTGACGAATGTGTTTACGTCATTCTTAATCAAAATGCAAAAGAACGACGCTCCCGCTATGGTGAAAGCCGTTGAGGCATCGTGTACGTTGTGTGGTGGACCTCATAATTATTACAAGTGTGCGGCTACGGATGGCCAAACGTCGAGTGTAAACGTGTTAAACAACAATTTTCAAAATCAAAACAACGCGGGTCCATCACAAGAAAATTTTAATCAAGGCAATAATATTCAAAATCGCAACAATTTTCAAGGAAATAATCAACAAGGAAAATTTTCAAATCAAGGAGGTTATAATCAAGGTCGTAATTTGAGTTGGCAAAATCGAGATAATAACAACAACCAAAACTCGAATTTTCAATACAACGCTAATCAAGGAAACAATTTTTCAAATGGTAATCAAGGGAATTTTCAAACAAGTAATCAAAACCAAGGGAACTTTAATTCTAATCAAAATAGTTCTTCAAACGAGTTTCAAGAATATATGAAAACGAATGAGGCTAATATGAGACGTTTAGAGGGACAAATTGGTACTTTGAAAAACGACTTTTCCAACACTTTGAAAAATCAAAACACAAAGATTGAGCAAGGACAAATCGACATTAAAAAGATATTTTCGGCCATTATGAACAAGACTTCGGGTGCGTCATCGAGTTCGTTACCTAGTGACACCGTTACAAATCCGAAGGAACACGTCAAAGCCGCCTCGTCTCATGGAAAAAGTCGTGTGATTACCCCAAACCTTGATGGACTTAGAGTTGTTCCTTCTTCGCAACCCTCGACTTCTAAGACGCCTTTATGTTCTAAAGTCGATAGGGTGAACGTGGTGACCAAGGAAAAGAGTGCACACCCTCGTGTACCTCGAATTCCATCCACGGTTCAAAGAGAGCTTTATCGACCTCACCCAAGTGACCCTTGAAGAAACTTGTGCTTCGATCCTTCTTAAAAAACCCAAAAGGCATATGCCGAGAAAGGAAGAAGATCCGGGGCAATTTCTACTACCTTGTGATTTTTCCGAGATTTAGGGATGTTTAGCCCTTGTCGATTTAGGTGCTAGGATCAATCTCATGCCTCATTCTCTTTGGAAATTGATGAAATTGCCTAGACTTACCTCCACGAACATGACAATCGAGCTAGCAAATTGTACGCCTTTAAAACCAATTGGAATAGCGGAGGATGTTTATGTTAGGATTGGAAAGTTTGTTTTTCCCGCGGAATTCGTCATTTCCGATTACGAGTGTGACCTTAAATGTCCCATTATTTTAGGTCGACCCTTTTTATTGAGGGCTCAAGCCGTAATCGACGTTCACGGTGGGAAACTCACTATGAAATATGGGGAGGAGAAAATGGACTTTTTCGCGAATAGATCCCAAGTTTCAAATGATCATGATAAAACCAAGGTTTCAAATTATAATGATTTCAAAATGTTAACTTTAGCGGAAAATATGAGGCTTGATGCATGTTTTGAAAGAATGAAAATGAACGGTTTTAAAGATGACGATTTTAACGATAAAGAATACGTTTACTTAATTCAAAAGGGTATTCGTAGATTTATGGATGAAAAATAATTTTGGGATATATTTGGCGAACAAAGTGAACCACCAATTCCGAAGGGAGACGTTAGTGCCATCACGACAATGACCAAAATGGACCCGTCTTCACCACGTTCGAAGGACCACGTCTTTGAGGCATCGACTTCTAATTCCATTGAAGTGCCTCCATTACCTAGCCCAATACCCATTGAGGCTAAAGTTTTTATCGACATCGATCCTCTCGTCATTGAAAAGTCACCTAAGCAAAGCCCTAGGGCTTTTAAGACCATGGTTGTGAGTGCTCACATCGACTCTTTCTTTGATGATGACGATGGCGATTTTGCCGAAATTAATCACGTGCTTCAAAATCCAAAAACCATTTTTGAGGATTCTCCCAAAAAGACCTCTTTACATGGTAAGTACGATGATTACGAGTTTGATCCCGAGATTGAGGAAATTATCGAACGAGAGATAGCTCTTATGCCTCCACTTCGACCTACAAGTGAGGTAGATTTTTCCAAGATCGAGGAAGAACTTGATGAGGTGGAACGTCTTATCTTTGATGACAAACCAACTCACATGACCAAAAATCCCATTCTCGAGGAGTTATCTAATCAACGCTCCTCAAATGAGAATGACGTTTACCACATTCGTGAGGATCTAACTTATCAACGATCCCCACAAAAGAATGATGGTTTTGTGCTTGATCGTGATATTTTCGAGAGAGTTTCTAAAATCATCAATGAGGGGAATGACAAACCTTGGTTTGACAAGCCTATCTATGATGAAGAAATCAATGAGATTCACGATCATGAGGATGACGAATATGTTGACCCCGAGGGGGCGGTGTTCTTTGTTGATAAACGTTTGAGAACTTATACAATCCACCACCCCCTAACCGTGACTTAAATGTGAGAATTTTTAGTGTGCCTAACATCGTCTTAGAAACGCCAAATATTTTCGACATCATAAAATCGGGTGTTCATAAAGATTTTTTGAACGATGAAAAAGGAAAAGATTTTAATATTGATTTAAAAGATTTTTCTACAAGTTTAACTCCGTCATCACCGCGTTTTATGAGTGCTACCACCTCGTCTACTCCTTTTGATGAGTGTGAGTGTGGAATTAGTATGGGGAAAGCCCCTTATGTTCCCTCACATATCTCCATCGAGGACGAGATATTCGATCCCAGAATTGCTTGTAAAGGGAAATCTCGGTCTTCCACCGATGCAATAAATGGAAATCATATCTATTTGCTTGGTGCGAGTCTACCTCGAGTAGCTCATTATGTTGTCCCACCCATTGTCCCACCCTTCTATTTCTTCTCATCTATTTTCTATGACCCTATCGGGTTTTTGGTTGGAGTAGCGTTGTTTCGTCTTTCATTCGAAAACGAAGACGCTATCTTGACCCTGGTATACGTTTATCGGGTTTTTAAAGTACCCCATGTACTTTTGGGCATTGTTTATCATGTAAGCCCCCCAAAAAAGACCAAAACATGATAATATCTAAATGATCACATTTATGTGTATTCGAGTCGAGCTTTTGACTCGGTTATAAAAAACAAGGTGCCTCGTGGGGGATTCTCATGCTTATCCTTGTATATATAATAGCTATTCTAATAGTGTAACGAGGGGACTTGTGCTCTTCCAACCTTTGTTCTATGGTTGTTTGTGATTGTGATCTATTAGGATCATCGTCATCATTGAAGCCTCTCGTGTTCGTTTTATGGATCACTCGAGCTTCGATCGTTACCTTTGGAGATTCCAATATTCGATGATATCCTTTTATGTTCTAGCGTTTATCTTATTAGCATAATTTATAAACAACCTTTAGGTTATTCGTTTTACCCTTTCCATGCTCGAGATTAAGCATTCGACTTTTGTAACACCCCATTTTGGAAATGGAAATATCAAAGTAATTATGGCGTGTCATCAAAGCATACAAGGAAAAATGTCTAAACATTACTTGACCATAATAAGGAAAATACCGGAATCAAACATCGATAGTCCAAAAGTAAAGCTCATCACACACAAACATAGTATAATAAAGGAAAGGACTAAACAATGTCCAAAGCATAAGTATCATAAAGAAAGGAAATGCATAAATTAAAGAAGGCTAGACAGCTTCCAGTCCATATGCACGTACTCTTAGTGTCTACGAGCGTCCCTGAGTACCTGCCATTTTGGGAACATAGAAAAGGAAAACGACTGAGCAAATACGCTCAGTGCACGGATGTACAATAAAGCATGAATAGGATAAGCATATAACATAATAACAGCGGAAGAAAACTAAGTCCCGAGTAACCTGGTTAAGTCTTAATAAAACTGGTTTAATAGTTTGAAAGTCTTATGTTTATCTCATAAAAACTGTTGTCATATTTTACCATTAGCCAATATAGGTCATGAAAATCCACCGTGCATGAATAATTGGAGGTGTGACCTCATCATGCAAATTAGAGGGGCTGCCTCTAATTTAATATACTGGGTTTTGGGTAGGAGGGATCAACTCCTTGTGAAGGATGCAAGGCACACACCACATTCACCATGTAATCCTGAATAAAACATGTAACTAGGATGCACCCATACGCCCCACATGATAAATATAAATAAATGGCCAAAAGCTGAAGGGACGCCACGAGCAATCACTCCGCCGGGGTGAAGTCATAACATCAGTGCCTCTAATGTTATGGTTATGGTACCTCCATAACTAGGTGAAACTGGTCATGCATGTATATGGCTATAGGTAAACTTAATTAAACATAAGCAATCAAACTCATAACTTATACTACGGGAAAACAGTTGGCTGCATACGGGGAATCCTAATAAGGAAAGAATGTCCATACTTAAAGGACGGGAATCCGTACCTTATGTCCAGTGAACGAGAAAGACGAACTGTGAGAATCCTACTTCCGAATCACTAGTGCTACATAAATACGTACATGAATAAGTATCTGCTTACTAAATACATAGCTAGTTTTATGTCATGTCTTAGCTTATTTTATGTGTTCTTACCATGTTTTACTGTTTCTAAGCCTTAAACTGTGTTTTATCTTATATTCTGTTTAATCTAATTAAGTATTTCTGGTATTTCATGTGTTATTATACTTACTGTGTAATAATAAATAACTTTCCAAAAATAGGAGGTTTCCTAAAATAGAAAGTTTCCAAAAATAGAAAGTTTCCAAAAATAGAAAGTTTCCAAAAATAGAAAGTTACCAAAAATAGAAAGTTTCCAAAAATAGAAAGTTTCCAAAAATAGAAAGTTTCCAAAAATAGATTTACTGCTTAAAATAGATAAGTTTCTAAAAATAGAAAGTTTCCATAAATAGATTAGCTGCCTTAATTAAATAAGTTTCCATAAATAGATTAGCTGCCTGAAATAAATAAGTTTCTAAAAATAGCTAGTTTCCATAAATAGATTAGCTGCCTTATTTAATTAAGTTTCTAAAATAGAAAGTTTCCATATTTAGAAATAATCTTGTTAAATAAGCTAAGTATATAAGCCTAAGTGTTTTTCATGATTATTTTCTAAGTCATATGGTATAGTGTATAGTTTAATAATTATTTCATGTAATTTAATTATACTATAGGTTATAATATTTAATTAAAGTATAACATGTTTTTAAATAAATAAGTTAAATACTTAGGTTAAAATATGTATTATTATATATTAATAATATAACCTAAGTCATGTTAATTAATTAATTATATCCATGGTTTTAAAATAATTAATTAATTATAAGTCTTAAATATATAATTACTTAGGTTAAAATAATTTCATGATCATTTATAATTAATAACCTAAGTCATGTTATTAAATTAATCACATCATTTTATTAATTTAATTTTAACCTAAGATCATAAACATAAAAAAACTAACATACACCATGAACCGGTTCTAGGCTAAAAACATGAACCGGACATGAAATCGACACCGTACCCCGAACCAACTCGGGGTACCTCGTGTTTCCCTTGCTGCCATGGGACCCACACGCACCAACCAAGACCATATGTTCTTGGTGGTAGTTGGCTTGGCAAACCGAAACCCCTTCGGGTTCGGTTGCAGCCTGCGGCCAAAACAAACACCCCTTAAAAACAACCTTTTGATTTTATTTAACACCAAAACATGTTAGATCTATGCTTAATTATTATGTTTTTGTAAAAACATTACATGTTCATAATTTATAAAAAGATTAAATCAAAAGAAAAGGTTTAAAAAGGTTTTACCGAATTCGTGGATCAAGAGGACGAAGAACAAACACGATCAATCACCAAAACTTCAAGATCAAAGATCAAAAATCACCTTGTATGGTGGTTTTAGGGTGGCGGCACAAAGAGACAAAGGGAAGGAGGTTTTAGGTTTTTCTTAAAATCTTCTGTAAAGTTAATTTGTGTAGTGTAAAAGTAAATAACCCCCTTTAGTAAATTTGACAAATGGGCTTGGCCCATTTGTCCTTGTTGGCCACGGGTAGGGACCCCACTTGGGGTACCCGTACCTTTTTCCGTGTCTCGTTATTTAGTTACTCGTTTGTGATTATTTATGTTCGTGTTTTAAATGTTCTCGTTACGTAAATACCGTGATCTAATATATTTAATTACGCTCGTAATAAATATATATACGTAATTAATAATAGTTCGTGTTTTAATTACATTCATGATTTCATGATCGCATGTTCGTGATTAATTATCGTTAAATAATTATTACGTGATCGTGCATAGTAAATACTTATCGTGTTCTAACACGTACGTAATACGTAAACTCCTAACACGTAATCGTAATCATGCTATATTAGGAAAGTTTTAATCTAGTACGTACGATCCTAAGGTACTATGCATGGTAAAAGCATGCGGGTTTTACAACTCTTCCCCCTTAAAAAGAATAATTCGTCCCCGAATTATAGATAAAGTAAACTGGAAAAGAAGAATATACCCGAATTCAAAATATGAAATGAGGGTAAGAAGCCCGGATAGACTCCTCTGTTTCCCAAGTGGCTTCCCGCTCGGTATGATCCCTCCATAGAATTTTGACGAATGGAATCGTCTTCTTTCTCATGACTCGTTCTTGTCTGTCAAGAACTCATTCGGGTTCTTCTATAAAAGTAAGATCTTCACGTATCTGTTCCAGTGGATACTGAACCATGTGAAGGGGATGATACTGGTACCCTCTGAGTAAGGACACATTAAACACATTGTGCACATGCGAAAGCTGCGGAGGTAACGCCAATCGGTAAGATACTTCACCGACTCGTTCAATGATATCAAACGGTCCGATGAAACGAGGACTGAGCTTCCCTTTAATCCCGAAGCGTCTAACACCACGTGCCGGCGAAACCTTAAGGAAGACGTTATCTCCTACGTTAAAGTGTATATCCCTACGATGCTTATCGGCGTAACTCTTCTGACGTGATCGTGCCTCCTGAATTTTCTGCTTAGCTACTGGGGCGCGACACTTTCTGCCATACAACATCTCAAATGGAGCACACTTGATGCTTGCGTGCCAGCTGTTGTTGTATGCAAACTCCACCAAACAGATGTATTTGTCCCAATCACCCGTCCATTCCAATGCACATGACCTCAACATATCCTCTAATGTCTGAATGGTTCGCTCCGACGGTCCGTCCGTTTGAGGATGAAAAGCCGTGCTCAGCTTAAGTTGTGTACCCCAAGCTTTCTGCAGACTTTTCCAAAAGCGCGAAGTGAATCGAGGATCTCTGTCTGAGACGATGCTGGATGGTGCACCGTGGAGTCTCATGATCTCTCGTCTATACGTATCTGCGAGTTTACTTACCGAATCTTCCTTGCGGATCGGTAAGAAATGAGCTGATTTGGTAAGTTGATCAACGATAACCCAAATTGCATCGTGCTTCCTTTTGGTAGGCGGAAGACCGGTAACAAAATCCATGGTGATTTTGTCCCACTTCCACTCTGGAATATCTAACGGTTAAAGGAGACCGCCAGATCGCTGATGCTCGATCTTAACCTGCTGGCAGGTAAGACATTTGGAGACGTAAGTGGCCACATCCTGTTTCATACCACTCCACCAAAAGTGCAGCTTGATGTCATGGTACATTTTAGCCGAACCAGGATGTATCGAGAATGGGGAGCTATGAGCTTCAGCTAACAAAGCTTCTCGGAGTTCTTGGTCATCAGGAACACAAAGTCTAGTGCCCTGCCATACGATACCATCTGCATCTACTCTGAATTCTGTCTGCTTCTCCAAATTCTGTACTATCGCCCCGATTTCTCCGTCATCCTTCCGAGCTTCCTTGATCTTAGATGGTAGTTCAGGTTCTACTCTAAGATTAGCCCAGTAACCGTGCTGTCCACGTACCATGATCTCGATGTCTAGTCGCTCCAAGTCTCTGATTATTTCCTCTTCGATTTTAACGCCGTTGATCATTCCGGGCTTCCTGCTAAGAGCATCTGCTACTACATTTGCCTTTTCGGGATGATACTGTAGAATAATGTCATAATCCTTCAACAGCTCTAACCATCTCCTCTGCCTCATGTTCAATTCACGCTGAGTGAAGATATACTTCAAGCTCTTGTGGTCCGTGAAAATGTCACATGATTATCCATATAAGTAGTGCCTCCATATCTTCAATGCAAACACGACTGCAGCAAGTTCCAGGTCAT
This sequence comes from Glebionis coronaria, assembly GCA_025667525.1. Classification (NCBI taxonomy): domain Eukaryota; kingdom Viridiplantae; phylum Streptophyta; class Magnoliopsida; order Asterales; family Asteraceae; genus Glebionis; species Glebionis coronaria. Next base: position 71,397,260 of record CM046874.1, read on the forward strand.
GCGTGGGGTAATTTTCTTCATAAGGCTTAATCTGCCGTGAAGCGTACGCGATCACTTTCCCATGTTGCATGAGAACACAACCAAGTCCCTTCCCTGATGCATCGCTGTAGATTTGAAATCCACCCGTACCAGATGGTAGAGTAAGAATAGGTGCAGATACTAGCTTCTGCTTCAGGTCTTCAAAGCTCTTCTCTCGATCTTCAGTCCAGACGAATTTCTCCCTTTTCCGCATCAGTTTGGTCAATGGTAGTGCTAGGCGAGAAAAGTTCTCCACGAACCTACGGTAATAGCCAGTTAAGCCTAAGAAACTGCGGACTTCCGTCGCTGATGTCGGTCTTGGCCACTTAGTAATGGCCTCAACCTTCGCTGGATCCATAGTGATTCCTTCTGCTGATACAATGTGACCTAAGAATGCCACCTTGTCTAACCAGAACTCACATTTGGAGAATTTAGCATACAGCTGCTTCTGGCGAAGAATCTGTAGTACTGTACGAAGATGGTCTTCGTGTTCCTCCTTGTACTTTGAGAAAATCAGGATGACGTCGATGAAAACAATGACGAACTTGTCCAGAAATTCATGGAAGATTCTGTTCATCAAATCCATGAACACTGCTGGAGCATTTGTCAGGCCAAATGGCATAACTACAAACTCGTAGTGGCCATAACGGGTACGAAAGGCAGTCTTAGCAATATCCTGCTCCTTGACCCGTAGCTGATGATAGCCTGACCTAAGATCAATCTTGGAGAAGTGTTTGGCCCCTTGGAGTTGGTCAAACAGATCGTCAATGCGTGGCAGCGGATACCTATTCCGAATGGTAATCTTGTTGAGCTCGCGATAGTCTATGCAAAGACGCATACTGCCGTCCTTCTTCTTAACAAACAAAACCGGTGTGCCCCATGGAGATGCGCTCGGTCGAATGAAACCTCGTTCAAGAAGTTCTTGCAGTTGGTCCTTCATCTCCTTCAGCTCTACTGGAGCCATGTGATAAGGAGCCTTGGAGATTGGTTCAGCTCCTGGAACCATTCAATACTGAATTCCACTTCTCGTGCAGGTGGTATGCCCGGAAGTTCTGCTGGAAACACATCTTGGAATTGCGACACTATTGGTTGATCCTGAATCGATGGAGATTCAACATCCATGTCGTGAACCGTAGCAAGATAACCCTCGCAGCCATGTGACAGTAGTGCACGCGCTTGCAGGGTGGATATGACTTGTACAGACCGTCCGGGTATGAACCCATTATGAATGTACTCTGGTGCATTGACATCACCGAAGATAACTCGATATGAATGGCAGTCTATGGTAGCATGATATTTGGATAGCCAATCCATGCCCAAAATCATGTCGAAGTCATTCATGTCCAGCGGAAGTGCGTCGACAGGTCGAACCTTATCATCAAATTCTAGGGGAAGACTCTTGTATACATGGGTGATTAATACAGAGTCCCTCAGAGGCGTGGAAACAGTAAGCCTATTTTCTAGTGGTAAGGGAGGCATCCTAATGTTCTTAGGATAAGCAGTAGAAATAACCGAGTGAGTAGCACCCGTATCGAAAAGAACACATGCAGCTTGACTATACATATACAAGATTCCAGTGATGGTACCTGTAGACTTGTTGGCCTGGTCTCGAGATGTCGTGTAGACATGCCCGGCAGTAGGAGGCGGCTTGGTATCAGCATGTCCCGATGTACCCTCCATCTCGCCCTTTCGACAATCCTTCATAATATGGCCAGGAAGACCACACTTGAAGCACGCATCAGTATTACGGCGACATGGTCCTGGGTGCCTACGGTGGCAAGTAGAGCAAAGAGGATGAGTGTATCCTCCCGCAGGTGCTCTGGCTGGCTGAGGACCTGATAAAACATTTTACCTAAGACATGATAATTGGGTACAAAGGACAAAGCGGATAATCGTAAGATTGAATACCAGTGATAGCTGGACGGCTAGGCTCCGAACCTCTCTGGTTCTGGTCCCAACCGTTTCCATGGTTCCTGGTAGAAGTTTGCTGAAGTGTCAGAATATGAGTTATTACATAAAACATAAGGAATTTCGTAAGTATTAGGACCTGCTGTTGTTGGAGTGCCCGGCGTTGTTACGGTAATTGTCATTACCGCCACGCCTATCCGTAGCAGAACGGTCGTTAGTCTGACCGTTTCCCTTGGGCTGATGAGGCTGCTGCTGAGTAGCCGGCTGAGACCGGTCCCTAGTTTTCTGCCTGGAAGATACATTCAAGAGATGAATAATTGACATATGGAAAGTGTACGGATTGGTCACCGCTTGAAAATGAATGTTTACCTCTTGTCGGGTCTTTCAGCTTCCCTGAACTCATCTCTCTCCTGCAGCATCTCTAGTTTTCGTGCTGCATCGGCAACTTGTGCTATAGTGTTGAACGTAGCACACACCAGATTGTTTGCGACCGATGTGCGAAGAGCCCATCTAAAGTGATGTGCCTGCTCTTCAGGAGTACCTGCTGCCGCACCAAGTAAACCAGCTAAGCGAAGAAAGCGCTGCATTAACTCGTTGCTATTCTCCCCAGCTTTCTGTCGGATCCCATGGTACTCTCTCTTGAGCTTGTCCAGCTCAGCCTTGGGAAAGAACTGCTCCATCACCCTGTCCTTGAACTGAGCCCAAGTCTAACCAGCAACCCACTCATCACCACCTTCAGATTGCATCAATGCTAACCACCAGTTGAGTACATCGCCTTCGAACCGATAGCATGCCAACCTCGCCTTGTATGCGGGGTCACAACCCATAGCGTTGAAAATCTTCTCGATGTGAGCCAACCAGCTTTCAGCATCGCTGGGGCTATCTGTCTTCTCAAAAGCTCGAGGGCGGAGCTTGTTGAATCTCTCCAGCCATACTGCTAATGTCACTGGAGGAGGAGGAGGAGGTGGCTTATTGTGCTGTTGATTGTTGGCAGCTTGAACTTCAGCCCTGATGTCATTCCTCAGTTGAGGAAGCAAGGCTTGCATGGCAGCCTGAATTGCAACATTGAGCTGCTCCTGTTCGCATGTGAGAACCATCTGACAGTATAACATAAAACATATGATTAAACAGATTAAAACATGAAATATAAATATATACATGAAAAAAATTTATACTAAAATTTCACGAGAAAAATTTTATGCAAGAAAATTTTTGTATGAATGCATGATGCAGTTTTATGAAAACTTTTGTATGCTCGAGAGTGAACGCCTATGGTCAGTTCACCCAAAACAAAAGACATAGCGAGGGGACGCCTATGGGTCGGTCCCAAATCTAAAAGTTTCGATAAAAGACATGCGACTAAATAGGGCCAGTCTTGTACCAACCATTACTTAGTCAAAAACCCTACAACAATGACATGTATATGTATGCTTAAAAATGATGAATGCATGAAAACAACTGTCAGTTCTAGGAAGACCGTAGTGACTACCCACTAATCACAGGTCATATTTGAGAGCCTACAGGTCGAAGCCTTGGCTCTGATACCATAATTGTAACACCCCATTTTGGAAATGGAAATATCACAGTAATTATGGCGTGTCATCAAAGCATACAAGGAAAAATGTCTAAACATTACTTGACCATAATAAGGAAAATACCGAAATCAAACATCGGTAGTCCAAAAGTAAAGCTCATCACACACAAACATAGCATAATAAAGGAAAGGACTAAACAATGTCCAAAGCATAAGTATCATAAGAAAGGAAATGCATAATGTAAAGAAGGCTAGACAGCTTCCAGTCCATATGCACGTACTCTTAGTGTCTACGAGCGTCCCTGAGTACCTGCTGTTTTGGGAACATAGAAAAGGAAAACGGCTGAGCAAATACGCTCAGTGCACGGATGTACAATAAAGCATGAATAGGATAAGCATATAACATAATAACAGCGGAAGAAAACTAAGTCCCGAGTAACCTGGTTAAGTCTTAATGAAACTGGTTTAATAGTTTGAAAGTCTTATGTTTATCTCATAAAAACTGTTTTCATATTTTACCATTAGCCAATATAGGTCATGAAAATCCACCGTGCATGAATAATTGGAGGGGTGACCTCATCATGCAAATTAGAGGGGCTGCCTCTAATTTAATATACTGGGTTTTGGGTAGGAGGGATCAGCTCCTTGTGAAGGATGCAAGGTACACACCACATTCACCATGTAATCCTGAATAAAACATGTAACTAGGATGCACCCATACGCCCCACATGATAAATATAAATAAATGGCCAAAAGCTGAAGGGACGTTACGAGCAATCACTCCGCCGTGGTGAAGTCATAACATCAGTGCCTCTAATGTTATGGTTATGGTACCTCCATAACTAGGTGAAACTGGTCATGCATGTATATGGCTATAGGTAAACTTAATTAAACATAAGCAATCAAACTCATAACTTATACTACGGGAAAACAGTTGGCTACATACGGGGAATCCTAATAAGGAAAGAATGTCCATACTGAAAGGACGGGAATCCGTACCTTATGTCCAGTGAACGAGAAAGACGAACTGCGAGAATCCTACTTCCGAATCACTAGTGCTACATAAATACGTACATGAATAAGTATCTGCTTACTAAATACATAGCTGGTTTTATGTCATGTCTTAGCTTATTTTATGTGTTCTTACCATGTTTTACTGTTTCTAAGCCTTAAACTGTGTTTTATCTTATATTCTGTTTAATCTGATTAAGTATATCTGGTATTTCATGTGTTATTATACTTACTGTGTAATAATAAGTAACTTTCCAAAAATAGCAGGTTTCCTAAAATAGAAAGTTTCCAAAAATAGAAAGTTTCCAAAAATAGAAAGTTTCCAAAAATAGAAATTTTCCAAAAATAGAAAGTTACAAAAAATAGAAAGTTCCCAAAAATAGAAAGTTTCTAAAATTAGAAAGTTTCCAAAAATAGAAAGTTTCCAAAAATAGATTTACTGCTTAAAATAGATAAGTTTCTAAAAATAGAAAGTTTCCATAAATAGATTAGCTGCCTTAATTAAATAAGTTTCCATAAATAGATTAGCTGCCTGAAATAAATAAGTTTCTAAAAATAGCTGGTTTCCATAAATAGATTAGCTGCCTTATTTAATTAAGTTTCTAAAAAATTGAAAGTTTCCATAATTAGAAATAAGCTGGTTAAATAAGCTAAGTATATAAGCCTAAGTGTTTTTCATGATTATTTCTAAGTCATATGGTATAGTGTATAGTTTAATAATTATTTCATGTAATTTAATTAAACTATAGGTTATAATATTTAATTAAAGTATAACATGTTTTTAATTAAATAAGTTAAATACTTAGGTTAAAATATGTATTATTATATATTAATAATATAACCTAAGTCATGTTAATTAATTAATTATATCCATGGTTTTAAAATAATTAATTAATTATAAGTCTTAAATATATAATTACTTAGGTTAAAATAATTTCATGATCATTTATAATTAATAACCTAAGTCATGTTATTAAATTAATCACATCATTTTATTAATTTAATTTTAACCTAAGATCATAAACATAAAAAAACTAACATACACCATGAACCGGATCTAGGCTAAAAACATGAACCGGACATGAAATCGACACCGTACCACGAACCAACTCGGGGTACCCCGTGTTTCCCTTGCTGCCGTGGGACCCACACGCACCAACCAAGACCATATGGTCTTGGTGGTGGTCGGCTTGGCAAACCGAAACCCCTTCGGGTTCGGTTGCAGCCTGCGGCCAAAACAAACACCCCTTAAAAACAACCTTTTGATTTTATTTAACACCAAAACATGTTAGATCTATGCTTAATTATTATGATTTTGTAAAAACATTACATGTTCATAATTTATAAAAAGATTAAATCAAAAGAAAAGGTTTAAAAAGGTTTTACCGAATTCGTGGATCAAGAGGACGAAGAACAAACACGATCAATCACCAAAACTTCAAGATCAAAGATCAAAAATCACCTTGTATGGTGGTTTTAGGGTGGCGGCACAAAGAGACAAAGGGAAGGAGGTTTTAGGTTTTTCTTAAAATCTTCTGTAAAGTTAATTTGTGTAGTGTAAAAGTAAATAACCCCCTTTAGTAAATTTGACAAATCGTCTTGGCCCATTTGTCCTTGTTGGCCGCGGGTAGGGACCCCACTTGGGGTACCCGTACCTTTTTCCGTGTCTCGTTATTTAGTTACTCGTTTGTGATTATTTATGTTCGTGTTTTAAATGTTCTCGTTACGTAAATACCGTGATCTAATATATTTAATTACGCTCGTAATAAATATATATACGTAATTAATAATAGTTCGTGTTTTAATTACGTTCATGATTTCATGATCGCATGTTCGTGATTAATTATCATTAAATAATTATTACGTGATCGTGCATAGTAAATACTTATCGTGTTCTAACACGTACGTAATACGTAAACTCCTAACACGTAATCGTGATCATGCTATATTAGGAAAGTTTTAATCTAGTACGTACGATCCTAAGGGTACTATGCATGGTAAAAGCATGCGTGTTTTACAACTTTTGTCTCTAGTATGGGGGTGTTTCACCCCTAGACTCGAAACATCGAGGACAATGTTTAGTTTTAGTATTGGGGGGGGGGGGTGAGTAGATACTTCACCTTGCTTACGTCATCACGCAATCCAAATTTCATCTTTTTGTTATCGTTTTATGCAAAATAAGGCTAAAAATGGCCAAATTTTAAATGTTTTCTAGTTTTTCATAAGTATTTAAGACAAGAATGTAGGTTTTCCGATGGTGAGAATAAGAGTAATTTTGATTCGACCGGGCGTGTTGAGCACTTAGCTTTGATTCCTTAACTATTTTTTAGGCTAAGTCTCTTAATTGAGGACGAGAAATGATAGCGTTAATTATAAGTTACTATGCTAAATGTAGTGTACTCCTATTCTTTCAAAAACTCATGTGTCCTAATTATTTGCTTATTCTGCCTACGCTTTTATAAATAAATTGTTAATAAATATTGATTTAGCGGTTTAATCTCTATTGTTGGTTTCTAATTTGTTTTAGTATCTTCCATGTAATTAAATTGGGAAAACATTAAGATATCGCCAGCGTCACAGTTTTGAAGTATTGGCAACCCGAATAATCAAAGGCTTCCCCCAATAATAACTTAAGTTCCTCTTCACCTAAATCAAGTAAAAATTCGAAGCTCACAAGGCCGAAAAATCTATGCAAAAATTGAAAGTGAATGTCTTAAATCTTGAAGCCTTAAAGATCCAAAATTCGCCTTAGCGTGAGGATATACGTCGAGTCATAATAAACACCTCATGGCGAGGTTAAATAAAAGACAAGGGCAAGACCAAAGCCATAATAAACACCTCATGGCGAGGTTAAATAAAAGGTGGCGGTAAACCAATTCCAAATTGGTAATAAGTCTCATGTACAAAACCGTTATAAAACCGGGGGTTTATCGATCCTTCTTGTTGACTTATTTTTTTGACATCGTTGTCTATTAGGGTGAATTATTAATTCGATGATTTTGGTTACACCGTTAAGGCTCTATTTTTGGACTTAATCTCTATTCACGCATAAGTCAATGATGTATCCTCGTGATCATTAAGACAAAAATAAAATATAAGAGATACACCTTAGGAATAAGGGGGGTCTAAGTACGTGATTAGAGCATATGAGTAGTGTTAGCATTACTCACTTATAATGACAATGATCTTGTTTCACGCTTAGCATGGAATTGGGTGAAAATCGAGGACGAAGAAATTATTTCTAACGAAGCATTCACGTGTTCTTATTCTATGATCCTAAACGTCCCATTTTGCGATGAAAACAATACATTAAGTCTAAAACGCGTGTAATAGTTTATTTAAAATTTACGTTTTCAATAAATGTCACCTAAAAATGATATTTGGAAGTGCTATGATACTTAATTCTAGCATTGCGTGAGAACACGACAATGTTTTAGTATAGGGGAGTGATGAGACTGCAATTATACATAGTCTCATCGTCCAAATCGGGTTTAAAACGCTAAAAATATCATTAAAATACACCAAAAGATGCTTGTGTTTGTTCATTGTGTATTTTAGGTACGGATATCGTGAAATCAACAAAAGATCAAAGGAATCAAGCAAAAACGAACACGGGGAATGAAGCCGCATAAAGAACCGATCCTGAATCATGATTTTCCATTGAAGTCCTTGAAGTTTGAAGATTTGTCAAGATTGGTCCCTCAATTTTGAAGAATTGTCACAAATGACCCTCCATTAATCATTTGTACAATATTGGTCCTTAAAGATTGAAGAAATGTCAAAGGAAGCCCTTGAAGAATGCTATAATTTCAAGTTTGGTCCTTGATTCCATTTATACTAATGAGAGGGGGTAGTTTGTCATTTGCTCAAAGTATATAACAAAGGAAAAGAATAATGGTTGTTTGAAAATTGGAATGACAAAGAAAAGGGAGTCTAAGGACTTAACTTGGCAGACAACCAAACTTCTACCAACCAACCACACAATGACACCTCACCCCACTACACCCTCCATCCAACCACACCATGAAACGTCACCCTTGACCTCCACATCACTTCCCACTACCCATTTTTGTTAACAGATTTTCTAAATCTGTTTAATAAACTAAAAACACATGGGAAACAACATTTAAATCCCTAACCCATATTAAACCCCACTATTCACTAATCCCTCTCGCCCACGAACCCTAATTCTAAAAACCCTAAACCAAAGGGTTTTTTCCCCATTAACTCCTGATCCTCAATTAACCTTATTGTCTCCCAAACCCCCCAACAAAAATACCCACCCCGTGACTAGAAGGGCCCCACGAAGACTCCCTTATCACCCCCAATTTGGCAAACAAGGCATCTTTCCAGTCCATCAACGTCCCACATAGTTTTCTTCTTCCCAAAGGCCAAGATAAACGTCCAAGATTCATTTGGCTAGGCTGGCATCACATGGAACCAATTCGGAGGTCACATGGCATGGTTTTTGACCAGATTCTTCGAAGACAACTAAGGGCATTTCTGGAAGATTAATAGTTAGGGTTGACTTGTCCTAGATAGTTCTTTCCTTTAGTATAAATAGCATTCGACTTGTGAATGCTATTCTTTGTTCCAGAATTTTGCAAAATTTGTAAACCCTTTTTACTGAATATTTAAAGTGGTGATTTGGCCTTGCATTTTGTTATCATTCTGAGTTCCACTTTATATTAATGTTGTTTTAAATCATAACTATAGTTTCTTGCAAATTTCAATTTCAAGTTTTACCAAATGCTTTTTCTAAAATATTGTTCTAGTAGTTTGTTCAAGTTTCTGGGACCCAAACTCTATCCATCAACCTTATATTCTTAACTAACAATCAAGGTATAAGGAGTGGTGTATAGGGTTTGTTAATTTGTGTTTTATACCATTTAATGTTTTTATAAGATTTATCAAAATCTTGGATTTATTTATTTTTGTACTAATCCTAACTCCATAAGCTACCAGCAAAAGCTGTTTTGACAACATAGCTTTTGCTTTGAGTTTTTGGGATTGGATTGTGTGTTGTTTTCAGCAGGTATAAAGAGGTGGTGTTGGATTTGTCTGTTGTATACTTCTACACCGCACTCCTTTCCATTTTTGTTAAAGACATTGGAAACACCCCTTGGTCTGTTGTAGACCAACCAACAGGGGTCTCAACATAAGCTTATTAAGCTAATAGACTTAAGCTGGGACATCAGCAAGGTATGCTTGAACTCCCTTGGTCTATTTTGCTTGCTAGATATGGTTTATGAGATTTATGTGATTCTATGCTTTTGATGATTATCATTTTGTATGCTAGTTTTAGTACCTTGGTATGCTTAGTTGCTTATTAGATACATTTTAGATTCATTTTGGATAAGTTTTGTAGTTTGTTTGAAAAAGTTACTTTGAAAATTTTTGTTAATCAGTATGAAAAGGGTGTTCGGTTTTCTGGTTTTCTTGACTTGGGTGACACAAGTTACAAGCACAAACAACCCCAACATGCCTCAGTTAGTTTAAACTAGTTGGTTTTGTGGTTATGTTAGTGTAAGGTTTGGATATTACAAGTTTGCATAGAAACCTGCTTAGATACAAATAGTCAGATTTAGGTTTTGATTTTGAGTTATATGAGCTTAAATCTTGTAATCAGTTAGTCTTTATGTTAGTTTAGAATTTTGTACTCTTGGTTTTGATTTTAGTAAGCTATATTGTAAGTTTTGAGGTTGTAAAATTCACCATTGTGCAAATTGCATCAGCTAAACCCATCAGACCTACCAAAGTAATGTTTCTTTGATACAATAAGTACTTAGCTTGGTTTTGTGTGCCTTTTTGTGTTTGTTCTTGGTTTTTCTTGCTTAATACCGACTCCCAACACTCCACTGAGTGTGGGGGTGCCTTGTTTATCCAAAAACTCCAAAGATCAAAGCTCAAAAAGGGTCAAACCCGTTTTCTGTTAAGGAGCAGTGGGAACTCCTTTCCCACTGCTAGCCTTACTCTTGCCACTGCTCCACTAGCAGACAAGAGCCCAAGACAAGTCACTTTCAGCTTTTCTCTTTTTTGCCTTTAGTGGTTGATTTTAAGTGTTTTTTAGTAATTTCAATTTTCCCAGGTTTTTTTTATTATTTTAAGATTTTTAGAAAAAGTTGTTTTTATTTTTCTGAGTATTTTATTAATTTTTAGCATTAATTTAAGTTTTAATTAGGTTTTATTTATTCTGTTTTTGTCCTTAGTGGATAAAATTTAGTGTTTTTCAAATCTTTCAATTTTCCTGTGTTTTTTTTACTTATTTTAAGATTTTTAGAAAAATAATTTCATTTTTCCCTTTATTTTAATTATTTTTTAGAATTATTTTAAGTTTAAATTAGTTTTTAAATAAACTGTTTTTATCTTATTAGGGTTAAAATTACCTTTTTCCAACTTTTTCATTTTCCTCATGTTTTGTTATGTAATCTAGGATTTTTAAAAAAGTAAATTTATTTTTCTCATTATTTTATTATTTTTAATCATTATTTTAGTTTAAAAAGTGTTTTTAGCCTTTTAAAAATAGAAAATTAGTTTTAAAAATTTAAGAAAAATACTTTTTAGTGTTTAATTAATATAAGTAAGATTTTAGTTTGATAAAATATAAATTTGTACTTTTTGTTAATTATATTTAATTTTAGGGCTTTTATTAGCATTTAAAATTGAATATTTAATTAATAAAAGGTTTTAAAATTTATGTATTGAATTTTTATTCTTATTTATATTATTTTAGACATAGTTTTGATTTTTAGTTAATTTTTATCTTTAATGTTTATTTTCATCGCGTTTTACGTATTTACGTTTACGTTTTACGTCATTCGTCGTAGTTTATCGTAGTGTAACTCGTCTTTTAATTTTCTCTCTTCAAACCCAAAAACGACACTAATCCAAACTTTATTTTTATATTATTGGCACACATCACACACCTCCTTCGAGAACGAACTCGCACTTATTCGATCTGTCGGTTTTCCTAAACCGTCGAATTTAATACTTGCCGCTTATACGCGTTTTTCCTAAAACGTGTACAATTTTACTACATCAGTGTTATTGTTTTAAGATGGATCCAAACACTAGCCTTGGTATACTATGCTTAGGAGTGGATGAGCATATTAGCCTAAATGACAAAATAGAATCGGAAGGAGAATGGATAGGATCAGAATGTAAGGACTCAGCCGATATCGGGGTTCAAAAGGTTCTAACTTTTAATCGTATGGAGGACTTGACACCAAGTGAAAAATAATTAATGCCTTGCCATGTGGAAGGAAAATTTTCCTATGATGGGCAAGTGGATTTTGAGTTTGAAAGAATCTTAATTAGTAATGAATTTGTAGTTGAGCTTGGCTTAACCTACAACGCTCATCGATATGGAGACAAGGAGATAGATAAAAAGCTCGTTGTTATGATCAAAGACGAATTGTTTTTCGTTGACTTCTTTGTCAATCCGGAGAAAGACGATTGTGAACCTTGTGTAATATTTGGGAGATCTTTCCTAAAGCAAGCTAATGCAAAACTTGACATTACTTGTGGCATACTCACTTTATGGCCACAAGTACATGAAAGCTTAGAATTTAGAGAAATTGATGAAATACTTGTTGGGAATAAATTATAGCCAGTCTACTTGAGCGCTGACAAGAGTAAAACAAGCGTTGACAGGAGTAAAACAAACGCTGACAGCTCAAGCGTTGACAAGACAAACTCAAGCGTTGATACATTGAAGACAAGCACTGATGGGAAGATATAATCTACGCGTTTATTGTATTCTAGATTACTTCTAGTAAAGATAGGAACAACAATGTATTTTCTATATTTATCTTTACCTAGAATAGTTGATACGTAGATTATTGTACAAGGCTTCTTATGTCTATAAAAGAAGACCTTTAGGTTAATGTTCAATATAAGTTTTCATACGTAAACTACTTTCATTGTAAGCAAGTTTGATATCATTAATCAAAGTGAAAGTTTGTTTATATCATTGTGTTCTTGTTTAAGTGTTAATTCCGCATAACACTTAGATTGTCATATATATATACAAAGGTTTCTCTAAGTGTATTACTTGATTTAATCTTGTATACATACAGATAAATCGATCTAAGTTTGGGATCAACAAGTGGTATCAGAGCTTGTTGAGGAACTTTTGATCTTAAAGAACACAAGAACCCTAAAAATCACCAAAATCCTAATTTTCTCAAAACCCTAACAACATCATGTCAAATCCAGAAATAACCTCCTCCTCCTCACCTTTACCAAACATCAAGATTCCCATGCTTGATGCAACCAACTTTGAATTGTGGAAATTCAACTTTGAGCAATATCTAGGGATCTATGACTACACACTCTGGGAGATTATTGAATATGGAAACACATTCAATAAAGCCCAAAAGATTGCTGATGCTATTGCTGGAAGAGCAGCTGTTGCTGGATGTTCTGAAGCAGATAAGAAAGAAAAGCCTGATGATGGTAGAGCTGTGTCTGCTGAAGACATAGCAAAGAAAAGGGTTGACATGAAAACCCTAAATATTCTGAAACTCTCTTTGGGACAAGAGAACCAGCATAAATACAGAGGTTATGAATCTGCTAAAGACCTTTGGGCAGCTCTTGAAGTTGCATATGGTGGCAATGAAGATACTAAGGAAGAGAAGAAGAAGCAACTCATGCATGATTATGCTTTCTTCAAGGCTCAACCTAATGAAAAGCTTAGTAGTGTGAGAAGCAGATTGCTTGATATTACTAGCAAATTGTCCTTCATGGGGACACAACTTGGTGATGTTGACATTAATGCTACTTTTCTTAAAAGTCTTGGTGAGGCGTGGAAGATTGAAGCAAGATCTATTCTTGCCAATAATACTCACAAAAGTTCCACGTTTGATGATATCTACAACAAACTGAGGCTGTTGGAAGATGAAACTCTTTTGGAGCATGGAAGCAAGTCCACCAACAGTAACATTGCCTTCTTTTCTCATAGTGAAGGTCAATTCAATCAGAAGGGCTCCTACATGCATCCAGTTACTGGATCATCATGTGTCAGCGCTGGAACATGTCCTGTCAACGTCTCTTTTTCAGACGCTGACACATTCAAAAGTGACTCACCAAGCGTTAAACCTGCTGGTTTGGACCTGGATACTATATGTGCTTATATTGCTTCTTTGCCCAATGGTTCAGTGATTACATATGAGGACCTTGAGCAGATAAGTGATGAGCACTTGGAAGAGATGGACATTAAGTGGAACATGGATCTTGCTAGTATAAGAGCAAACAGGTGGAACATAAGGTTTAAGAAGAAGATGACCTTCAATGCAAAGGACACAGCTGGATTTGATAAATCCAAAGTTGAGTGCTACAACTGTCATCGTATGGGGCACTTCATGAGGGAATGCAGATCTCCTAGAAGATCTGATGCTGGCAAATTCTCATTAGGAGGTCGAACCAAGGACCTATGGAAGTCGGGGCTAGCCCGTCCCCATGGGCAACGCAACAGTGTCCTGAGGGAGGAGTTTAGAGGCCTTATAGTAGCACGGACTTCTTTTTCTTTCTAGGTCATGCGAAGGGGGCCAGTCCAAGATCGTACTGTTCCTCTACAAAGACAACAGACGCTCTCAACGGCTAGGCGCCACTCTCTTTCTGAGTTATTCCAGCTTCTTCATGATTTCGTGCCGCGGTGAACAAACAAGATCGCTCTCCTGCCGTGAGTCCTTAAAGGCGGGAGAGAGTAGAGCATACTAGGTAGTTACCGAATGCCTTAAAGCATCTTCCTTTTAGGACCGGCGCTAGACTTCCTCTCTTTTCTATAAGATATAAAAGGCGAAATTGATGCTCTTAACTACCCCTTTTTCTTTTAAAAAACGGAACGAATCGTCGATTTAAAACTGAACTAACCCTTTTTTGCCCGCCCACTTACCCCTTCTTCATGATCCGGCTTGTCCGTTATATGAGAATACCTTTGCTCGAAATGGATTTCGTTAGCGTCAAACTGAAGTGGTGGCCTTCTAGAAGCTTCGCCAGAAGCGACTAGTCGCTTCCCGAATGCCCCTTTCCTTCGCTACTAGGAGAGTCGCTAGCTTGCTTGCATTCTAGAAACGGTAGCTTCCGCGCCCTTCCTGCCTACTGAAATAGATGTGAATGATCGTGACAGCTCTCAAAATCCTATTCAGTCTGATTAGATATGTCACTGAAAGAAAGTGATTCTGTTCCCTCTCTTTTTTTTAGGACCCCGAGGAGGGGCCGGCCCATCCTAACATCATTTATGAGGAGCCGGACGACAAAGCCTCCTCCTCAGATAAAGATGTCTCCGACGCAACTCTCCCATGCTTTACGACGTTGTATCATAGGGCCCTTTCTTGATATACTAGCTTAGGGCTAGATTAAGACGGAACACTTACCCCGCTTTAGTAAGCCTTTGTGCTTTGTATTTCTATTAGGGACAAAACTTTTTGAATAGTAGGTCCGGCGTACTCGCGGGGCGAGATTCTTTTCTTAGGCTATAAATGGAGGCTCGAAAAGTGTCTTCACTTCATCAAATTCAAATCAAAGAAATTGAGTACTAGCACGTATGGCTATGGATGCTGTAAACAGGCTTTCTGCAATTGCTGCCGAAATGGGGCAAGGAATAGATGAAACTGGAAGAATTGTCAAATGAATAGTCCAGAAAAATCTTAGTTCACAGAGAAGAGAAAAAACAACGATCAAATTATGAAGTAAACAACTCAGGTGGACAAGAGGCGAACCACTCAGCTGATGAGTCAGCTATACTTTTTAAAAAATAGCCTAATGAGGAGACGATCGTAACCTCTGAGCTCAAAGATGGAAAGCATATTCTTTTTTTCAGGTTTTGCATAGCTTCCCAAGCGCCCGGCTTTCTTGTTGGGTTCCGAAAGGCAAAGTAGCTTTTCAGCATCGAGTAGGGTATGGGATAGAGTTCGAGTGAGGTATCAACCATAGATTGCGGAACTTTCGAGATGCTTCCTTGCGAAAGCCAACGGGCATTCTCACTTCTGATATCTCCAGGTCTTGTCACCAAAAACCTTCCCCGATTGACAGAACGTTCCGCTATTGACACTTGAAAAAACCTTCAAGCCAAATTGTTAAGGCCCAGGATCCTAAAGCCATGGTTGCAGTTCAAGGAATTGATGGTATGGGATGGGATTGGAGCTATCTGGCTAAGGATGTGGAAGAGGATAAAGCTTTAGTTGCTGAGATAGAAGAAGAAGAGCATGTTCAATATGCTCTCATGGCACACTCCTCCTCTTCATCTGATAATGAGGTATACGATGATGCTTTTTGTAGTAAGGGCTGTAGGTTAAACACTGAGAAACTTAACAAAGAGGTGTTAAGATTATTAGATGATGTGAGTACTGAAAGATGCAAACTGTCTAATTACCAACTAGCTCTCACTCAAACTGAGAAGACAGTTTCTGAATACAAGAAAATGGAATTTGACTTAAAAGATAAAATAAATATCTTAAAACATGAGTTAAATGCTAGTATGGATATTAGAAACATCATGGAAAGGGTTAATGGTGAGTTACAGGCTAAGTTAGATGAGGCCATTAAGAATAAAGATAATGTTGGCCTTAAAATTCAAAGATTTGATAAGGCCACACAAACCCTAGGAGAATGTGTGAGTAAACAAAGGGATCCTAAGGACATGACTGGGATTGGGATGAAAGATTACTCTGTGGTTCCACCACCAGCTGGTGACTTCTATGGTGTCCAACAAAAGGACCTATCTTGGACTGGTTTGCCAGAACTCCAAGAGGAGGAATTCATTCCTCCACCAAGAGTTGTCACCCCAGTTGAAGAGTATCAACAAAAGTTGACTGACCTGAATGGATGGAAGAAAGCTAACCCTACATTGTTTGTTAAGGGTGGCTTGCTATGTGAAAGTCCTAATGAGTCAACTCCCATCAAGGTTACAAACCCAATCACTGGTAAAGCTGTTGACCTTGGCTCAAACACTGTTAGAAAACCTAGCATTAAGTATGCAGAGATGTATAGGAATACTAGGTCACCTAAGAGCCAAGTTAGCAATGATGGAACAGGCTTCTTCTCTTCTAGACCTAGGGTTGTGTCTAGAAAAGCCTGTTACACTTGTGGTAGCTTTTCACATTTAGCATATAAGTGTGTCAACGCTCCCAAAGTCAACGTTGTTAGAAAGTCAAACGTTGTCAGACCCAAACCTTGTGTGCAGCAAAGTCCACAAGTTGTTAGACCTGCCCCATTCTTCACTAGAGGGTCTAACACTCATGGATAAAGACCATTTCAAAAGACAAACACTTGGTATAATAGGCAATGGGTTTCTGTAGCAAACCCTAGGTTCAACGCTGACAAGGGTAATTTCAGCGTTGACAAGACCAATTCCAACGCTGATAGAAACGTGACCAAACCTAAATATTTGCAACCACAGGGTAAGGGGTCTAAAGCTTCTTCAAGCTTGACATGGAGACCAAAGTAAGATCAAAACCCTAATGATAATGGGATTTCAATTACCTGCAACAGATTTAATTACATTTCAAAGGTCATTACAAAACCTATTGGGGTTAACTGGGTATTTCATCCTAAGAAGGATGAAAATGGGGTTGTTGTGAGAACTAAGTCTGTTCTTATTGAACAACCAGATAAATCCAAGTCTTCCAAGGCTTGGGTTCCCAAAGAAAACTAACTTGTTTTCTTTATGTGCAGGGCATTCAAAAACAGGTCAATGATTATGGATATTGGGACAGTGGATGCTCAAGGCACATGACAGGGAAGGAAGATTATTTAACTAACTTCACTCCCATTAAGGATGGTGATAAGGTTTACTTTGGAGGCGGATATGGTACTATCACAGGCAAAGGAACCCTTCTCACCAAGAATTTGCGTTTTGAGAACGTATTTTTGGTAAAGGAACTTGATTACAATCTTTTTAGTGTATCACAAGTTTTTGATAACAAAAATAAAGTTCTTTACTGATACTGAATGTTTGGTGTTAAGCAAGGATTTTAAGATCCCTGATGAGAAATATATTGACTATAGAACACCTAGGTGATAGGTGTGTAAACACCCATCCTTTTACCACTTAATTCGGGCTAAAACGAGACCAAAACACGTATTTAATATCATTTGTTTGGAATTATGCGTGGTTTTTGTGTTTATTGTGTTTTCAGAGCCAACCGGATGAATATTGAAGAAAACATGGGATTGCACGGGTTTTACTGAAAAAAGACTCAAGATAAAGTCTATTGTCCAAGAGATGCAAAAGATTTGAAGTCACTGGGCCTATTCGAAGATTTATCGAAGAAAAGGACCAAAGATGGAAGATTTATATAAGTCGAAGAAACTCAAGTCTATTAAATGAAGAAATTAAAAGACGAGTTGAATTTAATCGACAACAAATCCCGAATCAGAATCGAAAACGGAAGCTTTTCTGAAAAGACGAAAAGATAAGAAGAACGGGAGAAAGCCCACTCACCAACCAAAGGACAAGGCTATAAATAGCCTTCCCCTCACACATTTTAGAAAAGTTTTTAGTTTTTAGTTTTTTCTTTCTTCCTCCCCACTCACTCTCCTAGTTCGTAGAACACCATCACCACTAGGGTGATTGGTGATTTTTATCTTTAGTTCTTTAATCTTGTAATTTTAATCCTTGTTTCATCTTATCAAAACATCAATCATTCAATACTAAGTTCTTGTTTAATCTTTCATTTCATCTTGTTCATCATCATCTTTATCTTCAAGTTTTTAAGTTTTCATTTTCTTGATTTGATTTTCAAAAGTTGTTTGGATTTGTGTTTTTATTAGTGGGATTCGTTGCTTATGATGTCTAAATGATTTGTGTTTAATTTGGTAAATTCTTTTTAAGTATTTGATTTGATTTTGATAAAAATTTGTATCCCGTGTTCTTCGTAACTGCTACTGTATCTGGGTTTCAAAATCTTCTGAACCAAGCAAAAAGTTCCGAATGAAGCATTCATTCGGAATCTTCCGAACCAAACATTAAGTTCCGGATCAGTATCTTCCGAGTCAGTTATTTCTGAATCAAACGGTTCCGAACCAAGCCCTTCATTCGGAAGTTTAAAACTTCCGAACCAGTGACTTCCGGACGAAGCAAAAGTTCCGGATCAAGCTCAGACTTCCGAATCAAACACCTTCATCCGGAAGGTTCCGAATCAGCATTAAGTTCCGGATGAGTAAGTTCCGGATGAGTAAGTTCCGGATGAGAAAGTTCCGAATGAATGAATAGTGTCTTCCGAATCAGAAAGTTCCGAATCAAGGTTTAAGGTTCTGAATCAGTTAAATTTTGGGTATTTTAAAGTTACTGTTTTACTGTTGATGTTTTACTATTTCTCTGCTCATATTTCACAATTTACATTTTAACTTTAATTTTAATTTGAACTTTAAATTTTAAACCAAGTCTTAGTTAATTATAATTAAAGTAATTGTCTTTGATTTAAAGTTTCATTTCACTTCTTATTAGAATAGAAAACCAAACCCCTTTATTTAGTAACCAAGAACAATCATTCCACTTAAGACCTGGATCAATTCGAGAGGATATCGAGACTAAAATCTGAACCCATTGCAAACACAAATATCAAATGGCGCCGCTGCCGGCTCTTCTCGTTAAGATCAAAAGTTTTTTTGTGAGAAATTGGATTTTGGGATCCGTTCCCCGTGAACGTTACTTTTTCATAAAAATATTCAAAAACTCTAAAAAATATAAAATTCTCAAAAATCCTAAAAAGTAAAAAACAATAAAAACCAAAAATATTTTTGCTTTGTTTTTCTTTGTTCGTTCTTTTGCAGGTGTATGCGCACTCGATCCACGTCTTATCAAGAGCCCGAGCCTCTCGATAACTTAGACATGGCTGGTGTACAAAACAACAATAACATACCACCTCCGAACAACAATAATAACAACAACAATCCGCCTTTCAACAACATGAATAATAACAACAATAATGAGCACCTTCCGGATAATCGCCCAATGATTGAATTGCTGCAAGCTCATGTTGATGGCAACACGGATCCAATTGTCATCCCTCCAATTGCCGCCAACAATTTCGAGCTCAAGTCAGGCTTTATCCAGATGGTATCTGCTCAACCGTTCTTGGGACGCACCATTGATGATCCACACGACCACCTCAAGAGATTTCTACAACTCACTAACACGGTCAAGTTCAATGGAGTTTCACAAGAAGTGATAAGGTTACAACTTTTTCCCTTTTCTTTAGAGGGACAAGCCCGGCATTGGCTTGCTAAGGAACCGCCACAGAGTATTCTCTCGTGGACGGATTTGGAAACAAAGTTTATCAACTACTTTTTTCCACCCTCTCGTACTACCGCTTTGCGGAATGAAATTATAAACTTTGGACAAAAGTACGATGAGTCATTCAGTGAATCTTGGGATCGTTTCAAAGATCTTTTAAGAAAATGCCCACAACATGGTTTTACCAAAGTACATCAAATCAATACTTTTTACAATGGTTTAAGCATGAGTGACCAAGATTCACTGAATAGTGCCTCAGGGGGTAATTTATTGGCTAAGACTTCCAATGCTGCTTGGGATATCATTGAGAACAAGTCTCGTGTGCAAACCAAGAGCGTTAGGACCAATGTTGCTAGTGCTAGCACTAATGACAGCGACAAGCGACTTGACAAAATCACCACGCTTCTTGAATCGCTTGTCACCCACACCGTCAGCAACAACAACAGCAACAACGCCAAAAATGCACAAGTGAACGCTGTCAGCCAACCTTGTGAGATATGCGGTGGTCCCCATTCTTACACAACTTGTACCGCCACCCAAGATTACCCTGCTGAGAATGTGAATGTGGCATATGGCACCTACCAACAACCTGCTTATCAAGCTAGACCTCAAGGTGACCGTAACTTGCTTAGCTACCGCAGCAACAACTATCTTTCACCACCTGGCTTTCCTCCTACCAACCCAAACCAACAACAAAACCTTAACCGCCCTCCTCCACAACAACAACAACCTCGACAACCATACATACCACCTCACAAGCAGCAACAACCACATCAACGTAACAATCAAGTCTACCAACAACCTGCTTACCAACCACCTGCATACAATGCTCCTCCCAACCAAGCCACCACCGCATTACACCAAGAAGTCGCCACCTATATGAGGACCAATGATGTGATAGTGGGAAATCTCCAAGAGGAAGTGCGCAACTTGAAGGCAGATTTGGTCAAGCAAGGAAATGATTTGAGAGCTGATATGAGAAACACGTTGGATAGCCAGACTAATGATCTGAGGAACATGATGGCTAGTTTCTTCCAAAGTAGTCAACCCTCTTCTTCGGGTACTCTTCCGAGTAACACCGTTGCGAACCCAAGAGGGGAGATGAAAGCAATCACCACTCGAAGTGGCAAAGGTACCAAGGAACCCGAGCTTCCTATACCTCCACCGGTGGTTGTGACTAAGGAGAACGAGTCGCCTGCTCCCATTCCTCATCTTTCTCCTTCCCCAATTTCTCCACCTCTTCTTTCTACCCCTCCTCCACCCGTGGTTGTGAGTGATCCTATACTCCCAAAGCCTTCCTCTTCTTCCAATATACCTTATCCTTCTAGGTTGAGGAAAGAGAAGCAAAAGAGCAAGGATGATATTCAGGTTTCTAACTTTCTTAAAATGTTTAAACAACTGAATTTCAATATCTCCTTCGCTGAGGCTCTCGCTCACATGCCCAAATACGCCAAAATGTTTAAAGACCTTCTGAGCGACAAGGAAAAGCTCCTCGACATTGCCAACACCCAACTTAATGAGAACTGCTCTGCAGTGCTCTTAAGGAAATTGCCAACCAAGCTTGGTGATCCGGGTCGTTTTCTTATCCCTTGCAATTTCCCGGGAGTTGAGAATTGCATGGCCCTAGCCGATCTAGGTGCCAGTATAAATCTCATGCCTCTAAGTGTTTGGAAGCAATTATCTCTCCCAGAGCTAGTCCCCACTAAAATGACTTTGGAATTGGCCAACCGTACGGTTGCTTATCCAGTGGGGATAGCCGAAGATGTTATTGTAGGAGTCGACAAATTCACCTTCCCTGCTGATTTTGTTGTCGTCGACTACGAGATGGACCCCCGTGTGCCACTTATTGTTGGTCGTCCATTCTTGAGGACCGGTCGCACTCTTATTGATGTTGAAGCCGGAGAGCTTATCATGAGAGTGGGTGACGACAAAGTAGTCTTCAACATGGGAAAGTTGTCTAAACAGCCTTATTCATATGAGAGCGTTAATTGTATTGACGTTCTTGATGAGGCTTGTGAAGAACACTTTAATGATGCTTGCAAAAGTATTCCTACCTCTCTTCCCACTGTTGAGACCGTGTCCTCCATTGATTCCTCGTTGTCTCTATTTGGAGATAATGATTTATTCTGGAACAATCTTGAAGATGCCATGGGAGATGCGAATTTAGCTACTAATGATTCTCCCACCGAAGGGGATGAAGATATGAGTTTCTTTGACAATCTTCTCACCGAAGACAATCCTTCGCCTCCATCTCCCACGGTCATTGCTATCGATACTCCGAATTTGAAAACGCCTCCCGTCGAAAATCCTCCGGATTTGGAACTTAAGGAGTTGCCGCCACATCTCGAGTACGTGTTCCTTGACGACAATAAGAAGTCGCCCGTCATTATTGCAAAGGATTTGAAAGATGAAGAGAAGACTCGCCTCGTTGCTGTGTTGAAAGCTCACAAGAAGGCTATTGCGTGGAAAATCTCGGATATTCGTGGAATTGATCCTCACTTCTGCACGCACAAAATTCTCATGGAGGACGACTATAAGCCCACTATTCAAAGCCAACGAAGGGTGAATCCAAAAATACATGAAGTCATCAAAACAGAGGTTATCAAACTTCTTGATGCGGGTATGATTTACCCTATTTCGGATTCACCGTGGGTTAGTCCAATCCATTGTGTGCCCAAGAAGGGCGGAATAACCGTTGTTCCCAATGAACACAACGAGTTGATTCCCACTCATCTCGTTACTGGGTGGAGAGTTTGTATAGACTACCGCAAACTCAATGATGCCACAAGAAAGGATCATTTCCCTCTACCTTTCATGGACCAAATGCTTGAACGATTAGCCGGTAATGAATATTACTGCTTTCTTGATGGTTTCTCGGGTTATTTTCAAATACCCATCGATCCCCAAGATCAAGAGAAGACTACATTCACTTGTCCCTATGGCACTTTCGCTTACAAAAGAATGCCTTTTGGCTTATGTAATGCACCCGGGACTTTCCAAAGGTGTATGTTAGCTATCTTCCATGACATGGTTGAACAAACCATGGAAGTCTTCATGGATGATTTCTCGGTCTTCGGGGATTCCTTCTCTGCTTGCCTTGCCAATTTAGAACGTATGCTAAAGCGGTGCGAAGACACTCGCCTTGTTTTAAATTGGGAAAAATGCCATTTTATGGTAAAAGAAGGCGTCGTGCTTGGACATAATATTTCGAAAGCCGGTCTTGAAGTAGACCGTGCTAAAGTTGATGTTATAGCAAAGTTGCCTCCACCTTCCACTGTGAAGGGTGTGAGAAGTTTCTTGGGTCATGCGGGCTTCTACCGCCGATTTATCAAAGACTTTTCTCAAATCGCTCGCCCGATGACCCACCTCTTGGAAAAAGATACTCCTTTTATCTTTTCCAAAGAGTGTCTTGAAGCCTTCAACTCACTTAAGGATAAGCTAACTAAGGCACCCGTCTTGGTTACCCCTAATTGGGAGCTTCCTTTTGAGTTGATGTGCGATGCTAGTGATTTTGCTATTGGAGCGGTTCTTGGACAAAGAGTGAACAAACACTCCCAACCGATCCATTACGCTAGCAAGACAATGACTGGGGCACAATTGCATTATACGACAACCGAAAAAGAGCTTTTAGCTGTTGTCTATGCTTTTGAAAAATTCCGCCCCTATCTTGTCCTTTCCACCACCATTGTGTACACCGATCATTCCGCGTTGAAGTACTTGTTGACAAAGCAAGATTCCAAACCAAGACTTCTTCGCTGGGTTTTGCTGCTCCAGGAATTTAAAATCGACATCCGCGATAAAAAAGGAGCAGAAAACCTCGCCGCGGACCATCTTAGTAGACTTGAGGATCCTTACCAAGGGGATCATCCGACCAAAGAAATCAATGATTCTTTTCCCTTGGAGACCTTAATGTCTATAAACTCGAAGCCGAATGAAACCCCGTGGTTTGCAGATTTTGCAAACTATTTGGCGGGTGGAATTCTCAAGGAAGGGTTGACGTCCCAGCAAAAGAAGAAGTTCTTTACCGACATCAAGACTTACTTTTGGGACGACCCTTACCTATTCAAACAATGTGCTGATCTGATAATTCGCCGATGTGTTGATGGACCGGCAACGTCGGACATCCTTGATGCTTGCCACAAAGGACCCACCGGTGGTCACTTTGGTCCCAACTACACCGCAAAGAAAGTGTTTGATTCGGGATTTTATTGGCCCTCCATATACCGTGACGCTCACGATATGGTCAAAAGATGTGATGTTTGCCAAAAGCAAGGCAAAATCACACATAAAGACGAGATGCCTCAGAATTTCATTCAAGAGTGTGAAATTTTTGATGTTTGGGGTATCGACTTTATGGGGCCATTCCCTTCATCTAAAGGAAACAAATACATCCTTGTAGCCGTTGACTACGTTTCGAAGTGGGTTGAAGCCAAAGCTTTGCCTACTAATGACGCAAGGGTGGTTTGTAACTTTTTGAAGGCTCTATTCGCTAGATTCGGTGTGCCTCGCGCCATTATTAGTGATCGTGGGACTCATTTCTGCAATGACCAATTTGCTAGAGTCATGGCTAAGTACGGTGTAAATCATCGTCTTTCCACAGCCTACCACCCACAAACTAATGGCCAGGCTGAAATATCAAACCGAGGGCTGAAGCGAATTCTTGAAAGGACCGTGGGAGAGCATCGTGCCTCATGGGCTGATAAATTGGATGATGCTTTGTGGGCTTTCCGTACTGCTTACAAGACCCCGATCGGCTGTACGCCTTATCGTCTTGTGTACGGGAAAGCGTGCCACCTCCCCATTGAGTTGGAGCACAAGGCTTATTGGGCCTTGAAGTGGGCTAATTTTGATATAAACAAAGCCGGTGACCTACGCAAGATCCAACTCAATGAGCTAAATGAACTCCGTAATGAGGCTTATGAAAATTCTTTGATCTATAAGGAAAGAACTAAGCTCATTCACGACTCCAAGATCAAAAACCGAGAGTTCCATGTTGGAGACAAAGTCTTACTTTTTAACTCTCGGTTGAAAATCTTTTCGGGAAAGCTCAAATCTCGTTGGTCCGGCCCATTCACCATTGCCCAAATTTTTCCATATGGTACTCTCGAGCTCACTCAACCTAATGGACCAAATTTTAAGGTGAATGGCCAACGAGTGAAGTTGTACTTTGGTGAGGACACCTCTAAGGAGGTGATTCCATCCCTCACCACGTTCCCCATGAACTAATTTTGGGTCGAGTCAGGCTCGTGACTCGGTTATCAAAAACAAGCGCTCCTCGGGAGGCAGCCCGAGTATCTATCCTTATATGTTTTAATCCCCTAAGTGTAGGGGGGGACTTCTATATGTGTTTGCCTTTGTGTGGTGATGTCATTACAGGGATAAATGCACTCTTGGAATCTTTGAAGAACCGTGCTCCCGTGTTTATCCGAAATCCGGTTCTATCTCTCAACTATCGTGATTCAATTTTCTTCATACTCACATTTGAAATTGATCACGTTAGTCGTCTCTTCCTTAACTTGAGTTAACCAACGTGCACAATGTCATACGTGTAGGGGAACCTTTTCCCACATGCTTAAACATTGAGGACAATGTTTATCTTAAGTGTAGGGGGGACTTCTATCGAAGTTTTAAGTGGACTTTTCCATGAAAATGCCTTCATTTAACCGGAAAATCCTATTTTTCAACATTTTTCAAAATTTTTATTAACTTTGGCCAATTAGTTGTAATTTTTAAATTTTTATCGTTGCTTTCATATGTATATATTCCGCAATAAAGTCAAAAATATTAATAAAATGGTGTAGCTAGTTTAGAAGTCTTTGACATATTAGGCCCGTTGCGTTTATTTTGACTTAACCCGAATAGACTTATCCAAGTTTATTCTAGCTAGTATCCTTAACCATATAGACCTTAATTGGTTTATTAGGCTAAGTGTCCACGAGTCTCATTACTTGAGATTTTAAATTGTGGAGGACGAGAAATGATAGAGTCAATTATAAGTCTGTATTCTTGCACAAGCTCACTTGGTGTAATTATTTGCCTATTCTCCCATCACTTGCTAATAATTTATCTGCAATAAGTAAGGTCTTACGATTTGAAAAGTTACTTAGCTTCTAGCCCAAGATCGTTTAAAAGTTGCTCGGTAATGATAAGAGTTCATAGCCAAGGCATAACTTATGAAGCGGGGCGCGAAGATTGGCGAGTCCGAAAAGGCCCTAACAAGGCATGAGGATTCAATTTTATTGCTGAAGATCCAAAGTGATGTGAAAAGCATTATTCCTAAAGTCAATATGAAGGATCAAGACTCACGACGAAAAGCAATCAACTCCCATAAAGATCATGGAGAAGTCTATCCGAAAAGACCCTAACAAGGTATGAGGATAAATAGATCCAAGTCCGAAAAGGAGGCGGATCGTTGTATCTCAAAATCCCAATTAGAGATTGAAGAAATAATCATGAAGTCGTGGTCAACAAAGTTGGAGAACCCCTCAAAAATCTCCAAGTGAAGAAACTCTATTATGATGAGAAGACCATTATCTCAAGAACGTCTCTCGAAGATATGAAGTATGAAGTACATGCCAAATATCAGCCCGAGAAAGGTCTCAAATCGTGAACCAAGTTATGCCAAGATATGAACTTTTTGATATCCCGAGAAGCAGTTTTAAGAGATTTTGTCCTTTAGCTAACTATTGATCAAATCGTCCTACTTTGCTTTCAGCCCTAATAAACTATCGAAATAAGTCCAAAAATGCATCTTCATGATCATTCTAAGACAAAAATAAAATATAAGAGATACACCTAGGAATAAGGGAGTTTAAGCATTTAATTAAGCCATGTGTGTAAGTGTTTGAATTGCTAACTTATAATAACAATGATCTCGTTTTTAAGCTTAGTTTGGGGAACGTGAAACTTGAGGGTGATAAATCTTCGCAGCACCAAAGCCCTAATGTAAGTCATCGATTTCTTTGCAAGTTATTTCCATGTAGCTATTTTCAAAGAGAAAATGGTTTTCTATCCCTTTGTTATCTTTGAAGTTTTATTTCTTTAATTTTTGTTTAGTAGATTTTAAATAAGGCCAAGGGTGATTAATTATGAGAAAAGTGTAAGATTGCTTTATCACTAAGCATTGCATGAGGGCATGGCAATGGTTAAGTGTAGGGGATTTGATAGGTGTGTAAACACCCATCCTTTTACCACTTAATTCGGGCTAAAACGAGACCAAAACACGTATTTAATATCATTTGTTTGGAATTATGCGTGGTTTTTGTGTTTATTGTGTTTTCAGATCCAACCGGATGAATATTGAAGAAAACATGGGATTGCACGGGTTTTACTGAAAAAAGACTCAAGATAAAGTCTATTGTCCAAGAGATGCAAAAGATTTGAAGTCACTGGGCCTATTCGAAGATTTATCGAAGAAAAGGACCAAAGATGGAAGATTTATATAAGTCGAAGAAACTCAAGTCTATTAAATGAAGAAATTAAAAGACGAGTTGAATTTAATCGACAACAAATCCCGAATCAGAATCGAAAACGGAAGCTTTTCTGAAAAGACGAAAAGATAAGAAGAACGGGAGAAAGCCCACTCACCAACTAAAGGACAAGGCTATAAATAGCCTTCCCCTCACACATTTTAGAAAAGTTTTTAGTTTTTAGTTTTTTCTTTCTTCCTCCCCACTCACTCTCCTAGTTCGTAGAACACCATCACCACTAGGGTGATTGGTGATTTTTATCTTTAGTTCTTTAATCTTGTAATTTTAATCCTTGTTTCATCTTATCAAAACATCAATCATTCAATACTAAGTTCTTGTTTAATCTTTCATTTCATCTTGTTCATCATCATCTTTATCTTCAAGTTTTTAAGTTTTCATTTTCTTGATTTGATTTTCAAAAGTTGTTTGGATTTGTGTTTTTATTAGTGGGATTCGTTGCTTATGATGTCTAAATGATTTGTGTTTAATTTGGTAAATTCTTTTTAAGTATTTGATTTGATTTTGATAAAAATTTGTATCCCGTGTTCTTCGTAACTGCTACTGTATCTGGGTTTCAAAATCTTCCGAACCAAGCAAAAAGTTCCGAATGAAGCATTCATTCGGAATCTTCCGAACCAAACATTAAGTTCCGGATCAGTATCTTCCGAGTCAGTTATTTCCGAATCAAACGGTTCCGAACCAAGCCCTTCATTCGGAAGTTTAAAACTTCCGAACCAGTGACTTCCGGACGAAGCAAAAGTTCCGGATCAAGCTCAGACTTCCGAATCAAACACCTTCATCCGGAAGGTTCCGAATCAGCATTAAGTTCCGGATGAGTAAGTTCCGGATGAGTAAGTTCCGGATGAGAAAGTTCCGAATGAATGAATAGTGTCTTCCGAATCAGAAAGTTCCGAATCAAGGTTTAAGGTTCTGAATCAGTTAAATTTTGGGTATTTTAAAGTTACTGTTTTACTGTTGATGTTTTACTATTTCTCTGCTCATATTTCACAATTTACATTTTAACTTTAATTTTAATTTGAACTTTAAATTTTAAACCAAGTCTTAGTTAATTATAATTAAAGTAATTGTCTTTGATTTAAAGTTTCATTTCACTTCTTATTAGAATAGAAAACCAAACCCCTTTATTTAGTAACCAAGAACAATCATTCCACTTAAGACCTGGATCAATTCGAGAGGATATCGAGACTAAAATCTGAACCCATTGCAAACACAAATATCACTAGGCATAAAGACATATACAATGTGAATCTGAATGGGATTAGAATGAATAACAATATGTCTTGTTTTTATGCTAAAGCTTCAGTAGATGAAAGTAATTTATGGCACAGGAGACTAGGGCACATAAATTTTAAGAATATAAACAGGCTTGTGAGACTTGGCTTGGTTGATGGTTTGCCTGAGAAGGCCTTCCACAATGACCACTCTTGTGTTGTATGTCTTAAAGGCAAGCAGCATAAGGTCTCATTCAAGTCCAAACAGGTGCACTCTAGTACTAGACCTCTTCACTTGCTTCATATGGACCTCTTTGGTCCAACAAATATAGAAAGTTTGAATGGTAAGTCCTACTGCTTTGTCATCACAGATGACTTTTCTAGGTTTACTTGGACCTTCTTTCTAGCTATGAAGAGTGACACAACTGACACTTTAATTGATTTTATCACTCAGATTGAGAAGAAAACCGGTAATGAAGTTAAAATACTTAGGAGTGATAATGGTGGTGAATTTAGGAATAAAAAGTTAGATGATTTTTGTGCCAGGAAAGGAATTACTAGGCAATTTAGTGTTTCCAGAACCCCACAGCAAAATGGGGTTGCTGAGAGGAAAAATAGAACCCTAATTGAAGCAGCCAGAACCATGTTGGCTGATGCTCATTTTCCTATAGCCTTTTGGGCTGAGGCTGTTAATACAGCTTGCTATGTTCAAAATAGAGAATTGGTCAACAAAATTCAAAACAAAACACCTTATGAGTTACTTTGGGGAAGAAAACCTAATATTGGTTTTCTCAGACCTTTTGGTTGTCATGTAGTAGTTTTAGATACTAGTGATGCCTTAGGTAAATTTAGTGAAAAAGGTGATGAAGGCTACTTCATGGGGTATTCAGTGCAGAGCAAGGGATATAGGGTTTATCTTAAAGAAGAAAAACGTATTCTTGAAAGAGTACATGTTAGGTTTTTAGAGAATAAACCTAGTGATCCTGAAAGTGGTCCAAATTGGTTGTTTGACTTGGAACCTTTATCTAGAACTTTAAATTATATGCCTGTCACTAATCCAGACATTGTGAAGGTAACTTCAAATGTTTTGGAAGAACAAGTTGTTGATGTTTCAGGTACACAGGTTCATGAAAAGGTTGGATCACAAGCAGAAGAGTCATCTCCTATACAAGAGTATGTCATAATCCCCATATGGACAGATGCTTTTGCTGCTGCTGCTGGAGAAGATAATGGTGGTCCCCAAGTACCACCAGATAACAACATGCATGGTCCTTCAGATGCTGACAAAGGCAAATCTAGCGCTGGCAAGACCAATTCAGACGTTGATGGCTCAGACGATGACAGCCAAGGTTCAGGCGTTGACAACACTTCTGCACATCTTTTCTCTTCCACTTTTGAATAAGGTGAACCTTCCAATTTATATGAAGAGATTCATCCTCATGTTGATGAAAGAGAATCTGATGAAGAAGATATTGGCAACATGGAGAATGAGGTTGAGGACACCAGACTTTTTGAAGGAGGAGTTCTCACTTCTACTATGAAGAATCACCCAACTTCTCAAATCATTGGTGATTTTATGACTCCTGTTAGGACTAGAAGATCTCATCAAGGTCTTGGTGGATTTATTGCCAATATTCACAAGAAGGTTGATACCCCTCTTGTGCAAGCATGTTTGCTTGCCTGTTTTCTGTCACAACAGGAACCCAAGAAGATATTTGATGCTCTCAAAGAACCAAGTTTGGTGGAAGCAATGCAGGATGAGCTTCACCAATTTGCAATTCAGGATGTTTGGGAGCTGGTTGATTGTCCCAGATATGTCAGACCTATAGGGACAAGGTGGGTTCTAAGAAACAAGAGAGATGAAAGAGGTATTGTGGTCAGAAACAAGGCAAGATTAGTAGCTCAGGGATATACACAAGAGGAGGGGATAGACTATGAAGAGGTCTTTGCACCAGTTGCAAGGATTGAAGCTATTAGGATCTTTTTAGCCTATGCATCCTGCATGGGCTTCACCGTCTATCAAATGGATGTCAAGAGTGCCTTCCTCTATGGAACAATTGTTGAGGAGGTATATGTGATGCAACCTCCTGGTTTTGAGGATCCAGAGAATCCAGACAAAGTGTATAGAGTCAATAAGGCTATGTATGTACTTCATCAAGCCCCAAGAGCATGGTATGGTACTTTGTCCACTTATTTAGTGGACAATGGATTCAAAAGGGGCACCATAGATCAGACACTATTTACAAAGAAGAAAGGTAAGGATGTGTTGCTTGTTCAGGTCTATGTTGATGACATCATTTTTGGGTCTATTGATCCAAAGATGAGTGAGGATTCTCTAAGCTTATGACAGACAAATTCAAGATGAGTGCTATGGGGGAGATGAATTTCTTTCTTGGTTTACAAGTTCAGCAGAAAGAAGATGGTATCTTCATCTCCCAGGATAAGTATGTGGCAGAGATCTTGAAGAAGTTTGGCTTTTCTCCACATGAAAAGAGGGCTACTACTCCTATGGATAGAGAACACCCTTGGGGAAAGATTGGAGATGGGAAAGATGTTGATGTCAGGCACTATAGATCCATGATTGGATCATTGATGTATCTTACAGCCTCCAGACCTGACATCATGTTTGCTGTGTGTGCTTGTGCACGCCATCAAGTGACTCCCAAAGAATGTCACCTTTATGCTGTGAAGAGGATCTTTAGGTACCTAAGATGCTATCCTAGTCTTGGTTTGTGGTACCCAAAGGATTCACCATTGGAGCTGATTGCATATTCAGACAGTGACTATGGAGGTGATAAGTTTGATAGAAAATCCATAACTGGTGGATGTCAGTTTTTTAGGAGCAGGTTGATATCTTGGCAATGCAAGAAACAAACAGTGGTGGCTAATTCTACAATTGAAGCTGAGTATGTGGCTGCAGTTGCTTGTTGTGGACAGTTTTGTGGATTCAGAACCAGCTGTTGGACTATGGGTATAATTTCATGCATACCAAGATATTTGTTGACAATAACAGCACTTTATGCATTATTAAGAATCCTGTACATCATTCTAAAACTAAACACATAGAAATTAGACACCATTTTATAAGAGATTGTTTTGAAAAATGTTTAATACAACCAGACAGGGTTGACACATAAGAGAATGTGTCAGATTTACTAACTAAACCTTTTGATGCTGGGAGGTTTCAATACTTGGTAACAAGTATTGGGATGATCAATCTCACATAATATGTGTTTTGGATTCTTTTTGTCAAAGTATGTACATGATAATGCATTGTTATTGGTCTTTTAGAGGATTTAGATTTTCCACTATATTTTTCTAACACTGACAAAGGTTGCTTGAACGCTGATAAGTGTTTTTGTGACGTTGTCAGCAATATATTTGTCTAACGCTGACAAAGCTTCCCTCAACGCTGTCATGTGTTATCGGAGCGTTGTCAGCAACAATGTTAGTTTTGTGGTTTTCAATCTAAATGTGTAGGTGGTGTTAGCAGTATACCAATGGATACAGAGTTGCTTATGGATTAATGGAGAAGCATTTGGGCATGTTTTTGTTTATGGATGATGGTGGGAATTTTTAATTCATATCTTGACATAAATTTTTATGTTCATGCATATTTTTAGCAACTTATGTATCATAGTTTAAGGGGAGGTTTTAGGAACCTTTAGGATGGTTGGGTATCCATATGATACTCTTATCACAATTCTAGATTGTATCCACAGGTGAGTATGAGTTAGTTTTACTAAATCATGAGGCACTGTAGCATGCAAAGTTGATATACTATGCATGCTGCCAAGACATTTTTGGCCTAGAATTGGTTGTGGTCTGTTGGGAGACTTGGGAATGATTTTGTCATGGGATTTACCTGGGAGTAACAAGGGATTTTAAAAGGTAACTTGGTTGTTAAGAGTTTTGGTTAGCAAGGGACACTAGAGGACTGTTGTGTCTATCTTGCATAAGCAAGTGTGCATAACTGGACAGTGCTTGCCGCCCTATAATAATTATCAACTTTTTGGTTATCTTCTCTAGGATAAATTACTTTGTTAAGGTCATTTTTCATTTTTAAACATTTTTATTTTTGGACGCTGACAAGTATTTTTTCAAGCGTTGTTGTGACCAATTTAGACGCTGACATGGCTATGGCAAACGTTGACAAGAATATAGCCGTTGGGCGTTGATAGGTTATTTTTGACCGTTGACACTCAATGGGACCTACCCAGTTGTTACTTTTTGACATATTTTTAGGCCGTAATTTTGGGAGCTGATAACTTTCATTTAATGCATGAGATAAACTTATTCTTTTTCAATATTTTCATGATTACATTTTGAAAATACTTGCCTATTTTTGGGCCAATCACATGCATTTTCTTCTCCTATATATTTGGCTCCTATTTTTAAACAGGGTACCTATTATTCTTGTCTAACACAACTTTCTCTTATCAACTTCATCTTTATCAATCATTTTAACAGCTTTCACCAATGGCACCAAAGTTTAAACCATCAGATTTGGAATTGGGGTTCAGAAGTCAACACAACATGATCGCGTATCTTGAAGCTGATGATGCTCTGTTTCCCCAATACACACAAATGGTGGCGTATTTGAACGCATCTCCTTTTAGGTATGCTCTTTCTCATGCACCACTCATTCCTGTCACACATATTAAACAGTTTTGGAACAATGTTAGTTCCTCAACAGTTAGTGACTACATTATCTTCTATTGTTCATGGGAGAACATGGGTGGTTACTGAAGCTTTGGTACGCCAAGCTTTGCATCTTGATGAAGTTGATGGTATAACCACCCTTCCCATTAGTGAAATAGAACAAGGACTAAGGGCTTTGGGTTATCCTTTTCCTGCTCAAGGAACTTTAAATAAATATCATAAACAGGAGTTTCCCCCAGCCTGGAAGTACCTAATACATGTCCTCCTACAATGTTTGAGTCCCAAGTGCACTGCACACAATGAGATCAATAGATCTATTGCAAGTGCTATTGTGTGTATTGCTACTAGGCAAAAATTTAATTATTCTAAAATGATTTTTGAGGGCATGTGTAAAAATAAAGGGAACAAAATGACTTTAGCTTATCCCAGATTTTTACAAATGTTTTTTGATGTCCAAGGATACTACACAAGGGATCATGATGATTTTTATGAGATCCATGTGCAAAAGAAAGCAATTTTTATGAAGATGAACTCACCCCCTCATCGTGACCTTCCCCTAACCCCAGCTATGATTGCTGTCATTGAAGCAGCACAACCCCAAGTTGACCCAATACCTGAACCATTACCTTCACCACAACATATGCAAATTGACCAAGAACCCTTCGACGCTGACACGTTAAATGTTGGCGTTGATGTGCCTATTTCAAACGTTGACACACAACCTTCACATACCCAAACACTCCTTACTCAACCCACATCCACCCAATCCACATCATCATCTCCACCAACACAATATAGGTTACAAAAAAGCCAAAGGACTACTGGAGTGTTCTCCTCTAGTGGTCCTAGCCATGTAGCAGAGAGAACCACCACCACAAGTGTGGTTGGTGTTATGGATGAGGCTGGGACTATTGGTTCTGGCTTAGAAGCTGGCCAAGGCAGTCCCACCATAATTAAGACCTCATCCATGCCCAATGAATCTGAATTGGGAGGTCAAATACCCATTTTAGAAGAGGGCAGATTGGAACCAATGACCCTACTGGAATTGACGGCTGTTTGCATGAGCTTGCAAAAGCAAAATGCAGACTTGGTACAAGTTGTCAGCACACAAGGCCTTGAACTCAAGCAATTGAGGGAGAGGATTGTTCTTTTGGAGACTGCTAGTACAAGGAGAGGGATGGAGGAATCTTCCAAAGGGGAGGATGAACAAATAAATGTGAGTGATAAGGGCAGCCATGATGGTCAATCTTTGGATGTTGCTGAGGCCCTAACAAGTTTGAAGAAACAGACAGGTTTTGATACATCTATAGTCTCTCCTACAAACTTAAATTTATCATTTACAGCCATGTTGGAGGAAATTGCAAAAGGCGCTGAGACATGAAATTTGAGCGTTGACAAGGGGAATTTGAACGCTGACATGAGTATCTTGGGCGCTGACAAAGCAAAAGTGAGCGTTGACAGACCTGCAAATGAGGTTGATGTATCCCAGTCATCATCCATCATCAAAGAGGTTTCTTCACATGTATTACCATCTACCTTACCAACAATTGATCCATTAGATAAGGGTAAGGGTATTATGGTAGAAGAGGTTGTTCCAAAGAATGCAGCACAGATTGAGTTTGAAAGAAAGTTGGCTGCACAAATTGTGGAACAAGAAAGAAAGGAGGTGAGAGAGTCACCTTTTGTTATCACTTCAGAAGAGCAAGAAGGAAGTGATGAAGCTAGTTCAGACTCAAGTGTTATGATCATAGAGCAACCAGAAAGGCTTGAGTATGGTGATGAGCTGGCCAAGGAGAAATTGAGAGAGTTGAAATTGCAGGTTGATTTTGATATGCCAGAGGTGGTTCAAATGTATCATGCTTGGGAAGATAGGTGTATGGAGAATCCACACTTTACCATTTCAGATCAGATATGGGGTTTGGAGATTCTTCTCAGAGTACAAAAGGATTGCAAGGTCATTTTGAAACACAAAGCAAGCAATGTTTTCTCAAATTTAAGAAGGGATAGAAAGGAGTTGTACTTCATGCTGCTCATATGTCATGGAACAGGGTGGACTTACAAGAAATTGACTTGGTTGACATTTGAAGAGTTGGAATGTAGAGCTTATCCCATTTGGGTTAGAGTGCAGGAAGCAAACACTCTAAGACTTCTTTTTGATGAAAGAAAAGAAGAACTTGCAGAGGAAATGGAGCTCAAGAAGGCAATGTTTGTTCCCAGACCAGTGAAAAAAGGAGTTCCTTTTGAGTTTCCCAAAGATATGGATCCATTACATCCAAGTGAAGCTGTCATAAGAAAGACCCTTAAGCTCTCACCATTAGAAGCTTCAGATTTAGTACAAGTGTTACCACTTGATTCCAAAAACCCAATTGTAAGCTATGAAGAAGATGAATGTGGGTTTTGGAAGATTGGCAGGTATGGAAAAGAGGTTCACACTTTTACCACCCTTATATCTTTGTTTGTAAGTTTTGACAGGGAAGACTTGGTAGACCTATGGAGGTTGTTAGAGGCCAAGTATGAGACTGAAGCACCAACTTCAGTCAATGGAATAAAACTGTGGTCCACATTCAAGAGAATGTGTGGACCAAAAGATGAGGATCCTGCTATTTGGAAGGATCTTGAAGATGATCTCAGTGGTCTTCAATGGAGATTGTATTCAGCTGCTGGTGTTTATTATTTGAGTTCTACAAAGTTTGCTGAGTATCTACTTGTGGATGGTCAGTATTTCATGTCCAAGGAAATCTTGGAGAAGATGAAGAACACTCAGTTGGAAATTGATTATTCAAGTGACGTGGCAAAAGACTTGATCAGATTTATTTATTACCAATATGAGAAGGTTTGTAAGATTCCTCCTAGTCCTTAATGTTTATTCAGAAACTTGATCACCAGAGTAGATATCAAGTTTAGGGGAGGATTGTTGGGAATAAATTATAGCCAGTCTACTTGAGCGCTGACAAGAGTAAAACAAGCATTGACAGGAGTAAAACAAACGCTGACAGCTCAAGCGTTGACAAGACAAAGTCAAGCGTTGATACATTGAAGACAAGCACTGATGGGAAGATATACTCTACGCGTTTATTGTATTCTAGATTACTTCTAGTAAAGATAGGAACAACAATGTATTTTCTATATTTATCTTTACCTAGAATAGTTGATACGTAGGTTATTGTACAAGGCTTCTTATGTCTATAAAAGAAGAACTTTAGGTTAATGTTCAATATAAGTTTTCATACGTAAACTACTTTCATTGTAAGCAAGTTTGATATCATTAATCAAAGTGAAAGTTTGTTTATATCATTGTGTTCTTGTTTAAGTGTTAATTCCGCATAACACTTAGATTGTCATATATATATACAAAGGTTTCTCTAAGTGTATTACTTGATCTAATCTCGTATACATAAAGCTAAATCGATCTAAGTTTGGGATCAACAATACTTGATAACCTCAACTTTGATGATTTAGCACCTATTGAAACCGAGGAGATTGATGCTCCTAGATTTGTTTGTAGCACGGGAAAAACAAAAGAAACAAAGGAAAGAAACCCGCCCATGCTTACAAGTTGAGCTATAATGGTGAGGGATCTTCACTCACTATTAATAAGCCTTTGACTAGAGAAGAACTATCTATGGAGGAATTGCAAGAAGACATAGAAGAAAGAGTCATGTTGTTCAACATGAATCGACCAATCATTGAAACTTTAAAATATAGTGATAAATATAAAATGATTGTTGATGGGGTTCTTGCTTGACAAATTGAAAGTTGAAGATGGACTCACGCCGGATTATGAAGACGTGGCTATCCAAATGCTTCGTGAGAACAAGGTAATGCTTGAAAAAGAAGATCCGGGGTACTTTTTCCTACCAATAAGGTTGGAGGGTAAAACTACTTATAATGCTTTGGTTGATACCGGTTCAAATGTTAATGTTATGCCTTATGGAATCTTCAAAATGCTAGATGTTGGTAGAGTCAAACCGAGGTTTGATCGTATCATAATGCTTGATCACTCCTATGCGGAGGGATTTGGACGTTTACTTGGAGTTCTTTGACAAGTGGGGACAACCACACTATTAGCCAATTTCATGCTTCTCGACATTCCTATTGATCGAGATATTCAATTAGTGGTTGGAAGAAAATTTTTGCACACTATTGGTGCAAACATAGATGTTGGAAAAGCTATTATGACTAGCTTTGATGGGTTTGTCCATCAAAACTATAATGTACTAAAAGCGAAGAAACATGATGATAGTGATGATGAAGACGATAAGCACAATACCGTGAAAAGAGATGAGAACGGTATGCCAATCTATGGTCCATATTTGCAACCATGGACGGAACCGGAAGAACTTTTGGATGCATCAATACGTGAAAGGAGCTACCATAACCCTTTCTTTGACATATGTGTGTATACAAGAAGATTGTGGGAATGCTTGGAGCACTTCCCGTTTCATTAAAATACAAAGTTTGGCAAGTGGGGAACAAACGAGAATTTGAAAACATTGCTAAAGATGGAGATAATGAGTGGCATGTTGCCATGGTCATTATTGATCCATGTGGAAAGAGGTACGAAAAAGTGTACGAGACAAAAGACATCAATAGAGAGGTTTCAGGACGTTACACGGAGAGTGATATCATGTCACCTCTAAATTTCTGCTACAACTAAGGAAATGGAGGAATTGAGGAGTGCACCATTGGCTCCTAATTACTTTATTCATTTTTACTCTTTTTTGTATATAGATAAAAAATAAAACGAAGTGAAATCTAAGAGTCCTAGAAGTTTTAGGATGGTCTTAGAAGAGGAAATGTTTTCCTATTAGGACGTGTTATCTTTCTTTTATGAGATCGATTGAATTGGAGGTTTCTGTTTGAAAATTTTGTGTCTAGTAAATAAAAAACAGTAATATGTCTGTGAGCACAGAATGTGAACCACACATTTCAAAAGTGCGCCGCACTTCTGGACGGATTTTTGTATATACTTCCTTTTATCTCATTTGAAACTAAAAAAAACACACAGAAACACCTGAATATTTTTGGATTATCACCCAAAA
Source organism: Glebionis coronaria (assembly GCA_025667525.1). Taxonomy (NCBI): domain Eukaryota; kingdom Viridiplantae; phylum Streptophyta; class Magnoliopsida; order Asterales; family Asteraceae; genus Glebionis; species Glebionis coronaria. The sequence continues at coordinate 71,435,374 of CM046874.1, forward strand.
TATTTTCGTTTCTTACTCCAATTCATATTCGAGATCATGTCTAGGGTAAGTTTTTATCTTTAATTTATTTACATTTTATTTTATGTAGGGTTTAAATTTTGATTAATTTTTCAATTAGGGTTCTTAGTGATTGATAATCGAATTACATTTTGATTTATAATTAGAAATGGGGATAATGATTAGGATAGAATTAGATTGTTAGATGAAATTGAAAAAAATAAGCAGAGGGGTTTTTGAAATCAAACCCTAAGACTGAGCAATGTCTCGGATTGAAATGAATTGGGAATGGTTTAGTGTTCGACTCTAGCCATTGTTATCGATTTAGAACCATTACTTTGCAGATTTTGGTTAAGATTATTAGAACCCCGACATTTGCAGATATACGCAGAATGTGCACCGCACTTTTTAGAAAGTACGCCGCACTCTAGCGGATTTTTCCCAGAAAGTACGCCGCACTTGTCAGAAGTGCGCCACACTTTTCACCTGATAAAAAACAGAATGTTCAGAACACTAGCATAGGGTTGCCGTTGACCCCTAATGTTTATCTAACGTTAATATATGTTTGTTTATGTGATAAATTTTGCAGAACACAGGTTCTGGAAACTATGAGACCGGCTCATCTAGCCGAGGGAAGAGGCGAAAGCCTATCGAGTCGGCAAGTGCCGCACTCATGGGGGTTCCTAATCATCTATTCTTGAATTGACCTGGATGTATAACTGATGCTAAAATCATCTACAACAATGCTCTTAGTCTTCTACTGCCGAAACAAATTTCGCACCAAGTATTGTGGATTTTGAAGTTTTGAGGGATCTTGGTTGTGAAGTTCAAATTAGGGAAATGCTATCAATAGTTGTGATAGAGGCTGGAGAAAATGAAGTCTTGTTTCGATCCAATGCTTGGGTTCGTGCTTTTACTTGTAGGGAAAAGATCTATGCGGAGCTTTGTCTTGAGTTTTTCTCGACATTCAATCTTGATGAGGACGTTGATGATGATGAGCTATTGACTAAGAAAATTATGAGTTTTATACTTTGTGGAAAAGGACATTCTTTGACTTTGAAAGAATTTGCTAAGTACTTGGAGTTGTACACTAGAGAGGAGCGAGATGAGGAAGGATTTGAAGTGTATTTTCAAAGTGGAGAACGTGAGCATGGGAACTTCAATGCTAATGAGTTTTGGGCATTAATTTGTCCGGATGAGGATCCTTTGAGCTTATCTAGGAGCTCAACCACTAGGATTTCTAGTCCACTTTTGAGAGTGCTCCAAAAGATGAATGCTTACGCGGTTTTCCAACGCACCACGGGATATGATAAGGTTCAAAAGAATGATTTGTGGTTGTTGAGCATGTTTGGGGACAAGAACCATGTGCAATATGCTAATGTGGCTTGGGTTATTGCAAAGTGGATGAAAAGGAAAGGTCATGGTAGTCAAGCGGGTAGTATGATTATGTGTGGGAAATTTGTGACTAGGTTAGCCCGAAGAATGAGACTTTTAACCGATCAAGTTATGGGTAATCTTAGTCCGCCGATCATATGTGATACCATTGACAAAACCACTTTGAGAGATTTGATTGGTGTGATACCCAGAAACCGAGGTCACTTATCTTACCCTAAATTACGAATATTTTTGAAATTTTTAAGAAATTTCGTTTATTATGTATTTAATCGTTTTAGTTGAAACCGATGTTTGAGGTCGTAATCTTGACGATTGACGATTTAAGAAAAACGATGACGACCACGATCCCGACGGATGCCAAATTTTTATAATTTATTATCGTTTTGTCGATATTGTAATTTTTCGAGAATTTTATTTTTGGTTCGTGTTAAGTCGAGTCGGGTGCGTTTTATTTCTTTCCGGGTGCGTTTAAACTGTTCTAAAAGTATTTTGGAGTGTTCGGGACGAACCCCGACTCCCGCAAAATTTTCAAAGTCGACTAATAAGTCGTTTCCCGCAAATATTGGAGTCGTTTAAAATTAAGGCCAAAAGAATGCCTAAATTGCACAAAAGGCCCTCAAAATTTTACAAAAGGAAGGAAGAAATCACACACACACACTCAAAACACATTCAAAAAAATTTCACCCCTTCCCCCTCTCTCTTCTTTGGCCGTCGGCCATACCACTACCACCACCAAAATCTTTTTTTCTTGTTTTTGATCAAATCTAATTTAAGACCACCTTTTCTAATCAATTGGTAAGTGTTTTTCCAAGGTTTAATCCAACATGCATAAACATGATTTTCCAAAAATTAAAGATTTTTCAAAAGTTTGATTTTGTGTAATTAAACCTAATGCATGTATAATTGGTGTTTAGATTATGATAATTCACCATTTGAATTAACCAAAACAAGTTTGGTTTGGGTGTTTTGATCACCAACACCCCACGGCCAAATGGGGGTGTTTGGTGGATCATGGTGTTTGATGATTTTGTTTGTGGGTTTGTGTTTAGATTGTTGTTTTAGGTGTGTTTGAATGGGTTAAACACATTGAATGTGTGATTTCGTAAATGGGTTTTTGAATGGATTTGATATTCTAGGTGTTAGGGACTGAATAAGGTGTTTAGGAGTGGTCATGAGTGGTTAAGTTAGGGCTAGGTGTCGTTAAAATGGTTTGGAAACAAGTGCTAAGGTGATTTTGAAGTAGTAATTTTTAGGCATATTTTTTAAAGGGTATTTTTGAAAATCTTAAGTCTAAATACATGTCATAAACATAGGATGTAGTTGTAGAGCTTTGTAGCTTCGATTTGGTATAAGAAAGAGATTACAACTTCTAACGAGTCAAAAGTTTTGGTATTTTGAAAGTTCGTGTACCGGGAGATGAGAAATCAACATAATCCGAAATTGTGTTTGGTTTTAGGTCAAATCCCGGGGACCATAGATAGAGTTTGGTAAATGATTAAAAGTTGGTTTTTGGTTTCAAACCTGTATTTGTGAGTCTATTTTTGGACTTAGGTGTCAAAGTAGCTAATGGTGTCTTTTAAATGGGTCAAACAAGTCCAACATGGTCAAAGTGTAAAATCAGTCCTAAAAGTGTATGTTTAGAAATGAAATGGGTAATGGGTCTTAAAAGTGAAAACATTTTATGGGATTTAAAATGAGTTTTCTACAGGTCATAAGGTATTTTTACAAATTTTGTTGAATTTTATATAAGTGCTTAAGACATAGAAAACAGCCCATACTTTTGGTAAGTATCGGCGAAATCGTAAAATGGGTAGTAACTTTAATAACGTAGATGAATCGTATAAATCAAACTACTTGATTGGTTTGGCGTGAGTTTGTAATTATGACAATTGACTAATATGTATGTATTATACAGTACATAAAGTTATATAAATGAGTTGACTCATTACGCGTTGCTTGTTAGGTGTTGATTTTCCCGGGCATCCTCATCGTCAGTGATCGTCATCCGTAACGTCGACTACTTCTATATATAAGGAGTGAATTTATAGCCTCGCTCTATATTGTCTTTAAATTGTTTTTACCCGCGAGTGGAATGCATGCTATTTCAAATGAAACGAACATATGTCATGAATGATTGTTGGGCCCGAAAGTTGCCTAAATTATGTTGAGTACCTAGTTGCATAAGACCCTATATTCATGAACTATTAACTATTGTTTAATCCTTGTGTGGATTGAAAATAACCGCTTATACAATTGATAGTACTATGGGGTTGACGACCCTATCCGAGACGAGGGCTAGTACGTTGAGTACCCCATACGGACGGATAACTTGTGATAAGAAATAAGGTATAATTGCAACTAATGCCTTTAGAAGGGGCACTGGTTTCATCTTAATCATGCCGGTAAATATACGCGGGTGATTGAGTTAACGGATTAGTGTCATCAGCTTAAATACAAATTTTAATAACCTTGATACTAGATTGTTTGATCGACAATTCTATGAATGATCGTGATTGATTTTATATACTTATGTTCAAAATATGATTGTAAAACCTATGAATTTCACTCAACATTATTTGTTGACCCCTTTAAGCATGTGTTTCAGGTAATCGATGAGATGGTAGCAAGGAGCATGCTAGGATGGAGGTTGTTGTGGCTTGGCGGTCTACCTAGTCTTTCCTTCCTTTTCATAACCTAAATTTTTTATGTCATGTCATGGAAACTTGTAATGTATTTTGGGTTGAGATTCAGTGGGGACCAAAACGCGACTCTGTGTTGTATTAACTTTGGGGGTTGGGAAGCGGTAGACAATGTTGTTTTCAACAATGGTTAATTAATTTTAATTTCCTACGTCTCTTTGGGTCGTTCGAAATAGCTTGTGTGTGATGATAACTGCCTAGCACCCAAATGTTGTAGTTCCGCTGCACATAGCATTTGTTGGGGTGTTAGAATTGGAGCGGATGGAAGGTTGTTACGAGAAGACGCACCGACGAGAGCACCACGTGTGAGCATGCCGCGACCTCCTCGTGCATCACTCCAAGATGTTTGTGATAGGATGGGAAGGATGGAGGTTAGGCAAGACCAACTTGGGTTATGATGGAGCGACAATGTTATAGCATGGATCGATACGCTCTGGTTTTCGAGAGGATGGCGTAACAATATAGCGTTCCGACGAGTGGACCTTATGGACCACCCGGATATCACCATTAGCCATTCTACTACTCCCAACAACCACCACCTTATCCACCACACTTCCACCCATCCAATGCTCCAAGGAATGATGATATTAAAGAGGATATGTGATGCCTCTTGTTTTTGTGACTTATGTGTTTGTCACAATTTGAAAACAATTTATTGGGTTGTGTAATATGCCTTTGTTGGCACGTAGGACAAAACTAATACTTTTTGTGTGGATTTTTAATTTTTATTTGGTATGTAAGATATGTTTGCATATATATTTCGTGTTCAATTAAAGAAAATAAGCGAGTCAAAGCACAATAAGGCGAAGATTGAAGATTTCGGCTTCGTTCGCGACTCGGAATAAAAGGGGAGTATTATTCTTATTTTCCTCTAATTTTACTTTTTCCTTATGTTTAGCATTAGGGACAATGCTCATAATAAGCAGGGGGGTGATAAGCGTAAAATAAGAGCGCTTTTAGTTGAATTTGTTTTGTACTTTCTGTGATAAAAAGTGCGCCGCACTTCAAAAATTGTGTGCCGCACATTCTGGCGGATTTTTGAAAATTTCTTTATGGTATGTATATAAATTTTTTTTGTTAATGCAATGATGCCTAGAAACGTTACTTGCATTTTCTGGTCTCGCTTTGTTTTGATTACGACAATATGTAAAAACAAGCATTTACGAAAACAACGAAAAACGAATTCTTGAGTTCAAGTATTTTTCATTTCAACCATTATCACTTAAGGTATGAACAAACAAGTATATATCCTAATTAAGTGATCAAGGATTTAATCTTTTCTTAAAACTAACTTTTTATTAAGTGTGACAAAGTTTTATTATTAAACTTTCTTTTTAAGAAAATGTTTTATTAAATTAATTATTTCAAAATTTGAAATTTGAAAATGGCATATTCTATCTTGCTTTGGAATATCCTTTTAGGATATTTTAATCCCCTTATTCGAACCAATCCACTAAAAGACAAAAGGGAGCGGACTCTACGCTAGCGGTTCCTTAGCGCCTATGGTGGTTCCTTATCGATAAGGAACCGCAGGCTCCAATAAGGAATCGCGGGCAGATATAGCCGTTGGATGTTTGTCTTATAAATAGTGGACCATTCTCAGACTTTCAATCCACCTCTTTTGCACATACATTTCCAGATTCTTTCATACTTCTTAAAGCACTTAAATCCTTGATCATTTGTTTAATTACTACTTGTTTAGAAGTGAATCTTTCTCCTTCCATCTTTTCCTCTCAAAGTGCAAAAAGAAGTATTTAACATTCTTGAAGTGTTGTGTCTACCTCAAAGATCCATTGAAGATCCAAACTTATTTATTCATTGTTGTGTCATTGTTGTGAAGATCCAAGTAGTTGTGTCTATTTGGAAGTTGTGTTTGTATTAAGGTTAACACTTAGTCCTCAAAGTATATTGGTGTAGATTGGTCCTAGATAAGATTAGGGCTCGACTTTTTGCTTAGAGTCGGAAATTGGTGAAGCGACGTTGTGTATGGTTTCTCAACCTTAAGGAGCTTGTTGATTAGTGAACTCTCGAGTAAGGAGTACTCGAGGAGTGGAGTAGGAACGAGGAGTGAGCTTCGTTGCCGAACCACTATAAATCCTTGGTGTTTGGTTTGATCTTTCCTTCCCTTATCTCTTTACATTCATTATTTTTTATACTTGTGATTATTAGTTTAGTTGCACTATACATTCATTATTCTTTATACTTGTGATTATTAGTTTAGTTGCACTATACCTTGTTCATATTGTGTATAAGAAGGTTTCACATAAATACTCAAGCTTAAGTTTTTGAAAAAGGATTTTTTAAAAACCAACCTTTAACAAGTAAATTTAAGAAACTATTCAACCCCCCCTTCTATTTTAAAACTTGAATCGATCTATGGATTCCAACAAGTATCTAGAAGGGCAATCCATGCAAAGACCACCTATTTTTGAAACCGATAGTTTTATTTATTGGAAAAATAGGTTTGAGACTTATGTGAAATAAAAAGATTTAGATCTTTGGCATGTTATTATCAGTGGTGATTTTTTACCATTCCAATATAATGAAGTTTCTAAAAGTAAAGAGATAGTCACTTTTGACAAAGCTAATTATGATACTAAAAGGAAACTTGCTAAAAATAATGAGGCTAAAATGGTGATTTATAATGCTTTACCAAAGAAAGAGTACGAAAGGATTTTTATGTGTGAAACCGCTAAAGACATTTGGAACACTCTTTTAGTAACCCACCAAGGTAATAGCCAATTAAAAGAAAGTAAAATCGATCTTCTTGTTCAACAATATGAATAATTTGTTATCTTAGAAGATGAAACTATTGATAGTGCATTTGCTAGATTTAACACTATTATTACTAGTCTAAAAGCACTTGATGAAGGTTTTTCTAGCAAGAACAATGTTATAAAGTTTCTTAAGGCGTTGCATCCCAAATGGAGAGCTAAAGTCACGACGATTGAAGAATCAAAGGATCTCGCCAAATTATCACTCGATGAACTCATTGGTAACTTGAAGGTTCACGAGATGATAATTTTGAAGGACTCGGAAATGGTGAAAACTAAGAGTGAAAGAAAGTCTCTTGCACTCAAAGCCAAGAAGGCACAAAGTGACAATGAAAGCTCCTCGGATAGTGATGATGAGGAATATGCCTTGGCGGTTAGAGACTTTAAGAAGTTCTTCAAAAGACGAGGTCAATACTTGAGGCAACCAAACAACGAAAATAAATCCTTCTCCAAAAACCGATTTGCCAAAGATGATAAAGGTGATAGGAAATGCTTTAGATGTGGTGATCCAAATCATTTCAGCGGTGATTGTCCTAAGCCTTCGCGCGACAAGAACCACACGGCGTTTGTTGTTGGTTCCTGGAGAGATAGCGGTGAAGATGTTGATGACAACCCCAAAGATGAGAAGTGTCTCATGGCTCACACTTCTAAAGAGGTACTTTCCGAAACTGAGTATTATAGCAATAATAGTTCTTCTCAAGATGATAGTGAATTAGAATGTCACTACAATAACTTGCACAAGCTTAGTCTTAAATTCATTGAAATGAAAAAAGTGCTAAAATCCACTAGAAGTAAGCTTGAAAACGAGATTAGTGAGGTAAAAGAGAAATTAGCTAAGCTTGAGAAAAATAAAGAAATAGATCTAGGATGCTTGAAATGTGAAAACCTTAGAAAAGAAAATGAAAACCTTAAGAGCACCTCTATTAGACTTGAAAAGTTCATGAGAGGTACTAATGCTCTTGATGATATGTTAAACAAACAAATTCATTCTAAGGAAAGACTTGGGTTAGGATATAACACTAATGAAGCATCAACTAGTGAACCAAAACAAGTTAGGTTTTTAGAAAAACACTCCCCTGTACGCGATTCTCCAATATATGGGGTGGTTCCTTATCGCTATGGAACCGCCGATGGAGCTAAAGAACCGCGGCCAGAAGAAGATTTTTGTGAAAATCCTAAACTTTCTGAAAAGTCAATTTTTGGTGAAGGACCAAATTATATTCTTATTAAAAAGGTCAAAGTACCTATAATTGAAAATTCTACTCTAGATAAATTCTAAAAGCCCTTGAGTAAACCTTTAATGGGAACTACAAACTTATCTAGACAAACATCTACTCCTCCAAGAGTACGAAATGAATCTAAACCTAGAAGTAGAACACCTACGCCAAAAAGAGATGATCAAGCTAAACCACGACCTAGAAGTAAAACTCCAACACCTAGGAGGAATAATAATAATACTAGATCAAGATCAAATACACCTAGGAGAAACTATGGAGAACAAATGACCATATGAATTGGAATAATTTTCAACAACAATACTTTTCCCCATGGGGAATGTCTCCTTCATTCTTGCATCCCAACCAAATGCAAGGGATGTTTGGAACTAACAATTTTGGACCCATGAGATATTGGGGACCAAATGTTTGATCTTGTGTGTTGTTACCTAGATATGCTTGGGAATCGATCTAGAGCCCGACGAGTAGATTAAGGATAATGGTTGTTCTAAACACATGACGGGTAATCGAAGTTTTTTCTCGCACTACAAAGCATATGATGGAGGTAACGTTACATTCGCAAGTAATCAACATGGTAATATCATTAGCAAAGGTACGGTCTCTCTTGACTCTATGACTATAGAAAACGTAGAGCACGTAGATAACATAGGTTTTAACCTTCTAAGTATAGGTCAAATTTGTGACAATAAGTGTAAGTTCATGTTTTCGGAATATGACAGTGAAGTCGAAAAGGATGGAAAAGTCATTGGAAAAGGTGTTAGAAATCATGGGCTTTATGTCATGAAGGTTAATAGGAAGTCAAAGGACAACTTATGTCTAGCGACTTTAGATGATAGCTCTACTCTTTGGCATAGGAGATTAGGTCACACTAATATGCGTTTAATTCAATCTTTAGTCTCTAAGGAGTTGGTAAGACATCTCCCCAAGATGAAGTTTGATAGTCACTTTTGTGATGCTTGCAAAATTGGGAACCAAGTTCACTCAAGTCACAAAGCCAAGAATTTGGTTTCGACCTCTCGGTGCTTAGAGCTCCTACATATGGATCTCTTTGGACCTTCTGCCATACGGAGTTATGGAGGTAACCTTTATACCCTAGTTATAGTTGACGACTACTCTAGATTCACTTGGACTAGATTTTTGGCGTCTAAGAATGAATCTTTCGATCACTTCGAAACCTTTAGTCGAAAAATTCAAAATCAACTAGGATGTTCAATTGTCTCTATTAGGATGGATCATGGTAGGGAATTTGATAATGAAGTGCAATTCGGTGCCTTTGTGAAGCTCATGGTATTACCCATAACTTCTCGGCTCCTCGCACTCCACAATCAAATGGGGTAGTTGAAAGGAAGAATAGGACCATCCACGAGATAAGTAGGACGATGTTAAATGAGAAATCTTTGCCTCAAAAATTTTGGTGCAATGCCGTGGACACATCAACCTACATTCTAAACCAAATTCTTATTCGACCTTTTCTTGGAATGACCCCCTATGAGATTCTTAAAGGTAAGAAGCCCTCATTATAATACTTTAGGGTGTTTGGAAGCAAGTGCTTCATTCTCAACACCAAAGATTACCTTACAAAGTTTGACCCAAAGTCTTACGAAGGTATCTTTTTAGGTTATTCTCAAACTAGCAAAGCCTACATAGTCCTCAATAGAACCTAGAGTGTAATTGAAGAATCACTTAACGTGAAATTTGATGAAACACATCCTTCATCTAAGAACCACCTTTGGTAGATGATGACTTAGATGAAATATACATAGTTAATGCCAAAGATGTTAGAAACATAGGAGTTGAAGACCTTAGTGTTGAAAAGGGAGTAAACACTAAGGAGTCTAATGATCATGCTCTCGATAACGTCATAGGCGAATTAAATCAAAGGACCCTAAGATCTCAAGTCCAAAATCAAAGTAACTTCTTTTGTTTCGTCTCCTTGATTGAACCAAAGAATGTTAAAGAAGCTTTGATGGATGAGAGTTGGGTCATCGCTAGCAAGAAGAATTGAATCAATTCATTGCTAATGACGTTTGGGAGTTTGTTCCTCCACCTAGAAGTTCGACCATCATAGGAACCAAATGGGTATATAGGAATAAGTTAGATGAGAATGGTGTTGTGTCTCGTAAAAATTCTAGACTTGTAGCTCAAGGCTATAATCAACAAGAAGGTATTGATTATGACGAGACATACGCACCCGTAGCTAGATTAGAATCCATTAGAATCCTTTTAGCTTACGCTTGTGCTTTAGACTTTAAGCTTCAACAAATGGATGTAAAGAGTGCATTTCTTAACGTTTTGATCAATGAGGAGGTATATGTGGCTCAACCTCCCGGATTCATTGATTTTGAGAAACCGGGTCATGTTTACAAGCTTAAGAAAGCTCTTTGTGGTCTCAAACAAGCACCCAAAGCTTGGTATGATAGACTTAAAGCGTTTCTTATAACACATGAGTATACCATGGGGATGGTAGACAATACACTCTTTACAAAGAAGAAAGGTTCTCACCTCATTATCGTACAAATATATGTTGATGACATTATATTTGGTTCAAATTGTCAATCATTGTGTGATGACTTTGCTAAAATCATGCATGACGAGTTTGAAATGAGTATGATGGGAGAACTTAACTTCTTTTTAGGACTCCAAAATAAACAAATGAACGATGGTATATTCTTTAATCAATCCAAGTATGTTAAAGAAATGCTAAAGAAATTTGGATTAGAAGACTCTAGACCAATGAAGACCCCTATGGCCTCGGATACTAAACTCACCGTAGATGATGATTGCGAGTCAGTAGACAACACCAATTATAGAGGTATGATTGGTAGTTTGTTGTACCTAACGGCAAGTCGACCGGATATCATGTTTAGTGTTTGCCTTTGTGCTCGCTTCCAAGAGGCTCCCAAAACCTCTCACCTTGAAGTGGTTAAGCGTATCATCCGATACATTAAGGGCACTATACATTTAGGATTATGGTATCCTAAAGGGATCAGCGTAGAAACCATTGTCTACGCGGACTCGGATCATGCGGGAGACTATGTGGACTGGAAAAGCACTAGTGTAGTTTTTACCTTCATGGGTTGTTGTTTAACTTCTTGGTTCTCCAAGAAACAAACCGCTCCTGCTATATCCACCACGGAAGCCGAGTATGTGAGTGCCGATAAAGCTTGTCAACAAGCTTTATGGATGAAGCAAGCGCTTGTTGATTACGGGATTTATCTTGATGATGTTCCCATCATGTGCGACAACAAGGGTGCAATAGACCTTAGCAAGAATCCCGTGCAACATTCGCGAACTAAGCACATTGAGATTCGCCACCATTTTCTTAGGGATAATGATCAAAAGGGGAACATTTCGATAGAGAAGGTACCCTTGGTAGAAAACTTAGCCGATATCTTCACTAAGCCACTTAAGAGGGAACCTTTTAATTACTTGCATCTAGGTCTAGGTTTAATGGAATATATTCCTTAATTATGCATTCTAATTTATCGAGTCTCTTTTCTCTTTTGAGTCTTTTCTTTCTTTGAGCTTTTGAGTATAATAAACTCTCTGTGGGAAACTTCTCTTCCCTTTTTCAAAATTCTCAAAGTTCTTTCGAAAATGGTCGAGAAATGTTTTTGCATTGTTAATTCAATCTAAAAACATTTTTCATAGCTTCTTGCTATTCGTAATGAGCTTACATAATTCATATGTATGAGTCTCTCAAACATAGCAAAACAAAAGGAAATTATGGAGGATCATTGTGTCATGACCTTGGGTCTAGTTCTACACACCTCCTACATCAATTTTATTAAAAATCCATGTATTTTGGTCAAAACCTTGTTTGGTGAGCTCTTGTGTGTTTTCTTTGTGTAACACCCCTAAATTTACACAATTCAATACAACGGAAGAATCGTTGGTGTTACGGAATAGCACATTACTCACATCATAGACAACGCTTAAAAATCGCGTCGTTTAATAATAAAGCATTTCCATTCATAAATATCAAATTTACATAGGTCCCAAGTCATAGTATTTCATACAATTTTTACAAAGCATTTGAATGGAAATTTTTATTTAAGTGCGGGCCATGAATTCTTGTTGTCTTCCCGAGAATTACCTTCAAGTACCTGAGATAAAACATGTTAAAAGAAAAGGTCAGCGATAACGCCGAGTGAATTCGTAGAGTTTATTAAAACCATCAATATATCATCGGTATAAAATTATTACCGAAAATCATTTTGTACAAATCTTTGTTACAGGCCATAAAATAGCCAAAGTCATTTTATACAAACCTTATCAAAAATCATAATACAAGCGTTTGCCTTCAAAATCATTATACGAACCATTGTCGTAAAAACATCATACAATACGTTTTATAACACTGTATAGAGTTAAATAAAAACCGTTATATGAATATGGTTATGAAAAACCAAAACACGAACATAATATCAGTAGTAAGACCCCGTATTGCTAGTCAGGCAATATATCGTAATTCGGTGCGTATAGCAGTATTTCGTTACTTTTGGATTATTATAAGCCGCATGACATTGTTACCTTACTACAATAAACAACGGGTAGCTAACCCGACAATCATTTGCCCATCTAAATTAGCGTGTCGTCACCATAATCACGCTTGTGTAAATCTTCTCATACATAAATTCGCTTACCAATCAATGTGGCACGACGGGGATCAACCGTCAAGGCGCGAACTGGGGTGATCGTCCCCAAATAGTACTATTATATGCATAAGCGTCTACTAAATCCCGGTAGTTCACAATTCATGCTAATGGGAATTTTAGTGACATAACCTAACTTTAATAATCCATTTCATTTCATCTATCGGGTCATTTAATCATTCATCGGGTCATACAATCATTCGGGTCCAAATCAATAAACAAACAATCGGGACAACTAGTGTCCTATTTCATAAAACCTAACATGTTATCTCCCTCGCGGGTTTATAAAACATTTCATATAAACATTTGAAAGAGTGCGAGGCTATGAACTCACGTTGATTGGGAAAGGCGGGTTATCGGCGATTCGGATGTACGGTACGTGCTTCAATCACGGAAACCTATACAATTAATACTCGTCTTAGACTTTTGTCCAATGACTTTATCAAAATAACAATTATGTATACATATGATGATTTTATATATATGATGATGATCAAGTGGGTTTATACATCTTTACTCATTCATTATAGTGTTTAGGTGTTGGTAACTTTTATACTAGTTACACTAGCTCAACTTGTTTACATTTTGGAGGCCCAATAGGCCCATTACAAGCCCAATACATTTCATTAGCCCAATTATACTTTTATTATCAGTATTATACTTTACATTTTGGGCCCAAGTGGGTTAAGCCCAATAAGTAAGTTTATAAGTGTTTAGTCCATTTAGTTGGATTATTAGTCCAATAATGCTAACTTAGCCCGTTAATGTCCGTATGTTATATAGTTCGGGTTTTATCGGTTTTTACTTGTATTAAGTACTTATATATCAGTATATGACTTTTAAAACTTTTACATTAGACGGGTCCGACCGTCTAAGTTTTAATTGACGAAAAACGTTAATTTTACGGTATTAGCCGAAAAGACGTAAAAATCATGTTTATAGTTTTTATAACTTATAAAACTTATCAAACTACCATTTTTATAAAATGTCCATTTATTTATCCTTATACATATTTATATAAATGTAATATATAAGTTAGTGGGTTTTAATTCACATTTTATACTATATTTATTTGAGTGCTTATATAATAATATTAAACTTTAATTTCACAAAATCAGTCCTAAATTTTAAATTCACTAAAATGTCCATATCTAGAGTTCTATATGGAGATAGGACCTCAAATTTTTATCACAGAAACTACATGATATGTGCTTCATTTTATTCCTATAGCTACTGATGAATCAACTCCTAAATATTATAATAAATTCGTCCAAAACAGTGTAGGCAGATTTGCACTCTAAACTTGTTTTGATCATATCTCACTCATTTTTATGATTCCATTGTATGGCAAACTCTCACATGTGTATAACACCTAATACTTACTGTATATTGATTCCAATTTACCATTTTATCAGTTTAACATGTGGTTTCTTACTGTTTTTATACAGCCATCATTTTAAGCATGATTTTAACCTTGTTACCTATGGTTTTTCATCTCTTTAATCATATTTATCAACACTTGATCCCCACACAACATTTTTATCATCATATGTTCATCATATACATATACAATAAGAAAGAAAATACATGATTACATAATCAAAATAACAAGAGGATGGGAAGAACAATCTTTATACCACCAAGATTGTGTAGGTATTCATCAAGGCTTGGATTTTTGATGGAGAAACTTGTGATAGATCAACACCAACTTTGAAGACTGATATGAGCTTATTTACTCATATCATTTGTATTTTAAAACAATGATATAATGCTATTAATGTATCAAAAATGCCTTGTATATGCTTGTTTCTTGTTTGAATGTGTGTAGGTACCAAGTTCGCGAAAACCGGCAAATATCGACACGAGTTTGAAGATAAAGATCAAAGAAGCCAAAATCGAGTTCGAATTAGTGGATTTTATACTTATTGAAGATTATTTGGACTTTGTGATCCCCACTTTTGGTTATTGGGCTTAAAAGCCCAACAAGGGAATTAATATTGATAAGCCTTGGTTACAAAGTCCATTGGAAGCCCAAAATGGGATTCAATATACACGGATTGAAATTATTGGGCCTGAAAAGCCCAAATATTGAAGAAGAACAAATGGAGATGGGCTCTAGGGTTTAGTTTTCAGTTAAACGTGTATAATAACGTTATCTCCATTCACTTTTTCACAATAAATAAAACCGTTCCGCACCCCACTCATTTTTTATACACGTTTTCTCCTAATAAATAAATCACTCCACTCACATCAAATAATAAAACCGATCCACTCATATCTTTTTCACACGTTATTTCACCCACTCGTTCCCACACGCACAGTTAAATAAAAAAACCTTTCGATAAGTTCTATGTTATCTTTCTTCTTCACTATAGCAAAACCAGTAACCCTAGTTACTATTCACCCAATCTTAATTCAATAAATCACAATTTAACATGGGGCTTTTTATGCACACGTTTAATTCATACGTGTGGGAATAAAAACCCCATGGTTTTAGGAAGAGAGGGTATGGTGAGGCGAGGATACGTGGCGATTTTCTACTAGCTTTGACACCTCACCAATCCTTATTATCCAATCAGAGAGCAGAAAAGAAACACAACTAACACACGAATGCCATGTTGGCAATCCGTGTGCTAGTGAGTGTCATATTGACCGTCCGATCAAGGCCTCACAGAAGAGAGAAAGGAGAATAAAGATCCAAGGGCTCAGATGAATAATGGATATTCCTTTGAAGATTCGGATATTCCCTCATCAGCAGCCTTGGGGATGGCTATAACCCCCCCCCCCCCCAATTTACTTGTAAAAATGATCCTTTCTTTACTTTAAAGTTATTATGTAGATTTTGTTTTAGGATTAATTTTGTATTTCTTTTATCTAAATCTTGTAATATTTCTGAGTTTAATAAAAGATCTGTTGTTTTCATTCTTCAACCGTGTCTCATTTCTTTTTCTTTACTGCTTAAATTGATATACGAATTATTCTTTATTACTATTTCATATAATAATGTTTGTGATATTGAATATAAGCTAAATAATAGTTTATGTTTAATATTAAAAGTAAAGTTTTGGATTAAGATTTTCCCCACTAGAAAAGTCTCAAAAATCTGCTCGGTTCAATTAATTATGATGGAGATGGTTCGTGTTTATATGGTGGTTGGCGATAGCTTTTGTGTCGATTTTGCTCATTAGGTTGCTCAGCGCAATCCTACTGCTCAAAGGGTTCGACTAAAGGTGCTCATCTCTTTTAGTTTACATGTTAAATAGATTAGTTTTTGTTTAAATGATAATATGATTTAGTTACTTGAGTGGTTGTTACGTTTTAGTATCTGCAAGATTAATTTAACTCGTTTGCTGTTATTTAATGAATCTAGTAAGTTTAGTTCAACCTGATTAGTTTTTGTTTAAATCTTCTAATCTGTCTATCTAAGCTGTACCGAATCTGATATAGAGTTCTTTTCAAGTTGTTTTTTTACTGATAAGTGTACTGAAATGAGTTAATGATTGCTGATATTATCTGAAATGGTTTAGACCTGTTGATTTTTAAAAGTCTGCTGTTCAGTATTCTGTGTACCTGTGTATAGGATTTATTTGGTGATAATCCTTAATTTTCATAACTGCTTAATACATAATGAATGTTTGATCTGTTATGTTGTTTGGGTTTGTAATAGTATGCAGATGTGAATTTTGCCTGCGATTTACTCTAAGTTCTGTTTGTTTGATTTGTTAAACTGATTTAGATAGGTTGTGTTTATTAGGATCAGATACTTGCTGAGATTGTTCTGGTTTTATTAGTATTTGAATTACTGAGTTATTACGTTAGATTTAGATTAATTACCTGAATTTAATCTGCTGAATATTTGGTTTAAAAATTAATCTGTGATTATCTAATAGTTTTAGAATTTGCTAGTTTATGACATGCTAGTATTTTGGATAGAGTAATATAAGATTGCTGTTAATTAGGAATATTAAGTTTGTTTTTTTTTGTTTGCTGAACATTTGATTCATGATTTATATTGCTGTGTTTAGATTTAACTGACTCAATTTGTCTGTTAAGTTTCAAGAACTGATATCCTTATCAGTACATTGCCAAAATCTTTTGTTGCAAAAGTCACTCCTGTGACTCATTTGTTTAATCTGTCAAGAATTAAATCCAAAAAAAAAAATAAAAAAAATATGTCCCGTATGGGAATCAAACCCGTGACCTCACGGATGTGTGTTTAGCGTGTTAGCCAACTAGGCTAACTGGCCTTTTTGGTTTTCTTACTTTCAGTTTAATTAATTTTATATAGTTGTAACTGGGCAGTATTTGTTTGAATATTTGTTTGTTTAACTCACGTTTTTTTAACTTTTAATTAATATTTTAATTAAAGTAAATTTTGAAATTTTAAATAATAAGCAGTTTAAAATTAAAAAAAATGTTTTTATTAATTTTAAAAGTTTAGATAATTTTTAATTAATTAGATTTTTATAATATTAGAATTAAATAAATATAGTTCTTTTTAAAATAGATTTGTTTTAAAAGTAATTTTAATAAATTTTAATTAGTTTAAAAAGTAGATAAATTTCTAAAATAGTTTAAAAGTTATTTTGTTAAATAGATTAATTTTTAAATAGTGATTTGATTTTAAGTAATTAATTGTTTGTTTTAAATTTAAATATAGCGGGGTTTACGATTCATGCACTTTAGGTTAATTTTAAATAGTTTAAAATTGGTAGATTTTAATTGTAGTTTAAAAACCAAAAACCAATTCAATTCGATTGTCCAAATCAAAACAAAACGTCTCAAATTCACTCGATCTTCGTGTACAACGAACTTGGTTCATCACGTGTTTAATTGAATTTGTCATTGGTAATATTAGTCTATTACTTTTTCCTAAAGGTAATTTTCTAATTTACCCTATAACGTATCTCAAATTATCACATATACTGTCAACGACACATCAAAAATTTTGGCGCCGCTGCCGGGGATCTTGTGTACGATTCGCTTTTGTGGAGATTTGTTGATTGTTGATTTGAAGACCCTTTCCGTCCTCGGAAAGTTTTGTTATTTTTTCTATTATATAGTATGTATCGTTTTTCTCTTTTTTTGTGAATAATATATTGTATTACGTAGCACAATAAATTTACATACTTTTCAAATAAGCCTTAGTTGGGATTTCATCACCTAGCTATTGTAGTCGAATCCAAAACAAAAATAAGGGGCAAAATAGATAAATACTAATAAGAAGTTTGAACTCGATTTATACAAACTATAAGGTGGGTATAAGGCGACGTGCTATAAAAGTCCGTCTAAGGAAAAAGGTTTTTAAGTGCTTTGTACCACCTTGTTTTCCCGCTTGCTTGTGCGTATATTGAGAGGGACAACCTATTATTGGTTTGCCGACTCAAGTAGTAATAAATCTTATTTTTTGTAGTTTACTTATTGAACCTCGAGACGTTTAGGTTTTCACCTATCGTTTCAAAGTCGACCGAGGGTAATTTACTTCCATAGTAGTTATCCTTATTCCTTGTTTTTATCAATCATTTTTGATTGAGCAATACCAAATAAAATACCAAAAATAATCATCTTCTTGTCTAATTTCTTTTCTTCAATCCTCTAAATTCTCGTCTTTGTAGTGTATGCAATTACGTTCTTCTCGTCTTGTGACTGATTTAAATAGGCTTGAAAATATTCCTCATAGAAATAGAAATCGTCAACAACGAATAGTGGAACCCGAGCTTCCACCTATTGTTGTAGAGATGGCCGATAACCGAACAATGGAGGAATTGCTCCATGCACCCACCGAAGGGTATGGGGTAGCAATCGTTGTGCCGGCTATTTTGGCGGATCAATATGAGATTAAGACGGGTCTTTTATCGCTCATTCGTGCCGACCAATTTCGTGGCAATGAGACTGATAACCCGCACTCTCACATTCAGAATTTTCTTCGAATTACCTCGACTCTCAAGTTTAGAGATGTGCCGAATGACGCGATTAAGCTCATGCTTTTTCCGTACTCGCTCGAGGGTAATGCTAAGATTTGGTATGAGAAAGAACCACCGGGTTCGATCAACATGGGATGATTTAGTGTCTAAGTTCATGAATTATTTATTTCCACCTTCTAAGACAATACACTTTAAGAACGAGATCACTAGATTTGAACAAAAAGTGCATGAATCGTTTGGGGTTGCATGGGAAAGATTTAAAGATTTGTTGAGACAATGTCCACACCACGGTTTCTCGGAATTGCATCAAATTAATACTTTCTATAATGGGCTAAATATGATTGAACAAGATTCTTTAAATGCCGCCGCGGGTGGTAATCTTTAAAGAAAAACTCCGAGAGACGTGTGGGGAATAATTGAGAATAAATCTAGAGCACAATATTCACGAAACACACCGGGTGTTTCCAATGTGAATTCATTTAATCCCGAGATTGCTAGATTGGACTCTAAGATTGATAGTGGATTTGCGACTTTGTTGAATGAGATTAGGAAGAATCCTCATGGATCGATTAATATGGTTGAAAATGTTTGTATATCATGTGGTGGAGCACATCCTAATCATGCTTGTTTAACCACGGGGTTTGATCAAGCTAGTGCTTTTGCCACGACGGGAACTTATGGCTCCAACGGTCAAGTTCCTCGTCAAAATCATGTTGCTCCACCGGGTTTTCCACCGGTTCAAAATAGGTACAACAATGGAAACAATGGGAATAATTTTAACCGTGGTAACCAAGGGAATTACAATCAAGGAAATGGGTTTAATGCTAATCAAAACAATCAAGTTTTTCAAGGGAATAATCAAAATGATTTGTCAAGCTACATTAAAACGAATGAGGCAAATTTGAAAGCTTTTCAAAATAACATTCAAGGACAAATGGAAACTTTGAAAAATGAGTTTCAAAATACGATTAAAGAGCAAAACAATAAGATTGAGCTTAATCAACAAAGACTTGAACAAAACCAAAACCGTTTTGAGCAAAGATTAGAGCAAAGTCAAAATCGTATGCAACAAAGTTTGGAACAAGGTCAAAATAAATTACTCTTGATGTTTGAATCTTTTATGTCCAAACCTTCCTCGTCTTCGGGTGGCTTACCTAGCAATACCATTCCAAACCCGAAGGGTGAGATGAAAGCTATAACCACACGTAGTGGGAAAGCTTTAGACGGACCTTTGCTTCCACATGTGAGTACCTCTCCGGTGAGGGAAGTGGAGCAAGAACTCGAGGTGGTTAAAGAAAAGGAAATTCCTATTCCACCAAAGGTAGACCAATTTCCTATTCCGGAACCCGAGCTTCCGAAGACTAAACCCACACTACCCTACCCTTCGAGACTTAACCAAGAGAAGCTCCGCGAAAAGTCTAATGCTCAAATGACTAATTTTTTAGAGATGTTTAAGAATCTTTATATTAATATTAGTTTCGCGGATGCATTGCTTTACATGCCTAAGTTTGCTTCGACTATTAAGAGATTGATGAATGACAAAGGGAAATTGGTTGAAGTGTCTACATCTTTAGATGCTAATTGTTCTGCGGTTCTTACACAAAAGCTTCCCAAAAAGCTTGGAGACCCGGGAAAGTTTGTGATACCATGTGATTTCCCTAATATGGAAGAATGCTTAGCTTTAGCCGATCTTGGTGCTAGCATTAATTTGATGCCTCTTTCCGTATGGAAAAGGTTATCACTTCCCGAGCTTACACCTACTAAGATGACTCTCGAGCTAGCGGATCGATCGATCGCCTTACCAAAAGGAATAGCTGTGGACGTGTTTGTCAAAGTAGGGAAACTCGTCTTTCCAACGGACTTTGTGGTTTGCGACAATCCCGAAGATTCTCGTGTACCACTAATTTTGGGAAGACCGTTTTTGATGACGGCTAGTGCTTTAGTTGACATGAAAGCGGGGAAATTGACTTTAAGAGTTGATGATGAAAATATCACGTTTGATATTGATCATATCTCTAAATTTTCTTCCAAGTATTACGAGGAATCAATTAATCAAATCGATGTGATTGATGTTACTTGTGAAGAATATTCTCAAGAAGTGCTTAGATTCTCGGCTTCTTCTAAAAGTGGCAATCCCACTTCTTCAAATCCTATTATCTCTTCGGCTAAGCCTCCACTCACTCCATTTGAGGGAGGTGACTTCGTTCTTGAAGAGCTTGAGAATAATGGTTATTCAAAAATCGAAAAGGAAATTGATGATTACCTTAGCACACCATTTGATCCTAGTGAGTTTGATAGTGAGAATTTTGATCCCGAGGGAGATATTGCGTTGATTGAAAAATTGTTGAATATGGATCCTTTTGAATCACCACCTATGGATTTAAAAGTTGTGAATGAAAGTGAGACTAAAGTGAAAACATCTATTAAAGAAGCACCCGAATTAGAACTTAAGGAATTACCCACTCATTTGGAATATGCTTTTCTTGAGGGATCGGATAAGTTACCGGTGATTATTGCTAAGGGATTAAAGGAAAATGAAAAGGATGAACTTATCAAAGTGCTTAAGAAACATAAACGGGCCATTGCATGGAAAATCTCCGACATTAAGGGTATAGATCCCAAATTTTGTACTCATAAAATTCTAATGGAGGATGATTATAAGCCCGCTATCCAAAATCAAAGAAGGGTCAATCCAAAGATTCATGAGGTGATCAAAAAGGAAGTCACTAAACTTCTAGACGCCGGATTGATCTACCCTATCTCGGATAGCCCATGGGTTAGCCCCTTGCATTGTGTTCCAAAGAAAGGAGGAATGACGATTGTTACTAATGAGGATAATGAATTGATTCCTACTAAACTTGTGACCGGTTGGCGTGTTTGTATTGACTATAGGAAACTTAATGATGCCACTAGGAAGGATCATTTTCTATTACCTTTTATGGATCAAATGTTAGAGAGACTAGCGGGGAATGAATTCTATTGCTTTTTGGATGATTTTCCGGCTATTTCCAAATCCCCATTAACCCTCGTGATCAAGAAAAGACCACATTCACTTGTCCTTATGGAACATTTGCTTATCGTTGCATGCCTTTTGGACTATGCAATGCTCCGGGGACGTTCCAAAGGTGCATGATGGCCATTTTCCATGATATGATCGAGAAAACCATGGAAGTCTTCATGGATGACTTTTCGGTTTTTGGGGAATCTTTCACTTCATGTCTCTTCAACTTAGAAAGAATGTTGCAACGTTGTGAGGAAACGAATCTTGTGCTTAATTATGAGAAATGTCACTTCATGTGCAAAGAGGGAATTGTGTTAGGACATAAGATCTCTAAGGCCGGTATTGAGGTTGATAGGGCTAAAATCGACGTAATTGCCAAATTGCCTCCACCCACCACCGTTAAGGGAGTAAGGAGTTTTCTCGGCCATGCCGGCTTCTATCGTCGTTTTATACAAGACTTCTCTAAGATAGCTCGGCCTATGACCCATCTTTTGGAAAAAGAGACTCCTTTCATCTTTTCGGATGAGTGTATTCAAGCCTTTGAGATGCTTAAAAAGAAGTTAACCGAATCTCTAATCTTGGTTGCCCCGGATTGGGATCTACCTTTTGAAATTATGTGTGATGCTAGTGATTATGCGGTAGGTGCGGTTTTGGGGCAACGTAAGTTAAAACACTTCTTGCCTATACACTATGCAAGTAAGACTATGACGGATGCTCAAACAAAGTACACTACAACGGAAAAGGAGTTACTTGCCGTTGTGTATGCTTTTGAAAAGTTTAGACCATATCTCGTCTTGTCTCAAACCATAGTGTATACGGACCACTCGACTATCAAATATCTTCTTAACAAACAAGATGCTAAGCCGAGGTTGCTCCGGTGGATTCTCCTCCTTCAAGAATTTAATGTCAAAATTCTAGACAAAAAAGGAGCCGAGAATCTCGCGGCCGATCATTTATCTTGACTTGAGAATCCTCACCAAAGCGATCGAGAGAACAAGGAAATTAATGAAACATTTCCTCTCGAGACGCTTGGTATGATTGCTTTTCGTGGTGATGATAGTACCCCATGGTTTGCGGACATCGCAAATTACCATGCAGGGAAGTTTATGATCAAGGGTATGTCTGTAAAACCCGCTTAAAAATACCATGAATTTAAACTTTTAATATGTTAATAATACACGACAAGTAATCACGTATATTAAATACGACATGACAAGATATAACTCGAAATAAACAAATCCATGAATATACGTACACACGAGAACACAAGTTATGACACGAAATAAATAAAACGGGTTTGTGTAGGCATAAGCCTTACAAGCCTACTCAGGACCAGATAAAGCCAAAGCCCAGCCCATTAAGAAAAACTAACTAAACAAACTTATATAGTATATAAATTAAGAATGCATGTTGGCACACAAAGAAAATAAACGTACATTTTATACGTAAGTTGATAAATTAAGCATTAATACAGAAATTATGGTCATCAAATAATGAAAATGTGAAAGATAGAAAGTTTGAAAAATAAACGAGTCACTGAATGGATTAAATATCATGCTATATGTTCTTCCTCAAATCTCGGCGCATAAATTGTTATACAATGCACTTGCTCATAATAAAACGCATTTTGACATTCTAAAAGGAGTCACAATAACATTGATGACAAATAACAACCACTTAAAACCGCTTCACAATGATAAACAAAACCTAAACAAACAAAAGATTACACGACATGATCTGTATTCCATTTCAGCCTCGCTCAAATTTATAGCATTTGTTCAGGTTCGAACAGAATTGTCATTTGATCACCTCAGAGTTTTGGTTTTATATTATACGTTTGGAACTTTAATCTGGTTATGAACTCGTATAATGATCAAGTGTTCATGGCCATGTCGTTTGGATGCGTTATCGTCTTCTTCTTAGTAGTGACGAGAGATCGTCCGTGTGAAATGATAACCGCCGCAGAGTCGTGTTTCGAGTTTTGGATCTGCTCAGGTTAAGGGCGATCATGTTATGTTTGGAAACGCCATTCTGGTTGGTTCGCTAGCCTGCGCATGGGATCGAGTTTCCATCAAATTGACATCGGTTTATGTTCGAGCGGGGTTTTGATTCTATCGAGTTCCCGGCTGTAGTTCTATACAAGGAAAAAGTTTCGAGTTCATGTTACACGTCGGTTCTGGGGTTCGATGATTATGATGATATGTTGTCCGTCAGTGTTCGTATTCACGTTCAAGTTTGCCACCACATTCTTGTTTCCTGTCGATCGATAACCTGTTTTGTTGAGAGGTAAACTATGAACCTAACATACATAACTGTACTAATACACAGAAATCTAGAACACATGTTTGCTAGTAATAGAAGTGTTGTCGAACCAAATATGTGAAACAAGGAAATAAATGTGCGGATGCATTGTTGAAGAAGAATACTATGTATTCTTTCTTTTTTTGCTTTGAAATTTTTGATAACAAAGTTCACGTCATCTTCATGATGTCAATGTTAAGGTTACATATTTAATCCTTGAACTATAAATCTAATTACATTTAAACCTCATAGTGTTTTAAAGTTTCACCTTTGGCAATATTTGTTTATTATCTTTAAAATTAATCAATAAGTTTGGAGCGCCATCTATTAGTATGTATTAACTATGCATTCAAAAAAAAATTATTGTAGATCATTTACAAGAAATAAATTTGGATTTTTTTTATCGTCAAGATTGGCTAAGGTACGGATATTCCTCTTTCTCTACTATTATTTGTTCTTTCGTTTCGCTTGGTCGTACGGATTTTCCGTCCTTTCAGTAAGGACTTCCTTTTCTATGCATGTTTAGGATTCCCCGTCTGCAGCCAAATGTTTTCCCCAGTATATGTTTAAGTTTATCAGTAATCATGTTAATAACTAAATAAATTGCCTGAGCATTATATACAAGCACGACCAGTTTATGTACTAGTTACGGAGGTACCGTAACCACGGCACTAGAGGCACCGGTGTCGTGACTCACATGCAGGAGAGTGATATCCTGCATCGTCCCACTCAGCTCAGCTTGGCCATTTTATCAGTATTTTTTTTAGTGGGGCGTATGGATGCATCCTAGGCTTATATGTGTTACAAGTTATCAGGGTGAATGTGGTGTGTGCTCTACATCCTTCACATTGGAGCTGATCCCTCCACCCAGCACAGTTATTTAGAGGTCACCCCTCTACAGCATGACGAGGTCACCCCTCCAGTTATTCATGCACGGTTGTTACAGCACGTGACCTATATAAGCTCTGGCAAATAAAATACAGTAAACGCACGTTTTCAGAATTAATAGTTATATTTTAGTATCAGTATATATGAACCAGGTTGCTCAAATTTTATGCAGAGTTCTACCACATGTTACATATCAGTCTTACAGCTTCAGTATTTATCATCTACTTCATTTCAGTAATTCCTTATCATGCTTCATATCCGTTCACTGAGCGTTATGCTCAGCCGTAGTTCCTTTCATGTTCTAACGGCAGGTACATCAGGATGCTTTTAGGATTCCAAGAGCGTGTGCATTTGGATGGAAGCTACCCAGGCTTCTTACTTTATGCATTTCTTATATTATTCTGCTTATTTGGACATTGTTTAGTCCTTTCATTCAGTATTTTATATTTCATGTTTTGGGCTTACGTTTGGATTACCGATGTTTGATTTCCGGTATTTCCTTTATGGTCAGTTAATGTTCTAGGACATTTACCTTATGCTTTGATGACACGCCATAAATACACGTAACGGTCCATTTATCCAAGTGGGGTGTTACAATTATGGTATCAGAGCGCAAGGTTCGACCTGTAGGCTCTAAAACTTGACCTGTGACTAGTGGGTAGTCACCAGGAACTTCCCAGATTTTGGCGTTGTTATCTTTCATGTTTCTCATGGATTATTCAGTCAGTTTTCTTCATTTATCAGTCAGTTTTCTTAAAGTTTTAACTAAGAAAAAGGTTGGTACATAACTAGCCATATTTAGTCGCATGTGCTTTTAGCGAATTTTCGTTTTGGTGAGCTGACCATAGGCGTTCACCCTTGCCGTTCAGATTTTGTATTGGTAAACCGAACATAGGCGTTTACCCTTACTCATGACAGATTCATGTTTTCAGACAAATATCACTTGGTGAACCAGCCATAAACGTTCACCATTTCTCAAGTCAAATTTCATGCTTTTCAGTCAAATGATGTTTTGTGAACCGATCCACAGTTGTTCACCTTTGTCATATCAGGACATTTCATAAATTTTGACAAGTATGGATTGAACTACAGCCATCCATATTTAGTCCGAGATTATAAATTTCTATACATGACAGTTCTCAGAAAATTTAGACCAGTATGGATCGAACCAAAATAGCCCATACTTAGTCTCATGTTTTCTTCTTAGGATTCTGAGGATTGAACCATAGCTATCCACATCAGTTGATGTTAAACCTCAGTTGATTATTCTCCTATGTTATTTGTATCAGTCAAGTTTGTACTTTCACGAGAATGTCGTTCTCATGCTGACTAAGTTCATGTCTCATTATGAGGATTATGTCTTTAGCAAGGTGATAGTGTTTTCACCCTAAAATACAGAAGGATTACAGTATCATCCTATTTCATGATAAATCATGTCCTGGTTTTCATCAATCATGTCTTTATACTGAACATTGATGAAACCCCGTTTAATCATACTTTTCAGCCTCTATACAACCAGCATTAAGTCGACGCAGGAATTGTCAGCCTATCATGTTGTTTATTTCAGATCAGCTTACTACCGTTTAAATCAATTTATTTCCTTGATCATGTCACACAAGCGACACCAGTATCGATCATCCCATAAAATTTCCACCAGTGCCATGTACAGTATTCCATATGTACCCCATGTACAGTGTCTCAGTTATACTCCATGTATAGTATTTCATGAGTACTCCACGTACAGTGTCTCAAATATGCTCCATGTGCAATATTCACTCTGTACTTCATGTACAGTAGTCCAGGTGTACTCCAAGTACCATACTCCATGGATATTGCTAATCAATCCTCAATCGTCTCAGGCATTTCCGCTTGTCGATATTCTACCAGTTGCTGATGCTGCTCGTGAGTTGAAGATTTTGCTAGATGCTGATGCCGCTAACACTTTGAAGACCTCACAAATGCGGATGCTGCTGAACTTTGGAGATTTCTCAAGATGCTGATGTCGTTTATACTATGAAGACTGCGGAACGAGGATGAAAACTATAAATTTGAAATTTCTGACAAGAATAATTTTCAACCATCAGACACTACCATTCCATTTCATACTTTTGCTTTCTCAGCTAAATGTCACACTTCACTCAGCTAACCTTTCATTCAGAAGAGTGGGAACCGGAACCCAGCCGGCCACTCAGCAGATAGTTACATGAATCACGGTCATGATAATAACCGTCATTAATTGACAGACAAAGCAGTAGTGACAACCACCGTGCTTATAATTAATCAGTCAATAACCATCGGAACTCTGGTATGAACGTGACCAGAAATACAGAGGTCAGCAGTCTAACCGGTCCGCCAACCCTAGCAGATACCAGAATTTTTTTTTTTTACCTTATTCAGATTCATACACAAAAACACGTGTCAAGACATTAGTCAAGACATAGGTCTCAGGTATCATTTCGGAAGACACTTATTAGGACACCAGTCATGGTACACGTCATACGAATCTTTTCTCAAAATACGAGTCAGAACTCATAACTCTAGTATGTTTCTAAATCATGCCCTCAGTAATTCAGGGTACCTTTAGAAAGGGGTATACCCATTCTATTATTCCACGCATGAATCAAATCATTCAAAAATTCAGTCACCACCACTAGAGCATTATTCAGGTTAAACACGCAGTATTCACTCTGTGAGGTTACAGACGAACACATTCAGTAAAAAGTCACCATGTTTACTTCACGTATTCCTATGTCAGCTTTATCTTAAATCAGGTAGTCACCTGCCTCTCAGCCAGAAAGGACTCAACAGTATCACCATATTTATTAAAGTTTTATTTTCAGTTAACGACGTGGCCCGTCTTACCAACTCTGAACATATTCGTTTTACTCCTGCCAGAAAAATCAGTACAAATTGTTTCAGCTTTACGAGCATGTGAATTATTATCCTTTAGCTGCGAAGACTTCTGGTCACCATTCATGATACGAATTCTGAAATTCCTTAAATTCGTGATCAGCATATTATCCCAAAGTTTCCAAATGTAATTCTGGAAGGTTTTCCAGAAATTCCTTTCTAACCACGAGATAGGGTTCAACATAGAGCTTGTCTCAAGTACAGAACCTGTTTTCAGAACTCTTTATCACAGGGCTTTGGCCGAGTTAAAAGAGTTGCAACAATTGTTGCAAGAATTACCGGAACGAGGCTTTATTCGCCCTAACGCACCACCAGGAGGTGTATCGTTTCTGTCTATCAGAAAGAAGGCCGGTACCATGAGATCATGTATCGATCACCGAAAATTTACGAGATCGCCATTCATAAGACGATACTCATTCCACGAATAGGAGATTACCTGACCTGCTACGATGTCTTAAATATTTTCCAGAACAAATTCCCGATCATGCTACCATCAGTGGTGAGAGAAAGAACATGACGTTTCCGGACTGCTGTTACACATATTACAGTCTCTCTAAAAAAAAAAATTTGATTTTATACTTCTGAGCTCCCTAACGCTCCAGTTAGATATGAAATTATGAATAAAATTTTTTATGACTCTCATGCAATATCATCAGTATATTCATTGATCACATTTCGATATTCCTAATACTAGAGAAGAACACGAGACTCATCTTCTCACAATTGTACCGAATCTTCAATAGGAGTTATTTTTATACACAACTTCCCAGATATAAATCTCACTTGAACAAAGTGGCAGTTCTGAGCCACCACATCTCAACAGCAAGAAATTTCAGACAATCATGCGCAGGTGAAGGCCATCACCTGATGGTCTCGACTGACGCCTGTGAACGAAGTACAATTTTCTAGAACTCAATTAACTACTACCGCAGAAACTGCCGATAGTTCTCACTAAAAATGTTTTAAGACTATTCAACCAGATTTCCACCAGAATGTTCCACAATCCCAGACAAAACTTTGATAAAATCCGCATCACGCATTGATGCAGCTATGTTCATATCTAAATGCCTGACCTACTGCAGGTTCAAGATAGAACACCGTCATGTTAGTGAGTTACTACAACCCTTAGAATTTTCTGAACAGAAATGAGACGGAATCCCATGAAATTGTTATCAGCTACCACAGGCTCAGAGAAAGTATGATACTATCTAAGTTATTGCCAACCATGTAATCAGCCTGCGCGTTTCTTTCATCCGAAAGGATCACGCAGTACAGATCTACAGAAAATTTTGAAATCCAGCAGTAAATCGTACGAATTCAAGGCATTCCATCGACCATCATATCAGACAGAATTCATGTTCACGATCAAGTGTATGTTTACGTCCACTTTAAGTTCATGTTTATTTTCACTTTCACGTTTACGTCTCATTCGCGGTATGACGCTGTTTCAGTTCATTTTTTTGTATGCTATCTCATGATTTAAGCTCACGTTAGCGTTCATAACATTGTTCACGTTCCAGTTCGTGTGCCATTTCACGATACACGTTTCTCAGTTTATTACCGTATACGGTTACAGAAAGCTTGAGAAATTAGACTCAAGTCTAGCACAACTATTCCATAACCAGGAAGACGTTTCACATCTTAGGCCGTAACGTTTGGCATTCATTCCTCAGTCAGCATACGTTCATGATATGTTCTAGAATTACGTTCACAGTATGATTCACGTATCACATTCATGATATATTCCATTCCAAAGCTCCTCATATAATTATGAACCACGTTCACAATTGCTCACTCAGCACGTTCACAATTGTTCACGTAGTTCGTCCCTATATCTCAGCAGCTTTCTCAGAGATATAAATGTCATCTTTTCAGAATATTTACACGTATCGTTTCATGTATCCTACATGCTATGGCTTTTCATTCTATTAGATTCAGAAATCCATCTTAAATATGGAACCTGAAAGTATTCAGCATCATCAGGAAAAGGGTCATCAGGACCAAGATATTTTTATTATGCTTAGACTTTAAAGGAATCGTTTCGAGCGGGAAGCTACTCGAAACAGAGGAGTCCATCCGGACCTCTCATTCCGTTTCCTTCAATAAATCCAGATAGGTTCTTTCAGTCATGTCACGTTCCATGTTCTCTTCAGCCATGTCACGTTACATGATCATTTCAGTCATGTCAGGTTTATACTTATCAGCAGCATTATGTCTTAATTAGAAGACAATTCATCCTTCAGCTTAATTGTCTTTTCAGTCTACGTGTTCTTTCAGTTCTTATAACTTCATCAGCTTATTACCTTTAATTCGAGGACGAATTTCTCCTTTTTAGAGGGGAAGTATTGTAAAACCCAGTATAGTTGTATCTTAATTCGGGGACGAATTATTGTTTTTAGAGGGGAAGAGTTGTAAAACCCGCTTAAAAATACCATGAATTTAAACTTTTAATATGTTAATAATACACGACAAGTAATCACGTATATTAAATACGACATGACAAGATATAACTCGAAATAAACAAATCCATGAATATACGTACACACGAGAACACAAGTTATGACACGAAATAAATAAAACGGGTTTGTGTAGGCATAAGCCTTACAAGCCTACTCAGGACCAGATAAAGCCAAAGCCCAGCCCATTAAGAAAAACTAACTAAACAAACTTATATAGTATATAAATTAAGAATGCATGTTGGCACACAAAGAAAATAAACGTACATTTTATACGTAAGTTGATAAATTAAGCATTAATACAGAAATTATGGTCATCAAATAATGAAAATGTGAAAGATAGAAAGTTTGAAAAATAAACGAGTCACTGAGTGGATTAAATATCATGCTATATGTTCTTCCTCAAATCTCGGCGCATAAATTGTTATACAATGCACTTGCTCATAATAAAACGCATTTTGACATTCTAAAAGGAGTCACAATAACATTGATGACAAATAACAACCACTTAAAACCGCTTCACAATGATAAACAAAACCTAAACAAACAAAAGATTACACGACATGATCTGTATTCCATTTCAGCCTCGCTCAAATTTATAGCATTTGTTCAGGTTCGAACAGAATTGTCATTTGATCACCTCAGAGTTTTGGTTTTATATTATACGTTTGGAACTTTAATCTGGTTATGAACTCGTATAATGATCAAGTGTTCATGGCCATGTCGTTTGGATGCGTTATCGTCTTCTTCTTAGTAGTGACGAGAGATCGTCCGTGTGAAATGATAACCGCCGCAGAGTCGTGTTTCGAGTTTTGGATCTGCTCAGGTTAAGGGCGATCATGTTATGTTTGGAAACGCCGTTCTGGTTGGTTCGCTAGCCTGCGCATGGGATCGAGTTTCCATCAAATCGACATCGGTTTATGTTCGAGCGGGGTTTTGATTCTATCGAGTTCCCGGCTGTAGTTCTATACAAGGAAAAAGTTTCGAGTTCATGTTACACGTCGGTTCTGGGGTTCGATGATTATGATGATATGTTGTCCGTCAGTGTTCGTATTCACGTTCAAGTTTGCCACCACATTCTTGTTTCCTGTCGATCGATAACCTGTTTTGTTGAGAGGTAAACTATGAACCTAACATACATAACTGTACTAATACACAGAAATCTAGAACACATGTTTGCTAGTAATAGAAGTGTTGTCGAACCAAATATGTGAAACAAGGAAATAAATGTGCGGATGCATTGTTGAAGAAGAATACTATGTATTCTTTCTTTTTTTGCTTTGAAATTTTTGATAACAAAGTTCACGTCATCTTCATGATGTCAATGTTAAGGTTACATATTTAATCCTTGAACTATAAATCTAATTACATTTAAACCTCATAGTGTTTTAAAGTTTCACCTTTGGCAATATTTGTTTATTATCTTTAAAATTAATCAATAAGTTTGGAGCGCCATCTATTAGTATGTATTAACTATGCATTCAAAAAAAAATTATTGTAGATCATTTACAAGAAATAAATTTGGATTTTTTTTTATCGTCAAGATTGGCTAAGGTACGGATATTCCTCTTTCTCTACTATTATTTGTTCTTTCGTTTCGCTTGGTCGTACGGATTTTCCGTCCTTTCAGTAAGGACTTCCTTTTCTATGCATGTTTAGGTTTCCCCGTCTGCAGCCAAATGTTTTCCCCAGTATATGATTAAGTTTATCAGTAATCATGTTAATAACTAAATAAATTGCCTGAGCATTATATACAAGCACGACCAGTTTATGTACTAGTTACGGAGGTACCGTAACCACGGCACTAGAGGCACCGGTGTCGTGACTCACATGCAGGAGAGTGATATCCTGCATCGTCCCACTCAGCTCAGCTTGGCCATTTTATCAGTATTTTTTTTAGTGGGGCGTATGGATGCATCCTAGGCTTATATGTGTTACAAGTTATCAGGGTGAATGTGGTGTGTGCTCTACATCCTTCACATTGGAGCTGATCCCTCCACCCAGCACAGTTATTTAGAGGTCACCCCTCTACAGCATGACGAGGTCACCCCTCCAGTTATTCATGCACGGTTGTTACAGCACGTGACCTATATAAGCTCTGGCAAATAAAATACAGTAAGCGCACGTTTTCAGAATTAATAGTTATATTTCAGTATCAGTATATATGAACCAGGTTGCTCAGATTTTATGCAGAGTTCTACCACATGTTACATATCAGTCTTACAGCTTCAGTATTTATCATCTACTTCATTTCAGTAATTCCTTATCATGCTTCATATCCGTTCACTGAGCGTTATGCTCAGCCGTAGTTCCTTTCATGTTCTAACGGCAGGTACATCAGGATGCTTTTAGGATTCCAAGAGCGTGTGCATTTGGATGGAAGCTACCCAGGCTTCTTACTTTATGCATTTCTTATATTATTCTGCTTATTTGGACATTGTTTAGTCCTTTCATTCAGTATTTTATATTTCATGTTTTGGGCTTAAGTTTGGATTACCGATGTTTGATTTCCGGTATTTCCTTTATGGTCAGTTAATGTTCTAGGACATTTACCTTATGCTTTGATGACACGCCATAAATACACGTAACGGTCCATTTATCCAAGTGGGGTGTTACAATGTCGTCCCAACAAAAACGAAAGTTTTTCAAGGATATTTCCTATTAATTTTGGGACGACCCCTATTTGTTTCGTGTGTGCCTGGATCAAGTGATTCGTAGGTGCGTGTTTGGTAAAGAAGCTCAAGATATCCTTAAATCTTGTCATGAGGGACCCACCATGGGACATCATGGTGCTAACGCCACCGTGAAGAAAGTCTTTGATGCCGTTTTCTTTTGGCCTTCCATATATCGTGATGCCCAAGACTTGATCAAGACTTGTGATGCTTGTCAACGTCAAGGAAAGAACTCACAAAGGGATGAAATGCCTCAAAACATTATCCAAGTTTGTGAAATCTTTGACATGTGTGGGATCGATTTTATGGGGCCGTTTCCATCTTCGAAAGGAAATAAATACATTCTCGTAGCCGTAGACTATTTGTCTAAATGGGTCGAAGCTAAGGCTTTGCCCACGAATGATGCTCGAGTTGTGGTGAACTTTTTGAAACAACTCTTTGCTAGGTTTGGAACTCCGCGGGCTATTATAAGTGATCGTGGGACCCATTTTTGTAATGAACAATTTGAAAAAGTTCTAAAGAAATATGATGTCACTCATCGACTTTCTATGGCTTATCACCCTCAAACGAGTGGTCAAGTGGAGGTTTCAAACCGTTCTCTTAAAAGGATTTTGGAGCGTTCAATTGGAGAGAATCGCACTTCATGGTCGGATAAATTGGACGATGCATTGTGGGCTTTCCGTACGGCTTACAAGACGCCAATTGGTTGTACACCATTTAGGTTGGTCTACGGAAAAGCATGCCACTTGCCAACTGAACTCGAACATAAGGCGTATTGGGCTCTTAAGCATTGTAACTTTGATGAGGACCGCGGGTGATCATCGCAAGGTTCAATTGAATGAACTAAGTGAATTAAGGGATCAAGCTTATGAAAATTCTTTGATCTACAAAGAGAAGACTAAGAGGATTCATGACTCTAAGATCAAAACCGCATTTTCAATGTTGGTGATCAAGTCCTCCTATTCAACTCTAGACTTAAGATTTTCTCGGGCAAGCTTAAATCCCGTTGGTCCGGACCATTCACCATTGCACAAGTTTTCCCTTATGGCACCGTTGAGCTAGCTCAAAAAGACGGGCCTAACTTTAAGGTGAATGGTCATCGTGTGAAACATTACTTTGGAGGGGACATACCTACGGAGGTTTTCCCAGATCTTCAAACTTTCCCTAAGGACCAATGAATGCGGGGATCGAGTCGAGCTCATGGCTCGGTTAACAAAAACAAGGTGCCTTGTGGGAGAGTCCCATACATTCTATCTTCTATCTATTTTCTAACAACTAATAAGGCTTGATCTTTCAAGCTCGTGCTCGTGTTTTGTTGTGTTGTGAATCTTAGGTATGACCCTAATATTTGAAGACTCTCGTGTTCGGTTTTTGCCGGTCCACTTGATCTTCCATTCTTAGAATGCCAAAACGGGGCACACTTTCTATCCCTTGATTTTTATCGACTAACGTTTTATCTTGAGGCATAATTAATAAACGATTTATAGATTTGCGTGCTCTTTCCATACTAGGAATTTGCATTAGACTCTTCGTGTCTTAGCAAGGGGGTGTTACTCTTGAGCTAAGAAACATTGAGGACAATGTTTGGTTTTAGCATGGGGGAGTCAATCGATATAATCGCTTGCAATTGCTTTTGTCGTTTCCAAACGTTGTTTTTCTCATTTTTCAATAAAATTTTAATTTTCTAGTGTTATTTTTAAGTTTTAATAAATAAAATAAGTGCTTTTGACACGAATGTAGGCTTTCCGTTTGTGAAAATAAGAATAGTTTTTGACTCGACTCGGTTTTTAACCTTAGCTTTTCCTTAACGTATTTGAATTAAGTTTTGCTAGGCTTTTATATAGGGAGCTTTAAAAC
Source organism: Glebionis coronaria (assembly GCA_025667525.1). Taxonomy (NCBI): domain Eukaryota; kingdom Viridiplantae; phylum Streptophyta; class Magnoliopsida; order Asterales; family Asteraceae; genus Glebionis; species Glebionis coronaria. Next base: position 71,470,138 of record CM046874.1, read on the forward strand.
GCGAAAGTCTTAATTCATACGAGTTAAGAACAAGAAATTTTCGCAAGCTCCTATAATTGATCCTAGAAAGTCGTCTATCAAGGGAACTTTAAAACGCAAATTCTAAAACTTGCAAGAGTATAAGAAGATGCAAGATCCTATAGATGACTTGAAAACCCAAAACTTTGATTTAATAGGCTAAGTATCCATTGATTTCACATTTTTGAAATTTTACAATATGGAGAACAAGAGATGATAGAGCCAATTATAAGTTTTGTATTCTTTCGGGAATTTATGTGAGTTAATTATAAGCCTATTCTCCCATCGCTTGCTAATAAATTTATCTGCAATAAATAAGGTTGCACGATTTGAAAAGTTACTTAGCTTCTAGCCCAAGATCGTTTAAAAGTTGCTCGGTATGGATTAGAGTTCATAGCCAAGGCATAACTTATTGAAGCGGGATGCGAAGATTGGCGAGTCCAAAAAGGTCCTAACAAGACATGAGGGCTATATTTTATTGCTAAAGATCTCAAGTGATGTGAAGAATCATTTATCAAAAATCAATATGAAGGATCGAGACACACGACGAAAAGCAAATACTCCCCAAAAGTCATGGAGAAGTCTATCCAAAAAGACCATAACAAGGTATGAGGATAAATAAAGCCAAGTCCAAAAAGGAGGCGGATCGTTGTATATCAAAATCCCAAATAAAGATTGGAGAAAAATGAAGAAGTCGTGGTCCAAGTATGAATCTCTCAAAACTTCAAGTGAAGAAATTCCTATATGAAGAGAAGACCATTATTTCATGAACGTCTCTCAAGGTTTGAAGTATAAAGTCACTGCCAAATATCGGTCCGAGAAAGGTCTCAAATCGCGAAGCAAGTTATGCCAAGATATGAACTTTATGAGGTCCCGAGAAGCAGTTTTAAAAGATTTTGTCCTTTAGCTAACTATTGGTTAAATCGTTCACTTTATTTTCGGCCTAATAAATTATCGAAATAAGTCAACAATGCATCCTCGTGATCATTCAAGACAACAATAAAATATAAGAGATACACCTAGTAATAAGGGAGTCTAAGTGAATAATTGACCCATATGAGTTCGTGTTAGTTTGCTAACTTATAATAACAATGATCTTGTTTTTGCACTTGGCATGGAAAAGTGAAAAGTCGGGGACGATGAATCTATTTGAATCTTATGATCCTAAAAGTTATTTTTCAAATAATGAAAGCAATACATTATGTCTTTGCAAAATAAAAAGTCAAAAGTTGAATAATGGTGTAGTTAGAGTTTAAATTTATCATTGCGTGAGGACACGGCAATTGCTTAGCAAGGGGGAATTTGATATGAGCTTATTTACTCATATCATTTGTATTTTAAAACAATGAAATAATGCTATTAATGTATCAAAAATGCCTTGTATATGCTTGTTTCTTGTTTGAATGTGTGTAGGTACCAAGTTCGCGAAAACCGGCAAATATCGACACGAGTTTGAAGATAAAGATCAAAGAAGCCAAAATCAAGTTCGAATTAGTGGATTTTATACTTATTGAAGATTATTTGGACTTTGTGGTCCCCACTTTTGGTTATTGGGCTTAAAAGCCCAATAAGGGAATTAATATTGATAAGCCTTGGTTACAAAGTCCATTGGAAGCCCAAAATGGGATTCAATATACACGGATTGGAATTATTGGGCCTGAAAAGCCCTAATATTGAAGAAGAACAAATGGAGATGGGCTCTAGGGTTTAGTTTTCAGTTAAACGTGTATAATAACGTTATCTCCATTCACTTTTTCACAATAAATAAAACCGTTCCTTACCCCACTCATTTTTTATACACGTTTTCTCCCAATAAATAAATCACTCCACTCACATCAAATAATAAAACCGATCCACTCATATCTTTTTCACACGTTATTTCACCCACTCGTTCCCACACACACAGTTAAATAAAAAAACCTTTCGATAAGTTCTATGTTATCTTTCTTCTTCACCATAGCAAAACCAGTAACCCTAGTTACTATTCACCCAATATTAATTCAATAAATCACAATTTAACATGGGGCTTTTTATGCACACGTTTAATTCATACGTGTGGGAATAAAAACCCCATGGTTTTAGGAAGAGAGGGTATGGTGAGGCGAGGATACGTGGCGATTTTCTACTGGCTTTGACACCTCACCAATCCTTATTATCCAATCAGAGAGCAGAAAAGAAACACAACTAACACACGGATGCCACGTTGGCAATCCGTGTGCTAGTGAGTGTCATATTAACCGTCCGATCAAGGCCTCACAGGAGAGAGAAAGGAGAATAAAGATCCAAGGGCTCAGATGAATAATGGATATTCCTTTGAAGATTCGGATATTCCCTCATCAGCAGCCTTGGGGATGGCTATAAACCCCCCCCCCAATTTACTTGTAAAAATTATCCTTTCTTTACTTTAAAGTTATTATGTAGAATCTGTTTTAGGATTAATTTTGTATTTCTTTTATCTAAATCTTGTAATATTTCTGAGTTTAATAAAAGATAGTTGTTTTCATTCTTCAACCGTGTCTCATTTCTTTTTCCTTACTGCTTAAATTGATATACGAATTAATCTTTATTACTATTTCATATAATAATGTTTGTGATATTGAATATAAGCTAAATGATAGTTTATGTTTAATATTAAAAGTAAAGTTTTGGATTAAGCTTTTCCCCACTGGAAAAGTCTCAAAAATCTGCTCGGTTCAATTAATTATGATGGAGATGGTTCGTGTTTATCTGGTGGTTGGCGATGGCTTTTGTGTCGATTCTGTTCATTAGGTTGCTCAGCGCAATCCTACTGCTCAAAGGGTTCGACTAAAGGTGCTCATCTCTTTTAGTTTACATGTTAAATACATTAGTTTTTGTTTAAATGATAATATTATTTAGTTACTTGAGTGGTTGTTACGTTTTAGTATCTGCAAGATTAATTTAACTCGTTTGTTGTTATTTAATGAATCTAGTAACTTTAGTTCAACCTGATTAGTTTTTGTTTAAATCTTCTAATCTGTCTATCTAAGCTGTACCGAATCTGATATATGAGTTCTTTTCAAGTTGTTTTTTTACTGATAAGTGTACTGAAATGAGTTAATGATTGCTGATATTATCTGAAATGGTTTAGACCTGTTGATTTTTAAAAGTCTGCTGTTCAGTATTCTGTGTACCTGCGTATAGGATTTATTTGGTGATAATCCTTAATTTTCATAACTGCTTAATACATAATGAATGTTTGATCTGTTATGTAGTTTGGGTTTGTAATAGTATGCAGATGTGAATTTTGCCTGTGATTTACTCTAAGTTCTGTTTGTTTGATTTGTTAAACTGATTTAGATAGGTTGTGTTTATTAGGATCAGATACTTGCTGAGATTGTTCTGGTTTTATTAGTATTTGAATTACTGAGTTATTACGTTAGATTTAGATTAATTACCTGAATTTAATCTGCTGATATTTGGTTTAAAAATTAATCTGTGATTATCTGATAGTTTTAGAATTTGCTAGTTTATGACATGCTAGTATTTTGGCTAGAGTAATATAAGATTGCTGTTAATTAGGAATATTAAGTTTGTTTTTTTTTGTTTGCTGAACATTTGATTCATGATTTATATTGTTGTGTTTAGATTTAACTGACTCAATTTGTTTGTTAAGTTTCAAGAACTGATATCCTTATCAGTACATTGCCAAAATCTTTTGTTGCAAAAGTCACTCCTGTGACTCATTTGATTAATCTGTCAAGAATTAAATCCAAAAAAAAAAGTCCCCTATGAGAATCGAACCCGTGACCTCACGGATGTGTGTTTAGCGTGTTAGCCAACTGGGCTAACTGGCCTTTTTGGTTTTCTTACTTTCAGTTTAATTAATATTATATAGTTGTAACTGGGCAGTATTTGTTTGAATATTTGTTTGTTTAACTCACATTTTTTTTTAACTTTTAATTAATATTTTAATTAAAGTAAATTTTGAAATTTTAAATAATAAGCAGTTTAAAATTAAAAAAAAATGTTTTTATTAATTTTAAAAGTTTAGATAATTTTTAATTAATTAGATTTTTATAATATTAGACTTAAATAAATATAGTTCTTTTTAAAATAGATTTGTTTTAAAAGTAATTTTAATAAAGTTTAATTAGTTTAAAAAGTAGATAGATTTCTAAAATAGTTTAAAAGTTATTTTGTTAAATAGATTAATTTTTAAATAGTGATTTAATTTTTAAGTAATTAATTGTTTGTTTTAGATTTAAATATAGCGGGGTTTACGATTCATGCACTTTAGGTTAATTTTAAATAGTTTAAAATTGGTAGATTTTAATTGTAGTTTAAAAACCGAAAACCAATTCAATTCGATTGTCCAAATCAAAACAAAACGTCTCAAATTCACTCGATCTTCGTGTACAACGAACTTGGTTCATCACGTGTTTAATTGAATTCGTCATTGGTAATATTAGTCTATTACTTTTTCCTAAAGGTAATTTTCTAAATTACCCTATAACGTATCTCAAATTATCACATATACTATCAACGACACATCAAAGACCACCAATATTTGAAAACTTCTTATAGAAATCAGCCCTTGGACATCACCAAATCACCTCCTTGGATGTTAAAATCACCTCCAATCTTCAAGTCTTCTATAGGTTTCCATCTTATGCAAATTAAACATAAGATTCATGATAGAAAATTTGATGAACATGCTGGTGGTGGTGGTGGTGATATAGACGGAAATGGGGGAGAGCTAGAGAGAGTTTGTGTGAGATTGCATGTAACAAATGAAGATAGTGGTTTAAGGTTTGGTTGTTTTAAGAGTTGAATGGTTTTGTGTGTAACTAAGGACAAGTGTCCTTAGTTATCTTATTAAGTTGACACACAATATGGTGTGTTGTTGAAGCTTGGCCGGTTATAGTGGGGGTGGGACAAGTGTCCCACTTGTCTCATCTCCACTAATTTACGGGTACTTCTCATTCTAGTTTCCTCGATTTGTGTGCCCTCGGGTGGTTTTACGAAAAACGTTTTTATAAATTATGAATCAACGACAAAAAACGAATCTAATAAAAATTGTCTCATCAAAAACGGAGTTCGAAAACGTAAATACGTAATCCTAAGGTTTCCGGTTTAGTCGTAAAGGACGTTAAATTATTCACATAAGTCCGAATCTCTTTTCGTAAATTTGTGAGTTTATGAACCAACTCAAATTTAAAATCCAAAAATAATATTCACGGATAAATTTATTTTCTGAAATGTCGGACTGTCACCAAAACGGTGTATGTAAACGTAAGCACGTAACGTAGAATCCTCCGGTTTAGACGTAGTCGATGCTACTTCACAACGTAAACCCAAATTTCTTCCCATAAATAAGTGAGTTCATATTATAACATTAAAATAATGTTTTCAAATAAATATTGAGAATAAAATATCGACCATAAATTGACGGATTGTCACAACATTTACCCCTAAACAGGATCTTTGTCCTCAAAGATCATTTTATCTTACTACTCGCTTCTTATAGAGTTAGAGCCACGTGGGTATTTCCTCCACATTCGGTCTTTTCTCACAAGTGTATTCCAGTACAATACGCGAGTTTCATCAAACATAACTACGGGAATAAGATCAGGCTTAATGTTGACTTACTTTCTCTATCCATGATGTTCACGGGTTTTGATGAATGCAACTTTTCGCCGATCTAAACTTTATCAAGAAGTAATCTGATTTTCACTTGATAGACATTTTATCAAGTTAGATATACAAATCATAATTTACGCAGCCCTTGAAGTCCTAGGGTAGATCCAACTTATATGCCTTTCAAAACAATTTTTACATCATCTCAATGGTCCCATACAACGGAGACTTATTTCCCATGATCCTTCAGATCATCAATTCATTTTTCCAAGGTGAAAATTTTTGGCATAACTTCGCTACCCATCCTGCACTTCAAGATCTACATTTCATATTCACATAAACTCCTGCCCACTACTGGCAGTCAATAATAAAATCCTAATTTCAACAGTCATTTCAGGTCTCGCAGGTCGGGTATTTTGCACGGTTAGGTTCGTCATCATTGGGTGTATGTCGGGTGTCTTCATCCCAACTCCTGCTTACAGATGCTCTAATATTTAGATCCTAACAAGATTCGACTGATCCTAATACGATAATTATCAATGATAATCTTTCCAAAGGAAAACGATTTTACAGTTTATTACCAAAGGTCAATCATTCAAACATAAAACAACACTTATAGTATTTTGTATCGTTACTTTACCTCATCCCTTCGATTGGGGTGGTACACAGTACTCTCATCAAGATTCGTTCTCAATGACTTCTGAGCAAATCTCTAGAAATTCGATGTGAAGCGAGGATCTTGATAGAGATGATCGATACAGGCACACCATGTTTACACAACTCCTTTAAATACAAAAGAGTCAATTTCTTCATCAAGAATCTATCATTAACAGGAATGATATTAGCAGATTTGGTCAGTCTGTCGACGATGACCCAAATCGAATCAAATTCAGATGATGACCTTTGCAATAGCTAGACGTTTACTAATGTATGAGGCGATGTCTGCCTTCATAATTTTCCATTAGTACAACTTCTTCAGATAAAGATACATTAGACCAGGATTGATGTAAATAGAATACTTAAACTTATAAGATTCCAACATAACTAAATCTCAAAATCTCCATATTTAGGCAACCACAAGTGGTCTTTAAAAGCATTTAACGCTATCGGCTTCTCAATTCTAATGGTTCACATTAGCCGAGAACCCCTTTCTATTATCTGTATTATCCTTTTTACAAGCATCGGCTATATTTTAAATTGCTCAGCAATTTATTTTGCACCGTCATTACTAAGGAACACATCCTAATTGGTTCTTTATATTTTCTACATAATGTGTCAGTAATTACGTTCACCTTTCTTCATATTTTCTAAGTTTCAGTTTCGTTTCAGCTATCATTTTTATCAGTTTTGCTTAATCCGACGTTTAAAGCGTCGATAATTATTACAACTAATTAAATAATAAATATTTAATTTTTATGAAACGTAAACGTAAAAAGTTTTAAATTTTCTTAGTTGAAAAGCATAAATTGTCGTTTCAAATTTCAAGTCATGGTTTAAATGGTTTCCTCAATCCTTCTTAGGTTGTCTTGGGGTATACACAAACATTTACCCCTAAACAGGAGTTTAGTTAAATGATTTAGTTATAAGGAATGATTCCTTAAAAATCCTTTGTTAAAAGATTTGTCAAAACATATTTGCACCTCCTTTTTGGTATAACCCTAAGCCTTAATGGCTCTAATTTTTGAAAAGTCAATATAGATCCCATTATCTTATTAATCAAACGGTCAAATAATGTAAATGATTAACCCTTAAATCACATGTTAATTATTCAAGGTACAGGTTTTCATTACTCGGCCGACTCAGGGCATTCTACAAATAATTATTAACTTATTCTTATTCTTATAAATAAACAAATGGTCCTTAATGATCACAAACATGAATTTATCAAATTACAGCCTACATACGTGATTCACCAAATTTATGGATGCTACATGTGTATTAGTCAATCTAAACGACATCACGTGAAACTCATAACGTTCATTACAAGTACCGGATGTAGTGACTGGAATAGATAATCTTTTTCGCAGATGCGAAGTTGATGATAACCATGCCATGGATCAAATCTTTAGAACATATGCTAGAACTTTTGTAAATGATCGAACAAATCTATCATCTTGGGTAGTGGATATAGATTTTTAATCGTCAATTTACCTAGTTCATGGTAATTCAGCAAATATAAGGAATAATAACACCATAGCTCTTCATGATGACGAGCTTGGTAGAATAAAAGCTTTCCCCGACAACTCTTTCAGTTGTACGGTAACACTTTCGATTTAGATGGTGCTAATGTATAGTGCACATGTCACAGGTGCAGCACCAAGAATATAATCAATACCAATTAAACTTGCCTTTATGGCAGAAGTATAGGTAATTCACCAACAAATACTTCCTAAAGTTTCAAATAACAGAAATATCTTTTAATAAATTTATATTAGGTTCTTTCTAGATTATCATATCTATGATCAATTCACAACCATTCACGGTATAATTTCAAGTCTAAATGCAGGATATGGTCACCCATCAAGAATTATTTAGATCACTTTTGATAATCAACATCTTAACTTTTAGGGGAATTCTACTCGAGTTCCCATCAATTAAGACAATGTCGTCATTTCATAATCAATCAATCCATTCTACTAGCATTACCAACTTTTCAGTTTTATTGCCGTCGATAAGATGTGAACTTCTCAAAAGACTAATAATAACTCATAATCCTTCACAAATTCAAGGATATATGGAGACATAACTAACCTTAAAAGAGTAAGGTCAACGCATAATCTACGCGAGATAATTTCAAATCAGATACAGACGAAAACATTTAATGAATATGAATATATCCCATGTTTTCATAATTTGAGTACGCATTCGAAAGCTACTCGGATCATTACCCAGGTCATTCAAATGAAATCTAATCAAAAGAAATGATAGGAACGTTGATACATCCAGTCGGGTATCAACACTCGGTAATCATATACTTTTTCAAAGAATCTCACTACGGGAGAATTGGACAAGAAAGAATTGTCAATTGTCAAATAAGACAATTTTCACAGATGAGTAAATTCGACTCAGAAGAATAGATGCTACAGGCACATATGTAGGTGTCCCTAACACTATGTCCCTATTTTTCACTTCTTGCAGATCTCATAAAATTTAATCTTTCACAATCTTTAAAGAAAATGTAGTGTTTATTAATCAGTTTTATGGTGACTACTAATCAGCCTTGCATGGTCCATTCCAAATTGTATGTAGTCGCGCAACTATATAAAATTTCAAGATTAACGATGCAATACTCAGTTCGTCAAAATTTTATCATCATATTTATAATAAAAACATTTTCATGCTTAATTCTTAAATAAGAATCAAGAATAAATTTACAAAGATTTTCTTTGTTATAAAAACAATTAAGTTTTCCAAGGTGTTTTATAAACAACTTTATTTCGATAATAATCACTTATAAATCTCACTTTGAATAATCCTTATAGTGATGAAAATTCAGTTTTCTAGAAGGATACGGTTTTGACTTTATAAAAACAATGTGTGATCTACAAAAGAGTGATGAAGAGTTGTTCACCAAGAACTAACTACAATATGTTAGGAAATGACCTTGATGGCACTCAAAAAGAATAATTCACAACGCAACTCAAATCGAGATGAGTACTTGTTCAATGGTTGCATCACTAATGCGAGCATTAGGAAGAAGCAAGAAAAGATAGATAACATCGATACATGTAGGATTTAGCAATCAAAGGTAGTCTTTTCATTAATCACAAACAAGTCAAATTGTACTGTAACACATTATGTGTCACTATGTCATACAATTCCAATAACTCATCCTACCAACTGATATCTCAGTTAAGTTAGGGATTATTTTTAAGAGAAACCACAATGAATACTAATCTACAAGAGTCATTAGGTGTCCCACCTGTCTCGGAAGACCCATCGGTCCCAATTCAGAAGAAGATTTCTTCAATTTATTTATTGGACACTGGGCATCCTCGTCATTGGACAATGGCCTAGGAACAACCCTTAACACGAACCAACAATCATTTAAAACCTTATAATTCAATCACAGGACTTAACGACTTTCTCTTAACAATTTCTTATTCCATACAAATTAAATTTTATTTCATTCAAGTTTCAATCAAATCATACTCAATGCGATATCCTACCTCATTTTCCAATACTTTCAACCTTATTCTTAGGCCTTAATAGGCAATAAAAGCTCGATATGAACAACACTTAATTTCCAATCCTATAGCTTTTACAACAATAGTTATCAAATGAGTCACTAGTATGAAATGAATCACACATTCAATTAGACTTCTCGGAAAGGTACTAGTGGCATGAGGCTTTTGGGTAATGGTTCCAATGACAGCCTCAAGTGCAACATTCACCCTTTCAATTTCATTTTAAGAATTGGATGACAACGAATCAAATGACATCTTTCTAGGTGGTAACGTTTTGTCAAACTCCACTCTATAAGGAAAGATCGTCATGACATTGATATCATATTTAATCTCGCCAATTCTTCTTCAACATCAAATCAACTAATATCTACATTTCTACGAATATCAACCATTTTGTTGGGCTCATAAATATCCACAACTTGGTTTAGATGTGGAATAGCTAGATTTCCTACAGGAATAGCTTAGATTAATTTACTAGGGGAGTTAGGGTTTCTTGTGACAATCTACGTCGTATAAATACTTCATATAAGTATTAAAATAATCGTCAACAACCATTTAATCAAATTACAACATATATATATAATCCAAGTTATATATATATATATATATATATATATATATATATATATATATATATATATATATATATATATATATATATATATATATATTAAAATAACACTTCTCAGTCTGGCCTTGTCGGTAACTCGGGAATTCTTCGGCACCGTTATAGTCAAAAGATTTTTAGACATTTTTAGAAAAATGCTTATAGTTAAAAGATTTTGAAATGTTTTATTCAAAACCTTGGTTTTAAAAATCTTTCGTTCTCTATAACGAGAGCTCTGGTACCAAACTGTAACACCTCCAAATTTACACAATTCAATACAGCGGAAGACTCGTTGGTGTTACGGGATAGCACATTACTCACATCATAGACAACGCTTAAAAATCGCGTCGTTTAATAATAAAGCATTTCCATTCATAAATATCAAATTTACATAGGTCCCAAGTCATAGTATTTCATACAATTTTTACAAAGCATTTGAATGGAAATTTTTATTTAAGTGCGGGCCATGAATTTTTGTTGTCTTCCCGAGAATTACCTTCAAGTACCTGAGATAAAACATGTTAAAAGAAAAGGTCAGCGATAAGGGCCGAGTGAATTCATACAGTTTATTAAAACCATCAATATATCATCGGTATAAAATTATACCGAAAATCATTTTGTACAAATCTTTGTTATAGGCCATAAAATAGCCAAAGTCATTTTATACAAATCCTTATCAAAAATCATAATACAGGCGTTTGCCTTCAAAATCATTATACGAACCATTGTCGTAAAAACATCATACAATACGTTTTATAACGTTGTCTAGAGTTAAATAAAAACCGTTATATGAATATGGTTATGAAAAACCAAAACATGAACATAATATCAATAGTAAGACCCCGTATTGCTAGTCAGGCAATATATCGTAATTCGGTGCGTATAGCAGTATTTCGTTACTTTTGGTAGCTAACCGACAATCATTTGCCCATCTAAATTAGCGTGTCGTCACAATAATCACACTTGTGTAAATCTTCTCATACATAAATTCACTTACCAATCAATGTGGCACGACGGGGATCAACCGTCAAGGCGTGAACTGGGGTGATCGTCCCCAAATAGTACTATTATATGCATAAGCGTCTACCAAATCCCGGTAGTTCACAATTCATGCTAATGGGACTTTTAGTGACATAACCTAACTTTAATAATCCATTTCATTTCATCTATCGGGTCATTTAATCATTCGTCGGGTCATACAATCATTCGGGTCCAAATCAATAAAGAAACAATCGGGACAACTAGTGTCCTATTTCATAAAAACTAACATGTTATCTCCCTCGCGGGTTTATAAAACATTTCATAAAAACATTTAAAAGATTGCGAGGCTATGAACTCACGTTGATTGGGGAAGGTGGGTTATCAGCGATTCGGATGTACGGTACGTGTTTCAATCACGGAAACCTAGACAATTAATACTCGTCTTAGACTTTTGTCCAATGACTTTATCAAAATAACAATTATGTATACATATGATGATTTTATATATATGATGATGGTCAAGTGGGTTTATACATCTTTACTCATTCATTATAGTGTTTATGTGTTGGTAACTTTTATAAGTGTTTAGTCCATTTAGTTGGATTATTAGTTCAATAATGCTAACTTAGTCCGTTAATGTCCGTATGTTATATAGTTCGGGTTTTATCGGTTCTACTAGTATTAAGTACTTATATATCAGTATATGACTTTTAAAAAGTTTAAATTAGACGGGCCCGACCGTCTAAGTTTTAATTGACGAAAAACGTTAATTTTACGGTATTAGCCGAAAAGACGTAAAAATCATGTTTATAGTTTTTATAACTTATAAAACTTATCAAACTATCATTTTTATAAAATATCCATTTAGTTATCCTTATACATATTTATATAAATGTAATATATAAGTTAGTGGGTTTTAATTCACATTTTATAATATATTTATTTGAGTGCTTATATAATAATATTAAACTTTAATTTCACAAAATCAGTCCTAAATTTTAAGTTCACTAAAATGTCCATATCTAGAGTTCTATATGGATATAGGACCTCAAATTTTTATCACAGAAACTAAATGATATGTGCTTCCTATTATTCCCTTATAGCTACTGATGAATCAATTCCTAAATATTTTAATAAATTCGTCCAAAACAGTGTAGGCAGATTTGCACTCTAAACTTGTTTTGATCATATCTCACTCATTTTTATGATTCCATTGTATGGCAAACTCTCACATGTGTATAAAACCTAATACTTACTGTATATTGATTCCAATTTACCATTTTATCAGTTTAACATTTGGTTGCTTACTGTTTTTATACAGCTATCATTTTAAACATGATTTTAACCTTGTTACCTATGGTTTTTCATCTCTTTAATCATATTTATCAACATTTGATCCCCACACAACATTTTTATCATCATATATTCATCATAAACATATAAAATAAGAAAGAAAATACATGATTACATAATCAAAATAACAAGAGGATGGGAAGAACAATCTTTATACCACCAAGATTGTGTAGGTATTCATCAAGGCTTGGATTTTTGATGGAGAAACTTGTGATAAATCAACACCAACTTTAAAGACTACCAATATTTGTAAACTTCTTGTAGAAATCAGCCCTTGGACATCACCAAATCACCTCCTTGGATGTTAAAATCACCTCCAATCTTCAAGTCTTCTATAGGTTTCCATCTTATGCAAGTTAAACATAAGATTCATGGTAGAAAATTTGATGAACATGGTGGTGGTGGTGGTGATATGGACAGCAATGGGGGAAAGCTAGAGAGAGTTTGTGTGAGATTGCAAGTAACAAATGAAGATAGTGGTTTAAGGTTTGGTTGTTTTAAGAGTTGAATGGTTTTGTGTGTAACTAAGGACAAGTGTCCTTAGTTATCTTATTAACTTGACACACAATATGGTGTGTGATAGGTGTGTAAACACCCATCCTCTTACCACTTAATTCTGGCTAAAACGAGACCAAAACACGTATTTAACATCATTTGTTTGGAATTATGCGTGGTTTTTGTGTTTATTGTGTTTTCAGAGCCAACCGGATGAATATTGAAGAAAACATGGGATTGCACGGGTTTTACTGAAGAAAAGGACTCAAAATAAAGTCTATTGTCCAAGAGATGCAAAAGATTTGAAGTCACTGGGCCTATTCGAAGATTTATCGAAGAAAAGGACCAAAGATGGAAGATTTACATAAGTCGAAGAAACTCAAGTCTATTAAACAAAGAAATTAAAAGACGAGTTGAATTTAATCGACAACAAATCCCGAATCAGAATCGAAAACGTCAACTTTTCTGAAAAGACGAGAAGACAAGAAGAACGGGAGAAAGCCCACTCACCAACCAAAAGACAAGCCTATATAAAGGATCCCCTCACACACATCCAGTAGTTAGTTTTTAGTTTTCTTCTCCCCCACTTTTTCTCCTTTTAGTTCGTCCCATCACCAACACCAATAGGGTGCTTGGTGATTTTGATCTTTGATTTTCAATCTTGTAATTTTTAATCTTTGTTTTGTTATTGTTAAATCATCAATCATCAATACAAAGTCTTGTTTAATCTTTCCATTTCATCTTGTTCATCATCATCTTTATCTTCAAGTTCTTAAGTTCTTATTTCATTGAGTTTGATCTTCAAAATTGGTGGGATTTGTGTTTTTGTTGATGGGATTTGTAGTTATTGGTTAGTAAATCATTTGTGTTAAGTTGTATTTAAGTTTTTGGTGAAAAAACTTGGTGATTTTTGGATTATAACTAGTTTCCTTGTTCTTCGGGGTTTGTTACGGTACCTGTGTTTCCAGACTTCCGGATGAACACCAATCTTCCGGATGAACACCAAACTTCCGAATGAGCACAAAAGTTCCGAATGAACTGCTTAGGTTAAAAGTTCCGAATGAATAAAATAGTTCCGAATGAGTTTTGTTTCTGAAAAGTTCCGAACGAGTTTCTAAGTTCCGAACGAACCACAAAGTTCCGGATGAGTTACAATCTTCCGAATGAACAGTAAGTTCCGAATGAATGTGTTTTAAAAAGTTCCGAGTGAGTTTTTGTTTAAAAAAGTTCCGAATCAGTATAAAGTTCCGAGCGAACTGAAAGTTTCGGATGAACCTAATCTTCCGAATGAACCAAAGTTCCGGATGAGTCAAAAGTTCCGAATGAGAAAAGTTCCGGATGAACCCAAAACTTCCGAATGAGCATTAAGTTCCGCATGAATCACAAAGTTCCGAATGAGTTAAAATCTTCCGGATGAACAAAGTTCCGAATGAACCAAAGTTCCGAGCGAAAGTTCCGCATGAGCAAAGTTCTGAATCAAGGTTAAAAAGTTCCGAATCAATTTTCTTTTAGTGTTACTGTTTTACTGTTTCTTTACGTTTATTTCACAATTTATATTTTAACTGTAATTTTAACTTTGATTTCAATTTAAATTTTAATCTTAATTTCAATTTTAATTCACGTTTTTATTAATTGTCATTAAAGTAATTGTCTTTGATTTAAGTTTTAATTTTAAGTACGTTTTAACATTTAGTATATTAGAAAACCAAACCCTTTATTTTGGTAACCAAGAACAATCATTCCACTTAAGGCTAAGATCAATTCGAGAGGACTGTGAGATAAAATTAGAACCCATACAAAATCATTGTATCAAATGGCGCCGCTGCCGGCTCTTCTCGTTAAGATCAAAAGTTTTTTGTGAGAACTTGGATTTTGGGATCCGTTCCCCGGGAACGTTACCTTTTCATAAAAATTTTCAAAAAAAAAAAAAATCCAAAAAATATAAAATTTTCAAAAATACAAAAAAATTAAAAAAAAAACAAAAAAACCAAAAATATTTTTGCCTTGTTTTTCTTTGTTCATTCTTTTGCAGGTGTATGCGCACTCGATCCACGTCTTATCAAGATCCCGAGCCTCTCGATCACTTAGACATGGCTGGTGTACAAAACAACAATAACATACCACCTCCGAACAACAATAATAACAACAACAACCCATCTTTCAACAACATGAACAATAACAACAACAATGAGCCTCTTCTGGATAACCGGCCGATGATTGAATTGCTGCAAGCTCATGTAGATGGCAACACTGACCCAATTGTCATACCTCCAATTGCCGCCAACAACTTTGAGCTAAAATCAGGCTTTATCCAGATGGTCTCCGCTCAACCATTCTTGGGACGTACCATTGATGATCCACACGACCACATAAAGAGATTCTTGCAACTCACCAACACGGTCAAGTTCAATGGTGTTCCACAAGAGGTTATAAGGTTACAACTTTTTCCCTTTTCTTTAGAGGGACAAGCCCGGCATTGGCTTGCTAAGGAACCGCCACAGAGTATTCTCTCGTGGACGGATTTGGAAACCAAATTCATCAATTACTTTTTCCCACCCTCTCGTACTACCGCTTTGCGGAATGAAATCATAAATTTTGAACAAAAGTACGATGAGTCGTTCAGTGAATCTTGGGATCGCTTTAAAGATCTTTTAAGAAAATGCCCACAACATGGTTTTACCAAAGTACATCAAATTAATACTTTTTACAATGGTTTAAGCATGAGTGACCAAGATTCACTGAACAGTGCCTCGGGGGGTAATCTATTGGCTAAGACTTCCAATGCTGCTTGGGACATCATTGAGAATAAATCTCGTGTGCAAACCAAGAGTGTTCGAACCAATGTCGCTAGTGCTAGCACTAGTGACAGCGACAAGCGATTGGACAAAATCACTACGCTTCTTGAATCGCTTGTCACCCACACCGTCAGCAACAACAACAGCAACAACGCTAAACACGCTCAAGTTAACGCTGTCAGCCAAACTTGTGAGATATGCGGTGGTCCTCACTCTTACACCACTTGTACCGCCACCCAAGACTACCCTTCTGAGAATGTTAATGCAGCTTATGGCACCTATCCTCAACCTGCTTATCAAGCTAGACCTCAAGGTGACCGTAATTTACTTAGCTACCGCAGCAACAACTATCTTTCACCACCTGGTTTTCCTCCAACCAACCCAAACCAACAACAAAACCTCAATCGCCCTCCACAACAACAACAACAACCTCGACAACCATACATCCCTCCTCACAAGCAGCAACAACCGCCTCAACGTAACAATCAAGTCTACCAACAACCTGCTTACCAACCACCTGCATACAATGCTCCTCCCAACCAAACCACCACTGCATTACACCAAGAGGTTGCAACCTACATGAGGACCAATGATGTGATCGTGGAAAATCTCCAACAGGAAGTGCGAAACTTGAAGGCAGACTTGGTAAAGCAAGGAAATGATTTGAGAGCCGACATGAGAAACACGTTGGATAGCCAAACTAATGACTTGAGAAACATGATGGCTGGTTTCTTCCAAGGTAATCAACCCTCTTCTTCGGGTACTCTTCCGAGTAACACCGTTGCAAATCCAAGAGGGGAGATGAAAGCAATCACTACTCGAAGTGGTAAAGGTACCAAGGAACCCGAGCTTCCTATACCTCCACCGGTGGTTGTGACTAAGGAGAACGAGTCGCCTGCTCCTATTCCTCACCCTTCTCCTTCCCCAATTTCTCCACCTCTTCCTTCTACCCCTCCTCCACCCGTGGTTGTGAGTGATCCTATTTTCCCAAACCCTTCCTCTTCTTCCAATATACCTTATCCATCTAGGTTGAGGAAAGAGAAGCAAAAGAGCAAGGATGATATTCAGGTTTCGAACTTCTTTAAAATGTTCAAACAACTGAATTTCAATATCTCCTTCGCTGAGGCTCTCGCTCACATGCCCAAGTATGCGAAAATGTTTAAAGATCTTCTGAGCGACAAGGAAAAGCTCCTCGATATTGCCAACACCCAACTTAATGAGAATTGCTCTGCAGTGCTCTTAAGGAAATTGCCAACCAAGCTTGGTGATCCGGGTCGTTTTCTTATCCCTTGCAATTTCCCGGGAGTAGAGAATTGCATGGCCCTAGCCGATCTAGGTGCCAGTATTAATCTCATGCCTCTAAGTGTTTGGAAGCAATTATCTCTCCCAGAGCTTGTACCCACCAAAATGACTTTGGAATTAGCTAACCGTACGGTTGCTTATCCAGTGGGGATAGCCGAAGACGTCATTGTAGGAGTCGATAAATTCACCTTTCCTGCTGATTTCGTTGTCGTCGACTACGAGATGGACCCCCGTGTGCCACTAATTGTTGGTCGTCCATTCTTGAGGACCGGTCGCACTCTCATCGATGTTGAAGCCGGTGAGCTTATCATGAGAGTGGGTGACGATAAAGTAGTCTTCAACATGGGAAAGTTGTCTAAACAACCTTATTCATACGAGAGTGTTAATTGTATTGACGTTCTTGATGAGGCTTGTGAAGAACACTTCAAAGATGCTTGTAAAAGTATTCCTACCTCTCTTCCCAATGTTGAGACCGTTTCCTCTATCGACTCATCACTATCTCTATTTGGAGAAAGTGATTTCCTTTGGAAAGAGTTGGAAGCCACCATGGGAGATGTGCATTTAGACAATGACGATTCTACTACCAATTGGGATGAAGATCTCAGCTTCATTAAAAACCTTCTCAAAGAAGACAATCCTTCTCCTCCATCTCCCACGGTTATTGCTATCGATACTCCGACTTCGAATACGCCTCCCGTCGACAATCCTTCGGATCTAGAACTTAAGGAGTTGCCGCCCCATCTTGAGTATGTATTCCTTGAAGAAGAGAAGAAGTCGCCAGTCATCATTGCTAAGGATTTGAAGGATGAAGAGAAAGCCCGACTTGTCGCCGTATTGAAAGATCATAAGAAGGCTATTGCTTGGAAGATTTCGGACATTCGTGGAATTGATCCTCACTTCTGCACACACAAAATTCTCATGGAGGACGACTTTAAGCCCATAATTCAAAGCCAACGAAGGATGAATCCAAAAATCCATGAAGTCATCAAAACAGAGGTTATCAAACTTCTTGATGCGGGTATGATTTACCCTATTTCGGATTCACCATGGGTTAGTCCAATCCATTGTGTGCCCAAGAAGGACAGAATAACCGTTGTTCCCAATGAACACAACGAGTTGATATCCACTCGTCTCGTTACTGGGTGGAGAGTTTGTATAGACTACCGCAAACTCAATGATGCCACGAGAAAGGATCATTTCCCTCTACCTTTTATGGACCAAATGCTTGAACGATTAGCGGGTAATGAATATTACTGCTTTCTTGATGGTTTCTCGGGTTATTTTCAAATACCCATCGATCCCCAAGATCAAGAAAAGACTACATTCACTTGTCCCTATGGCACATTTGCTTACAAAAAATGCCTTTTGGCCTATGTAATGCGCCTGGGACTTTTCAAAGGTGCATGTTAGCTATCTTCCATGACATGGTTGAACAAACCATGGAAGTCTTCATGGATGATTTCTCGGTCTTTGGGGATTCCTTCTCTTCTTGCCTAGCCAATTTGGAACGTATGCTTAAGCGGTGCGAAGACACTCGCCTTGTTCTGAATTGGGAAAAATGCCATTTTATGGTAAAAGAAGGCATCGTGCTTGGACATAAGATCTCGAAAGCCGGTCTTGAAGTAGACCGTGCTAAAGTCGATGTTATCGCAAAGTTGCCTCCACCTTCAACCGTGAAGGGTGTGAGAAGTTTCCTGGGTCATGCGGGCTTCTACCGTCGATTCATCAAAGATTTTTCTCAAATCGCTCGCCCGATGACCCACCTCTTGGAAAAAGATACTCCTTTTATCTTCTCCAAAGAGTGTCTTGAAGCCTTCAACTCGCTAAAGGATAAGCTAACTAAGGCACCCGTCTTGGTTACCCCTAATTGGGAGCTTCCCTTTGAGTTGATGTGCGATGCTAGTGATTTTGCTATTGGAGCGGTTCTTGGACAAAGAGTGAACAAACACTTCCAATCGATCCATTACGCTAGCAAGACAATGACCGGGGAACAATTGCATTATACGACAACCGAAAAAGAGCTTTTAGCTGTTGTCTATGCTTTTGAAAAATTCCGCCCCTATCTTGTCCTTTCCACCACGATCGTGTATACCGATCATTCCGCGCTGAAGTACTTGTTGACAAAGCAAGATTCCAAACCAAGACTTCTTCGCTGGGTTTTGCTGCTCCAGGAATTTAAAATCGAAATTCGCGATAAAAAAGGAGCAGAAAACTTAGCCGCGGATCATCTCAGCAGACTTGAGGATCCTTACCAAGGGGATCATCCGAACAAAGAAATCAATGATTCTTTTCCCTTGGAGACCTTAATGTCTATAAACTCGAAGTCGAATGAAACCCCGTGGTTTGCGGACTTTGCAAACTACTTGGCGGGTGGAATTCTCAAGGAAGGGTTGACGTCCCAACAAAAGAAAAAGTTCTTCACCGACATTAAGAATTACTTTTGGGACGACCCTTACCTATTCAAACAATGTGCCGACCTGATTATCCGTCGATGTGTTGATGGACCGGCAGCTTCGGAAATCCTTGATGCTTGCCACAAAGGACCCACCGGTGGTCACTTTGGTCCCAACTACACCGCCAAAAAAGTGTTTGATTCGGGATTTTACTGGCCCTCCATATATCGTGACGCTCACGATATGGTTAAACGATGTGATGTTTGCCAGAAACAAGGCAACATCACACATAAAGACGAGATGCCTCAAAATTTCATTCAAGAGTGTGAAATCTTTGATGTTTGGGGTATCAACTTTATGGGGCCATTCCCTTCTTCTAAAGGAAACAAATACATCCTTGTAGCCGTTGACTACGTTTCAAAGTGGGTTGAAGCCAAAGCTTTACCTACTAATGACGCAAGGGTGGTTTGTAACTTTTTGAAAGCTCTTTTCGCTAGATTCGGTGTGCCTCGTGCCATTATTAGTGATCGTGGGACTCATTTCTGCAATGACCAATTTGCTCGAGTCATGGCTAAGTACGGTGTAAATCATCGTCTTTCCACAGCCTACCACCCACAAACTAATGGCCATGCTGAAATATCTAACCGAGGACTTAAGCGAATTCTTGAAAGAACCGTGGGAGAGCATCGTGCCTCGTGGGCTGATAAACTTGGTGATGCTTTGTGGGCTTTCCGTACTGCTTACAAGACCCCGATCGGCTGTACGCCTTATCGTCTTGTGTACGAGAAAGCATGCCACCTCCCCATTGAGTTGGAGCACAAGGCTTACTGGGCCTTGAAGTGGGCCAATTTTGATATTAACAAAGCCGGTGACCTACGCAAGATCCAACTCAATGAGCTCAATGAACTCCGTAATGAGGCTTATGAAAATTCTTTAATCTATATGGAAAGGACTAAGCTCATTCACGACTCTAAGATCAAAAACCGAGAGTTCCATGTTGGAGACAAAGTCTTACTTTTTAACTCTCGGTTGAAACTCTTCTCGGGAAAGCTCAAATCTCGTTGGTCCGTCCCATTCACCATCGCCCAAATTTTTCCATATGGTACTCTCGAGCTCGCTCAACGTGATGGACCTAATTTTAAGGTGAATGGCCAACGAGTGAAGTTGTACTTTGGTGAGGACACCTCTCAGGAGGTGATTCCATCCCTCACCACCTTCCCCATGAACTAATTTTGGGTCGAGTCAGGCTCGTGACTCGGTTATCAAAAACAAGCGCTCCTCGGGAGGCAACCCGAGTATCTATCCTTTTATGTTTTAACCTCCTAAGTGTAGGGGGACTTCTATACGTGTTTGTCTTTGTGTGGTGATGTGATTACAGGGATAAGTGCACTCTTGGAATCTCTGAAGAACCGTGCCCCCGTGTTATCTGAAATCCGGTTCTATCTCTCAACTATCGTGATTCAATTTTCTTCATACTCACATTTGAAATTGATCACTTTAGTCGTCTCTTCCTTAACTTGAGTTAACCAACGTGCACAATGTCATAGGTGTAGGGGAGATTTTTCCCACATGCTTAAACATTGAGGACAATGTTTATCTTAAGTGTAGGGGGGACTTCTATCGAAGTTTTAAGTGGACTTTTCCATGAAAATGCCTTCATTTAACCGGAAAATCATATTTTTCAACATTTTTCAAATTTTTTATTAACTTTGGCCATTTAGTCGTAATTTTTAAATTTTTATCGTTGCTTTCATATGTATATATTCCGCAATAAAGTCAAAAATATTAATAAAGTGGTGTAGCTAGTTTAGAAGTCTTTGACATATTAGGCCCGTTGCGTTTATTTTGACTCAACCCGAATAGACTTATCCAAGTTTATTCTAGCTAGTATCCTTAACCATGTAGACCTTAATTGGTTTATTAGGCTAAGTATCCACGAGTCTCATTACTTGAGATTTTGAATTGTGGAGAACGAGAAATGATAGAGTCAATTATAAGTCGGTATTCTTGCACAAGCTCACTTGGTGTAATTATTTGCCTATTATCCCATCACTTGCTAATAACTTATCTGCAATAAGTAAGGTTGTACGATTTGAAAAGTTACTTAGCTTCTAGCCCAAGATCGTTTAAAAGTTGCTCGGTAATGATAAGAGTTCATAGCCAAGGCATAACTTATGAAGCGGGGCGCAAAGATTGGCGAGTCCGAAAAGGCCCTAACAAGGCATGAGGATTCCATTTTATTGCTGAAGATCCAAAGTGATGTGAAAAGCATTATTCCTAAAGTCAATATGAAGGATCAAGACTCACGACGAAAAGCAATCAACTCCCATAAAGATCATGGAGAAGTCTATCCGAAAAGACCCTAACAAGGTATGAGGATAAATAGATCCAAGTCCGAAAAGGAGGCGGATCGTTGTATCTCAAAATCCCAATTAGAGATTGAAGAAATAATCATGAAGTCGTGGTCAACAAAGTTGGAGTACCCCTCAAAAGTCTCCAAAGTGAAGAAACTCTATTACGATGAGAAGACCATTATCTCAAGCACGTCTCTCAAGATATGAAGTATGAAGTACATGCCAAATATCAGCCCGAGAAAGGTCTCAAATCATGAACCAAGTTATGCCAAGATATGAACTTTTTGATATCCCGAGAAGCAGTTTTAAGAGATTTTGTCCTTTAGCTAACTATTGATCAAATCGTCCTACTTTGCTTTCAGCCTAAATAAACTATCGAAATAAGTCCAAAAATGCATCTTCATGATCATTCTAAGACAAAAATAAAATATAAGAGATACACCTAGGAATAAGGGAGTCTAAGCATTTAATTAAGCCATGTGTGTAAGTGTTTGAATTGCTAACTTATAATAACAATGATCTCGTTTTTAAGCTTAGTTTGGGGAACGTTAAACTTGAGGGTGATAAATCTTCGTAGCACCAAAGCCCTAATGTAAGTCCTTGATTTCTTTGCAAGTTATTTCCATCCTTTTGTTTACTTTAAAGTTTTAATTTCTATTAATATTTTAATTTTTGTTTAGTAGTATTTAAATAAGGCCAAGGTTGATTAATTATGAGAAAAGTGTAAAATTGCTTTATCACTAAGCATTGCATGAGGGCATGGCAATGGTTAAGTGTAGGGGATTTGATAGGTGTGTAAACACCCATCCTCTTACCACTTAATTCTGGCTAAAACGAGACCAAAACACGTATTTAACATCATTTGTTTGGAATTATGCGTGGTTTTTGTGTTTATTGTGTTTTCAGAGCCAACCGGATGAATATTGAAGAAAACATGGGATTGCACGGTTTTTACTGAAGAAAAGGACTCAAAATAAAGTCTATTGTCCAAGAGATGCAAAAGATTTGAATTCACTGGGCCTATTCGAAGATTTATCGAAGAAAAGGACCAAAGATGGAAGATATACATAAGTCGAAGAAACTCAAGTCTATTAAACAAAGAAATTAAAAGACGAGTTGAATTTAATCGACAACAAATTCCGAATCAGAATCGAAAACGTCAACTTTTCTGAAAAGACGAGAAGACAAGAAGAACGGGAGAAAGCCCACTCACCAACCAAAAGACAAGCCTATATAAAGGATCCCCTCACACACATCCAGTAGTTAGTTTTTAGTTTTCTTCTCCCCCACTTTTTCTCCTTTTAGTTCGTCCCATCACCAACACCAATAGGGTGCTTGGTGATTTTGATCTTTGATTTTCAATCTTGTAATTTTTAATCTTTGTTTTGTTATTGTTAAATCATCAATCATCAATACAAAGTCTTGTTTAATCTTTCCATTTCATCTTGTTCATCATCATCTTTATCTTCAAGTTCTTAAGTTCTTATTTCATTGAGTTTGATCTTCAAAATTGTTGGGATTTGTGTTTTTGTTGATGGGATTTGTAGTTATTGGTTAGTAAATCATTTGTGTTAAGTTGTATTTAAGTTTTTGGTGAAAAAACTTGGTGATTTTTGGATTAAAACTAGTTTCCTTGTTCTTCGGGGTTTGTTACTGTACCTGTGTTTCCAGACTTCCGGATGAACACCAATCTTCCGGATGAACACCAAACTTCCGAATGAGCACAAAAGTTCCGAATGAACTGCTTAGGTTAAAAGTTCCGAATGAATAAAATAGTTCCGAATGAGTTTTGTTTCTGAAAAGTTCCGAACGAGTTTCTAAGTTCCGAACGAACCACAAAGTTCCGGATGAGTTACAATCTTCCGAATGAACAGTAAGTTCCGAATGAATGTGTTTTAAAAAGTTCCGAGTGAGTTTTTGTTTAAAAAAGTTCCGAATCAGTATAAAGTTCCGAGCGAACTGAAAGTTTCGGATGAACCTAATCTTCCGAATGAACCAAAGTTCCGGATGAGTCAAAAGTTCCGAATGAGAAAAGTTCCGGATGAACCCAAAACTTCCGAATGAGCATTAAGTTCCGCATGAATCACAAAGTTCCGAATGAGTTAAAATCTTTCGGATGAACAAAGTTCCGAATGAACCAAAGTTCCGAGCGAAAGTTCCGCATGAGCAAAGTTCCGAATCAAGGTTAAAAAGTTCTGAATCAATTTTCTTTTAGTGTTACTGTTTTACTGTTTCTTTACGTTTATTTCACAATTTATATTTTAACTGTAATTTTAACTTTGATTTCAATTTTAATTTTAATCTTAATTTCAATTTTAATTCACGTTTTTATTAATTGTCATTAAAGTAATTGTCTTTGATTTAAGTTTTAATTTTAAGTACGTTTTAACATTTAGTATATTAGAAAACCAAACCCTTTTATTTGGTAACCAAGAACAATCATTCCACTTAAGGCTGAGATCAATTCGAGAGGACTGTGAGATAAAATTGAACCCCAAAAAAAAATTGTATCAGTGTGTTGTTGAAGCTTGGCCGGTTATAGTGGGGGTGGGACAAGTGTCCCACTTGTCTTATCTCCACTAATTTACGGGTACTTCTCGATTTGCGTGCCCTCGGGTCGTTTTACGAAAAACGTTTTTATAAATTATGAATCAACGGCACAAAACGAATCTAATAAAAATTGTCTCATCAAAAACGGAGTTCGAAAACGTAAATACGTAATCCTAAGGTTTCCGGTTTAGTCGTAAAGGACGTTAAATTATTCACGTAAGTCCTAATCTCTTTTCGTAAATTTGTGAGTTTATGAACCAACTCAAATTTAAAATCCCAAAATAATATTCACGGATAAATTTATTTTCTGAAATGTCGGACTGTCACCAAAACGGTGTATGTAAACGTAAGCACGTAACGTAGAATCCTCCGGTTTAGACGTAGTCGATGCTACTTCAAGACGTGAACCCAAATTTCTTCCTATAAATAAGTGAGTTCATATTATAACATTAAAATAATGTTTTCAAATAAATATTGAGAATAAAATATCGAACATAAATTGACGGATTGTCACACTTTGTCTATCTTTGCATCTTATCATATCTCCATGATTAGTTAGACTAGAAAAATAGGATTTGCTGAATTGGAAAATCCTCCCTCATCACCAAACTCAACTCACTGTGGGTGGTTCTTTATTGATACCGCGGTTCCCACGTGATAAGGAACCGCCGGATGAGATAAGGAACCGCGCTTAATACTCTCTTTTTTGGGTATTACTGAAACTCTAAATTTGTTCCAACACATTTTGAAATCTTTGTTTCAACCCTTTGACCACCCCCAAATTATCTTGGGCTTTCTCTATTTAACCTTAAGCATTTTGCGTTCTTTCTCAAATTAAAATGTCTTATTCCCCAAAGGAAAGCTTTGATTCCCCTCCATTCTCTCTAATTGCTTTCAATTCCAATTCACCCAAGAACACTCAAAATCACATCTCTTCTTTTTATAAGAATGTTGATTGTGGTACTTCTTATCTTCCACCACTAGCCTTTAGTATTCTACCTCCTTCACATGATAATGTCATGTATCATGGAACATATTGTCAATGATGTCAATATCAACATCTTGCTATGGCTCATATCTATGAAGAGTTGAATTACATCAAGAGTCTCTTAGTCAAACCTTCTCTTTACTATAACTATGAGATCTCTACCAAGCCACCACCACCTCCTTCCGCCACTACCTTGTCTTTGATCTAAGCATTGGTTGCTTATCTTCAAGACATCTAGTTCAAGCAAATCTTAGGGTTCTAGTTTAACTATGATAAGATTTATGCTTTTCTTTTAGCTTATGTTTGTGTCTCATACATCTTTGTATGATTTATTTCCTTGTATCTTTTATCATGTTTTCTTTTAACATGACTTATCTTGGATCTTTTGTTTATTCTCTTATTTTTTGTATGACATTTGCTATATCTTGTTGGGTATCTCTTCTCTACTACTAACCCTTCTATGTAGCTTGTCACCATATATCGATTCCTTGGTGCCCCAAGCAAGGGGAGTAAGCAACAAGGGGGAGCATTTGCAAAGTCCGGTTCTTTTTTTCTTCAAAGACTTTTGCAACCTTTTTGCTCCAACAAAGGGGGAGAAATGATAAACTCGTCTTCGAAAATCTTGTTTTATTAGATGATTGAGTTTATGGATTGTCTTAATCAAAAAGGGGGAGATTGTTAATGCAATGATGCCTAAAAACGTTACTTGCTTTTTTCGGTCTCGCTTTGTTTTGATTACGACAATATGTAAAAACAAGCATTTACGAAAACAACGAAAAACGAATTCTTGAGTTCAAGTATTTTTCATTTCAATCATTATCATTTAAGGTATGAACAAACAAGTAATTATCCTAATTAAGTGATCAAGGATTTAATCTTTTCTTAAAACTCAATTTTTATTAAGTGTGACAAAGTTTTATTATTAAACTTTCTTTTTAATAAAATGTTTTATTAATATAATTTTTTGAAAATTTGAAATTTGAAAATGGCATATTCTATCTTGGCTTGGAATATCCTTTCAGGATAATTTAATCCCTAGATTCGAACCAATCCACTAAAAGACAAAAGGGAGCGGACTCTACGCCGGCGGTTCCTTATCGATAAGGAACCACGGGCTCCAATAAGGAACCGCGGGCAGATATAGTCGTTGGATGTTTGTCTTATAAACAATGGACCATTCTCAGACTTTCAATCCACCTCTTTTGCACATACATTTCCAGATTCTTTCATACTTCTTAAATCACTCAAATCCTTGATCATTTGTTTGATTACTACTTGTTTAGAAGTGAATCTTTCTCCTCCCATCTTTTCCTCTCAAAGTACAAAGAAAAGAACACTATCATTCTTGAAGTGTTGTGTCTACCTCAAAGATCCATTGAAGATCCAAACTTATTTATTCATCGTAGTCTCATTGTTGTGAAGATCCAAGTAGTTGTGTCTATTTGGAATTTGTGTATGTATTAAGGTTAATACTTAGTCCTCAAAGTATATTTGTGTAGATTGGTCCTAGCTAAGATTAGGGCTTGACTTTTAGCTTAGAGTCAGAAATTGGTTAAGCGACGTTGTGTACGGTTTCTCCACCTTAAGGAGCTTTTTGATTAGTGAACTCTCGAGTAAGGAGTACTTGAGGAGTGGAGTAGGAACGAGGAGTGAGCTTCGTTGCCGAACCACTATAAATCCTTGGTGTTTGGTTTGATCTTTCCTTCCCTTATCTCTTTACATTCATTATTCTTTATACTTGTGATTATTAGTTTAGTTGCACTATACATTCATTATTTTTTATACTTGTGATTATTAGTTTAATTGCACTATACCTTGTTCATATTGTGTATAATAAGGTTTCACATAAATACTCAAACTTAAGTTTTTAAAAAAGGATTTTTTAAAAACCAACCTTTAACAAGTAAATTTAAGAAACTATTGAGCCCCCCTTTTCTAGTTTTTACAGTTTTGTTGAAAGATTGATAATTCCTGTAATTGTAAGGCTATTTTGACTCGGAATTGATAACGTTACTTACACAATATCTTATTCACAATAGTGAGGATTTTTAGCCTATAATTCGTAAGCATTCTTACGCTTTAAATCAAATTTTTGACTATGCCGATGATTAGTTTAATTCTAGAACTTGTGCTTGGTAATCTTTACGAGACCTTAGTGGGATCATACTTGTATGATAAAAAGTAATTTAAATGATAAGGAGGCAAAAGAAAAGAGAAAAGATTGAAAATTTTTGCCGATGTTTTAAGACGATAATATATTGTGGAAAACCATGTTGCGAGATGATAGTACATCGTAAGTATGGGGGAAGACATATTACCCCAAATGAAAAAAGAACAAAAAAGAGAATAAATGCAAAAAGGAAGCCTACAAGTGTGAAGTACAAATATGTAGAAACAATAAACATGGTGAAAAATGATATGTTATTTACTCTTTTTAACATGTGGTGGTAATAAAAGTTTTGAAAAAGACCTCTTTTGATATTTTACTTAGTGCTTATGCCAAATTGGTTTAGTTTAGTTCCTTGTACAAGCTTATGGTAATTTACTTTTCATGACTATGCTTTTTTAGCGATAATTTACCCATATAAAGAGAGTGTGTGAAATCAAAATATCTACTTCGTGAGGTGTTTTGTGGCGTTATCTTTGCTTTCAGTTACTGGCCTTATCTATTTC
This sequence comes from Glebionis coronaria, assembly GCA_025667525.1. NCBI lineage: Eukaryota > Viridiplantae > Streptophyta > Magnoliopsida > Asterales > Asteraceae > Glebionis > Glebionis coronaria. The sequence continues at coordinate 71,498,432 of CM046874.1, forward strand.
TCTCGACATCTATTAAAATATATTTTACCTTACTTGAGGACAAGCAAGAAGTTAAGTATGGGGGAATTTGATAACGCCTCATTTATACATGTTTGTAATGATGCATATGTCCTTATTTGCTATGTAAATAAATAAATTATGTGTTGAAATGTTACTAATAATGTGGTATTGTTTGATTGTAGTGAAGGAATAATCATATGGACCAAAGATATGAAGAAATAAGAAGAAAAATAAAGAATGCTAAAAAAGAGCCAAAGTGCGGCGCATATTCTATGAAACACAATTTTGGAGAACTACCCAAAGTGCGGCACACAAAAGAGAAAGTGCGACACACATTTACAAAATGAAAGTGCGGCGCACATTTGACTAAGTGTGGCGCACATTTGCTGTAGTTACACCATTAAGTGTCATTATGCATGGCTATTATGGGAGAAACCTTTTGATATACTCCAGGACTTCTTAGCTACATTTAATGGTTATAAAAAGTGACCCAAAGTCAGGCATAAGATATATCTCATACCACTTTACTCCATTGTTATTAGGGTTTTTATAAAATCAAGGATTTAACAAATCTTTGATCATTCTTACTAGTATAAGGGTAACCTTAGTTGGTTCACACCATTGCTGCTGTAGCAAGGATCTCAGAATATTGCTTGTGATTGTAATAAGTTTGGAACAAAGCTTATAACCTTTTGGGAGCAATCATTGATTAATACTTTGTGGTATAATTCTCATTTCTTTTATGTTAATTCTTTACTTTAATTTGCATATTGTTGAAATGAACTTCTTTACTGTTATTATGGAGTAGTGTGTTGTGCACTTTGGTTAAGGTTTTTACAGCCTTGTGATTAGATACGAATTTCGAATTTGCTAGGACAAAGTGCGACGCACAATTAGATTTGTGCGGCGCACTTTCTCCCTGGGTACTTGATTATAAGTATGATTTAGATGCTCTTGTATTTTATGTTATTAAGTAAGATCATTGTTATATGTTGGATTTGTTCATGACCATGACTAGTACTCATGTGAATGGATGAATTTCATGTCATCTAGTAAATGAACCTTGTTATTTGCTTTTGTCGCGATTAGTGGAATAAAACATATAACAAACTCTTGCTTAGTTTCATCTAATATTTAGTTATGGAAATCAAACATACACCATTCTTAATGCTTTTGATATGAAATAATCTTTAGTCGGATTTTTGTTATGTTAATTAGATGTTGCGTGTGCGACTAGTAATCGGCATGTTGTCTTACATTGTTTATGTGCTTATAATCATCATTGTCATCTATCTTTCATAAGTTTGTAACCTTAACCAAACACACCTTTAAAACCATTTGATAAGTATATCTTTAGAACTTGTGACACTCTAGAGGTAATTGTTTTATAATTCTTTAGCATCAAGCCCGTGGAACAAATTGGACTTTACCATTAAGCTATGCTATACATGATAGGGTATACTTGCCCGTGTTTGTGTTTCTAGTCATTTTTTTGGTAACCATGATTCGGACTCATTGGCCGAATAATCCACGGGGTTTGAACCCACCGCCACACAGACTCAAACCAGGTAAAGCCCTCCCTTTTTAGGAGGTTGGCGTGGCCACTTCAAGGTTGTTTGCACCTAGTGGGAATTGAACTTGAGACCTCACACACTTTGGAGTGATAGCCACAAATCTTTTTGCCACCAGGCCACCCTTGAGTGGTTTTATTTTTTCTAGCCATTTGTATGTGGCAATATCTTGAAAATTTTTTAAGACTTGCAAAACGAACATCAATGGCCCATTTCTTTTTTAGAACACGAAGCTTTCTTAAGAAAAGTAACTTCTTTCTTAAAGATTTCTTTGACGTTGTCTTCGGTGGAAAACATCAACTTATACTCGTCCATTTTGGTTTAATTTTTTTTGTGAAGAATGTGTTTGTAGATAAATGAGTGTAAATAAAGTATTAATATAAAGAAAGTGGGATTTTTTTAAATGTTTATTTGCAACAGCTAGTAGTAAAGGTTTAAACAAAAGATATGTAACTCACTCCGGTGAAGAGTTCACGACAATACTACCAATTCACGCGTGAATTTTTCGGGTGGAGTGATAACTCGTGCATGAGTTATCCACCCACCCTTTACCCTTAGAATACAATTTGGTTACTGAGCTTTGCTACATGATTGCATGATACTAATTAATTAATGGGTTGGTGAATATATTGTGGGATGTTGTTTCTCTGACTAGTTAAGTTAGATTTGTATGGTTTCATTTTGTAGTGAATCGGCTCACTGAAAGGGTAATTTGGTTTACTTCGGGATCTTGGTTGAAATAATTTTGAGATACGTTTTTTATTTGAATATTTGGTGATTTGGAATTTGAAATTTTCGGTACAGTAAAGTAATTATTTAGAATTTTAGGATTGATTTAATGTTTAAAGACTTAGTAATAATATGGTCATTTGGAGTTTGATCGTCGTTTGAAAATTTTGGGATTTTCGTTCGTCGGGCTTTTAAAGTTAGTTGCTCGAATTTGATTGTCTTCGGTGGATATTATTTGGGCTGATTCGTTTGTTTGGTTGATTGTTTTCATGTTTGATCATTTGTTTAGTTGATTGTTTTCAGGTTTAATCGTTTGTTTAGTTGATTGTTTTCAGGTTCGATCATTTGTTGGTTGATCGTTTCAGGTTCGATCATTTGTTTGTTTGTTTAGATCGTTTTCAAGTTCGATCATTTATTTTTTTGGTTTGAGATCGTTTTCATATTCTATCGTTTGTTTATTTAAATTAGGCTAGTATCTCTAGCATTTGGAATTCTGAATTTGTAGATTGAATGTTTGTTTGGTTTGAAGTTTCGAATGGAGTTGAATCACCGTGGAATTTGTTAAAAAAATTGAATTAAACTCGAAAGGGCGTTTAGAATTTGGCTTGAAAATTACGGAGAGTTTAACTCACGGTGCAGATTGTTGGAAAGTTACTTAAACTATAAGGTTTGTTTCGTAAATGTTTTTAGGTAATTTATTTGAGTTGTCTTACAAGTTTTGTTATTTTTGGTATGGTATGTTTTAAATCTGTGGTTCCGTATAAATAGAGGCCAATGATATTAGTTTTCTTTGTAACTTTTAAATTTTAATTTAGGGTATTTGAATACAAAGCTTCCGGTTCGTTTGTTCGAATTTTATTTGTTTGTTTTGTTCGTTTGAATTATTCAACGGTTCGTATGTTGATTTTTTGTTAATTTTTTGGTTTAAACCATGTAGGTATGGAAGAAAGAGTTGGTGGGGATGGAAGAAGTGTTCAGCCTGTGTTTAATGTTTGTGTTAGTTTTTTTATAAGGTTTATAAAATGTCGTGTTCAAAATTGTAGAAAGACAGAAAACCCGTAAGGTGTGGTGTATTATTGATAGGCATATATAATGTCACATAGAACATACTAGAAACATAAAAACCTTAACGGACCCAAAGCTCACAACCGGGCTTGGGCCATTACCGTCTAATACTCCCCCGCAGTCCGAGCGATGAAATCACGAAAGCTCGGATTGGAGATTAACATAAACCATAAAACATTAAAAAACATAAACATTAAAAGAAATTATTAAATAACCTCATTGCTTCTTGAGAGTTATTTTGTTGAGATCCCCACTTGATGATAAAGATAGTGATGGCTTATGATTGCCGATTACGGTTTGATGATCGGGATAAATAGATTAGGTTTTGAGAAGTGGCTCATGATCAACGACCGACAAGTAGATTCAAAGATATTTTAATAATAGAAGAGAAGAATTTTTGAGAAGCGGTTCATGACGGCCAACATTAGGATGATGGAGATGAGAGTTTTGACGAGGTGGTAGAGAGACAATGAGGAAGCAGCTCATAGTGGCCAACTAGATCCACCTGTGCTCATGATACCATGTAGAAAGATAGAAAACCTCGTAAGGTGTGATGTATTATTGATAGGCATATATAATGTCACATACAACATATTAGAAACATAGAAACCCTAACGGACCAAAGCCCAAAACCCGGCTTGGGCCATTACCGTTTAATAGAATATCCGTTTACGTTTTTATTTACGTTTTTAGTTTAAGAGTGAAAATGTTTAAGAAAAAAAACTGGGTGTGAGATGGCAGTGAGTTTCCCATCACCACTACGATGGAAAAATAAGTATATGAATGAAAAGAGAAAGCTGAGGTGACTCTGAGGTGAAGATGCGGTTCTCACCTACACTCCCTTTAGCCTTAGAGCGTAAGATATTGTGACGAGAGGCTCGTAAAATTTTACGCGACGTTCGCCAAATTCTCCCCCTGACACCATCGTGTTGCTTCGCCAAACCCTTGCCAACATCTCTCTCGTTGGATAGTGAGTAATAAGAGAACAAAAACTATTTTCGCACTCGACTGTTTGAAAAGTTTTGTTTTAAATGCTTCATCATTATGTCTCTTTTTATTTACTTGTAAAACAAATTAAAGATACTCTTACTCTGAAAATATTTATTTTATTTTAAAATTATAAACTTTATCTCACACCAAATACTGATAAGACTTGTTTACTTCCACACAATATTAATTAAAATAGAAAGTTTGGTTAAAAAAATCATAAAAAGATAACGTTCGATAAAAAGCGTATGAATTTAACCATTCAATTTGAAAATACATCTATTGCTAAAGATGATATATAGAAAGCATATACGCAATGCAATGATATTCTAAAAGAGAGTATGATTTGATAAATAATTCTTATTGTTGAAAACAAAAACTAAATTTGTTTAAATAAACGAAAAAGAAAATTAGGTTAAAAATTATGTTGTTGTACTTTTGAAATTAGTAGTGTAAGTTCAATTTTTCATTTCATATTGTAATTTGAATTTATGTATTGTAGTTTTGAATTGTGGTACCAACGATTTTATATATAAATACTGCTTTGTCTTACTCTCATTTTTTCATACAAAAATATATTTTCAGACTGTAATCTAGTGTTTTATTTTATCGTATTTAGTTTTGGTATCATATCGTATTTGAATTTCATATTTATTTAAATGAAATGAAAATAGTTTGTTAAAAACAATGAACAAAATTAGTAATAGTTAGTCCTAGTGCATTTTATTTTCATAAATAACAAATTAAAATCTTTTATATAATTAAAGAATTAGATTATTTAACAATTTTAGTGAAAGTGAAAGTTGTAGAAAAAATAATTAAACTAATCAAATAGCTTGATTTTGACACATAAGCAAAATCAAGCGATGTGATAGGTTAAAAAAGTCAAAATTAAATATAATTTAGTAAAAATTAAAAATTTTGGTGGAGGAATTTGATGAAAACACAATAAAAATATATGTGTCAAATTTGAAAAAATAAAAACTTAAAAAAAAAGGAGGGGATTAATAAAGCATTAGTGGTTGAAATTTAAATAAATTAGATGGACTTAAATGTAAACTTATAATTTTCCATATTTTTTTAGTAATTTTAGAAAAAATAAACAAAATACCCCCTTAAACTTTATACCAACTATAATTTATATTTTAAAATACCACATATATGTCATATTATAAAAATCAATACATCACGTGATTATATATATTCCAATAAAAGCACAAATTATTATCTATTTTTATTTTAACTGTTAACAAAATCAAGCAATGCAATCTACCTAAATTATTATAAACATGAATATACATAATAAACTGAATGCAGGACTTCAGACATCAACGTGAGATGAAAATAAATAAAAAGGGTTTTATATATTACAAAAATATATATTGTTCAAGGTTGTTATATGTTACTAAACACACAATATATAAAAAACGATAGATAATATTTTAGTTAAATAAAGTGATATACTTTATGCCACTAATAGTTATACAAAATATCAATTAATATTATCACATAATAAAAAATTATGTAAAACTCGTGGACACATGAGCATTGTAACTATTTAAGTATTAAAATTTTAATATTGTTTTATAAAATAATATTAAGTATTACGGAATCATGAATTTATAAATCGTGTACGTGTAAAGTTGATGTAAATGGTTTATTGATTAATAATTAAGATATAACTATCTAGAATAAAAATATCAAAAGTAAAAAGAGTATGTAACTCGAAAAATAAAATTTTAGGTGAGTTTATATTAATTTACACGCTGTACAGTAAAACAAAAAATAATCAAACAATAAACATTAGATGTTTTTAAAATCATATATAATATATAAAATTATCGGAATAACGAAATTATTACTTAATTTATCGCTTATGTTTAAATCTCGTGCGTGCACGAACATTAAAACTAGCAAAAACATTAGATGATATAACATTGGAGGAGTTTTTTTTATCCTACTCTGAATGGGCCGTAACTCCTAAGCCGAGTTGAGTTGAGAATAATAAAAGAAAGTGTAAAACGGATCGTCCGTTTAGCCCACATGGTTCAAAACCAACATCCATACCCAATATTCATAAAGAATAGATTTCAGATCGATTTCTTAGTAAGCCCAAAATCAACTCCTATATCTAACTCTTCCTTTTCATTTTTACGAATGTATATAAAATATAGAAAAAATTTCATGTTTGGTCTCTATCGTTTACACCAAATATCAAGTATGGTCCTTATCTCAAACTAAGTCCGTAGATCGTCCTTATCGTTTACACTTTGGATCAAAAATGGTCCCTATCTTGGATGGGAGTTAGTATTGCTCGTTAAGTGGTATAAGTGGAGGGGTATTTTGGGGTTTTCACTTTTTTCCCATATATTAAATGCCACCAGACCCAATATTTACACACACACAACACACGATCACAGCAACAATCCAGTATCAAAACCCTAAAATCAAACATAACTAGAATTGACGCATTCATAATCAATTGGTACCTAAATTCATTTGTTTTCTTTACAGAAAATGTACATCAACTTAAACTTAACAAAATTCACTTTAAAATCAAACCTGTGAAGAAAATGTACCAAAAACTGTGATATGCATTCCAAAACTCTTTTTTGTACTAATGTTTATGCATTTCCTATAATTGGGGGACTATGAACTATAAACTGTGAGAATATAATGGGTTCGCGCCATGTAATCAACTATATCTCAAATCCGGGTGCACCATGGTCTTCTTTCAACTGTCACACCACCATATCTGCAAATGTTAATTGTCTATGAAGCAATCTCTTTTCATCACTATCATTATTATTATAATCAGACTTTTTTTTTGGTTTTTGTTCTTCCAAAGTTTCCATCTCGGATTCCACAAGAGCTTCCATTCGGGCCCGCTCTCGGTCTCTTGGGAATGTTTTATACAAAAAGGAGTAGATGAGGCAACACAACGTAAATGGAACCCCAATTGAAAGATAAAGTGCTTTAGCCAATGATCTGGCGTTAGCTCGGTCCGTTGCAATAGTTTTTAAACCTTTGCTAATGGGTTTATAACCGTAAACGTGTTGGACTAATATCCCGACAACTAGTGGAGCAAACGATGCTAGTACTGACTCGAATGATCTGTCTAACGCATAAATGCTTGTTCGTGATTTTTCAGGAACGATTTCTGCAAAAATATATCGCCGCAACCCACTTCCAACTCTTCTTTCATCTTTTGATTAACAAGAGACTCTTGAAATCATCATACACCTTTTTTAACAGAAACTCGCTCTTTGGTTCTTATAGAAAACACTCGATCTTTGATATAATCGAATCACATCCTTTGGCCACAAGGATGAAATCCATTCAGATTTTTTCTCTCGAGCTTGTAATCTCGATTATCGTGATTGAGATCTTGTTATTTAGATCTCGTTTTTTTTTTGATATTGTGACGTGATGGGATTTGTTGATATTGGGATGTGTTGAATTAGAATAAGGACTGGTTGTTATTTTTCATATGAATGAAAGTATTATTGAATCGGTAAGGGTGGTTGTAGATCTTGCGTAGGACGGAGGATTTGAGGATGTGAGAGAGTGGTGAAGAATAAGATAAGGTTTGTTGGATTATATGCAGAAAAAACAAGTAAAGGTCTAAAATACCCCTCCTTTCATATCACTTAACGGATAATATTAACCTCCATCTAAGATAGGGACCATTTTTGATCCAAAGTGTAAACGATAGGGACGATCTGCGGACTTAGTTTGAGATAAGGACCATACTTGATGTTTGGTGTAAACGATAGGGACCAAACATGAAATTTTTTCTAAAATATACTTAACATGCGTGTCACCAGCCGTCCAGTGAAATTTAAAGGCCCGTGTAATAGGCCCTAAAACTCAAAAAAGCACATATGTCGTATAAACTACAAAATAATTTTAGCTTCAAAACACATAAAACGATTGATAGCAAAATACTTTTATACAATAAACGTCAACTTCTTGGTTTTTTTTTTAACAAAAACTTCTTGGTTAGATTAATGCAAATATCTGAAATCATCGAAATCAAAACATTTTAATACTAATATATAACCGATTTAATTGGTATAGTACTCCTAATTTAAAAGTATCGGTCCATGTATCTTTGTTCAAAAAGAAAAACTTGTCATATAATGTACCTTTTTATTAGGCTAGATGTAAGGGTGCTGCTATAAATTGGAGGCCTCATAAAATATTGGGCCCTGTGCCACTGTCCTATATACACACCCCTTGGATCGGTCCTGCGTGTCACGACGACAAATATCTTATGAAAGAAAGTTCAATAAGACAAGTAGACTTGCATTCGCGTATAATGATGGAATTGTCTAGTCGTAGATAGTTAACGATATACTAATTTATTCGGTGTCGAGTTGATCGAATTGACTCTGTGATAAAACCTGTGACCCGGTGACTCGAATTGGTTGACCCAGTGGTCAACACGTGACACATTGACTCGACCGAATTGACTTGATGGTAAAACCTTGACCCGTTGACTCAACGGGGTTGACCGGATAGTCGGACCTGTGATCCGCTGACGCGACCGAATTGACCCAATAATCAAACCTGTAACTCGCTGACTCGACGGATTGACTCGATGATCAAACTCGTGATTTAGTTACTCGATCAGATTAATCAGATGATCAAACCAATAACCGGATAACTTATATATTTATTTTCTATTTCATCATTTTGTTTTATTTACATACAGAAGTTAAGCTCAAACTCGGAAACTTATAATTAAAACACAAAAATAACAAGAAACATTAAGTATGGCATCAAGAACGGAACTTTAAACATACTAGTATTTGTCGGAAAAACAAAAAAAGTGAAATACACATTTTAGGGGGGCGAAATAATAAAACGTTAATATTTTCTATAGTTAATGTTTAACATTATATAGTATGATAGTTTATATAGTTTATAACAATTATTAAAACTCTAACAAAACTCAAAACACATACAGCGGAAGCGATTTAACAAGATTATAATAACACATTCATAATTAATCGAATTAGGATTACGTATCTTTTGCAATGCAATTCCTACGAAAAGAACAAATTCACCAAATTAGGGTTTATATCGAATCACCAAGATATAGTATAAAGTAAGAGTATATTACGTTCTTTTACACACGTATAATAACGAGTTAACCGTAATACTAGTACGTCAAAAACCGAGCTTAAACGTATTATGAAAAATCAACCCAACAACCCTAGAGAGGGGATAGAACTTGATTCAAGAAAACCAAACAAACCAAACAAAAACCCTAAAGGGTGCGTTTGGCCAATCGGTCGCAAAAGAGAGAAGAGGAGAAAGATTGGGTGAAAAATAATGAAGGTTTAGGGGTGTTTATATAGGCCTAGAATACTTGTAGCCTAATGTAAACTATTTAAGGCAAAAAGCCTTCTCCCCTTGTCCTCTATAACCGACGGTCGAACACCCCTATGGGGTGTTCCGGAACCTTCTTTTCCTCTTCTTATTAATTCTACAACGATCGCTAATTCTTAACTCTTAAACATACGAAGGTTAAATGTTTATAGCTCCATTTAATTAATAAACATATAAATATATTTACTAATAAATAATTAACTCTTTGCGTATTGTGTGCATTCCCGTAATCTCGAGTTCATCCTAACACACGACTATTAAATTTACGTCCATAAACTTTCAGCTCCCACTTGGACATATTTTAAAATAGTGTGATCACATCGGTTAGCGTCTAGTTACACGCCGATGCCTCTAGTACGACTTGAGTAAGGTCTCTTGTATAAAACCTTTTAATGATTCATCATTATTATATCCTGTCATTTCTAATACGGAGTACAACGTTAATAAGGATATGGATCTTAGTCATTCCTTTCATTAACCATTATGTTTCTCGTTCATAGATTCAAGAAGATTACCAAAACAAATTTGGGTGCGGCCACACAAACATCTCACTAATCCCACGAGGGCCCCAACTTTATTAAACTCCAAAATGATTTTGGAGGAAACAAATTCCATATTTACTACAAGCAAAACTTATGAATTTTGTAACACTTCTAAAAATAACCCTAATAGCTACCAGTTACGTTTAGCGTTAGATTATTTCACAGAAATGAACTAGATCCATGACAGTTTCCGGGTATCTCAGGTCTGAGGATAACTATTTATGATATAGTTGGGATAAGTCCTATATTCAATTCATCGAATATCATCTAAATTTGATATGATAACACATCAATATATTTTCAAGTATATTTTATGACAATTTAGATTTTTCTTAATTTAATAATACTCCCATATTATTAATCGACAACGTACATTTAGAATACAATAATATTCATGGATTAAAACATATAAAATAAGATACAAAATTAAATAACAAAGATATACGTAACTCAATCTTTATTTCATTAAATAATAATGTCTCAACATCCTTTATCCAAATACAAATCACAGATTTGCATGAAATCACTAGCTAATTGAAGCCCAATGCTTTTGGCATGTTCAATCACCCTTCCTATAGGCAAATCCTTAGTTAAAGGATCAGCTACGCTATCATATGTGTGAACTATTATTAATTAGATTTCACGAGCTTCGACTTGTTCTCGGACGTGGTGATATCTACGTTGAAAGTGTCTGGCGCCCTTCATGACTCTAGAATCATTCGCGAATATGATTGCAACAGAATTGTCACAATACATATCAATAGGTTCTTTAATTGAAGGCATCACTCCAAGATCTTCAATAAACTTCCTAATCAAAACAGCTTCCATTGCAACTTCTTGCACTTCCAATCAACAACTCCTCCATTGATAACAAACACATAACCCGTCTGAGACTTCGTATCGTCTTTATCACATTGCCAGAACGCATCACAGAAACCTATTACATTCAGTTCTGTGTCTGGTTTCCCTCCGAACACCAAAAACATTTCTTTCGTACTCCTCAGATACTTCAGAATATGTTTAACATCAACCCAGTGGAGCTGACTTTCATTTGGCAAGTCTTAAATTTATATTGCTAGAGATTACCAACACTTGACTAGAAACACAAACACGGGCAAGTATACCCTTTCATGTATAGCATAATATTTAGGTAAGTCCAGATCGTTCCACGGGATTGATGTTAAAAATGTAAAATAATTATCTCTAGAGTGTCTCGAGTTCTAGAAATTATACTTATCGAATGATTAAAAAGGTGCGTTTGGTTAAGGCTACAAACGTATGAAAGATAGATAACAAGGATGAATATAATCACATAAACAATGTAAGACAACACGCCGATTACTAGTCGTACATGCAACATCTAATCAATATAACACGAAATCCTTTCGACCTATAGATCATGTTATACCAAAAGCATTAAGAATAGTTTATGTTGGTTTCAATAAATCAAGTACTCGTTGAGCCAAACCCTCTCGAGCATATGACAAAGCATTAAACAAAATTATGCAAGAGTTTTTATGTATTTTATTCCACAAATCACGACAAAAGCGAATACCAAGATTCATTTACTAGATGACATGGAATCCATTCAGTCTTATAAGTACTAGTTATAATCATGAATAAACCAAATACATAACAATGATCAAACATGATAGTATCAAGTACAAGAATAAATCAACCACGTTTATAGTCACGAACCAGGGAAAAAGTACGCCGCACAAACCTAATTGTGCGTCGCACTTCGACCCTGCGAAGCTAATTATTCTATCTATCCATAAGGCTTGCAAATACCTTAACCAAATACTTAAGTATCTACTCCATAATAACAGTAAAAACAATCATCTCAATATGTTGTAAATCAAAAGAAATAATACACATGATTTGAGATAAGAATTATACCGACAAAATTGTAATCAATATATTGCTCCAAAAGTTTATAAGTTTTGATCAAACTTATTACAAGCAACAATCAGTATTCCAAGTGCTTTTGCTATAGCAACAATATGCATGAACTAACTAAAGTTCTCCTTGCACTAATAACAATGATCAAGGATTGGGAAATCCTTGATTACTTGAACCCTTTGTAACAATGGAGATTGGTGGTGTAATGATATGGATAGCCAGGGTACGGGGTGAGTTAGATAGCCCCTACAAACGTAGCTCCAGTTAATTTGATTGTATACGAGGAGTTTCTAATGAATGCCATGCATAATGACACTAAATGTTGTAACTGCAGCTAAAAGTGCGCTGCACTTCTGAAAAGTGCGCCGTACTTTGCTTGTTCTCCAAATCCGTAGTACAAGCATTTGTGAGCCGCACTTCTGAAAATGTGCGCCGCACTTTGGCTTCTTTCCAGCATTATTTTTTTATTAGTTCTCCCTTTCTTCTTTCTTTCACTTCCTTCTTCATCGTTTTTATTCTTTTTCCTATAATCAATAACACACTTATACTAGTAGTAATTCAAACAAATTTTATTTATTTACATAGAAAATAAGGACAAATGCATCATTAAAAACATGTATAAATGAGGCGTTATTAGGAGCTTCCCTGGATTCTGCTGGTAACGACTAACCAAGTTCTGAGCAAACGCCACATCAGGCCTTGTGCATCTAATATCATACATAATAGATCCTATAACCGAAGCATAAGGCACCTTCTTCATGTAAGCCACCTATTCGGGTGTTGATGCATCTTTCTCATGACTTAATTCATGCTTAACTTCCGTAGGTTGAAAACTTTTCTTGGAATTATGCATATTATACTTCTTCAATATCTTGTCAATATAAGAATCTTGACTAAGACCATAACCGTCTACTCATATCTCGATAGATTTTAATTCCCAGAATGTATGCAGCTTCCCCTAAATACTTCATAGAAAAACATTTACCAAGATAATCCTTAACTACTTTAAGTCTTGGAATGTCACGTCCTGTGATTGATATGTCATCAACATATAGAATTAGGAACACTACATCACTCCCACTAGCTTTACGATATACACATGGTTCATCACGATTTTGAATGAACTCAAACTTCTTGATTTCTTCATCAAATCGTTTATTCCATTGACGTGATGCTTGCTTCAAACCATAAATAGATCTTTGAATTTTACACACGCGTTTTGGATACTTAGGATTAACATACCATTCAGGGTGCTGCATATAGATGTTTTCATCTAAGAGACCGTTCAAGAAGGCAATTTTAACATCCATTTGCCATATCTCATTGTCATAGTATGTTGCTATAGCTATGAGAATCTTAATAGCTCTTAAGTCTGCTAAAGGAGAAAACGTCTCCTTGTAGTCTACGCCAAAAGTTTGAGTAAAAACTTTAGCTACTAAACGAGCTTTATAGGATTGCACTTCACCATCCAGGTCAGTTTTCTGCTTGTATATCCACTTATGTTTCACTACTTTAGCATTTTTAGGTGGATCTACAAGAATCCAAACATCATTAATTTTCATGGATTTCATTTTCTCATCCATTGCAACCATCCACTTATCATTTTCAGGATCAAGCATGGCGGATTTATAATTAGCAAGTTCACCAAGATCCCCTACTTCATCATCATCATCCTCTATGTTAAGACGTAGTTTTATTGGTGCACATATAGTCCTTTAAGACCTACGTAGAGGAATTATTTCTGGTGGAACCGCCAGACTTTCTGGTTCCATAGGAATTATTTCGCTAGTATTTTCAGAAGGCAATGTATCCATACGACTCTCTTCAAGATCACAATTTCTCCCACTGAATCACTTTCAAGGAAGTCTCCATACCTTGCAACAATAACTTTTTTTTAGGTGGATAATAAAAGTAGTAACCCATAGTTTCCTTAGGGTATGCTACAAAAATACATTTCACAGATCGTTGTTGAAGTTTATCACCCGAGTCACGTTTCACATACGTCTTGCAACCCCATAACTTTAAATAATACAAATATGTCTTTTTGCCATGCCATATTCGTGAGAACTCATATTTTCCCGGTATTATCTTGTTGGAAATACGTGTTTACGTATTTAGAAGGATCGGTCACTCCGACAATATATTAGTAAGTAGCTCGTAGTTTAGTTATATTAGTCATGAAACAAGGCCAATCCAAGCCTACAACATGTGTAGGTTGGCGGCCCAATGTCAAGCCCAAGCCTATCATATGGCTTGGGTATACAAACCCTCTCCTTAGTTGGGAACGTGTGGTTCACATTTGGTTTACACATAGTAAGTGTGTTTTACACTACTTTCTCTCTCTAAGTGTGTGTGTGATCTACCATCTTTCTATCTCTACTCTCTCTCTAGATTAAGAAATATTTACATAATCCTACAAATGGTATCAAGAGCCATGGGATTATTGTATTGTTTATGTGTTTGTATTTGTGTTAGTTTGTGTGTTTTTTGATGAAAATACCTCGCGTCCCAAAAATTTTTTCCCGTGTTTTTTATGGTTTAATCTTATTACAAATCATCTACAGAGTTGTGGTAGTGATTTGGTATCTTTGTTTTGGCTAATAACACACAAATTTGGGGCGTTTGGCTCGATTGAAGCGAAAAAGTACGTTTTTTTTCGAGAAAACTATGGAATTAATCCATTTATTACGAAATCTTCAGTGTAAATTCTCGCAATAATTAGGGTTTTAAAAATTGGTTTTTGCCGAAACTTTAGTGATATTGTGAGATCTTTCGTATTGGATATTGCAAGATCTTGCATCATTCGAGTTATTGCGAGATCTCTTGTCTAAATATTGCGAGATCTTAGTTATCTAAGGGTTATTGCGAGATCCGTGTATACCAGATATTGCGAGATCAGTGTATACCAGATATTGCGAGATCTTTGATCTGGAACATTGCGAGATCTTTGATTTGGAACATTGCGAGATCTGTGTCTTGAAACATTGCAAGATCTGTGTCTTGAAACATTGCGAGATCTTTGATTTGGAACATTACGAGATCTTCCAACTTATTCCGAGATCTTCTATATTGTGGAATCTTCACAAATATTCTGAGATTTTCCAAAAACGTGATTTTGAAATTTTTTATGAGTTACTTGGTCTAGGAATTTTTGGTTTCTCGTGGACATTGCTAAGGGATTTCAACAACATTTCTTGACTTCAACACAAGAACTTTGGACAATTACGGTTTAATAGGTGGTTTGTAAAATCCCGCGAATTTATTTCTCGGTTTTTCCACGATTAGTAAAACTCCGTATTTTTCAACAACAAGCACATTTACTTTCTCTCATTGTTCGATCAACTTTTGTAAATCTTCACTTATTAAAATGGAGTATACTTCTCTTACGGATAAGTCCATCCTCTCGGGTACGGATAATCGTCCACCAATGTTGGTGAAGATAATGTACGAGGATTGGGCATCTAGAATGGAACTTTATATGTTGAATAAAGAAAATGGACAACTCATTTGGGCATCGGTTCTAATTGGACCATTAGTTTATGGTACTATGACGGAAGGGGAAGTTACTCGTCCTTGCACAACGGGCGAATTGACTGGAGATGCTAAGATTCAAGATAAGTGTGATAAACAAGCTACAAACATCATTCTCCAAGCCCTTCCTCTAGATGTCTACAAACTCGTGAGTAAACATAAAGTTTCCAAAGAGTTATGGGATAGAATTCGTGTTTTAATGCAAGGCACCTCGTTAACTAAACAAGAACAAGAGTGTAAGCTATATGATACGTTTGATAAGTTTGCCTATGTCCCCAGGGAGACTCTCAATGATTACTATTTGAGATTCACTTTATTGATGAATGAGCTCAACATTTATGGCCTGGAAATTCTGACATTTCAGTTAAAAACCTAGTATTTAAACACTCTTCCTCCCGAATGGAGCAAGTACGTGACGTCTGTTAAATTGGCTAAGGATTTGCATCAAACCAACGTGGATAAACTTCAAGCTTTTCTTTAATAACACGAATTCCACGTGATCGAGGCTCGGTTGTCAACACCTCAAGTCCATGATCTACTTGCCATGTATGCTTCTCAACAAATGACTCCCCAACAAAACTTGGCCTACACTTATCAACAACCATCATACTTGCAGCAACCACCACACATATATCAACAACCACAACAACTATCTTATCAACCACTACTGATGCCACAACAATCATTTTACCAACAAAGTGTTCTTCAACAACCTTTTCCATAGCAACCATCACATCAGGCATCACCATCACAAGCTATCACTTCTCCAATACGCTATACTCCTCAACAAGGATATTTTCCAATTGAAGCACCAAAAGCACAAGCCTTTTATTTTAATGAACTTCCACCAATTCAAGCACCAGTCTTTTCTCCAAATGATACGCCAACTGATGTCTTAAACCATCTTACTACCTACTTGTCAAAACTTGTTGCAACTAGAGGATTTCCACCTACGAACAATTAGCTCCGTACATCTTCCAATCCTCGAAAACAAGCCACTATTCAAGACGGTCAAGTGACGGTGCAATCCATTCAGGAAAAGGCAAAATTCATATGGACCCCACTACAAGGGCCGTAAACACTCAAGCTATGAATTATCAAGCTAGTGGAAATGGAAGTCCTATCGGTCCTCAAAAGGTTATGACTTGCTACAATTGTCGAGGACAAGGTCATATGGCTAGGCAATGCACTCAGCCGAAAAGGAGAAGGGACACAACATGGTTTCGGGGGAAGATGTATTTGGTCGACGCTTAATCTAAGGGAAAGATTTTGGATTCAGAGGAATTAGCATTTCTTGTAGACCCAGGGGAAGCAGATAATGAAGGCATTGCACTCGTCTCTACTTCTAATGCAGCATATAAAGCAGATGATCTTGATGCATATGATTCGGATTGTGATGAAATTCACTCAGCTCAAGCTGCTCTCGTTGCTAATCTTTCTCACTACAGTTCTGATGTTGTCAGTGAGGTACCAACTACAACCAATAATATTCATGATAATCCACATCAAGTTGGGCATGAAAATAACAACCTCGAACAACATTCGGGAACTAGTAACTCAAATGATGTGGTATCTAATCCTACACATTTGAGTGATCCTCAACCAAATGCTATGACGGGTATGGAATCGTATGATCAACAAGATTTGGTAATGGTGCATAAACATATTATTGATAACATGAATGTAGCTGTCCGACAAACCGTAGATATGAATGCCAATCTAACCGCTGAGCTTGCGCTATATAAGGAAAAGGTCAAAACTTTTGAAATGGTCACTCAAGCAGAGAAAATAACTTATTCTGAATTTGACCAATTTCGTTTTGAAAGGATAGAACACTTAAATGAAATAGAAACATTAAGAGCTAATCTTTAAATGAATTATAGGAAAAAGAGTCGGTTGTCAATAATTTTCAAAAACTTAAAACGGATTTCAAAACTCTCGAGTCTAAAAAGTTTGAATCCGAAATTAATGCTACCAAACTTCTTAAATTCAAAGAACAACAACTTTTAAAACAATACGCTTCCACAGAAAAAGTTCATCTATTAACCAATTCATTCAAAGAACTAGAACTTAAGCATCTTCAAGATTTACCACCTAATCCGGTTATGCAAAACAAGCTCAGGAATATATTCCATGTCTTTATAATGCGACCCTAATTGGCAAATCGAAAGAAGCTCCCTATGTTCGTGATGATGAGGAGACGATGTCACTTACGGAAGAAAATAGATAAAAAATGCTTTTAAAATTCCCCGACAAGTTTGATTTTGTAAAGCATAATAAAGATCAACTTGATAAAAAGACCCGCTTTAGAATACAAAGGGAATTAGCTCAGTTATCAGCATGTGTGCCCCAAACTTTGTCAAACAAAAACCTTTCTAGTACGGCTCCTGCACTTGTCAAAAAGGATTTAACCAAGTTAATTCCACCGGTAAGTAAGGTGTCTAATAGCTTAAATGCGTTGCACCAACACTTTGCCGATTTTGACAAGGCCATTAAGGAACGTATGACAGCTTCGACCATAACGAAAGGTGAATGGAATTTTGAACACACTAGATCTGCGTTTCGAGACGAAATTATTCCGTTTGTGGACAGTATTAAAGCGTGTTTTAGCAATATTCATCAAGATTTAGTTTTGGAACTAAATAAAGTTAACCGTGCTTTCAATGAAATGGATGATGCCTATGAAAACAGTTTAGCTGAAATGGAACGAATTTTACGCCAAAATGATCATCTTCTAAAGCAAGTGACGTTGCATGATATTGTATCCGTCTGTGTGAATAATAGTGTTGATAATGATTCTATTGTACATAATGTTGAATCTATGGATAATATGGTAGATAGTAATTGTCACAAATCTGATGCTGAATTTTTAAAGCTTCAAGATTCCTATAATCGCTTTCAAAACGTTTTGATGCTATTCAAAAACATTGTATTTCGCTTGAATGTGAAAAATAATTTAATCAAGAGATTTTTGAAACGTCATACAAAGTTGTTAATATAGATGCTCCTAATGTTAAAAATGCTTTTTAATTAAATAAATGAACAAAACATCGTCAGAAACGTAACAAAGTTGCTAAATCACAACCGATAGTAACTGAGAATGTGGAAAGGACATTAGAGGCCGCTGACACTCAATCTTTGATTGGGAACCTTAATCATAAGTCGGTGGAAATCTCAGATTTACATGCGACAATTCGTGATAAGGATATGGCTTTGGCTGAATTAAAAGAATTGCTTCGTGTTAAGAATACAGCCGCCATTTCAGCACCGCCCTCTAGTGTTCCTAAAGTGAGATCACCAAAGAATAACCTCATTGCAGTCACGCCACTTAACAAGGGCTCTAGGACAAAACCATCTCAAAACTTGGTCACAAAAGATAACACACAATCAAAACCGGCCTCTAATATTCCCGTGTTGCTTTCTACAGAAGTAAACACCACTACTAAGGCTCATAGATCTAAGCTTAAAGGAAACACGAAGAAAGATAGGATCTAGCCCTTATCTAGTAGTCAAGTGAACAAGAAAGTAGAAGCCCACCCTAGGAACGTTATTTCTGTTTTGAATAAAAAGTATCATGTGGCAAAACCTAAAGGCTCTGCGGTTGTGCAGCATTCTAAGCCTACTTTGAATTCGAATTTGAAATGTTGGAATTGCAATGAATGTATGTTTTCTAGTCGTCATGATTCTTGCCTTATTGACCATGTGAATGAGATGTATGCCCGAAAGCATAACTTAGAATGTAAATCGACTGGGAAGGTGTTAACCCAAGTTGGATGGATGTGGCGTCCCACTGGTAGAACTTTCACTATAGTAGGAAATGCGTGCCCTTTAACTAGGATCACTCCTATTACAGCGAAGAAAGTGTGCCCTTTAACTAGGAGTACTAAGGCTACCAAAACACAAGCGTGTCCTTTCACCAGGGACACCAACACTACTATAGGAACAAAGTGCCCTTTAAATAGGTCTACTCCCACTATAGTGCCTGTCACTAATCCAAAACCTCAGGAAGATGGAACCATAAAACCATCAATTAAACAAACATAGAAAAGACAGGAAATCTAATGATGACACAAATGTTAGCAATTCTGATATTGTATCTGTATCTGCTAACACTCCGGCACCAATAGTTTCCAATGTATTGTCTACTGTTGTTGTTTCAAACAGGTAATTTAAATCGTCTTGTGGTATTTGGACTACGGTTTCTCCAAGCACATGACCGGAGATCGCTCTCAGCTCAGAAATCTCGTCAAAAAGTTTCTAGGTACGGTTCGATTCGGAAATGATCATATTGCAAAGATAATGGATTACGGTGAATATCATACTGGGAATGTTATAATTTCTAGAGTGTATTATGCGGAAGGACTCGGCCAAAACTTATTTTTTGTGGGACAATTTTATGATGCAAACCTAGAAGTTGCTTTTCGAAAGCATACCTGCTTCATTCGTAATTTGGAAGGGGTAGATTTGTTGAAAGGTACTCGAGGGAATAATTTGTAAACTTTGTCTCTACAAGACATGATGGCCGCTTCTCTCGTATGTCTTCTTTCAAAAGCATTAAAGACGAAGTCATGTGTGAAAATCCGTCAATTTATGATCGATATTTTATTCTCAAGTATTATTTAAAAACATTATTTTAATGTTATATTATGAAATCACTCATTTTTGGGAAGAAATTTGGGTTTACATCTTGAAGTAGCATCGACTACGT
This sequence comes from Glebionis coronaria, assembly GCA_025667525.1. Lineage (NCBI taxonomy): Eukaryota > Viridiplantae > Streptophyta > Magnoliopsida > Asterales > Asteraceae > Glebionis > Glebionis coronaria. Next base: position 71,518,864 of record CM046874.1, read on the forward strand.
CTAAACCGGAGGATTCTACGTTACGTGCTTACGTTTACATACACCGTTTTTGGTGACATTCCGACATTTCAGGAAATAAATTTATCCGTGAATATTATTTTGGGATTTTAAATTTGTGTTGGTTCATAAACTCACAAATTTACGAGAAGAGATTAGAGCTTACGTGAATAATTTAACGTCTTTTACGACTAAACCAGAAACCCTAGGATTACGTATTTACGTTTTTGAACTCCGTTTTGATGAGACAATTTTTATTAGATTCTTTTTATGTCGTTGATTCCTAATTTATAAAAACGGTTTTCGTAAAATGACCCGAGGGCACGCAAATCGAGGAAACTAGAATCGAGGAGTACCCGTAAATTAGTGGAGATGAGACAAGTTTACACTTGCCTCATCCCCACATGTGGTGGCCAAAAACAAGCTACAACACACTCTTTTGTTGTCAAAATTTCAAGTGTGCATAAGACACTTGTCCTTCCCTTTCTTCCTAAACCATCTAACCAAAGCTAAAACCACTAACCACTTTTCTCACAACATGCAAAGTAAATAAAACTTTACACACAAACTCTCTCTCTCTTTCTCCTCTTGGTCGTCCACTATAGCACCACCACACCACCACAATAAAAAATCTAGCCATAAACCAAGGCTATAATCAACATATGTTGAAGCCTAGTTGAAAAGATGAAGATTGGAGGTGGTTATAACATGTGAAAAGGAGTTTCCATGGAGCTTAGGGGCTGATTTTCAAGAAGATACTCATGCACATGAAGATCTCAAGGAGTTCATTTGCCAAGTTAAAGATGTGATAACAAGAACCAAGTCTTGTTCATCAAAAACCTCATCTTTTCATCACTATTGGTGGTATAGAGATTATTTCTTCCTATCATCTTGTTATTTTGAATATGTAATCTTGTATTTTCTTCATTTATGTATATGTATACGATGATGAATGATGATCAAAATATTATGTGGGGATTTGGTGTTGATAGATTTGATTAAAATGATTAAAAGCTACATGAAAGGATGTTAAAATCATGGCTAAATTAGTAGGCTGTATAAAACAGTGAAGATTCTTATGATAAAATGATAAAATGGCTTGGATAAATTAATATACAGTAAGCTATTTTACACATGTGAGAGTTGGCCATACAATGTAATCTTTAAAATGAGTGAGATATGATCAAAACAATATTGAAGTGCAAATCTGAGAAGTCTGTTTTGGACGGAGGGTTAGGGACATTTAAAATTTGAATTGAGCAGTAGCTAAAGCTAAGTTAATTTTAGCACATAATATGTAGTTTATGTCACCCAAAAATGAGCTTCTATCTCTTTGTAGAACTCAAGATATGGTAAAAATGGTGAAAGTGAAAATAATAATCAGATTTGTGAAATAAAAGTATATAGTATAATATTAGCACTCAAGTAAATATAATATAAAATGTAAACTTAAAAACCAATAAATTATATTACATATATATAATTATGTACATTAATAAATAAATGAGACATTATATAAAAATGGCAATTTGATGAGTTTATAAGTTATAAAACTATAAACATAAGTTTTACGTCTTTTCGGCTAAAACTGTAAAATTAACGTTTTCGTCAATTAAAACTTAGACGGTCGGACCCGTATAATGTAAAATTTTTATAACTCATATACTAATGTATAAGTATATATTGAAAGTAAAAACCGATAAAACCCGAGCTTTAGAACTTATGGACATTAACGGGCCAAATTAGCCTTATTGGACTATTAATCCAACTAATTTGGCTAAACACTAATGAACTTACTTTTTGGGCATAACCCACTTGGGCCCAACATGTAAGCATAGGGCTGATGTTAAAAGTATAAAATGGACTAATATAAGGTAATGGGCTTATAATGGGCTTATTGGGCCTCAATATGGAATTGGATTGAAACTAGTATAACTAGTCAAAAATTTGACTAACACATAACACTATAATGTGTATGAAGAGTTAAAATCCCACTTGATCATCATCATAATTATGATATCATCATATATATACATAGCCATTGTTTTTATAAAGTCATTGGACAAGAGACTAAGACGAGTATTATTTGTCTAGGTTTCCGTGACTGAAGCACGTACCGTACATCCATATCACCTATAATTCGCCTTTCTCAATCAACGTGAGTTCATAGCCTCGCACTCTTTTAAATGTTTTATGAAATGTTTTAGAAACTCGCAAGGGAGATAACATGTTAGTTTTAATAAAATAGGACACCAGTTGTCCCGATTATTTGTTTATTGATTTGGACCCGAATGATTATATGACCCGATGAATGATTATATGACCCGATGAATGATTATTTGACCCGATGTATGAAATGAAATGGATTATTAAAGTTAGGTTATGTCACTAAAAGTCCCATTAGCATGAATTGTGAAATACCGGGATTTGGTAGACGCTTATGCATATAATAGTACTATTTGGGGAAGATCACCCCAGTTCGCGCCTTGACGGTTGATCCCCGTCGTGCCACATTGATTGGTAAGCGAATTTATGTATGAGAAGAATTATATAAGCGTGATTGTTGTGACGACACGCTGTTTTATGACTTGGAACCTATGTAAATTTGATATTCATGAATGGAAAATGCGTTATTATTAAACGACGCGATTTTTATGAGTTGTCTATGATTTGAGTAATGTGCTATCCCGTAACACCAACGACTCTTCCGCTGAACTAAAGTATGATTATTTGGGGGTGTTACAGTTTGGTACCAGAGCTCTCGTTATAGAGAATGAAAGACTTTTAAAACCAATGTTTTGAATAAAACATTTCAAAAACTTTTATTTATAAACATTTTTCACAAAATGTCTAAAAATCTTTTGACTATAACGGTGCCGAAGAATTCCCGAGTTACCGACAAGGCCTGACTGAGAAGTGTTATTTTAATATATATATATAACTTGGATTATATATATATATATATATATATATATATATATATATATATATATATATATATATATATATATATATATATATATATATATATATATATATATATATATATATATATATATATATATATATATATATATATATATATATATATATATATATATATATATATATATATATATATATATATATATATATATATATATATATATATATATATATATATATATGTATATGATGTAATTTGATTACATGATTGTTTGATGATTATTTTAATACTTATACGAGGTATTTATACGACGTAGATTGTCACAAGAAACCCTAACTCTCCTAGCAAATCAATCGAAGCTATTCCCGTAGGAATTCTAGCTATTCTAGATCTAAACCAAGTTGTGGATATTTATGATCCCAACAAAATGGTTGATATTCGTAGGAATGTTGATATTAGTTGATTATGATGTTGAAGAAGAATTGGTGAAAATAAATCTGATATCGATGTCATGATGATCTTTCCTTATAGAGTGGAGTTTGAAAAAAACCTTACCACCTGGAAAGGTGTCATCTGATTCGATGTCACCCAAATCTTAAATTTGAAATCGAAAGGGTGAATGTTGTATTTGAGGCTGTCGTTGGAGCCTTTACCCAAAAGCCTCATGCCGCTAGTACATTTCCGAGAAGTCTAATTGAATGTGTGAGTCATTTCATACTAGTGACTCATTTGATAACTATTGATGAAGGAGCTATAGGATTGGAAATTAAGTGTTGTTCATATCAAACTTTTATTTCCCTTTCAAGGTCTAAGAATAAGGTTGAAAGTATTGAAGAATGAGGTAGGATATCGCATTAAGTATGATTTGGTTGAAACTTGAATGAAGTAAAATTTAACTCATATGGAATAAGAAATTGTTAAGAGGAAGTCTTTAAGTCCTGTGATTGAATTATATGGTTTTAAATGATTGTTGGTTCGTGTTAAGGGTTGTTCCTAGACCATTGTCTAATGACGAGGATGCCCAGTGTCCAAGAAATAAATCGAAGAAATCTTCTTCTGAAATTGGGACCGATGGATATTTCGGGACATGTGGAATACCTAATGACTCTTGTAGATTAGTATTCATTGTGGTATCTTTTAAAAATCCATAACTTAACTTAGACATCAGATGGTAGGATGAGTTCTTGGAATTGTATGATATAGTGACACATAATGTGTTACGGTACAATTTTGACTTGTTTGTGATTAATGAAAAGACTACCTTTGATTGCTAAATTTTACATGTATCGATGTTATCTATCTTTTCTTGCTTCATCCTAATGTTTGCATTAGTGATGCAACCATTGAACAGGTACTCATCTCGACTTGAGTTACGTTATGTATTATTCTTTTTGAGCGCCATCGAGGTCATGAACCTAATGATTAATTGGCTAAGCTCATTTCCTGATATATTGTAGTTAGTTCTTGGTGAACAACTTTTCATCACTCTTTTGCAGATGACTCATTGTTTTTATAAGTTAAAACCGTATCCTTTGATGAAGATTGAATTTTTATCACCGTAAGGATTATTTAAAGTGAGATTTATAAATAATTGTTATCAAAATAAAGCTGTTTATGAAACACTTTGGAAAACTTAATTGTTTCCATAACAAAGTACATCTCTGTAAATTCATTTTGATTCTTATTCAAGAATTAAGCATGAAAATATTTTTTATTTTAAACATGATGACAAAGTTTTGACGAATTGAGTATTGCATCGTTAATCCTAAAATTCTATATAGTTGCGCGCCTACATACAAGTTAGAAGGGACCATGCAAGGCTGATTAGTAGTCACCATGAAATTAGTAATAAACACTGAATTTTCTTATAAGATTGTGAAAGATTAAATTTTATGAGATCTGCAAGAAGTGCAAAAATAGGGACATACTGTTAAAGACACCTACATATGTGCCCGTACAATTTATTCTTCTGAATTGAATTTACTCATCTGTGGATATTGTCTTAATTGACAATTGATATTCCTTCCTTGTCCAATTTTCTCGTAGTGAGATTCTTTGGAAAAGTATCTAATTATAGAACATTGATACCCGACTGGATGTATTGACGTTTCTATCATTTCTTTTGATTAGATTTCATTTGAATGACCTGGGTGACGATCCGAGGAGCTTTTGAATGCGTACTCAATTCATGAAAACATGTGATAGACTCATATTAGTTAATGTTTTCATCTGTATCTGATTTGAAATTCTCTCGTGTAGATCATGCGTTAACCTTACTCTTTTTAAGGTTAGTTATGTCTCCAGATATACTTGAATTTGTGAAAGGATTATAAGTTATTATTAGTCTTTTGATAAGTTCACATCTTATCAACGGTAATGAAACTGGAAAGTTGGTAGTACCAGTAGAATGGATTGATTGATTATGACATGCCGACATTGTCTTAATTGATGGGAACTTGAGTAGAAATCCCCTAAAAGATAAGATGTTGATTATCAAAAGTGATCTAAATAATTCTTGATGGATAACCATATCCTGCAATTAGGCTTGAAATTATACCATGAATGGTTGTGAATTAATCATAGATCTTGTAATCTAGAAGGAACTTAGAGTAAATGTATTAAAAGATGTTTCTGTTATCTGAAACTTTAGAAGGTAATTGCTGGTAAATTACCTGACTTTCGCCATTAAGGCAAGTTGAATTTGGTAATGATTATATTCCCGATGCTGTACCCATGGCGTGTGCACTGTACTTCAGCACCATCTGAATCGAAAGTGTTACCGTACAACTGAGAGAGTTGTCGGAGAAAGCTTTTATTCTACCAAGCTCGTCCTTATGAAGAGCTATGGTGTTATCATTCCTTATGTTTATTGATTACCGTGAACTGAATAAATTGACGATCAAAATTTATATCCATTACTCAAGATGGAAGATTTGTTCGATCATTTACAAGGTTCTAGCGTATATTCAAAATTTGATCCACGGCATGGTTATCATCAACTTCACGTCCGCGAAAAAGATTATCTATTCCAATCACTACATCCGGGACTCGTAATGAACATTATGAGTTTCATGTTATGTTGTTTGGATTGACCAATGCACATGTAGCATCCATAAATTTGGTGAATCACGTGTGTAGGCTGTAATTTGATAAATTCATGCTTGTGATCATTAAGGACCATCTGTTTGTTTATAAGAATAGGAAGGAGTTAATAATCATTTATAGACTGCCCTGAGTTGGCCGAGCATTGAAAACTTGTAACTTGAATATTTAACATACGATTTAAGGCTTAATCCTTTACATTATTTAACCATGTGATTAATAGATAATGGAATATATATTGACTCTTCAAAGATTAGAGCCATTTAAGACTTTGGGTTATACCAAAAAGAAAGTGCAAATATGTTTTGACAAATGTTTTATCAAAAGAATGTTTAAGGGATTATTCCCTTATACCCAGATCATGTAACTAAACTCCTTTAGGGGTAAATGTTTGTGTATACCTCAAGACAACCTAAGAAGGATTGCGGAAACCATTTAAACTAAGCCTTGAAATTTGAAAGGACAAATTTTGCTTTTCAAACTAAGAAAATTTTGACCAAAGTATAAACAAATATTTTCAAACTTTTACAGATCTTACTAATTATTTTTGATAAATCAACAAAAATCATTTTAATTAAATTCAAGTTATTTTGAACATCTTTCTAAAATTGGGCGAACTAATAAATTTAAAACTTTTTACGTTTACGTTTCATAAAAATTAAATATTTATTATTTAATTACTTGTAATAATTATCGACGCTTTAGACGTTGGATTGAGCAAAACTGATAAAAATGATAGTTGAGAAGAAACTAAAACTTAGAAAATAGGAAGAAAGAAATTTTGAATGAATACGGTCATGATATTTATTTCATCAGGAAAGGTGAATGTAGATACTGACACATTATGTAAAAAGGATAAATAATCAATTAGGATGTGTTCCTTAATGATGACCGTGCAAAATAAATTGCCGAGCAATTTAGAATATAGCTGATGCTTGTAAAAAGGATAATATAGATAATAAAAAAGGGGTTCGCGGCTAATGTGAACCATTAGAATTGAGAAGCCGATGGCGTTAATTGTTTAAAGGGCCGCTTGTGGTTGCCTGAATATGAAGTATTTTGAGATTTAGTCATATTAGAATCTCATAGGATTAAGTATTCTATTCATGTCATTTCTGATTTAATGTATCTTTATCTGAAGAAGTTGTACTGATGGTAATTTATGAAGGCAGCCATCGCCTCATGCATTAGTAAATGTCTAACTATTGCAAAGGTCATCATCTGAATTTAATTCGATTTGGGTCATCGTCGACAGACTGACCAAATCTGCTAATATCATTCCTATTAATGATAGATTCTCGATAAAGAAATTAACTATTTTGTATTTAAAGGAGTTGTGTAAACATAGTGTGCCTATATCAATCATCTCTATCAAGATCCTCGCTTCGCATCGAATTTCTAGAGATTTGCTCAAAAGTCATTGGGAACGAACCTTGATGAGAGTACCGTTTACCACCCCAGATCGAAGGGACAAGGTAAAGTAGCGATACAAAACACTAGAAATGTTGTTTTATGTTTGAATAATTGACCTTTGGTAATAAACCGTATAATCGCTTTCCTTTGGAGAGATTATCATTGATAATTATCGTATTAGGATCGAGATCGAATCTTGTTAAGATCTAAATATGAGAGCATCTGTAAGCAGGAGTTGGGATGAAGACACTCCACACACCCATTGTGAGTTGGACATGTCTTTTAGGTTTAAGGTTGCCTACGATGACAAACCTAACCTTACAAATACCCGACCCGCGAGACCTGAAATGATTGTTGAAATTAGGATCTGATTATTGACTGCCAGTAGTGGGCAGGAGGTTATGTGAATATGAAATGTAGGTCTTGACGTGCAGGATGGGTAGCGAAGTTATGCCAAAAAATTTCACCTTGAAAAAATGAATTGAAGATCTGAAAGATCAAGGGAAATAAGTCCCCGTTGTATGGGACCATTGAGATAATGTAAAAGTTGGTTTGAAAGGAATATAAGCTGGATCTACCCTAGGACTTCTAGGGCTGCTTGAATTATGTTTCGTATATTTAACTTGATAAAATGTCTGTAAAGTGAAAATCTGATTGTTTCTTAGTAAAGTTTAGATCGGCGAAAAGTTGCGTTCATCAAAAACTCGTGAACATCATGGATAGGGAAAGTAAGTCAACTTAAGCCTGATCTTATTCCCGTAGTTATGTTTGATGAAACTCGCATATTCTAATGAATTACACTTGTGATAAAAGACCGAATGTGGAGGAAATACCCACATGGCTTTAACTCTATAAGAAGCGAGTAGTAAGATAAATCGATCTTTGAGGACAAAGATCCTGTTTAGGGGTAAATGCTGTGACAATCCTTCAATTTATGGTCGATATTTTATTCTCAAGTATTATTTAAAAACATTATTTTAATGTTATATTATGAACTCACTCATTTTTGGGAAGAAATTTGGGTTTACGTCTTGAAGTAGCATCGACTACGTCTAAACCGGAGGATTCTACGTTACGTGCTTACGTTTACATACACCGTTTTTTGTGACAGTCTGACATTTCAGGAAATAAATTTATCCGTGAATATTATTTTGGGATTTTAAATTTGTGTTGGTTCATAAACTCACAAATTTACGAGAAGAGATTAGAGCTTACGTGAATAATTTAACGTCTTTTACGACTAAACCGGAAACCCTAGGATTACGTATTTACGTTTTTGAACTCCGTTTTTGATGAGACAATTTTTATTAGATTCTTTTTGTACCATTGATTCCTAATTTATAAAAACATTTTTCATAAAACGACCTGAGGGCACGTAAATCGAGGAAACTAGAATCGAGGAGTACCCGTAAATTAGTGGAGATGAGACAAGTTTACACTTGCCTCATCCCCACATGTGGCGGCCAAAAACAAGCTACAAAACACCCTTTTTTTGTCAAAATTTCAAGATGAGACAAGTTTACACTTGCCTCATCCCCACACTTGTTCTTCCCTTTCTTCCTAAACCATCTAACCAAAATTAAAACCACTAACAACTTTTCTCACAACATGCAAAGTAAATAAAAGTTTACACACAAACTCTCTCTCTTTCTCCTCTTGGCCGTCCACCATAGCACCACCACACCACTACCATAAAAAATCTAGCCATAAACCAAGGCTATAATCAACATATGTTGAAGCCTAGTTGAAAAGATGAAGATTGGAGGTGGTTATAACATGTGTAAAGGAGTTTCCATGGAGCTTAGGGGATGAATTTCAAGAAGATACTCATGCACATGAAGATATCAAGGAATTCATTTGCCAAGTTGAAGAAGTGATAACAAGGACCAAGTCTTGTTCATCAAAAACCTCATCTTTTCATCACTATTGGTGGTATAGAGATTGTTTCTTCCTATCATCTTGTTATTTTGAATATGTAATCTTGTATTTTCTTCATTTATGTATATGTATATGATGATGAATGATGATCAAAATATTATGTGGGGATTTGGTGTTGATAGATTTGATTAAAATGATTAAAAGCTACATGAAAGGATGTTAAAATCATGGCTAAATTAGTAGGCTGTATAAAACAGTGAAGAATCTTATGATAAACTGATAAAATGGGTTGGATAAATTAATATACAGTAAGCTATGAGACTTGTACACATGTGAGAGTTGTCCATACAATGAAATCTTTAAAATGAGTGAGATACGATCAAAACAATATTGAAGTGCAAATCTGAGTAGTCTGTTTTGGACGGACTATTAAGGATATTTAGAGTTGGATTGAGCAGTAGCTAAAGTTAATTGTAGCACATAATATGTAGTTTATGTCACCCAAAAATGAGCTTCTATCGCCTTGTAGAACTCAAGATATGGTAAAAATGGTGAAAGTGAAAATAATAATCAGATTTGTGAAATAAAAGTATATAGTATAATGTTAGCACTCAAGTAAATATAATATAAAATGTAAACTTAAAACCCACTAACTTATATATTACATATATATAAGTATATACATTAATAAATAAATGAGATATTTTATAAAAATGGAAATTTGATGAGTTTTATAAGTTATAAAACAATAAACATAAGTTTTACGTTTTTTCGGCTAAAACCGTAAAATTAACGTTTTCGTCAATTAAAACTTAGACGGTCGGACCCGTCTAATGTAAACTTTTTATAACTCATATACTGATGTATAAGTACATATTGCAAGTAAAAACCGATAAAACCCGAGCTTTAGAACATATGGACATTAACGGGCCAAATTAGCCTTATTGGACTATTAATCCAACTAATTTGGCTAAACACTAATGAACTTACTTATTGGGCTTAACCCACTTGGGCCCAACATGTAAGCATAGGGCTGATGTTAAAAGTATAAAATGGACTAATATAAGGTAATTGGCTTATAATGGGCTTATTGGGCCTCAATATGGAATTGGATTGAAACTAGTATAACTAGTCAAAAATTTGACTAACACATAACACTATAATGTGTATGAAGAGATAAAATCCCACTTGATCATCATCATACTTATGATATCATCATATATATACATAGCCATTGTTTTTATAAAGTCATTGGACAAGAGTCTAAGACGAGTATTTTTTTTGTCTAGGTTTCCGTGATTGAAGCATGTACGGTACATCCAAATCGCCGATAATCCGCCTTTCCTAATCAACGTGAGTTCATAGGATCGCACTCTTTTAAATGTTTTATGAAATGTTTTATAAACCCGCGAGGGAGATAACATGTTAGTTTTAATAAAACAGGACACCAATCGTCCCGATTGTTTGTTTATTGATTTGGACCCGAATGATTATATGACCCGATGAATGATTATATGACCCGATGAATGATTATAGGACCCGATGTATGAAATGAAATGGATTATTAAAGTTAGGTTATGTCACTAAAAGTCCCATTATCATGAATTGTTAACTACCGGGATTTGGTAGACGCTTATGCATATAATAGTACTATTTGGGGAAGATCACCCCAGTTCGCGCCTTGACGGTTGATCCCCGTTGTGCCACATTGATTGGTAAGCGAATTTATGTATGAGAAGAATTATATAAGCGTGATTATTGTGACGACACGCTGTTTTAGATGGGAAAATGAGTTTCGGGTTAGCTACCCGTTGTTTGTTATAGTAAGGTAGCAATGTCATGCGGCTTATAATAATTCAACTAACGAAAATACTGCTATACGCATTGAATTATAATATATTGCCTGACTAGCAATACGGGGCCTTATTACTGATATTATGTTCGTGTTTTGGTTTTACATAACCATATTCATATAACGGTTTTTATTTAACTCTATACAACATTATAAAACGTATTGTAAGATGTTTTTACGACAATGGTTTTGAAGGCAAAAGCCTATATTATGATTTTGACAAGGATTTGTATAAAATATTTTTGGCCTATTTTATGGCCTACGACAAAGAATTGTACAAAATGATTTTTGGTAATAAATCTTATATTGATGATTAATGGATTTCATTAAACTCTATGAATTCACTCGGTGTTTTCGCCGACCTTTTCTTTTAACATGTTTTATCTCAGGTACTTGAAGGTAATTCTTGGGAAGACGACAAGAATTCATGGCCCACACTTAAATAACAAATTTTCATTCAAATGCTTTGTAAAATTGTATGAAATAATATGACTTGGGAGCTATGTAAATTTGATATTCATGAATGGAAAATGATTTATTATTAAACGACGCGATTTTTATGCGTTGTCTATGATTTGAGTAATGTGCTATCTCGTAACACCAATGACTCTTCCACTGAACTAAAGTATGAATATTTCGGGGTGTTACATCATGGTTATGGTATCGACGGTTATCGCATCTTAACTTTGACGCTATTAATCATTTGGCGAAAAACGAACTTGATCGTGGTCTTCCTAAACTTAAATTTTACAAGGACCATTTGTGTTCCGCGTGTACAATGGAGAAGAGCACTAAGAAATCATACAAACCCAAGACTGAAGACACCAACAGAGAAACTTTATTTGTTGCATATGGATCTGTGTGGGCCTATGCGTGTTGAAAGTCTTAGTGGTAAAAAGTACATCCTCGTCATTGTAGATGATTACTCTCGGTTTACATGGGTGAAATTTATTGAAACAAAAGATGAGGCACCTAAATTTGTCATCGGATTTCTCAAGATGATTCAAGTGCGTCTGAACACTACTGTCCGAGGCATTCGCACAAATAATGGAACCGAATTTATGAATCAAATCTTGCGTCATTATCATGAAGAAGTTGACATATATCATGAAACATCTGTTGCTCGCACTCCACAACAAAACGGTGTCGTTGAAAGGTGAAATCACACAATTATGGAAGCTTCTCGAACGATGTTAATTTACGCAAAGGCTCCATTGTTTTTATGGGCAAAAGCAGTATCTACAGGAGTATACACCCAAAACCGATCACTAATTCGAAAACACCATGGTAAAACACCTTATGAGCTTCTACATGGAAAAGTACCAGATTTATCATACCTTCATGTATTAGGCTCTCTTTGCTATCCAAATAATGATGGTGAGAATTTGGGAAAACTTCAACCAAAGGCTGATATTGGTATTTTCATTGGTTATGCACCCACAAAGAAGGGATTCCGAATCTACAATCGTAATTCTTGCAAGATCCTCGAAACTATGAATGTTGATTTTGATGAGCTGACGCAATGGCTTCTGAGCAAAGCAGCTCTGAACCCACGCTTCATGAAATGGGACCTAGTAACATTAGCTCTGGTCTTGTCCCAAACAACCCTTCTTCATCATCATTTACATCACCTTCTAGGAATGAATGGGATATGTTGTTTCAACCATTCTTTGATGAATTCTTTACTCCTCCAAGTATTGTTGCTCCAAAACCTGAAGTAATAGCTCCGGTCAACGACGTTATCGCTCCAGCAAATGAAGAACAATCAGGTGTGTCTACAACAAAAATTGATCAAGATACACCTTCAACGAGTAATTCTCAACCAATGCCTGAATCAACTACTCATGTTATGCCCATTGACGATGAAGAGGATGATGATGATCACGATTTGGAATTCGCTCAAATGCGTGAACTTCCATTCTTTGGTGTACCAATTCCCGACCCTAATCAAGTAGGGTCGTCCACCTCATAGGAGGCTCCTACTACAATCTACTCCAATCCACGGATTCGTGAACATGACATCAAGTGGACAAAGGATCACCTATTGACTCTATTATTGGTGACCCTAATCGTCCAGTATCCACATGAAGTGAGTTACAAGAAAGTGCATTGTTTTGTCATTTTGATGCTTTTCTAAGTGAAGTTGAACCTAAGACGTGGCAACAAGCTTTTACCCAATCTAGTAGGATAGAAGCTATGCAATACGAACTTAATGAATTTGTACGTCTTGATGTATGGGGATCAAGTGAAGTTACTCACTTTCAAATGGGTTTACAAGGTGAAACCCGACGAGTTAGGCGGAATATTGAAGAACAAGGCTCGACTAGTACCTCGTGGGTACAAAAAACTATTAGGCATCGACTTTATGGAATCCTTTGCACCCGTTGCCCGTTTGGAAGCTATTAGACTATTCCTCGCTTATGCAGCTCATATGAATATGATCGTCTATCAAATGGATGTGAAGACGGAATTTCTCAATGGTGAAATCAAGGAATAGGTTTACGTTCAACAACCGGATGGTTTTGTGAATTCTAAGTATCCTAATCACGTGTACAACCTTAAGAAGGCTCTTTATGGGTTGAAGCAAGCTCCACGCGCGTGGTATGATTTATTGTCATAATTCCTCATTACGCAAGGCTTCGCTAAAGGCGAAGTGGATCCCATGTTGTTCATTCAGAAACGAGGTAAAGATATGATTATGGTACAAATATATGTTTATGATATTATATTTGCTGCCTCGACCCAAACCTTATCGGATGAGTTTGGGACACTCATGTCTTCCAAGTTTAAGATGTCAATGATGGGCAAGATATCATTTTTCTTAGGTCTTCAGTTATCTCACAGTCCTAGAGGTATCTTTATCAATCAATCCAAGTATGCCCTTGAATCGCTAAAGAAATATAAGATGGAATCTTGCGACCCCATGGATACTCCAATGGTGGAAAGAACTAAGCTAGATGTAGATCCAAATGGGATTGCTATTGATCCAACACTTTATCTTGGAATGATCGGTACCCTTCTGTATATCCCAGTTAGTCGACCTGATCTTCAATTTGCTATATGTATGTGTGCTCGGTATCAAACTAGGCCTACTGAAATACACTTAGCTACTTTTAAACGGATCTTTCGGTATATTAAAGGAACCGTTAATCGGGGACTTTGGTATTCGAAGGACTCTTCAATTGCATTAATGGCATATGCAGATGCGGATCAAACGGGGTTGTCAAGATACAAGGCGTAGCACAAGTGGAACTTTCTAACTACTAGGAGATCGACTAATCAATTGGGCATCAAAAAGGAAGAAAAACACTGCAATTTCAAGTACGGAGGCAGAGTCCATAACTATGTCTGGTTGCTGTGCTCAAATTATCTAGATGAGATCACAATTAACCGACTATGGTCTAGGTTTCAACAAAATTCCGATGTACTGTGACAACCAAAGTGCAATTGCCTTATGCTGCAACAACGTTCAATTCTTCTGGTCGAAGCATATGGACATTCGCTACCACTTTATCAAGGACCAAGTGGAAAATGGAGTGATCGAGCTTTACTTTGTCAAATCTGAGTATCAGTTGGTAGAAATTTTCACGAAGGCTTTAGATCGCGCTCGAATTGAATTTTTGCCCGACAAGCTAGGATTGAGAACTTTCTCGCCCGAGACTCTAAAGGAATTGGCAGATGAAGCGAATGAATAGAGATGGTAAACTATTCTCCGTATCCTTGGTGATCATTTGTATATATTGTTTATATTTTTATCCACAAAAGCAAAATACAAAAATATAAAACCATATAAAAACCATAAAAATTGAAAAATTTCGGAAAAATCCATAAATATATTTACTTTATTTTTCAAAGGCATATATTTTGGGACGATAATATTTACGGCTTTAGAAATGTTGATTAATATCGACACGGCGTCATAAATAGAGTTCGTACAAAAGTTGTAAATATTTTAAAACATGCCTATATGGTTTGTAGTTATTTCAGACCGCAACCCACTTTTCATATTAAAGTCAAGTATTTCTTATGAAAGCTTTGGCTGAACAACGGGAATTACTTTTCTCGGGCATGGTTTACTTTATAGCCATGTAAGGGATTGTGTTTACATTATAACACATTCTAACACGGATTTATGTACGCATCAGTGCATTTATTTGTTAAAACGAGAGAAATCTTGTTTTTATGAAGTTATCATCTCCACAAACCGTAGCAATTTACAATCGGTATCTATATACTCGACGATGTGACTACTCAAACGACGACTACAACTCTTTCGATAGAACACGGGTCAACAATTGAGGGGGAGAAATTGTCAAGCATTCAGAATCTTCGATGCCGAAAGTGCCAAGTTCACAAATTGGTGCCAAGACAACGATACCAGTCGTACATGTGGTGTCAATAGATGACTTTAGACGTGATGAGGCGACCAACAGTTGCCGACAAGAACCATGTGACAAAACCACTTTTTCCCCACCCCTAATATAGGACGGATATACATAAGCCACAACACCCTTGAGGTGTCAAAGCTTAAGAAGTAAGCTAAGGCACATGTATTAGCCACTTCAGAAACAAGCTACAACAACAAAACCACTTTCCCTAAAACATTCTCTCGTTTCAACTCATGCAAAACCACCAAACTCTCTCTCTTTCTCTCTAGCTTGCCGTCCCAACTCACACATAAACACCCTCATTTGATAAAATTTAACCACAAAATCTTATGTTATTCACACATATGATGGAAACCTTTTGAAGCTCTATTGATTGGTGGTGATTTTAACATCTAAGGAGGAGATTTGTTGGTGTACTAGGGCTGATTTGCCACAAGGATTTATTGGTGATAGGTGATCTTGAAGTTAGTTTTGATGTACCCCAAGTGTTGTCATCAAAAGTCAAGTTATAATCTTGGTTGGTAAACAAGATCATTCTTCCCATTTTCATTGTTATTTTTGTAAATGTAAATTGTATTTTCTTTCCTAATGTATATGTATATGATGATATATGATGATAAAAATATTGTGTGGGGACCATGTGTTGATAAACTTGGTTAAAAAGATTGAAAACTACATGTAAAAGTGGTAAAATCTTGCTTAAATAAGTAGTCTGTATAAAACAGTAAAATAACTTATTCTAAATTGTTAAAAAGGCATATATGAATTAATATACAGTAATTTATAAGACTTGTACACATGTGAGAGTTGGCCATACAATGGAATCTTTATAATGAGTGAGATATGATCAAAACAATATTGAAGTACAAATCTGAGTAGTCTGTTTTGGACAGACTGTTAGGGACATTTAGAAATAGATTGAGCAGTAGCTAAAACTGAGTTAATTGTAGCAAATAATATTTAGTTTATGTCACCTAAAAATTAGCTTCTATCTCCTTGTAGAACTCAAGATATGGTAAAAATGGTGAAAGTGAAAATAATAATCAGATTTGTAAAATAAAAGTATATAGTATAATATTAGCACTCAAGTAAATATAATATAAAATGTATACTTAAAACCCACTAACTTATATATTACATATAAATAAGTATGTACATTAATAAATAAATGAGACATTTTATAAAAATGGCAATTTGATAAGTTTTATAAGTTATAAAATTATAAACATGAGTTTTACGTCTTTTTCGGCTAAAACTGTAAAATTAACGTTTTCGTCAATTAAAACTTAGATGGCCGGACCCGTCTAATGTAAACTTTTTATAACTCATATACTGATGTTTAAGTACATATTACAAGTAAAAACCTATAAAACCCGAGCTTTATAACATATGGACATTAACGGGCAAAATTAGCCTTATTGGACTATTAATCCAACTAATTTGGCTAAACACTAATGGACTTACTCTTTGGGCTTAACCCACTTGGGCCCAACATATAAGTATAGGGCTGATTTTAAAAGAATAATTGGACTAATATAATGTAATAGGCTTATAATGGGCTTATTGGGCCTTAGCAAGTAAAGAAGTTAAACTAGTATAAAAATTTACCAACACATAACACTATAAGGAGTGAATAAAGATGTACACTCCCACTTGATCATCATCATATTTATAAAATCATCATATATATACATAACTATTATTTTTCTAAAGTCATTGGACAAAAGTCTAAGACCGCGTATTGTTTATATAGGTTTCCGTGATTGAAGCACGTACCATACATCCAAATCGCCGATAACCGCCTTTCCCAATCAAAGTGAGTTCATAGCCTTGCACTCTTTTAAATGTTTTTATGAAATGTTTTATAAACCCGCGAGGGAGATAACATGTTAGTTTCAATAAAATAGGACACCAGTTGTCCCGATTGTTTGCTTATTGGTTTGGACCCGAATGATTATATGACCCGATGAATGATTATATGACCCGATGAATGATTATATGACCCGAAGAATGAAACCAAATGGATTATTATTAGTTAGGTTATGTCACTAAAAGTACCATTAGCATGAATTTATCACTACTGGGATTTGGTAGACGCTTATGCATATAATAGTACTATTTAGGGAAGATCACCCCAGTTCTCGCCTTAACGGTTGATCCCCGTCGTCCCACATTGATTGGTAAGTGAATTTATGTATGAGAAGATTTATATAAGCGTGATTATTTTGACGACACGTTGTTTTAGATGGGCAAACGAGTTTCGGGTTAGCTACCCGTTGTTTGTTATAGTAAGATAGCAATGTCATGCGGCTTATAATAATCCAAATAACGAAAATAGCACATTGAATTACAATATATTGCCTGACTAGCAATACAAGGTCTTATTATTGATATTATGTTCGTGTTTTGGTTACATAACCATATTCATATAACGGTTTTTATTTAACTCTATACAACCTTATAAAATGTATTGTATGATGTTTTTACGACATTGGTTCGTATAATGGTTTTGAAGGCAAAAGCCTATAGTATGATTTACAACAAAGATTTGTATAAAATTTTTTTGGCTTATTTTATAGCCTACAACAAAGAATTGTACAAAATGATTTTTGGTAATAAATCTTATACCGATGATATATTAATGGATTTCATTAAACTCTATGAATTCACTCGGTGTTTTCGCCGACCTTTTCTTTTAACATGTTTTATCTCAGGTACTTGAAGGTAATTCTCGAGAAGACGACAAGAATTCATGGCCCGCACTTAAATAACAAATTCCATTCAAATGCTTTGTAAAATTGTATGAAATAATATGACTTGGGACCTATATAAATTTGATATTCATGAATGGAAAATGCTTTATTATTAAACGACGCGATTTTAAGCGTTGTCTATGATTTGAGTAATGTGCTATCCCGTAACACCAACGACTCTTCTGCTGAACTAAAGTATGAATATTTGGGGGTGTTACTGTTTGGTACCAGAGCTCTCGTTATAGAGAACGAAATATTTTTAAAACCAAGGTTTTGAATAAAACATTTCAAAATCTTTTAACCATAAATATTTTTAAATAAATATTTTTAAACAAATATTTCTAAATAAATATTTTGAATAAAATGTTTAAAAATATTTTGACTATAACAGTGCCGAAGAATTCCGAGTTACCGACAAGGCCAGACTGAGAAGTGTTATTTTAATATATATATATATATATATATATATATATATATATATATATATATATATATATATATATATATATATATATATATATATATATATATATATATATATATATATATATGTATATATGTATATATATATATATATATATATATATATATATATATATATATATATATATATATATATATATATATATATAAAACTTGTATTATATATATATATATATATATATATATATATATGTTGTAATTTGATTACATGATTGTTTGGTGATTATTGTAGTATTTATACGAGATATTTACAAACGTTAGATTGTCACAAGAAACCCTAACTCCCCTTAGCAAATCAATCGAAGCTATTCCCATAGGAATTCTAGCTATTCTAGATCTAAACCAAGTTGTGGATGTTTATGATCCCAACGAAATGGTTGATATTCGTAGGAATATTGATAGTAGTTGATTATGATCTTGAAGAAGAATTGGCGAGATTAAATATGATATCGATGTCATGACGATCTTTTCTTATAGAGTGGGGTTTGACAAAACCTTACCACCTAGAAAGGTGTCATCTGATTCGGTGTCACCCAATTCTTAAATTTGAAATCGAAAGGGTGTATGTTGCACTTGAGGCTGTCATTGGAACCATTACCCAAAAGCCTCATGCCACTAGTACCTTTCCGAGAAGTCCTAATTGAATGTGTGAGTCATTTCATACTAGTGACTCATTTGATAACTATTGTTGTAAGAGCTATAGGATTGGAAATTAAGTGTTGTTCATATCAAGCTTTTATTGCCCTATTAAGGTCTAAGAATAAGGTTGAAAGTATTGAAGAATGAAGTAGGATATCGCATTGAGTATGATTTGGTTGAAATTTGAATGAATTAAAAATTTAACTCGTATGGAATATGAGATTGTTAAGAGGAAGTCGTTAAGTCCTCTGATTGAATTATAAGGTTTTAAATGATTGTTGGTTCGTGTTAAGGGTTGTTCCTAGGCCATTGTTCAATGACGAGGATGCCCAGTGTCCAAGAAATAAATTGAATAAATCTTCTTCTGAATTGGGACCGATGGATCCTCTAGGACAGGTGGAACACTTAATGACTCTTGTAGATTAGTATTCATTGTGGTATCTTTTAAAAATCCATAACTTAACTAGAATTGTATGACATAGTGACACATATTGTGTTACGGTACAATTTTTGACTTGTTTGTGATTAATGAAAAGGTCTATTTGATTTTTAAATCCTACATGTATCGATGTTATTTATCTTTTATTGCTTCATCCTAATATTCGTATTAGTGATGCAACCATTGAACAAGTAGTCATTTCGGATAGAGTTGCGTTGTAGATTCTTCTCTTTGTATTCCGGAGTGCCATCGAGGTCATGAACCTCATGATTAATTGGCTAAGCTCATTTCCTATCATATTGTAGTTAGTTCCGAGTGAACAACTTTTCATCACTCTTTTTTTGCAGATCACTCATTGATTTTATAAGATACAATAGTATCCCTTGAGAAAAATTGAATTTTCATCACCGTAAGGATTATTTAAAGTGAGACTTATAAGTAATCGTTATCGAAATAAAGTTGTTTATTAAACACTTTGGAAAGCTTAATTGTTTCCCATAACAAAGAACATCTCTGTAAATTCATTTTGAATTAAGCATGAGTATATATATTTTAAACATGATGGAAAAGTCTTGACGAACTGAGTATTGCATCGTTAATCCTAAAATTGTATATACATCCGCGCCTACGTACAATTTGGAAGGGACCATGCAAGGATGATTAGTAGTCACCATGAGATTGTTAATAAACATTACATTTTCTTTGCAATTGTGGAAAATTGAATTTTTATGAGATCTGCAAGAAGTGCAAAATAGGGACATATTGTTAGAGACACCTACATATGTGCCCGTACTATTTATTCTTCTGAATCGAATTTAATCATCTGTGGAAATTGTCTTAATTGACAACTGACATCCCCTCCTTGTCCAATTCTCTCGTGGTGAGATTCTTTGGAAAAGTATCTAATTACCGAGTGTTGATACCCGACTGGATGTATCGACGTTCCTATCATTTCTTTTGATTTGATTTCATTTGAATGACCTGGGTAATGATCCGAGGAGCTTTCGAATGCGTACTCAAATCATGAAAACATGGGATATATCCATGTTCGTTAATATTTTCGTTTGTATCTGATTTGAAATTCTCTCGCTTAAATCATGCGTTGACCTTACTCTTTTTAAGGTTAGTTATGTCTCCAGATATCCTTGAATAGTGAAGGATTACGAGTTATTATTAGTCTTTTGAGAAGTTCACATCTTATCAATGGTGACGAAACTAGAAAGTTGATAGTGCCAGTAGAATGGATTGATTGATTATGACATGACGACATTGTCTTAATTGATGGGACCTCGAGTAGAATTCTCCTAAAAGATAAGATGTTGATTATCAAAAGTGATCTAAATAATTCTTGATGGATCTTGTAATCTAGAAATAACTTAATGTAAATGTATTAAAAGATGTTTCTGTTATTTGAAACTTTAGGAGGTATTTGTTGACGAATTACCTAGACTTTCGCCATTAAGGCAAGTTGAATTTGGTATTGATTATATTCCCGATGCTGCACCCGTGGCGTGTGGACTGTACTTCAGCACCATCTGAATCAAAAGTGTTACCGTACAACTGAGAGAGTTGTCGGAGAAAGCTTTTATTCTACCAAGCTCGTCATTATGAAGAGCTATGGTGTTATCATTCCTTATATTTATTGATTAGCGTAAACTAAGTAAATTGACGATCGAAATCGACATCCATAACCCAAGATGATAGATTTGTTCGATCATTTACAAGGTTCTAGCGTATATTCAAAAATTTGATCCATGGCATGGTTATCATCAACTTCGCGTCCGCAAAGAAGATTATCTATTCCAATCATTACAATCAGAACTTGTAATGAACATTGCGAGTTTCATATTATGTCGTTTGGATTGACCAATGCATATGTAGCATCCATAAATTTGGTGAATCACGTGTGTAGGCTGTAATTTGATAAATTCATGATTGTGATCATTAAGGACCATTTGTTTGTTCATAAGAATAAGAAGAAGTTAGTAATCATTTGTAGACTTCCCTGCAGTGGCCGAGCAATGAAAACCTGTACCTTGAGTATTTAACATATGATTTAAGGCTTAATCCTTTACATTATTTGACCGTGTAATTTATGATGGTAAGATATATATTGACTCTTCGAAGATTAGAGCCATTAAGGTTTTGGGTTATACCAAAAAGAAAGTGCAAAAATGTTTTGACAAATATTTATCAAAGGATTTTTAAAGAATCATTTCCTTATACCCAAATCATTTAACTAAACTCCTTTAGGGGTAAATGTTTGTGTATACCTCAAGACAACCTAAGAGGGATTGAGGAAACCATTTAAACCATGACTTGGAATCTGAAACGACAATTTCTACTTTTCAACTAAGAAAATTTTGACCAAAGTATAAACAAGGATTTTTTTTCAAACATTTACGGATCTTATTAATTATTTTCGATAAATCTATAAAAATCGAGTTAATTAAATTCGAATTTATTTTTTTACATTTTTCTATAAGTGGAGGACTGATAAACTTAAAATTTTTTACGTTTACGTTTCATAAAATTTAATATTTATTATTTAATTACTTGTAATAATTATCGACGCTTTAGACGTCGGATTGAGTAAAACTGATAAAAATAATAGTTGAGACGAAACTAAAACTTAGAAAATATGAAGAAAGAATTTCTGAGTGAATTGTGGTCATGATAATTATTTCACCAGGAAAGGTGAATGTAGATACCGACACATTATATAGAAAGGATAAAGAATCGATTAGGATGTATTCCTTAGTAATGATTGTGCAAAATAATTTGGCTGAACAATTTAAAAATAGATGATGCTTGTAAAAAGGATAATATAGATAATAAAAGGGGTTTGCGGCTAATGTGAACCATTAAAACTGAGAAGCCTATGGCGTTGAATGTATAAAAGGCCGCTTGTGGTTGCCTAAATATGGAGGATTTCGAGATTTAGTCATATTAGAATCTCATAAGATTAAGTATTCTATTCATGCCGTTTATGATTTAATGTATCTTTATCTGAAGAAGTTGTACTGATGGCAAAATATGAAGGCGCACATCGCCTCATACATTAGTAAACATTTAAATATTGCAAAGGTCATCATCTGAGTTTGATTCGTTTTGGGTCATCGTCGACAGACTGACCAAATCTGCTAATATCATTCCTGTTAATGATAGATTCTCGATGAAGAAATTGACTCTTTTGTATTTAAAGGAGTTGTGTAAACATAGTGTGTCTGTATCGATCATCTCTATCAAGATCCTCGCTTCGCATCGAATTTCTAGAGATTTTCTCAGAAGTCATTGGGAACGAACCTTGATGAGAGTACTGTTTACCACCCCAATCGAAGGGACGAGGTAAAGTAACGATACAAAATACTAGAAGTGTTCTTTTATGCTTGAATGATTGATCTTTGGTAATAAACCGTAAAATCGCTTTCCTTTGGAGAGATTATCATTGAAAATTTTCGTATTAGGATCGAGATTGATTCTTGTGAGGATCTATATGAGAGCATCTGTAAACAGGAGATGGGATGAAGACACCCGACATACACCCATTGTGAGTTGGACATGTCTTTTAGGTTTAAGGTTTCCTTTGGTGACAAACCTAACCTTACAAAATACCCGACCCACGAGACCCGAAATGATTGTTGAAATTAGGATCTGATTATTGACTGCCAGTAACGGGCAGGAGGTTATGTGAATATGAAATGTAAATCTTGAAGTGCACGATGGGTAGCGAAGTTATGCCAAAAATTTTCACCATGGAAAAGTGAATTGATGATCTGAAAGATCATGGGAAATAAGTCCCCGTTGTATGGGACCATTGAGATAATGTAAAAGTTGGTTTGAAAGGCATATAAGCTGGATCTACCCTAGGACTTCAAGGGCTGCGTGAATTACGTTTCGTATATTGAACTTGATAAAATGTCTATCAAGTGAAAATATGATTGTTTCTTAGTAAAGTTTAGATCGGCGAAAAGTTGCATTCATCAAAAACCCGTGAACATCATCTATAGAGAAAGTAAGTCAACTTAAGCTTGATCTTATTCCTGTAGTTATGTTTGATGAAACTCGCGTATTGTAATGGATTACACTTGTGAGAAAAGACCGAATGTGGAGGAAATACCCACATGGCTCTAACTCTATAAGAAGCGAGTAGTACGATAAATTGATCTTTGAGGACAAAGATCATGTTTAGGGGTAAATGTTGTGACAATCCGTCAATTTATGGTCGATATTTTATTCTCAAGTATTATTTAAAAACATTATTTTAATGTTATATTATGAACTCACTCATTTTTGGGAAGAAATTTGGGTTTACGTCTTGAAGTAGCATCGACTACGTCTAAACCGGAGGACTCTGCGTTACGTGCTTACGTTTACATACACCGTCTTTGGAGAAAGTCCGACACTTCAGGAAATAAATTTATCCGTAAATATTATTTTGGAATTTTAAATTTGTGTTGGTTCATAAACTCACAAATTTACGAGAAGAGATTAGGACTTATGTGCATAATTTAACGTCCTTTACGACTAAACCGGAAACCCTAGGTTTACGTATTTACGTTTTTGAACTCCGTTTTTGATGAGACAATTTTTATTAGATTCGTTTTGTGCCGTTGATTCATAATTTATAAAAACGTTTTTCGTAAAACGACCTGAGGGCACGCAAATCGAGGAAACTAGAATCGAGGAGTACCCGTAAATAAATGGGGATGAGACAAAACCACTTTTTCCCCACCCCCAATATGGGACAGCTAGAACAACAAAACCACCTTCCCTAAACCATTCTCTCATTTCAACTCATGCAAAACCACCAAACTCTCTCTCTTTCTCTCTAGCTTACCGTCCCAACTCACACATAAACACCCTCATTTGATAAAATTTAACCACAAAATCTTATGTTATTCACACATATGATGGAAACCTATTGAAGTTCTATGGTTGGTGGTGATTTTAACATCCTAGGAGGAGATTTGTTGGTGTCCTAGGGCTGATTTTCCACAAGGAGTTCTTGGTGATAGGCGATCTTGAAGTTAGTTTTGGTGTACCCCAAGTGTTGTCATCGAAAGTCAAGTTATAATCTTGGTTGGTAAACAAGATCATCCTTCCCATTCTCATTGTTATTTTTGTAGATGTAAATTGTATTTTCTTTCCTAATGTATATTTATATGATGATATATGATGATAAAAATATTGTGTAGGGACCATGTGTTGATAAACTTGGTTAAAAAGATTGAAAACTACATGTAAAAGTGGTAAAATCTTGCTTAAATAAGTAGGCTGTATAAAACAGTAAAGAAACTTATGTTAAATTGTTAAAATGGCACAGATGAAATAATATACATTACGTTATAAGACTTGTACACATATGAGAGTTGGCCATACAATGGAATCTTTATAATGAGTGAGATATGATCAAAACAATATTGAAGTACAAATCTGAGTAGTCTGTTTTGGACAGACTGTTAAGAATACTTAGAGATAGATTGAGCAGTAGCTAAAACTGAGTTAATTGTATCACATAATATATAGTTTATGTCACCCAAAAATGAGATTCTATCTCCCTGTAGAACTCAAGATATGGTAAAAATGGTGAAAGTGAAAATAATAATCAGATTTGTAAAATAAAAGTATATAGTATAATATTAGCACTCAAGTAAATATAATATAAAATGAATACTTAAAACCCACTAACTTATATATTACAAATAAATAAGTATGTACATTAATAAATAAATGAGACATTTTATAAAAATGGCAATTTGATAAGTTTTATAAGTTATAAAACTATAAACATGAGTTTTACGTCTTTTTCGGCTAAAACCGTAAAATTAACGTTTTCGTCAATTAAAATAGATGGTCGGACCCGTCTAATGTAAACTTTTTATAACTCATATACTGATGTATAAGTACATATTATAAGTAAAAACTGATAAAACCCGAGCTTTATAACATATGGACATTAACGTGCCAAATTAGCCTTATTGGACTATTAATCCAACTAATTTGGCTAAACACTAATGGACTTACTCTTTTGGCTTAACCCGCTTGGGCCCAACATGTAAGTATAGGGATGATGTTTAAAAAATAATTGGACTAATATAATGTAATGGGCTTATAATGGGCTTATTGGGCCTTAACAAGTAAAGAAGTTAAACTAGTGAAACTAGTATAAAAATTTACCAACACATAACACTATAATGAGTGAATAAAGATGTAAATCCCACTTGATCATCATCATATTTATAAAATCATCATATATATACATAGCTATTATTTTTATAAATTCATTGGACAAAAGTCTAAGATCGCGTATTATTTATATAGGTTTCCGTGATTGAAGCACGTACCGTACATCCAAATCGCCGATAACCGCCTTTCCCAATCAACATGAGTTCATAGCCTCGCACTCTTTTAAATGTTTTTATGAAATGTTTTATAAACCCGCGAGGGAGATAACATGTTAGTTTTAATAAAATAGGACATCAGTTGTCCCGATTGTTTGCTTATTGGTTTGGACACGAATGATTATATGACCTGATGAATGATTATATGACCCGATAAATGATTATATGACCCGATGAATGATTATATGCCCCGACGAATGAAACCAAATGGATTATTATTAGTTAGGTTATGTCACTAAAAGTCCCATTAGCATGAATTGTTAACTACCGGGATTTGGTAGACGCTTATGCATATATTAGTCTTATTTGGGGAAGATCACCCCAGTTCGCGCCTTGACGGTTGATCCCCGTCGTGCCACATTAATTGGTAAGCGAATTTATGTATTAGAAGATTTATATAAGCGTGATTATTGTGACAACACGCTGTTTTAGATGGGAAAATGAGTTTCGGGTTAGTTACCCGTTGTTTCTTATAGTAAGGTAGGAATGTCATGCGGTGATGTAGGAAAATCGAACACGTTTTAGGAAAAAACGCGTATGAGTGGCAAGTATTAAGTCATAAGTTTTAGGAAAAACGCAAAACCGAATAAATGCGGGTTCGTTCTCGAAGGAGGTGTGTGTATTAAGTGCCAATTATATTAAATCAAGAGTTTGGATTAGCGACGTTTTTGGGTTAAGAGAAAAAAATTGAATACGAGCTACGATTACGATTACACTACGACGTAATGACGTAAAACGCGAACGTAAATACGTAAAACGTGACAAAATTAAAAATTAAAACTAAAAATTAATTAAAAATTACTAAGTCTAAAATAATATAAATAAGAATAAAAACCCAACAAATATATTTTAATTTTATTAATTAAATATTTTTTTTAAATGCTAATTAAAGCCCTAAAATTAAATATAATTAAGAAAAAGCCCAAAATATTATTTTATTGAACAAATAACTCACTTATATTATTTAAAGACTGAAAAGTATTTTTCCTATATTTTCAAAACTATTTTTCTATTTTCTAAAACACTAAAAACTATTTTTAAACTAAAATAATGATTAAAAATATTAAAATAATGCTAAAAATAATTTGACAATTTTAAAAATCCTAAATTATACTAATGAACAGTAGAAAAATGAAAAAGTTTGAAAAAAGTAAAATTTTTGACTAAAAGAAAAAATAGGTTATAATTAAACCTATTTAAACTTAAATTAATTCTAAAAATTAATTAAAAGGTGAACAGTAAAATATTTTTAAACTAAAAATCTTAAGCTAATTTTATGAATCTAAGAAAAATTTTACAACTGAAAAATACCAAATTTTTGCACTAGAAGACAAAAACAGTGAATTAAAAAGTAATTTAAATTGCAATTAAATCTAAAAAAAATACTAAATGAACAGTAAACAGAAAATAAACTTAATAGAAAATCAGAATTCAAATAAGAAAAATAAAAAAATTGAAATCACTGAAAAAGTCCTAAAATGGACCACTAAAGACAAAAATGTAAAAAGATGATAATGACACTTGGACTGATTTTGTCCAGTAGCTAAGCAGGGGGAACTTTAACACTGGCAGTGGGAACTTGGTTCCCACTGATAGAGCAAAAAAACGGGTCTGGTGACTGATTAGCTTTGTTGCTTGATTTTTCTTGAACAATGGGGCACCCCTACACTCAGTGGAGTGTAGGGAGTCTAGCAATGCAGTAAAAACACAAACTCCAAAACAAAAATCACCCACAAATGGCCAAGTTCAGTTGCTGATATGGCTGTTATGGTCTGATGGGATGCTTGCTGATGTGTTTAGCAAATGGGTGAGTTTTGGGTTGACCAAAACTCACTCTCTTGACTCACAAACTACTATGAACCAAGTCCCAACCCTAGGCATACACCATATCTAGCAGATTACAAAGAAAGGGGGTCAATTAACACTAAAACAAGCAGTTAAGATGACTAACTGATTTTTAGCTAGTATTATCCAAACATGAACACAAAAATTGATTTAAAACCTATCAAACTGAAACCAATGACAAAGATAAACTACCACTATCAATTACAAGTGTGTCTAGGTGGATTATCAACCACAAGCTTGTCAAACATTTGGCTTAAACCCTTATCCCAAACACCCCTTGAATTTCTGAAAATGGACTTAACAAAGAACCATGGAGCAAATCTTGGACAAACTGATATTAACCTATCTAGACATGCATATTAAACATAAACAAGCCTAATTCAAAGCTTAAACTAACATGAAACTAGCAAACACACAAAACCATAAGACTTCTCATAAAACTCAAAAAATAGAAGCAGGGTTCAAGCCAAAAACTACATGGCTGATGCCTTCTGCTAGGTCTTTCTTGGGCTTATGAAAGGCTCATGAAAATGTAAAGATGGCTTGTTGGAGGAATCCAAGGTGGACCCTAAGCCTGGATATCTTCAAAAGTAGTAAAATAAGAAATGAATGCAAATGAGAAGGTTGAAATGATGAGATTTCTTGCTTCTTAATCCTGCACAACCATAACCAACAGAAAACAAGTTCAAGTATCAAAAGCTACAAGCTGTTAGCTTGTAGCTTATGATACAGTAAGATGTAATTAGAAAAATAAAACTCATAAAACTGATTTTTTTTGAAAAAAAACAACTTGAAACCAAATTTACTTGAAACCTTATGAATCAAACTGATTGTGAACAACTCTAAACAACAAACCAAGATCTTTGATTCCACTTTCACTTCATCATTGAGCTTGGTTTTGTGTTTCATGAAAAATCTTTAAAGGAACAAAAACGTTTCTTGACAAAACTTTGGTAATCTTAAAAGCTAAATTTCCATCACAAGTAACCTTAACTTAATTTAAAATGCAGAAATAAAGGAACTCAGTTTACAATATGGATTTTAAATACTTTAACTATTCGTTATAAAAAAAGATATTACAAAACTGGAACCAAGAATACATGTCACAGGCGACATGTATTTATACTACCCAATGGAAAATACTAGAAGCTAAATAAAATAATACAATGTGTAATAAACCCTAAACCCTAATCTACTGAAAGCCAAAATTTGCCCTTGGAAGTCTTGGTCAAATCATCCCATGTGATGTAGCCAGGTGGAATCTTCAATCTTGATCGTTTATCTACTCTTTGGGAGCAAGAAAACCCTTTGGGAACGTTGGATTTCTGTGAGATTCGAATATTGCCATTTTAGGTTGAGCAGGGGAACCATCGGGGTCCCATTTGGGCCACGGGTAGGGAAAAGTGAAGGTGGGTTTAGGATTAGGTTATGGTAAATTAGGATTCTGGAGTTGATTATCACAAACCCCCTTGATTTGATGATAATTAGGTTTTAGGGTTCTTGATGATGGGGTGATTAGCAGTAGGGGGTTTAATCCGTTTAAGGGTAATTAGGTTTTAAAATGTGTGTTTGCCACAAAAAAAGGTTAATAAATAATATGTTAAAAGGTTTGTGGGTGGAATCTGATGTGGAGGGTCAAAGTGAGGTGGTGGGAGTTGATTGGTGGAGGATCTGACGTGTCACTAGCTTGTTGGTGGTGTGGAGAATGGTTGTCTGGCAAGTATAACCCCCCATGTTACCAGATGTTGCTAAATCAAGTTTCAAACAGCCAAGGGTAATTTCCTTTGTAATATAAGTTTCCATCTTTTCATTTTGGCCACTAAACTTTTGGCAAAATAAATCCAAGGGCTTTTTATGTGTAATTGCATTCTTCTAGGGCCATAATGGTATTTTCTTGAAACTTAAGGACCAATCTTGTAATAAAAGAGATTTACAAGGGTCAAAAGTGACAAGTCTTCAAAAGTTGAGGGACCAATCTTGCCAATTCTTCAAACTTCTAGGACTTCAATGGAAAATCATGATTCGGGTCCAGTTCCTTGTGCGGCTTCGTTTACCGTGTTCGTTTTTGCTTGATTCTTGTAATCTTTTGGTGAATTCCCGATATCCGTACCTAAAATACACAATGAACAAACACAAGCATATATTTGGGTATTTTGATGATATTTTAAGCGTTTTAAGCCTGATTTGAACGATGAGACTATGTATAATTACAGTCTCATCACTCCCCCTTACTAAACCATTGCCGTGTCCCCACGCAATGCTAGAATTAAGTATCATAGCACTTCCAAAATTCATCTTATGATGACTTTTATTGAAGACATAAACTTAAATAAACCACTACACGTGTTTTAGACATAATGTATTGTTTTCATCACGATTAAGTGACTTTTGGGATCATAGAACAAGAACACGTGAATGCTTCGTTAGAAATAATTTCTTCGTCCTCGATTTTCACCCAATTCCATGCTAAGCATGTAACGAGATCATTGTTATTATAAGTTAGCAAACGATCATATCTCATGAGTGTTAATTACGAACCTAAACTCCCTTATTCCTACTTGGTATCTCTTATATTTTATTTTGTCTTAATGATCACGAGGATACATCATTGACTTATGCGTGAATACAGATTAAGTCTAAAAATAGAGTCTTAACGGTGTAACCAAAATCATTAAATTAATAATTCATCCTAATAGAAAACGATGTCAAAAAATTAAGTCAACAAGAAGGATCGAAAAATACGGTTTTATAACGGTTTTGAACATGAGACTTATTACCAAGACTTTTATACGCCCCCTAACGGAAGGGCCTTATTATCATAGGTTTACCTCCATCTTTTATTCAACTCCGCCATGGAGCTTTTATTATGACTTCAGTCTTGCCTTGCCTTTTATTATCCGCCTCATCGGTGGTTTTATTAGCCAAAGACGTATATCCTCATGCTAAAGCGAATTTTGGATCTCTAAAGCTTCAAAGATTAAGGCTTGATTCACTTTCAATTTGGGCATAGATTTTTCGGCCTTGTGAGCTTCAAATTTTTGCTTAATTTAGGTGAGCACTTGAAATCTTATTATTAGATGAAGCTTTCGATTATTCGGGTGCCAATACTTCAAAACCGTGACGCTGGCGATACCTTAATGTTTTCCCAATTTAATTACATGGAAGTTACTAAAACAAATTAGAAACCAACAATAGTGACTAAACCGCTAAATCAATATTTATTAACAATTTATTATACAAAAGCGTGGGGAGAATAAGCTAATAATTACTACACATGAGATCGTGACGATTACGAGACTTATAAATAACTCTATCATTTCTCGTCCTCATTTAAGAGACTTAGCCAAAAAAGTTAAGGAATCGAAGCTAAGTGCTCAACATGCACGGTCGAGTCAAAAATTACTCTTATTCTCACCATCGGAAAACCTACATTCGTGTCTTAAACACTTATGAATAACAAGAAAAAATTTAAAATTTGGCCATTTTTAGCCTTATTTTGCATAAAACGATAACAAAAAGATGAAAATTGGATTGCATGTTGACGTGAGCAAGGTGAAGTATCTACTCACCCCCCATACTAAAACTAAACATTGTCCTCAATGTTTCGAGTCTAGGGTGTAAACACCCCCATACTAGAGACGTAGTCTAATGCTTAATCTCGAGCATAGATAGGGTAAAACGAATAACCTAAAAGCCGTTTATGAATTATGCTAATAAGATAAACGTTAGAACATAAAAGGATATCATCGGATATCGGAATCACCAAAGGCAACGATCGAAGCTCGAGTGATCCATAAAACGAACACGAGAGGCTTCAATGATGACGATGAACCTAATAAATCACAATCACAAACAACCACGGAACAAAGGTTGGAAGAGCACAAGTCCCCTCGTTACATTAACTAATAAAGCGATAATATTTACAAGAATAAGCATGAGAATCCCCCACGAGGCACCTTGTTTTTGATAACCGAGTCAAAAGCTCGACTCGAATCCCCATAAATGTGATCATTTAGGGATAATCATGGTAAGGTCATTTTTGGTGGGGCTTACATGATAAACAATGCCCAAAAGTACATGGAGTACTATAAAAACCCAATAGACGTATACCGGGGTCAAAGATAGCGTCCTCGTTTTCGGATGAAAGACGAAACAACGCTACTTTAACCGAAGCCGAAACCCTAAAAGGGGTAGAAGAAAAGAGATGAGAAGTAGAAAGGTGGGGCAATGGGTAAGTCACTAAAATGAGCTACTCGAGGTAGACTCACACCAAGCAAATAGATAAGTTTTCCATTTATTGCATCAGTGGAAGACCGAGATTTCCCTTTACAAGCAATACCGGGATCGTAAATCTCGTCCTCGATGGAGAAATGTGAGGGAACATAAGGGGCTTCCCCCACACTAAAACCACACCAACCGTCATCAAAAGGAGTAGACGAGGTGGTAGCACTCAAACAACGTGGTGATGACGGAGTTAAACTTGTAGAAAAATCTTTTAAAACATTTTTAAAATCTTTTCCTTTTTCATCATTTTTATACTCTTTATGAAAACCCGATTTGATAATGTCGAAAATATTTGGCATGTCAAATTCAAAATTAGTCGCGCTAAAAGTCCTCACATTTAAGTCTTTGGTGGGAGGGGGTGGCGGATTATATAAGTTCTCAAAACGTTTATCAATAAAGAACACCGCCCCCTCAGGGTCAACATATTCGTCATCCTGGTGAACGTCGATCTCATCGATTTCTTCATCAAAGATAGGCTTGTCAAACCAAGGTTTGTCATTCCCCTCCTTGAGTATCTTAGAAACTCTCTCGAAAAGATCACGATCAAGCACGAAACCATCATCCATTTGTGGGGATTGTTGATAAGTTAAATCCTCACGAATGTGGTAAACGCAATTCTCATTTGAGGAGTGTTGATTAGGTAACTCCTCGAGAATTGGATTTTCGTTGGTCACATGAGTTGGTTCGTCATCGAAAATAAGACGTTCCAACTCATTTAGTTCATCCTCGATTTTGGAAAGATCGACCTCACTCGTAGGTGGAAGTGGAGGCAAAAGAGCTAGCTCTCGTTCAATGATTTCCTCAATCTCGGGATCAAAATCGTAATCATCGTACTTCACATGAGAAGAGGTCTTTTTAGGAGAATCCTTAAAAATGGCATGTGGATTTCGAAGTACGTGATCAATCTCGGTAAAATCGCCATCGTCATCATCAAAAAAATAGTCGATGTGAGCACTCACAACCATGGTCTTACAAGTCGAATGACTATGCTTAGGTGACTTT
The DNA here is from genome assembly GCA_025667525.1 of Glebionis coronaria. Taxonomy (NCBI): domain Eukaryota; kingdom Viridiplantae; phylum Streptophyta; class Magnoliopsida; order Asterales; family Asteraceae; genus Glebionis; species Glebionis coronaria. Next base: position 71,552,269 of record CM046874.1, read on the forward strand.
TCTAAAACAAGAGGATCGATGTCGATAAAACCTTTAGCCTCAACGGGTGTTGGGCTAGGCAAAGGAGGCACGTCGATGGAGTTAGAAGTTGAAACCTCAAAGACGTGGTCCTTCGAAGGTGGTGAAGACGAGTTCATTTTGGTCATTGTCGTGATGGCACTAACGTCGCCCTTCGGAATTGGTATTTCACTTGTTTCATCGAATTCATCCCAAAGTGAATTTTCATTCATAAATTTACACATACCCTTTTGAATTAGGTACACGTATTCTTTATCATTAAAATACTCATCTTTAAAACCGTTCTTCTTAATTTTTTCAAAACATGCATTAAGTCTCATTCTTTCCGCTCAAGTGTACATTTTGAAATCACTAGGTTTTGAAACCTCGGTTTTTCCATTTTCATTAAACACTTGGGATTTACTCGTGAAAAAGTCCATTTTATCCTCCCCATATCTTATAGTAAGTCTCCCCTCGTGAACGTCGATTACGGTTCTAGCCGTCGATAGAAATGGTCGACCGAAAATAATGGGACATTTAGGGTCACACTCGTAATCGGATATAACGAAATCCCCAGAAAAACAAACTTTCCAAATTTGACATAGACATCCTCGGCTATTCCAATTGGTATTAATGGTGTACAATTTGCAAGCTCGATAGTCATGTTCGTGGGGGTAAGATTAGGCAATCTCATCAATTTCCAAAGAGAATGAGGCATGAGATTGATGCTAGCACCTAAATCTGCAAGGGCTAAACATCCCTCAATCTCGGAAAAATCACAAGGTAATAGAAATTGGCCCGGATCCTCTTCCTTTCTCGGCATATGCCTTTTGGGTTTTTTAAGAAGAATCGATGCACAAGTTTCTTCAAGGGTTACTTTCGTAAGGTCAATAAAACTCTCTTTTTGAACCGCGGATGGAATATGAGGTACACGAGGGTGTGCACTCTTTTCCTTGGTCGCCACGTTCACCCCATCGACTTTAGAACAATAAGACGTCTTAGAAGTCGAGGGTTGAGAAGAAGGAACAACTCGAAATCCATCAAGGTTAGGGGTAATCACACGACCTTTCTCACGAGACGAGGCGGCTTTACATTGTTCCTTCGGATTTGCAATGGTGTCACTAGGTAACGAACTCGATGAAGCACCCGAGGACTTGTTCATTATGGCCGAAAACATCTTTTATGTCAATTTGTCCTTGCTCAATCTTCGTGTTTTGCAATTTCAATGTATTAGAAAAGTCGTTTTTCAAAGTACCAATTTCTCCCTCTAATCGTCTCATATTAGCCTCATTCGTTTTCATGTAATTTTGAAAATCGTTTGATGAACTATTTTGATTTGAATTAAAGTTCCCTTGGTTTTGATTGTTTCTTTGAAAATTTCCTTGATTCCCACTTGAAAAATTGTTTCCTTGATTGTTGTTGTTTGAAAAATTCGAGTTTTGATTATTGTCTCGATATTGCCAATTCAAATTCCGACCTTGATTATAACCTTGATATTGATTCAAAAAATTTCCTTGTTGATTATTTCCTTGAAAATTGTTTCGATTTTGATTCGAAAAATTGTTGCCTTGGTTATAATTGCCTTGTTGTGATGGACCCGCGTTATTTTGACTTTGAAAATTGTTGTTTCCATTTAACGCACTCACATTCGACGTTTGGCCATCCGTAGCCGCACACTCGTAATAATTATGAGGTCCACCACAAAATGTACACGACGTCTCAACCGCCTTCACCATTAAGGGAGCGTCTTTCTTTTGCATCTCAACGAGAAAAGACGTAAACACATTCGTAAGCTTGTCGACTTTTGCATCAACTCTCTCAATGTCGTGATTAGAACTACTAACATTGGCGACATTGGCAACACTCGGTGCGTTGCGGAGTTGGTAAACCTTGGATCGGTTTTCGATAATTATCAATGCATCTTTCGGAGTCTTACACAAAAAGTTGCCACCGGCGGCGGAATTCAACGAATCTTGTTCTTGAAAATTAAGACTGTTGTAAAACGTATCGATTTGGTGCAACTCAGAAAAACCATGGTGAGGACATTTCCTAAGCAATTCCATAAAACGATCCCACGCGTCTCTAAAATATTCATTCGGTTTTTGCTCAAATTTCGTAATTTCATTCTTGAAAAACGTTGTCTTAGACGGTGGGAAAAAATAATTAACGAACTTGGATACGAGATCCTTCCACGTAGTTATAGAATTAGGTGGCTCTTTCTCGTACCAATCCTTGGCGGCACCATTGAGCGAGTACGGAAAAAGCATAAGCTTGACGACATCGGTGTCGACGTTCTTAAACTTGCTCGTGGCTAAAAGTCGATCAAAATTCCGAATATGGTCGTGAGGATTATCGGCTTCACGACCTCGAAACTTCGTAGCTTGTATTAACGAAAGCATTCCGCTCTTAATCTCAAAATTCTCCGCTTCGATAGCGGGAATTACGATCGCGTCTCCATAACCTTCGGTGGGTGCTTGGACCAATTCCATCATCGAACGATTGTCGGCCATCTCGTCTAAGGTTTCTTCAACAACGATATTAGGAACGTCGGTTTCTATATATCGTCTACGTCGTCGATTCCTTCGAACACGATTGCGTCGATTCGAAGCATCGCTAGAATTAGAATAATCATTCGATCGAGTGCGCATGCACTAAGCGTAGAATGGGTGGTAGCAAAGAAGATTCTTTTTGCGGTTTTTCAATTTTTCAAATTTTTTTTTTTGGTTTTTGATTGTTTTTTTTTTAATTTTTTGGGTTTTTGAATGTATTACGTAGACTCAAATCTACAAATCTCCCCTTGAATCAATTTCTCGATTAAAGGAGCCTCAAAGAATGAAAACGATCACGTGGAGTGAACGCCTTCGATGACTTTAGAACGTTGGTAGAACACCAAAACGTTCAAGAGGGTTTAATCTTGAAAACAAGCAAATATATTATACGTAGATAATACTTGGGCGGCAAACCCTCGATTAGCCTTATTTCTCAAAACACGCACAAGCAAGCGGGGGAAACGAGGCGGCGCTAAGCACTTAAGAGCCTTTTTCCCTTAGGTCGTGAAATACAACCGCCTTATACCCACCTTATAGTTTGTGTTAATTGAAATTAAGCCTCACGAAAGTATTTATCTATTTTGCCTTTAAACTTTTGCTTTAGATTCGAATACAATGATCGAGTGATGACATCCCGAATCAAGGTTGCGTTTTCACGCTTTTGGAGTACTTGTATATTTATTGTTTTACGTAAGTACAATATAGTAATACATTCACAAGAAAAACGAAAACGATAATGGGATATCTACAATATAGTAAAATGATTGTTGTGTGTTTAATTTAGGAAAACTAAACACGATTTATTTGGATACTATAATATAATAGAGAAAAATAACAAAAATGAGTATGTACGTTATATACGCTTTCCAAAAACTGAAAAGCAAAAACGCACTACTCACAAAAACACGATAATAATAATGGCAACACTAAAAACACCTCCCCAGCAGCGGCGCCAAAAAATTGATGTAGGAAAATCGTACACGTTTTAGGAAAAACGCGTATGAGCGGCAAGTATTAAGTCTTACGTTTTAGGAAAAACGCAAAACCGAATAAATGCGGGTTCATTCTCGAAGGAGGTGTGTGTATTAAGTGCCAATTATATAAAATCAAGAGTTTGGATTAGCGACGTTTTTGGGCTAAGAGAAAAAAATAGAAGACGAGCTACGATTACGATTACACTACGATGTAATGACGTAAAACGCGAACGTAAATACGTAAAACGTGAAAAAATTAAAAATTAAGCCTAAAAATCAATTAAAAATTAAAACTAAGTCTAAAATAATATAAATAAGAATAAAAACATAACAAATATATTTTAAAACCTTTTGTTAATTAAATATTCAATTTTAAATGCTAATTAAAGCCCTAAAATTAAATATAATTAAGAAAAAGCCCAAAATATTATCTTATTGAACAAATAACTCACTTATATTATTTAAAGACTAAAAACTAAATTTTCAAAACTATTTTTCTATTTTTTAAAACACTAAAAACTATTTTTAAACTAAAATAATGATTAAAAATATTAAAATAATGCTACAAATAATTTGACAATTTTAATAATCCTAAATTATACTAATGAACAGTAGAAAATGAAATTTTTTGAAAAAAGTAAAATTTTTCACGAAAAGACAAAACAGTTTATAATTAGACCTATTTAAACTTAAATTAATTCTAAAAATTAATTAAAAGGTGAACAGTAAAATATTTTTAAACTAAAAGTCTTAAACTAATTTTATGAATCTAAGAAAAAATTTAAAACTGAAAAATACCAAATTTTTGCACTAGATGACAAAAACAGTGAATTAACAAGTAATTTAAATTGCAATTAAATCTAAAAAAATACTAAATGAATAGTAAACAGAAAATAAACTTAATAGAAAAATCAGAATTAAAATAAGAAAAATTAAAAAATTGAAATCACTGAAAAGTCCTAAAATGGACCACTAAAGACAAAAATGTAAAAAGATGACAATGACACTTGGACTGATTTTGTCCAGTAGCTAAGCAGGGGGAACTTTAACACTGGTAGTGGGGATAGAGCAAAAAAACAGGTCTGGTGGCTGATTAGGTAGGAAAGCTTTGTTGCTTGATTTTTCTTGAACAATGGGGCACCCCTACACTTAGTGGAGTGTAGGGAGTCTAGCAATGCAGTAAAAACACAAACTCCAAAACAAAAATCACCCACAAATGGCCAAGTTCAGTTGCTGATATGGTTGTTATGGTCTGATGGGATGCTTGCTGATGTGTTTAGCAAATGGGTGAGTTTTGGGTTGACCAAAACTCACTCTCTTGACTCACAAACTACTATGAACCAAGTCCCAACCCTAGGCATACACCATATCTAGCAAATTACAAAGAAAGGGGGTCAATTAACACTAAAATAAGCAGTTAAGGTGACTAACTGATTTTTAGCTAGTATTATCCAATCATGAACACACAAATTGATTTAAAACCTATCAAACTGAAACCAATGACAGAGATAAACTACCACTATCAATTACAAGTGTGTCTAGGTGGATTATCAGCCACAAACTTGTCAAACATTTGGCTTAAACCCTTATCCCAAACACCCCTTGAATTTCTGAAAATGGACTTAACAAAGAACCATGGAGCAAATCTTGGACAAACTGATATTAACCTATCTAGACATGCATATTAAACATAAACAAGCCTAATTCAAAGCTTAAACTAACATGAAACTAGAAAACACACAAAACCATAAGACTTCTCATAAAACTCAAAAAATAGAAGCAGGGTTCAAGCCAAAAACTACATGGCTGATGCCTTCTGCTAGGTCTTTGTTGGGCTTGTGAAAGGCTCATGAAAATGTAAAGATGGCTTGTTGGAGGAATCCAAGGTGGACCCTAAGCCTGAATATTTTCAAAAGTAGTAAAATAAGATGAAGGTCTACGAGATTAATGGCCTATTCTATATCATGGATTTGGTGGATTAGATTGGTTGATTGATTGATAATTAAAGAAGGAAATGAAGGAAAGAGATGAAGGATTAGAGAGAGAAAGGAGAGAAAAGGGGAAATGTAGAGAGAGAAAGAAAAGATGGAAATGATTAATGTGTAAAATGGAATCAACAACCCCTCCTAACATGCTAGGAGGGGATATATATAGCCCACCCTACATGTGGGCTATATGGACCATACATAAAGTAAATAGATCACGAGCCCATTACATAATTATCGTTGGAGCGACCGATCCTTCATAAATACGTAAAAACGTATTTCTAACAATCTCCCCCTAAGGGAGGTCGCTCCAAGAAACAAAGTTCTAAATAGTCTATAACTCGTGATCTATGCTAACTAAGATGTGACCGAGACTTTATTGGGAAAAACGTATTTCCAACAATCTCCCCCTAAGGGAGGTCACATCTTTTTACAAAATCTTAAACCTAGCATCTATGCTTGAGTCTTCGATCTTGTTCTTGTGAATATGCTTGATGTGATCTTTGACTTTAGTCTTGAGCATGTTTCCTTGCCTTGACCTTGTGCATTCTTCACTTGTGATATTTGCCTCTTTGTGACTTCATGTTCCACATACTTATACTTTTAAATTATTGAAAGCTTCAGAGTTTGATACAACGGAAGACTTGACCTTCAGGCTTTCTTGAATTTGTTGAAGTACTAATTGTATGTAGTATAAGCATGTGGTGACGACTTCTTCTGGATTGTACATCGCAATGCCACCTTCTTGTTACGCTGCATAAGACAGTTAGCAACAAAACAATATACACGGATGAAATGGCCTTGAACATTTCATTCTAATTCGGTAGCAATTTACCTCCGGTCGGTGAAGACCGTTGGACGATATTAAATATCGTACTTGTGGCAGGTAGTTTCAATAAAGAACCTCCTTGACAAGATTTCGCGGGTAAACCCGTTCTCTTTACTCGACCGTCCAAAGCTGACTGCGAACGTAAAGAGTGGATCATTTGGATAATATTATCCGCATGATTTGAAGCCATCAATTCATGTTCCTGGAACAAGTGAAGTTCAATTAAGAACCGCACCATCGTTGCTTTCCAGTTGTCACTAGCTTGATTCATATAGAATCTTGCAAGTTACCTACCAAGTGCTGTTTGACGTTAACACTAGAAGGATTTCCACTCGTCACTGTGATCAATACAGAGTCACTCTGAGTGTTCTGGCAAGATCATATGATAATGCGTAGAGGCCTGGAACGAGTTTAAATTCATTTAAGAATTAAACCACTGTTGCTTTCCAGTTATCACAAGTTTGATTCATAAAGAATCGCACAAGTCACCTACCATGAGCTTTTTGATATTCGCTCAAGAAGGATTTCCATCTTCATTGTAAACACTTTCGTATTACTCGGATGTTCAGGCAAGATCATGAAGATTTTGCGTAGGACTCTTAAGATCTTTCTTACTTTTCACAGTGTGTGAAGAAGCAAGGAATAATGAAAGTGTATCCTAATGAGATATTTGACGATCTCAAATGGCTCTAGACTCGATCGTGCATTTTGGATTTTAGTGATCGGAGGCTGGAGAGGAGTGCCACCTTTTCAATACCAATTTATTCGGAGTGAATAAACCAGTAGATAATGTGTTGATCTCCGTGTGATTAAAACAAATACCTTTTGTGAGATATTTGAGTTAGCTGGGAAGGGTTGTGCATTGCATCACTGGGTCCATGATGTCAGTCTTCAATATCAAGAATCATTTAAAAATGATCTCAATAGCATATGAATTGACCCGGTTTCTGCCTAAGGTTGTAAGGAGGGCTTCTTTCTTTACACCCTTTATCTTTACAATTCTTTTTCATTCTTCAACCCCTTCAATGCTTACCAATACGTCATCACTAGCACCTTGTTGTGATTGTTCCAGTGCTAACTTAAGTACTTGGTCGGCATTCAGCTACGTTCACAATCTTTCTCCATCTTTCCTAAGGACTACTATTTCTAGCTATGGAATGTCCTTGGGAAGATTCCTCCGGTTCTAGAGAAATCATTGGACTTTAACCTATCCTACCATCCTTATGTCACCACAATCTTCACCGTCGTGAATAGAGATGTTTTGGGTAAGTGTATGTCACCATGAAATCCATTTTGAAGTGCAAATCCATTTTGCTCCCCCTTAACATATGCTACGATATTCGAAAACATTTCGCACATGTCGGGATGAGCTAACACGTTAAGTCAAACCATTTATGATCATATCCCATATTAAATCACATTTTCTCCCCCATATTAAAAATATTAACCCAATCGATGTTTTTAATATCAATTGATTTAATAGCACTTTAAGAAAATTTGGGAAGAAAAATGTAAATCCAATTATCTTCATGAGGTACACAAGCTCCCCCTCAAATTAATGAGGGTGTACTTGAAACGTAAATTAAATACCTTTTAAACACAAGTGTAAGGTATTTATTACGTGCAAAGATCAGATATAATAATGAATTCACAAGATTAGCAATGTACGAGGTTGGACCTGAATAATGGAGAACAACATATGAAAGAAGCACATGGTTCTTGTTCACGAATGTTGGTCACCTCGTCACGTCCCCGAGAAAATTAATTCTCGTTGTTGAGTCAAAGCTTTCCGGTGAAATGCTTGACTTGATTATGAAAAGCGGGTTGCTATCTGAAATAATAGCAAACCATATGGAGCATGTTTTAAAATCATTTGAACTTCTGCTCGAACTTTATTTACAACCCCGTGTCATTATTGAATGACATTTCTAGGTTCGTAAATATTATCGATTCCAGAAGACATGCTCGTTTTATCAAAACGTTTTTGAACACACAATTTTGAAAGATTTAGAAAAACCTTTTGAGAAATTCTCGAAAAATTGTGTTCAAAGTTTTGAAAAACAATTACTTGAGCTTAAGATGTTGAATATCTTAAAAGCGAGCTCAAGTCCGAGAAGTTGTGAACTTCCCGTTGTTAAGGATAAGTTACCATCGGCGATAAACTTTCCTTTTATCTGAAGGACGAGTCCTAAGCTGACATTTACTTAGAAGTCGTGTTCATGAGCTTGAAAACTTTGACTGTTTTAACGGAAAGCTCATGACCGAGAAAGGTTAATTTCTCGTTACGAGGAAAAGTTCTCTTATTTAAAAGATACACTTTCCTTTCTGAGCTTAAAACTTCGAATGTTTTAATACAAGCTCATGACCGAGAAAGGTGAATTTCTCGTTAAGAGGATAAGTTATCATAAAAGATAAACTTTCCTTTATTTTAAGTTCGAGTTACAGTCTGACATTTAACTGTAAGTCATTGTGCATGAGCTTAAAAACCTCGAATGTTTTTAATTGTAGCTCATGCCCGAGAAAACTTAATTTCTCGTTGTTAGGATAAGTTTATCATCGGCTATAAACTTTCCTTTCTTTGATGAGCGAGTTATAGTCTGTGATGTGACTATAAGTCCTTGTGCATGAGCTTAAAAACTTGGAATGTTTTTGATATAAGCTCATGCCCGAGAAAAATGAATTTCTCGTTTTTAGGATAAGTCATCATCGGGATGAACTTTCCTGTCTTTTGAGATCGAGTTACAGTCTATTATGTGACTGTAAGTCCTTGTGTGCAGCTTAACCATGAATCCCCTGAGACATTTGTTTCTCTGATATCTGCTTCTTCAGCAACCAAACTCTAAGAGTGTCCTTAGTTGAACGGTATACAACGATTGGACCGCTTCGTTCTTTTGGAACATCAACTTTGGTACCTGCAATCTCATTAGGAATTTGCATGCTTTGACGTGGGTTAGCGATATCAATTATAGAAGCACATGGGGGTTCACAGTTGGCTTTACTTGTTTCAGAGGCGACCTGAGTAGATGATTCACTAGTCTTGGCTGGCAAACGTTTCCTTTTATAGAAAACATTAAGTTTAGGCGTAAGTGAAGTATCATCTTTATCAGTTTCCTCCCTAGTAGGCTTAGTAGAATCGGAGACTATCCTAGTTAAAGGGCACTCGTTTCCTACAAGAATGAAAGTTCTACCAGTGGGGCGCCACATTTTACCAAAGGGTTTGATTTTAGCGACCCACTGGGATTTAAGTCTAGCACGGGAGTTCACCTCATTAAGCAATTTTTTGATACAAGCATCATGATTTGCCGTAAAGACACATTTTCTACATGTTTTACAAGTAGCATATTTAATGTCCGAGTAAGATCTAGAATCCCTAGATGATTGATTGATGCTCCTAGGATTGGACATGCTACGGTTAGCATTGTTGGGTAAACTAGAAGGCATCTGACTAGGTTTGAAATTCCTATCTCTTACATGTGTCTTTTGCTTAGCTTCCCTAAGATCAGATTCATGGCAAACGTCATTTGAACTAGTTCTAGACGTGGTCTTGGTATTTTTAGGGAAACTAGAGGCAATCATATGATTTGGTCTTGCTAAGGCTGGAGTGATCACATTGGGCCTAGTTGCTGGAGTGACTGGTCTAATAAGATGAACCAAATCAACTTGGGAGGCAAACCGCGGTCTCGAGGATTGTGGTCGCTCGGATCTAAATGCAGTAGGTTGTCTGACAATCGGTTGTCTGACGAACTGATTTGTAGGCGGTTTCCCCAAGATTGATGGTTTTTCAAGCTTAGTGTCCACACTAGGTCCTTTACTTTTCCTTAACTCGTTTTTCAACGCAGCTATAGCAAAGACCTTTTCCTGTATTTGGGCCTTTAAAGTCTCATTCTCTTTGAGCACTCTATCTTGGGATGTCAACTTAGATTCAAGCAGTTGAATTTGTTTCAAAAGATTATCCTTTTCAGCTTTAGAATCTAGAACAGTTTGATCCAATTTTCTTTCAAGAACAACGTTTGACTTTTCAAGTTTTGCAAAGTATGTTTCAAATTTGTCCGTTTTCTTAGAAAATTCAAGTTTGGCATCCTCAAGATCTTTTGATTGCCGAGCTACGATTGTTTCGAGCTCTTTAATCTTGGAATCAGAAGCAGTCAATGAATCAGTTATAGGATAATTATCATGATGTTTAGCATTCTGAACAATCTCTCCCCCATTATGACTTACATCGGATGAATCATAAGTGGTATTTCTATCACTCTTGTCCATCCCATGTTTGTCATAATTAGGTTCAGAATGCTCAATATGCGGCATGTCATCAGCATATATATCATAACCAACATCACATTGTACCATGTTTGCAGGCTCTTCGTCATAAATGGGTAAGGTGTCGTCCAGAGAAATCTCGTGAACATTCCCTGACGTGCCACTGGCATCATGTAGTCCTCCTGATTCCGTGCTCTTAGCATCGATAGGCTCCAAGTTTTCAACCGTATGACCATTATCCTCTTGCATCTGCGTCATTGATTCTTGCACTCCATTAACATACACTTGCTGAAGTTGTGATCTTTGATATATCGAAGACGAGACCGATGACATGAGTTTCAAAATCGTATCACGGAAAACTCGAAGCTCGGTATGTGTATCTCGAAGAAACGATTGGCAAATCATTGAACTTTCAGGCTTGATGATATTAAATTGGAGGAAAGGCGTGAGGTGTGTCACAAGAGCCTTATATGCAAGTACCGATGCAGAGTGATTAAAGTTTCCATGGTTGAGTTGCTCGGCGAGTTGGGTCAAAGCGGTAAAAATGGAGTCGATGAATATATGATGATCTTGTCCAAAGATTGTCACAAATTCGCTCCCTCCTTGAATACCCGAAAGAGTGACAAGATGAGACTGGAGTAGTTGAAAGGAGGTGATGCCACTTTTCTTAACTTCGTTATGCCTTAAATACAACTCTCCCTTTTGACATGTCGAATCGAACGAATCCATTAAAGATCGATTAAAACGAAAGACCCGTAAATAATACTTAAAATTCCTCGATGGATGGTATAAATGAAGCTCGTCACTTTGACTCGTCACGTTTGTCTTTAAATCCGGCCACAAAACTTTTAACCCGTCACTATATTTTGCACGTTAAACTTTGAAAATACCCGCTTCGACACGATTTGCCAAGAATTACTAAACAAAATGCTAAAAATATAAGAGTGACAAAATAAAAATATAAAAGTGACAAAAATACAAAAAAATAAAAAATAAAATGTGATATATTTTTTTTTTTTTTTTAAAAAAATAAAAAGGATTAATTTAACTAAAAATAAAAAAATAAATGTGATTTAGAAAATAAAGTCCTAATAAAAAACTTTTTGAAAATCTGATTTAAGTTAAAAACGTTTTCTTTAAATGGTAAAAATAAAGACAAAACACTTCCACCTACAAACTATCTTTAAATGTTAAAAATCTGATTTTGGTTATCTTTGTTAACTCCGTCCAGGCAAAAACCTGTCCACACACGTGGCCCAATCCAAATCTTCCACCGCCCCACTCCTTTGACTTAGATATATCCGCCCACTCACTTCTTGTCTCTCCCCACAAAGATAAAAACACAGTCTAAACCTAATCTCTCTCTCTCCTCACACAGATAACCAAAAACTTAGATAACTCCGCCTGTCTTTCTCTTCTCCCAAACCACAAAACTCACTTTCAATCCAATCTCCTCAAACTAATCTTTCCAATGTTTTGATTACTGTAATCCAATCAATCTATAACCTAAACCCACCAACTCGTATTAGTAACCCACGAAAGAGAATCATGACGGCATCAAGATCTGTAAGGATCTCGGGTAGGTTTATTTTCTGTTTAATTATGTTCTAATCTTGGTCTCTCTCATCTGTAGTGTCATTCTTTAAGAGATGGAGTCAAAAACTGTGTTGATAAAGTGAAACTGTTTGTTTTAGTTTTAAAAGAGTGTGTTTTTGGTGAGGTCAGTTTGAGTCGTTGGTTTGAGTGGGTGATAAAAGGCTGTTTCAAAAAAACCGTCGAGAGACAGTGAGTTTGATGAGGGGGTTGGTTGGGGTGACCGAGAGAGGATTAGGGTGAGGGATTGTTTTGTTTTAGTGTTAAGAGTTGGGTTGTGGTGGGTGTGTTCGAGAGATGAGAGACGAGAGGGTTTTGCAAGGGTCAGAGGTTTCGAGGGTTTGATGTCGGTTGAGAGTGAGAGAGTTGGTGAGGGATTGCTTGTTGTAGGGTGAGTGTTGTGTGTGTTTTTGGAATCGTGACGAGTGAGGGTCGAGAGGTGAGAGGGGTTGGTCGAGAGTATTGTGAGGGTCTGTCTTGTTTGCGAGTCGAGTCTTGTATTTTGAGACTTTTGTTATCGAGGCTGGTGTTGTTGTTCGAATGAAATGTTTGTCTGTTGTTGGAATGTTTGTAGGATGTCCAGTAAGATTTCCAGTAAAGGATTTTCAAGTCTTTTGGTGTTACTTTTAGAGTAAAATGTTAGAACAAGAGACTGGAGTCGAGTCAGTTGGAGACGAGAGTCTGTGTGTCGAGTCGAGTGGAGTGGGTGTTGAGGTTTGAGTCTGGAGTCGAGGTTTTAGTATAGGACGAGTCTTGGTTGGGGCATGATTTGAGTCAGTTAAAGGTTTTGAGTCTTGTGTTGTTTAAGGTTTTGAGTCTTGGGTGTATGTTTATTTTGAGGGAATGAGTCTATTCAAAAGACGATGATTTGCCCGTTTAGTTTGAATATGATTGCTTCATTCGGAAGAGTTCCGAATCGGAACTTTTTTCTTGATCCGGAAGTTCTTGGTTCGGAAGATCTTGATCCGGAACTTCTTGATCCGGAACTTTTGGCTTGATCCGGAAGTTCTTGGTTCGGAAGTTCTTGATCCGGAACTTTTTGATCCGGAACTTCTTGGTCCGGAAGTTCTTTCACCCGAAACTTTTTTAGGTTTGATTCGGAACTTAGAGATTTTGATTCGGAACTTTTCTATTCAGAAATTTTCAGATCGCCCGGAACAGGACAACAATTGACAGACTGAAACTTGAGATCAAAAACCTTGATTATGAAGGACTGTTGGACAACTGGACAAAAACTGAGACCCAATAGATTAAAAATAAAGAAAAAATACTGATTATAAAAATACTGATTAAAAAACAATATAAACTGTATAAAAAAAATAGAGGCTGATTAAAGTAAAAAGTGATAAAAAAATAATAACTGGTAAAATTGATTAAAAAAATAAAAATAAAAAATAATAAAAGAAATTGATTCAAACAAAAAAAATAGTCAAAATAGAAGGATTTAAAAAAAAATACACAATTAAAAAGAGAAAAACACAAACTTTTATAAAAAACACCAACTTTTTTATAAACACAAACTTTTTAAGGTTTTATAAAAAAATTTGATTTTTATATAAAAATTTGTGATTTTTTATCTAAAAAGTAATTAAATTTGAAAACTTGATATGATTTAACATATAAAAACACAAACTTTTTATAAAAAATACAAACTTTTTATGATTTAAGCATGATTAAATCAAAAACCCACCAAAATCAAAAAGAAATAAAACAAGAATAAACCAAACTAACCATGGCTCTTGATACCAATTGAAGGTCTACGAGATTAATGGCCTATTCTATATCATGGATTTGGTGGATTAGATTGGTTGATTGATTGATAATTAAAGAAGGAAATGAAGGAAAGAGATGAAGGATTAGAGAGAGAAAGGAGAGAAAAGGGGAAATGTAGAGAGAGAAAGAAAAGATGGAAATGATTAATGTGTAAAATGGAATCAACAACCCCTCCTAACATGCTAGGAGGGGATATATATAGCCCACCCTACATGTGGGCTATATGGACCATACATAAAGTAAATAGATCACGAGCCCATTACATAATTATCGTTGGAGCGACCGATCCTTCATAAATACGTAAAAACGTATTTCTAACATAAGAAATGAATGCAAATGAGAAGGTTGAAATGATGAGATATCTTGCTTCTTAATCCCGCACAACCACAACCAACAGAAAACAAGTTCAAGTATCAAAAGCTACAAGCTGTTAGCTTGTAGCTTATGATACAGTAAGATGTAAGTAGAAAAATAAAACTCATAAAACTGATTTTTTTTGAAAAAAAACAACTTGAAACCAAATTTACTTGAAACCATATGAATCAAACTGATTGTGAACAACTCTAAACAAAAAACCAAGCTCTTTGATTCCACTTTCACTTCATCATTGAGCTTGGTTTTGTGTTTCATGAAAAACATTTAAAGGAACAAAAACGTTTCTTGACAAAACTTTGGTAATCTTAAAAGCTAAATTTCCGTCACAAGTAGCCTTAACTTAATTTAAAATGCAGAAATAAAGGAACTCAGTTTGCAATATGGATTTTAAATACTTTAACTATTCATTATAAAAAAGATATTACAAAACTGGAACCAAGAATACATGTCACAGGCGACATGTATTTATACTACCCAATGGAAAATACTAGAAGCTAAATAAAATAATACAATGGGTAATAAACCCTAAACCCTAATCTACTGAAAGCCCAAATTTTCCCTTGGAAGTCTTGGTCAAATCATCCCATGTGATGTAGCCAGGTGGAATCTTCAATCTTGATCGTTTATCTACTCTTTGGGAGCAAGAAAACCCTTTGGGAACGTTGGATTTATGTGAGATTCAAATATTGCCATTTTGGGTTGAGCAGGGGAACCATGTGGGTCCCATTTAGGTCACGGGTTGGGAAAAGTGAAGGTGGGTTTAGGATTAGGTTATGGTAAATTAGGATTCTGGAGTTGATTATCACAAACCCCCTTGATTTGATGATAATTGGGTTTTAGGGTTCTTGATGATTGGGTGATTAGCAGTAGGGGGTTTAATCCATTTAAGGGTAATTAGTTTTTAAAATGTGTGTTTTCCACCAAAAAAAGGTTAATAAATAATCTGTTAAAAGGTTTGTGGGTGGAATCTGATGTGGAAGGTCAAAGTGAGGTGGTGGGAGTTGATTGGTGGAGGATTTGACGTGTCAGTAGCTGGTTGGTGGTGTGGAGAATGGTTGTCTGGCAAGTATAACCCCCCATGTTACCAAATGTTGCTAAATCAAGTTTCAAACAGCCAATGGTAATTTCCTTTGTAATATAAGTTTCCATCTTTTCACTTTGGCCACCAAACTTTTTGCAAAATAAATCCAAGGGCTTTTTATGCTATAATTGCATTCTTCAAGGGCCATAATGGTATTTTCTTAAAACTTATGGACCAATCTTGTAATAAAAGAGATTTACAAGGGTCAAAATTAACAATTCTTCAAAAGTTGAGGGACCAATCTTGCCAATTCTTCAAACTTCAAGGACTTCAATGGAAAATCATGATTCGGGTCCGGTTCCTTGTGCGGCTTCGTTTCCCGTGTTCGTTTTTGCTTGATTCTTGTAATCTTTTGGTGAATTCACGATATCCATACCTAAAATACACAATGAGCAAACACAAGCATATATTTGGGTATTTTGATGATATTTTAAGCGTTTTAAGCCCGATTTGAACGATTAGACTATGTATAATTACAGTCTCATCATGCGGCTTATAATAATCTAAATACCGAAAATACTGCTATACGCATTGAATTACAATATATTGTCTGACTAGCAATACGGGGTCTTATTATTGATATTATGTTCGTGTTTTGGTTTTACATAACCATATTCATATAACGGTTTTTATTTAACTCTATAATACGTTATAAAAAGTATGATGTTTTTACGACATTGGTTCGTATAATGGTTTTGAAGGCAAAAGCCTATAGTTTGATTTACAACAAAGATTTGTATAAAATATTTTTGGCTTATTTTATGGCATACGACAAAGATTTGTACAAAATGATTTTCGGTAATAATTTTATACCGATGATATATTAATGGATTTTATTAAACTCTATGAATTCACTCGGCGTTTTCGCTGACCTTTTTTTAACATGTTTTATCTCAATTACTTGAAGGTAATTCTCGGGAAGACAACAAGAATTTATGGCCCGCAATTAAATAACAATTTCCATTCAATGTTTTGTAAAATTGTATGAAATACTATGACTTGGGACCTATGTAAATTTGATATTTATGAATGGAAAATGCTTTATTATTAAACAACGCGATTTTAAGCGTTGTCTATGATTTGAGTAATGTTCTATCCCGTAACACCCACGACTCTTCCGCTGAACTAAAGTATGAATATTTGGGGGTGTTACAATTGACGGCTTCAATCATGCGGATAATTTTCTCCAAATGATTCACTCTTTACGTTCGCAGTCAGCTTTGGACACTTGAGTAAAGAGAACGAGTTTACCCGTGAAATCTTGTCAAGGAGGTTCTTAATTGAAACTACCTGCCACAAGTATGATATTTTATGTCGTCAACGGTCTTCACTGACCAGAGGTAAACTGTTACCGAATTAGAATGAAATGTTCAAAGCCATTTTGTTCGTGTCTACTTATGTTGCGACATATCAAGACGGTGACGTTGCAGAGTCCGAGATGAAGTCGTCCCCACATGCTTATATTTTCTACTTCAACAAATTCAAGAAATACTAAAAGTCAAGTCTTCCGTTGTATCGAACTCTGAAGCTTTCAAGAATTACAAAGGTATAAGTATGTGGGACATGAAGTCACGAAGAGGCGGATATCACAAGTGATGATGCACAAGATCAAGGCAAGAGATAAATGTTCAAGATTGATATCAAAGATCACATCAACATATTCACCAGAAAAGAAAAAGAAAAGAAAGACGAAGACTATGAGCTCAAGGTAAGCATAGTATGCTATGTTTATTTTATTACTGTAACTCAAGTAACACCCTTGTTTGGAGTGACCTCCCTTAGGGGGAGATTGTTGGAAATACGTTTTTACGTATTTAGAAGGATAGGTCACTCCGACAATATATTTGTAAGTAGCTCGTAGTTTACTTATATTATTCATCAAACTAGGCCAAGCCAAGCCTACAACATGTGTAGGCCGGTGACCCAATGTCAAGCCCAAGCCCATCATATGGCCTGGGGTATATAAACCCTCTCCTTAGTTGGAGAGGGTGTGGTTCACATTTGGTTTACACATAGTAAAGTGTGTTTTACACTACTTTCTTTCTCTAAGTGTGTGTGTGATCTACCATCTTTCTATCTCTACTCTCTCTCTATATTAAGCAAGATTTACATAATCCTACATATTTTATTTTTTTATTCATGCTTCTTGAATGTTCCAACATGTTACATTTTATTGTATTTTTCATACGTTAATCCTGAGATCTTGTTAATTTTAATAAATTATATTTCTAAATATTTTTATGATTATTGATAATACTTTATTTGGAATTGTAAAATTTTTTATTTTAATTTTCCGTATTTATTTAAATCAAATTTTTGGATTTAAAAGCACCCGCGTGCATTTTACAAAAAGTTTACTCAAATCAACGAGTAACGAGAACTACTTGTGATCACGATACCAACGGATGCCCGGAATTTTACGTCTTATTATCGATTGTTTTGAGGTTTTTGTTTCATTACGTACTAAGTCAAGTCTGAACCTTACTATTACTTTTCGTGTGCGTTAAATCTTTAAAAAAGTACTTTTATTGAACGGGACTTTATTTTTATGAAGCCGGGACGAAACCCAACTCCCGTAAATTTTAAAAGCCGGCTAGGTACCATTTCCTGCTCTTTAATAACTACTTTGCAACTAGGGCCAAAAGAAAACCTTATTTATAAAATCTACTCCACCCCACCATATAAACGGAATATTTTCTCACACATATCTCATTTTCTTCCATTCAAAAATGCAAAACTCTCTCCCTCTCCTCCCTTTCGCCGCCGGCTACAACCACCACCACCACCACATCACCACCAAATATTGGATTTTGGAAAATCTAACACAAGACCCACTCTTATAATTGCTTAGTAAGTGTTTTTCATCAATTAAAACTCACATGCAAACACTTTGATTTTCAAGATTTAATTTTTGTAAGACTTATATAAAAATATTGATTTGATCCAAAAATTAACCATTGCATGTGTATGTTCTTGTGTTAAGAACAATTATGTGAAGATATCAAACCTTGGAAAAAGATTTTTTTGGTTTTCTTGATCATTTGATCCATTTAATAATTTGTAAGGTTCCATTATCTTGTTAATATTATTATTCTCATTTTATTTTGAGTGCATGCATTGTTTATAAATTTTGATAAAATGCATGATGATCATACAAGTGATTAGGATGTTAGGAGTTGTTGTAGATGATTGATATAGGTTATTTGAGGTATGCATGAACTTAGAACTGGGTCAAAATGAGTTTTAGTATGATTTAAAAAAAGCTATTTTTGACCAGTAGGTTTAAGGTCACTTTTCGTGAGTTTAAGTTTGGGTAGAGGTTGAGATGATGGGATATTGTTGTAGAGTTTTACCCAAGTTTCTATTTGATATAAAATGTGAGTTCCAATTCTAAACGAGGAGGAAGTTACACTAATTTGAATTTTCGGGTACCAGGAGATGCGTATCGACACTATATGAAATTGTTGTCGATATTGGGTCAAATCTTGAGGACTATAAGTTGAGTTTTACAAATGGTTAAAGGCTGATCTCAGGTCCTAAACTTCTTATTTTGAGTCTATTTTCAAAGTCAATGGTTGGATTTGTAAACAAAATTGATTATGATGGTCAAAATGGTCTTATGAGTCAAAAGTGTAAAACTGTCTGAATTTTGGAAGTCAAAGATGTGTTGAGCAGGTGGTTCTAAAATGTAAATACTTGGATAAAACTTAAACTGCGTTTTTTTCAAGTTATGATTGAGGTTTTCACCAAGTTTCATAAAAATTATAGTTGTCTAATGATGGGAAATCAGCGGGTACATTTGGTATGTACCGGCTGAGTGCTTTCCGGGAGCACTTGTCTTAATAACATAGTCTTGTAAAAGCGTCTACTAAATTCACATATGTGGTTTGTTCTTGCGTATTTACTATGGTTTTGAGTTTATTTAATTGGTTATACTAAGTATGTTTCGATACTTGAGTATATTGATGAAGTGCGTGCCTTATTTGGTAGGTTGCGACTTTCATGTTCTTCCGGGCATCTATATCGTCAGCGATCGTCTTACCACTACTTCTTTTACTCAGCTCCCGAGTTTCGGGTCAACTTACCTCGTGGCTTATAAGGTGAGTTCATAGCCCCTTTTTACTACTTGCACATTGTTTCAAAACGCGGGGTGAGATTTTACATGATGGACCACATTCATTTAAAACTATATGCTATCCAGAACTTGTATGCTATCCAGAACTTGTTTGCTTTCCAGAACTTGTATGCTTTTCAATAGTTTTTCATTATTATTATTGCTTTTAGGATACATAGCCACTAAGTTTCCCCTCTTGATCATGCACCGTTAATTATTCCTGTATTACTTCTTTCAAGCGCAAATGTTGTGGGTGGATCCATCGGGATTGACAATCCCCGTCTCGTATTACTTTGATGCATTACATTTGTTTATACTTGAGTATTTAGTCTGAATACTAACTAGGGGAACTTACATGTTGTTAAGCTTTAGTGTCATGAGCTAAATAGTAATAATAATGGTTTCGGACTATGGTTAATGTACATAACCATTTTCCCTATTACTTGTTTTACAAATGAATGATTGTGTTCCATAACTTTACTGCTAAACCTATGAATATCACTCAACTTTGTGTTGGCGTTTTACATGTTTAATCTCACGTAATAATACTTAGTTTTTCTTGGATGGGAGCCCACATGATATTTTCGTAGCTAGGAGGTTTCTGTGTTATATTTAAACTTTGGTTTTGGTAAAAGCTGTCAGAATTTTATCCTATATTCTTGGTAACTATATGTTACAAAATCATGTTTAAATAGTAGATTTTTCTGCTTATAAAACTCTAGGACCTTTAAGTTAAAAACTCTGATCTTTATGATGTAATGTAAATGTTTTATTACATCAATTTTGTGTCAAATGTATTTTATTGATTCTTGTACCATGACGTGGCACCCCCATGATGCCTACACGTTTCCTTGCCTGATTTTGGGGGTCTCACATATTGGTATCAGAGCAGTGGTTATAGGGAACTGAGTCGTTTTCAAAACTTAGTCTATAACCGAAAGTTCAAATATTTCAAGTTTCTAAGTGTCAAATACAGAATCTGCCATTGTTGTTCAATATCTGCGCGGGTAACTCTCTAATCCTTATTATTTACTTTTAATTATCATTATAGTATTTCATTTCTTGATTTCATTTTGAAATATTACATTGCTTTCATACGACAATTACCATCTATTTCCAAATATTTTGTGCTTAATGAATTATCATTGGCTATCATTGTGATTACATATGCCCTTACTTTATTACTTAAATTCTTGTTCTTGTGAAATTGATCTTGTTACAATAATTTTAAATTGTTATGGCATTACATATTTGTATTCGGAGCGCGTATGCTGCCGACTTTTCATACTCACTTTTATGAGTACTATTGCTATTTCGTTTATGCGTGATATGACTGACCTCATATACTCGTTCGTTTTGAACCGATTGTTTTTCTCGACTTACTTTTACATGTTGTGTGTATTCTCGTGATACCATTGTTTGTGATTAAGTAAGTGTTGCTTTCGATGAAACTTCCGATTATCATTTTACCTACCTTGCGTGTTACTTTCATTATTTAACTTCTTATTTGGATATCCAAATTGCCTTCCGTCCATTTGTGATTGGATGTCTTGAAAAAACGTCTATAGACCACTGTGTAGCTCAGTGTGGCCCCGAGAAAGACTAAAGAACATCGTGTGAGTCACACATGTCAAAGCATTCCTTGAATCCGTGATGAATAATATCGTGGGTTTTCGTAACCTCGTTTGACCTTTACGTCACCATTTTACACGGTACTCGTATATCGACTAAATATTATTGTTAGGACCTTTGGAATAGTTATTTGTAATAGGTATACTAGGAGGTATGTAGTTCAACCTGGTCCTAGTAGTAGTATGTTAGAAAGTCAAACTTTATTATTTTGAGTAGTATGTTAGGATATGCATGAGATATGTTAGGAAAGGATATGCATATCAGAATTACACGTTTTGGTTTAATGATGTATTAGGGTTTCCTTGTAGTATAAAAGGAACATTAGGCAGAAGGGTTATACATACCTTCATAAAACATTATTCTAGTTCATATTAATATTAGAAATCCTTAGTAAAGGATCAAGTCATTATAGTTATTCTGTTTCTTCTTGTTCATAGTATTTGTATTCCACACTTATACTGTGTGATTCATCTAGAGTCTCTCTGTGAATAGACTTGTGATTAAAGAAGTCATTCACCATCCTTAACAGGCTGCAAGATCCACATCTAGTGGACCCAACAAGTGGAATCAAAGCCTGGGAGAGTCTCTGTACAAGAAGAATCAATTTTTCTTTTTACTAACATCTTTGGTTAATCATGTCTGCCTCTAGTTCTACTCAAACAAGAGAAGAGAGTACCCCTAAAACACATCAACCTCAGCATATCGTTGCTACGGTTTCCAATACAAATGGAAAATTTCCTCTTTTGATAAAGGATGAGTATGATAGCTGGGTAATGAAGATGGAATGCTGGATCACCAACACTGATCTAGACCACTGGAAAATTATTCAGAATGGGAACCGTAAGAGGTTTACTGGAAGAGACAAGAATGGTAATATCATCCTTCTTGATCCTAAAACTCATGAAGAAATCACAGCTGTTCAGAAGGAGATCAAAGAAAAAACTATTTTGCTTCAGTCTCTTCCTGATGATCACATGGGTGACTTTTATCACTTGGATGATGCTAGAGAGATTTGGAATGGAGTAAAAGCAAGGTTTGGAGGGAATGAGGAATCAAAGAAAATGCGCAGATCCATGTTGAGAGATGAATTCATAGAATTCAAGATCTCTGAAACTGAAGGTATTCATCAAGGGTATGATAGGTTCCAAATGATACGTAGCCAGTTGAATCAACTCAGGTCTAAACCTGACAATGGAGATATCAATGCCATGTTTCTTAGAGCCTTACCTTACTCCTGGAATCATGTAGTAATCTCTCTCAAAGCAAAAGGTGGCCTTTACTATCTTAATTTTGATGATCTGTTTTATAAGCTCAAAACTTTTGAGCCTCATGTGAGAGGATACTCAAGTGATTCTTTTCCTACTACTTCTAACTCTGCTTTTGTGAGTTCCATGGGATCTAGTCCCATGTCTTATGCTAGTAGCCCAAGCTATACTGCGTCTTCTCAACATACTTCTACTCAGCATACTTCTACTCCTGAACCAAAAGCCAAGTCTGGTAGCATGGTAGAAGCTATTCTTCACTCTTTTGTTGCTGATGTTGATCCACAACAGCAGCTTGCTTTTGATGACTTCAAACACGTTGATAAACTTGACCTGGATGAAATGGATCTCAAGTGGCAGATGGATATGCTCACTCTCTAGGTTCACAAGTTTGAGAAGAAAGACGGTCAAAAGTTTAACTACAACCCAAGAGATCCAGCAAGGTTTGATAGAAGCAAGGTTAGATGTTATAACTGCCAGCAGCAAGGCCACTTTGCTAGGGAATGCCCTAACAAGAATGACCAAGAGAAGAACAGGTATTCAGCCTTCAAGGTTCAGGAGGTCAAGGATGACAAGAAAGCTTTGGTGTCTGTTGACTCTATGCTTAACTGGAGTGATCATCAGAATGCTACCTTGGAAACAGTTGAACCTTCTACTTACGTGTTTGCAATGATTGCTGGGAATCTATCTGATGCTGAGGAAGCAGAAGAATTTGCTCTTATGGGCATCTCATCTCAAGTACAAAATTTCCCTCTTGGTTGTCATGATAAATATTCAGAACTGTTGTCTCAATACAATGAATTAAATGAACAAAATGATAAGTATTTCTTAGATGTTGAAGCATATAAGAATTCTTTAAAAACATTGGAACAACAAAAGAGGTGGCTTCAAGATACTCAACGAGAATATGAGGATAAAATTAGAATTCTGAATATTGATTTAGAAAACACCACCAATATGCTTAGATACACTTAAAAAGTAAAAGATGACAGTATCAAGGATAAGCAAGACATGCAGGAAAAATTAGATGCTACACTTTTAAGATTTGAAAAATGGCAAAATGCACCTAAGAATCTTTCAAAGTTAACTGATAGTATCATGTCTGGTAGGACTAAGAGAGGTTTAGGATTTGATAAATATATTGATTCAGAAGATGTGTCTGATTTATCTTTTTCAAGCGTCTTTGATCCTGATAAGGAGGAGGAGGGAAAACCTAACTACAATAGGTTTCAACCAGCTGCAGCAATGCATGCTGTCCCTCCACCTCTTACAGGAACTTTTATACCCATATCTAGGCATACTGACTTGGATGGATCACAGATGCATGAGTCTTCAAAAAGCTCTACTAATACTAATGACTTTGTCTCTTGTACTTTCAGTTATAAAGCCAGTGACTCTGCATCCTGTGGTTCAAGTAAAGAGTCAAGACCTACAAGCTCCAAGACAAATGACCCTGCTGCTACTAGTGCTAGGAAGAGTGAAGAGAGAGTTGCTTCTACTTCAACTGTGTCTTTTTTTTTGAACGGCAGTTTGGTGCAGCGGAGTATCTTGCGTGCCACCGAGGCACCAAGTCTCTCAACTGTGTCTAGTTCTAGTTTATTGAGTCCTAAGAATGTTGATTCTCCTAGAGTTGTGTGTAATAAATTTAGCAGTATGAAACAATGTCATTTGAATAAAAGGTCTGTTAAAACATGCTTTGTTTGTGGAAGTAAATTTCATTTGATTAAAGATTATGATTTTTAAGATCAACCTCCTTCTGTTTATCAAACTTATCCTGCTCCTGATCCACCAAGAGTTGATCCATATTCTTCTAGAAGACTAAACCTATGTGCCCAATATTATTCTTCTTCTATAAGGACCTCTCCTTTAGCTTCTGATCTTTGGAGAACCAATGGTTTCACCTATAATAGACCAACCATCAACTATTTTCAGAACTTTAATCAAAATTATGCTTTTAATTCAGACCAAATGTATTTTGGGTTGGGAAATTTGGGTACTGCTGTTAAGCCCTCAACAGGTTGTTCTTGGTCAAACAATAACACCCATATGATGAATAGGCAACCAAAGAACAACAGTGGATCTCATTAATCTTGTTGGATATCTACAAAAGATCCACAAGGCAGACTCAAACCTGAAAAGGTCTGGGTCCCTTTAAGACACTAATTTTTGTATATATTTTTTTCTTGTTGTTGTAGGTTACTCCATACCAAGATCCTACTCTAGGAACAGTTGATAGTTGATGCTCTAGAAGCATGACAGGGAATAAAGGACTTCTATCTAACTTTGTACCATTTCAAGGCGGAAAGGTCTACTTTGGAGGTGGTGAAGGAAGGATCACTTGCAAAGGGACGATACAGACACCTAACCTTAATTTTGAGCAGGTCTACTATGTGGAAGCACTTCAACACTTCAACTTGATCTTTGTATCATAGATTTGTGACAAGAAGCAGTTTGTCCTCTTTATGGATACTGATGCACTGGTGTTATCCAAAGACTTTAAGCTCCCGGATGACTCTCAAGTTCTACTCAGAATCCCTAGAAGGCACAATCTCTATAGTATCAAGCTGAATGAAGTTAATCCTACTGGTCAACTAGCTTGTTTGGTTGCTAAAGCCTCAGAAGATGAAGCCACTAAATGGCACAGAAGGATGGGACATGTAAACTTCAAGACCATTCACAAATTAGTAAATATGAACTTGGTCTCTGGTTTTACCTCCCAAAACTTTCAGAAATGACATAAATTGCCTTGCATGCAGCAAAGGCAAACAAAATAAAGCATCCTTTAAGGCCATTACTTCTCTCAGTCTCATAACTGAACCATTGCAGCTACTACACATGGATTTATTTGGTCCTAACTCCATTAGGAGCATTGACCATAAACAATACTGTCTTGTGGTAACTGACGGGTATAGCAGGTTTACGTGGGTTTTCTTTCTGGCTGCAAAAAAATGAGACCTACTCAATTCTCAAAGATTTCATTACACTCATTGAGAATCAGCTGTCCAAGAAGGTGAAAGGTATCCGATGTGACAATGGAACAGAATTCAAAAATGCAGACTTCATAGAACTTTTCAATTCCGAAGGTATCAAAAGAGATTATAGTGCTGCAAGGACTCCTCAACAGAATGGTGTTGCAGAAAGGAAGAACAGGACTCTAATAGAAGCTGCGAGAACCATGCTTGCAGACTCCAACCTTCCTACTATGTTTTGGATAAAAGTTGTCAATACTGCAAGTTATGTGTTAAATAGGGTTTCAATTACCAATCCACATAAGAAGACTCCCTATGAGCTACTCACAGCTAAAGTACCTAGCATTGCTCATTTGAAACCATTTGGTTGTCCTGTCACCATTCTGGATACTAGTGACTATTTGGGGAAATTTGATGGCAAGGCAGATGAAGGATACATAGTAGGATATTCAGCTCACTCACGGGCCTATCGTGTCTATAATCTCCATGCCAAGCGTATCATAGAAACTATTAATCTCAAGTACTTTGAGGAGAAGACAAACATCCAAGGCAAAGGTCCTGAATGATATTTTGATCTTGATTATCTTAGTGACTCATTGGGATATTTTTGTTTCAATACTAACCAAGATGCAGGTCCACAAGTGTTTGCTACTTCTAGTGTAGGTGCTCATTGTAGTTTTTCGGACTCAGATTAGGAGGATGATATTTTTGTTGTTCCATCCTATTCCACCATAGTCTCTCCAAATACCAATGCTACTCCTAGTGATGCTTCTCCATCAGACATTATGGACTCACAAGGAGCTCTTGACACATTGCTCAAGCAACAACAAGAGGCTACTACAACTGCTGCTCAAGGAGGCTTTGAGTTTCCCATGAGTACCCCTGCTGTCCAAGTTACTCCTAGTGCTCCTAATGTTACTCCTAGTGCAAGTTTAACACCTATTGGTAGTCCGTTTAGTGATCTTACTTCCTCAACTAGATTCTCTAGTCCTTCTGACCTGGGAAACTATTAAAAGAAGTCTTCTACTAAGCTGGATGATATTCATAAACAACCAATAGATGGCGTTTTTGACTCTGCTTCATATGATGATGACATGGTTGGGGATCTTAATAACCTGACACCAGGAGTGGATGTAGCTTCTAATCCTGTTCAGCAGATACATAAAGACCATCCTACTACTCAAATCATTAGAGATCCTGGTTCTACTGTCAAGACTCGTCGCATGCATAAGAAAGCAACGTCTGATCATCATGCTCTTGTGAGCTATATTGAGGACCAAAAGCGTAATAATCACACGGACTTTCTTCACTGTTTGTTTACTTGTTTTCTTTCACAGGTGGAACCTAGATCGATCTCTCATGCTCTTGAGGATCAAAGTTGGGTGGAGGCTATGCAGGAGGAGATGCAGCAGTTCTTGTTTCAGAATGTTTGGATCCTAGTTGACTTGCCAGAGGGAAAGACATCAATTGGTACCAAATGGATTCTCAAAAACAAGAAAGATGCGAGGGGTATTATGGTGAGAAATAAGGCTAGGTTGGTTGCACAAGGTCACACACAACTTGAAGGCATTGACTATACTGAAGTTTTGCTCCTGTTGCTAGGATTGAGGTCATTCGTCTGTTTTTGGCTTTTGCTTCTTCTGTTGGTTTTACGGTTTTTCAGATGGATGTCAAGAGTGCATTTCTCCATGGCAAGAATGATGAGGAAGTTTATGTCACTCAACCAAAGGGCTTTGTGGATCCACTTCATCCAAAGAAAGTTTACAAGGTGGTCAAAGCTCTATATGGACTTCATCAGGCTCCTAGAGCTTGGTATGAGCATCTTTCCACTTTCTTCTTGAAACACGGCTACAGAAGAGGCACTATTGACAAAACACTATTTCTTAAAAGGAATACCAAGGACATCATCCTAGTTCAAGTGTATGTGGACGATATTATCTTTGGTTCTACTAAGAAGGAATGGTGTGATGAGTTTGAACAACTAATGAAAGGCGAATTCCAGATGAGTGCCATGGGAGAACTTACATTTTTCCTTGATCTTCAAGTCAAGAAACAGTCGGATGGAATATTCATAAGTCAAGACAAGTATGTTCATGAGATTCTTCAGAAGTTTGATGTGGAACCTCTTAGACAAGCAACAACACCTTATGAAGTCACTAAAGTCAAACTCAAGAATGAGCCAGATCCTCCGGTAAATGTTCACATGTACAGGTAAATGATTGGCTCACCCATGTATTTGACTGCATCACGTCCAGATATTATGTTTGTAGTAAGTGCTTGCTCTAAACATCAGGTGGCTCCAACCGTTTCTAACTTGAATGCAGTCAAGAAAAATTTCAAGTATATCAAGGCTCAAACCAAGCTAGGCTTGGTATCCTAGAGAATCACCTTTTGTTCTTGAAGCCTATAGTGATAGTGACTATGCAGGCGCTAATAATGACAAGAAGTCTACTACTGGTGGTTGTCAGTTTTTGGGTCGAAGACTTATCTCATGGCAATGTAAGAAACAGACAATAGTTGCTACTTCTTCAACAAAAGCTGAATATGTAGCTGCTTCTAGTTGTTGTGGACAAGTCTTGTGGATACAAAATCATATGTTAGATTATGGGTTCAACTTTATGAACACCAAAATTTTCATCGACAATCAAAGCACTATCTGCATTGTGAAGAATCTTGTTTTTCATCAACGAACAAAACATATTGAAATTAGGCACCACTTTGTGAGGGATGCCAATGAGAAGAAGCTGATAAAGGTTCTTAAAGTACATACGGATGATAATGTTGCTGATTTATTGACTAAAGCCTTTGATGGTCCGCGGTTCAACCACTTGGTGGTTCACATTGGAATGGTCAATCCTTGAGGTCTAGGATTGAGGGAAGGCTTAGTGTACATATTTCATTGCACAATCTAACATATGGTAGTTTCTAACAACGGTTTTCACGTGTATTTGCGGTGTGTGCTACTTCTAGTGGAAGATTTTGGTCACTTCTAGTGGCTGTATTCAGCTCCTAGTGGGTAGAAACCCTTCTAGTACACTCATTGTTGGCTTCTAGTATTGCTTTTGGGTCACTGTTCACTTCATTGACTTTCATTGACCACTTTGTGCTCCTAGTGTTTACTTTTACGCGTTTTGACTTTCAGTCAACGCGAGTTACTTCTGGTACATATCTTTTTATTTATCTTTGGTAACTGGCATTTGCAAATATTGGTTAAGGGGCAAGTGGTTACTCTTGCATTAATTACATATTTTTGGAAGGGCAACCCACATAATTATGGGTCAATGAACAGTTACATGACCATTATTTATGGTCAAATCCTACAATTGACTCATTCATCTCAACCATAAACACACACATACGCTCCTACTCTTTCCCTCTTCAATCAATCATCTTCCATCACTCCAATCATCAACAATGGCTGCTCTCCAATACAAACCTGATCATAACAAGGTGGCCTATCTTGGCGAAGATCCTAAACGAGAAGAGTTGATAGACATCATCGAATTTATTAAGGCTTCCAAACTAAGGTATGCTTTTACAGTTTGCCCTACTGTGTATGATAGTGTTATTCCTCAGTTCTGGGCAACTGCCTACCTAGTTGATGTTTTGGGACGACCACTAGAGCTCCATGCTACCATAGATGGACGCTCATATGTGGTGTCTGAAGCTTCTATTAGGTCTACTCTTCATCTTCAGGATGAAGGTGGCATTGTGTCTATCCCCAATTCGGAGGTATTGGATGGGATGGATGCTCTTGGATATAATCATGGGAGGAAGTTTAACTTCCAGAAAAATAGGTTTTCCCCCTAATGGAAGCTTCTGGTTCACTTCTTGATTCATTGCTTGAGTCCAAAGTCTGGGAGTTGGGATGCATTTCCCATTCCCTTGGCTACTGGTTTGATTTGTATTGCACAGGGTCGTGTGTTTAACTTTTCTCGTTACTTGTTTGATGGAATGATTTGCAACTTTAGTAGTACTGGCTCTAGGAAGAAGTTTTTGATGTACCCTAGGTTCTTGCAGTAGGTTCCTATGTGCATACCTAGAAATAGGGAGGAATATGAGACCCCAAAGCTTAGTTCAAAGGTGTATTCGAATATGGCACTTGGTTTTAAAGGTGTTTGGAGGCCTCTTTCTGATGCTATACTGGGCCTTCCCCAAAGGGATCCTAATGTGATTCCTCTGGCTGATGAAGCCGAGGAGGATGATCCTATAGAGGAGGAGCATCATGCTATTGGTGTGCCTCATGTGGAGGTGGAGGAGCCAGCTAAAGAAGTGGTGGTAGAAATGCCATCCACTTCAAAGGCTGCCCCGTCTTCTCTGCCACATAAGTCCCCATTTTTTGATACTCCCCCTTCTAGTCCAGCTTTGCATTCTGTTGAGAAACCATCTAGCTCTCATACTCATGAAGATGACACATTTGTTGCTTCTGGTCCCAATGATGCATTCCCCGATCCAAGTCCTCTTGGTGGGGAAGCGGAGGAACCTGTTACACTAATTTCTTTGCTAGCTCTTATGCACAGGTATTACGCAAGGGTTGTTTCTTTGGAAAATGATCTAAATCAGCACCACAAGCTCACACGGGACTTTGTCCTTCCATTGGCGAACAGAATTAAGGCATTGGAGTCCCAACAGAGGTGCCAAAAGAAGAAACTTGTGCTTTCTGATTCTGATGAGGATATTGAGGAGGATGGGCTGACTTTGTTGGCCAGGGTTGCTTTTGCTGATAAGATGAATGATGATTTACCTACTCCTCCTAGTCCTTCATCAATTCCTTAACCTGCTGATCCGAAGCCGATGGATGCTTCTACTGGTCCTTCTGCTGGTTCTTTTCATGATACCAAGGGCAAAGCCCCTATGACAGATGCACCTTCTCCTCCAAGGAAGCGTACTCGCAGACAAATTGAGGAAGAAAGGTTAGGGTAAGAGGCTGCACAACGATTGCAAGAGGAGATTGATCAACAAGCTAGGGCTGAGGATGAAGCCCTTCAACAACAGAGGCATGAGCAGTTGAGGCATGATGCCATGCATTGGGATGACAATGATTGGATGAGAGTGCTTACTATTCTTACTTCTGATTACTCACAGTTCATAGATATTTTGGGAGTTGATGTCAATCAATATAATTGTATTCCACGGGCAATGGCTTTGATGAGAAAGAAACAGTTGTCTCTTGCTGCTCAGCTTCGTGAGAAGCACCGTAACAGACCTATGTCGAGAACAGAGGAGAGGAAGTTGATGCAGCAATATGTCAAGAATTAGTCGGTTGCTTACTTTCATGCTGGATGGACTTGGGAACGGGTTAGGGGACTGTCCTTTGATGAGCTTAAAGATCTGTACCAGAAGATGATCAAGCGTCAAAACACACCGGTCCCTGAACGCTTTATTTATTACCCTCCAAGTGTTGTTCACACTTCTCAGCCTACTGCTGCTCATACTTCTTCGTCTGGTGTTTCTAAGGATACTTCTGCTGTTCCATCTGTTGGTGCTACTTCTACTGCTGTTCCTACTACCACAACTTCGAATGTTCATCCCACTCACTATCGGGTTCATCCCACCACCACAAATGATGCTACTACCACTCCTGCTACTCATCCCACCCCTGCTACTCCTGTTGTGGAGCCAACATCATCACCGATGACTGAACCACCACCTACCTCTTCCGCTGGTGCAGCAAAATTTTATCCTATGGTTGGTAAAGACTTTGAGTCTACTACTGCTGATGCTACTGCTGCTGGAAAGGTCAAGGTTGAATCTTCTTCTGGTGTTCCTTCACCTCGTCGCTCTATTAAAAAGAAGAAGGCTCGACGTGGTAAGTCTGTTCCATTTGAGAAGCTTGATTCTGCAAATCTCATTGATGCTGCTTCGAATAGTGAGACAGAGTTGCACTTGGGTAAGGCTTGGATTGTCGCTTGGGAGGTTAGTCCATCCCCTATTGTTCGTTTTACATTCACTCATAAGATTACAACCAGTGATGGTTATGCATGCTATGTCTCGGGACTGCAAAACATTTTGACATGGGTGGACCGTCGTTATATGGAATGGTGAATGCTTAGATTCCTCAATCTCCGAGTGAGTTGCTCAACTGGCATGGCTTGACTCTCTGGGGTGATTTGAAGCTTATGTTAGATTCCCCTCCTGATGCTCCTCATTCTGGTGTATGGAAAGATCAACCTCGATGGGTGATCAAGAGGTGGAAACTTTATGCTGGTTGTGGGGTTCATGTGTTGGAGCTTGAGACTGGTGCTGTGGTGTTTATGCTTACGGATATGGAGTATCCATTGAAGATTGCTACTATGGAGGCTATGCTGGATTGTCATCTGCAGATATCTAATGCTCCTTCTGGGAATGAGTCTATCATGTCTACTGTTGGGTCAAAAAGTTGATGTGGCAGAAACTCAAAAATGAAGAAAACGTGAAGTATTTGTCTAGGCGTTGACAAGAGCATTCCAAGCGTTGACAAGAGTTATTTAGGCGTTGATGGAATCAAGCATTGTCAAGAGCAATCCAAGCATTGTCACATGCAATTCAAGCATTGACAAAACGTAGACAAAAGAAGCTAATGGAAGCTTCTATTTAGATAAACATGCAAAAGATATTCTGCATAAGTTTATTTAAATAGAAGATTTACTTGTTTATTCATTCTTATCTCTTGTAAACCCTAATCCTTACACTATAAAAGGAACCAAGGGTCATAGGTTTTATTCATATATCAATCATTCACAATGTAAACCTAAAGTGTGTGTCGCACTAGACGTGGGATTCAATGTATACACGTCTAGTGGATGTTTGTTATTAATATAATGAACATCCCTATTGTTTTAATTCATGTGTCTTGTGCCTAAACACCTTGTTATGATCATTGTTCTTTTCCGCTATGTTATCATATGAACGATGATCAACCTAGATATAATGGTTCTTAACCATTGAGCCCAACGATCATAGGACTCATCAATTGGTATCAGAGCCTAAGGCTCATGATATCTAGGTCCGACGAGGTGTTCGTGTATGGTGAAGAAGAAAAATTCGTATTGAGTTTTTCTGGACGTTTTTGTGTGCGCAGCAGTATTCAGAAGGTCATAACTTTTGATTGAACCGTTGGATCGTCACGAAATTTTATATGTGTGTTCTACATACATAGATCTAAACATCCACCGGAGGGATTGTCGAGTTTTATCCCCAGGCAAAAGTTATTAAGCGTCGAAGTTGGCTGATGGAAGATTTTCAGTTTTCTGCTTTCACATGAAATCATGACCTAGGGTTTCTCAAACCCTAGATCTACTTAAAAGCAGGAAGAATTGCAGTTTGTGGCTGTTATGATTCAAGATAACACTTGATCTAAGGTTTATTTACAAAACCCTAATTAGGGTTTTGGTGCTTAAAGTTTTAAAACCCTAGATCGAGGCTTGTAATGTAGCAGCATCTTGTGATTCGTGATACATGAAGTAAAAAGGAGGGATATGTGCTGATTGTTTGATGCATATATTTTTCACTTGGTTTTTGTTCGTGGACCCAGGTAGAAAAGACAACAGCATGGTTCAAGGAAGGATGCATGGTCCCAGGTCTGTTGATTCATAACGAGGGATCAAAAGAAAAGAAAGTAGTATGCTGTTGATGTTGTTTACTTTGTATAAACAAAAGCCACGTGATACGTTAAATTACAAAGAAAAGAAAGCATCTTATTGGACGTGATTGGTTCAAACGAAGAGTATTCACATGAACAGATTTTGCGTTCACATGAAGAGCTTTCACAGATTGCATACTTTGTGTTCACACTGTTTTAGTGTTCCTATTGGTGGAAATCGATGCATTCACATGGCCAAGGAGAAACCCTAATATTTGTTACCGTGAGCCTTCAACAAGCTTTGATCCGATACATGGTATTCCACTGTATTACCGTGAGCCTTCAATTCTTATTGGTTGAATTATATTGCAAATTCAATTCGTGTGTTCACACGATCAAAGGAGTACAAGCATAACATGAGATCTATACTTGTGTTCACATGGTAAGGGATTTTTGATTGGTTATTCATATCTGTGTTCACACGGCAAAGTTTAAAGCAAATCATGGGTCACGTAAGAACAAAGGACGTGGTCTTATTGTTTGAAGTAATTCACGTAGGCCATTTTTCAGCGCTGATGGGACTTATTTTGATGTTGTCAAAATCTTGGAGCAACGTTGACAAAGTTTTGACGCTGAAAAGAATGAACGCTGACAGGATTTGAGGTTGGCGCTGACGTGTGTAATTCAAGCGCTGACAGGAAGGGTTTCGACGCTGACAAGGAATAAGTCAACACTGATAGGTTGACAGTGTCGTCCGATATATGAGCTTCAACGCTGATACGTATTGTCAGATATCGGACAATACATCTGACCAAGATATTGGACAGAAGAGATGTTGGACGACACATGGATAGCTGCTGTTTGAGAAAACTAGTACGTTTTAAGCACACAAAAAGGAGTTAAATACACACAAAGGTACATGGAATCTCCGTTTTAATATAGAATATCAAGTTGATATTTATGGTTCGGATATTTTTAAATGGATTAATGATTTTAAAGCGAGTTAGCAATTATTCGTGGGAATTTGATGGATATTTAAACTATGTAATCGGGATAGCCTTGCAAAAGAGTTATTCAGCATAACACTTTTACATATGGTATGAAGATGTTATTTCATTCAAATTCGTCATGAAGAGATGTTAGCTTAAGGGGAAGAATTTTTATGGGAAGTTTGATGTTTGAAGAAGATTTTCGCGAGTTTGTGTTTCATCATATTGTTAAAGTGGTGGACATCAGCCATTTACTTTAACAATAACTTGTTCGTGCTTTACATGGTTGGTGATGAAGACTTGTCATAAACACTTGAAGGAGTTACATTATCGTGCTCAGTGTCTCACAAAGGATGAGAATATTGACAAGGGATCGAGGTCTACTTATATTTCTCTATCTGGTATAAGTTCTTCATCACATGGATAAACAAGACATGGAACATAAGTTTGGGTTATTTTACTTCTACATCAAGACTACTTTATTTATTTTTCTTCAGGATCATTACATAGAGCCTACATTTGGAGAATTTTCAAGATTGCATACATTGTTTACTTCCTTGTTGATGTGACAAAAAGGGGAAGAAAATACGTGCTACACTTGAGGGGAAGCAATCTGAAGATCATGTACAACTTACAAGAGATATACATAGAGTTTTGCCACTATCAACTAGGGGAAGATTGTTGGGTCAAAAAGTTGATGTGGCAGAAACTCAAAAATGAAGAAAACGTGAAGTATTTGTCTAGGCGTTGACAAGAGCATTCCAAGCGTTGACAAGAGTTATTTAGGCGTTGATGGAATCAAGCATTGTCAAGAGCAATCCAAGCATTGTCACATGCAATTCAAGCTGACAAAACGTAGACAAAAGAAGCTAATGGAAGCTTCTATTTAGATAAACATGCAAAAGATATTCTGCACAAGTTTATTTAAATAGAAGATTTACTTGTTTATTCATTCTTATCTCTTGTAAACCCTAATCCTTACACTATAAAAGGAACGAAGGGTCATAGGTTTTATTCATATATCAATCATTCACAATGTAAACCTAAAGTGTGTGTCGCACTAGACGTGGGATTCAATGTATACACGTCTAGTGGATGTTTGTTATTAATATAATGAACATCCCTATTGTTTTAATTCATGTGTCTTGTGCCTAAACACCTTGTTATGATCATTGTTCTTTTCCGCTATGTTATCATATGAACGATGATCAACCTAGATATAATGGTTCTTAACCATTGAGCCCAACGATCATAGGACTCATCATCTACTACCTTAGTTGAAGGTATTTAAGCCCGGTTACATGCAGACAAACTTGCAGCTTCTGGTAAATGATTGATATGGTTCTTCTATTCTTGTGTTATACTACCATTCTTTTCACCAATATGTACAGTGATTGGTGACTCACATACATAGTAATAATACAAAAAAAGAAAAAAAAGAAAAGAAAAATACTTTTTATATAATATCTGCTTATACTTTGAACATCTGATGGAATTTCAAACTTGTACATAATATAATATCTGCTAATACTTTTCCATCATGACATTGGTTTTCACTTGATATTTTCACACTTGAGCTGTTTTGGGGTTACTTCTGGTGTTGGACCTGGTCCACACAACAAATGGTGCTCAACTCACCATATTTCATAGACAAGAAAGAGTTGATTCACCATGAGGGTACGGCTCAGGTATGATAGTCAAATCCGTTGATGGTTGCCAGGTTACCCAAAACTGGATGGTTTTCACTTGCCATGGTCCTCGACTGAAAACTGGCTAGTCCAAGGGGTACGGCTCTTGGTAAAGATCTATATCAAATCCATTGATAGCTGTAATAGCTTGCTCAAAGCTATAGGGTTTTTAGCTCACCGATGCTTAATTGCTAAGAGTTGGCGAGTCCGGAAGAGTACGACTTCTGGTAAAGACATATCAAATCCGTTGACGGCTGTGATGATTTGCCAAAACTCATCTAGGTAACCACACTGACCATTGATTCACGTTCTAAGAGTTGGGTTGGGTTCTGGTCTCCCAGGGTGATGCTTATTCCACCATAAAGACTAGCTAGCCTAAGAGCGAGCAGCTACTTGGTAAAGGCTCATAAAATCTGCTCATGTTGCTGTGAAGATTCAACAAGGTGCATATTTGTTTCAAGCTTTCAAGAAGCTTCTAGGTGTTACTTGTTGCAGCAGTCTTTCTGTTGTTCATGCTGATGGTTATGATGCTGCTGTTTGTTTTGCTGTTCCAATCCGGGTAATATACACAAAAGTTACTAAAGTTTGCCAAAAAATTCGATTTTGTTACTAATGTTTAAAACCTAACAGATAGGTTACCAAAGTTTGGTTTACCGGCTACGCATGTTACTCCATATGTATTAACCTATTAATATCGGTAAACCATCTACGTGGTAGTCTACGTGGTAGGGTTAATAGACAAAGATGTTACTAAAGTTTTCTAAAAATTTCGATTATGTTATTAAAGTTTAAAACGTTACAGATAAGTTACTCAAGTTATTATTCTTATTTTTAAAAAATGAATTTTTAAATATTATATCATATACGCTTTTTGTACGTGTTTCAACGTTTTTAAACATTTTTACACTTTTGTTTTACATTTTTATACATAAAAAACGTATAAAACAACACAAAAGAATAAAAACTTCGAAAACGTACAAAGACATTTGAAAATAACGCACATATAAAAAATAACATAAAACTTAAAACTAGTATGAAATCGTAAAAAAAAGGATAGAAATATTTAGGTTGCGTTTAGTTAGAAGGAAAACACCTTATTTTACTTTTTAATTTTTTTATTTCTCGTTTTTTTATGTTAAATTTTACTTTAATTTTTTTTTTTACTTTCTCATATAAGTTTTTTAGTTGTTTTACCATTTAATTGGTTAGTTTATGATAAACATTTTCGTTTTTTGAAAATATCTTTATAATATTAAAACAAAATTAAATAATGAAGATAATAAAACAAGATCACTTGAGCATGTTTTTTAGTTTTGGAAAATGAAAAACACAAACACATGTTTTTCTAACTAAATACGTTTTCTAAATTTTCAAGTGTTTTGTGAAAATGAAAATCCCTTCTCTTTTTCTACAAAACAGAAAATAGAAAATGAAGGAAAATGTTTTCTAACTAAACGCACCCTTAGTGTTTTTTATTTTTAATGGATAAGATAATGTAAATTAAAGGGGTAAAAATATATAATTCTTTTATAAAGAAATACAAAATTCGGTTACCACAATACAATAAAGAAATATGTATAAAGAAATACAAAATGTACTAAAACATACGCAAATAAAGGAAAACGAATGAAATAAATATATATGTGTAATTATTTATTGAGTGTAACTTTTTCTAAGGTTTAGTAACCCATTTAATACATTCGAGAACTATAGTAACTTGTTTGTAACGTTTTAAACTTTAGTGATGACGTGAACAAGGGAACCGGTAAATCGTCCGGTTGCCCATCTTCTGAGTAACCTGGGGATAACCTTTTTAAACGTTCAGTAACCCAAAAAATAAACCCGTATACTTGAGTAACCTATTTGTAACGTTTTATACTTTAGTAACCAAATCGTATTTTCTGTCAAACTTTAGTAACTTTTGTGTATATTAACCCTTCCAATCCTCAAGCTGTTTTGCAAGATCAACCAGGAAACATGAAC
Organism: Glebionis coronaria; assembly: GCA_025667525.1. NCBI lineage: Eukaryota > Viridiplantae > Streptophyta > Magnoliopsida > Asterales > Asteraceae > Glebionis > Glebionis coronaria. Next base: position 71,589,880 of record CM046874.1, read on the forward strand.
TCAACAGGTAAAGTTCAAGTTTAGGGGAGGATTGTTAGAACCTTTGGAATAGTTATTTGTAATTGGTATACTAGGAGGTATGTAGTTCATCCTGGTCCTAGTAGTAGTAGGAGCAACACGTGCTCCTGGTCTTTAGAAAGTCAAACTTTATTATTTTGAGTAGTTTGTTAGGATATGCATGAGATATGTTAGGAATGGATATGCATATCAGAATTACACGTTTTGGTTTAATGATGTTGATGAGACTGTAATTATACATAGTCTCATCGTCCAAATCGGGCTTAAAACGCTTAAAATATCATCAAAATACCCAAATATATGCTTGTGTTTGTTCATTGTGTATTTTAGGTACGGATATCGTGAAATCAACAAAAGATCACAAGAATCAAGCAAAAATGAACACAGGAAACGAAGCCGCACAAAGAACCGGACCCGAATCATGAATTTCCAAAGAAGTCCTTGAAGAATTGAAGATTTGCAAGATTGGTCCCTCAAATTTGGAATATCGACACTTTATACCCCTATTATATCATAAATTAACAAGGGGCCCCTAAAGTTTGAAGACATGTCATGTTTGACCCTTGAAGAAATGCCAAAGTTACATAACAAGCCCTTTGTTAAAGTTGTAAAGTTTGGAGGGTCATTTGGTATATAGCTCAAAGTTGCCAACAAAGGAAGAGGGGAATATTGCTGATAAACTTCATGTGGAAAGTTTCTGGAAGAACAGGGGGCAATGTTGCCACATATTAAACCCATACCTAGTAGAAAACCGGGTTTAACCCATCTATACCTAAACCCCCAATCCACCCACTTACCTTTTACCCATGCCCAAAGTTTATTTCATAAACACGGGGTAACACATTTGACTTTCCCAAATCAGTTTAATCCCACATAAACCCTATTTTTCACCCAATCTCAATCAAGCTGTTATCAAGGGGTTTTTGATCAAGACTTTCCAGAAAGGTGATTAAGGTGTATGATAACAAGACCCATGTGCAAACTTCTCCACATCAGCACAGATGGGACCATTGGACAACTCTCTTAGTCACGGGTTCATACTTTTTTGGCAGCAAAGAAGACCAATCAACACTCAAGATTGCTTGGCGTGGTAAAAACATTTCATTGAAGGGTTGAAATCAAAGATTCCCCTGCCACAACACATGTATCATCACAAGGCTCCAAAGACCATCTAGAACACCAATTCAAAAAGAGCATCTACAGAGTATCTTCTCAAATTCGTTCAAGGGCATAACTGGAATCACATAGATTAGGGTTTTCAAGTTTTTATAGCTCATCTTGTAGTATAAATATAGGACTTAGCATATATTGAGTTTTTGTTCCAAAATCTTGTAAACCCTAAGTTTTGACTAATTAAAGGGAATATTGAGCCTTGCATATTTTGTGTTCCATTAGTTTAGCAGTGTGTTATTTAAATTCGTCTTAATTTATTTGCAACTTATTTCTAGATTCACCAAAAATCTTTTCTTCAAAATCTGTTTTGGGTAAAAAGTTTTGGGACCCAAGTTTGCATAACCATGGCATGTAGTTGATTGACAACCAAATACATGCTTATGTTATACAAGCTTGTTCAAATTCAGTTGGTTACATTTCACTTTGCAAAGAGTTTTTTTGGTCAAGTTTAGTCAGAAAAATTAGTTGGTGTTTTCAGTTCATACTTACTATATATAAAGCTTCTCACATGATCAATTGACAACTGAGGCTGTGGAAAGTTCTATGTACTTGTAGTGTTGTGGTTTCATTTTGTGCTGGTTTGAAGAATCTTGTACGTGTGGTAGATCTAGGATTAAGTTTAATCGCATATGTTCTTTGAGGTATAGTATAGTTAGTTAATGCTTTTCATTTTTCTCAAAAGATAAAATATAAAAATAAGTTATTCTTGATACTTTTTGCTTTTTACATAACTGTAGGTTTGGATTTGTTATTTTTGGTATTGTAATTGCTTGTTACCGCTTGATTCCTGTTTAATTTAACTTGTTTTCATGATAGTTTGATGTTCTAGTAAGTGGTTTTAAGTTTATGTATCATCTGCCCTGAAATCAGTGGTTCACTCGTCGTTCTTTCACTTAAATTTCTGCATAATTGAAGCATTTGAGTTTAGATTCATAGTTTCTGTTAGATGTGGTGTTTTATGTTCGTTATTATGCTTGTTAGTTGATTATATAAGGTTTCTAGTTAGTGTTGTAGGCCTTAATTCCTTTATGCTTCAATTTGCGCACTTTTTTTAATCAAAAGCTGCCTATTTCCACATAGAAACATCAGCAGCCATAGCGGCTTGATTTTAAGGTCTTAAGATCTAGAAATTTGGATTTCGTTAGTTTAGGTATTATAGATTTTCTGTCTTTAATAAATTCGGGGGTTAGTAGTCTTTTAGTGGACTAATAATAAGCCCAAAAGTCACTTTAGTGTTTCTAACTTTGCTGCTACTATTAATCATGAGCGGAATTTGTATCCTTTGATTTCTTTGTGAATTTCGATATCTGTGTAAGTGTTGATGTTTGTGTTTGTGCTAGTGATTATATTTTCTAAAGTCGTGTTGTTTGATTATGTTGTTAAACACATCCTAGCCAACTGCTAGGACTGTGCTCACTCCTGATCCAATAATCAGAAAACACTGTCCAAATAAAATGGCAAAAAGTTACAGCAAAGGGGGTTTGAACCCCTGGCCTACACATCATAACAGACACAACATTGCAAACAAGAACCACCTGTGCTCCTTGAAGGTTTTGTTTATACTGTCATTTTTCTTTAACTTTGTTTTATTTTCGTGTGTATGCTGATAGTAAAAGAAATAAAAACGAACTGAAAAGAGAGCAGCAGGGTTTGAACTCGTGACCTCTGCTCTCTCCATCAGACGCAGCATTCCCTTAATCAACCATCTGCTCTAGCAACCTTTCTTGTTATGAGTTGCTTTCACATGTCTTTTATATACATTTTAGAAGTAGTAGTTTAAGCTTCAACGATTTTTTTACTGCGTATATCTTTTAGATCTTTTTATTTATAAACGTTGTAACCCGTGCATTTAGCTTAAAGAATTTTTGTGTAATTTTTCATATTTTATAAAAATAGTTTATTATTTTTAATTCATTTTTTTTAATTTTCGAAAATAAATTAAAATAGTTTAAAAATAGAAAAAAGTAGTTTATAAATTTAGAAAAATAAGTTTTAGCTTTTAATTAATCTGTTTTAGGTTTACATTTACAAAAATTTTCATTTTCACTCTTTTTTTATTTTTTTTAATTTTGGGTTTTTTTATTAAACTTTAAAATTTAATATAAAGTAATTAAAAAGTTTATGAAATTTTTTGTTTTCATTTTTGTTTTAGTCATATTTTTCTTAGCTTATATTAAATTTTTGGTGATTTTTAGGGTATTTTCATCTTTTTATCTTATTTCATCTTTGCAAGTTTTTAGGATCGCTAGTCGAGTTTTTAAGTTTTTAAGTTTTTAAGTTTTTAAGTTTTTACGTGTCACGTCGTTTTTAAATCTTTTATTTTTGTCGTTTTTATAAAACGTTATAGTCTTACAAGTTGTTTAGATTATAGTTTTTAGTCTAATATTGATTTTAGAAATTTTAATTTTCAAAGTTTTTAATTTTTTCATCATTTTCTCGATTTGCGTCATTTTTATTATTTTAATATTATTTTTACGTTTTTACATTTTTGTTTTCGTTTTTACTTTTCCATCAAACGTCTTCGATTATAAATCCGACTCCTTTCTTAGAATTTCAATTTTCAACTCTCCATCGAACAACGATCCCGAGGTTTAGTTTTTAGAAAGTCGTTTTCGTACTCATTTACTTTACGATTTGTCGAAATTTTTTGTACCCCTATATTACGACATATCATTTGGCGCCGCTGCCGGGGAGGTGTTTAGTGTGCCATTATTAGTATCGTGTTTGTGTGAGTAGTGCGTTTTTGCTTTTCAATTTTTGGAAAGCGTAAATATCGTACATACTCATTTTTGTTATTTTTACTTATTATATTATAGTATCCAAATAAATCGTGTTTAGTTTTCCTAAACTAAATACACAACAATCATTTTACTATATTGTAGATAGATTGGTTTTCGTTTTTCTTGTGAATATATTATTACTATATTGTATTTACGTAAGAACAATAAAGATACAAGTACTCCAAAAGCGTGAAAACGCAACCTTGATTCGGGATTTCATCACTCGATCATTGTATTTGAATCTAAAGGAAAAGTTTAAAGACAAAATAGATAAATACTTTCGTGAGGCTTAATTTCAATTAACACAAACTATAAGGTGGGTATAAGGCGGTTGTATTTCACGACCTAAGGGAAAAAGGCTCTTAAGTGCTTAGCGCCACCTCGTTTCCCCCGCTTGCTTGTGCGTGTTTTGAGAAAGAGGGCTAATCGAGGGTTTGCTGCCCAAGTATTATCTACGTATATTATATTTGCTTGTTTTCAAGATTAAACCCCCTTGAACGTTTTGGTGTTCCACCAACGTTCTAAAGTCATCGAAGGCGTTCACTCCACGTGATCGTTTTCATTCTTTGAGGCTCCTTTAATCGAGAAATCGATTCGAGGGGAGATTTGTAGATTTGTGTCTACGTAATACATATAAAAATCCAAAAAAAAATTAAAAACAATCAAAAACCAAAAAAAATGAAAAAATAGAAAAACCCCAAAAAGAATCTTCTTTGCTACCACCCATTCTACGCTTAGTTCATGCGCACTCGATCGAAGGATTATTCTAATTCTAGCGACGCTTCGAATCGACGCAATCATAATCGAAGGAATCGATGACGTAGACGAGAATTAGAAACCGACGTTCCTAATATCGTTGTTGAAGAAACCTTAGACGAGATGGCCGACAATCGTTCGATGATGGAATTGCTCCAAGCACCCACCGAGGGTTATGGAGACGCGATCGTAATTCCCGCTATCGAAGCGGAGAATTTTGAGATTAAGAGCGGAATGCTTTCGTTGATTCAAGCTACGAAGTTTCGAGGTCGTGAAGCCGATAATCCTCACGACCATATTCGGAATTTTGATCGTCTTTTAGCCACGAGCAAGTTTAAGAATGTCGACACCGATGTCGTCAAGCTTATGCTTTTTCCATACTCGCTCGATGGTGCCGCCAAGAATTGGTACGAGAAAGAGCCACCTAATTCGATAACTACGTGGAAGGATCTCTTCTCCAAATTCGTTAATTATTTTTTCCCACCGTCTAAGACAACGTTTTTCAAAAATGAAATTACGAAATTTGAGCAAAAACCGAATGAATCTTTTAGAGACGCGTGGGATCGCTTTAAGGAATTGCTTAGTCAATGTCCTCACCATGGTTTTTCCGAGTTGCACCAAATCGATACGTTTTACAACGGTCTTAATTTTCAAGAGCAAGATTCGTTGAATTCCGCCGCCGGTGGCAATTTTTGTGTAAAACTCCAAAAGACGCATTGATAATTATCGAAAACCGATCCAAGGTTTACCAACTCCGCAACGCACCGAGTGTTGCCAATGTCGCCAATGTTAGTAGTTCTAATCGCGACATTGAGAGAGTTGATGCAAAAGTCGACAAGTTGACGAATGTGTTTACGTCTTTTCTCGTTGAAATGCAAAAGAAAGACGCTCCCGCTACGGTGAAAGCGGTTGAGGTTTCGTGTACGTTTTGTGGTGGACCTCATAATTATTACGAGTGTGCGACTACGGATGGCCAAACGTCGAATGTGAGTGCGTTAAATGGAAACAACAATTTTCAAAATCAAAATAACGCGGGTCCATCACAACAAGGCAATTATAACCAAGGCAACAATTTCAATCAAAACCGAAGCAATTTTCAAGTAAATAATCAACAAGGAAATTTTTCGAATCAAGGAGGTTATAATCAAGGTCGTAATTTAAGTTGGAAAAACCGAGATAACAACAACAACCAAAACTCGAGTTTTCAAAACAACTCTAATCAAGGAAACAATTTTTTGAATGGTAATCAAGGGAATTTTCAAAGAAGTAATCAAAACCAAGGGAACTTTAATTCTAATCAAAATAGTTTGTCAAACGATTTTCAAAATTACATGAAAATGAATGAGGCTAATATGAGACGATTAGAGGGAGAAATTGGTACTTTGAAAAACGACTTTACAAATACTTTGAAATTGCAAAACACGAAGATTAAGCAAGGACAAATCGACATTAAAAAGATGTTTTCGGCCATTATGAACAAGTCCTCGGGTGCGTCATCGAGTTCGTTACCTAGTGACACCGTTGCAAATCCGAAGGAACAATGTAAAGCCGCCTCGTCTCGTGAGAAAGGTCGTGTGATTACCCCTAACCTTGAAGGATTTCGTGTTGTTTATTCTTCTCAACCCTCGACTTCTAAGACGTCTTATTGTTCTAAAGTCGATTGGGTGAACGTGGCGTCCAAGGAGAAGAGTGCACACCCTCGTGTACCTCAAATTCCATCCACGGTTCAAAAAGAGAGCTTTATTGACCTTACCAAAGTAACCCTTGAAGAAACTTGTGCATCGATCCTTCTTAAAAAACCTAAAAGGCGTATGCCAAGAAAGGAAAAGGATCCGGGCCAATTTCTACTACCTTGTGATTTTTCCGAGATTGAGGGATGTTTAGCCCTTGCCGATTTAGGTGCTAGCATCAATCTCATGCCTCATTCTCTTTGGAAATTGATGAGATTGCCTTCACTTACCCCCACGAACATGACAATCGAGCTTGCAAATTATACGCCACTTATACCAATTGGAATAGACGAGGATGTCTATGTCAAAGTTGGAAAGTTTGTTTTTCCCGCGGATTTTGTTATATCCGATTACGAGTGTGACCCTAAATGTCCCATTATTTTAGGCCGACCATTCTTATCGACGGCTCGAACCGTAATCGGCGTTCACGAGGGGAGACTTACTATGAGATATGGGGATGACAAAATGGACTTTTTCGCTAGAAAATCCCAAGTTTTTAATGATCATGAAAAAACCGAGGTTTCAAAACCTAATGATTCAAATCCTAATGATTTCAAAATGTTCACTTTAGCGGAAAGAATGAGGCTTAATGCATGTTTTGAAAGAATTAAGAAAAACGGCTTTAAAGATGATGATTTTAATGATAAAGAGTACGTGTACCTAATTCAAAAGGGTATGTGTAAATTTTTGGATGAAAACTCACTTTGGGATGTATTTAGCGAAACAAGTGAAACACCAATTCCGAAGGGCGACGTTAGTGCCATCACGACAATGACCAAAATGGGCTCGTCTTTACCACCTTCGAAGGACCACGTCTTTGAGGCTTCAACTTCTAACTCCATCGAAGTGCCTCTTTTCCCTAGCCCAACACCCGTTGAGGCTAAAGGGTTTATCGACATCGATCCTCTCGTCTTAGAAAAGTCACCTAAGCATAGTCATTCGACTTGTAAGACCATGGTTGTGAGTGCTCACATCGACTCTTTCTTTGACGATGACGATGGCGATTTTGCTGAGATTGATCGCGTACTTCGAAATCCACATGCCATTTCTGAGGATTCTCCTAAAAAGACCTCTTATCATGTGAAGTACGATGATTACGAGTTTGATCCCGAGATTGAGGAATCATTGTACGAGAGCTAGCTCTTATGCCCTCACTTCCACCTACGAGTGAGGTCGATCTTTCCAAAATCAAGGATGAACTTAATGAGTTGGAACGTCTTATTTTCGATGACGAACCAACTCATGTGACCACCCAAATACCAATTCTTGAGGAGTTACCTAATCAACACTCCTCAAATGAGAATTACGTTTACCACATTCGTGAGGATTTAACTTATCAACAATCCCCACAAAAGAATGATGGTTTCGTGCTTGATCGTGATCTTTTCGAGAGAGTTTCTAAGATACTCAAAGAGGGGAATGACAAACCTTTGTTTGACAAGCCTATCTTTGATGAAGAAATGACGAGATCGACGTTCATGAGGATGACGAATATGTTGACCCCGAGGGGGCGGTGTTCTTTATTGATAAACGTTTTGAGAACTTATATAATCCGCCACCCCCTCCCACCAAAGGCTTAAATGTGAGGATTTTTAGCGCGACTAATTTTATATTTGACATGCCAAATATTTTCGACATTATCAAATCGGGTTTTCATAAAGAGTTTTTAAACGATGAAAAAGGAAAAGATTTAAAAAATGTTTTAAAAGATTTTTCTACATGTTTAACTCCGTCATCACATCGTTTTATGAGTACTACCACCTCGTCTACTCTTTTTGACGACGGTTGGTGTGGATCTAGTGTGGGGGAAGCCCCTTATGTTCCCTCACATTTCTCCACCGAGGACGAGATTTACGATCCCGGAATTGCTTGTAAAGGGAAATCTCGTTCTTCCACCGATGCAATAAATGGAAAATATTTTCTTTTGCTTGGTGTGAGTCTACATCGAGTAGCTCATTATGTTGACTTACCTAATGCCCCACCTTTCTACTTCTTATCTCTTTTCTTCTACCTCTTTGAGGTTTTGGCACGTGTTAAAGTGGCGTTGGTTCGTTTATCCCATGAAAACGAGGACGCCATCTTCGACCCCAGTATTCGTGTATCGGGTTTTTAAAGTACTCCATGTGCTTTTGGGCCTTGTTTATCATGTAAGCCCCACTAAAATGACCAAACCATGATTATCCCTAAATGATCACATTTATGGGGATTCGAGTCGAGCTTTTGACTCGGTTATCAAAAACAAGGTGCCTCGTGGGGGATTCTCATGCTTATCCTTGTATATATTATCGCTTTCTTAGTTTAATGTACCGAGGGGACTTGTGCTCTTCCAACCTTTGTTCCGTGGTTGTTTATGATTGTGATTCATTAGGTTCATCGTCATCATTGAAGCCTCTCGTGTTCGTTTTATGGATCACTCGAGCTTCAATCGTTGCCTTTGGAGATTCCGATATCCAATGATATCCTTTTATGTTCTAACGTTTATCTTATTAGCATAATTCATAAACGGCTATAGGTTATTCGTTTTACCCTTTCCATGCTCGAGATTAAGCATTCGACTTCGTCTCTAGTATGGGGGTGTTTTCACCCCTAGACTCGAAACATTGAGGACAATGTTTAGTTTTAGTATGGGGGGTGAGTAGATACTTCACCTTGCTTACGTCACCACACAATCCAATATTCATCTTTTTGTTATCGTTTTGTTGCAAAATAAGGCTAAAAATGGCCAAATTTTAATTTTTTTCTTATTTTTCATAAGTGTTTAAGACACGAATGTAGGTTTTCTGATGGTGAGAATAAGAGTAATTTTTTACTCGACCATGCGTGTTGATCACTTAGCTTCGATTCCTTAACTTTTTAGGCTAAGTCTCTTAAATGAGGACGAGAAATGATAGAGTTATTTATAAGTCTCGTAATCGTCACGATCTCATGTGTAGTAATTATTAGCTCATTTTCCCCACGCTTTTACATAATAAATTGTTAATAAATATTGATTTAGCGGTTTAGTCACTATTGTTGGTTTCTAATTTGTTTTAGTAGCTTCCATGTAATTAAATTGGGAAAACATTAAGGTATCGCCAGCGTCACGGTTTTGAAGTATTGGCACCCGAATAATCGGAAGCTTCACCTAATAATAAGAATTCAAGTGCTCACCTAAATTAAGCAAAAATTTGAAGCTCACAAGGCCGAAAAATCTATGCCCAAATTGAAAGTGAATCAAGCCTTAGTCTTTGAAGCTTTAAAGATCCAAAATTCGCTTTAGCTTGAGGATATACGTCTTTGGCTAATAAAACCACCGATGAGGCGGAAAATAAAAGGCAAGGCAAGACCGAAGTCATAATAAAAGCTCCATGGCGGAGTTGAATAAAAGATGGAGGTAAACCTATGATAATAAGGCCCTTCCGTTAGGGGGCATATAAAAGTCTTGGTAATAAGTCTCATGTTCAAAACCGTTATAAAACCGTGTTTATCGATCCTTCTTGTTGACTTAATTTTTTGACATCGTTGTCTATTAGGATGAATTATTAATTTAATGATTTTGGTTACACCGTTAAAACTCTACTTTTAGACTTAATCTCTATTCATGCTTAAGTCAATGATGTATCCTCGTGATCATTAAGACAAAATTAAATATAAGAGATACCAAGTAGGAATAAGGGAGTTTAGGTTCGTAATTAACACTCATGAGATGTGATCGTGTTGCTAACTTATAATAACAATGATCTCGTTACACGCTTTGCATGGAATTGGGTGAAAATCGAGGACGACGAAATTATTTCTAACGAAGCATTCACGTGTTCTTGTTCTATGATCCCAAAAGTCACTTAATCGTGATGAAAACAATACATTATGTCTAAAACACATGTAGTAGTTTATTTAAATTCATGTCATTAATAAATGTCATCATAAAATGAATTTTTGAAGTGCTATGATACTTAATTCTAGCATTGCGTGGGGACACGGCAATGGTTTAGTATGGGAGAGTGATGCGAATGTAATTATACATAGTCTCATCGTCCAAATCGGGCTTAAAACGCTTAAAATATCATCAAAATACCCAAATATATGCTTGTGTTTGTTCATTGTGTATTTTAGGTACGGATATCGTGAAATCAACAAAAGATCACAAGAATCAAGCAAAAATGAACACAGGAAACGAAGCCGCACAAAGAACCGGACCCGAATCATGAATTTCAAAAGAAGTCCTTGAAGAATCGAAGATTTGCAAGAATGGTCCCTCAAATTTGGAATATCGACACTTTATACCCCTATTATATCATAAATTAACAAGGGGTCCCTAAAGTTTGAAGACATGTCATGTTTGACCCTTGAAGAAATGCCAAAGTTACATAACAAGCCATTTGTTAAAGTTGTAAAGTTTGGAGGGTCATTTGGTATATAGCTCAAAGTTGCCAACAAAGGAAGAGGGGGATATTGCTGATAAACTTCATGTGGAATGTTTTTGGAAGAACAGGGGCAATGTTGCCACATATTAAACCCATACCCAGTAGAAAACCGGGTTTAACCCATCAATACCCAAACCCCCAATCCACCCACTTACCTTTTACCTATGCCCAAAGTTTATTTCATAAACACGGGGTAACACATTTGACTTCCCCAAATCAGTTTAATCCCACATAAACCCTATTTTTCACCCAATCTCAATCAAGCTGTTATCAAGGGGTTTTTGATCAAGACTTTCCAGAAAGGTGATTAAGGTGTATGATAACAAGACCCATGTGCAAACTTCTCCACATCAGCACAGATGGGACCATTGGACAACTCTCTTAGTCACGGGTTCATACTATTTTGGCAGCAAAGAAGACCAATCAACACTCAAGATTGCTTGGCGTGGTAAAAACGTTTCATTGAAGGGTTGAGATCAAAGATTCCTCTGCCACAACACATGTATCATCACAAGGCTCCAAAGACCATCTAGAACACCAATTTAAAAAGAGCATCTACAGAGTATCTTCTCAAATTCGTTCAAGGGCATAATTGGAATCACATAGATTAGGGTTTTCAAGTTTTTATAGCCCAGCTTGTAGTATAAATATAGGACTTAGCATATTTTGAGTTTTTGTTCCAAAATCTTGTAAACCTCATTTTTTGACTAATTAAAGGAAATATTGAGCCTTGCATATTTTGTGTTCCATTAGTTTAGCAGTGTGTCATTTAAATTCGTATTAATTTATTTGCAACTTATTTCTAGATTCACCAAAAATCTTTTCTTCAAAATCTGTTTTGGGTAAAAAGTTTTGGGACCTAAGTTTGCATAACCATGGCATGTAGTAGATTGACAACCAAATACATGCTTATGTTATACAAGCTTGTTCAAATTCAGTTGGTTACATTTCACTTTGCAAAGAGTTTTTTTGGTCAAGTTTAGTCAGAAAAATCAGTTGGTGTTTTCAGTTCATACTTACTATATATAAAGCTTCTCACATGATCAATTGACAACTGAGACTGTGGAAAGTTCTATGTACTTGTAGTGTTGTGGTTTCATTTTGTGCAGCTTTGAAGAATCTTGTACGTGTGGTAGATCTTAGAAGTCCTGTTGATTTTGTGTTGATCTTTTTTTTCGCAAAGCTTTCATAGCTTATCTCCATAAAGCCAAGAAGATCAGAAAAATTGAAGGTTGTTTGCATCAGCTATGCAAGCAGGGCCTGGATTGTAGGTCTTGCTAGGTAGTCAGCTTTGAACTCACCTCCTCTTATCGATTTGCTCAATATTGTGCCTAAGTGGATTTGCCTTGTATGTTTCTTTGTGTAGTTGTAGCTATTAATTTCTTGTTGTTATTAGTTTAAATACTTGATTATGATGTTTACATGTTCAGTTTTAGTTTAATTTTCTAAATACCTTTGTTAAATTGATAATCTGCTCATTTAAGGGCTGTTTGGATTAGCCATTTTAGTCCGGCGTACTTAGGATCTAGGATTAAGTTTAATCACATATGTTCTTTGAGGTATAGTATAGTTAGTTAATGCTCTTCATTTTTCTCAAAAGATAAAATATAAAAATAAGTTATTCTTGTTACTTTTTGCTTTTTACATAACTGTAGGTTTGGATTTGTTATTTTTGGTATTGTAATTGCTTGTTACCGCTTGATTCCTGTTTAATTTAACTTGTTTTCATGATAGTTTGATGTTCTAGTAAGTGGTTCTAAGTTTATGTATCATCTGCCCTGAAATCAGTGGTTCACTCGTCGTTCTTTCACTTAAATTTCTGCATAATTGAAGAATTTGAGTTTACATTCATAGTTTTCTGTTAGATGTGGTGTTTTATGTTCGTTATTATGCTTGTTAGTTGATTATATAAGGTTTCTAGTTAGTGTTGTAGGCCTTAATTCCTTTATGCTTCAATTTGCACACTTTTTTAATCACAAGCTGCCTATTTCCACATAGAAACATCAGCAGCCATAGCGGCTTGATTTTAAGGTCTTAAGATCTAGAAATTTGGATTTCGTTAGTTTAGGTATTATAGATTTTCTGTCTTTAATAAATTCGGGGGTTAGTAGTCTTTTAGTGGACTAATAATAAGCCCAAAAGTCACTTTAGTGTTTCTAACTTTGCTGCTACTATTAATCATGAGCGGAATTTGTATCCTTTGATTTCTTTGTGAATTTCGATATCTGTGTAAGTGATGATGTTTGTGTTTGTGCTAGTGATTATATTTGCTAAAGTCGTGTTGTTTGATTATGTTGTTAAACACATCCTAGCCAACTGCTAGGACTGTGCTCACTCCTCACTGCTGATCCAATAATAATCAGCAAACACTGTCCAAATAAAATGGCAAAAAGTTGCAGCAAAGGGGGTTTGAACCCCCGACCTACACATCATAACTGACACAACATTGCAAACAAGAACCACCTGTGCTCCTTGAAGGTTTTGTTTATACTGTCATTTTTCTTTAACTTTGTTTTATTTTCGTGTGTATGCTGATAGTAAAAGAAATAAAAACGAACAGAAAAGAGTGCAGCAGTGTTTGAACTCGTGACCTCTGATCTCTCCATCAGACGCAGCATTCCGTCAATCAACCATCTGCTCTAGCAACCTTTCTATTTATGAGTTGCTTTCACATGTCTTTTATATACATTTTAGAAGTAGTAGTTTAAGCTTCAACGATTTTTATACCGCGTATATCTTTTAGATCTTTTTATTTATAAACGTTGTAACCCGTGCATTTAGCTTAAAGAATTTTTGTGTAAATTTTCATATTTTATAAAAATAGTTTATTATTTTTAATTCATTTTTTTTTTAATTTTCGAAAATAGATTAAAATAGTTTAAAAATAGAAAAAAGTAGTTTAAAAATTTAGAAAAATAATTTTTAGCTTTTAATTAAACAGTTTTAGGTTTACATTTACAAAAAATTTCATTTTCACTCTTTTTTAATTTTATTTAATTTTGGGTTTTTTATTAAACTTTAAAATTTAGTATAAAATAATTAAAAAGTTTATGTTATCATTTTTGTTTTAGTCATATTTTTCTTAGCTTAAATTAAATTTTTGGTGATTTTTAGGGTATTTTCATCTTTTTATCTTATTTCATCTTTGCAAGTTTTTAGGATCGCTAGTCGAGTTTTTAAGTTTTTAAGTTTTTAAGTTTTTAAGTTTTTACGTGTCACGTCGTTTTTAAATCTTTTATATTTGTCGTTTTTATAAAACGTTATAGTCTTACAAGTTGTTTAGATTATATTTTTTAGTCTAATATTGATTTTAGAAATTTTAATTTTCAAAGTTTTTAATTTTTTCATCATTTTCTCGATTGCGTCATTTTTATTATTTTAATATTATTTTTACGTTTTTACATTTTTGTTTTCGTTTTTACTTTTCCATCAAACGTCTTCGATTATAAATCCGACTCCTTTCTTAGAATTTCAATTTTCAACTCTCCGTCGAACAACGATCCCGAGGTTTAGTTTTTAGAAAGTCGTTTTCGTACTCATTTACTTTATGATTTGCCGAATTTTTTTGTACCCCTATATTACGACTTATCAAATGTATTAGGGTTTCCTTGTACTATAAAAGGAACCTTAGGCAGAAGGGTTATACACACCTTCATCAAACATTATTCTAGTTCATATTAATATTAGAAATCCTTAGTAAAGGATCAGGTCATTATAGTTATTATTTTTCTTCTTGTTCATAGTATTTGTAATCCGCACTAATACTGTGTGATTCATCTAGTCTCTCTGTGAATAGACTTGTGATTACAGAAGTCGTTCACCATCCTTAACAGGCTGCAAGATCCACATCTAGTGGAACCAACAATTATTTCATTGACCATTCTACGTTCATTCTACGTTTTGACTTCGAATTTCAACGTGCGCTTGTACCTTGGAAACACCACCGTCATCTTATAGTTCATATCCTATAATATAATGTCGTGCCTGCTAGGAACATGATTTTACTCCTATAAACTTGTATCTTCCCCTTTCATTAAACCTCCTCGCTCCGAGAGCGCAACTCGATAATGTTCCATTTCTTTCTTGGTATGTTTTGTGTTTTTGGAAAATCATGCCGCCAAGAGACCTTCCTACATGCATCTTGAAATCTAAGACACGGATGTCATGCGCCGTTTTTGGTTTCTTAGATTATCGTTGTTATTCTTAAACCATTTACATATTACGTTTTTCTTTATATGCTTAATTATACAATCTATTTTTTGTCGGTATGGAATCCACAAGTCATGTATGCACATAAATTCCGGGTTGTTATGAAATTTGATTAAATTTCGAGGTGTGTCGAAAAATATACTTTATGCAGAAAATTTACAGTTAATTTAACGGTGTCGAGAAAATATTTTAATAAACTTTAGACATAAAAATATGTTTCTACCTGATGAGACGTTCGTTTAGGACATAAAATTCGACCCATAAATCTTAAAAACGAGCAAGTTACGCTCATTTGAAATTGTAAAATTTAAGAACTTATTTTCTGCGTATTTCTAAAATATCATTTTGTTGACAGATTTGATGCGAGGGAATTTTATTCCATTTTTGATCCGTTTCAAGTCTCGAGTAAAACTAAAGTTGTTTAAAATGCTGTTTTACCTTAAGAAAATCTGCGCTTTTAGAGTAAAAGTCAAACCTGCACAGAATATTGCAGGGGTATTGGTCATTTTACATTAGGTTTCAAGTCTTGTTAATACTAGAAAGTTGTCCAAAACATCGTTTTACACAAAATTGATTTAGACTTCGAGTCTTTAAAGTGTACATTTTTATGCGTCACTATTAACGTGCTAAATTCCTAAATTTTCCATAATCGTAAACTTTCCTAATATAGAAATTTTCCAATAATAGAAACTTTTCGGGTTAGTTGTAGCATTCGAAAATTGATATTGTACTTTCTTAAAAGCATATCTATGTCGAGAAAAATTGCGATGTGAGCACATATGGATTCTTTTATCCTTTCTTGTTAAATATTGTAAATCTTGCTTATGTTTTAGAGAGAGAAAGAGATAGAAAGATAGATGATTTTACACTTCTAGAGAGAGAAAGTAATGGAACTCTGTTTATTAGAAATGAAAACCACACCCTCTCCATCAAAGGAGAGGGCTTTTATACCAAGTCCACAAAGTGGGCATGGTTTACTTTTTGGGCCGCCGAGCCATACAACACATGGGCTCGGTTTGGGCTTTGTTTAATAAGTATAAGTAAACTAAACTACAAGCTTCTATTATATTTATTGTTGGAGTGACCAAACCTTTGTAATACATAAAACGTATTTCCAACAATCTCCCCCTAAGGGAGGTCACTCCAAACATGGACGTTACCCGAGTTACAATAATAAAATAAACCTAGCATACTTTGCTTGTCTTGAGCTCGCAGTCTTTGTCTTTCTTTTCTTTTTCTTTTCTGGTGAATAGGTTGATGTGATATTTGATATCAATCTTGAACATGGATCTTTTGCCTTTGAACTTGTGCATCACTTGTGATCTTTGCCTCTTCTTGACTTCATTTCCCACATACTTATACCTTTGTAATTCTTGAAAGCTTCAGAGTTTGATACAGCGGAATACTTAACTTTTATACTTTCTTGAATTTGTTGTAGTAGAAAATATAAGCATGTGGGGATGACTTCTTCTCGGTCACCGCAACGCCACCGTCTTCAAATGCCGCAACATAAGTAGACACGAATCAAATGGCTTTGAACATTTCATTCTAATTCGGTAGCATTTTACCTCCGGTCGGTGAAGACCGTTGGACGGTATAAAATATCGTACTTGTGGCAGGTAGATTTAATTAAAAATCTCCTGGACAAGATTTCGCGGGTAAACCCGTTCTCTTTACTCGACCGTCCAAAGCTGACTACGAACGTAAAGAGTGAATCATTTGGATAAAATTATCCGCATGATTGAAGCCGTCAATTCTGATTCCTGGAACAAGTGAAATTCAATTAAGAATCGCACCATCGTTTCTTTCCAGTTGTCACGAGCTTGATTCATACAGAATCTTCCAAGTTACCTACCAAGTGCTGTTTGATGTTAACACTAGAAGGATTTCCACTCATCACTGTGAACACTTAAGAGTGTCACTCTGAGTGTTCTGGCAAGATCACTAAGATATTACGTAAAGGCCTCGAACGTGTTTAAATTCAATTAAGGAAATACAGTTTTTTCTTTCCAGTTATCACAAGTTTGATTCATAAAGAATCGCACAAGTCACCTGCCATGAGCTTTTTGATATTCGCTCAAGAAGGATTTCCATCTTCATATGTCTATCTTCAATATCGAGCATCATTAAAATGATCTCAATAGCATATGTGTTAACCCAGTTTCTGCCTAAGGTTGTATGGAGGGCTTCTTTCTTTACACCCTTTATCTTTACAATTCCTTTTCATTCTTCAACTCCTTCAATGCTTACCAATACGTCATAACTAGCACCTTGTTGTGATTGTTCCAGTGCTAACTTAAGTACTTGGTCGGCATTCAGCTACATTTATAATCATTCTCCATCTTTCCTAAGGACTACTATTTCTAGCTATGGAATGTCCTTGGGAAGATTCCTCCGGTTTTTGAAGAATAATTGGACTTAACATATCCTATCATCCTTATGTCACCACAATCTTCATCGTCGTGAAATAAATGGGTTTAGGGTAAGTATATGTCACCATGAAAAATCCATTTTGGTATAGTAAATCCATTTTGCTCCCCCTTAACATATGCCACGATATTCGAAACCATTTCGCACATGTCAGGATGAGCCATCACGTTAAGTCAAACCATTTGTGATAATTTCCCATATTAAATCACATTTTCTCCCCCAATATTAAAATATTAACCCAATCGATGTTTTTAATACCAATTGATTTAATGAAGTTTTAACAGGTTTTGGGAAGAAAAATGCAAGTCCTTTTATCTTCACGAGACCAATTTGCGAGAAATGATACCGATTTGTAACATGATCACATATTCACCATATTAGAATAAATTGACAAGGTTGGACCTGATTGATGATAACATCATATGATAAGATCAAATGTTGGTCGCCTCGTCACGTCTGAAGTCATCTCTTGATACCACATGTACGATTGGTATTTTTGTCTTGACACCAGTTTGTGAACTTGGCACTTTTGGCATCAAAGATTATGAACGCTTGACAATTGCTCCCCCTCAATTGTTGACCCGTGTTCTATCAAAAGAGTTGTAGTCGCCGTTTGAGTAGTCGCATCGTCGAGATACCAATTGTAGATTGCTATAATTGTAGAGATCATAGCTTCATAAAAACAAGACTTCTCTTGTTTTAACAAATAAATGCACTTATGCGTACATAGATTTGTGTTAGACCAAGTTATAAAGTAAAATTGATCCCTTACAAGGTTTTAAAGTAAACCTTTGGCCGAGAAAATTAATTCCCCTTGAGAGCCAAAGCTTTCATAAGAAATACTTGACTTTAATAAGAAAAACGGGTTGCAGTCTGAAATAACTACAAGCCATTTAGGCATGTTTTATGAAATATTTACAACTTTTGTATGAACTCTATTTATGGCACCATGTCAATATTAATAAACATTTCTAAGGCCGTAAATATTATCATACCAAAAGACATGCCTTTGAAAAAATAAAGTAAAAGTATTTTTGGATTTTTATAAATTTTTCAATTTTTATGGTTTTTATATGGTTTTATATTTTTGTATTTTGATTTTGTGGATATAAATATAAACAATATATACAGATGATCACCAAGGATACGAAGATTAGTTTACCACCACTATTCTTTCGCTTCATCTGCCAGTTCCTTAAGAGTATCAGGCGAGAAGGTTCTCATTCCAAGCTTGTCGGCCAAAAATTCAATTCGAGCGCGATCTAAAGCCTTCGTGAAAATATCCGCCAATTGATACTCAGACCGGACAAAGTAAAGCTCTATCACTCCATTTTCCACTTGCTCCTTGATGAAGTGGTAGCGAATGTCAATATGCTTCGACCGGGAGAATTGAACATTGTTGCAGCATAAGGCAATTGCATTCTTGTTGTCACAGTACATCGGAATTTTGTTGAAACCTAGACCATAGTCGGTTAATTGTGATCTCATCCAAAGAATATGAGCACAGCAACCGGACATAGCTATGTATTCTACTTCCGTACTTGAAATTGCAGCGCTTTTCTGCCTTTTTGATGCCCAACTGATTAGTCGATCTCCTAGTAGTTGCAAAGTTCCACTTGTGCTACGCCTAGTATCTTGACAACCCGCGTAATCTGCATCAGTATATGCCGTGAGTGCAACTAAAGAGTCTTTCGAGTACCAAAGTCCCTGATTAATGGTTCCTTTAAGATATCGAAAGATCCGTTTAACCGTAGCTAAGTGTAACTCAGTAGGCCGAGTTTGATACCGAACACACATACATATAGCAAACTGAAGATCAGATCGACTGGTTGTGATATACAGAAGGGTACCGATCATTCCACGATAGAGTGTTGGATCAACAGCAATTCCATTTGGATCTGCATCTAGCTTAGTTCGTTCCACCATTGGGGTATCCACTAGGTCGCAAAATTCCATCTTATATTTCTTAAGAGATTTAAGGGCATACTTGGATTGATTAATAAAGATGCCTCTAGGACTCTGAGATATCTGAAGTCCTAAGAAGAATGATATGTTACCCATCATTGACTTCTTAAACTTGGAAGACACGAGAGTCCCAAACTCATCGGATAAAATTTGGGTCGAGGCAGCAAATATAATATCATCAACATATATTTGTACCATAATCATATCTTTACCTCATTTATGAATGAACAGCGTGGGATCCACCTTGCCTTTAGTGAAGCCTTGTGTAATGAGGAATTGTGACAATAGATCATACCGTGCGCGTGGAGCTTGCTTCAACCCATAAAGAGCCTTCTTAAGCTTGTACACGTGGTTAGGATATTTAGAATTCACAAAATCATCCTGCTGTTGGACATAGACCTCTTCCTTGATTTCACCATTAAGAAATGTCGTCATCACATCCATTTGATAGACTATCATATTCATGTGGACTGCATAAGCAAGGAGTAGTCTAATAGCTTCCAAACGGGCAACAGGTGCAAAGGATTCCATAAAGTCGATGCCTAATAATTGCTTGTATCCACGAGCTACTAGTCGAGATTTATTCTTTAATATTCCGCCTGACTCGTCGAGTTTCACCATGTAAACCCATTTCAAAGTGAGTTACTGCACTTTATCTAGGCATGGGAAAAGTTCCGATACATCAAGACGTATAAATTCACTAAGTTCTTCTTGCATAGCTTCTATCCAACAAGATTGGGTAAAAGCTTCTTTCCATGTCTTAGGTTCGACTTCAGTGAGAAAAGCATCAAAATGACAAAACATTGCATTTTCTTATAACTGACTTCGTATGGATACCGGGCGATTAGGGTCACCAATAATAGAATCTATAGGATGATCCTTTGTCCACTTGCTGTCATGTTCACGAATCCGTGGATTGGAGTAGACTGTAGAAGGAGCTTCCTCTGAGGTGGACGACCCGACTTGATTAGAGTCGGGAATTGGTACACCAAAGAATGGAAGTTCACGCATTTGAGCGAATTCCAAATCGTGATCATCACATCATCAATAGGCATGACATGGGTAGTTGAAACATGTGTTGGTTGAGAATTACTCGTTGAAGGTATATCTTGACCAATTGTAGGTTCAGATCTATTTGATTGTGCAACGGTTGCTGGAGCGACAACTTCGGTTTCCGGAGCTATTACCTCAGGTTCTGTAGCAACAATACTTGGAGGAGTAAAAAATTCATCAAAGAACGGTTGAACCAACGTATCCCATTCATTCCTAGTAGGTGGTGTGAATGATGATGAAGTGGGGTTGTTTGGGACAAGACCAGAGCTAATGTTACTGGGTCCCATTTCATGAAGTGCTGGTTCAGAGCTGCTTTGCTCAGAAGGCATTGCTATCAGCTCATCAAAATCAACATTCATAGTTTCGAGGATCTTGCGAGACTTATGACTGTAGATTCGGTATGCTTTCTTTGCGGGGGCATAACCAATGAAAATACCAATATCAGCCTTTGGTTGAAGTTTTCCCAAATTTTCACCATCATTATTTGGATAGCAAAGAGAACCAAATACATGAAGATATGATAAATCTGGTACTTTACCATGTAGAAGCTCATACGGTGTTTTACCATGGCGTTTTCTAATTACTGACCGTTTTTGAGTGTAAACTGCTGTAGATACTGCTTCTGCCCAAAAAATAATGGAGCCTTTGCGTAAATTAACATCGTTCGAGCTGCTTCTATAAGTGTGCGATTTCTCCTTTCAATGACACCGTTTTGTTGTGGAGTGCGAGCAACGGATGTTTCATGAGATATTCCAACTTCTTAATAATACTTACGCAAGTTTTGATTCACAAATTCGGTTCCATTATCTATACGAATGCGTCGGACAGTAGTGTTGAGACGTACCTGAATCATCTTGATAAAACCGATAATGGCTTTAGGTACCTCAACTTTTGTTGCAAGAAACTTTACCCATGTAAACCGAGAGTAATCATCCACCATGACGAGGATGTACTTTTTACCACCATTGGCCCACAAAGATCCATATGCAACAAATAAAGTTTCTCTTGGTTGGTGTCTTCAGTCTTGGGTTTGTATGATTTCTTAGTGCTTTTCCCCATTGTACACGCGGAACACAAATGGTCCTTGTGAAGCGAAAGTTTAGGAAGACCACGAACAAGTTCGTTTTTCGCCAAATGATTAATAGCGTCAAAGTTAAGATGAGATAACCGTCGATGCCATAACCATGACTTAGTCTTTGATGCTTTGGAGAAAAGACATACGGGAGTAGCGGCCATCATATCTTGTAGAGACAAAGTGTACAAATTATTCCCTCGAGTACCTTTCAATAAATCAACCCCTTCCAAATCACGAATGAAGAAGGTATGCTCACGAAAAGAGACTTTAAGATTTGAATCACAAAATTGTCCTACAAAAAATAAGTTGTGACCGAGTCGTTCCACATAATACACTCTTGAAATAATAACATTCCCAATATGATATTCACCGTAACCCATTATCTTTGCAATATGATCATTTCCGAATCGAACCGTACCAAGAAACTTGCTGACGAAATTTTTGAGCTGAGAGCGATCTCTGGTCATATGCTTGGAGCAACCAGAGTCCAAATACGAGAGAACAATTTAGACCACCTGTTTTCATAAACAACAGTCGACAATGCATTGAAAACTATTGGTACCGGAGTGTTAGCCGATACAAATACAGAATTATCAAAATTGCTAACATTTGAGTTATCCTTTGGTTTCCAGCATTTTCTAATGTGAGTTTTACCAATAACATGTTTTATTTTTTCAATTTTCTAAGGTTTTGGATTATTAGTGGGCACTACAGTGGGAGTAGACCTATTTATAGGACACTTGGTTCCTACAGTAGTGTCGGTGTTCCTAGTTAAAGGAGATGCTTGTGTTTTGGTAGTTTTGGTACTCCTAATTAAAGGGCACGCTATCTTCGCTGTAGTGGGAGTGATCCTAGTTAAAGGGAACACATTTCCTACTATAGTGAAAGTTCTACCAGTGGGACGCCACATCCAGCCAACTTGGGTTAACACTTTCCCAGTCGGTTTCCATTCTAAACCATTTTACGGGCATTCATCTCATTCACATGGTCAATAAGGAAAGAATCATGACGACTAGAAAACATACATTCATTACAATTCCAACATTTCAAATTAGAATTCACAATAGGCTTAAAACACTGCATAACCGCAAAGCCTTTAGTTTTAGCTACATGATTCTTTTTATTCAAAACAGAAATAACATTCCTAGGATGAGCTTCTACTTTCTTCTTCACTTGACTACTAGATGAGGGCAAGATCCTAACATTTTTCATGTTTCTTGTAAGCTTAGATCTTTGAGCCTTAGTAGTGGTGTTTACTCCTGTAGAAGGCAACACGGGAATATTAGAAGCTGATTTTGATTTTGCCTTTTCTTTAGTGACCAATGTTTGAGATGTTTTAGTCTTAGGGCCCTTGTTAAATGGTGTGACGGCGATGAGGTTCCTTTTGATCGCACTAGAGGAAAATGCTGAGACGGTGGCTGCGTTATCCACAACATTCTTACATTTGAGGGTATGAAGTGTTTTATTTAACTCAGCGAAAGCCAGATTTTTATCACAAATTTGTTCCCTCAAATCAGATATTTCCACCGACTTTCGATTCAATTGGTCAATCAAAGATTGATTATGTGCAGTGGTATTAGCACATGCGGGCTTTAGTGAATCGAAGAGTCGTGTATGTTTGTTTTTTAAGTTATCAACTTTGGACAAAATCTTAGAAACTCAATTATCTAGATCAAGTTTAAAAGTATCAGTGGCCTCAAATACTTGCACACAGTTAAGCTCCTTAGATTTCTCTATGTCTATAGGCAATAATTTAGCAACCTTGTCACTTGGATGACACTGTGGTGTTTTAATAGATTGATTTTCACATTCAAGCGAAATACAGTGTTGTTGAATCTCATCAAAACGTTTTGAAAGCGAAGTATAAGAGTCTTGAAGCTTTAAAAATTCAGCGTCAAATTTGTGACAAGTACTATCTACCATATTATCCACAAATTCAACATTACACACAATAGAATCATTATCAATACTATTATTCACACAGATGGAAACAATATCAAACGACATCACTTGCTTCAGAAGCTGATCATTTTGGCGTGAAACACGTCCTATTTCAAGTAAACTGTTTTCATAAGCATCATCCATTTCATTGAAAACACGTCTAACTTCTTCTATTTCCAAAAGCAAATCTTGATCAATAATACTAAGACAAGCTTTAACATTCTTTACAAACGGAACAATTTCGTCTCGAAACGCAGTTCTAGTGTGCTCAAAATTCCATTCACCTTCTGTTATGGCCGAAGCCGTCGTACGTTCCAAAATGACCTTGTCAAAATCGGCAAAGTATTGGTGCACCACATTTAAGTTAACGGACACCTTACTTACCGGTGGAATTAACTTAGTTAAATCCGTTTTGACAAGTGTAGGAGACGTACTAGGAAGGTTTTCCGTTGACAAACTTTGGGACACAAAAGCTGATAATTGAGCTAATTCCTTTTGTAAGCGAATGCGGGTCTTTTTAGACAATTGATCTTTATTATGCTTATCATAATCAATCTTATGAAATTTTAAAAGCATTTTAGATTGTGTTTCTTCCACAAGTGACTGTGTCTCCTCAGCACTAGGAACATAAGGTGCTTCTTTCGATTTGCCAATTAGGGTCATATCATAAAGACAAGGAATATATTCATGAGATTGTTTTGCATAACCGGGATTAGGTGGTAAATCTTGAAGACGCTTAAGTTCGAGTTCTTTAAACGATTTAATTAAAAGATGAACCTTTTCTGTGGAAGCATATTGTCTTAAAAGCTGTTGTTCTTTGAATTTAAGAAGTTTGGTAGCATTAATTTCCGATTCAGACTTTTTAGACTCGAGAGTTTCGAAATCCATTTTAAGTTTTTGAAAATTATTGACAACCGACTCTTTTTCTTTAAATCTTCATTGGTAAGATTAGCTTT
Organism: Glebionis coronaria; assembly: GCA_025667525.1. Taxonomy (NCBI): domain Eukaryota; kingdom Viridiplantae; phylum Streptophyta; class Magnoliopsida; order Asterales; family Asteraceae; genus Glebionis; species Glebionis coronaria. Next base: position 71,614,369 of record CM046874.1, read on the forward strand.
TAGTGATTCTATTTGTTTTAAGTGTTCAATCTTTTCAAAACGAAATTGGTCAAATTCAAAATAAGTTATTTTCTCTGCTTGAGGGACCATTTCAAAAATTTTGACCTTTTCTTTATGCAACGCAAGCTCAGCAGTTAGGGTGGTATTCGTATCTATGGATTGTCTGAGAGCCATATACTTTTGATCAATAATATGTTTAGGCACCATGACCAAATCATGTTGAGCATAAGACGCCATACCCGTCCTAGTATTTGGTTGAGGTTCACTCAAATGTGTAGGATTCGTTACCACATCAGTTAAGTTACTAGTTCTCGAGTGCTGTTCAAGGTTGTCATTTTCATGCTCAACTTGATGTGGATTATCATTATTACCAAGATTGGTTGTAGTTGGTACCTCACTGACGACATCAGAACCGTACTGAGAGAGATTAGCAACGAGAGCAGCTTGGGCTGTGTGAATGTCATCACAATCTGAATCATATGCATCAAGATCATCTACTTGATATGCTGCATTAGAAGTAGAAACGACTGTAATTCCTTCATTATCTGCTGCCCCTGGGTCTGCAAGAAATGCTAACTCCTCTATATCCAAAATCTTTCCCTTAGACTAAGCATCGACCAAATACATCTTCTCACGAAACCACGTTGCATCCGTTCTCCTTTTCGGCTGAGTGCATTGCCTAGCCATATGACCTTGTCCTCGACAATTGTAGCAAGTCACAACCTTTTGAGAACCAACAGTGCTTCCATTTCCACTTGCTTGAGAATTCATAGCTTGAGTGTTCATGGTCCTTGTAGAGGGTCCATATGAATTTTGCCTTCCCTGAATGGATTGGACCGTTACTTGACCATCTTGAATAGTGGCTTGTTGGAGAGGATTTGAAGAAGTACGAAGCTGATTGTTTTTGAGGAAATCCTCTAGTTGCAACAAGTTTTGACAAGTAGGCAGTGAGGTGGTTTAGAACATCATTTGGCGTATCATTTGGAGTAAAGACCAATGCTTCAATTGGTAGAAGTTCATTGGAATAGAAGACTTGTGCTTGTGGTGCTTCAAGTGGAAAATATCCTTGCTGAGGAGTATAACCCATTGGAGGAGTGATAGCTTGTGATGGTGATGCCTGATGTGTTGGTTGCCGTGGATAAGGCTGTGGAAGAACATTTTGATGAAATGCTTGCTGTGGCATCATTAGTGGTTGATAAGATGGTTGTTGTGGTTGCTGATAGGTGTGTTGTGGTTGTTGCTGCAAGTATGATGGTTGTTGATAAGTGTAAGCCATGTTTTGTAGGGAGGTCATTTGTTGAGAAGCATACATGGCAAGTGGATCACGAACTTGTGGTGTTGAAAACCGAGCCTCGATCACATGGCATTCGTGTTGTTGAAGAAAAGCTTGAAGTTGATCCACATTGGTGTTATGCAAGTCCTTAGCCAATTTAACATCTGTCACGTACTTACGCCATTTGGATGGAAGGGTGTTCAGATACTTGGTGTTTAATAGAAACGTAGGAATTTCCATGCCATAAATATTGAGCTCATTCAGCAATAGAGTAAATCTCAAATAGTAATAATTGAGAGTCTCCCCTGGGACATAGGCAAACTTATCAAACACATCATATAGCTTACACTCTCGTTCTTGTTTAGTTAACGAGGTGCCTTGCATTAGAACACGAATTCTATCCCATATCTCTTTGGCAACTTTATGTTTACTGACGAGTTTGTTGACATCTGGAGGAAGGGCTTGAATAATGATGTTTGTAGCGTAATTATCACACTTGTCTTGAATCTTATCATCTCCAGTTAGTTCACCCGTTGTGCGAGGACGAGTAACTGCACCTTCCGTCACAGTACCATATACCTATGGTCCCTTGAGTACCGATTCCCAAATGAGATGTCCGTTCTCTTTATTCAACATATAAAGTTCCATGCGGGAAGCCCAATCCTCGTACATAGATTTCTCCAACATTGGTGGACGATTTTCTGTACCCGAGAGGATGGACTTATCCGTGGGAGATCTGTACTCCATTTTAATAGCAAAAGATTTACAACTTTGGATTGAACAATGAGAGAAAGTAAATGTGCTTGGTTTCGTGTGTTGAAGTCGAGAAACCATGTTAAAATCCCCTAAGATATCTTCAGATAAACCAAAAATTCCAAAGCAAACTAAAAAACACACGAATTTTTCTGGATGAAAAATGTAGGATATTCGGAATAATTGGGAATTTCGTAATAACGGGCTTTTTCAGATAAAGTAATGGTTTTCGGAGAAAGTGATATTCTTCGGATAAACTGCTAATTTCGGATAAATTGATGGTCTTCGGAAAAAATGCTATCTTCGGATAAATGGCCTTTTTTCGGAAAATGACAAGGTTTTTGGATAAACTTGCTTTTTCGGATAAAGTTGAGTTTTTCGGAATATGAAGTTTTTCGGAATAATGGTATTTTCGGAATATGAATTTTTTCGGAATAATGGTATTTTCGGAATAATGGTATTTTCGGAATAAATGAGATATTCAGAAAAAAGTACCTTTTTTGGATAAAACCTTCTTCGGATAAAACCACTTCTTCGGATAAAACCTACTTCTTGGGATAAAACCTTATTCGGATAAACCCCTTTCTTCGGATAAACCTCAAATCTTCGGAATAAGCACACTTCTTCGGAATACTACTTCTTCGGATAAAGACCAAATCTTCGGAATAATCACCCTTTTTCGGAATAAACCTCCTTTTTCGGAATAAACCTCTTCGGATAAACCCTTTCTTCAGATAAAGAGAAACCCTTTTCCGAAAATAGTTTTTCAGAATAAACCTACTTCTTCGGATAACCAAAACCCTTTTCCGAAATTACAGTACTTTTCTTCTGTTTCTCGGATATCAAACCACGAACGAATGTTTATGCTAAAAATTGATCCAAACACCCAAAAGTTTTGTGTTTTTAACCAAAATAACAAAACCAAATCTTTACCACAACTATGTAAATGATTTGTATCAAGATTAAACCATAGAAACACAAATTTTTTTTTGGATCAATTGATTTTGGATCTAAATAGATACAAAAATCAAAACACAAACACATAAGCAATACAATCATCCCATGGCTCTTGATACCATTTTTTAGATATTGTAAATCTTGCTTATGTTTTAGAGAGAGAAAGAGATAGAAAGATAGATGATTTTACACTTCTAGAGAGAGATGAGGAGTCCTAAGATTCACGGGTCTTTAAGCTACTAGGAATGCATCATGTTCATATGATTAGATAATCAAAGCGGAATTAGAACACGACACATTAACAAGGTGTTTGGACACAATAACACATGAATTAAAGAATTGAATTTCTAATTGTATTAATAATCAACAATCACTAGATGTGTATATATTGAATCCCACGTCTAGTCGACACACGCTTTTAGGTTTACATTGTGAATATGAGTTATGAATAAACCTAATACCCTTGGTTCCTTTATAGTGTAAGGATTAGGGTTTACAAGAGATAATATTAAATAAACATGTAAATCTTCTATTCAAATAAACATATACAGAATAAATCCTGCATATATATCCAAATAGAAGCTTCTAAAGACTTCTTGTCGACGTTTCTGTCAATGCTTAGTTTGTACATGACAATGCTTGGATTGTACATGACAATGCTTGCTTATGTCAACGCCAGATTTGTTCTTGACAACGCCTGGATTACACTTGTCAACGCTTAGACAAATGCCTTCATGTTTTCTTCGTTTTTGAGTTTCTGCCACATCAACTTTTTGACCCAACAATCTTCCCCTAGTTGATGTCGGCAAAACTCTATGTGTATCTCTTGTAAGTTGTACATCATCTTCAAATTGTTTCCCCTCAATTGTAGCATGTATGTCTTCCCATTTTTGTCACATAAACAGGGAAGTAAACAATGTATGGAATCTTGAAGATTCTCCAAATGTAGGCTCTAGGTAATGATCTTGAAGAAAAATAAATATAATATTCTTGATGTAGAAGTAGAATAACCCAACCTTATGTTCCATGTCTTGTACTATCCACGTGATGAATAACTTATAGAGAAGATATAAGTAGACCTCGATCCGTTGTCAATATTCTCATACTTTGTGAGACACTGAGCACGATAATGTAACTCCTTCAAGTGTTATGACAAGTCTTCGTCACCAAACATTTAAAGCACGAACAAGTTATCTTCAAACCAATGGATGGATCCCATGATTTAAAGATATGATAGAACACAAACTCACGAAAATCTTCTTCAAACATCAAACTTACCATAAGAATTCTTCCCCTTAAGCTAACACCTCTTCATGAGTCAATATCTTCATATGTAAAAGTGTTATGCTGGATAACTCTTTTACAAGGCTATCCCGATTACATAATCCAATAAATTACTTCATGAATCGTTGCTAACTCGCATTAAAATCATTAATCCATTTAAAAATATCCGAGCCATAAATATCAACTTGATATTCTATATAAAAACGGAGATTCCATATACCTTTGCGTGTAAATACCTCCTTTTTGTGTGCTAAAAACGTACCAATTTTATCAAACAACAGTTATTCTTTTGTCATCCGAGAACCTTCATTGTCAATATCTTAATCGCATGCATTGTCAGATATCGGACAAAACCTATCAACGCTTGAGCAAGCGTTTCTCGGACAACTCATGTCAACGCTTCTTGTCAGCGTTAGACTTATTTCTGTCAGCGTCAAATTAACAAACATCAGCGTCAACGTGAAACCTTGTCAGCGTCTAGTCCCAAACGCTGACATCATCAGCAGCCATCTCATAAGCACACTATATTGATCACCATGGGAGTCAAGCTTCACATGCAACAATAATATTTTATACCAATCCCTCATTACGTAGAATCTTAATATTACGTTAAGAGATTTGGAACAAATATTTATTGTTTATAACAAGCAATCCAAAACCTCAGCCGTAAGTTTTGACTTCATGTGGGTCACGCCAGCCAATCATATGCAACCCTAGCGTTATTCCATATTTGCTTTATTTTGGGATCACATCATTGTTTCTTTTATATAGCTTGACGAATAGAATCAAGATCAGTAAGATCCAAGCGTGTAGTCCCTTACATATTAATACTTGGGTTTTTTTTACCCCAAGTATAAAATCTAATCGTCCGATCTTTTCGAATTGATTACCAATCTAAAGTGCGACTCAATTGTCTTTTGGTGAACAAGATGATTTGGTTTGGTTTGGTTATCTAATTTAAAAGCACGTATGAAAATGTCGATGAGTAAAGTAGAAGCTTTGACAAAATTAAACTAAAAGTTAATTAGGAAAATTCTTAAAACTTAAAACTTTGTAAAACTTTAAAACTTAAAAACTTAGTCAATCGGAATATTGCAAATCATGTCCATCGGAATACACCAAAATCACATCCATCGGAATACAAAAACTGTCGGAATGTCAAATGCAATTCTATCGAAATAAGGTTCTACCGCAAAATACATCTATCGGAATATCCCCTATCGAAATGTTTCAGATCGGAATGTCTAAAACACCCCTATCGCAATGTGCATCTATCGCAATGTTGCTGTCGAAAAATGGGCAGCACTTCGTCTTAACAAAGACCTTAATCCCGTCGGAATGCGTGATCGCAATCCAGATCGGAATAAGGGGGAAATGACAACCTGATCGCAAAATAGAACCCTAATGGGTTATTGCGATCAAAACTCTGAGGCCCGTCGGAATGTGTAGAAACCAGTCGGAATGTGTGAAACCCCAAGATTACGATGGAACACCAAATAATCCAAAATTCGTGGCAAGTGTAAAACTCAATAAGCTGATACAATAAGCTATTCTACCGAACCTTAAACAATTCAAAAAGCTTAAATTTGATAACTTCTAAAACGTAAAAGATTACAAACTTTATGAAATGACTTTTAAAATGACTAAAACCTTTGTGAAATCCGAAAATCAATAAGCTATAACTTGTAATAAGCCAATAAGCATTACGAGCTTATAACTTATACGTTAAGGATCTTAAGCATGAACAAAGGGAGTCAACCGTCTAACCATACAACCTCAACTTTAATCATGGATCATAAAGGATTCGGATCAAAGAAAAGATTTTGAATCAAAAATCAAGTAAACCAAGAAATGTAGAAGAAGATTAAAAACTTAAAACTTAAATAGAATTTGATTAATGGAATCCAAATACAAAGATAAAATAAAGCTTAAATTTAAAGGATGAAAAAAAGAAAAACTTAGTGAGAGAAAGTTGGGAACTTTCTCTCTCTAAAACTAGAAAGAAAACTTAAAAATAAAAACTAGCTAACCCCCTCCTATTGTGATTAGGAGGGTATTTATAGGGAAGTGGGAGGTGCATGTGTGGTGCATCCTTCTTTCTTTTCTTCTCAACTCGATTTAATTCATTTGTCTTTCTCGATGTCGTCTCGGGATTAATTAAACTCGTCTTAACATTTCTTCGTTTATTTAGACTCGAGTTCTTCGACTTCATTAAACTTCCGTCTTTAGACTTGTTCCTCGATAAATCTTTAGAATAGGTCTTGGACATCCATTCTTTAAGCACTCTTGATCTTTTGACTTCGTCTTTTCCCGTTTTCTTCGATAAAAGCCCGTGAAAGCCCGTGTTTTCTTCCTTTTTCATCTTTTGGTCCTAAAACACAATAAAAACACAAACCACGCATAATTCCGACTTTTACGACATAAATAACACTTTTTGGTCTTGTTATTATTGGAAATAAGTGGTAAAAGGATAAGTGTTTTCACACTTATTAAATCCCCTACACTTGACCATTGCAATGCCCTCATGCAATGCATTAATTTTAAAGCACGGTTTACATTTTCCATCATAAATAACCTACCTTGGCCTTTATTAAATACTAAACATAAAAAGGATAGAAACAAGTAAAGAAATTAAAAACTTACATTTGGTTTTGGCTGCCATGAACGTTTATCATCCTCAAGTTTCACGTTCCCCATACCAAGCTTAAAAACGAGATCATTGTTATTATAAGTTAGCAAACTAACACGAATTCATGTGGGCCAATTATTCACTTAGACTCCCTTATTCCTAGGTGTATCTCTTATATTTTATTTTTGTCTTGAATGATCACGAGGATGCATTGTTTGACTTATTTCGATAGTTATTTAGGCCGAAAATAAAGTGAACGATTTAATCAATAGTTAGCTAAAGGACAAAATCTTTTAAAACTGCTTCTCGGGACCTCATACAGTTCATATCTTGGCATAACTCGCTTCAAGATTTGAGACCTTTCTCGGACCGATATTTGGCAGCGACTTCATACTTCGAATCTTTGAGAGACGTTCTTGAAATTATGGCCTTCTCTTCACAATAGGAATTTCTTCACTTGAAGTTTTGAGAGATTCTTCATCTTTGGACCACGACTTCTTCATTTTTCTCCAATCTTTATTTTGGACTTTGATATACAACGATCTGCCTCCTTTTAGGACTTGGATCTATTTATCCTCATACCTTGTTAGGGCCTTTTTGGATAGACTTCTCCATGATCTTTTGGGGAGTTTTTGCTTTTCGTCGTGTGTCTCGATCCTTCATATTATTTTTGATAAATGATTCTTCACATCACTTTTGGATCTTTAGCAACAAAATGTAGCCCTCATGCCTTGTTAGGGCCTTTTCGGACTCGCCAATCTTCGCATCCCGCTTCAATAAGTTATGCTTTGGCTATGAACTCTAATCCGTACCGAGCAACTTTTAAACGATCTTGGGCTAGAAGCTAAGTAACCTTTTAAATCGTACAACCTTATTTATTGCAGATATATTTATTAACAAGCGAAGGGAGAATAGGCTTATAATTAACTCATATAAATTCACGAAAAAATACCAAACTTATAATTTACTCTATCATCTCTCGTTCTCCACAGTTTAAAATCTCAAGGAATGAGACTCGTGGATTCTTAGCCTATTAAATCAAAGTTTTGGGTTATCGAGTCATCTATAGGATCTTGCAAATTCTTAGACTTTTTCAAGTTTTAGAAATCGCATTTTAAAGTTCCCTTGATAAACAACTCTCTAGGATCAATTATAGGAACTTGGGAAAAGTTCTTGTTCTTAACCCGAGAGAGTTAAGACTTTCGCGTTTTATAGCTCCCTATATAAAAGCCTAGCAAAACTTGACTTAAACACGTTAAGGATACTAGCTAGAGTAACTTAGATAAGTAAACTCGGGTTGAGTCAGAATATTCACGACTAAGAAAAATTTAAACCACTTTATTGATAATTTATTCTAGCAAGAAAATAAACATAACAAAGGAAAATACAACTATACAACTAGGCCAAGATAGATTAAAAATTTTGAAAAATGTCGAAAAATCAAATTTTTCGGGTTAAAATGAGGGCAAATTCATGGAAAACACCACTTAATTCGATAGAAGTCCCCCCTACACTTGAGATAAACATTGTCCTCAATGTTCAAGCATGTGGGAGTAAACTCCCCTACACTTAGGACATTGTGCACTTTGTTTAAATAATGCTAAGGAAAGGACAACTAAAGTGAATTCAGTGTGAACACATAAAATATGAATATTGAAGCACAAGAGTTTAGGATAGAACCGGGAGGATGGGAACACGGTATCACGGTTCGTCAAAAGTCATCAAGGTGGATCTTTGAAGATTTAATCCCTGCACAACACAAGAAACAAGACAACAAACACATACGGGGCTCCCCCTACACTTATTATGAAAACAATAAAGGATAAATCACGGGTTGCCTCCCGAGAAGCGCTTGTTTTTGTTCACCGAGTCACGAGCCTGACTCGACCCAATTTTAGTTCATGGGGAACGTGGTGAGGGATGGAATCATCTCTTGAGAGATGTCCTCACCAAAGTACAGCTTCAAACGCTGGCCATTCACCTTGAAATTGGGCCCATTTGGCTGAGAGAGCTCAATGGTCCCATATGGAAAGACTTTGGCGACGGTGAATGGACCAGACCAACGGCTCTTCAACTTGCCAGAGAAGATCTTCAACCGAGAGTTAAAAAGTAAGACTTGATCACCAACGTGGAACTCTCGGTTCTTGATTTTTGCGTCATGAATGATCTTGGTCTTCTCCTTGTAGATCAGCGAGTTCTCATAAGCTTCATTCCTCAGTTCATTTAGCTCGTTGAGTTGAATCTTGCGATGATCACCGGCTTTGTTGATGTCGAAGTTAGCCCACTTTAAGGCCCAGTGCGTCTTATGTTCCAGCTCGATGGGTAGGTGGCAGGCTTTTCCGTACACAAGACGATAAGGTGTACAGCCGATCGGGGTCTTATAAGCAGTACGGAAAGCCCACAGAGCATCATCTAACTTATCGACCCACGCGGCGCGATGCTCTCCCATAGTACGCTCTAAAATTCGCTTTAATCCACGGTTGGATATCTCGGCTTGCCCATTGGTTTGGGGATGATAGGCGGTGTAAAGACGGTGATTAACACCATACTTAGCCATGACTCTTGCAAATTGATCATTGCAAAAATGAGTCCCGCGGTCACTGATAATAGCACGAGGAACGCCGAATCGAGCGAAAAGCTGCTTTAAAAAGTTCACAACCACCCTCGCATCATTCGTAGGGAGAGCCTTAGCTTCAACCCATTTAGAAACGTAGTCGACGGCGACGAGGATGTAATTGTTCCCTTTGGATGATGGAAATGACCCCATAAAGTCGATGCCCCATACGTCAAAGATTTCACATTCTTGTATGAAATTTTGAGGCATCTCATCCTTATGTGTGATCTTGCCTTGGCGTTGGCAAGCATCACAATGCTTAACCATTTCGTGAGCGTCACGATAAATGGTGGGCCAATAGAATCTAGATTCAAACACTTTCTTAGCGGTGTAGTTGGGACCAAAGTGACCACCGGTGGGTCCTTTGTGGCAAGCCTAGAGAATGACAAAAGCTGCCGGTCTGTCAACACATCGACGAATGATCAGATCAGCACATTGTTTGAATAGAAAAGGGTCATCCCAAAAGTAAGTCTTGACATCATTAAAGAACTTCTTCTTTTGTTGGGATGTTAACCCTTTGATGAGAACACCACCCGCTAAGTACTTTGCAATATCCGCAAACCACGGGGTGTCATCAAGATTGAGATTTATAGACATTAAGGTCTTAAGGGGGAAAGAGTCATTGATCTCTTTGTTCGGATGATCCCCTTGGTATGGATCCTTAAGTCGACTCAGATGATCTGCGGCTAGGTTTCAGCACCCTTCTTGTCACGAATTTCAATGTTGAATTCTTGAAGGAGTAAAACCCAGCGGAGAAGTCTTGGCTTGGAGTCGTGTTTAGTAATCAAGTACTTCAACGCGGAATGGTCCGTGTATACGATGGTGGGGGATAAAACAAGATAGGGGCGAAATTTTTCAAAAGCATAGACAACAGCTAAAAGCTCTTTTTCGGTTGTCGTATAATGCAATTGAGCCCCCGTCATTGTTTTGCTAGCATAGTGGATTGGTTGGAAGTGTTTATTCATTCTTTGGCCCAAAACCGCACCAATAGCAAAGTCGCTAGCATCGCACATCAATTCAAAGGGTAGCTCCCAATTAGGGGTAACCAAGACCGGTGCCTTAGTTAGCTAATCCTTAAGAAGATTGAAGGCTTCGATACACTCTTTAGAAAAGATAAAAGGAGTATCTTTTTCGAAGAGGTGGGTCATCGGGCGAGCGATTTTAGAGAAATCCTGAATTAATCGACGATAGAAGCCCACATGACCCAGAAAACTTCTCACACCCTTCACGGTTGAAGGTGGAGGTAATTTGGCTATGACATCTACTTTAGCACGGTCGACTTCAAGACCGGCATTAGAGATTTTGTGTCCTAGCACAATGCCTTCTTTTACCATAAAATGGCATTTTTCCCAATTCAGAACAAGGCAAGTGTCTTCGCACCGCTTAAGCATACGTTCCAAATTGGCAAGGCAAGAAGAGAAGGAATCCCCAAAGACCGAGAAATCATCCATGAAGACTTCCATGGTTTGCTCAACCATGTCATGGAAGATAGCCAACATGCACCTTTGGAAAGTCCCGGGGGCATTGCATAAGCCAAAAGGCATCCTTTTGTAAGCAAATGTGCCATAGGGACAAGTGAATGTTGTCTTCTCTTGATCTTGGGGATCGATGGGTATTTGGAAATAACCCGAGAAACCATCAAGAAAGCAGTAATATTCATTACCCGCTAAACGTTCAAGCATTTGGTCCATAAAAGGTAGAGGGAAATGATCCTTTCTCGTGGCATCATTGAGTTTGCGGTAGTCTATACAAACTCTCCACCCAGTAACGAGACGGGTAGGAATCAACTCGTTGGCCTGATTGGGCACAACGGTGATTCCACCTTTCTTAGGCACACAATGGACTGGACTAACCCATGGTGAATCCGAAATAGGGTAAATCATACCCGCATCAAGAAGTTTGATAACCTCTTTTTTGATGACTTTATGGATTTTAGGATTCACCCTTCGTTGGCTTTGAATTGTGGGCTTAAAGTCGTACTCCATGAGAATTTTATGTGTGCAAAAGTGAGGATCAATTCCGCGAATGTCGGATATTTTCCAGGCGATAGCTCTTTTATGCTTCTTCAAAACGGCGATGAGTCGAGATTTTTCTTCTTCTTTCAGGTCCTTCGCGATGATGACCGGTAACTTCTCGTTGTCTTCAAGGAAAACGTACTCAAGATGAGGAGGTAGGTCCTTAAGCTCAAGAGTAAGAGGATCCTTACTAGATGGTGAAACTAACGATGGATCATCATTAGTCACCTCTTTAGGAGAAGGAGGAGAAAACTGGTCCTCATTGAGAAGTCTCTCAATAGTACGAATGTCTTCATCCCAATCGGCGGACGAATTATTATACTTAATATCGAGAGGACCCAAGCTAGCTTCGAAATCATCCAAGTCACTTTCTCCAAAAGGAGTCAATGCCGGAGCAATTGAGGCAACGGTCTCAACATTAGGTAGAGAAGAAAGAGTACTTTTGCAAGCATCATGAAAATATTCTTCACAAGCCTCATCGAGAACATCAATAGCATTAACACTCTCATATGAATAAGGTTGCTTAGAAATCTTACCCATGTTGAAGACAATTTTATCGTCACCAACTCTCATGATTATTTCGCCCGCGGCTACATCAATGAGAGTGCGACCGGTCCTCAAGAAGGGACGTCCAACGATTAATGGAACACGGGGATCCATCTCGTAGTCAACGACGACAAAATCCGCCGGGAAGGTGAATTTGTCAACGCCAACAAAGACATCTTCGGCTATCCCCACTGGATAAGCAACCGTACGGTTGGCTAATTCCAAAGTCATTTTGGTGGGGACTAGCTCGGGGAGAGATAATTGCTTCCAAACACTTAAAGGCATTAAGTTTATAATGGCTCCTAGATCGGCTAGGGCCATGCAATTCTCTACTCCCGGGAAGTTGCAAGGAATCAAGAAGCGACCGGATCACCAAGTTTGGTGGGCAATTTCCTTAAGAGCACTGCGGAGCAGTTCTCATTAAGTTGGGTCTGAGCAATGTCAAGAAGCTTCTCCTTGTCACTTAGAAGACCTTTAAACATTTTCGCGTATTTGGGCATGTGAGCGAGAGCCTCGGCAAAGGAGATGTTAAAATTCAGTTGTTTAAACATTTTAAGAAAGTTTGAAACTTGAATATCATCCTTGCTCTTTTGCTTCTCTTTCCTCAACCTTGAAGGATAAGGTATATTGGATGAAGAAGAAGGCTTTAGGGGAGTAGGATCACTCACAACCACGGGTGGTGGGGAAATGGGGGTAGAAGGCAAAGGAGGTGGGGAAAGTTGCTCTTTTTCCGTGTTCACAATCACGGGTGGAGGTGTAGGAAGCTCAGGTTCCGTATAACCTTTTCCACTACGAGTGGTGATTGCTTTCATCTCCCCTCTTGGATTCGCAACGGTGTTACTCGGAAGAGTACCCGAAGAAGAGGGTTGATTACCTTGGATGAGCGAACCAATCATATTACGAATGTTAAGCGCTTGAGTGCTGAAAGAATCTTTGATGTCTGCACGAATTTCATTGCTTTGTTTTGCCATGTCATTCCTCAACTCGGCTCGAATATCGCTCCCTTGTTTCACCATTTCTCCCTTCAAGTTGATGACTTGCCTCTGAATATTCGTCACCAGCTCCCGATTAGTCTTCATGAACGTCTCGACGTCTTGATTTAATGCCATCGGTTGATTGAGAGGAGGAGCTTGGTAAGCTTGAGAATTTCCTTGAGTTGGGTATGGATTTCTTTGGGATTGATATTGATTGTTGGCACGAGGTTGGGATTGGTTGTTTCGGTTATAGCTTTGTTGTTGGTTTTGGTTTGAAGGAGGGAAACTGGATGGGGCAAGATAGTTGTTGGAACGATAACTTAGGAAGCTACGGTCTCCTTGAGGACGAGCTTGATAGCCTCCCGTGGGATAAGTACCGTATGCCGCGTTAACGTTTTCAGAAAAATTGCCTTGGGTAGAAGGACAATCATTGTAAGAATGAGGACCACCACATGTGTCACAAGAAATAGCAACGGCTTTAGCTTGTTGAAAGTGGTTTGTGGCCATGGTCATGAAATTCTTGTTCATCTCAGCGAGTTGTCGAGAAATTTCAGTCATCTCAGGATTGGAAGAAGTAGAAGAAACATTGACTCTCTGATTAGATCTTGAGGATGCGGATGAATACCAATTCTTATGGTGAGTAGTCATGTTTTCAATCAACTCTCTACACTCCTCCGGTCTCCTTTTCATAAAAGTACCACCGGCGGCGGCATTGATCGTGTCACGATCACGAAAAGTGAGACCATTGTAGAAAGTATCAATGAGAGTGACAGGGACCATGTTGTGATTTGGACAGCGGTCGATCAAATCATTGTATCATTCCCAAGCATCGAAGAGCGATTCATCATTGTCTTGCATGAATCCACTGATTTGGTTACGAAGGCTTGTGACCATGGATGGTGGGAAGTAGCGCGATAAAAAACGTTGAGTCATGTCATTCCACGTATGAATAGAATTCTTCGGGAGACGGTCAAACCATTTTTCGGCATGGTGAGAAAGCGAGTGGGGAAAGAGTTGGAGGCGAAGGTCATCCATAGAAACACCGGGGCACTTCATGCTTTGGGTGATGGTAATGAATTTGTCGAGGTGTTTGTTGGCATCATCATCCGGAATTCCGCGAAATGGGTTAGTTTTCACTTGTTGGATCATGTGATGCTTTAACGAAAACTCCTGAGCCGTGACGTGCATCGGTGCAATCGGGCCTCTGCGTCCGTTCATGGTAGGTTGACACAATTCTCCATTGTTCGTAAATCAGGTAGGAGGACATTTTTGTTGTTGTTGTTGTTGTTATGGTTATTCAAATTGGGTAGAGGTGGGTTATTATTGTTGTTATTAACACCAGCCATATCTAAATCTTCACGAGTCTCGGGCTTAGAATAGTTCGAAGATCTAGTACGCATGCACCTGCAGAAGAAAAATATGCACAGAGAGAATATCTAGATAATCTTTTTGGTGCAAAACCTTTTGGAAAAGAATTGCTTTTTGATTTTTTAATGTTTTTGTATTTTTGAAGAGTTTTATATTTTTTAGGATTTTTGAAAATTTTTGAAGCAAGGAAAATAACTTTCAAAGAACGGATCCCAAAATTCAACGCGTCTCTCACTAGAAACCGTTAATCTTAACGAAAAGAGCCGGCAGCGGCGCCATTTAATACTTGGTTTTTTTTACCCCAAGTATAAAATCTAATCGTCCGATCTTTTCGAATTGATTACCAATCTAAAGTGCGACTCAATTGTCTTTTGGTGAACAAGATGATTTGGTTTGGTTTGGTTATCTAATTTAAAAGCACGTATGAAAATGTCGATGAGTAAAGTAGAAGCTTTGACAAAATTAAACTAAAAGTTAATTAGGAAATTTCTTAAAACTTAAAACTTTGTAAAACTTTAAAACTTAAAAACTTAGTCAATCGGAATATTGTAAATCATGTCCATCGGAATACACCAAAATCACATCCATCGGAATACAAAAACTGTCGGAATGTCAAATGCAATTCTATCGAAATAAGGTTCTATCGCAAAATACATCTATCGGAATATCCCCTATCGAAATGTTTCAGATCGGAATGTCTAAAACACCCCTATCGCAAGATGCATCTATCGCAATGTTGCTGTCGAAAAATGGGCAGCACTTCGTCTTAACAAAGACCTTAATCCCGTCGGAATGCGCGATCGCAATGAGCGATCGCAATCCAGATCGGAATAAGGGGGAAATGACAACCTGATCGCAAAGTAGAACCCTAATGGGTTATTGCGATCAAAACTCTGAGGCCCGTCGGAATGTGTAGAAACCAGCGGAATGTGTGAAACCCCAAGATTACGATGGAACACCATATAATCCAAAATTCGTGGCAAGTGTAAAACTCAATAAGCTGATACAATTAGCTATTCTACCGAACCTTAAAAAATTCGAAAAGCTTAAATTTGATAACTTCTAAAACGTAAAGGATTACAAACTTTATGAAATGACTTTTAAAATGACTAAAACCTTTGCGAAATCCGAAAATCAATGAGCTATAACTTGTAATAAGCCAATAAGCATTACGAGCTTATAACTTATACGTTAAGGAGCTTAAGCATGAACAAAGGGAGTCAACCGTCTAACCATACAACCTCAACTTTAATCATGGATCATAAAGGATTCGGATCAAAGAAAAGATTTTGAATCGAAAATCAAGTAAACCAAGAAATGTAGAAGAAGATTAAAAACTTAAAACTTAACTAGAATTTGATTAATGGAATCCAAATACAAAGATAAAAGAAAGCTTAAATTTAAAGGATGAAAACAAAGAAAAACTTAGTGAGAGAAAGTTGGGAACTTTCTCTCTCTAAAACTAGAAAGAAAACTTAAAAATAAAAACTAGCTAACCCCCTCCTAATGTGATTAGGAGGGTATTTATAGGGAAGTGGGAGGTGCATGTGTGGTGCATCCTTCTTTCTTTTCTTCTCGACTCGATTTAATTAATTTGTCTTTCTCGATGTCGTCTAGGGATTAATTAAACTCGTCTTAACATTTCTTCGTTTATTTAGACTCGAGTTCTTCGACTTCATTAAACTTTCGTCTTTAGACTTGTTCCTCGATAAATCTTCAGAATAGGTCTTGGACATCCGTTCTTTAAGCACTCTTGATCTTTTGACTTCGTCTTTTCCCGTTTTCTTCGATAAAAGCCCGTGAAAGCCCGTGTTTTCTTCCTTTTTCATCTTTTGGTCCTAAAACACAATAAAAACACAAACCACGCATAATTCTGACTTTTACGACATAAATCACACGTTTTGGTCTTGTTATTATTGGAAATAAGTGGTAAAAGGATAAGTGTTTTCACATTTATTACATATCCATGTGACCTCGTTACTTAGATCTTATGCTACGTCCCTGTGCTTCTACACTTCAAACAACATGAACCCCCATGTTGTAGTCGTTCATCAGCAACAAAAGCAAACCGATTTAGGGTTTTGAAAACAAACCCCAAAAACAAATGTTTTAACCATCATAGATCACGGTCTGTATGCATAATCCAACATATGTGCTGCTAGGTTCATCACCGATCCATCATAAATCGACTCCTCAAATCTAACAACACACCACTTTAATCCAGCAATGATGAACACATATTCTAGGGTTTTTAATCCAAACCCTAAAAAAATATCAACTTCAACAGCCAACTTCGACTCTAAATAACTTCTTTATGAGAGCTAAGATCAAAGATCATCTTCAAATTGCTCACTTTCTTGGCAATACTTCGACTCCAAATAACTTCGAATCCAAGCAGACGATCCCCTTGGAGGAAGAAGAGAATGAGAGTTGCGTCTTTCTTGTGGTTGTTGCTGGTTGTCTGGCAATAAAGGTTTGCTCAAAGTAGGGAGTATCTCAGGAGTATGTCTTCTTGTCAGTGTCGATGAAAGAAATGAACTTCCTAATCGCGTCAAATTAGGTGTCCCCAAAAAGTTCAAACTCGACGATGGTACACTACTGTACAGATCAATTGATTGCCTGTAACTTTGAGGCCAAGACGGGTTTAACGAGCTAGGCTTGCCCTGATTAGGATTATTATCGTCTGAATAAACCGAATATTCAGAATCATTCCCATCGTCTTCTTCTCTAATAGCCACTCTCCTCCTTGTTTATATAATTGCAGAAATTTCATTTTTCTCACTTGACCTCTGTTTTTTACTGGATTATTATAGGATCAGGAGCATATCTGTTTTTTTGAGACTGACTGTTACCAGCTCAGCCTTGATTCACTTTTTTGCATATAAGGTTTTGGAGATCTGAAGAAGAATGAAGAAGTCGGAATCAGATCAGGCTTTTTTTATTGAGAGTGATGAGAAGGAAGACAAGGATTCAATTCGAGGTGAAGACGATGGGAATGATTTTGAATATTTGGTTTATTCAGACGATAATAATCCTAATCAGGGCAAGCCTAGCTCGTTAAACCCGTCTTGGCCTCAAAGTTACAAGCAATCAATTGATCTGTACAGTAGTGTACCATCGCCGAGTTTGAACTTTTTGGGGACACCTAATTTGACACGATTAGGAAGTTAATTTCTTTCATCGACACTGACAAGAAGACATACTCCTGAGATACTCCCTACTTTGAGCAAACCTTTGTTGCCAGACAACCAGCAACAACCACAAGAAAGACGCAGCTCTCATTCTCTTCTTCCTCCAAGGAGATTGTCTGCTAAGAAGTTGCTGCATTATTAGAAGTCTTCAAAGGCATCACATGAACTCCCTCTTTCAAGGCAATCCTTCTTTGGCCAATCTGTGCTTAACGGCATAAATGTTCTCTGTAGAGTCGGGCTTCTTTCGATTCCTTACGTAGTTAAAGAAGGAGGATGGGTTGGACTGTCGTTATTGTTTCTCTTTGGCGTCCTTTCGTTCTACACTGGAATCCTCCTTCGATACTGCTTGGATAGTCAGCCTGGCCTCGAGAATTATCGTGATATTGGACAGGCTGCCTTCGGCACCACTGGCCGTTTAATCATATCAATAATTTTGTACGTCGAGTTATATCCATGTTGCGTGGAATATATAATCTTAGAGAGTGATAATTTATCGGCTCTATTTCCAAATGCACATATAAATCTAGGAGGATTTATACTCAATGCACATTATTTATTTGCAATTGCGATCACTATTGTTGTGCTTCCTACAGTTTACCTACGCAACATGAGTGTTCTCAGCTATATATTTGATGGGGGGGGTGATTGCATCTATTCTAGTGACCATTTGCTTGTTTTGGATTGGCTGGGTGGACAACGTTGGTTTTCAAATCGAGTCCACAAGAACCTTAAATCTCTCTAGTTTCCCTGTGGCTATAGGGCTTTATGGATACTGTTATTCAGGACATGCTGTTTTTCCTAATATATATACATCTATGGCGAAAAGGAGTCAGTTTCCTATGGTCCTCTTAGCTAGCTTCAGAATATATGATGTTCTTTATGCTGTAGTTGCTATTATGGGATACATGATGTTCGGGGAATCGATAGAATCACAATTCACTCTTAATTTACCAAAGAATTTAGTTGCATCCAACATTGCTGTGTGGACTATAGTAGTTAATCCATTTACCAAGTATGCTTTGACCATGTCTCCCGTAGCTTTGAGTCTTGAGGATTTGATACCATCAGATCGTATGAAGTCTTACAAATATCCCATCCTTATTATAACGTGTTTAGTATTCTCTACATTGGGTGTAGCCCTTTCAATCCCCTTCTTTGGTCTTGTGATGTCACTCATCAGATATTTTCTGACAATGCTTGTGACGTTGATACTTCCATGTGTTTGCTTTTTGAGCATCACAAAGGGAAAGATAACTCTCTTTCAGGGATCACTCTGTGCGTTTATCATCGTTGTTGGTGTAATCTCTGCAGTTATTGGAACCTACACTTCGCTATCTGAAATCGTTAAACTGTTGCTCTGATACCACTTGTTGATCCCAAACTTAGATCGATTTAGCTTGTGTAAACGAGATTAGATCAAGTTATACACGTAGAAAAACTTTGTTTATGTATGAAACAATTTAAGTGTTATGCGGAATTAACACTTAAACAAGAACACAAACAGTTGTAAAACAAACTTTCACTTGATTGATAATAACGAACTTGCTTACAATGAAAGTGTTAAACGTATGAAAAACTTATTTATGAAACATAACCTAAAGGTCTTATTTTATAGACATAAGAAGCCTTGTACAAGAGTCTACGTATCAGCTATTCTAGGTAAATATAATTATAGAAAATACAATGTTGATCCTATCTTTACTAGAAACAAACTAGAAACATAATACGCGTAGACCATATCTTTCTATCAGTGCTTGTCTTCAACCTGTCAACGCTTGACTTCTTCTTGTCAACTCTTGATCTGTCAATGCTTGTTCTCTTCTTATCAACGCTTGTTTTCTTCTTGTCAGCGTTCAAGTGGACTGGTTACATTTTATTCCCAACAATCCTCCCCTAAACTTGAGATCTACTCTAGTAATCAAGTGTCTGAATAAAAAGTAAGAACTAGGAGGAATCTTACAAATCTTATCATATTGGTAATAAACATGCCTAATCAAATCTTTGGCCACGTCACTTGAATAGTTAATCTCCAGCTGTGTTGTCTTCATCTTGTCCAAAACTTCTTTGGACATGGGATACTGAGCATCTACAAGAAGATACTCAGCAAACTTTGTAGAGCTCAAGTAGTACACACCAGCAGCTGAATACAAACGCCATTGAAGACCACTGATATCATCCTCAAGATCCTTCCAAACAGGATCTTCTTCTTTTGGTGCACACATTCTCTTGAATGTTGACCAAAGTTATATTCCATTGACTGAAGTAGGAGCTTCAGCCTCATACTTGGCTATCAACAACTTCCAAAGGTCTGCCAAGTCTTCCCTATCCATACTTGCAAAGAGAGACATAAGAGTAGCAAATGTGTGTACCTCTTTACCATATCTGCCAATCTTCCAAAACCCACTTACATCTTCTTCATAGCTAATGATATGGTTTCTGGCATCAAGAGGTAACACTTGTACCATATCTGAAACTTCCATGGGTGAGAGCTTGATGCTCCTTCTAAGAACAACTTCACTGGGAACCACTTTATTTAGATTTTTAGGAAACTCAAGTGGAACTCCCTTCTTCAAAGGCCTTGGAACAATCATTGCCTTCTGAATCTCCATCTCTTCTGCAAGTTCTTCTTTCCTCTCATCTGAAAGAAGTCTAAGAGTGTTCATTTCCTACACTTTTGCCCAAATGGGATAAGCCTTGTACTCCAATTCTTGAAAAGATAACCCCTGCAATTTCTTGAAGGTCCATCTAGTTCCATGACATCTGAGTAGCATGTAAAAAAGCTCTCTTCTATCCCACAGTGAGAAAACATTGCTAGCCTTGTGTTTCAGAATAACCTTGCAGTCTCTTTGAACTCTTAGAAGAATCTCCAATCCCCAAATCTGGTCTGAAATTGTCAAATCTGGATTCTCCATAATCCTGTTCTCCCAAGCATGGTACATCTGAACTACTTCTGGCATATCAAAGCCTACTTGCAGTTTTAACTCTCTAAGCTTCTCTCTTGCCAAGTCATCACCATATTCAAGTCTTTCTGGTTGTTCAATTATCATCACACTTGAATCTGAACACTCTTCATCACTTCCTTCTTGTTCCTCTGAAGTGACAATAAATGGTGATTCACCAACCTTCTTTATCTCTTGTTCCACAAGTTGTGCAGCCAACCTTGAATCAAATTCTACTTGTGTTGCATCCTTTGGAACTTCTACTTCTACCATGATTCCTTTACCCTTATCTAATGGATCAATGATGGGTAAGGATGATGATAATACCTGTGAAGATACTTCTTTGATGATAGCTGATGACTGGAATACATCAACCATATCTGCAGGTCTGTCAACGCTCAAATTCCAAGTGTCAGCGCCCAAATTACTCTTGCCAGCGCTTGGTGTGTCAGCGTTCAAATTTTGCTTGTCAACGCCCAACTTACTTGTCTCAGCATCTCTAGTGAACTGCTCCATCATAGATGTAAAAGACAAGTTCAAATTTGTAGGAGTAATCAGAGACGTATCAAAACCTGATTGCTTCTTCAATTCAGTGAGTGCTTCAGCAACACCCAAAGATTATCCATCATATGAGCCTTTTCCACTCAAATCAAATGGCTCAGTAGCAGCTTCATGTGAGCCTTTATCACTCAAATTAACATGCTCTGTAGCAACTTCCTCCCCTTTGTAAGAATCCTCCTCTAACAAAAGGACTCTTGTCTGCCTTCTCCTAGACTCACCAGTTTCCAAAATAACAATCCTCTCCCTCAATTGCTTGAGTTCAATGCCTTGTGTACTGACTGTTTGTACCAGGTCTGCATTTTGCTTTTGCAAGCTAATGCAGACAACCGTCAATTCCATCAATGTGTATGGTTCCAATCTGCCCTCCTCTAGAATGGGTATTTGACCTCCCAAAGTAGATTCATGGGGCATGGATGAGGTCTTAAAGATGTTAGGACTGTCTTGGCCCGCATCTAAGCCAGTACCAATAGTCCCAGCCTCATCCATAGCACCAACCACACTGGTGGTGGTGGTTCTCTCTGCTACATGGCTAGGACCACTAGAGGAGAACACTCCAGTAGTCCTTGGGCGTTTTTGTAACCTATATTGAGGTGGGGTAGAGGATGATGTGGATAGGGTGGATGTTGGAAGGTTAAGGGGTGTTTGGGTCTGTGAAGGAAAGGTGTCAATGTTTGGATTACTTGTGTTAACGCCAACATTTAACGTGTCAGCGTTGAAGGGTTCTTGGTCAATTTCCATGTGTTGAGGTGAAGGCGAAGGTTCTGGTATTGGGTCAAGTTGTGGTTGTGGGTCTTGTTGGGGTTGTGGGTCTGGTTGGGGTTGTGTTGCTGCAATAACAGCAAGCATAGCTTGGGTGAGGGGTAAATCACGGTGAGGGGGTGAGTTCATCTTGGTAAAAATAGCTTTCTTTTGCACATGGATCGCATAAAAATCATCATGATCCCTTGTGCAGTAATTTTGCGCATCAAAAACCATTTGCCAAAATCTGGGATAAGCCAGTGTCATCTTATTCCCTTTGTTTTTACACATGCCATCAAAAATCAGTTTTGAATAATTAAACTTTTGCCTATTTGCAATGCACATAATTGCACTAGCAATTGATCTATTAATTTCATTGTGTGCAGTACATTTGGGACTCAAACATTGTAGGATGACATGTATGAGGTACTTCCAGGCTGGGGGAAACTCTTGTTTATGATATTTGTTTAAAGTGCCCTCATCAGGGAAAGGATACCCCAAAGCCCGAAGTCCTTGTTCTATTTCATTAATGGGAAGGGTGGTTATACCATCTGCATCATCAAGATGCAAATCCTGGCGAACCAAGGCTTCAGTAACCACCCAAGTACGCCCATGAACAATAGCTGATAATGTAGTCACATTATTAATTGTTGAGGAACTAACAATGTTCCAAAACTGCTTAATATGAGTGACAGAGATAAGAGGAGCATGATAAAGAGCATACCTAATAGGAGATGCATTCAAATATTCCACCATCTGGGTGTATTGTGGAAATAGAGTATCATCAGCGTCCAAATAAGCAATCATGTTGTGTTGACTCCTGAATCCCAATACCAAGTCGCTTGGTTTAAACTTTGGTGCCATTGTTGAAGAAAGCTGTTTGTGAATTATTGAGAAAGATGAATTATAGGAGAAAATTGTTAGACAATAATATAAGATACCC
Source organism: Glebionis coronaria (assembly GCA_025667525.1). NCBI lineage: Eukaryota > Viridiplantae > Streptophyta > Magnoliopsida > Asterales > Asteraceae > Glebionis > Glebionis coronaria. The sequence continues at coordinate 71,637,154 of CM046874.1, forward strand.
TGTTTAAAATAGGAGCCAAATATATAGGAGAGATAGTCACATGTGATTGGTCAAAAAATAGGCAACTATTTTCAAAATATAATGATGAAAATATTGAAAAGAAAATAAGTTATCTTGTGCATTAATGAAAAGTTATCTACTCCCAAAATTACGTCCCCAAAGTTCGTCAAAAATAACAACTGGGTAGGTCCCAATGAGTGTCAACGGTAAAAAATAACCCATCAACGCCCAACGGCTATATTCTTGTCAACGTTTGCCAAAGCCATGCCAGCGTCTAAATTGGTCATAACAACGCTTAAAAAATATTTGTCAGCGTCAAAAATAAAAGTAATAAAAAAGAAAAATGAACTTAACAAAGTAATTTATCCTAGTGAAGATAACCTATAAATTGATAATTATTATAGGGCGGCAAGCACAGTCCAGTTATGCACACTTGCTTATGTAAGATAGACATAACAGTCCTCTAGTGTCCCTTGCTAACAAAAATTCTTAACAATTAAGTTACCTCATAAAATTCCTTGTAACTCCCAGGTAAAAGCCCATTATAAATCATTCCCAAGTCTCCCAACAGACCACATCCAATTCTAGGCCAAAAATGTCTTGGCAGCATGCATATTATATCAACTTTGCATGCTACAGTGCCTCATGATTTAGTAAACTAACTCATACTCACCTGTGGACACAACCTAGAATTGTGATAAGAGTATTATAAGAATACCCAAAAGTCCTAAAGGTTCCTAAAACCTCCCCTTAAACTGTGATACATATGTTGCTCAATAATATGCATGAATATAAAAATTTATGTCAAGATAGGAATATAAATATTCCAACCATCATCCATAAATGAAAAATGCTCAAATGATTCTCCAGGGATCCTTGAGCCACTAAACGTGCCTTGTTTCTGACCACAATGCCTCTTTCATCTTTCTTGTTTCTAAGAACCCATCTTGTCCCAATAGGTCTGACATATCTGGGACAATCAACCAACTCCCAAACATCCTGAATAGCAAATTGGTGAAGCTCATCCTGCATTTCTTCCACCCAATTTGGTTCTTTGAGAGCATAAAAAATCTTCTTGGGTTCCTGTTGTGACAGAAAACAGGCAAACAAACATGCTTGAACAAGAGGGGTATCAACCTTCTTGTGTATATTGGCAATAAATCCTCCAAGACTCTGATGAGATCTTCTAGTCTGAACAGGAGACATGACATCTCCAATAATTTGAGAAGAGGGGTGATTCTTCATTGTAGAAGTGAGAACTCCTCCCTCAAAAAGTCTGTTGTCTTCAATCTCAACATCCAAGTTACCAATATCTTCTTCAGACTTTCTTCCATCAATATCTGTATGAACCTCTTCATTTCTGCTTGAAGATTCACCTTTTTCAAAATTGGAAGAGAAAATATGCTCAAAAGAGTTGTCAACGCCTGAACCAAGGTTGTCAGCGTTTGATCCATCTACGCCTGAAATGGTGTTGTCAACATTTGAGCCATCAACGCCTGAATTTGTCTTGTCAGCGCCAGATTTTCCTTTGTCAGCGCCTGAATGACCATGCATGTTGTTAACTGGTGATACTTGGGAACCACCATTTTCCTTTCCAGCAGCACCAGCAACAGCAAAAGCATCTATCTATATGGGAATAGAAACATACTCAAGTATGGGAGATGACTTGTCTGCTTGTGATCCAACCTCTTCATTAACCTGTGTACCTGAAACATCAACAACTGGTTCTTCCATAACATTTGAAGTTACCTTCACAATATCTGGATTAGTAACAGGCATATAATTCAAAGTCCTAGATAGAGGTTCCAAGTCAAACAACCAATTTGGACCACTTTCAGGATCACTAGGTTTACTCTCTAAAAACCTAACATGTACCTTTTCAAGTATACGTTTTTCCTTCTTAAGGTAAACCCTATATCCCTTGCTCTGCACTGAATAACCCATGAAATAGCCTTCATCACCTTTATCACTAAAAAAAACCTAAGGCATCACTAGTATCTAGGACAACTACATGAAAGCCAAAAGGTTTAAGAAAACCAATATTAGGTTTCCTTCCCCAAAGTAACTCATAAGGTGTTTTGTTATGTATCTTGTTGACCAATGCTCTATTCTGAACATAACACGCTGTATTCACAGCCTCAGCCCAAAAAGCTATGGGAAAGTTAACATCAGCCAACATAGTCCTGGCTGCTTCAATTAGGGTTCTATTCTTTCTCTCAGCAACCCCATTTTGCTGTGGGGTTCTGGGAATACTAAACTGCCTAGTAATCCCTTTCTTGGCACAAAAATCATCCAACACTTTATTTCTAAACTCACCACCATTATCACTTCTAAGCATTTTAACTTCATTACCACTTTTCTTCTCTATTTGGTTAATAAAGTTAATTAAAGTATCTGTAGTGTCACTTTTCATAGCTAAAAAAAAAGTCCAAGTAACCCTAGAAAATTCATTTGTGATGACAAAGCAGTATGATTTACCATTCAAACTCTCTATATTAGTTGGACCAAACAGGTCCATATGCAGCAAGTGAAGTGGTTTAGAACTAGAGTGCACCTGTTTAGACTTAAATGAGACCTTGTGATGTTTTCCTTAAGGCATGCAACATAAGAGTGGTCATTATTGAAAGCCTTTTCAGGCAAACCATCAACCAAACCAAGTCTCACAAGTCTGTTTATATTTTTAAAGTTAATGTGCCCTAGTCTCCTGTGCCATAGATTACTCTCGTCAACTGAAGCATTAGCATAAAAACATGACATATTATTATTCATCCTAATACCATTAAGATTCACATTATAAATGTCCTTATGCCTAGGTGTTATATAGTCAATAAATTTCTCATCTGGCATTTTAAAATCCTTGCTCAACACCAAGCATTCATTATCAGTGAAAAGAACCTTATTTTTGTTATCACAAACTTGTGATACACTGAAAAGATTATAATCAAGTTCTTTTACCAGAAACACGTTTTCAAAACGCAAGTTTTTTGTTAGAAGAGTTCCTTTGCCTGTGATAGTTCCATATCCGTCTCCAAAGTAAACTTTGTCACCATCCTTAATGGGAGTGAAGTTTGTAAGATAATCTTCCTTCCTAGTCATGTGCCTAGAGCATCCACTATCCCAATAGCCATAATCATTCACCTGTTTTTGAATGCCCTGCACATAAAGAAAACAAATTAGTTTTCTTTGGGAACCCAAGCCTGAGCAGACTTAGATTCATCTGGTTATTCAACAAGAACAGACTTAGTTCTCATAACAACCCCTTGTTCATCCCTTTTTGGATGAAACACCCAGTTAACCCCAATTGGTTTTGTGATGACCTTTGAAATATAATTAAATCTGTTGCAGGTCATAGAAATCCCATTAGAATTAGGGTTTTGATCTTTCTTAGGTCTCCATGTCAAGCTAGAAGAAGCTCTAGACCCCTTTCCCTGTGGTTGCAAATATTTACCATTATTTGGTCTGGCAACGTTTCTGTCAGCGTTAGATTTGGTCTTGTCAACGCTGAAATTACCCTTATCAGCGTTGAACCTAGGGTTTGCTACAGGAACCCGTTGCCTATTAGACCATGTATTGGTCTTCTGAAAAGGTCTTTCTCCATGAGTGTTAGACCCTTTAGTGAAGAATGGGGCTGGTCTAACAACTTGTGGACTTTGCTCCACAAAAGTTTTGGGTCTGACAGTGTTTGACCTTTTGTCAGCATTGACCTTGGAAGCGTTGACACACTTATAGGCTAAATGTGAAAAGCTACCACAAGTATAACAGGCTTTTCTAGGCACAACTCTAGGTCTAGAAGAAAAGAAACCTGTTCCATTATCAAGGTTTCAACAATTGGTATCACTATCTTAGATTTTTGATGACCTAGTATTTCTATACATTTCTGCATATTTAATGCTAGGTTTTCTAACAGTGTTTGAGCCAAGGTCAACAGTCTTGCCAGTGATTGGGTTTGTTACTTTGATAGGGGTCGACTCATTTGGACTATCACAAAGCATGCCACCCTTGACAAACAAGGTAGGGTTGGCTTTCTTCCATTCATTCAAATCAGTCAACTTTTGCCTATATTCCTCTACTGGGGTAAGGACTCTTGGTGGAGGAATAAATTCCTCTTCTTGGAGTTCTGGTAAACCAGTCCAAGATAAGTCCTTTGTTTGGACACCATAGAAGTACCCTGCTGGTGGTGGAACACCAGAATACTCTTTCATCCCAATCCCAGTCATGTCCCTAGAATCCCTTTGTTTACTAACACATTCTCCTAGGGTTTGTGAGGCCTTTTCAAATCTCTGAATATTAAGGTCTACATTATCCTTATTCTTAATAGCATCATCTAACTTAGCCTGTAATTCAGCATTGACCCTTTCCATGATGTTTCTAATATCATTACTAGCATTTAAATCATGTTTTAAGATATTTATTTTATCTTTTAGGTCAAGCTCCATTTTCTTATACTCAGCTACAGTCTTTTCAGTTTGAGTAAGAGCAAGTTGATAGTTAGACAACTTGCATCTCTCAGTACTCACATCTCCTAACAATCTTAAAACCTCTTTGTTAAGTCTTTCTGTATTCAAGCGACAACCCTTACTACAAAAAGCATCATCATATACCTCATTGTCTGATGAAGATGAGGAGTGTGCCATGAGAGCATATTGAACATGCTCTTCTTCTTCTATCTCAGCAACCAAAGCTTTATCCTCTTCCTCATCCTTAGCCAAATAGCTCCAGTCCCATCCAATACCATCAATTTCTTGCACTACCACCATGGCCTTAGGATCCTGAGACTTAACAATTTGGCTTTTGGGTTTTCCAGCATCAGATCTTCTTGGAGATCTGCATTCTCTCATAAAGTGCCCCATACGATGACAATTGTAACACTCAACCTTGGACTTATCAAATCCAGCAGTGTCCTTAGCATTAAAAGTCATCTTCTTCTTGAATCTCCTCCAAATGCTCATCACTTATTTGCTCAAGGTCCTCATATGTAATCATTGAACCATTGGTTAATGAAGGAATGTATGCACACACAGTATCCAGATCAATACCAGCAGGTTTAACTCTTGGAGAGTCAATTTTGTATGTGTTAGCGTCTGAATGTGAGGCGTTGACAGGATATGATCCAGCGTTGACACATGTTGATCCAGTATCTGGGTGCATGTATGAATCCTTCTGATCAAATTGTCCTTCACTATGTGAGAAGAAGGCCATGTTACTATTGGTAGACTTACTTCCATGATCCAAAAGAGTTTCATTCTCCAACAGCCTTAGTTTGTTGTAGACATCATCAAAAGTAGAACTTTTGTGAGTGTTGTTAGTAATTATAGATCTTGCCTCAATCTTCCATGCATCACCAAGGCTTTTAAGAAAAGTGGCAATAATGTCAACATCACTAATTACTGTCCCCATGAAGGACAGCTTGCTTGTAATGTCAAGAAGTCTGCTTCTCACACTACTTAGCTTCTCATTAGGTTGAGACTTAAAAACAGCATACTCATGTAAGAGTTGCTTCCTTTTCTCTTCCACAGTATCAACATTACCACCATATGCAACTTCAAGGGCTGCCCAAAGGTCTTTTGCAGGCTCATAACCTCTGTATTTGTGTTGATTTTCTTGTCCCAAAGAGAGTTTCAGAATGCTTAGAGTTTTCATATCAACCCTTTTCTTTGCTAAGTCGTCAGCAGACACAGCTCTACCATCTTCAGGTTTTTCTTTCTTATCTGCTTCAGAGCATCCTTGAACAGCTGATCTTGTAGCAATGGCATCTTCAATCTTTTGAGCTTTATTGAATGTGTTTCCATATTCAATAATCTCCCAGAGAGTGTAGTCATGGATTTGCAGATATTGCTCAAAGTTGAACTTCCACAACTCAAAATTGTTTGGATCTAGCATGGGAATCTTGATGTTGTGGTTTGAGGAGGAGGTTACTTCTGGAGTAGACATGATGTTTTTAGGGTTTTGTGAAAATTAGGGTTTTGGTGATTTAGGGTTCTTGTGTTCTTTTAGATCAAAGTTTCTCAACAAGCTTTGATACCACTTGTTGAATCCTAAGATTCTGGATCTTTAAGCTACTAGGCATAGCCATTGTTCATATGATTAACAATCAAAGCGAAAAAGAACAATAACTATGTAACAAGGTGTTTAGGCACAAAGAACATGAATTAAAACAAATGGATTGTTCATTATATTAATAACAAACAATCACTAGGTGTGTGTACATTGAATCCCACACCTAGTCTACACACGCTTTAGGTTTACATTGTATGTGAAAGTTATGAATAAACCTAATACCCTTGGTTCCTTTTATAGTGTAAGGATTAGGGTTTACAAGAGATAATATCAAATAAACATGTAAATCTTCTATTTAAATAAACATATATACAGAATATATTCTGCATACATATCTAAATAGAAGCTTCCAAAGGCTTTTTGTCTACGTTTCTGTCAATGCTTAGTTTGTCCATGACAATGCTTGGATTTTACATGACAATGCTTGCTTCTGTCAACGCCAGATTTGTTCTTGACAACGCCTGGATTACACTTGTCAACGCTTAGACAAATGCCTTCATGTTTTCTTCGTTTTGGAGTTTCTGCCACATCAACTTTTTGACCCAACATTCTTCATTTATCAGTCAGTTTTCTTAAAGTTTTTTACTAAGTAAAAGGTTGGTACATGACTGGCCATATTTAGTCGCATGTGCTTTTCATTCGAATTTTGTTTTGGTGAACCGACCCATAGGCATTCACCCTTGCCCGTTTAGATTTTGCATTGGGAAACCGAACCATAGGCGTTTACTCTTACTCATGTCAGATTCATGTTTTCAGTCAAATATTACTTGGTGAACCAGCCATATGCGTTCACCATTTATTAGGTCAAATTTCATGCTTTTTAGTCGAAGGTTATTTTGTAAACCGATCCATAGTTGTTCACCTTTGTCATGTCATGACATTTTATAAGTTTTGACTTGTATGGGTTGGACTACAGCCAACCATATTTAGTCCCAGATTTTAAATTTCTATACATGACAGTTCTCATGAAATTTTGACAAGTATGGATCAAACTAGAATCGCCCATACTTAGTCACATGTTTTCTTCTTTGAATTTTGTGGACTGAACCATAGCCATCCACACTAGTTGATGTTAAACCTCAGTTGAGTTCCTTCTATTTTCTTTGTATCAGTCAAGTTTTATACTCTCACGTGAATGTCGTTTTCATGCTAATAAAGTTTCATGCCTCCTTATGAGGATTACGTTTTTAGCAAGTTCATGATGTTTCATGCTAAAATACAGAAGAGTTACAGTGAGAATCCTGTTTTCATAATAAATCATGTTTGGTCTTCATCAGTCATGTCTTCATGCTGACGATTGTTGAAATTCCGTTAATCATAATCTTGAACCTCTATACAACCAACATTAAGTCTACGCAGAAATTATCAGCCTATCATATTAACCGTTTCAGTTTAGTTTGCTAACCAGTTAAATCAATTATCTTCCGTTGACCATGTCAAACAGTTGACACCAGTATCGATCATATCAGCAAACCTTCAGTGTTATTACATGAACAGTATTCATTGTGTACTTCACGTATAGTATTTCAGGTGTACTCTATGTAACTTACTCCATGTGTACCGTTAATCGATCCTTAACCACCTCAAGCATTTCCACTTGTCAATACTCTACCAGATGCCGATGCTGCTCGAGTGTTGAAGATTTTATCAGACACCGTTGATGCTAATATTTTGGATCCCTCACGAATGCTGATGCTGTTAATACCTTGGAGATTACCCAAGATGTTGATGCTGTTTATACTATGAAGACTCTTCAAGAGCAAGGACAAGAACTATAAATTTGAAATTCCTAACAGAACTATATTTCAACCATCAGAAGCTACCATTCCATTCCATGCTTTTACTTCCTTAGTTAGATGTCACACTTCACACAACTTTTTTTTCAGTCACAAGAGTGGGAAACGGTACCCAACCGGCCACTCAGCAGATTAGTTATAGAAAACACGGTGGTTATAATGACCGTCATGAAACTGACAGACAAAGCGGTGATAACAACCATCATGCTTATATTAACCAGTCAGTAGCCATCGGAACTCCAGAACGGACTTGACCAGAGATACAAAGGTCAACAGTCTAACCAGTCCGCCAACCCTAGCAGTTACCAAAATTTTCAGCCTTGTTCAGTTTCACCTACTAAAACACATGTTAAGATATCAGTCAAGACACAGACCTCAGGTATCCTTTCTAAAGACATTTGTCAGGACACCAGTCATGGTACATGTCATAAGAGTGTTTTCTCTAGGTACGAGGTAAGACTCATAATTTCAGTATATCTTCTAAACCAGACCCTCAGAAATTCAGGGTACCATCCATGGGGGTATACCCGTTTTGTCATGCCATGAAAATCAAACCATAAAAGATTCAGCCACAACCACTAGAGTATTATTCAGATTAGACACGCAGTATTCATTATATGAGGTTACAAACGAACACATTCAGTGTAAGTCGCCACGTTTACTTCACGTATTCCTATGTCAGCTTTATATTAAATCAGATATTTACCTACCTCCCAGCCAGAAAAGACTACACAGTATCACCCATATTTATGAAGGTTTTCCTTTTAGTTAACGACGAGGTCCGTCTTACTAAATCCCAAATATATTCATTATATTTTCTGCCAGAAAAATCAGTACAAATTGTTTATGCCTTACGAACGCGTGACTTATCAGTCCATAGCTACGAAGACTTTCTAGCCACCGGTTATAATCCACTTCTGAAGTCCCTTAAATTCAAGATCAGCAGATTATTCTAGAGTTTCCAGATGTCATTCCAGAAAGTTTTCAAGAAATTCCTTCCTAACCATTAGACAAAATTTAACATCGAGCTAGTCTCAAGAACAAAACCTATTTTCAAAACTCTTTATTGCAGGGCTTCAGCTAAGTTAAAGAGTTGCAGTATTTGCTGCAAGAGTTACCGGAACGAGGCCTTATTCGCCCTAACGTACCACAAGAAAGTGCATCGTTTTTGTCTATTAGAAAGAAGGCCGAGAACATGAGATCATGTATCGACTACCGGAAAATTTACCAGATCACCATTCTTAATCGATATTCATTCCACGTATAGAAGGTTTACCCGACCTGCTACGATATCTTAAAAATTTTCCAGAAAAATTCTCGACCATGCCACCAGCAGTGGTGAGAGAAGAACACGATGTTTTCCAGATTTCTGTTGAACACGTCACAGTCTCTTTAAAATTTTGACTTATACGTATGGGCTCCCTAATGCCCAACTATAGTATGGAATTTATGAATAAATTTTTACGACATCGTAGAGTAAATTGTTAGTATGTTCTTTGATAACATCCTGATCTCCTAAATTCTGGAGAAGAACATGGGAATCATCTTTTCACGATCCTGCAGATTTTCTGATAGGAGGAAATTATATACGCAGCTTTCTAGATGTGAGTTCCAGATGAACAGGGTGGCATTTCTGAGCCACCCTATTTTAGAAGAAGAAATTTCAGACAATCCTGCGAAGATGAAGGCCATCACCAGATGGTCATGATCGACGCCTGTGACTAAAGTATAAAATTTTCTAGAACTCAGTTGACTGATACCACAGAAATTACGGACAGTTCCCACGATTAGCCTCTCATGGCTAAGCTAACGCATAAAGGAGAGGACCTACACTAAAATTTTGTATCACATAAGATCCTACGCTAGGAGAGATCTATTTTACCCAGACTTAAAATTCTTTCATGACTATTCACCAGATTCCACCATAATGTACCATAATCCCATTTAGAATGTTGATAGAAGCAGTATAACATAATTGATGCAGCTATGTTCATATCTAGATTCCTGACATACACTGACATGCTAATGAGTTATTACAACCATTAGAAATTTCGGAACATAAATGATATAACAGTCCGTGGAGGTTGTTGTCAGTTATCACAGACTCATACAAAGCATGATGCTATCTAAGTTGTTGTTAACCAGTTAACCCAGCCTACACGTCTTTTTTTATCTGAAATGATTACGCGTTAGTGGAAATGCAGGAAATTCAGCAATAGATCGAATGATTCCAAGATATTCCAACAACAATCTTGTCAGATAGAAATTTGCGTTCGCGAATTGCGGTCATAATCATGTTCATGATCACGTGTACGTTCGCATTCACGTTCATGTTTATCTTCACTTTGACGTTTACGTCTCATTCGCAGTATGATGTTGTTTCAGTTCATGTTTCGTGCTATCTCATGATTTAAGCTCACGTTAGCATTCATAAATTGTTCACGTTCAAGTTCGTGTGCCATTTCGCGATACACGTTTCATAGTCTATTACCGAATACGGTTATAGAAAGCTTGAGAAACAAGACTCAAGTTTAGCACAACTATTCCATAACCAGGCAGACATTTCACATCTCGGGCTGTATCGTTTGGCATTCTTTCCTCAGTCAGCATACGTTCATGATATGTTCTAGTATCACATCCACAGTATGTTTCACGTATTACCCTCATGATATATTTCATGCACAGCGTTCCTTTTATGATCGCGAACCACGTTCACAATTGCTCACGTAGCACGTTCAAAAGTGGTTCACGTAGTTTGTCCCTATATATTTTCAGCAGCCTGCCCAGAGATATAATTGTTATCTCCTCAAGATAATTGTATGTAGAAATGTAAATCTATGCTTATGTTTTAGAGAGATAAAGAGATAGAAAGATGGTGGATTTCACACTTCTAGAGAGAGAAAGTTTAAGAGAACTATGTGTTATTCAAATGAAATCACCACCCTCTCCATCAATGGAGAGGGTTTATATACCAAGCCCATAAGATGGGGTTGGGCTTACATTTGGACCGGCCATACAAGCATGAACCGGACTTTTCCTTGTTTAGTTAATTAAAAGATATCTAGACTACGAGCTACAACTTAATATATTGTCGGAGTGACCGAATCTTCCTAAATACGTAAAAACGTATTTCCAACAATCTCCCCCTAAGGGAGGTCACTCCAAAAAAGGGTGTCACCCGAGTTACAATAATAAAATAAACCTAGCATACTATGCTTGTCTTGAGCTTGTAGTCTTCGTCTTTCTTTTCTTTTTCTTTTCTGGTGAACATGTTGATGTGATCTTTGATATCAATCTTTAGCATTAATCTCTTGCCTTGATCTTGTGCATCCATCACTTGTGATCTTCGCCTCCTCGTGACACCATGTCCCACATACTTATACCTTCGTAATTCTTGAAAGCTTCAGAGTTCGATACAGCGGAAGACTTAACTTTTAGGCTTTCTTGAATTAGATGAGGTATTAAGTGCATAAGGTATAAGCATGTGGGGACGACTTCTTCTTGGATTCCGCAACGCCACCGTCTTCAAATGCCGCAACATAAGTAGACACGAACGAAATGGCTTTGAACATTTCATTTTAAATCAGTAGCATTTTACCTCCGGTCGGTGAAGACCGTTGGACGATATTAGATATCGTACCCGTGACGGATAGTTTCAATTAAGTAACTTCCTGACAGGATTTCGCGGGTAAACCCGTTCTCTTTATTCGACCGTCCAAAGCTGACTGCGAACATAAAGAGTGAATCATTTGGATAATAACATCCGCATGATTGAAGCTGTCAATTCTGATTCCTGGAACAAGTTTGATTCATTAAAGAATCGCACCATCGTTGCTTTCTAGTTGTCACGAGCTTGATTCGTCTAAAATCTTGCAAGTTACCTACCAAGTGCTGTTTGAGGTTAACACTAGAAGGATTTCCACTCATCACTGTGAACACTAAGGTATCACTCTGAGTGTTCTGGCAAGATCAGTGAGATTTTGCGTAGAGGCCTGCAACGTGTTTAAGTTCAGTTAAGAATTAAACCATTGTTGCTTTCCAGTTATCACAAGCTTGATTCATAAAGAATCGCACAAGTCACCTGCCATGAGCTTTTTGATATTCGATCAAGAAGGAGTTCCATCTTCATTGTAAATACTTTCGTATTACTCGGATGTTCAGGCAAGATCATGAAGATTTTGCGTAGGACTCTTAAAATCTTTCTTAATTTTCACAGTGTATGAAGAAGAAAGGAAATATGAAAGTGTGTCCTAATGAGATATTTGATGATCTCAAATGGCTCTAGACTCGATCGTGCATTTTGGATTTTAGTGATCGGAGGCTGGAGAGGAGTGCCACCATTTCAATACCAATTTATTCGGAGTGAGTAAATCAATAGATAACGTGTTGTCTCCGTGTGATTAAAACAAATATCTTTTAAGAGATATCTGAGTTAGCTGGCATGGGTTGTGCATTGCATCACTGGGTCCATGATGTCTGTCTTCAATATCGAGAATCATTAAAATGATCTCAATAGCATATGTGTTGACCCGGTTTCTGCCTAAAGTTGTAAATAGGGCTTCTTTCTTTACACCCTTTATCTTTAAATTCTTTTTCATTCTTTAACCCCTTCAATGCTTACCAATACGTCATAACTAGCACCTTGTTGTGATTGTTCCAGTGCTAACTTAAGTACTTGGTCGGCATTCAGCTACGTTCACAATCTTTCTACATCTTTCCTAAGGACTACTATTTCTAGCTATGGAATGTCCTTGGGAAGATTCCTCCGGTTCTGGAAGAATCATAGGACTTAACCTATCCTACCATCCTTATGTCACCACAATCTTCATCGTCGTGAAATAAATGGGTTTTGGGTAAGTATATGTCACCATGAAAATCCATTTTGATATGCAAATCCATTTTGCTCCCCCTTAACATATGCCACGATATTCGAAAACATTTCGCATATGTCGGTATGAGCCAGCACATTAAGTGAAACCATTTGTGATAATATCCCATATTAAATCACATTTTCTCTCCCATATTAAAAGTATTAACCCAATCGGTGTTTTTAATATCAATTGATTTAATGAAGTTTTAACAAAGGTTTTGGGAAGAAAAATGCAAGTCCATTTTATCTTCATGATACCAAATGTATGAGATATGATACCGATTTGTAACATGATCACATATTCACCATATTAGAAAAGAATTGACAAGGTTGGACCTGATAGATGAGAACATCATATGATAAGATCAAATGGTTCTTGTCAGCATATGTTGGTCGCCTCATCACGTCTGAAGTCATCTCTTGACACTACAGGTACGATTGGTATTATATTCTTGACACCAACTTGTGAACTTGGCACGTTCGGCATCGAAGATTCTGAATGCTTGACAATTGCTCCCCCTCAATTGTTGACCCGTGTTCTATTGAAAGAGCTGTAGTCGTCGGTTGAGTAGTCGCATAGTCGAGTATGTAGATACCAATTGTAGATTGCTATGGTTGTAGAGATGATAGCTTCATGAAAACAAGACTTCTCTTGTTTTAACAAATAAATGCACTGAAATGTACATATATTTGTGTTAGACCAAGTTATAAAGTAAACTTGATCCCTTACAAGGTTTTAAAGTAAACCTTGCCCGAGAAAATTAATTCCCGTTGTGAGCCAAAGCTTTCATAAGAAATACTTGACTTTAATATGAAAACCGTGTTGCAGTCAGAAATAACTACAAGCCATTTAGGCATGTTTTATGAAATATTTACAACTTTTGTACGAACTCTATTTATGGCGCCGTGTCGATATTAAACAACATTTTTAAGGCCGTAAATATTATCGTACCAAAAGACATGCCTTTGAAAAATAAAGTAAAAATATTTTTGTATTTTTATGAATTTTCAGTTTTTATGGTTTTTATATGGTTTTATATTTTTGTATTTTGCTTTTGTGGATAAAAATATAAACAATATACAGATGATCACCAAGGATATGGAGAATAGTTTACCATCACTATTCTTTCGCTTCATCTGCCAATTCCTTTAGAGTCTCAGGCGAGAAGGTTCTCATTCCTAGCTTGTCGGCCAAAAATTCAATTCGAGCGCGATCTAAAGCCTTCGTGAAAATATCCACCAATTGATACTCAGATCGGACAAAGTAAAGCTCGATTACTCCATTTTCCACTTGCTCCTTGATGAAGTGGTAGCGAATGTCAATATGCTTCGACCGGGAGAATTGAACATTGTTGCAGCATAAGGCAATTGCACTTTTGTTGTCGCAGTACATCGGAATCTTGTTGAAACCTAGACCATAGTCGGTTAATTGTGATCTCATCCAAAGAATTTGAGCACATCAACCGGACATAGCTATGTATTCTGCTTCCGTACTTGAAATTGCAGCGCTTTTCTGCCTTTTCGATGCCCAACTGATTAATCGGTCTCCTAGTAGTTGCAATGTTCCACTCGTGCTACGCCTTGTATCTTGACAACCCGCGTGATCTGCATCTGCATATTCCATTAGTGCAATAGAAGAGTCCTTCGAATACCAAAGTCCCCGATTAATGGTTCCTTTAAGATATCGTTAACAGTAGCTAAGTGTAACTCAGTAGGCCTAGTTTGATACCTAGCACACATACATATAGCAAATTGAAGATCAAGTCGACTGACTGTGATATACAGAAGAGTACCGATCATTCCACGATAAAGTGTCGGATCAACGGCAACTCCATGTGGATCTTCATCAATCTTAGTTCGTTCCACCATTGGAGTATCCACGGGGTCGCAAGATTCCATCTTATATTTCTTAAGCGATTCAAGGGCATACTTGGATTGATTGATAAAGATGCCTCTGGGGCTCTAAGATATCTGAAGACCTAAGAAGAATGATATTGTGCCCATCATTGACATTTTAAACTTGGAAGACATGAGTGTCCCAAACTCATCCGATAAGGTTTGGGTCGAGGCTGCAAATATAATATCATATATTATATCTTTACCTCGTTTTTGAATGAACAGCGTGGGATCCACCTTGCCTTTAGCAAAGCCTTGCGTAATGAGGAATTGTGACAATAGATCATACCATGCGCGAGGAGCTTGCTTCAACCCATAGAGAGCCTTCTTAAGCTTGTACACATGATTAGGATATTTAGGATTCACAAAACCATCCGGCTGTTGAACATAGACCTCTTCCTTGATTTCACCATTCAGAAATGCCGTCTTCACATCCATCTGATAGACGATCATATTCATGTGGGCTACATAAGAGAGGAATAGTCTAATGGCTTCCAAACGGGCAACAGGTGCAAAGGATTCCATAAAGTCGATGCCTAATAATTGCTTGTATCCACGAGCTACTAGGCTAGCTTTGTTCTTCAATATTCCGCCTAACTCGTCGAGTTTCACATTGTAAACCCATTTCAAAGTGAGTAACTGCACTTGATCCGGGCATGGGACAAGTTCCCATACTTCAAGACGTATAAATTCATTAAGTTCTTCTTGCATAGCTTCTATCCAACATGATTAAGTAAAAGCTTGTTGCCATGTCTTAGGTTCAACTTCAGTGAGAAAAGCATCAAAATGACAAAACATTGCATTTTCTTTTAGCTGACATCGTGTGGATACCGGACGATTAGGGTCACCAATAATAGAATCTATAGGATGATCCTTTGTCCACTTGCTGTCATGTTCATGAATCCATGGACTGGAGTAAACTGTAGTTGGAGCTTCCTCTGAGGTGGACAACCCGGCTTGATTAGGGTCGGGAATTGGTACACCAAAGAATGGAAGTTCACGCATTTGAGAGAATTCCAAATCGTGATCATCATCATCCTCTTCATCATCAATAGGCATGACATGGGTAGTTGATTCGGTTGTTGGTTGAGAATTACTTGTTGATGGTATATCTTGACCAATTGTAGGTGTAGATGTGTCTGATTGTGCTTCGGTTGCTGGAGCGACAACTTCGGTTACCGAAGCTATTACCTCAGGTTCTGGAGCGACAATACTGGGAGGAGTAAAGAATTCATCAAAGAACGGTTGAAACAACGTATCCCATTCAGTCCTAGAAGGTGGTGTAAATGATGATGAAGTAGGGTTATTTGGGACAAGACCAGAACTAATGTTACTGGGTCCCATTTCATGAAGTGCGGGTTCAGAGCTGCTTTGCTCAGAAGCCATTGCTGTCAGCTCATCAAAATCAACATTAATAGTCTCGAGGATCTTGTGAGAGTTACGGTTGTAGATTCGGTATGCCTTCTTTGCGGGGGCGTAACCAATGAAAATACCAATATCAGCCTTTGGTTGAAGTTTTCCCAAATTGTCACCATCATTATTTGGATAGCAAAGAGAACCAAATACATGAAGATATAATAAATCTGATACTTTTCCATGGAGAAGCTCATAAGGTGTTTTACCATGGCGTTTACGAATTAGTGACCGGTTTTGGGTGTACACTGCTGTAGATACTGCTTCTGCCCATAAAAACAATGGAGCCTTTGCGTAAATTAACATCGTTCGAGCAGCTTCCATAAGTGTGCCATTTCGCCTTTCAACGACACCGTTTTGTTGTGGAGTGCGAGCAACGGATTTTTCATGAGAAATGCCAACTTCTTCATAATAATCACGCAAAATTTGATTCATAAATTCGGTTCCATTATCTGTACGAATGCGTCGGACAGTAGTGTTGAGACGCACTTGAATCATCTTGAGAAATCCGATGATGAATTTAGGTGCCTCATTTTTTGCTTTAAGAAATTTCACCCATGTAAACCGAGAGTAATCATCGACAATGACGAGGATGTACTTTTTGCCACTAAGACTTTCAACACGCATTGGCCCACAAAGATCCATATGCAAAAGATAGAGTTTCTCTTGGTTGGTGTCTTCAGTCTTGGGTTTGTATGACTTCTTAGTGCTTTTCCCCATTGTACACGCGGAACACAAATGATCCTTGTGAAATGAAAGTTTAGGAAGACCACGAACAAGTTCGTTTTTCGCCAAATGATTAATAGCGTCAAAGTTAAGATGAGATAACCGTCGATGCCATAACCATGACTTAGTATTTGATGCTTTGGAGAGAAGACATACGGGAGAAGCGGCCATCATGTCTTGTAGAGACAAAGTATACAAATTATTCCCTCGAGTACCTTTCAAAATCAACCCCTTCCAAATTACGAATGAAGCAGGTATGCTCTCGAAAAGCGACTTCTAGGTTTGCATCACAAAATTGTCCCACAGAAAATAAGTTGTGACCGAGACCTTCCACATAATACACTGTTGAAATAATAACATTACCAATATGATATTCACCATAACCCATTATCTTTGCAATATGATCATTTCCAAATCGAACCGTACCAAGAAACTTACTGACGAAATTTCTAAGCTGAGAGCGATCTCCGGTCATATGCTTGGAGCAACCAGAGTCCAAATACCAGAGAACAATTTGGACCATCTGTTTTCAGTAACAACAGTAGACAATGCATTGGAAACTATTGGTTCCGGAGTGTTAGTAGATACAGATATAAGATTATCAGAATTACTAACATTTGTGTGACCCTTAGATTTCCTGCGTTTTCTAATGTGAGTTTTAGCACTAACAGGTTTTACTGTTCCAACTTTCTTAGGTTTTGGATTATTTGTGGGCACTACAGTGGGAGTAGACCTATTTAAAGGGCACTTAGTTCCTACGGTAGTGTTGGTGTTCCTAGTCAAAGGACACGCTTGTGTTTTGGTAGCCTTGGTACTCCTAGTTAAAGGGCACGCTTTCTTCACTTCAGTGGGAGTGATCCTAGTTAAAGGGCACGTATTTCCTACTATAGTGAAAGTTCTACCAGTGGGGCGCCACAACCAACCAACGTGGGTTAACACTTTCCCAGTCGGTTTCCATTCTAATCCATTTTTCCGAGCATACATCTCATTCACATGGTCAATAAGGCAAGAATCATGACGACTATAAAACATACATTCATTGCAATTCCAACATTTCAAATTAGAATTCACACTAGGCTTAGAACGCTGCACAACCGTAGAGCCTTTAGGTTTAGCTACATGATTCTTTTTATTCAAAACAGAAATAAGATTCCTAGGATGGGCTTCTACTTTCTTCTTCACTTGACTACTAGATGGGGGAAGATCCTATCATTCTTCTTGTTTCTTTTAAGCTTAGATCTTTGAGCCTTAGTAGTGGTGCTTACACCTGTAGAAGGCAACACGGGAGTATTAGAGGCTGGCTTTGATTCCGCCTTATCTTTATTGACCAAAGTTTGAGATGGTTTAGTCCTAGGGCCCTTATTAAATGGTGTGACGGCTATAAGGTTCCTTTTTATTGCACTAGAGGACGATGCTGAGATAGTGGTTGCATTATCCACAACATTCTTACCTTTTAGAGTACGAAGTGTTTCCTTTAACTCAGCCAAGACCAGATTTTTATCACAAATTTGTTCCCTCAAATCAGATATTTCCACCGACTTTCGATTCAATTGTTCAATCAAGGATTGATTCTGTGCAGTGGTATTAGCACATGCGGACTTTACCGAATCGAAGAGTCGTGTATCTTTCTGTTTTAAGTTATCAACTTTGGACAAAATCTTGGAAACTCGATTATCTAGATCAAGTTTAAAATTCTCAGCGGCCTCAAGTACGTTCACACAATTAAGCTCCTTAGATTTCTCTATTTCTATCGGCAAAGATTTAGCAACTTTGTCACTTGGCTGACGCTGTTTTGATTGTAAATTCAATCGAAAATTCTTTTCAAAGTTTGCATCATCGATATTAACACCTTCGAATGACGTTTCAAAGATTTCTTGAATAAATTGTTGCTTGCTGTTGGGCCCACTAGATGTGGATCTTGCAGCCTGTCAGGAACGGTGAACGACTTCTGTAATCACAAGTCTATCTACAAAGAGACTCTATACACAATATAAATGCAGAATATAAATATAATAAAGAAGAACAGAATAACTATAAAGACTTGATCCTTTCTAAGGATTTCTAATATTGATAATGACTAGAACTACGTTTGATGAAGGTGTGTCTAACCCTTCTGCCTCAGGTTCCTTTTATACTACAAGGAAACCCTAATACAGCATTAAAAAAAACGTGTAAAACTGATATGCATATCCTTTCCTAACATATCTTATGCATATCCTAACAGAATAATAAATAAATAATAAAGTTTGACTTTGACTAGGACCAGGAGCACGACTTGCTCCTACTACTACTAGGACCAGGAGGAACTACATACCTCCTAGTCTACCTATTACATTTAACTATTCCAATGGTCCTAACAATCCTCCCCTAAACTTGAATTTGACCTGTTGAGTTCAAGTTTCCTGGTAAAACGTGCAATAATTCTCAAGGATTGAATCAGCAAAAGAAATAGCAGCATCAGCAAGATAAGTAACAGAAGAACCGCCGCAACATGGAACACTAGAAGCTTCTCCAAAGCTTGAAACAAATCAGCATCGTGTTGAATCTTTACAGCAACATGAGTAGATTTGATGAGACTTTACCAAGTAGCTACTCGCTCTTGGGCTAGCCAGTCTTTCTGGTGGAATAAGCATCACCCTGGGAGACCAGAACCCAGCCCAACTCTAACATGAATCAATGGTGAGTGGGGGTACCCTGATGATTTTAGGCAAACCATCACAGCCGTCAACGGATTTGATATGTCTTTACCAGAAGCCGTACCCCTCTGGACTCGCCAACTCTTAGCAATGAAGCATCGGTGAGTTGAAAACCCTATAGCTTTAAGCAAGCTATTACAGCTATCAACGGATTTGATAAAATCTTTACCAAGAGCCGTACCCCCTTGGATTAGCCACTTTTCAGTCTAGGACCATGGCAAGCGAAAACCATCCTGTTTTGGGTAACCTGGCAACCATCAACGGATTTGAGAATCACACCAGGAGCCGTACCCTAAAGGTGAATCAACCCTTTCTTGTCGGTTAGACATGGCGAGTTGAGGAACATTTGTTATGAGGACCAAGTCCAACACCAGATGAAACCAGTAGCCAGCACAAGTACGACTCAGCAACCAGAACCCAAAGTGTAAATCAGCAGATGGTATAATATTCACAAGTGTAAAATCCATTATGTGTTTAAAGTATAAGCAGATATTATATAAAAAGTATATTTTTCGGTTTTTTTATTTTCTAATTTTTTTTAACTATAAAGAATGTAAGTCACCAATCACTTTACATATTGGTGAAAATAATTTCAGTATGAACAAATGAACACAAACACAAAACATAAAACTTACAAACCAACATATCACAAACCAGAAGCAGCCATCTTATCAGCTTTCAAACGAGCTTGGATCCCTTCCACCAAAGCAGTTGCCATAGAAGACTCATTCCCGGAGGGGGCATTAGAAATCTGCAAGTGACAAGCCAACATAGCCTCCATCGAAGCAATCGTCAACGGATAGTCCAAGTCTGTGAGCATGAATACCATATGACCAGATTCCAACTCTAACATATGCACACCATAGCCCGCATATAACTTCCATCGCTGAATAACCCATTGCAGCTGATCCTTCCAGACACCAGAAATAGGAGCATGGGGGCATCAAGCATCATCTATAAATCAGCCCATACTCGCAGACCAGGCTAGGAAGACACAACATTAGGATCAACAGGCATGCCGGTATCCACAAACCCATATAAAGCCATAAGATCCTTACGATCCGCCCAAGACAAAATACCTGGCAGACCCGAAGCAAACCTAACAGACCCATCACTAAGAGTAATCCTATGAGATACCGTACCAGGAAGAGTCGTGGAATGCGCAACCGTCCAACCAGTAATATATCCATTACCCAAAGGCAAATCAGAGTCACTATCAGAAGCTGCATCAATAAGATTTTCGGGAGCACGCTTCTCATAGGGAACTGTCTTGCCACGTCGAACACGTCGAGCCAATTTCTTGCGAAGCGAACGGCGAGGTGTGGGATCACTAGGCGAGGGTTCAACCTTTACCTTTACCTGAGCAGCAGAAGTGGGAGCAGTAGAAGTAGAATCAATAGTTTGCCCACCCAAAGGATCAACAGGAGCCGCACTAGAAGAAGGTATAGGTTGAGAACCAGGCACGGGTGGTGAAGGTGATGCCATAGCAGGTGTAGCAGTAGTGGTGGTTGTGGTAGCAAAAGTGGTGGTGGTAGCATGTGTGGTGGTGGTAGCAGGACCTGAAGAAGAAACCGGTGGAGCAACCGAAGAAGTTGGGATGGTACCAACTGTAGAAGCAACAAAAACCGATGGAATAGCAGCTGAACCAGGAGTAGTATCAGATGTAGGACCAGTAGTAACAGCAGGTGAAGAAGTGGTCACCACACGTGGAGAAGGATGATAAATAAATCGCTCCGGAATTGGGGTGCTCTGATGCTTGACCATACGTTCATAGAGCGCCTTAAGCTCATCAAAAGACAAAGCCCGAACCCTGTCCCACTTCCAACCAGTAGTGAAATAGGCAGCCGACTGATACTTCACATATCGCTGCATCTGCTTTCGCTCCTCAGCTCTCGACAAAGATCTGTTCTTACGCTTCTCACGAAGCTGTGCAGCAAGCGCCAATTGGTGCTTGCGCATTAACACCATGGCTCGAGGAATACAGTTATGCTCATCCACATCCGAACCCAACAGATCAGTGAACTGGGAATAATCCTTGGTAGGAATAGTCAACACATGCATCCAATCGCTATCATTCCAATGCATAGCATCATTCTGCACCTGTTCACGTCTCTGCTGTTGAAGAGCTTCCTCCTCAGCCCGAGCAGCTTGATCAATTTCGGCTTGCATCCTTTGAGCAGCCTCCTCACCCAACCTATCCTCCTCAAGTTGTCTGCGTGTACGCTTACGAGGTGGTGAGGGAGCATTAGTCATGGGAGCCTTCCCCTTTGGATCATGAGATGGACCAGCAGTGGAACCAGCAGTAGGACCAGAAGCACCTTCCATTGGTGTGGGAACAGCAGCAGGAGAAGGAACACTGGAGGAAGTCGGAGGAATCGGCAAATCATCATACAATTTATCAGCAAAGGCAGCCTTTGCCAACAGAGTCAAACCATCCTCAACACGATCCTTAACCTCCTCATCAGAATCAGAGTGAACCACATGCTTCTTTCATCGCCTTTGCTGAGTCTCCAAGGCTTTGATGCGGTCAGCCATGGGAAGAACAAATTCCCTAGTAAGCTTCCGGTGTTGATTCAAATCTGCTTCCAAGGAAAGAATCCGTGCATGATACCTGTGCATAAGATCAAGTAAAGAAGTAAGTGTAATAGGCTCCTCCGCTTTCCCACCAAGAGGACTTGGGTCAGGGAAGGCGTCATTGGAACCAGAAGCAACAAATGGGTCAACATTTGGAGCACTAGCACCAGAAGGCTTATCAGAAGAGTGTGGAGCAGGACTAGGAGGGGGAGTCTCCACAAATGGAGACGAATGTGGCAATGAGGAAGGAGCAGCCTTGGAAGTGGATGGCCTTTCAACCACCACCTCCTCAACCGGCTCTTCCTCAACCACATGAGGTGCACCACCAGCATGATCCTCCTCTTCCATTGGGTCATCATCTAGTTGAGGTTCCTCCTCGGTTTGTTCAACCGGAGGAACAACAACATCAGGAGGACCCTGAGCCAGCCCCAACATGGCCTCAGTAAGGGGCCTCCACTCCCCGCTAAACCCATGGACCATATTATAATACACTTTGGCAGTAAGCTTAGAAGGCGCATGTTCAACCCTATTACGAGGTATACAAACAAGTATCTATTGTAAAAACCTAGGATACATCAGAAACTTCTTCCTAGAACCAGCACTAGACAGATTGCTAACCATCCCCTCAAACAAATAACGAGAGAAATTGAAAACCCTACCCTGTGCTAAGCATATGAGACCAGTAGCCAAAGGAGTAGGAAAAGCATCCCAACTCCCATACTTGGGACTTAAACAATGAATCAGAAAATGCACCAGAAGCTTCCATTGGGGGGAAAACCGATTCTTTTGGAAGTTAAACTTCCCCCCATGATTATACCCAAGAGCAGCCATCCCCTCCAACACTTCCGCATTGGGGATGGAAACAACACCACCTTCATCTTGAAGATGAAGGGAACTACGAATAGAAGCCTCATAAACCACGTATGAACGACCATCTATGGTAGCATGGAGTTCACGTGGACGACCAACCACAGCCACAAGACGAGCAGAAGCCCAAAACTGACGAATGACACTATCATAAATAGTGGGACATACAATAAAAGCATACCTGAGGTTTGAAGCCTCAATGAAGTCCAGAATGTCAGTGAAATCATCATGGTGTGGACCATATCCTAGATAGGCGACCTTGTTGTGAGCAGGTTGGTATACCAGGGCAGCCATGGATCTTGATTAATTGAATGGAAGATGATTTTAGTTAGGGTTGAGAGACTAGGATCAGATTTGTGTGTGTTATGAGTGAGATGAATGAGTCAAGGGGGGTTAATTGACCATAAATAATGGTGGGAGTAACTGTTCATTGACCCCTAATAATGGGGGTTGCCCTTTCAAATTAGACAAATATTGCAAAGTAACCACTTGCCCCTTTTAACATTATTTCCAAATTCCAATTTACCAAAGTTAAATAAGAGTATAAATACTAGAATTTTAATGCGTTGACTAAAAGTCAAAGCGCACAATGGTCAATACTAGAAGCATAATGTGGTCAACAGAAGTCAATAAGATGAACAGTGTCCCAAACCAGTACCAGAAGCCAACCTTCACTTGAAAAAGAAGGATTTTTATCCACTAGAAGCCAACCAAGAATGACTAGAAGCTAACCAAAAAGGACTAGAAGCCAGTCACGAAAGAATATAACCATCAGAAGTGAGCAAAAACCTCCACCAGGAGTAACACACACCACCAGAACCAATGCAATATGTTGTTAAAATCTAGCAATATGTTAGTCTGTGCAAAGAAATATGTACATGAAGCCTCCCCTTAGGCTTAGCCTCCCCTCAATCCTAGACCTCAAGGATTGACCATCCCAATGTGAACCACCAAGTGGTTGAACCGAGGACCATCAAGGGCTTTTGTCAACAAATCAGCAACATTATCATCCGTATGAACTTTAAGAACCTGTATCAACTTCTTCTCATTGGCATCCCGTATAAAATGGTGCCGAATTTCAATATGCATTGTACGTTGATGAAAAACAGGATTCTTCACAATGCATATAGTACTTTGATTGTCAATGAAAATTTTGGTGTTCATAAAATTGAACCCATAATCCAACATCTGGGTTTGGATCCACAATACTTGTCCACAACAGCTAGCAGCAGCAACGTATTCAGCTTCTGTTGAAGAAGTAGCTACTATCGTCTGTTTCTTGCATTGCCATGAAATAAGTCGTCGACCCAAAAATTGACAACCACTAGTAGTAGATTTTCTGTCATTATTAGCACCTGCATAGTCACTATCACTATATGCTTCAAGAACAAAAGGTGATTCTTTAGGATACCACAAGCCCAGTTTAGGTTGAGCCTTGATATACTTGAAAATCTTCTTAACTGCATTCAAGTTAGAAACCGTTGGAGCCACCTGATGTCTAGAACAAGCACTTACTGCAAACATGATATCCGGACGTGATGCAGTCAAATACATGAGTGAGCCAATCATAGACCTGTAAATGTGAACATTAACCGCGGGATCTGGCTCATTCTTGAGTTTGACTTTAGCAACTTCATAAGGAGTTGCTGCTGGTCTAACAGGATCCATGTCAAACTTCTGAAGGATCTCATGAACATATTTATCTTGACTGATGAAGATCCCATCCGACTGTTGCTTGACTTGAAGACCAAGGAAGAAGGAAAGCTCTCCCATAGCACTCATCTGAAATTCGCCTTTCATCAAGTGTTCAAACTCATCACACCATTCCTTCTTAGTAGAACCAAAGATAATGTCGTCCACATAAACCTGAAAAAGGATAATGTCCTTGGTATTCCTCTTAAGAAATAGTGTTTTGTCAATAGTACCTCTTCTATAGCCATTCTTTAACAAGAAAGTTGAAAGACGCTCATACCAAACTCTAGGAGCCTGATGTAATCCATAAAGAGCCTTGACCACCTTGTAAACTTTCTTGGGATGAAGTGGATCTACAAAGCCCTTAGGTTGAGTGACATACACTTCCTCATCAATCTTGCCATAGAGAAATGCACTCTTGACATCCATCTGAAAAACCGTAAAGCCCACATAAGAAGCAAAAGCCAAAAACAGACGAATAGCCTCAATCCTAGCAACTGGATCAAAAACTTCAGTGTAGTCAATGCCCTCAATTTGAGTGTGTCCCTGTGCGACAAGCCTAGCTTTATTCCTCATGACAATTCCCCGTGCATCCTTCTTGTTCTTGAGAATCCATTTGGTATTGATTGCTGTCTTTCCATCTGGTAAGTCAACTAGAACCCAAACATTCTGAAACAAGAATTGCTGCATTTCCTCCTGCATAACCTCCACCCAACTTTGATCCTCAAGAGCATGAGTGACCGATCTAGGTTCCACCTGTGAAAGAAAACAAGCAAACAAACAGTGTTAAAAGTCCGTATGATTATTACGCTTTTGATCTTCAATATAGCTCACAAGAGCATTATGATCAGACGAGGCCTTCTTATGCATTCTGCGTGTCTTGACAGTAGAACCAGGATCTCCAATGATTTTAGTGGTAGGGTGATCTTTGTGGGATTGCAACACTGGATTGGAAGCTACCTCTACTTCTGGTGCCAAGTTATTGAGATCCCCAACAAAGTCAGCATCATATGAAGCAGCGTTGAAAATGCCATCTATTGGTTGTTTATGAATATCATCCAGCTTGGTAGAAGACCTCTTTTGATGGTTCCCCAAATCAGAAGGACTGGAGAATCGAGTATGAGAAGCAGACTCACTAGCCGGAATACCAATAGGTGTTAAACTAGCACTAGGAGTAGTAGCTGGGGTACTAGGAGCAGCTTTGTCAGTAGGCGTATTCAAGGGAAACTCAAAGCCACCTTGAGCAGCTACTGTAGTAGCTTCTTGTTGTTGTTTGAGTAGGGTGTCAAGAGCTACTTGGGAATCTAGTACTTCCAATGGAGTTGCATCACTAGGAGGAGTAGGAGAGACTGTGGTGGAGTAGGATGGAACCACAAAAATATCATCCTCGTCATATGAGTCAGAAAGACTAGAAGGAACACCTGTGCTAGAAGTTGCAAACACTTGTGGACCTGCATCATGGTTAGTTTTGAAACGAAAATATCCTAATGAATCACTAAGATAATCAAGATCAAAATACCATTCAGGACCCTTGCCTTGGATGTTTGACTTCTATTCAAAATACCTGAGATTTATAGTTTCAATGACCCGCTTGGCTTGGAGATTGTAGACACGATAAGCCCGAGAGTGAGCTGAATATCCCACAATGTATCCTTCATCTGCCTTGCCATCAAACTTCCCCAAATAGTCACTAGTATTCAGAATGTTGACAAGACACCCAAACGGCTTCAAATGAGCAATATTTGGAACTTTGGCCGTAAGGAGCTCATAAGGAGTCTTCTTGTGAGGATTGGTAATAGAAACCCTATTCAAAACATAACTTGCAGTATTAACAGCTTCTGTCCAGAACATGGTTGGAAGCTTGGAATCGGCAAGCATTGTTCTTGCTGCTTCTATTAGAGTCCTGTTCTTTCTTTCTGCCATGCCATTCTGTTGAGGAGTTCTTGCTGCACTATAATCTCTTTTGATGCCCTTAGCATTACAAAGTGCTATGAGGTCTTTATTTTTGAACTCGGTTCCATTATCACAACGAATACCTTTAACCTTCTTGGACAACTGGTTCTCTATAAGGGTAAGACAATCTCTCAGAGTTGAGTAGGTCTCACTCTTGGCAGCCATGAAGAACACCCACGTGAACCTGCTATATCCATCAGTTACCACCAGACAGAATTGTTTGTGGTCAATGCTCCTAATGGAGGTAGGACCAAATAAATCGATGTGTAGTAGCTGCAATGGTTCAGTAATAAGACTAAGAGCAGTAATGGCCTTGAAAGATGCTTTATGCTGTTTACCTTTGCTGCAAGCAATACAATTTATATCATTTCTAAATGACTTGGGAGGTTAACCAGAGACCAGATTCAGATTTGCTAATTTGTGAATGGTCTTAAAGTTCACATGCCCCATCCTTCTGTGCCATTGAGTGGCTTCATCTTCTGAGGCTTTAGCAACTAAACATGCTAGTTGACCAGTAGGGTTGACTTCATTCAGCTTGATGCTATAGAGATTGTGTCTTCTAGGTATTCTGAGCAGAACCTGTGAGTCATCCGGAAGTTTAAAGTCTTTGGATAGCACAAGTGCATCAGTATCCGTAAAGAGAACAAACTGCTTCTTGTCACAAATCTGAGAGACGGATATCAAGTTGAAGTGTTGAAGTGCTTCCACATAGTAGACCTGCTCAAAATTTAGATTAGGCGTTTGCATTGTGCCTTTGCCAGTGATCCTGCCTTCACCTCTACCAAAATAGACCTTGCCGCTTTGAAATGGTAAAAAGTTAGAGAGAAGACTTTTATTTCCTGTCATGCTCCTAGAGCAACCACTATCAACAATTCCTAGACTAGGATCTTGGTATGGAGTAACCTACAACAACAAGATAATAAATATCCAAAAGTTAGTGTCTTAAGGGGACCCAAACCTTGGCAGGTTTGAGCCTGCCTTGTGGATCTTTAGTAGAGATCCAAGAAGATTGATGAGATCCACCGTTGTTCCTTGGTTGCCTATGCATCATATGGGTATTATTGTTTGACCAAGAACAACCTGCTGAGGGCTTAACAGCAGTTCCCAAACTTCCCAAACCAAAATACATGTGGTCAAAATGATGTGAATAAATTGGATTAAAATTCTGAAAATAGTTACTGGTGGTTCTATTTGATGTTAAACCAATGTTTCTCCAATGATCAAAAGCTAATGGAGAGGTCCTTCTAGAAGAAGAAAATGATTGAGCACTAGGATTGAGTCTTCTAGAAGAATATGGAGTAACTCCTGGTGGACCAGGAGCAGGAAATGCTTGATGAACAAAAGCATGTGTGTCATAAAAATCACAATCTTTAATCAAATGAAATGCACTTCCACAAACAAAACATGTTTTAATTGACCTTTTATTAGAATGACATTGTTTCATACTGCTAACATTATTACACACAATTCTAGGAGAATCAATCTTCCTAGGACTCAATGAACCAGGACCAGACACAGTTGACTTAAAAGTAACTTTCTCTTCACACTTCCTAGCACTAGTAGCAGCATGATCATTCTTCTTGGAACTTGTAGGTCTTGACTCTTCACTTGAACCACTTGATGCAGAGTCACTGGCTTTGTCACTGAAAGTACACGAGACAAAGTCATTAGAATTAGTAGAACTTTTTGGGGACTCATGCATCTGTGATCCATCCAAGTCATTATGCCTAGAGGTGGGCATGAAAGTTCCAGTAAGAGGGGGAGGGACAGCATGCATTTCTGCTGCTGGTTTAAACCTATTGTAACTAGGTTCTCCCTCTTCCTCTTTGTCGGCATCAAAGACACTTGAAAAAGATAAATCAAACACATCTTCTGAATCAATATATTTATCAAATCCTAACCCTCTTTTAGTCCTACCAGACATGCTACTATCGATTAATTTTGAAAGATTTTTAGGTGCATTTTGCCATTTTTCAAATCTCAACATTGTAGCATCTAATCTTTCTTGCATCTCCTGTTTTTCTTTGATACTGGCATCTTTTACCTTTTCTGTATATTTAAGCATATTTGTTGTGTTTTCTAAATCGATGCTCAGTCTCCTAATTTTATCCTCATACTCACGTTGAGTATCTTGTAGCCAGCTCTTTTGTTGTTCCAATGTGTTTAAAGAAGCCTTATAGGCTTGAACCTCTAAAAATACTTATCATTCTGATCATTTACTTCATTAAATTGGGACAACAATTCTGAATATTTATCATGACAACCAAGAGGACAATTTTGTACCCGAGGTGAGATGCCCATAAGAGCAAACTCGTTTGCTTCTTCTGCATCAGATAGATTCCCAGCAATCATTGCAAACACGTCAGTCGAGGACTCAGCTGGTTCCAAAGTGGTAGTCTGATGATCATTCCAGTTGACCATAGAGTCAACAGATACCAATGCCTTCTTGTCATCTTTTACCTCCTGAACCTTAAAAGCTGAGTACCTGCTCTTCTCCTGGTCATTCTTGCTAGGGCATTCCCTTGCAAAGTGACCTTGCTGCTGGCAGTTATAGCATCGAACCTTGCTTCTGTCGAATCTTGCTGGCTCCCTTGGGTTGTAATTAAATTTTCGACCTGCTTTCTTCTCAAACTTGTGAACCCTAAGAGTGAGCATGGCCATCTGCCATTTAAGATCCATTTCATCCAGGTCAAGTTTATCGACCTGTTTGAAGTCATCAAAAGCAAGTTGTTGTTGAGCATCAACATCAGCCACAAAAGAATGAAGAACGGCTTCTACCATACTACCAGACTTGGCTGTAGGATCAGGAGCAGAAGTATGCTGAAAAGTATGTTGAGAAGACACAGTATTGCTTGGGCTACTAGCATACGACATGGGACTGGATGCCATAGAACTCACAAAGGCGGAATTAGCAGGAGTGGGAAAAGAATCACTTGAATATCCTCTCACAAGAGGTTCAAAAGTTTTAAGCTTATGAAATAGATCATCAAAATTGAGATAGTCAAGCCCACCTTTTGCTTTGAGAGATATTACCACCTGATTCCATAAGTAGGGTAAGGCTCTAAGAAACCTTGCATTAATATCACCATCGTCAGGCTTTGAACGAAGTTGATTCAATTGGCTCAATATCTTTTGGAACCTGTCATACACTTGATGTAAACCTTCAGTTTCTGAGATTTTGAATTCTGTGAATTCATCTCTCAGCATGGATCTTCGCATTTTCTTTGACTCCTCATTCCCACCAAACCTTGCTTTTATTCCATTCCAGATCTCTCTAGCATCATCCAAATGGTAGAAGTCACTCATGTGATCATCAGGAAGAGATTGAAGCAAAATAGTTTTTGCTTTGACCTCCTTCTGAATGGCTATGATTTCTTCATGAGTTTTAGGGTCAAGAAGAGTAATATTACCATTCTTGTTTCTTCCAGTTAGCTTCCTGCTGTTCCCATTCAGAATAACCTTCCAAAGGTCTTGATCAGTATTGGTGATCCACCATTCCATCTTCATTGCCCAACTATCATACTCGTCCTTTTTCAGAAGTGGGAATTTACCATTTGTGTTGGAAACCGTAGCAACGATCTGCTGAGGTTGCACAGTTTTAGGAGTGTTGTCTTCTCCTGTTTGAGTAGAACTTGAGGCAGACATGATAAAACAAAAATGTTAGTAATAAGAAAACTTGATTCTTCTTGTACAGAGACTCTCCCAGGCTCTGTTACCACTTGTTGGGTCCACTAGATGTGGATCTTACAGCCTGTCAGGAACGCTGAACAACTTCTGTAATCACAAGTCTATCCACAGAGAGACTCTATACACAATATAAATGCAGAATACAAATATAATAAAGAAGAACAGAATAACTATAAAGACTTGATCCTTTCTAAGGATTTCTAATATTGATAATGACTAGAACTACGTTTGATGAAGGTGTGTCTAACCCTTCTGCCTCAGGTTCCTTTTATACTACAAGGAAACCCTAATACAGCATTAAACAAAACGTGTAAAACTGATATGCATATCCTTTCCTAACATATCTCATGCATATCCTAACAGAATAATAAATAAATAATAAAGTTTGACTTTGACTAGGACCAGGAGCACGACTTGCTCCTACTACTACTAGGACCAGGAGGAACTACATACCTCCTAGTCTACCTATTATATTTAACTATTCCAATGGTCCTAACACTTTCATTCAAGCGAAATACAATGTGTTTGAATCTCATCAAAACGTTTTGAAAGCGAAGAATATGAATCTTGAAGCTTTAAAAATTCAGCGTCAGATTCGTGACAAGTACTATCTACCACATTATCCACAGATTCAATATTATACACAATAGAATCATTATCAACACTGTTATTCACACATACGGAGACTATATCATGAGACATCACTTGCTTCAGAAGCTGATCATTATAGCGTGAAACCCGTTCTATTTCAAGTAAACTGTTTTCATAAGCATCATCCATTTCATTGAAAACACGTCTAACTTCTTCTATTTCCAAAAGCAAATCTTGATAAAGATTACTAAGACAAGGCTTAATATTCTTTACAAACGGAAAAATTTCATCTCGAAACGCAGCTCTAGTGTGCTCAAAGTTCCATTCACCTTCCGTTATGGCCGAAGCCGTCGTACGTTCCAAAATGACCTTGTCAAAATCGGCTAAGTGTTGGTGTACCGCATTTAAGTTAACATACGCCTTACTTACCGGTGGAATTAACTTCGTTAAATCCGTTTTGACAAGTGTAGGAGACGTACTAGGAGGGTTTTCATTTGACAAACTTTGGGGCACAAGAAGTGTCAATTCAGCTAATTCCTTTTGTAAGCGAATGCGGGTCTTTTTAGACAATTGATCTTTGTTATTTTGATCATAATCAATTGTATGGAATTTTGAAAGCATTTTAGAATGAGTTTCATCCGCAAGTGACTGTGTCTCCTCAGAACTACGAACAAAAGGTGCTTCTTTCGATTTGCCAATTAGGGTCATATCATAAAGACACGGAATATATTCCTGAGCTTGTTTTGCATAACCGGGATTAGTAGGTAAATCTTGAAGACGTTTAAGTATGAGTTCTTTAAATGATTTAGTTAAAAGATGAACCTTTTCTGTGGAAGCGTATTGTTTTAAAAGCTGTTGTTCTTTGAATTTAAGAAGTTTGGTAGCATTAATTTCCGATTCAAACTTTTTAGACTCGAGAGTTTCGAAATCCATTTTAAGTTTCTGAAAATCATTGACAACTGACTCTTTTGCTTTTAATTCAATGGAAAGATTAACTTTTAATGATTCTATTTCTTTCAAGTGTTCAATCTTTTCAAAACGAAATTGGTCAAATTCAAAACATGTTATTTTCTCTGCTTGAGGGACCATTTCAAAAGCTTTGACCTTTTCTTTATGCAACACAAGCTCAGCAGTTAGGGTGGAATTGGTATCTACGGATTGTCTAAGGGCCATATGCATTTGATGAATAATATGTTTAGGTACCATGACCAAATCATGTTGAGCATAAGATTCCATATCCGTCGTAGCATTTGGTTGAGGTTCACTCAAATGTGTAGGATTGGGTACCACATCATTTGAGTTACTAGTTCCCGAATGCTGTTCTAGGTTGTCATTTTCATGCCCAACTTGATGTTGGTTATCATCAATATTATTAGATGTGGTTGGCACCTCACTGACGACATCAGAACCGTAGTGAGAGAGATTAGCAACGAGAGCACCTTGGGCAGAGTGAATGTCATCACAATCCGAATCATATGCGTCAAGATCATCTGCTTGATAAGCTGCATTAGAAGTGGAAACGACTGCAATGCCTTCAGTATCTGCTGCCCCTGGGTCTGCAAGAAATGCTAACTCCTCTGAATCCAAAATCTTTCCCTTTGACTGAGCATCGACCAAATACATCTTCTCACGAAACCATGCATCATCCTTCTTCCTTTTCGGCTGAGTGCATTCCCTAGCCATATGACCTTGTCCTCGGCAATTGTAGCAAGTCACAACCTTCTTAGTACCAATGGGACTTCCATTTCCATTAGCTTGTGAATTCACAGCTTGAGCATTCACAGTCCTTGTAGGAGGTCCATATTAATTTTGCCTTCCCTGAATAGGTTGCACTGTTACTTAACCATCTTGAACAGTAGCTTGTTGTCGGGGATTTGAAGAGGTGCGGAGCTGATTGTTTGTTGGTGGAAATCCTCTAGTTGCAACAAGTTTTGACAAGTAGGCAGTGAGATGGTTTAGTACATCAGTTGGCGTATCATTTGGAGTAAAGACCGGTGCTTGGATTGGTGGAAGTTCATTAAAGTAGAAGGCTTGTGCTGGTTGTGCTTCTAATGGAAAATATCCTTGCTGAAGAGTATAGCCCATTGGAGAAGTGTTGGCTTGTGATGGTGATGTCTGATTTGGTGGTTGCTGTGGAAAAGATTGTTGACGAACACTTTGTTGATATGCTTGCTGTGGCATCATCGGTGGTTGATAAGATGGTTGCTGATAGGTGTGTGGTGGTGGCTGCTGCAAGTATGATGGTTGTTGATAAGTATAAGCCATGTTTTGTTGAGAAGCATACATTGCAAGTGGATCATGAACTTGAGGTGTAGACAACCGATCCTCGATCACATGGCATTCTGGTTGTTGAAGAAAATCTTGAAGTTGATCCACATTGGTGTTGTGTAAGTCCTTAGCCAATTTAACATCCGTCACGTATTTTTTCCATTCTGAAGGAAGAGTGTTCTAATACTTGGTGTTCAATTGAAAGGTAGGAATTGCCATGCCATAGATATTGAGTTCATTCAACAATAGGGTAAATCTCATATAGTAATCATTGAGAGTCTCCCCTGGCACATAGGCAAACTTATCAAAAGTATCATAAAGCTTACACTCTCGTTCTTGTTTAGTTACCGAGGTGCCTTGCATGAGAACACGAATTCTATCCCATAACTCTTTGGCAACTTTATGTTTGCTGACGAGTTTGTAGACATCTAGAGGAAGGGCTTGGAGAATGATGTTTGTAGCATACTTATCACATTTGTCTTGAATCTTCATATCTCCAGTCAATTCACCCGTTGTGCGAGGACGAGTAGTTGTACCTTCCGTCATTGTACCATAATCTAATGGTCCATTGAGCACCGATGCCCATATGAGATGTCCATTCTCCTTGTTCAACATATAAAGTTCCATTCTGGAAGCGCATTCCTCATACATAGTCTTCACCAACATTGGTGGACGATTATCCGTACCCGAGAGGATGGACTTATCCGTAAGAGATGTGTACTCCATTTCAATAAGTTAAGATTTACAAATGTTGATCGATCAATGAAAGAAAGTAAATCCCTACCACAACTATGTAGAAGATTTGTACCAAGAAAAAACCATAAAAAACACAAAAACAATTTGGACGTGTGTTTATATAGATCAAAAGGCTACAAAAATCAAGAACACGAACACATAAACAATACAATCATCCCATGGCTCTGATACCATTTGTAGAAATGTAAATCTATGCTTATGTTTTAGAGAGAGAAAGAGATAGAAAGATGGTGGATTTCACACTTCTAGAGAGAAGTTTAAGAGAACTATGTGTTACTCAAATGAAATCACCACCCTCTCCATCAATGGAGAGGGTTTATATACCAAGCCCATAAGATGGGCTTGGGCTTACATTTGGGTCGGCCATACAAGCATGGACCGGGCTTTTCCTTGTTTAGTTAATTAAAAGATATCCAGACTACGAGCTACAACTTAATATATTGTCGGAGTGACCGAATCTTCCTAAATACGTAAAAACGTATTTCCAACATTGTACGTACCTTTTCATGCTATGGCTTGTTCATTTTATCAGATTTAGAAAATCCATCTTAGGTATGAAACCAGAAAACCATTTTAGCATCATCAGGACAGGGTCATTAGGACCAAGATCTTCATCGTGTTTATACCTTTGAAGGAATCGTCTTGAGTGGTAAGCCACTCGGAACGGAGGAGTCCATCCGGACCTCTCATCCTTTTCCTTCAATAAATCAGTTAAGTTCTTTCAGACATGTCACGTTCCATGTTTACTTCAGACCTGTCACGTTATACCTTTCAGCAGCAGTATGTTCTAAATCAAGGACGAATGGTCTTTCAGCTTATATGTCTTTTTAGCCTTCATGCTCTTTCAGCATATATGTCCCTCCAGCTTTTATAACTTTACCAGCTTATTACCTTTAATTCGAGGACGAATTTATCCTATTTAGAGGGGAAGAATTATAAAACCACGGCATAATCGCATCCTTAATTCGAGGACGAATTATTTTTTTAGAGGGGAAGAATTGTAAAACCCGTATTTAAAATCCTCGAATATTAAATACGAGTAGTCTCAGCTTTAACCGTAATTAAATGTAAACAATAAATACGCAGTCTCAGTTTATTTAAATACTACAATAAAATAATTATTCAGAAAATAATTATTAAGTTCAGAAAATATTGCGTATGTATTATTTATTATACAGAAAATAATTAAACCTTAACAGAAATTACACAGCCTTAGTTTTAATTAAGACCGTGACGTAATTATTTATTCAGAAAACAATTTTGAAAATAACTATTCCGTATTACGTACGTATTATCTCAGTCAAATAAATAAATAGATGACGGGTTTTAAAAACGAACATGGAATCTAAATATTTTAAGCGAAGCGAAACGAAAAATTATGTATGCATGTGTTTTGGGCTGCGGCAACATTTAAAGAAAGAAAAGGAAGTTGGGCCTTAAGCCCATTGCTCTAATAAACAAAAAAACGTGGGTTATCCTTTTTGTTTTGTCACAACAATAAAACTCTAAACAAAAAAAAGAAACGGGAAGAATAGGGTTTCACCATGGGAGCTGCCGGCTGAAGAAAAAAAACAAAAGGGGTCTCGATTTCATTTTGGTATACCAATTCGTGAGTGGCTATGTTCTTCCCTAATCTCGTAGCAAGGTAATGTCCTTCGTTTGTTCATGAGTAAAAAAGAAAAAAAATAAAAACGAATGTGTGTATAAGCATTTTAAAGAAAATATTTTGTTTGGAAAAAGGTTAATCACGAACTGATTAATTGAGGGTTGGTTAACTGCACAGCAGGGGAAACCACGGACAGAGCAGCAGGAGGTTTTGACCAAGCCAGTGGCAACTTACACTTTGTCGGTGGGAAATTTTGGAAGACAGTGGCAACCGGCTAGGGACCGGTGGCCATTGTTAGTGTTGGCCAGTGGGACCACAGCCAACCGGCTGTGGTGGTTGTTGATTCGCGTTTAACCCGAGACAAGGTGTCTCGAGGAAGGGTTGACTCGGGATGTCAGGAACGCGCACGTTAAGGTAATTTAAAAAAAACGTACTAGCATAAAATCATTTTGAATTGAGGCTTATTTGATTAACATTTATAGACGTTAATTTATTTTAATTAGACATTTAACTAATAAAGTCTTAACTAGTTTGTAAATTAAACATATAATCTTATTTAAACGATTTAAGCCTCAAGAGATCTATTTATACTTCGGAATTTATCAACCAAGCTAAACATTTTGGAAACTTTCTAATTTAGAAACTTTCTATTTATAGGAGATTACTATTTATAGTAATATTTTAATACCAGAATACAGTTTAATACTATAATCAGAATACCGTATATTATATAGTAATCAGATATACTTGATGCACGCTATTCAGTGAATATTTAAGAACAATCGTCTTTATCGAAAATGCACCAAACAATCAGATTAATCAGATTATACATAAACATTAATACAATGATAAAATAAATTAAACTAAGAATAGATAAGAATCAGTAATAGTAAACAGTAATTAGAAAACTTATTTCACACCCCTTATTTATGTAGTATTCGTGAAGTCGGAGTAGATCTTTCAGCTTTCGTTCTTATTTCATTATTGGACACGAGGTAAGGATTTCCCATTTTTCAGTAAGGACTCCTTTCTATGCATGATTAGGATTCCCCGTCTGCAGTCAAATGGTTTCCCAAGTATATGTTTTAAACTTATAAGTAATCATTTTAATAACTAAATAAATTGTTTGAGCTTTATACACAAGCATGACCAGTTTATGTACTAGTTACAGAGGTACCGTAACCATGACACTAGAGGAACCAGTGTCATGACTCCTCTACGAGGGAGTGATTTCTCGCAGCGTCCTATTTATTCAGCTTGGCCTTTTTATCAATATTATCAGCGGGGCGTATGGATGCATCCTAGGCTATCAGTTTAAAGTTTATCAGGTGAATGTGGTGTGTGCTCTACATCCTTCACACTGGATCTGATCCCTCCACCCAACACATTATTTAGAGGTCACCCCTCTACAGCGTGACGAGGTCACCCCTCCAGTTATTCATGCAACAATTGTTTCAGCACATGACCTATATAAGCTCTTGGCAATTAAAATACAGTAAATACATGTTTTCAGATTTAACAGATAAAGTTCAGCCTTATTATTTATAAATCCGACTTTTCAGATGTTACACAGATTTCCGCTGAAACTTTACCATCAGTCTTACAACTTCAGTATTTTATCATCTGCTTCATTTCAGTATTTCTTATCATGCTTTATATCCGTTCACTGGGCGTTATGCTCAGCCGTAGTTCCTTTCATGTTCTAACGACAGGTACACCAGGACGCTCTTAGGATTCTGAGGGTACATGCATTGGATGGAAGCTATCCAGGCTTCTTTACTTTATGCACTTCATACATTATTTTCCTGTTTGGACATTGTTTAGTCCTTCCCTTCAGTTTTTACTTTTCATGTTTGAGCTTATGTTTGGATTACCGATGTTTGATTCCGGTATTTCCTTTATGGTCAGTTAATGTTTTAGGACATTTACCTTATATGCTTTGATGACACACCATAAATACACGTAACGGTCCAATTATCCAAGTGGGGTGTTACAAGTAAACACCCTGGCTTGTGTGGAATGCCGTCTTTTCCTCATCCTCTTCACCCATCTAAATTTGGTGATATCCCTTGTATGCGTCCAAGAAGCATTTGAAGGGATACCCGCAGAAAGATTCCACCTTCTAATCGATCTCAAACAGTGTGTAGCAGTCTTGCGGACATGCTTTGTTTAGATACGTGAAATCAACGCACATGCGCCAACTTCCATCGTGTTTATATACCATGACCGGGTTAGATAACCAATCATAATAGTATACCTCCCGCATTATGCCTGCATCCACCAGCTTCTTTACCTCCTGAAGTATTACTCGGCTTCGCTCTGGGGCTTGTCCGTGTTTCTTTTGCTTTACCGGATATACCCTAGTCGGATTTGTAACCTATGCTCTGCTATCGAACACGGTACACCCGTCATGTCCTTTGGTTCCCAAGCGAATACGTCAAGATTTGCCTTTAGGATGTCGCACATTACGCTCTTGCCTTTATCGGTTAAGGTTCCTCCTATTGTTATTTCTTGATCCTGTTAGGACCCATGTATTAGATATTTGTAATAGATGAAATAGGAGGTATGTAGTTCCTCCTGGTCCTAGTATTAGTAGGAGCAACACATGCTCCGGATCTAGTAGAAAGTCAAACAATGTTATTCTTAGTAGTTTGTTAGGATATGCATGAGATATGTTAGGAAAGGATATGCATATCAGGAGTTACAGTTTATGTTTAATGTAGTATTAGGGTTTCCCTGTAGTATAAAAGGAACCCATTAGCATAAGGGTTAGACACAGCTTTCACCAGTATTCATTTCATATTAATAGTAGAAATCCTTAGTAAGGATCAAGTTATTTAGTTATTCTATTTCTTCTTGATGATATTATTTGTATTCCGCACTTATACTTTGTATTACATTAAGAGTCTCTCTGTGAATAGACTTTTGATTACAGAAGTCGTTCACCATCCTTAACAAGCTGCAAGATCCACATCTAGTGGACCCAACAAGTGGTATCAGAGCCTGGGAGAGTCTCTGCTAAAGAAGAACCATTTTTTATTAACATCTTTGTCTGATCATGTCTGCTTCTAGTTCTACTCAAATAGGAGAACCAAGCACCACTAGAACACAACAAATCGTTGCTACTGTTTCTAATACAAATAGAAAATTCCCACTCTTGAAGAAGGAGGAGTATGATAGTTGGGCCATGATGATGGAGTGCTGGATCACCAACACTGATTTAGACCTTTAGAACATTGTTCAGAATGGCAACAGTAAGAAGACTACTGGTAGAGACAAGAATGGTAATATCACCATTCTAGATCCTAAAACTCATGAAGAAATCACTGCTGTTCTGAAGGAAATCACAGCAAAAACTATTTTGCTTCAGTCTCTTCTTGATGATAATATGGGTGATTTCTATCACTTGGATGATGCTAGAGAGATTTGGAATGGGATCAAGGCAAGATTTGGAAGGAATGAGGAATCCAAGAAGATGCACAGATCAATGTTGAGAGATGAATTTACATAATTCAAGATTTCTGAGACAGAATGTCTTCATCAAGGCTATGACAGGTTTCAAAAGATTCTCAACTAATTGAATCAACTTCACTCCAAACCTGAAAATGAAGATATCAATGCCAGTTTTTTAGAGCCCTGCCTCCTTCATGGAACCAGGTAGTCATCTCTATAAAGGCTAAAGGTGGACTTTAATATCTTTCTTTTGATGACTTGTTTTACAAACTCAAAACTTTTGAGTCTCATGTAAGAGGGTACTCAAGTGATTCCTATTCCACTCCTGCTAACTCCGCATTTGTGTGTTCCATGGGCTCTAGTCCAATGTCTTATGATAGTAGCCCAAGATATACTTTGTCATCCCAACATACTACTACTCCTGAATCAAAAGCCAAGACTAGTAGCATGGTAGAAACTGTTCTTCACTCTTTTGTTGATGATGTTGATCCACAACAG
The DNA here is from genome assembly GCA_025667525.1 of Glebionis coronaria. NCBI lineage: Eukaryota > Viridiplantae > Streptophyta > Magnoliopsida > Asterales > Asteraceae > Glebionis > Glebionis coronaria. The sequence goes on from CM046874.1 coordinate 71,676,553, forward strand.
CAGCTAGCTTTTGATGATTTTAAACAGGTTGATAAACTTGACTTGGATGAAATGGAACTTAAGTGGCAGATGGCTATGCTCACTCTCCGAGTTCATAAGTTTGAAAAGAAGGCTGGTAGAATATTCAGCTACAACCCAAGAGAACCAGCCAGGTTTGATAGGAGCACGGTCAAATGTTATAACTATCAGCATCAAGGACATTTTGCTAGGGAGTGCCCTAACAAAAATGACCAGGAGAAGAACAGGTATTCAGCTTTCAAGGTCAAGATCTCAAGGATGAAAAGAAAGATTTGGTGTCAGTTGATACCATGGTCAACTTGAATGAGCATGAGACTCTAGCATTGGAATCCATTGAATCTTCTACTGATGTGTTTGCTATGATTGCTGGTCACATATCTGATGCCGAGGAAGTAGAGGAATTTGCTCTCATGGGAATCTCTCCTCAGATTACTCCATACCAAGATCCATCTCTTGGAATTGTAGATAGTGGATGCTCTAGGAGCATTATAAGGAATAAAGGAATTTTGACTAACTTTGTACCATTTCAAGGCGGGAAGGTGTACTTTGGAGGTGGTGAAGGCAGGATCTCTGGAAAAGGAAACATTCAGACCCCTAACCTTAATTTTATGCAGTTTTACTAAGTAGAAGCACTTCAACACTTCAACTTGATCTTTGTCTCTCAGATTTGTGACAAGAAGCAGTTTGTCCTCTTTACGGATACTGAAACACTGTGTTGTCCGAAAATTTTAAGTTACCGGATGACTCCCATGTTCTACTCAAAATCCCAAGAATACATAACCTCTACAGTATCAAGCTGAATGAAGTTAATCCTACCTAGTCAACTAGCTTGTTTGGTTGCCAAAGCATCAGAAGATGAAGCCACTGAATGGCATAGGAGGATGGGGCATGTAAACTTCAAGACCATTCACAAGCTGGAGAATATGAACTTGTTCTCTGGTTTACCTCCCAAAACGTTCAGGAATGACATCAATTGCCTTGCTTGTAGCAAAGGCAAACAACACAAAGCATCCTTCAAAGCCATTACTGCTCTCAGCTTAATAACTGAACCATTGTAGCTACTACATATGGATTTGTTTGGTCCTACCTCTATTAGGAGCATTGACCATAAACACTATTATCTTGTGGTAACTAATGGCTATAGTAGGTTTTCGTGGGTTTTCTTTCTGGCTGCTATAAGTGAGACCTACCCCATTCTCAAAGACTTCATTGCACTCATTGAGAATAAACTGTCCAAGAAGGTGAAAGGTATTCATTGTGACAATGGAACTGAGTTCAAGAATGCATACCTCATAGCACTTTGCAATTCCAAAGGTATCAAAAGAGATTATAGTGCTGTCAGGACTCCTCAACAGAATGGTGTTGTAGAAAGGAAAAATAGGACCTTTATAGAAGCTGCAAGAACCATGCTTGCTGATTCCAAGCTTCCGATTATGTTTTGGACAAAAGCTGTTAACACTGCGTGTTATGTGCTAAATAGGTTCTCCATTACCAATCCACATAAGAAGACTCCCTATGAGCTACTCACAGCTAAAGTCCCAAGCATTACTCATTTGAAGCCATCTGGCTGTCCTGTCACCATTCTAAATACTAGTGACTATTTGGGGAAATTTGTTGGCAAGGCGGATGAAGTCTACATGTGGGATATTCAGCTCACTCGAGAGCCTATAGGGTTTAAAATCTCACTGCTAAGCGTGTCATTGAAACTATTAATCTCATGTACTTTGAGGAGAAGACAAACATCCAAGGCAAAGGTCCTGAATGGTATTTGGATCTTGATTATCTTAGTGACTCATTAGGATATTTTCGTTTCAAAACAAACCAAAATGCAGGTCCACAAGTGTTTGCTACTTCTAGTACAGGTGCTACATCTAGCTTTTCGGACTCAGAAGAGGATGATGACATTTTTTTCATACCACCCTATTCCACCACAGTCACTCCCGACACCACTGCTACTCATATTGGTTCTACTTCATCTGACATTATGGACTTACAAGGAGCTCTTGATACACTGCTTAAGAAACAACAAGATGCTACTATAGCAACTACTCAAGGAGGTTTTGAGTTTCCTTTGGGTACTCTTGTTGTACCAGTTACTCCTGGTGATCCTATTGTTACTCCTAGTGCAAGTTCAACACCTATTGGAAGCCCTATTAGTGATCTAAATTCCACAACTAGGTTCTCTGGTCCTTCTGACCTAGGAAACTATCAAAAGAAGTCTTCAAATAAGTTGGATGATATTCATAAGCAACCAATAGATGGCATTTTCGACTCTTCTTCGTATGATGATGGCATAGTTGGGGATCTTAATAACTTGTCACCAGAGGTAGAAGTAGATCCTACTCCTATTCAGCAGATCCATAAAGTGCATCCTACTACACAAATCATAGGAGATCCTAGTTCTACTGTCAAGACTCGCGGCATGCATAAGAAAGCAACTTCTGGTCATCATGCTCTTGTGAGCTACATTGAAGACCAAAAGCGTAATAATCACACAGATTTTCTTCACTGTTTGTTTTCTTTTTTTCTGTCGTAGGTGGAACCTAGGTCTGTTTCTCATGCTCTTGAGGATCAAAGTTGGATGGACGCTATGCAGGAGGAGATGCAACAATTCTTGTTTCAGAATGTTTGGATCCTAGTTGATTTATAAGATGGAAAGATAACAATTGGTACCAAATGGATTCTCAAAAACAAGAAAGGTGCAAGGGGTATTGTGGTGAGGAATAAGGCTATACTAGTAGCACAAGGTAACACTCAACTTGAAGGAATTGACTATACTGAAGTTTTTGCTCTTGTTGCAAGAATTGAAGCCATTCTTCTGTTTTTGGATTTTGCTTCTTATATTGGCTTTACGGTTTTTTAGATGGATGTCAAGAGTGCATTTCTATATGGCATGATTGACGAGGAAGTTTATGTCACTCAACCTAATGGCTTTGTGGATCCCCTTCACCCTAAGAAAGTCTACAAGGTGGTCAAAGCTCTTTATGGACTTCATCAAGCTCCTAGAGCTTGGTATGAGCGTCTATCCACTTTCTTGTTGAAGCATGGCTATAGAAGAGGCACTATTGACAAAACATAGTTCCCTAAAAGGAATGCCAAAGACATCATCCTGGTTCAGGTATATGTGGATGACATTATCTTCGGCTCTACTAAAAAGGAATGGTGTGATGAGTTTGACCAACTAATGAAAGGAGAATTTCAGAGGAGTTCCACGGGAGAACTAACATTTTTCCTTGGTCTCTAAGTCAAGTAACATTCGGATGGTATTCATTAGTCAAGATAAATGTGTTAATGAGATAATTCAGAAGTTTGATGTGGAACCTCTTAGACCAGCAGCAACACCTTATGAAGTCACTAAAGTCAAACTCAAGAATGAGCCAGATCCCCCGATAAATGTTCACATGTAAAGATCAATGATTGGCTCACTCATGTATTTGATTGCCTCATGCCCGGACATTATGTTTGCTGTTAGTGCTTGTTCTAGACATCAGGTGGCTCCCACCGTGTCTAATATGAATGTTGTCAAGAAAATCTTCAAATATATCAAGGCACAATCCAAGCTAGGCGTGTGGTATCCACGGGAAGCACCTTTTATTCTTGAATCCTATAGTTATAGTGATTATGCAGTTGCTAATAATGATAGGAAGTCAACTACTGGTGGTTGTCAATTTTTGGGACGAAGACTCATCTCATGGCAATGTAAGAAACAGACAATAGTAGCTACTTCCTCAACAGAAGCTGAATATGTAGTTGTTGCTAGTTACTGTGGACAAGTCTTGTGGATATAAAATCAAATGCTGGATTATGGGTTCATCTTCATGAACACCAAAATCTTCATCTACAATCAAAGCACTATATGCATAGTGAAGAATTCTGTGTTTCATCAACGAACCAAGCATATAGAGATTCGGCACCAACTTATACGTGATGCCAATGAAAAGAAGTTGATACAGCTTCTCAAGGTACATACGGATGATAATGTTGCTGATTTATTAACTAAAGCGTTTGATGGTCCAAGGTTTAACCACTTAGTGGTTCACATTGGTATGGTCAATCCTTAAAGTCTAGGATTGAGGGGAGGCAAAGCCTAAGTAGAGGCTTCATATACATATATGCTTATACATTCTTACTTCTGGTAGCTACTTACGACATTTTCCATGGGTATTTGCTGTGTGTGCAACTTCTGGTGAAAGCATTTGGTTACTCCCAGTAGTACTCTTCTGCTCCTAGTGGGTCAACACCCCTCTTATCCACGTGTGTTTGGCTTCTAGTACTACTTTGGGTTACTGTTCATTATGTGGACTTTTGTTGACCACTCGTTGCTCCTAGCATTGACCTCTAGTCGTTTTGACTTTCAGTCAACGCAGGTTACTTCTGGTACCCATATTTGTTTATCTTTGGTAACTGGGATTTGCTAATAATGGATTAGAGGGAAAGTGTTTACTCACCATTAATGACTTAATTTAGAAAGGGAAACCCTCATAATTAGGGGTCAATGAACAGTTTTCCCTCACCATTATTTATGGTCAAAGGGCTCATTTGACTCACTTATTGTGACACCCTCAAATCAGGTTTGCAGCGGAATAGTAATTGGGTGTCACGTTGCGGATCACAGAACAAATGGCATATAAAGCATTGATCATAATTACATGATTTGAAATACAATTGATACAAATATGGTTTTAGTACAATCAGTTGAAATGTTACATATCATTTGTTACAAATATCCTAATGAAAACAAATCCCCCAATTATTATGATGCTCCTAAATGATGCTCAGTCCATGCTCAAATAATCCAGCTTAATTTCCTGAGAAAAACATGCTTAAAACAGTCAACATAAAGTTGGTGAATTCATAGAATTTTGTAAAATCATAGTTTAGGACTATAAATTGTCCTACATAGTGTTGCACAAAGGTCGATATAAAAAAAATCAAGTGTAGGATCTCAAATATCCCATATAGTATTTCATAAGGTTTGATAAAAATCAAGTTCAAAAATATCAGTATGTTCCATGTATTAATGTACCAAATAATAAAAGGTCAAGTTTAGAACCACAAACATCACAAACATAGTATCGCACAAAGCCAAATACTATAAGGTAATTACATTTCCATATTGCCCGAAACTGAGACTTGACAGTTAAGTCCTCGACAAATGAGGACCCTTTGCCTTATTAAAAGGCACCCAAAAATAATAAGTGCTGACATGTGAAACATCTGTTGTCCTGGCCTAGGCACAGTGAGCATGACTCACCTAGATGGGGACGGTCAATCCCAAATAGTTCTATTTATAACATTCAGGCAATTCAAAAATTCTAACAGTTTCGGATGCACGGGTCATGCGGGTTCATCTACAATAGGCACATGTAATTAAGGGTAACAGATCAGTTTGCGTTTCCTCGATCAACAATTTATTAAGTATAAGTGTAGGGCCACGATCTCAATTCTCAAGATATAACAAATCATATAGTTAAAACAAGTTATAGCATGTCTCCCCCTCGCGGGTTTGTAAAAGCACAAAATGTAGTCAAATGCGAGGCTATGAACTCACCTGAATAGCAGTGTCCGGATAAAATCACAGATAGTCCAGATAGAAGGCTCACGATATAGTTAATTACCTAAGTAATTTAAATGATCTCAGTATATGCATATACAATGCATAGATGCGTCCAGATAATTGAAGTGCATGCTTATACTTGTTTTTAATATCTTGTCGTTTATTATCCGATTCGTATGTATTTATTTATACATAATAATATACATAGTGAGTCCTTCAAGTTTTTACGATTCACATTAAAAACCCTAAAGTTTGTAAAACTTTAGTTAAATTGCACCAATGTCCTCAAGTTTATAATATTAGCCGAATAAACCCCTAGGTTATAAGTTTAAGGAAATGACGTTTTTAGTCCTTTTCGTTTATGGTTTCTTTTATAGTTTTAATTAACTAATTAATAAAAGAAACTAGGACTTATTAATCTTTCGACATATGGCAAAATAAGTCCTCCACATTTTAATCATGTGATACTTTCGGTTCTTGTCATAAGTAGTCCCTAGGGGTTATATAACTTTCGAAACACGGCATGAATAGTCCCTCAAGTTATAATTTAGGGTTAGGGCTCGTATACCTTTCAAGTGATGACACAAATAGTCCCTTAAGTTTGAATTAGGGTTTAATACCTATGCTAAGTTACGAAACAGCCCCTAGGGCTAAAATAACTCTCAGCTAATTACACAAACAGTCCCTAGGTTTGTAAAACATGTATTTAACTATCGGTAAATTGCAAGGATGGTCCTTAGGGTTTCTATAGGTCTCAAATTAAATTAAATAGTCCTCAAAATCTCGGATAATTACTATATTAGTCCTTGTGTTTAATGTCCTTGTCATTATAAGTTACCTTTGTCACGTTTTAGCCCTAAACGTTATATAACTACATTGTTGGTCCGAAACTTTTATAAGTTATATTTTTAGTGTCAAAAGTTTATATAAGTTAAAAAAAATACCAAATGGGCTTATTATACTCTTAATGGGCTTATATAGCAAGTATGGGCTTTATAAAGGCTTGGCTACTATTCATTGGGCCTAACTAAATCCATTAACCATATATAGGCTTCTATATAAATTAAGGCATTGTTGTTAATTATTCAAGGAGTTTATAGATCTAAGGTTTTTAACTAAGTTTACTACAAGTTTAACCAAGTTAACCACAAGATCCATAAAGAGACTTATAGCCCACGACTATAATATATATTTGGGAGGGTTTCATGATTTTTCTAGGTTTATTATAGGAGTATATGTTCATGTGTTTTAAAGTTAAGTAAACTTAACATCATTTCTTGTGAACCTAATATATAGCCGTGACCTATATTTATATATATTTACAAGTTTTTGAGTTTCAACAAGTTCATAGTATGAGTTCATGTAAGTGATTAAGTGGATGTAAAATGAATATATATAAGATAGGTATAAGTTTGTACGACTTACTTGTTAAGATGATGAAGGTGATGATAAGTAAACCAAAGAAACCTTAAGCTTATAAATCAACAATGGTAAACCCTAGCTTATAAAAATAAGTCGTGGCCTATAATGTATATATAGGTTTTTGAAGTTGTCTTGGAGATCAAGTTGGTATAGGAGTAACCAATGATTAGTATTTACGATGTGGGAGACATAGATTTGCCTTAGTAAGTGAACTTGAAGGATTTTTGTTGAAGGAAAGTATTTTAGCCGTGAGGTTTGAGAGAGAGATATGAGATTAATTCAAATATTTTGTGTTGTGTTGGATAGAACTAGTTGGATATTTCGGATATATATCTAGGAAATAAAGATTTGTTGTATCTTGTCCTTAGTCCTTTTGATATCCATCAAAGATACACTAGATATGGTAAGATATGACATAGGATTTGTTGTAGGATTTTCAAACACATGCCTAAATTAACAACTTAACTTCCTTCCCATGTTGGTGTTGGTCGTGGGTTTACAAAGGTCAAAGAGAGACAAAATTGACAATGTATAGTATTTGTGTATGGTGACATAGTGTTGTGTAAGTATGACATGGTATGCATGTGTAAGAAAGTATAGCATGTTGCATGGTTCCTTGTAAGTATAATATGCATCTGTTGAGTTATAGGTATTTTTTTGTTGAAACTTTAGGTAATTTAGTGAAAGTATATAATGAATATATCATTATAAGTATTTTACTTGAATAAAGTAAATAAATGTCAATGTAAAACAATGTACATTGTTTTAAAGTGTTAGGTGCTTATTCCTATTATGAAATATATGTAAATATATACATATAAAATAAGTTTAAGTACTTAATAATTTAATTAAATAAAGTTTCAAGGTATCTCAAAATAGTGTACTGAGGTGATGAGTCTTTTATTCATTCAGGTGGCCAGTCAGTTGCTGGAGTAGTCAATAATGACTAAGAGTTCATATAAATATAAAAATAAATATGAAAGGTGGTATGACAAAGGTATATGATTAATATTAAGTCATATAAAAGTGGAATTATAGAGATCCTAAAAATAAAGGGTACAACAGTTGACAGAGTCAATAAGGTAAAAGTGTGTATATAATATTTAGTTAAAATACTTCACTATTTTTATATACTAAAATCATGATTTTTGTACGCAATAAGTCTTGTGTTGATATATTATGAAAGTGATCCGTAAAAATATTCTATGATGAACGATAATAATAATAAAGCCGGTGACGTGTCAAAAGCCCAAATTTTGGGGTTTTACAGCACCTACCCGTTACTTTAGCTTTGTCCTCAAAGCTTAAGATGAAGTTACTCGTCAAGGGAACAAGTGAGGACACTTTTTCTTGAACGTGTAATCTTGTGAACTCAATTTTAGACTCATAGGTGATATTTTAGAAGGTAGTTATTGATCGTATGCTTCCGATGAGTACATTCTAATAAACAAAGTAACTTGTCTTTTATGTTTTGATAATTTACACCTTTGGTCCTTCTATTTTGTAATGTGACCCTTACGGCTCAAAATAAGTTTCAAAAGTGGCAAAATCAACCTCTAGGGTTTTTAATCCGTGTTAAATCAACTGGGGATTCCTTCAAGTTTGTTAATGTCTACGTTTATCCCTGAGAGTTTTAAAACTTTCGTCTCAATATTCTAGGGCTTATAATATGTTTCACAAATGGCAAAGTAAGTCCCCAATAGTTCTAAAATTCAAGTGTAGCCCAAAAGAATTAGTAAAAGGTTCATTAAATCATATTCGAGTTCTAATAAGTTTACAAAGTTGGATAAAATAGGACAAGTTCGTTTTAAGTCTTGGTTTTTATTTAAATGGGCTTCCCGATATACTTCTAGCCTGTGGAAAGCAAACATTAGTTTGACTCCAAAGCTTCACTCAGTGAAAGGGCTAAGATTATTGTTGATAGTGATTGGGTAGGAAGTTGCAAAGAATCTGCTTCATTTGTGGTTGAGCTGGGGCATAAGTTGCGTAGAGAAGAAGTACTTCAAATGATGGAAATCAAAGAAGAGACCAAGAATAAAGAAGTGTGCATCCCTGGTGAGATGTTGAAAGGGTCATGCATCTACTGTTGGTGGTTCAAAATTTGCATAAATTTTGACTTCTAAAAGGAGGAAGTCATTCATTTCAAGGCTTGTTAGACAATGGTATTGTCGAACTAATTGGATCCGAAGAGGAAGAAGATTGTCCTAAAGTATGGGACATCAATTATCTCTTTCTGGAGGTTGACAAACATAACCCTACAAAATACACCCATTGTGAGTTGGGCATGTCTTTTATGCTTGGGTTTGTTTTCCTCGTTGATTTGAGAAATGCGAGCTTAGAAGATAAGGCATCCTCTTACCCAGTATTTCTGGGCTTCGATACAAGAAATGACACTAGGTCTAGTGTCGATAAAGTATGTGTTACCGTCTCCTCGAATGATCGAGGGTTTCATTTCCTCATGGCAGATGAACCAGCTTTATTTTCTGTGACACCCCAAAGGGGTCAAATGAAACGGAAGTGGGCACCCCAAAAAGGGTTTAAAATGAAGCGGAAATGGACACTCCCAAAGGAGTCAAATGCAACGGAAGTGGACACCCCCAAATGGGGTCGAATGCAGCGGAAAAGGTATTTGGGTTAAGGATATGCCAAAAGTCAAGAGCACAATGTTTTGATCTAAAAGAGATGAACACGAATCTTCCTAGGTTTCTGGGTGAGGATGTAATGACATCATATATAAGTTATCTTAATGATAAGTTATATATGGAGGAAATCGTGAGTCAAAAAGGATTACATTCCATAACTGGATAAATAAAATAACATCAATTATGAGTCATGTCGAATATATTTAAGCTCATGTGATTATAAATTTCTATTTACATCGATAAGTGTCTTCTTCCATGTAAGGTAAAATTTATAACTCCATTTGGTGACCTATGATTTCTTTATTCAAATGAAAAAGCGTCCCAATTCGTTTCAATAAGGATTTCATAGCCCACCTTTCCTAAATATTTCCGGCAAGGCTTATTATTTAGAATAAATATAATATCTAAGATAATAGATATTATTAAGATACTTTACAGCCCGTTTGCTTATAACCTTCGTCTTCAGACGTCCCATATCATCTTAATACGAAATTATAAATAAACTTCTGGTCAAGTGGCTTAAGATTTCACTCTTAGACGTCCCATAACGTCTTGAGAGGAAATCATCATTAACTTAGGATCATGAGACTCAGGTCCCATATGTAAAATATAGGATCATAAGTATCTTGATTTTGGCTTCCACCGAATCATTTAAAGATGCAAACTTATCCAAATAATACCACGTGAAAATACTTAAAGCAAACGTGTATAAGTCGTTAATAAGTCGTGTTCCGTAGATATACGTACAAAATTATAAGCGAGAGAAAATAAATGTTGACGCGCGATAACGTGCGCAAGAATACGTGTAACACCCCATTTTGATAAGGGAATGTCACGCGTAATTATGGCGTGTCATCAAAGCATACAAGGATAAATGTATAAAACATTACATGACCATAGGGATAACCGGAATCAAACATCGGTTCCCAAACATAAGCCCAAAACATAACAAAACAAAAGAAATGAATGAAAGACTAAACAAGCATAAGTATATGAAGGCAAAAAGGAAAAGAAGTCTCTAGCAGCTTCCATCCTATGCACGTCCTCCAAATGCTCGAGTCTTTCCTAGGGTACCTTCCGTTTTGGGAATATGGAAAGGAAAGTAACGACTGAGCAAAACGCTCAGTGCACGGATATAGACATAGTATGAATGACTAAGCATAATAAAGACTTAATAGCAGTGGAAATGTATAAGTCCTGGAAAACCTGGAACATGTTCATAAAACTGGTTTTATAGTTTGAAAAGCCTTATGTTTATCTTATGAAAACTGTTTAACATATTTTACCATTAGCCAATATAGGTCATGAAAATCCACCGTGCATGAATACTTGGAGGGGTGACCTCATCATGCAAATTAGAGGGGCTGTCTCTAATTTAATATACTGGTTTTTAGGTAGGAGGGATCAGCTCCTTGTGAAGGATGCAAGGCACACACCACATTCACCATGAAATCCTAACTGAAAACATGTAACTAGGATGCACCCATACGCCCCACATGATAAATATAAATAAATGGCCAAAAGCTGAAGGGACGCCACGACAATCACTCCGCCGTGGTGAAGTCATAACATCAGTGCCTCTAATGTTATGGTTATGGTACCTCCATAACTAGGTGAAACTGGTCATGCATGTATATGGCTATAGGTAATCTTAATAAAACATAAGCAATCAAACACGTAACTTATACTACGGGAAAACAGTTGGCTGCATACGGGGAATCCTAATAAGGAAAGAATGTCCATACTGAAAGGACGGGAATCCGTACCTTATGTCCAGTGAACGAAGAAGATGAACTGAGAGAAATCCTACTTCTGAATCACTAGTGCTACATAAATACATACATGAATAAGTATCTGCTTACTAAATACGTAGTTGGTTTTATGTCATGTCTTAGCTTATTTTATGTGTTCTTACCATGTTCTACTGTTTTAAAGCCTTAAACTGTGTTTATCTTATATTCTGTTTAATCTGATTAAGTATTTCTAGTATTTCATGTATTATTATACTTACTGTGTAATAATAAGTAACTTTCCAAAAATAGCAGGTTTCCTAAAATATAAAGTTTCCAAAAATAGAAAGTTTCCAAAAATAGAAAGTTTCCAAAAATAGAAAGTTACCAAAAATAGAAAGTTTCCAAAAATAGAAAGTTTCCAAAAATAGAAAGTTTCCAAAAATAGATTTACTGCTTAAAATAGATAAGTTTCTAAAAATAGAAAGTTTCCATAAATAGATCAGATGCCTTAATTAAATAAGTTTCCATAAATAGATTAGCTGCCTGAAAATAAATAAGTTTCTAAAAATAGAAGGTTTCCATAAATAGATTAGCTGCCTTATTTAATTAAGTTTCTAAAAATAGAAAGTTTACATAATTAGAAATAAGCTGGTTAAATAAGCTAAGTATATAAGCCTAAGTGTTTTTATGATTATTTTCTATGTCATATGATATAATGTATAGTTTAATAATTATTTCATGTAATTAAATTAAACTATAGGTTAAAATACTTAATTAAAGTATAACATGTTTTTAATTAAATAAAGTTAAATACTTAGGTTAAAACATGTATTATTATATATTAATAATATAACCTAAGTCATGTTAATTAATTAATTATAGTCATGGTTTTTACATAATTAATTAATTATAAGTCAAAAATATAAAATACTTAGGTTAATTAATTTCATGATTATTAATAATTAAGATAACCTAAGTCATGTTATTAAATTAATCATATCATTTTATTAATTTAATTTTTAACATAAGATCATAAAACATAAAAAACTAAACATACACCATGAACCGGATCTAAACTAAAAAGCATGAACCGGACATGAAATCGACACCGTACCCCGAACCAACTCGGGGTACCCCGTGCCTTGATGCTGCCGTGGGACCCACACACACCAACCGAGACCGTATGGTCTTGGTGGTGGTCGGTTGGCCAAACCGAAACCCCTTTGGGTTCGGTGTAGGCCGCAGCTAAAAACAAACACCCCTTAAACCATACTTTTGATTTTATTAAACCCCAAATCATGTTAGATCCATGTTTATTTATTAGGTTTTTGAAAAAACATAACATGTTCTTGATTTATAACAAGATCAAATCAAAAGAAAAGGTTTAAAAAGGATTTACCGAATTCGTGGATCAAAAGGATGAATAACAAACACGATCACCAACTAAAATTCGAAGATCCAAGATCACAAACCACCTCCTTGTGGTGTTCTTAAGGTGGCGGCACAAAGAAGAAAGGGAAGGAGGGTTTTAGGGTTTTTCTAAAATCTTTTGTAAAACTAAAAATGAGTAGTGTAATTTTTCTTAACCTCCTTTTACTAAAAATTGATGGGCTAAGCCCATCCTCCCTCCCTAATTTCGTGGTAATGGGGCCCACAAGGGGTAACCCGAATGTTTTTCTGTGTCTAAAATATTTGTGTGTTCTCGTGTGTTCTCGTGTTCGTGTTTTACGTGTTCTCGTTAAATATTAACCGTGACCTAATATATTTATTCGTGTTCGTAATAAATATATATACGTAATTAGTATTAGCTCGTGATTAAATTACGTTCATGATTTCATGATCGCATGTTTGTGATTAATTATTTCCAAATAATTATTGCGTGCTCATGCGTAGTAAAATACTTATCGTGTTCTAACACGTACGTAATACGTAAAATCCTAACACGAAATCGTAATCATGCTATAATAGGAAAGTTTTAATCTAGTACGTACGATCTTAAGGGTACTATTCATGGTAAAAGCATGCGGGTTTCACAACTCTTCCCCCCTAAAAAGAATAATTCGTCCCTGAATTATAGATAACGTAAACTGGAAAAGAAGAACATACCCGAATCAAACTGAGAGGGTATGTAAGATAAATGAACGTGCAGGTGAGCTGGCAGAAAGAACGCGGAACGTGACATGTCTTGAAAGGACATGGAACGTGACGTGACTGAAAGTACATATCTAATTGATGAGAGAAAACGGATAAAAGTCCGGATGAACTTGTCCGTTTCCAAGTGGCCTCCCTCTTGGAACGGTTCCTTAAGAAGATCTTGACACAAATGATAAATCTTGGTCCTCCTGACCTTGACTTGGAATACGAAGAAATTCTTGGTTATCAACGGAAGGTAGATCCCCTAAATTTGATCAAGGAAAATAAGAGTTAACATGCTAGGGTAACTGAAACGTTACGATGCAAGACAATCTGACTTAACTGATAATAAGAAACGATGCGCGAGACATAAAGAAACGTAGTAAGTGAAAAATTTTGAACGTGATACGTGAAACATTTTGAACGTGCTACGTGGAGATATGGTGAGTGTAGTATGAGTAAACATATCGTGATCCATGATACGTGTAACATATCTTGATCATGATATGAGGAACGTGGAATGAACATGACATGTGAAACATATCGTGATCATAGAATACAATGGCGGTAACGCCAAACGCTACAAGGTGAGACGTGGATATGACGTGAGACGTGGAATATGACGTGAGACGTCTATCTGATGATGGAGAGTTATACTAAACTTGGGTCTGGTCTCTCAAGTTCTTGCAAACTACCCAGAATGAGAAAAGAAATGAACGTAAAATCGTAAGCCAAAATACGATCATGAACGTGAATAGTGTCATGAACGTGAGCGTGAAAGCAAGGCGTGGAATTAGAACAAAGACGTGAAGTAACTTAGGAGTACAATTATGAAACTTTGTCTGACCCGATAACTGAGGAATTGCCAAGTGATCGGATGAGCCTTGGCTGGAAAATGTCCGATCAATCTGTTGGTTCTGAAATCCTAACGGATGTAAGGATTCTGTAGACTTGATCAAACTGTTTGCAATAACCCAAATAGCATCATGCTTCTTCTGAGTTTGCGTTAATCTGGTAACCAAAATCCGTGGAGATCTTGTCACATTTCAATTCACAATTTCAGAGGATGAAAACATTCCAGTCTGTTGGTGTCCTATCTTAACCTGTTTGTATGACAGGTATGAAGATATGAACGTAACTGTATCTTGCTTCATCAAACTTGATACATAGGAGTTTACGAAACTCTGAGTCTATGAATCCAAACTTCTCTTAGCGTAGGATTTTCTAGAACACCTAATGTAATGTAGGGTTCTCTCCTTTACGCATAAGCTGAGTCATGGTAAGATTAACCGTAGAAACCCATGTGATTCAACGTGTCACTGTAATCAAACAGAATTGACATTGGAAAAATTTCTAGGGTAGAATTTCTCTTGTCATAGAATTTGCAACATAGTGCAGATATGGTATTCCTGTTCTTCTCTAGGCTTAGAGGAAATCAGGTTATCCTTAATGAAAACACTGATGAATTTGCTATGAGTTCGTAGAAACTCATTCTTATAATGCCATTGGGCCATTGATGAGACTAAATCAAAGTCATAAATCTAGCATGACCGAGTCGTGTACGAATAGCAGTCATGGACATGTCCTGCTTTTCCACTCGTCACTGTTGGCAGCATGATCATGAGTTCAATCTTAGAAGGGTGATTAACACCATAACGTCGATTGGACATGTTGTCAATACGTGGAGGAGAATAACGGTCATGAATGGTGATTTGTTTAAGTCGACGGTAGTCGACACATAATCTCATGGTACCATCCTTCTCCTTGTAGGTTCTTCTAGAATATATGGGAAAATTTTGGAATAATCAACGGGCTAAGCGTAAAAGGACTTAAGTAGTCGTGTCTTACTGACAGCTAGAAAATTTTTAGCGACCATGGCTAACAACGCACATGCTTGTAAGCATAGATAATTTGTACAGATTTTCCCGATGGAAAATCAAGCTGAATGTATTCAAGAGCCTGAACATTACTGTACATAATTATGAATCTTAGCATGGTGTGCTGTTCATAGTACATAATTAGGATAAAATTCATCTCGTGTCTGTCTGAGGAAATGCGTTAGCAGCTTGGATCTCATCATCAAGCTGAAGGAAAACCTTCGTATACGTGGGAATACGGAAGGCGTCCTTCATGGTCATGAATATATGAACTATGGTGAAAGAAATGGAAGTGACATTGGCAACGCGACAGTTCTCACTGATGCGCCGATAATGGTATTGAAATTCTTGTGGCTTGATTAATACATGGCACAACAAAATAGATATACCTTTGGAGGGTACCCTGAATTTCTTAAAAATGTTCCATAGTTAGACGTGAGTCTTGTGTCTTGACTCGTTTCTTGGAACTATAAGCATGACATATGTCTTGACTGGTGTCTTGACATGTGTCTTCAGGAGGTATACGTGAGACATGTGTCTTGACTGATGTCTTGACATGTGTCTTCAGAAAGTATACGTGAGACATGTGTCTTGACTGATGTATTGACATGTGTCTCGAGATGTGAAACAAATATAACCACAATATAAGGTTATTATGCCAGAATTGGCGGATCGGTTGGACTACTAATCCTTGTATTTCTGATCACGTCCGTGGCCAGAGTTTCGGTTGCGATTTCTAGGATAGTTGTTGTCATAGTAGTGGTTACTATCGTCCTGTCTGTCAGTTCCATGATGGTCATTCTCATGACCGTGATTCATGTAACTATTCCGCTGAGTGGCCGACTGGTACCGGTTTGTACTCATATGGCTGAAATGACAGCCGAATGACGTGTGACATGTAACTAAGAATTAGGGAAAATGATTGATGGGAATCGTCTGATGGTGAAGCATCTTCTCGTCCAATTGCTTTTCTCCGACGCCTTTGTCTTCGTCTAGTAGGATCTCCAGGTTGTGAACAGCATCCGCATCTCGTAGCGTCTCCGAACGTCAGCAGCATCAACCTTTAGTAACATTTCCAAGTTATGAGTGGCATCAGCAATTTGTTGAGTATTAGCAAGTGGACATATGCCTGAGATGATTCAGAATCGACTAGTGAATACTCGTGAAGTATTGCAAGTGAAATACACATGGATTTAGGTACGTGTAATACACATGAAATACGGTACGTGGAGTACACGTGGAATGCACATGAAATGATCGGTATTGGGTCGATCATTTATCATGATCTAAAGAAATTATATCGGTTAAACGGTTAGGAAAACCATCATGATAACCTGGCAATGCCAGTATATACCTCATTCTGGTTGCATAGAGAAACGCTAAAGTGTGGTTACACAAAATTCAACGATGATTTGCCTGACAGCATGATCAATGAAAACCAACCATGACTATCTTGAAAGCAGAATTCAATGAAATCCAACAATGTCATACGTGAAAGCATAAATGACAAAAGAGGCGTAAGACGTAATCAACATGAAGACGGAATTATCATGAAGGAACATAAAACGATCTATCATAAAGGAGTGTATAATATAATCAGCATGAAACCGAAGTTAACCATGACAGTATGAAAACATACTTGACATAAAAACATAGTAAATTATGAGGGGACATGAAAAAAAATTTATGCCAATAAATCATGAGAAAAATTTTATGCATGAAAACAGTGCATGAATGCGTAATGTAGTTTATAAAAACCTTTTATATGTGCGAGGGGACGCCTATGGGTTGGTCCCAAAGTTAGAAGTTTCGATAAAAGCACATGCGACTAAATAGGGCCAGTCCTGTACCAACCATTACTTAGTCATAATCCCTGCAACAATGATACATGAAACATAAATAAATGAAACTTATCTTTCAAAACTTATCAGAAAATAATTTTATGTGACTAATTATGAACTACTGGGGTTCAGTCCACATAGTCACAGTTCACGAGGAACATTATGCATGAAACAATGACACATAACTAAATATGAATGACGGTTGTCCATCCATATTAGTAAAACAATATCAATGAAAACCTCAAGGTTAAAACCTCAAGGTGCAGAAAACATCATGGTTAAAACAACAATACGTTGAAAACATCAATACGTAGAATAACAGACGTTGGCTTAGGAAGCTCCTGGTGACTACCCACTAGTCACAGGTCGAGTTTTAGAGCCTACAGGTCGAAGCCTTGTCTCTAATACCATAATTGTAACACCCCACTTTGATAATGGAATGTCACGCGTAATTATGGCGTGTCATCAAAGCATACAAGGATAAATGTATAAAACATTACATGACCATAGGGATAACCGGAGTCAAACATCGGTTCCCAAACATAAGCCCAAAACATAATAAAACAAAAGAAATGAATGAAAGACTAAACAAGCATAAGTATATGAAGGCAAAAAGGAAAATAAGTCTCTAGCAGCTTCCATCCTATGCACGTCCTCCAAATGCTCGAGTCTTTCCTAGGGTACCTGTCGTTTTGGGACATGGAAAGGAAAGTAACGGCTGAGCAAAACGCTCAGTGCACGGATATAGACATAGTATGAATGACTAAGCATAATAAAGACTTAATAGCAGCGGAAATGTATAAGTCCTGGAAAACCTGGAACATGTTCATAAAACTGGTTTTATAGTTTGAAAATCCTTATGTTTATCTTATGAAAACTGTTTAACATATTTTACCATTAGCCAATATAGGTCATGAAAATCCACCGTGCATGAATACTTGGAGGGGTGACCTCATCATGCAAATTAGAGGGGCTGCCTCTAATTTAATATACTGGTTTTTGGGTAGGAGGGATCAGCTCCTTGTGAAGGATGCACGGCACATACCACATTCACCATGAAATCCTGGCTGAAAACATGTATCTAGGATGCACCCATACGCCCCACATGATAAATATAAATAAATGGCCAAAAGCTGAAGGGACGCCACGAGCAATCACTTCGCCGTGGTGAAGTCATAACATCAGTGCCTCTAATGTTATGGTTATGGTACGTCCATAACTAGGTGAAACTGGTCATGCATGTATACGGCTATAGGTAATCTTAATAAAACATAAGCAATCAAACACGTAACTTATACTACGGGAAAACAGTTGGCTGCATACGGGGAATCCTAATAAGGAAAGAATGTCCATACTGAAAGGACGGGAATCCGTACCTTATGTCCAGTGAACGAAGAAGATGAACTGAGAGAAATCCTACTTCCGAATCACTAGTGCTACATAAATACATACATGAATAAGTATCTGTTTACTAAATACGTAGCTGGTTTTATGTCATGTCTTAGCTTATTTTATATGTTCTTACCATGTTCTACTGTTTTAAAGCCTTAAACTGTGTTTATCTTATATTCTGTTTAATCTGATTAAGTATTTCTGGTATTTCATGTATTATTATACTTACTGTGTAATAATAAGTAACTTTCCAAAAATAGCAGGTTTCCTAAAATAGAAAGTTTCCAAAAATAGAAAGTTTCCAAAAATAGAAAGTTTCCAAAAATAGAAAGTTACCAAAAATAGAAAGTTTCCAAAAATAGAAAGTTTCCAAAAATAGAAAGTTTCCAAAAATAGAAAGTTTCCAAAAATAGGTTTACTGCTTAAAATGGATAAGTTTCTAAAAATAGAAAGTTTCCATAAATATATCAGCTGCCTTAATTAAATAAGTTTCTATAAATAGATTAGCTGCCAGAAATAAATAAGTTTCTAAAAATAGAAGGTTTCCATAAATAGATTAGCTGCCTTATTTAATTAAGTTTCTAAAAATAGAAAGTTTACATATTTAGAAATAAGCTGGTTAAATAAGCTAAGTATATAAGCCTAAGTGTTTTCATGATTATTTTCTAAGTCATATGATATAATGTATAGTTTAATAATTATTTCATGTAATTAAATTAAACTATAGGTTAAAATATTTAATTAAAGTATAACATGTTTTTAATTAAATAAAGTTAAATACTTAGGTTAAAACATTTATTATTATATATTAATAATATAACCTAAGTCATGTTAATTAATTAATTATAGTCATGGTTTTTACATAATTAATTAGTTATAAGTCAAAAATATAAAATACTTAGGTTAATTAATTTCATGATTATTAATAATTAAGATAACCTAAGTCATGTTATTAAATTAATCATATCATTTTATTAATTTAATTTTTAATATAAGATCATAAAACATAAAAACTAAACATACACCATGAACCGGATCTAAACTAAAAAGCATGAACCGGACATGAAATCGACACCGTACCCCGAACCAACTCGGGGTACCCCGTGCCTTGATGCTGCCGTGGGACCCACACACACCAACCGAGACCGTATGGTCTTGGTGGTAGTCGGTTGGCCAAACCGAAACCCCTTTGGGTTCGGTGTAGGCCGCAGCTAAAAACAAACACCCCTTAAACCATACTTTTGATTTTATTAAACCCCAAATCATGTTAGATCCATGTTTATTTATTAGGTTTTTGTAAAAACATAACATGTTCTTGATTTATAAAAAGATCAAATCAAAAGAAAAGGTTTAAAAAGGATTTACCGAATTCGTGGATCAAAAGGATGAAGAACAAACACGATCACCAACTAAAATTCGAAGATCCAAGATCACAAACCACCTCCTTGTGGTGTTCTTAAGGTGGCGGCACAAAGAAGAAAGGGAAGGAGGTTTTAGGGTTTTTCTAAAATCTTCTGTAAAACTAAAAATGAGAAGTGTAATTTTCCTTAACCTCCTTTTAGTAAAAATTGATGGGCTAAGCCCATCCTCCCTCCCTAATTTCGTGGTAATGGGGCCCACAAGGGGTAACCCGAATGTTTTTCCGTGTCTAAAATATTTGTGTGTTCTCGTGTGTTCTCGTGTTCGTGTTTTACGTGTTCTCGTTAAATATTAACCGTGACCTAATATATTTATTCGTGTTCGTAATAAATATATATACGTAATTAATATTAGCTCGTGATTAAATTACGTTCATGATTTCATGATCGCATGTTCGTGATTAATTATTGCCAAATAATTATTGCGTGCTCATGCGTAGTAAAATACTTATCGTGTTCTAACACGTACGTAATACGTAAAATCCTAACACGAAATCGTAATCATTCTATAATAGGAAAGTTTTAATCTAGTACGTACGATCTTAAGGGTACTATTCATGGTAAAAGGATGCGGGTTTTACAATACGTATCAAACAAGGAACTCATATATATAATATAATGATATATTATAATCATAAGTATAGGCATTGTATCATATAGTTCCTTCTAGTACGGTATATATACATATATACACATAACAGCAAGTTCAAACATCTAATAAAATGTAGTACACGGGATAATGCTCCCTAGTCTGTTTTTAAATATTCCAGTATGTACGGTTGTTGTAATCCGTTCTTATTATGTGGCCAGTTAGTTTTCCAAGTAGTCAAAATAGACTAACCGGTTTATAGTTATCAATTATTTATAAGCAATAATCAGCGTATATGAAATGATTAGCGTACAAGCTTAAGCTTGATACAAAATCAATCATGGAGGATTTTAAAAATCTAATATAAGATTTTCAGGATTTATTTGGATTTCAATATAATACCAACTCGTTTTTAGGCAATCCATTTATGTTATTGTATTTTAGTTAAATACATCGTTGTACAAGTATTAATAACTTCCATTTTAATTTGTTATTAATAATATAATTTAAGTAAAAGTATTTTACTTACCATTATTGTATTTTACTTTTATAATCTACGTACCTTAAATTTCATAATTTTTATGAAAAGTTATAAAAGTAACAACACTTTATTATATTTAATTTAATGTCGCCAAAGTTTTCGCAAGTTAAATAACAACCCTTTGTTTACAAGTTTCAGAAAATGATGGTTCTAGTCCATTTAGTTTAGGATTCGCTCAAGTTTTAATACATTAAATGAAATAAAGGGTTGCTTAAGTTGTTACTGGCAAAACAAGTCCCTCCTTGTTTTACTAGATGTACACTTTCTGGTTCTTAACAGTTTTAGTCCTTAAGGTTTAATAAGTCACGAATGGCATTTATTACTCCCTAGACTTTCAAATATTTACAATATTAGTCCTTGTAATTACTGTTTTATCAAAACAAGTTTCAATGTCACGGTTTTAATCCATGAGTTTAATGAATTGACATTTTTAGTCTAAAAGTTTTTATAAGATATATTTTTGGTATAAAAACTTTGTTTAAGTATAATATCACTAAGTGGGCTTATTAAATGTGCCAAAAGAGTTAATGGGCTTCCCAAACCCTTATTGAGCTTACAAGATCCATTTATAATTTTTGTGAGCTAAGGATTTCTTAATGGGCCTAATTACATTTTTAGATCCATTAATATTAAAAGTTTTACTACATAGGTCCATAGGACAATAAATGGGCCTAATGTGCTTCCTAATGGACCTAAACATATTTTAGTCAATTAGTAATACTTAACCATTTATCTAGGTGTGAAGTTTATGAAACCTTACAAACTTATTACTAGTTTGTAAAGATTAAGTCTAGATCTCTAAATAGATAGTAAAAACCTACGGTATATTTTATTTCCGGGTTTTAAATGAAATCCAAGTTGGTTACAAGTTTGTATATTAATTATAAGCTTCATAGTATTTCAAGATAAAGTCCAATCTTGTTTTATGTTTACATTTAATTCACGAGATCCCAAAAATTAAGATTTAGGGTTTATTATAAGTTCACAAGTTTATTACAAGTTCAAAAATGAATCAGATAGCCCAAGCTATATTTCTTTTCCATGTGTTTTCATTATGAAATCTAGGTTTAAAAAGTAAATCTTAAAGTCCATACATAAGATGTAGGTTTTTTACAAGTTTGTTATAAGTTCAACAGGATTTAATCAAGATCTCAAAAAAATCTAATTTTAGATTTTTCCAAGATATATAAAAGTCTAGTTAAGTTTACCAAAGACATGGTAAGGATTTTCAAAGATACATTAAGATTTCTAAAGGAAAAAACAACATCTAATTTAAATTTTTCCAAAATTTAATTAAGTTCTTCTAAAATACAATTATTCAAGAAAAGATTTCCAAAAATCCCTTTTTAGATTTTACAACATTTTCCAAAATCTATTTTAGATTTTCCAAAATCTATTTTAGATTTTCCAAGATTTTTCCAAGATTTTCCAAAATCTATTTTAAATTTTTCAAGATTTTCCAAGATTTTCTAAAATCTATTTTAGATTTTACAAGATTTATAAAAATATGTTTAGATTTACCAGGATTTTAAAATCTAATTTATATCTTCCAGAGGTTTGTTATGTATTATGTTGTTTGTGGTTATAATGCATTGTTCGGGCCATCATACTTCAGAAGCCATTCTATAAACGTTTGAGGAGCGAGGGCACTTTAAATCGTAAACCCAACCACTCAGTCAAAACGTAATATCGAGATGGAATATCTTTAGTATAAAGCTCCCTACTAACATGACATGTTTATAAGTTTCATTAAATACGTTAAGTATTTTAATATTTTAATATCTTCATAAAGATATTAAACAGTCGTAATACATAAAGTACGTAAATGGTTAGCACCTAGTACTACCATAAATATAAATGCATAGGATAATGAATTGCATTTAAATCATATAGTTATGCATGCTCTCTATGCTAAATGCTCTCTAAGTATGTCCCCGTCAAAAACCCAGTTTTTGAAATCTAAGTTTTTGAAAATTTTGTCCGGTTATAGTTCAGTTAATAAAATAGAAAAACAATTTTATTTTCGATCTGATTTTCTATAACCATTGCTCTGATACCATTCTGTGACACCCTCAAATCAGGTTTGCAGCAGAATAGTAATAGGGTGTCACGTTGCGGATCACAGAACAAATGGCATACAAAGCATTGATCATAATTACATGATTTGAAATACAATTGTTACAAATATGGTTTTAGTACAATCAGTTGAAATGTTAAATATCAGTTGTTACAAATATCCCATTGAAAACAGATCCCCCAATTATTATGATGCTCCTAAATGATGCTCAGTCCATGCTCAAATAATACAGCTTAATTTCCTGAGAAAAACATGCTTAAAACAGTCAACATAAAGTTGGTGAATTCATAGAGTTTTGTAAAATCATAGTTCAGGAATATAAATTGTCCTACATAGTGTTGCACAAAGTTCGATATAAAAAAATCAAGTGTAGGATGTCAAATATCCCATATAGTATTTCATAAGGTTTGATAAAAATCAAGTTCAGAAATATCAGTATGTTCCATGTATTAATGTACCAAATAATAAAAGGTCAAGTTTAGACCCACAAACATCACAAACATAGTATCGCACAAATCCAAATACTATAAGGTAATTACATTTCCATATTGCCCGAAACTGAGACTTGACAGTTAAGTCCTCGACAAATGAGGACCCTTCGCCTTATTAAAAGGCACCCAAAAATAATAAGTGCTGACATGTGAAACATCTGTTGTCCTGGCCTAGGCACAGTGAGCATGACTCACCCAGATGGGGACGGTCAATACCAAATAGATCTATTTATAACATTCAGGCAATTCAAAAATTCTAACAGTTTCGGATGCACGGGTCATGCGGGTTCATCTACAATAGGCACATGTAATTAAGGGTAACAGTTCAGTTTGCGTTTCCTCGATCAACAATCTATTAAGTATAAGTGTAGGGCCACGATCTCCATTCTCAAGATATAACAAATAATATAGTTAAAACAAGTTATAGCATGTCTCCCCCTCGCGGGTTTGTAAAAGCACAAAATGTAGTGAAATGCGAGGCTATGGACTCACCTGAATAGCAGTGTCCGGATAAAATCGCAAATAATGCAGATAGTAGGCTCACGACACAGTTAATTACCTAAGTAATTTAAATGATCTTAGTATATGCATATACAATGCATAGATGCGTCCAGATAATTAAAGTGCATGCTTATACTTGTTTTTAATATCTTGTCGTTTATTATCCGATTCGTATATATTTATTTATACATAATAATATACATAGTGAGTCCTTCAAGTTACTACGATTCACATTAAAAACCCTAAAGTTTATAAAACTTTAGTTAAATTGAACCAATGTCTTCAAGTTTATAATATTAGCCGAATAAACCCCTAGGTTATAAGTTTAAGGAAATGACGTTTTTAGTCCTTTTGGATTATGGTTTCTTTTATAGTTTTAATTAACTAATTAATAAAAGAAACTAGGGCTTATTAATC
This sequence comes from Glebionis coronaria, assembly GCA_025667525.1. Taxonomy (NCBI): domain Eukaryota; kingdom Viridiplantae; phylum Streptophyta; class Magnoliopsida; order Asterales; family Asteraceae; genus Glebionis; species Glebionis coronaria. The sequence goes on from CM046874.1 coordinate 71,701,202, forward strand.
TTTCGGAATATGGCAAAATAAGTCCTCCACATTTTAATCATGTGATACTTTCGGTTCTTGTCATAAGTAGTCCCTAGGGGTTATATAACTTTCGAAACACGGCAAGAATAGTCCCTCAAGTTATAATTTAGGGGTAGGGCTCGTATACCTTTCAAGTGATGACACAAATAGTCCCTTAAGTTTGAATTAGGGTTTAATACCTATGCTAAGTTACGAAACATCCCTAGGGCTAAAATAACTCTCGGCTAATTACACAAACAGTCCCTAGGTTTGTAAAACATGTATTTAACATTCGGTAAATTGCAAGGATGGTCCTTAGGGTTTCTATAGGTCTCAAATTAAATTAAATAGTCCTCAAACTCTCGGATAATTACTATATTAGTCCTTGTGTTTAATGTCCTTGTCATTATAAGTTACCTTTGTCACGTTTTTAGCCCCTAAACGTTATATAACTACATTGTTTGTCCGAAACTTTTATAAGTTATATTTTTAGTGTCAAAAGTTTATATAAGTTTAAAAAAATACCAAATGGGCTTATTATACTCTTAATGGGCTTATATAGCAAGTATGGGCTTTCTAAAGGCTTGGCTACTATTCATTGGGCCTAACTAAATCCATTAACTATATATAGGCTTCTAGATAAATTAAGGCATTATTATTAATTATTCAAGGAGTTTATAGATTTAAGGGTTTTAACTAAGTTTACTACAAGTTTAACCAAGTTAACCACAAGATCCATAAAGAGACTTATATCCCACGGCTAAAATATATATTTGGGAGGGTTTCATGATTTTTCTAGGTTTATTATAGGAGTATATGTTCATGTGTTTTATAGTTAAGTAAACTTAACATCATTTCTTGTGAACCTAATATATAGCCGTGACCTATATTTATTATATTTACAAGTTTTTGAGTTTCAACAAGTTCATAGTATGAGTTCATGTAAGTGATTAAGCGGATGCAAAATGAATATATATAAGATAGGTATAAGTTTGTACGACTTACTTGTTAAGATGATGAAGGTGATAATAAGTAAACCAAAGAAAACTTAAGCTTATAAATCAACAATGGTAAACCCTAGCTTATAAAAATAAGTCGTGGCCTATAATGTATATATAGGTTTTTGAAGTTGTCTTGGAGATCAAGTTGGTATAGGAGTAACCAATGATTAGTATTTATGATGTGAGAGACATAGATTTGCCTTAGTAAGTGAACATGAAGGATTTTTGTTGAAGGAAAGTATTTTAGCCGTGAGGTTTGAGAGAGAGATATGATATTGATTCAAATATTTTGTGTTGTGTTGGATAGAACTAGTTGGATATTTCAGATATATCTAGGAAATAAAGATTTGTTGTATCTTGTCCTTAGTCCTTTTGATATCCATCAAAGATACACTAGATATGGTAAGATATGCCATAGGATTTGTTGTAGGATTTTCAAACACATACCTAAATTAGCAACTTTACTTCCTTCCCATGTTGGTGTTGGCCGTGGGTTTACAAAGGTCAAAGGGAGACAAAATTGACAATGTATAGTATTTGTGTATGGTGACATAGTGTTGTGTAAGTATGACATAGTATGCATGTGTAAGAAAGTATACCAAGTTGTATGGTTCCTTGTAAGTATAATATGCATTTGTTGAGTTATAGGTATTTTTTTGTTGAAGCTTTAGGTAATTTAGTGAAAGTATATAATGAATATATCATTATAAGTATTTTACTTGAATAAAGTAAATAAATGTCAATGTAAAATAATGTACATTGTTTTAAAGTGTTAGGTGCTTATTCCTATTATGAAATATATGTAAATACATACATATAAAATAAGTTTAAGTACTTAATAATTTAATTAAATAAAGTTTCAGTTTATCTCAAAATAGTGTACTGAGGTGATGAGTCTTTTATTCATTCAGGTGGCCAGTCAGTTGCCGGAGTAGTCAATAATGACTAAGAGGTCATATAAATATAAAAATAAATATGAAAGGTGGTATGACAAAGGTATATGTTTAATATTAAGTCATATAAAATTGGAATTATAGAGATCCCAAAAATAAAGGGTACAACAGTTGAAAGAGTCAATAAGGTAAAAGTGTGTATATAATATTTAGTTAAAATACTTCACTATTTTTATATACTAAAATCATGATTTTTGTACGCAATAAGTCTTGTGTTGATATATTATGAAAATGATCCGTAAAAATATTATATGATGAACGATAATAATAATAAAGCCGGGTGACGTGTCAAAAGCCTAAAATTTGGGGTTTTACATTTATCCCAACCTAAACACACACACACACACATACTCCTACCCTTAACAATCTTCAAGCAATCATCTTCAACTTCTCAATCATCATCCATGGCATCTCTACAGTACAAACCCGATCATAACAAAGTTGCTTATCTCGGAGAAGGCGCTCGAAGGGAGGAGTTCCTTGACATCTTGGAGTACATTGAAGCTTCAAATCTCAGGTATCCCCTGATGAGATGGCTTTTATACATGATCTCATCATTCTTTTAGGGCTTTAAATGCATTAAAATGTCATAAAATATCATATATATGCTTGTATTTGTTTACTTGTGTGTTTTAGGTATGGATATCGTGAAAAAGACAAAAGATCACAAGAAACAAGGAAAAACGGACACGAGAAACGAAGCCGTACAAAGAACCGGGCCCTAGTTCATGAATTATCCAAGATTAACCCTTGAAGACTTGAAGATATACAAGATTGATCCTCAAAAATATGAAAAAAATGACACTTAAAACCCTTGTATATTCATAATTACAAGTTTGGTCCCTTAAGTTTGTCAAAATTACAATATGGTCCTTCAACTTTGAATACTTGGCAAGTTTAGTCCTTCAAAAATTCTAAATTGTCAATTATGGTCTCTCATGAAGTCAAAGATACAATGAAGACCTTTGAAGATCAAGAATGTCCAAGATCAGTCCCTCAAATATGAAAAAATGGCAAAAACAACCCTTGAAATACTTTTGCCAAACTTTTGTGGCCAAAGTATAAACTTTGAAAGTTTATTAACAAAGGAAAACGGGTTTGGTGGCTGAAAAACTTGTTTTACCCATTTCACCAAAACACAAGGGCCAAAGGTGTACAAATGAAACATTCAAACAGTTTTTGCGCCAAACAACTAAACCTTCCCCCAATTTCGGATCAAAAGGTTTACTATTTACCTTTATGAACCCAGAATTTACTTCCACTTAACAAAGGGTAAATCGAAATTAACCCTACTCACGCTTGATTCACACATGCAGAAACTCATCCCACACCCAAAACCCTCACCCCCACTCATCAAAGGGCCCCACCATTCAAGACGTCCACCTATCACATCACAACTTAACCTCCAAGGAATGCCACGTGTCCAAATCAACAGCTAACACTCTTTGCTTGGTTACAAAGCTAAAAGGAACGCTCAAGATCATTTTGGACAGCTAAACAACTCAATGCACTCAAGGGAAAATTTGGTAATTCCTAGCTAGGGTTTCATGTATTTTCTAGTTCTAGAATCATCCCTTGTACTCTATAAAAGGACCCCCAACCTGTGGTGAGGCCTTTGTTCCAGTTTTACCTTTTAAAAATTGTAATTCCTTTTTGAATTTTATAAAAGTTGGTATTTTGAGAAAATTGTAATTCCTTTTTATGTTTTTGAAAGTTGGTGTTGTTTAAGGGTAATTTTGAGTTCCATTATATGTTATAAGTGTGCTTGAATCTTGTGGTTCAAGGACATTTATGTTTGGTAAGGTTTTCAAGTTTGAAATAAGCTTGAAAAGTGGTTTCTGATTTTGCTATTTTTCTTGTACTAATCCTTGACCAATAGCTATAAGCTCTAACTAGCTTGTTGACACCAAGCTTGTGAAGGGATTGGAGCCTTTGGTTGGGTTGTTTGTTCATTGTGTTGAAGAAATCAAGTCCTTGAATTTCTACTTTGAAACCTCAACCAAGGCAGTCATTCATCTCCTTTGTTGAAGTACCTTGGTCTTGTTCTAGTTGTTGAAAAGGTCCAAGGAACATTGCTGATCCTCCTAGGATGTTGTGGAGGATAGGTATAACCTCTTGTTAGGATTCCTCTAAAAAATCACATGATATTGACTATTTTATGTTTTGTTATGTGATTTGGTGATTTTGTGTCTGTGCTTTGTGTTTTATGGCTGGTATCTGTTAGTTGTCACCTAGTGTAGCTATTTGATCATTAAAATCAGTAGGTTGTTTGTAGAATTAAGAAGCTTTGAAAAATGGCTTATAAAAGGCTGTTTGGGTTTACTGGTTCATAAGGCCGTGTGGCCTTTTGCCTTTGGTTCTTAGGGTTTGGGAGGTCTAAACAAGTCATATTAAGCAAGTTTTAGTCATTGGTTAAGTTTCTGAAAGTTTGGAAAAGGTATTTGAAGTTTTGTAAAAATCTGATAAAAAGTGTTTTGAAATTGGTCAAACACATCAGATCCAATAACTTCTTTGTTTGTTGGATCTAAGGTCTGAAATCAGGTTTAGGATTAGTTTAGGTAATAAGCTATTTGTGCATTATCTGTTTGTTGAAATTGGTGGCTTTTTGAAGGAGCTAGGGCTTATCAAAGTTGGCTGAAGTGGTCATTTGCATCAGCAAAGTGACCACCTCATTTTGTGCTTGCATTTGTAATCCCAGTGTATGCTTTGTTGTTTTGCTGCTTGGATCTTGTTTATGTGCTGCTTGTGAGTGATTTTTGCTATTTGGTGTGCCTTGTATCTGGCTTATAAGCTCACTGGCTTATTAAGCCTTATTTGCCAAAATATGTCATCAATTGGTCAACTGACCTCTTGATTCACAAGGACTCCTCCTTGAGTTCTTCACAAAAATTGCTTATAACAAGCCCATAATCCATCCCTGATCATTTGGTGAACTTTGGAGTACTTTGACTTTTGGTCAAATAAGCACATTTTGGCTTATTTTTGAGAACTGCTTATTGGTACATGCAACAACTTGGCTTTTGTAATAGAACTCATTTTTCTTAGCTTAATAACAAGTCTGGAAGGTTACAAGTCTTTTGGTTAAGCTTTTGCTAGGAAACTAGCTTATTTGGCTTTTTCAGCCAGCTTATTGATTCACACAGCTTTTTCTACTTGGCTTTTTGTGATTTTCTTGATTGATTATTCTTAGTTAAGCTATTTGTGAACTTTTGCAACAAACCAGAACTTCTGAAACAACCTAGAACTCTAACCCGACTATTTTTTCTTTTAGTGAAATTGTTCTTTGCTTATTTCTGGCTTATTGAGTGTGCTTTTTCAAAATTTCTTTTTATAGATCTCTTAGGCATCTCAAAAGAAGGTTGTGTGTTTAAGTAGAGCTTATGGAATTGGCTTATTGCTTAATGGGCTTATTGGCCCAATAAGAATAAGCTGTTTGTTATTTAAGCTGTGATAAGCTCAAAATCAGCTTTTGGGCCTTCAAACTTTTGTGCATAGAATTAAATTATGAGTCAGTTTAGGGCTTTTTCAGGTCTTTTGGGCCTAGTTTGACTTTTTGGGCCAAAAAGCCCATTAAGGTTGATTGATTTTGCTTTTAGCCCCTTTGGGGGCCCATTAGGGGTATTTTGTAATTCCACATTCATTTTATGATTATTTAGGTTAAAATAAACTAGTTTGCAAGTTTTTAGAATTTTTTAGAATTTTTGGATTTTTAATATTATTTTAATATTATTTTATTATTATTTTTCAAATTTCACATTTTTGCACTTTTTATATTATTCTTAGGTTTAATACATTAAAATAGGATTTTTGCAACTCTTAGATTATTTTTATCATCATTAGATTAATTTTTATAATTATTTTAAGTTTTAATACTTTTTAAATCATTTTAAATAGTTTTTCTTAGTTTAAAAATTTATAAAAATAGTTTTTAATCTTTTTAGGTCATTTTAGAGGTTTACCAATTGAAAAATCTTTATTTGGGATTTTTGATAATTAATTTGATTTTTACGGCTTTAATTAGCATTTAAAAATTAATATTTAATTAACTAAAAGGTTTGAAAAAGTTTTGATCATTGGTAAACTCTTATTTTACTTAATTTGATTTTTGGTAATTTTTTGAGAATTTTTAGAATTAATTTTTATTTTAGCAATTTTTACGGTTTTACGTTTAGTCGTCGTAGTAATTAATTTCACGTCTTCGTCATTCTATTTTCTCATCCCCTTCTTTCAAATATTAATCTCAAACCAATTACGAATTATTCACACACATATACCTCCTTGGGAAACTAACTTTATTAGGGTCATTTGTACACGGTTTTCCTAAACCGTCGTATTTAATACTTTCCCTATTTACCTCCTTTTCCTAAAGGTGTGGTAAAACACTACAATCATTTTGGCGCCGCTGCCGGGGAGGTGTGTCGTGATTAATTTGTCTTGTTGTTTTTAATATTAACCATAAATAGTATTTGTATTAGTAGAAATCTACTAATACGTATTATCGGTTTTTTGGTTTTTGTTGTGAAATTATTATTACTATATTGTATTAAGTATCACAATCAATTCAAAATATCTCCAAAAGTGTGAAAACACAACCTTAATTGGGATTTGATCTCCTAATTATTGTATTCGAATCTTAAACAAAAAGAAAAAGGCAAAAATATATAAATACTTTCGTGAAGCTCGATTTTGAAAAATACAAACTATAAGGTGGGTATAAGGCGGGTATTATAAAGTATACCCTAAGGAAAAAGGCTCTTAAGTGCTTCGCGCCGCCTCGTTTCCCCGCTTGCTTGTGAGTATTTTGAGATTGAAGGCTAATCAAGGGTTTTGCCGCCCAAAGTATTATTACATATAATATATTTGCTTGGTTTTCTTTGTGATTAAACCCTCTTGAACAATCTGGTTTTCACCAAAGTTCTAAAGTCATTCGATGGCGTTCACTCCACGTGATCGTTTTCATTCTTTTGAAGCTTCTTTAATCAAGAGTTTGATTCGAGGAGAGATTTGGTAGATTGTTGTCTACGAAGATACACCAAAATCCAAAAAAATTTAAACAATCAAAAACACAAAAAAATTGAAAATCCACAAAACACCCAAAAATAATCTTCTTTGCTCACCTCTCATTCTACGTGAAGTTTATGCTAACTCGTAGTCAAGCAAAACGAGCTCGTAAACGTCGTCAAAATCAAGGAAATCAAGATCCTTTGATTGAAGAACAAAATCCAATTGTTGAACCTATTGTAGAACAAGAAGTCGTCATGGCTAATCGTACTATGATGGAGTTGCTTCAAGCACCCACCGAGGGTTTTGGAGAAGCCATTGTGATTCCCGCTATCCTTGCGGAGAATTTCGAGATTAAGACGGGTTTAATGTCGATGTTGCAAGCTAATAAGTTTAGAGGTCATGAGAAAGACAACCCGCATTACCACATAAGGAATTTTAATCGTCTCACCGCTACTAGAAAGTTTAAGGATGTTCCACATGACACCATTAAGATGATGTTGTTTCCATACTCGTTAGATGGACCCGCTAAAATTTGGCTCGAGAAAGAACCGCCAAATTCGATTTTGACATGGGGTGATCTCGTTTCTAAGTTTGTGAACAAATTTTTTCCACCATCTAAAACAACACATTTGAAAAATGAGATTTCAAGAATTGTACAACGAAATAATGAAAGTTTTTCAATGGCATGGGAACGATTTATGGAAATGTTACATGAATGTCCACACCTTGATTTTTCGGAATTATATCAAATAGATACTTTCTATAATGGGCTTAATGATCATGAACGAGATTATTTGAATGTCGCCGCGGGTGGTAATTTTTTGTGCAAAACGACTAATGAAGCTTTAAAGATTATCGAGAATAGATCTAAGGTTTACAACCCTCGTAAAACACCGAGTGTTGCCAATATGGGTTCGTAATGGTCATCATCGTCTCGTAGCATTAATGGCTTACATGATGAAGCTAATGAGGAAAATCGGTTTTTCGATAGGTTTTCGAATCTTATGACTCATTGGAAAGCACAAGATGCTTTGAATTCCGCTTCGGTTAAAGCGGTTGATAAGAGTTGTTTGTCTTGTGGTGGAGCTCATGATCTTTCCGAGTGCATTATCGCCGGTGGTAACACTTCGAATGCTTATGTAGCAACGGGAACTTACAACCAAAACGGCCAAGGTTCCCGCCCAAATCAAGCTCCACCAAATCAAACTACTAATAACTATCGAAACAACAATCAAAATGGTGGTTATCAAGGCAATTCACGTAATTACAACAAAGGGAATTATCAAAGTGGGAATAGACAAGTTGCAAATCAAAACCAAAACCGTGATTTTCAAAACACTACACAAGGTTTTAAAAATGCTCACACTAAAAATCTTAATGGAGAATTTTTGGATTATGCTAAAGCAAATGATGCTAAATTTGATAATATGCAACGTGAGATGATTAGCTTAAGATCCGAGTTGAAAAACGAGCTTAAAAACTAACTTGCTAATGAACTTAAGACTAATGCAAATAAAATGGAAGGGAATGTTCAACGTCTTCAACAAAATCAACAAAAGATGGAACAAGGACAACATGAGATTAAGCAAGAATTGTTAAAAGCGGATTTAAGGCAATCAAAATTTGAGGACCGAATGGCAAAAATGTTTGAAGCAATCATGTGTAAACCCTCTTCCTCGGGTGGTCTTCCAAGTGATACCATTGCAAACCCGAAGGGAGAAATGAAGGTTATTACTACACGAAGTGGTAAAACTTTCAAGGAACCAATCTCTCGTCTAAGTACTTCTACGGAGAAGGAAATCGAGAAAGAGCCCGAGGTGATGGTCGAAAAGGAGCATATCACAATCCCACGAAGTACCGCTCAAACCACACCTACGGTTGAACCAATACCAATCATGGAACCCGAGATTCCAAGGCCGTTGCCTAATGTCCAACCCACACCACCCTTACCTTACCCTTCGAGACGTGACAAGGAAAAGGCACAAGAACGGAATAATTATCAATTTGAGCTTTTTATGAAAATGTTTCGTGACATACATTTTAACATATGTTTTGCCGACGCTCTTATCATGATGCCTCGATTCACCGCAAACTTCAAAAGTGTGCTAAACAACAAAGAGAAGTTACAACAATAGTCTAGTTGTTCATCGGTTTTTCTTAGCCGCATACCACAAAAAGTCAGTGATCGGTAAATTTTTGATTCCGTATGCAATTCAAGATATGAAGGAATGCTACGCCTTGGCCGATCTTGGTGCTAGTATTAATTTAATGCCTCTTGAGATTTTCAAATCGCTTTCGCTTCCGGCTCTTACTCCTTCGAACATGTCTATCGAGATGGCCGATCATTCTTCGATATTAGCATGTGGAGCAGCCGAGGACGTTTTCGTTAAAGTCGGAAAGTTTTACTATCCTGTTGACTTTATCGTTGTAGACATTCCTAACGATCGAAAAGTTCTCATTTTGGGTCGTTCATTTTTGGATACATCGAGAGCACTTATTGATGTTCATGCTCGGAAAATCACCCTTCGTTTCAATGAGGAAGAACTTGTCATCAATGCAACACAAAACTCCAAGCTTTCTCATGTCTATTCTATTGCTACTTTAAACCATGGTGATTCAACCAATGTCGTTTGCAAAGAATTTTCACCAAGAGTTTTAGGAAATGTCGCCAAAAACAATTTACCATTTCCTTCGCCGGTGGAGGTTATGAGTGTAAAGCCTACAAAGAAGAAACCGTCAATACTTGAATCGAAAAATCCTTCGCCTCACCTCGAACATTCATTCTTGAAAAGTGTTGATAAGTCGCCGGTTTCTACGGAAGATATTTCGGATGACGAATATGTTGACCCCGATGGGGAGGTTTTCTTTATCGATAAACGTTTTGAGAACTTACCACCACCAAAACCAAAACGGTTTTCAAATGTGAGAATTATTAGTGTGACTAACATCGTCTTAGAAACCCCAAATATTTTCGACATAATCAAAAAGGGTTTTCATAAGGAGAGTTTAAAAGGTAAAAAAGGAAAATATTTTAAATGTGATTTAATTGATTTTTCTACAAACCTAACTCCGTCATCACCACGTGTTTTGAGTGCTACAAGCTCGTCTACTCCTTTTGACGATGCTTTGTGTGGTTTTAGTATGGGGAAGCCCCTTATGTTCCCTCATCCTTGTCCACTGAGGACGAGATATTTGATCCCGAAATTTCAAGTAAAGGGAAACCTCGGTCTTCCACCAATGCAATAAATGGAAACTATATCTATTTGCTTGGTGCGAGTCTACCTCGAGTAGCTCAAAAGTTTGTCTTACCAATTGTCCCACCCTTCTACTTCTCATCTCTTTTCTTCAAACTCTTTGAGTTTATGGCACGTGTTGAAGTGGCGTTGATTTGTTTATCCAATGAAAACGAAGACGCCATCTTCGATCCCGGTATTTTGCATCATTAAAGGACTTAGTCCTTAATACCGGTTGCTTTTTGGGCCTTGTTTATCATATAAGACCCATAAAAAATTGACCATACCATGATTTTCCCTAAATGTTCACATTTTGAGGGGATCGAGTCGAGCTCATGACTCGGTAATCAAAAACGAGGTGCCTCGTAGGGGAGATCCCATGCTTATCCTTTTATGCTTTCTAATAAATAATGAGAGGGGTTTTGTGCCCTTCCAACTCGTTGTCTCGTGGTTGTTTGTGATTGTGTTATCTAGATCATCATTATCATCTACGATTGGAGACTCTCGTGTTCGTTTACGTGAGCCTCCATCGTTTTCTTGAAGAAGTTTTTTACGAATCCATGACATATCCTTTATTGTTCTAACAATTATCTTTTAGCATACTTAATAAACGGCTTTAGATATATTGTTGATCACCCTTTCCATGCTAGATCCTAAGTATTCAATTCTTCGTCTCTAGTATGGGGGTGCTCCACCTTTAGGCTCGAAATATTTAGGACAATGTTTACTTTTAGTATGGGGTGAATAGGTAATTGCTTTGCTACGCCCTCACGTTTTCCAACTATCAATGTTTTGTTGCTAATAAGGCTAAAAATGGCCAAATTTTAAAAATTTTCTTAGTTTTAATAAGTGTTTTTAAGACACGAATGTATATTTTCTGATGGGTAGAATAAGAGCTAATTTTTGACTTGATGGGCATTTGGAGCCCTTTACATTCCTTAACCCGATCAATTCAAATTTTGCTATACTTTTATATAGGTAACTTTAAAACGTGAAAGTCTTAGCTCATTCGGGTTAAGAACAAGAACTTTTCGCAAGTTCCTATAATTGATCCTAGAAATTCACTTATCAAGGGAACTATAAAATGCATTCTCTAAACTTGAAAAAGTCCAAGAAAGTGCAAGATCCTATAGATGGCTTGAAAACCCAAAACTTTGATTAGATATAGTATTAATGAAAGCTAATCCAAATTTGGCTTAATTTTGATTTGCATGGCTAAGTATTCACGAGTCTCTTTAATTAGAGGTCTTTAAATAGTGAAGAACGAGAAGTGATAGAGTTAGACAAGTGATCATGCTAAACGTAGAACATGAAAATGTTCTTTCAAAAACTCATATGTTTTTAATTGTGGCTTTTTCTCCCATAAGATCAATGCATTAGGATTAAAAATAATTGCGATAAGTAAGGTCGTAAGATTTAAAAGGTTACTTAGCTTCTAGCACAAGATCGTTTAAAAGTTGCTCGGGGTTGAATAGAGTTCATAGCCAAGGCATAACTTATTGAAGCGGGACGCGAAGATTGGTGAAGATCCAAAAAGGCCCCAACAAGGCATGAGGAGCTCTATTTTGTTGCTAAAGATCCAAGATGATGTGAAGTATCATTATTCCAAAATCAATATGAAGGATCGAGACACACGACAAAAAGCAATTACTCCCCTAAAGATCATGGAGAAAGTCTATCCAAAAATACCCTTACAAGGTATGAGGATAAATATATCCAAGTCCGAAAAGGAGGCGGATCGTTGTATATCAAAATCCAAAATAAAGATTGTAGAAAAATGATGAAGTCGTGGTCCTAGTATGAAGAATCTCTCAAAAACGTCAAGTGAAGAAATTCCAATATATGAAGAGAAGACCATAATTTCAAGAACGTCTTCCCAAGATTTGAAGTATGAAGTACATGCCAAATATCGGTCTGAGAAAGGTCTCAAATAGTGAAAGGAGTTATGCCAAGATATGAACTTAAGGAGATACACGAGAAGCCGTTTTAAAAGATTTTGTCCTTCGGCTAACTATCTATTAAATCATGCTACTTTACTTTCGGACTAATAAATACTCAAATAAGTCAATATGAATCACTTGTGATCCATGACAAGTAGTTAAAAAATTCTAGAAACCCATTTCCTTTTATAATAACTAGGATTGCGGGGAGAAAAAGTATTACACAATTTGGACGTATGAGTAGTGTTAGCATTGTGACTTGTACCAACAATGATCTCGTTTTTGCACTTAGCAAGGAATGTATGACAATCAAGGATGACGAAATTTACTCTATGGGACATTTACTTGTTTCTATTCATTGACCCTAAAAGTCACATTCGTGATAAAAATCATCGATTATGTCTTTACACATCCTCGTAGTATTGTTGCAAGTCCTTTACTTTTCAATAAAGGTTAATAAAATTGAATTTTAGTGATGCTTAGATACTTTATTCTAGCATTGCGTGAGGGCACGGCAATGGCTTAGTATGGGGGAGTGATGAGATGGCTTTTATACATGATCTCATCGTTCTTTTCGGGCTTTAAATGCATTAAAATGGCATAAAATGCCATATATATGCTTGTATTTGTTTACTTGTGTGTTTTAGGTATGGATATCGTGAAAAAGACAAAAGATCACAAGAAACAAGGAAAAACGGACACGAGAAACGAAGCCGTACAAAGAACCGGGCCCTAGTTCATAAATTATCCAAGATTAACCCTTGAAGATTTGAAGATATACAAGATTGATCCTCAAAAATATGAAGAAATGACACTTAAAACCCTTGTATATTCATAATTACAAGTTTGGTCCCTTAAGTTTGTCAAAATTACAAAATGGTCCTTCAACTTTGAAGAATTGGCAAGTTTAGTCCCTCAACAATTCTAAATTGTCAATTATGGTCCCTCATGAAGTCAAAGATACAATGAAGACCTTTGAAGATCAAGAATGTCCAAGATCAGTCCCTCAAATATGCAAAAATGGCAAAAACAACACTTGAAATACTTTTGCCAAAGTTTTATGGCCAAAGTATAAACTTTGAAAGTTTATTAACAAAGGAAAACGGGTTTGGTGGCTGAAAAACTTGTTTTACCCATTTCACCAAAACACAAGGGCCAAAGGTGTACAAATGAAACATTCAAACACTTTTTGCGCCAAACAACTAAACCTTCCCCCAATTTCGGATCAAAAGGTTTACTATTTACCTTTATGAACCCAGAATTTACTTCCACTTAACAAAGGGTAAAATGAAATTAACCCTACCCACGCTTGATTCACACATGCAGAAACTCATCCCACACCCAAAATCCTCACCCCCACTCACCAAAGGGCCCCACCATTCAAGACGTCCACCTATCACATCACAACTTAACCTCCAAGGAATGCCACGTGTCCAAATCAACAGCTGACACTCTTTGCTTGGTTACAAAGCTAAAAGGAACGCTCAAGATCATTTTGGACAGCTAAACAACTCAATGCACTCAAGGGCAAATTTGGGAATTCCTAGCTAGGGTTTCATGTATTTTCTAGTTCTAGAATCATCCCTTGTACTCTATAAAAGGACCCACAACCTGTGGTGAGGCCTTTGTTCCAGTTTTACCTTTTAAACATTGTAATTCCTTTTTGAATTTTATAAAAGTTGGTATTTTGAGAAAATTGTAATTCCTTTTTATGTTTTTGAAAGTTGGTGTTGTTTAAGGGTAATTTTGAGTTCCATTATATGTTATAAGTGTGCTTGAATCTTGTGGTTCAAGGACGTTTATGTTTGGTAAGGTTTTCAAGTTTGAAATAAGCTTGAAAAGTGGTTTCTGATTTTGCTATTTTTCTTGTACTAATCCTTGACCAAAAGCTATAAGCTCTTACAAGCTTGTTGATACTAAGCTTGTGAAGGGATTGGAGCCTTTGGTTGGGCTGTTTGTTCATTGTGTTGAAGAAATCAAGTCCTTGAGTTTCTACTTTGAAACATCAACCAAGGCAGTTATTCATCTCCTTTGTTGAAGTACCTTGGTCTTTTTCTAGTTGTTGAACAAGGTCCAAGGAGCATTGCTGATCCTCCTAGGATGTTGTGGAGCATAGGTATAACCTCTTGTTAAGATTCCTCTAAAAAATCACATGATATTGACTGTTTTATGTTTTGCTATGTGATTTGGTGATTTTGTGTTTTTGCTTTGTGTTTTATTGTTGGTATCTGTTAGTTGTCACCTAGTGTAGCTATTTGATCATTAAAATCAGTAGGTTGTTTGTAGAATTAAGAAGTTTCTTTGAAAAAGGGCTTACAAAAGGTTGTTTGGGTTTACTGGTTCATAAGGCCTTGTGGCCTTGTGCCCTTGGTTTTTAGGGTTTGGGAGGTCTAAACAAGTCATATTAAGCAAGTTTTAGTCATTGGTTAAGTTTCTGAAAGTTTGGAAAAGGTATTTGAAGTTTTGTAAAAATTTGATAAAAAGTGTTTTGAAATTGGTCAAACACATCAGATCCAATAACTTCTTGTTTGTTGGATCTAAGGTCTGAAATCAGGTTTGGGATTAGTTTAGGTGATAAGCTATTTGTGCATTATCTGTTTGTTGAATTTGGTGGCTTATTAAAGGATCTAGGGCTTATCAAAGTTGGCTGAAGTGGTCATTTGCATCAGCAAAGTGACCACCTCATTTTGTGCTTGCATTTGTAATCCTATTGTATGCCTTGTTGTTTTGCTGCTTGGATCTTGTTTATGTGTTGCTTGTGAGTGATTTTTGCTATTTGTTGTGCCTTGTATATGGCTTATAAGCTCACTGGCTTATTAAGCCTTATTTGCCAAAATCTGTCATCAATTGGTCAACTGACCTCTTGATTCACAAGGACTCCTCCTTGAGTTCTTCAAAAAAATTGCTTATAACAAGCCCATAATCCATCCCTAATCATTTGGTGAACTTTGGAGTACTTTGACTTTTGGTTAAATAAGCACATTTTGGCTTACTTTTGAGAACTGCTTATTGGTACATGCAACAACTTGGATTTTGTAATAGAACTCATTTTTCTTAGCTTAATAACAAGTCTGGAAGGTTACAAGTCTTTTGGTTAAGCTTTTGCTAGGAAACTAGCTTATTTGGCTTTTTCAGCCAGCTTATTGATTCACACAGCTTTTTCTACTTGGCTTTTTGTGATTTTCTTGATTGATTATTCTTAGTTATGCTATTTGTGAGCTTTTGCAACAAACCAGAGCTTCTGAAATAGCCAAGAACAATAACCCGACTATTTTGTCTTTTAGTGAAATTGTTCTTTGCTTATTTTTGGCTTATTGAGTGTGCTTTTTCAAAATTTCTTTTCACAGATCTCTTAGGAATCTCAAAATAAGGTTGTGTGTTTAAGCAGAGCTTATGGCATTGGCTTATTGCTTAATGGGCTTATTGGCCCAATAAGAATAAGTTGTTTGTTATTTAAGTTGTGATAAGCTCAAAATCAGCTTTTGGACCTTCAGAATTTTGAGTTTAGAATTAAATTTTGAGTTAGTTAGGGCTTTTTCAGGTCATTTGGGCCTAGTTTGACTTTTTGGGCCAAAAAGCCCATTAAGGTTGACTGATTTTGCTTTTAGCCCATTTGGGGGCCCATTAGGGGTATTTTGGTAATTTCACTTTCACTTTCTGATTATTTAGGTTAAAATAAACTAGTTTGCAAGTTTTTAGAATTTTTTATAATTTTTGGATTTTTAATATTATTTTAATATTATTTTTCAAATTTCACATTTTTGCACTTTTTATATTTTTCTTAGGTTTAATACATTAAAAGAGGATTTTTGCAACTCTTAGATTACTTTTATCATCATTAGATTAATTTTTATAATTATTTTAAGTTTTAATAGTTTTTAAATCATTTTAAATAGTTTTTCTTAGTTTAAAATTTTATAAAATTAGTTTTTAATATTTTTAGGTCATTTTAGAGGTTTACTAATTGAAAATTCTTTATTTGGGCTTTTTGATAATTAATTTGATTTTTAGGGCTTTAATTAGCATTCAAAAATTAATATTTAATTAATTAAAAAGTTTGAAAAAGTTTTGATCATTGGTAAACTCTTAGTTTACTTAATTTGATTTTTGATAATTTTTTGGGAATTTTTAGAATTAATTTTTATTTTAGCTATTTTTACGGTTTTACGTTTCGTCGTCGTAGTAATTAATTTCACGTCTTCGTCATTCTATTTTCTCATCCCCTTCTTTCAAATATTAATCTCAAACCAATTACGAATTATTCACACACATATACCTCCTTGGAAAACGAACTTTATTAGGGTCATTTGTACACGGTTTTCCTAAACCGTCGTATTTAATACTTTCCCTATTTACCTCCTTTTCCTAAAGGTGTGGGAAAACACTACAATCATTTTGTGGTGAATAGGTACTTGCTTTGCTACACCCTCACGTTTTCCAACTATCAATGTTTTGTTTTGTTGCTAATAAGACACGAATGTATATTTTCCGATGGGTAGAATAAGAGCTAATTTTTGACTTGATGGGCATTTGGAGCCCTTTACATTCCTTACCCCGATCAATTCAAGTTTTGCTAGACTTTTATATAGGGAACTTTAAAACGTGAAAGTCTTAGCTCATTCGGGTTAAGAACAAGAACTTTTCGCAAGTTCCTATAATTGATCCTAGAAAGTCACTTATCAAGGGAACTATAAAATGCATTCTCTAAACTTGAAAAAGTCCAAGAAAGTGCAAGATCCTATAGATGGCTTGAAAACCCAAAACTTTGATTTGATATAGTATTAATGAAAGCTAATCCAAATTTGGCTTAATTTTGACTTGCATGGCTAAGAATTCACGAGTCTCTTTAATTAGAGGTCTTTAAATAGTGAAGAACGAGAAGTGATAGAGTTAGACAAGTGATCATGCTAAACGTAGAACATGAAAATGTTCTTTCAAAATCTCATATGTTTTTAATTGTGGCTTTATTTCCCATAAGATCAATGCATTAGGATTAAAAATAATTGCAATAAGTAAGGTCGTATGATTTAAAAGGTTACTTAGCTTCTAGCACAAGATCGTTTAAAAGTTGCTCGGGGTTAATAGAGTTCATAGCCAAGGCATAACTTATTGAAGCGGGACGCGAAGATTGGTGAAGATCCAAAAAGGCCCTAACAAGGCATGAGGAGCTCTATTTTGTTGCTAAAGATCCAAGATGATGTGAATTATCATTATTCCAAAATCAATATGAAGGATCGAGAAACACGACGAAAAGCAATTACTCCCCTAAAGATCATGGAGAAAGTCTATCCAAAAAGACCCTTACAAGGTATGAGGATAAATATATCCAAGTCCGAAAAGAAGGCGGATCGTTGTATATCAAAATCCAAAATAAAGATTGAATAAAAATGATGAAGTCGTGTGTCACACCCCACCAATGGCGGAATATGGGGCGCGACGTATGGATATCATCACAACAAATGGTGTCTCTATAGAGAAGACTAAAATGCAAATATAATGTCATAAATGGCGACACAAATGTCATGACAATATCTCAACAATGCAGTAGTCTAGGTAAGTAGGTAACAGTCCTACCAGTTACCCAAGACAAACAATAAACATAAACCAAACAAACATATAGGTAAACTAAGAAGGAACGGGGATCTCCTTCTATATGCAATCCTAAGGCATCCAAGTCTAGCCACTTCTATCCTCAAGCTTAACCACATTCTCACCTGAAAGAGACACTAAAACACGTCAACATAAAGTTGGTGAGAGTCATAGGTTTAGACTCCAACGCTAAATCAGTTACAAGCTGTGAATAACAATCATCAACAAAAGAACATATGGACAATGTGTTACAATTATGTATTAACAACTATCAATCAAGACCAATCATACCAAACCAATCCAAGGCTCCTACCTTGCCAAACAACATCATGGTACCATAGATGATCACACTATGTACCTATCACAAGGCCACTACCTTGGCAAACAACAAGGCCACTACCTTGTCAAACCACAAGGCCACTACCTTGTCAAACCACAATAACATATCAAAAATCGCATAGCAGTTAATCACATAAGTGTACACACAAGTCCATCACAACCATAAAACATTCACAGCAACAATTTAGAAACAACTCAACACAGTGTCTCTTCCATCCCATCTGGAAGTCAAAAACAAAAATAAACATGGGACTATGAACACTCACCTGATAGCTCCTTCACACGTCCTTGCACTAGCAACAAGCTAACAAACCAAAAACACGAAATCAATAAACGAACCAATCACTAAGATGGCTCATTAACCTATGATGGACATCTAACCCATTCTCACATATTTACCTCATTAATAAGCTCTAATTACCCCATTACCCTTCCTTAACAAGTCCTTAACTTGGTTAAGTTTAACAACTAACCCGTTCGTATTTTACCCAAAACAGTCCCAGTTTTTAAGTCTCAAAACTTTAGGTCAAACGCCCACTTAAACCTACCCATGGTTTCTGTAAAAGGAATATTCACACCCTTAAATATGTTGGCTAACACCTCCCACTTGCCCTAACCTTAAAGCTACTTTTAAGGCCCCGATATATATATATCTACTTTCGTCATTCCAGATTTCCTGATTTTAAACGTACTAAAAGTTTGTTACCATTAAGGGGTCTTACCCTAAACCACCACCTTAGCCCAAGTGCAGATATTAACTACAATATATAAACCATCTCTCACGTTTGTGAGATGATCCCAATGCAACCCTAAGTGCCCCAAACAACCCAAAACTTAAAAATAAAACAGGTTGAATTCAAAACTGTTTTGACCTCCGACTGTTGTAACCTGTTTTTGACCCACTTCCCGACCTCCAATTTAGTTCTCGTTTCTTGCATTGGAAAGCCACTTTAAATATCTTTCCAGGGGTACTTGGATCATAAAATAAGAGTTTATAGAACTCCCGATATGATCAAAACAATTGACTCAAAAATCTGCCCAGTTTTTAAAAACGGGTTTAACAAAATCAACCTCATTAATTAACCCTAATCCCTCTAATTACAAGCCCTAATTTATGTAATCATCATATTATGATTAATACAACATTAATTTATTGTTTTTATATTAAACCCTAACCTAAATCCATCATAAGATTATTAAAGAAAACATAAAAACAATTTAATTAAAAAGAGATTTGAAGATTTACCTTGGATTTATGAAAACCCCCAAATTTTGTGAAGAACCCTAATTTTTTATAAGACTCACGAATTTCCTTCATCTCCAGGAGAAAAATAATGAATTTGGTTTAGTATATACATTATATAGGGTATGGGTGAATCCTAGTCCAACCCAAAGCCCACTTTCCTTTTTTTTCCTTTTTTCCTTTTTTTTTCTCTTCTAAACCGACCCAAACACCCCTAATTTCGTTTTTTTCTTTATTTTTTTTTATTGTTAATTAATATCTTATTAATATTACCTTAATTTACCTTAATTTATTTCAGCTCCTAAAACTCCCAAAACCTCAAAAACGCGTTTTACCGTAAAAGACGTAAAATATACACTTTTATAAAAAATCTAAAATTTTGAAATAAACTTTATAATTAAGTCCTAAATGACCTAAAACCATCCCGAAAAATATTCATTTGACTAATTACCTTATCCGAGACCTCTAAATGCTAAACCGTAAATCCTAAAAAATACACTATTACTATAATACTTATACGTATACGTAACCACCAAAATATCACCATTTTATTTCATAGTCACTAATTGTGATCTCATGAACATGAATTAACCGTTCCTCGATTTACTTATGAGTACTCTATACTCATAAACGATAATCACACCAACCTCGTTCACACAAAATAAACACGTAAGCACAAAAATCAAGTAGTCACACATAAAATAACCTAAAAGTAAGACCAAGTGACGAACCTCAAAACCACGGTTGTCACATCACTCCCTCCTAATAGAAATCTCGTCCCGAGATTTACTCCTTAGGATCAACACACAGAAAACAAATCACACGAGGATACTTGTTCTAAATGAACTCCTCTCATTTCCACGTGAACTTCAGTTCAAGTTTCAAGATACCACATGTACAAACCAAAATTAAACTCATTGCCAAACTCTTGACCTCACAGTCAATAAATCTCGCAAATGACTCTTCGATAAAACGAAGACTCTTATTAGCACAAAACCCAAATAACCGGACATGCAAATATGCATCCTCAAACAACATTTACCAATCCCAATACATGAAATGTATCATGTATACAACTCATTTCCCCCAGGTAATTCTATGCTCATAAGCTAATGGTCTGATCTTCCCAAATATCATAAATGGACCTACAAAACTCTACATCAACTCTTCTATTTTACCAAAACATACCACCCGTTACTATGGGTGAAACTCCATACATAACTTTGTCACTAAATCTAGTGGTTTCCTCCTTTTCTACATAGCATCCCCTGTTGCTCTCATTCTTTCCACAAACACCATTACCACATTAGTAGCCTCTTTTACCAATTCTAGTCCATAATGAGGACTACTCACCCTATCCTTTCATATCGTGCCTCAAATGGCATTTATCGACTTCTAGTACGATAACTATCATTATATGAAAACTCAGCCATCGCTAACGAGTTTCCGAACTACCCCTAAATCAATCACCCATGTCCAATTACGTTCATCAACTCCCTTCAGTCCGTATCCCAAACTACTTTAAGTTCCAATTTCCTTACAAAGTGACCTATGACGGTCTTCCACATATCCATTAATTCTTCCAACTTCCCAACTACGTGACTTCTCATTCCTCTTGAAATAGGTGATGAATTATTCAGTCTATCGAATATCACCCAACTCTCATCGTACTTAATCCCCCACCGCATTATGTATCCCTTCCACCAACTTCGTCCTTACATTGCCCTTTCTAAACTACTCCTATCCATGTAGGAAGTATAGTCTACGTCCCTTTCCTCCTTACGATTGTCCAAGCCACGTAACATAAATGTTGACGCGTTCACTGCTTTAGACAACTCAACTCGTGCAACCCACATCCTTCATCCAAACCACTCTAATACATCATCCCTATAGTTCAAGTTCGTCTCAGCTTCACCTCATCCTTCTTATTCCATGTCTCATCGACCATGCTTGCCTTTCCCAGATGGTACTTGGCCTTGCAATTTTCTTTCATCAATTAAATCTACCCATCACCTTTGCCAAATGTTCAATCAAGATGATTGAATATGTGTTGGATACGTTCATGATCCGTATCGATCATTCTCCACGTCTCGTACACCAAATGCCTCTAGCATTCTAGGCAGATATAACAGTCCAGCTCCACTAACTAAGTCTATCCAGTTCTTCCAAATCTTCAGTTCCTGCAACGTATAAGCGATCGCCTTTCTTTGTCGTCCTCGTACGCGTCCAAATCCCTGCTCCACGTATCGTCATGCTTCGCGAATTCATCCAGTCCTTCCGATAATGCCAAGATCTGCTCATCATCCAATCCACCTCTTCAGCCTCCAAAATGCTTCCTCGTCCTTCTTCACTTCGCCCCTTGCTGGTTCCACGATATGCCATCATCTCTGACTACTAGTCCTGGCCAACCAAATCCTAAAACTCACACTTGAAAATCTCACGTTTCATTCCCTTTACTAACAACTCCAAAACCAACACATAATTCGCCTCATCCTCATTCTATGATTTGAGTAGATCAAGATGTCGTCGATGCTCCCGATGACAACTCGTTTATATACGTTCATGCACACTCGGTTCATTGACTCCATGAAACCGCTAGTGCTTTGGCGAAGCCAAATGCATAACCGTAAACCCAAAGCGTTCATACAACATCCATAGCAATTTCAATTATGTCCTCCTCACACCCTCTCTTAGCGGCAATACAAATAAATTCCTTGCAATTTCTAACAGCTCTTGTTCTTAATTCACTCCATCAACGATTTGCCTTGGAAGACACTAACTACAACTCCTCTCACTTCTCCTACTTGCTCTATTCATGGTTCTACCTCAACGCTCCTAAACCATACAAAACCAAAACTACATCCTGAATACACCAGATACGATCGACGAATTAAACCCACGGATAACTAACGACATTTCACGTGCACCAATTAAAACAAATCAAAAACCACGAGACTCCAAAGAAAACTCAAACCCAAAACATGTATCAATTCCAAATGACCCATGACAACGAAAAATAATCCAAGAAACACCCAATGGCAACCAAAACATATTACGCCCCGCGACATATTATTTAAACCGTGCAAAAGATCGACTTTCCAAAAGAATATATATATATATATATATATATATATATATATATATATATATATATATATATATATATATATTTAATTTTTTTTTACCTCCCCACATCTATGTGACTCAAACCATCTACAAACAACCTTCTAGACGTTCTCAAAACTCAACTCAAAGACTAGGTATCCCGTGCATCCCAAATCATAAAAATAAAACTACTATTCAAACTCAACCTTGAACCCGACACTTGTACAACAATTCCGACCAGTCCACTGACCTCCCATGACTATACATTCTGAATATTTGAAAAGTACGTTCCGAGTACATAATTTTAGGCTTTTGAATCACCCAAAAAGCTTTAAAAACGAACAAGTTATGACCAAAAAAATTTTATGCTAGTTGTTTTAAAAACTAAAGAATAGACTTAGTGATCAATGCAATCCTTTTCAATGAAAGATATAATTGTATGTGAAATATTCATAAACTCCTTTTAACCTTGTATTAATAACTATAAATGACATGAATCGGTTAAATCCAATTATATAAACTATGTAAGTAGAAAGAAATTTTACTTCGCTTTATTTTAAAGAAAGTCTTTTAGAATTTGAAATAAATAAGTGTTGATAAAAAAAAACTTATGTTACATCTTGTTTCAAACATGACTCCAACACCTTACCCTTATTTTACCGAATACAACCAACTATCTAACTCTATAGTATATTTCCAAGTCCCCCTTTTTCCATATACCAACCAAAAGAAATGTAAGACTCAACCCAAAAGATTTCATTATCCCAAAAGAAATCTCCATTTATTTCAACGGACTTAAAACCCAGAACAACATTTTAAAACGTACACATGAAATATGAACTCAAAGAATACGCTACAAGACACAGTTCAAAAAATTCGAAACGTTGTTGAAACTCCATCAACTCCAGCACCATAAAACACGAACAAACACAAGGTACGTTCAAGTTATAATAACTAGTGAACGACCATATACCATAACTTAACACATAGTAGTATATATACATCCGCATATATATACCTATTAAATCACCCAAAACATACTCTTTACCATACATGTCGGATCAACCAATCACGTCATACACTCGTTTTTCCACACGAGTAATCACCATCTCACCATGCCACAACAAAGCATAAAACCCACCTCCAAAACCAAACCATATCATGTGACCCCAAAATCACACAACACAACTATAACCCAAAACATATAACACACTAATAAAAATAGCCATATCATAGGCAGCCGTTACATAAACCCATATATTATACGTATACCCAATATCTACATCTCACCATATACAAGCATGTACTAATCCTCTTTCATGCAATCATACTTGAGAACCCATTGAAGTTGTGGTACTTGTATAACTATGTTGGCCACCATACTTATACAATTACCCTTTCCCCAATGCACTCCCTCCTATGATGACACTTATAAGAATCAATACAACATATAACACATAAATCTATCTACTCACATAAGCTCATAACCACATAACCAATAAGGTCCAAAACTCCATCTATAAAATAACATAATAAAACTCTTGGAATACAGAAATCCATAGTCTAGCTAAAACAGCCTAGACTAAATCCAAAACGAAAACATAATCAGTTATAAGTCATGTCGCCCATAAGAGTGGAAATAGCATAAGGTCCTTCATATTCACCTACTCCTAATAACTCGAACCACCACATGATTCTTAGGGAACATGACTTAAACATCAAAAGAAAATAATACCCCTCAGGTACATAAAATAACCCAACAAAAGATAGAAACTACTATGTACCAAATTATGTACTATAATGTACATTATAAGTAAAATACGACAATGACTAGCGTGGGCGATTATGGTTAAACCCGCACTACTCACAACTCGAAAAGAAAGTAACATGTGGCTAAGTATGAACTTACTATGGTTCAATTCATACCAGTCAAAACATCACAATAAATAACATTCAAACACATCAATTATAATAAAATGCACACATACTCCTATGACGCCTATATGTAGGGACCCTTAAGCTATAGACTAGGCTACGCGACTAGGCAACCTAATTCTCTATAACCATTGGCTTTGATACCATTCTGTCACACCCCACCAATGGCGGAATATGGGGCGCGACGTATGGATATCATCACAACAAATGGTGTCTCTATAGAGAAGACTAAAATGCAAATATAATGTCATAAATGGCGACACAAATGTCATGACAATATCTCAACAATGCAGTAGTCTAGGTAAGTAGGTAACAGTCCTACCACTTACCCAAGACAAACAATAAACATAAACCAAACAAACATATAGGTAAACTAAGAAGGAACGGGGATCTCCTTCTATATGCAATCCTAAGGCATCCAAGTCTAGCCACTTCTATCCTCAAGCTTAACCACATTCTCACCTGAAAGAGGCACTAAAACACGTCAACATAAAGTTGGTGAGAGTCATAGGTTTAGACTCCAACGCTAAATCAGTTACAAGCTGTGAATAACAATCATCAACAAAAGAACATATGGACAATGTGTTACAATTATGTATTAACAACTATCAATCAAGACCAATCATACCAAACCAATCCAAGGCTCCTACCTTGCCAAACAACATCATGGTACCATAGATGATCACACTATGTACCTATCACAAGGCCACTACCTTGGCAAACAACAAGGCCACTACCTTGTCAAACCACAAGGCCACTACCTTGTCAAACCACAATAACATATCAAAAATCGCATAGCAGTTAATCACATAAGTGTACACACAAGTCCATCACAACCATAAAACATTCACAGCAACAATTTAGAAACAACTCAACACAGTGTTTCTTCCATCCCATCTGGAAGTCAAAAACAAAAATAAACATGAGACTATGAACACTCACCTGATAGCTCCTTCACACGTCCTTGCACTAGCAACAAGCTAACA
Source organism: Glebionis coronaria (assembly GCA_025667525.1). Taxonomy (NCBI): domain Eukaryota; kingdom Viridiplantae; phylum Streptophyta; class Magnoliopsida; order Asterales; family Asteraceae; genus Glebionis; species Glebionis coronaria. The sequence goes on from CM046874.1 coordinate 71,726,530, forward strand.
ACCAAAAACACGAAATCAATAAACGAACCAATCACTAAGATGGCTCATTAACCTATGATGGACATCTAACCCATTCTCACATATTTACCTCATTAATAAGCTCTAATTACCCCATTACCCTTCCTTAACAAGTCCTTAACTTGGTTAAGTTTAACAACTAACCCGTTCGTATTTTACCCAAAACAGTCCTAGTTTTTAAGTCTCAAAACTTTAGGTCGAACGCCCACTTAAACCTCCCCATGGTTTCTGTAAAAGGAATATTCACACCCTTAAATATGTTGGCTAAGACCTCCCACTTGCCCTAACCTTAAAGCTACTATTAATGCCCCGATATATATATATCTACTTTCGTCATTCCAGATTTCCTGATTTTAAACGTACTAAAAGTTTGTTACCATTAAGGGGTCTTACCCTAAACCACCACCTTAGCCCAAGTGCAGATATTAACTACAATATATAAACCATCTCTCACGTTCGTGAGAAGATCCCAATGCAACCCTAAGTGCCCCAAACAACCCAAAACTTAAAAAGAAAACAGGTTGAATTCAAAACTGTTTTGACCTCCGACTGTTGTAACCTGTTTTTGACCCACTTCCCGACCTCCAATTTAGTTCTCGTTTCTTGCATTGGAAATCCACTTCAAATATCTTTGCAGGGGTACTTGGATCATAAAATAAGAGTTTATAGAACTCCCGATATGATCAAAACAATTGACTCAAAAATCTGCCCAGTTTTTAAAAACGGGTTTAACAAAATCAACCTCATTAATTAACCCTAATCCCTCTAATTACAAGCCCTAATTTATGTAATCATCATATTATGATTAATACAACATTAATTTACTGTTTTTATATTAAACCCTAACCTAAATCCATCATAAGATTATTAAAGAAAACATAAAAACAATTTAATTAAAAAGGGATTTGAAGATTTACCTTGGATTTATGAAAACCCCCAAATTTTATGAAGAACCCTAATTTTTTATAAGACTCACGAATTTCCTTCATCTCCAGGAGAAAAATAATGAATTTGGTTTAGTATATACATTATATAGGGTATGGGTGAATCCTAGTCCAACCCAAAGCCCACTTTCCTTTTTTTTCCTTTTTTCCTTTTTTCTCTCTTCTAAACCGACCCAAACACCCCTAATTTCGTTTTTTTCTTTATTTTTTTTATTGTTAATTAATATCTTATTAATATTACCTTAATTTACCTTAATTTATTTCAGCTCCTAAAACTCCCAAAACCTCAAAAACGCGTTTTACCGTAAAAGACGTAAAATATACACTTTTATAAAAAATCTCAAATTTTGAAATAAACTTTATAATTAAGTCCTAAATGACCTAAAACCATCCCAAAAAATATTCATTTGACTAATTACCTTATCCGAGACCTCTAAATGCTAAACCGTAAATCCTAAAAAAATACACTATTACTATAATACTTATACGTATACGTAACCACCAAAATATCACCATTTCATTTCATAGTCACTAATTGTGATCTCATGAACATGAATTAACCGTTCCTCGATTTACTTATGAGTACTCTATACTCATAAACGATAATCACACCAACCTCGTTCACACAAAATAAACACGTAAGCACAAAAATCAAGTAGTCACACATAAAATAACCTAAAAGTAAGACCAAGTGACGAACCTCAAAACCACGGTTGTCACATCGTGGTCCTAGTATGAAGAATCTCTCAAAAACGTCAAGTGAAGAAATTCCAATATATGAAGAGAGACCATAATTTCAAGAACGTCTTCCCAATATTTGAAGTATGAAGTACATGCCAAATATCGGTCCGAGAAAGGTCTCAAATCGTGAAACGAGTTATGCCAAGATATGAACATAAAGAGATACACGAGAAGCCGTTTTAAAAGATTTTGTCCTTCGGCTAACTATCGATTAAATCGTGCTACTTTACTTTCGGACTAATAAATACTCAAATAAGTCAATATGAATCACTTGTATCTATGACAAGTATTTAAAAACGTCTAGAAACCCATTTCCTTTTATAATAACTAGGATTGCGGGGAGAAAAAGTATTACACAATTTGGACGTATGAGTAGTGTTAGCATTGTGACTTGTACCAACAATGATCTCGTTTTTGCACTTAGCATGGAATGTATGACAATCAAGGATGACGAAATTTACTCTATGGGACATTTACTTGTTTCTATTCCTTGACCCTAAAAGTCACATTCGTGATGAAAATCATACATTATGTCTTTACACATCCTCGTAGTATTGTTGCAAGTCTTTTACTTTTCAATAAAGGTTAATAAAATTGAATTTTGGTGATGCTTAGATACTTTATTCTAGCATTGCGTGAGGGCACGACAATGGCTTAGTATGCGGGAGTGATGAGATGGCTTTTATACATGATCTCATCGTTCTTTTTGGGCTTTAAATGCATTAAAACGTCATAAAATGCCATATATATGCTTGTATTTGTTTACTTGTGTGTATAGGTATGGATATCATGAAAAAGACAAAAGATCACAAGCAAAAGGAAAAACGGACACGAGAAACGAAGCTGACAAAGAACCGGGCCCTAATTCATGAATTATCCAAGATTAACCCTTGAAGATTTGAAGATATACAAGATTGATCCTCAAAAATATGAAGAAATGACACTTAAAACCCTTGTATATTCATAATTACAAGTTTGGTCCCTTAAGTTTGTCAAAATTACAAAATGGTCCTTCAACTTTGAAGAATTGGCAAGTTTAGTCCCTCAACAATTCTAAGTTGTCAATTATGGTCCCTCATGAAGTCAAAGATACAATGAAGACCTTTGAAGATCAAGAATGTCCAAGATCAGTCCCTCAAATATGCAAAAATGGCAAAACAACCCTTGAAATACTTTTGCCAAAGTTTTGTGGCCAAAGTATAAACTTTGAAAGTTTATTAACAAAGGAAAACGGGTTTGGTGGCTGAAAAACTTGTTTTACCCATTTCACCAAAACACAAGGGCCAAAGGTGTACAAATGAAACATTCAAACACTTTTTGCGCCAAACAACTAAACCTTCCCCCAATTTCGGATCAAAAGGTTTACTATTTACCTTTATGAACCCAGAATTTACTTCCACTTAACAAAGGGTAAATTGAAATTAACCCTACCTACGCTTGATTCACACATGCAGAAACTCATCCCACATCCAAAACCCTCACCCCCACTCACCAAAGGGCCCCACCATTCAAGACGTCCACCTATCACATCACAACTTAACCTCCAAGGAATGCAACGTGTTCAAATCAACAGCTGACACTCTTTGCTTGGTTACAAAGCTAAAAGGAACGCTCAAGATCATTTTGGACAGCTAAACAACTCAAGGCACTCAAGAGCAAATTTGGGAATTCCTAGCTAGGGTTTCATGTATTTTCTAGTTCTAGAAGCATCCCTTGTATCTATAAAAGGACCCCCAACCTGTGGTGAGGCCTTTGTTCCAGTTTTACCTTTTAAACATTGTAATTCCTTTTTGAATTTTATAAAAGTTGGTATTTTGAGAAAATTGTAATTCCTTTTTATGTTTTTGAAAGTTGGTGTTGTTTAAGGGTAATTCTGAGTTCCATTATATGTTATAAATGTGCTTGAATCTTGTGGTTCAAGGACGTTTATGTTTGGTAAGGTTTTCAAGTTTGAAATAAGCTTGAAAAGTGGTTTCTGATTTTGCTATTTTTCTTGTACTAATCCTTGACCAAAAGCTATAAGCTCTTACAAGCTTGTTGACACCAATCTTGTGAAGGGATTGGAGCCTTTGGTTGGGCTGTTTGTTCATTATATTGAAGAAATCAAGTCCTTGAGTTTCTACTTTGAAACATCAACCAAGGTAGTCATTCATCTCCTTTGTTGAAGTACCTTGGTCTTGTTCTAGTTGTTGAACAAGGTCCAAGGAGCATTTCTAATCCTCCTAGGATGTTGTGGAGGATAGGTATAACCTCTTGTTAAGATTCCTCTAAAAAATCACATGATATTGACTGTTTTATGTTTTGTTATGTGATTTGGTGATTTTGTGTCTGTGCTTTGTGTTTTATGGTTGGTATCTGTTAGTTTTCACCTAGTGTAGCTATTTGATCATTAAATTCAGTAGGTTGTTTGTAGAATTAAGAAGTTGCTTTGAAAAGGGGCTTATAAAAGGCTGTTTGGGTTTACTGGTTCATAAGGCCTTGTGGCCTTGTGCCCTTGGTTCTTAAGGTTTGGGAGGTCTAAACAAGTCATATTAAGCAAGTTTTAGTCATTGGTTAAGTTTCTGAAAGTTTGGAAAAGGTATTTGAAGTTTTGTAAAAATCTGATAAAAAGTGTTTTGAAATTGGTCAAACACATCAGATCCAATAACTTCTTTGTTTGTTGGATCTAAGGTCTGGAATCAGGTTTGGGATTAGTTTAGGTGATAAGTTATCTTTGCATTATCTGTTTGTTGAATTTGGTGGCTTATTAAAGGAGCTAGGGCTTATCAAAGTTGGCTGAAGTGGTCATTTGCATCAGCAAAGTGACCACCTCATTTTGTGCTTGCATTTGTAATCCTAGTGTATGCCTTGTTGTTTTGATGCTTGGATCTTGTTTATGTGCTGCTTGTGAGTGATTTTTGCTATTTGGTGTGCCTTGTATCTGGCTTATAAGCTCACTGGCTTATTAAGCCTTATTTGCCAAAATCTGTCATCAATTGGTCAACTGACCTCTTGGTTCACAAGGAATCCTCCTTAAGTTCTTCACAAAAATTGCTTATAACAAGCCCATAATCCATCCTTGATCATTTGGTGAACTTTGGAGTACTTTGACTTTTGGTCAAATAAGCACATTTTGGCTTATTTTTGAGAACTGCTTATTGGTACATGCAACAACTTGGCTTTTGTAATAGAACTCATTTTTCTTAGCTTAATAACAAGTCTGGAAGGTTACAAGTCTTTTGGTTAAGCTTTTGCTAGGAAACTAGCTTATTTGGCTTTTTCATCCAGCTTATTAATTTACACAGCTTTTTCTACTTGTCTTTTTGTGATTTTCTTGATTGATTATTCTTAGTTAAGCTATTTGTGAGCTTTTGCAACAAACCAGAGCTTCTTAAACAGCCTAGAACTCTAACCCGACTATTTTGTCTTTTAGTGAAATTGTTCTTTGCTTATTTCTGGCTTATTGAGTGTGCTTTTTCAAAAGTTCTTTTCACAGATCTCTTAGGCATCTCAAAAGAAGGTTGTGTGATTAAGTAGAGCTTATGGCATTGGCTTATTGCTGAATGGGCTTATTGGCCCAATAAGAATAAGCTGTTTGTTATTTAAGTTGTGATAAGCTCAAAATCAGCTTTTGGGCCTTCAGACTTTTGTGCTTAGAATTAATTTTGAGTCAGTTAGGGCTTTTTCAGGTCATTTGGGCCTAGTTTGACTTTTTGGGCCAAAAAGCCCATTAAGGTTGACTGATTTTGCTTTTAGCCCATTTGGGGGGCCATTAGGGGTATTTTGGTAATTTCACTTTCATTTTCTGATTATTTAGGTTAAAATAAACTAGTTTGCAAGTTTTTAGAATTTTTTAGAATTTTTGGATTTTTAATTTTATTTTCATATTATTTTATTATTATTTTTCAAATTTCACATTTATGCACTTTTATATTTTTGTTAGGTTTAATACATTAAAATAGGATTTTTGCAACTCTTAGATTATTTTTATCATCATTAGATTAATTTATATAATTATCTTAAGTTTTAAAAGTTTTTAAATCATTTTAAATAGTTTTTCTTAGTTTAAAAATTTTAAAAAATAGTTTTTAATCTTTTTAAGTCATTTTAGAGGTTTACCAATTGAAAATCTTTATTTGGGCTTTTTGATAATTAATTTGATTTTTAGGGCATTAATTAGCATTTAAAAATTAATATTTAATTAATTAAAAGGTTTGAAAAAGTTTTGATCATTAGTAAACCCTTAGTTTACTTAATTTGATTTTTGGTAATTTTTTAGGAATTTTTAAAATTATTTTTATTTTAGCTATTTTTACGGTTTTACGTTTAGTCGTCGTAGTAATTAATTTCACGTCTTCGTCATTCTATTTTCTCATCCCCTTCTTTCAAATATTAATCTCAAACCAATTACGAATTATTCACACACATATACCTCCCTAGGAAACGAACTTTATTAGGGTCATTTGTACACGGTTTTCCTAAACCGTCGTATTTAATACTTTCCTTATTTACCTCCTTTTTCCTAAAGGTATGGTAAAACACTACAATCATGCCCTAAATATTTGCCCCACTGTGTATGACTCTGTCATCCGTCAGTTCTGGGCTACTGCCAACACCCACGCGGTGTTGGGTCGCCCATTGGAGATCCATGCTACTATTGATGGTCGCTCCTATGTGGTGACTAAAGCATCCATCATGTCTGCCTTTCATCTCCAAGATGAAGGTGGCATTATTTCACTTCCCAATCAGGAGGTGTTGGATGGGATGGCTGATATTTGCTACAATCATGAGGGGAATTTTAACTTTCAGAAAAATCGCTTTTCCCCTCAATGGAAGCTCCATGTCCACTTCTTGATTCAATGCTTGAGTCCAAAGGCTGGGAGTTGGGATGCATTTCCCATCTCTTTTGCTACTGGTTTGGTGTGTATTGCTCAGGGTCGCCCATTTAACTTTTCTTGTTTTCTGCTTGATGGTTTGATTAGCAATCTTAGTGCTACTGGTTCTAAAAAGAAGTTTCTCATGTATCCTAGGTTTTTGCAACAAATTCTTATGTGTTTACCTAGAAATAGAAAAGAATATACGCCTTCTAAGCTTACTCCGAAAGTATATGCAAACATGACAATTGGTTATCTTGGTCCTCTAAGGCCCCTCACTGATGTTATGTTTGGCCTTGCCCAAGGGAGTCCCAATGTGGTTCCTCCGGCTGTTCAAGCCGAGGACGAACCTCCATTGGTTGATGATCTCATGGAAGAGGAGATTCCTGCTGTAGGGGTACCTCATGTGGAGGTTGAGGAACCGGCTAGAGAGGTGGTGGAAGACATGCCATTTATCTCAAAGGCTACCTCCTCTTCTCGCCCACATGTGTCCCCCTTTGTTGATTCTCCCCCTCCTAGTCCAGTTCATCATTCAGCTGAAGAGCCCTCTAGCTCTCGTGGTCATGTGGCTGACCAATCTTTTGCTTCTGGTCCCAATGAATCATCCCCCAGACCAAGTCATCTTGGTGGGGAAGCGGAGGAACCTATTACTCTGACTTCTTTGCTTGCTTTAGTGCACAGATACTATGAGAAGATCATATCTTTGGAGGATGAGCTCAACAAGCATCGAAATCTCACAAGGGATTTTGTGCTCCCTTTGGAAAACAGGGTCAAGTCATTGGAAAAGCAGCTGAAGCGTCATAGGAAGAAGGTGGTGTTATCTGATTCTGGTGAGGATGAGGAGGAAGATGGGTTGACTGTTTTGGACAGGGCTGCTTTTACCGCAAAGCCAAGTAAAGACCTACCTGCTCCTCCTAGTGCCTCAAGCATTCCACCAACTGCTGCTGGCCACGTGCCAAGGACAGATACTACTGGTCCTTCATCCTCAGCTCCTATTACCTCTCATGACCCAAAGGGTAAAGCCCCTATGACTGATGCACCCTCTCCTCCTAGAAAGAGAACTCGTAGACAAATGGATGAAGAAAGATTGGGAGAGGAGGTTGCTCAAAAGCTACAAGAGGAGCTTGACCAAGACACTGCGGCTGCCTCAATGGTTGTGGCTGAGGATGAAGCTTTATAGCAACAACGCCGTGAGCAGATCAGACACAATGCCATGTTTTGGGACAATGCGGATTGGATGAATGTGGTTACCATCCTCACCTCTGACTACTCTCAATTCACTAATGTTTTGGGTGCGGATGTGAATCAAGGGAATTGTGTTCATAGGGCAATATCTCTGATGCAAAGGCAAAGGGAGGATCTTGCTGCTCAACTTCGCCAAAATCGCCGCAACAGGCCTCTCTCTTATGCTGAACAGAAGAGGATTATGCAACAATATGTGAAGAAACAGACTGGAGCCTACTTCACTCATGGCTTGACAATGAAGAAGGTTAAGACATTGTATGATGACGAGCTTAAAATCTTGTACAACAAGATGGTCCAGCTGAATCGCGGGGATGTGCCCAGGCCTACAAATGTTGTATATCGCCCCCTGCTCCTGTTGCTCCATGTCCCAATCCTAGAGCTTCCCAACCTCCAGCCTCCGGTCTTCACAAAGAAGGTACTTCTGGTGTCCTAGCTACTGGTGAAGCTACTACTGCTGTTCCCTTTACCGCTTCTTCAAAGGTTGATCCCACCCCTTCTCATAATGATGCTACCTCCACATCTGATGTTGATACCACACCTGCTATTAATCCTACTCCTGTTGATGATCCTACACCTCCACCGGTTTCTGCACCAACCTCCACACAACATGCAGTTGAAGCTACTAATGATCCAAAGCATGTTGATGCTTATCCTTCTACTGCTGCTGCCACTACTGTCAAGGTAAAGGAGGAACCCTCTACTACTGTCCCCACCCCTCGCCGGTCTATTCGCAAGAAGCAGGCTCACCATGGTAAGACAGTTCCATTGGAGAAGAGGGATCCTACCCACTTAATAGATACCACTTCTAATACCGATGATGACATGCCCCCTGGCCGTGGACGGATTGTGCATTGAGAGGTCCAACCATCTCCCATTCATGCTGTAACTTTTACTCATATGGTCCAGACCAATGATAGCCACCATAAATACTTCTCTGGTTTGAATAATACCTTATCTTGGGTGGATCGTCAGGATCTTTGATTTTGTATGGCTTGGTTGATGCTGCTATTCTAAAGTCTCCTAGTGATGTTCCTAGCTGGCCTGGGTTGGTCCTTTGGGGTGATTTGAAGATAATGTTGGATTGTCCCCCTGATTCTCCTAGTGCTGGTGTGTGGAAGGAACAGCCTCGTTAGGTGATTACTAGGTGGAAGTTGTATGTGGGTTGTGGTGTGCATGTATTAGAGTTGGAATCTGGTGCTTGTGTGTTTATGCTTGTGGATTTGGAGTATCCACTGACCATTGCTACCATGGAAGCCATGATGGGGTGTCACCTAGGAGTGTCAAATGCTCCATCTGGTAACGAGTCTGATATGGCCACCACCTTGGTTGAAGGTATTCAAGCTCGGCTACTTGCTGACAAGGTTGTTGCTTCTGGTCTGTGATTGGTGTATTTCTTCTATACTTTTGATAGTTTATACATTCTTTTCACCAATCTGTACAGTGATTGGTGACTAACACTTTCCTTAGTTAAAAAAAACATAATTTTATAAAATATCTTCTTATACTTCTAACATGTGATGGAAATTTCAAAACTTGTAAATCATATAATATCTGCTTATACTTTATCTCTTGTATTTTTCACACTTGGGCTGTAATGTGATGTACTACTAGTGTTGGTTCTGTTCCACACAACAAATAGTGTTCAACTCACCATGTCTTGCAGACAAAGAAAGAGTTGGTTCACCATGAGGGTACGGCTCTGGTGTGATTCTCAAATCCGTTGATGGTTGCCAGTTTACCCAAAATTGGAGGGTTTTCACTTGCCTTGGTCCTAGATTGAAAAGTGGCTAGTCCAAGGGGATATGGCTCTTCGTAAAGACTTTTATCAAATCCGTTGATAGCTGTAATAGCTTGCTCAAAGCTATAGGTTTTTCAGCTCATCGATGCTTTATTGCTAAGAGTTGGCTAGTCCGAGAGGGTACGGCTTCTGGTAAAGACTTCAATCAAATCCGTTGACGGCTGTGATGATTTGCCCAAAATCATTAGGGTACTCCCATCACCATTGATTTACGTTCTAAGAGTTGGGCAGGGTTCTGGTCTCCCAGGGTGATGCTTATTCCACCACAAAGACTAGCTAGCCCAAGAGCGCGCAACTACTTGGTAAAGGCTTCTCAAATCTGCTCATGTTGCTGTGAAGATTCAACAAGTACAGATATATTCCAAGCTTTCAAGAAGCTTCTCAGAGTTATTAGTCACAGTGTTCTTTGTGCTTTCACTTCTGGTAGTTATTTTGCTGCTATTGTTTTGCTGTTTCAATCCTCGTACTGCTTTTGCAAGATCTAACAAGAAACTTAAACTCAACCAGTCAAATTCAAGTTTAGGGGAGGATTGTTAGGACCCATGTAATAGATATTTGTAATATATGAACTAGGAGGTATGTAGTTCCTCCTGGTCCTAGTAGTAGTTGGAGTAACACGTGCTCCGAGTCTAGTAGAAAGTCAAACAATGTTATTCTTAGTAGTTTGTTAGGATATGCATGAGATATGTTAGGAAAGAATATGCATATTAGGAGTTACACGTTTATGTTTAATGTAGTATTAGGGTTTCCTTGTAGTATAAAAGGAACCCATTAGGAGGAGGGTTAGACACACCTTTCACCAGTATTCATTTCATACTAATAGTAGATATCCTTAGTAAGGATCAAGTTATTTAGTAATTCTGTTTCTTCTTGATCATAGTATTTGTATTCCGCACTTATACTTTGTATTACATTATGAGTCTCTCTGTGAATAGACTTGTGATTACAGAAGTCGTTCACCATCCTTAACAGGCTGCAAGATCCACATCTAGTGGACCCAACAGATCCGGATAGTCTGGATGGATTACTACCTTCCAGTTTGGAGACAGTGATTCCTTTACCTTGGGAATTGGTTGTGCTAGTGTGGCTATTGCATGACATTCTTACGGTGGTACCACCGTATTGAAAATGGTGAAAATTCCTCCGTCCATAGGGAATTTTATCATACCATGCGCCATAGACGGTACGGACCGGATAGCAAATATCCCTGGCCTTCCAATGATGCCTTTGTACGGTGATGGTGAGCGTATCACCATAAAGTTCATCTATGTTGTGGTTGAGTGTTCGTCATCTCCGATGGTTACTAGAAGCCGCAGCTAGGCTAGCAGCCAGATGGTTTCTCCACTGAAGCCAATGAGCAGCGACATGGCCGACATCAACTGTTTTTTCACCTCCGGCCGTAGCCGTACAAAGCAATGTTCATAGAGTATTTTCGCTGACGACCCCCCATCAATATACATGCGGCGAATATTGTGGTCTCCCATGTTTAATTCGATTGTGAGGGGTCCTTGGGAGTGAACGATATCTCCTTGTTGGGCGAGAATTTTTAGCTAATTTTCTGCTTAGTCCTGCGCTGCCACGATTGTACCATGAATATGGTTATGGGTTTATCCTTGGGATGATCCTTCTTACTCAAATATTTATCATTATATTTTTATCAGTGGTGATATTTCTTTTTTTTCACTAGTGAAATATTATCATTGATAAAAATCAGTTCGGAAAATTTAGAACTTTAGTTCCTCTGCTCGATTTTTGAAACTTGTATAGTTTTTGGCAAAAATGATCCCTTGACGGTTTTTTTTTTAAATTTAAAGTTAATTTTTACTTTTAGATCAAACCAAAATATATGATAAGAATTTGTCTCTCGAATCTATCATATAATTAAATCAGGATAAATTCACAAGACGTGTCATAATTCTAGGACAAAGAAATGTATAAAAATGCTGATGTGGCAAGCAGGGAGCAACTTTCATAGTAAAGTCTGGGAAAGAAAACTTGTCAGAAGTTTTGCTGTCGCTCATTTGAAGTAAAAAAAGGCAACCCACGTTGTGTAACTGCAATGCTAACTGCAAATTGAAGACCACGTTTTTGTAACAGCTTCATATATTAAGAAAAAATATACAAGATCATGTAGGTGACCCAGAGCCAACTCAAATTTTAATCTCAAATAAACTCCCATCTTCAATATTTGTTCAATCTTTAGAACGTATGAATTTTTTTATATACATCTTTACGAGTTTGAGTTAGTGTGTGAATATAGAAATAACATTAAAATGACAAACAATTTATATGCATATGTAAGTTCATAACTACATAATACAATGACGTTATATCATTTTATCAATGAAAGTGTGTTTTTGTTTCACTACAGTTCGTATATGATAATATATCAAAGCTCAGCTTTATTTGTTGCCTTTCTTCTACTGATACACTTATAATAATGAGCGATTATGCATAAATAAATTACTAGGCACTGTTATGAATCCTAATTTATGGAAAAGTGATAAACAATTTGTGGATCATAAGCCCCACGTAGATGAGAATGTCAATCTGGTAGGCGTTTCTAAGTGTATGCAGGTTTTTATCTTTTCTATTTTCTTTTTTACTCCAATAAGATGGGACAATCATCTTTCCTTATCATATAGGACATGTTCAGATGTTTGGTTCTAGGTGATGACGCATACTCAATTATAGATTAAAACTTAAATGAAGCAAAATACAATATAACACTAGGGTCGAGACACTAGAAAACACCTGATACCAAGTGATTGCTAATGAAGTAAAAATACAAATTATCTGTTTGGGTATTGTGGTTGCTATAAGAAGTGTGTATCTGATAAAGTTGCTAAAGAATAGGATTTTGAGATGCAGGTGTTAGTCGGGTATTAGTATGAAACTAATATAGTTTTAGAAGCCTACTGATCATTGTTTCTGAATATAGCCTTTCGAAGAAATGTCTTTGGAGGTTTTTTGTTTGTAATTCTATATTTCGGAATAAATAATAAATTTGACCTTTTATAAAAAATATGGTTAGAAGATGAGTGAAAATAGAAGCTAGAAAGATTGGTCAAGTTGTTTTCCCTTGGTGCTTATGTCCTTTGACTACAGTCCGACCAGAGACCACATGACTAGTGACTTATGACTCTATGTGTTTGTGGATCTCTGAGGGTACTTATAATGTGATGAGTTTGTGACTGCGATTTTGTTGCTAAGCTAGCTACTTTGTGATTTTGCATAGGCTAATTTTTTAATTGTAATCTCCTAATGTGTTTGCACCTTACGTAATTAGAAAGTATAGAATGTGTTTGTATGTTCATCTTTACATGTCACAAATGTTGGGTATTTTCTTACTCTATTCGAATTAAGAATGAGTTAGTATTGTCATAGTTCTCCGTTTCCTGATAAATTCGAGTACTTCAGTTTTGGGGTACTTTGACTTTTTGGGATACTTTGACTTTTTGGGGTACTTTGACAATCTGGATTACTTTTATGGATACTAGCTATTTGAGAGCCCAAAATCTTAGGGCCCATTAGGGTCCATTGAGTCCCTTATTTTGGAAAAACTTCAGCTGGAAGTTTGTGTGTGAAAAACAAGAAAGAAGAGAGAAAGAAAAAGAAAATTCGGAGTTATATACCACCAAAACCCAACAACAATGTTTTGTCGATTCCCAGAGTTTAAACCGTCAGATCGTCACGATTTTCGAAGTGAAGCTTCCTTTCATATAAAGGAAAGTTCTGACCGTTGGGATCTTTATTTGGAGGTCTGGAAGTTCTGTTTAATTGCTTGGGCAGATCACATCAGACATGTGATATTCTTCCTTTATTGTTCTTTGTTTGTTGCCATATAATCTTGATGTTGATTCCAAGTTATATGATGATTGTTGTATGCCTCTAGTGTTATCTAGAGAAGACCTTGTGTACCTCTCTTGCTGATTGATAGTGGATTTAAGCGGCACTAGGTGTCCCGTGGTTTTTACCCACTTTGGGGGTTTTTCATACTAAAAGCTTTGGTGTTCTTGTTGCGTATTTTTGATTATCTTTACTACCTGTTGATAGTTAATTGATATTAATTTGGGGCTGATTAGAGTTACTTTAAGTTTCCTTATTTGTTTACTTCCTCATAGGTTCATACGGGTTAGGGTACGTGATGTCAAACGAATACTTAATTCTGCATTTGTGTTTATACCGTTGTGACCCTTTGCACTTATTAACCGTCAAATTGGTATTAGAGCTGTAGGCTCTCGATTGGGGACATAATTGTTTGAACGATGGAAGCTAATACAAGTTGTATGGTTAATTTGAATGGTTCTAATTATCATGTTTGGAAAGGGAAGATGGAGGATCTTCTTTATGTTAAAGACTACTATTTGCCTGTTTTTAGCACTGAGAAACCTGATAATAAAACGGAAGCAGAATAGACTATTTTGCATAGACAGGTTTGTGGGTATATTAGGCAGTGGGTTGATGATAATGTTTTGAACCACATTTGTGAAGAGACGAATGCTCACACTCTTTGAACAAGTTTGAACAGTTGTATGCTAGAAAAACTAGAAACAACAAGTTGTTCTTGATTAAGAAAATGATGAGATTAAAGTATACTGACGGGTCCCCTATTACTGATCACTTGAATTTCAGGGTATTATAAATCAACTAGCAGGTATAGGTATCAAGTTTGAAGATGAGGTTCAAGGCTTGTGGCTTCTTGGTACTCTACCGGATACTTGGGAGACTTTAAGGACATCGTTGTCCAACTCTGCACCAAATAGTGTTATCACTATGGAATTGGCTAAACGCATTATTTTGAATGAAGAGATGAGAAGAAAGTCACAGGGTTCCTCTTTACAGTCAGATGTCTTGGTCACTGAAAGGCGGGGAAGAAGTCAAAGTAGAGGTCCAAGTAACGAAGGTAATCATCGTAGCAGTTCTAGCAAAGGAAAATTTGCTGATGTTGAGTGCTACCATTGTCACAAGAAGCGGCACACAATGAAGTTCTATAGACAGTGGAAAAAGGAGAACAAAAAGAAAGACTACAATAATTAGAAGAACAAGCACAAGAAATATGATGATGGTGATAAAAGTGCTGAAGTAAATGCCACCACATATGAGTTCTTTGTTTGTTCTGATTATGATATTGTAACCTTGCTAATGATGATTCGAGTTGGATTCTTGACAGTGGTGCTACGTGTCATGTAGCAACACGAAAAGAGTATTTTTCCTCTTACACACTAGGTGATTTTAGTGTAGTCGGGATGGGTAATATTGGGCTATCTAGGATTGCTGGTATCAAAGATATTTGTTTGATTTTTGAAACAGGGATGGAATTGGTTTTGCGTAATGTGAAACATGTCCCGGATATGAGGCTTAATATTATCTCAACAGGTCTTATTGATGAAGATGGCTGCCACAACAGTTCTGGTAATGGATTGTGGAAAGTTACTCTCAGGTCCTTCGTTGTAGCAAGAGGGAAAAGGGAATCCAAATTATATGTGACACATCCGAAATTCTCCAAGAGCATTGTAAATACTATAGACAGTGTTGATATAGTTGTGTTATGGCATAAGAGACTTGGTCACATGAGTGGGAAGGGGATGTCTATTCTTTATAAGAATAATGCGTTGTCCGATGTGCATGATATCAACTTGAAGAAGTGTTCTCACTGTTTGGAAGGAAAGCAGACTAGACGGGCTTTCAAGAGTCGTCCATCTTTTAGGATGGAGAACATACTTGATCTGGTACATTCTGATGTTTGTGGTCCTATAAGACTAAGACACTTGGTGGGTGTGCTTATTTTGTCACTTTCATAGATGATCATTCAAGGAAGGTTTGGGTATACACCTTGAAGAGTATAGATCAAATGTATTTGTAGTGACAATGGAGGTGAATACATTGGCCCCTTTGATGCTTATTGTAGAGAGCATGGAATTCAGCATCAAAAGTCACCGCCGAAGACACCGCAGTTGAATGACTTAGCGGAGCGGATGAACAGGACTCTTGTTGAGAGAGTTCGATGCTTGCTTTCACATGCAGGTTTGCCTGCTACTTTTTGGGTTTAGGATTTGAATACGGTGGTACATGTTATTAATCTAACACATTGTATTCCTTTGCGTTTTTATGTTCCTAACAGGGTTTGGAGCGGCAAAGATGTTTCATACCGTCATTTGCGTGTCTTTGGATGTAAGACATATGTGCATATTCCCAAATATGAAAGATCAAAGCTTGATGCAAAGTCTAAGCCATGTGTGTTCCTTGTGTATGGTCAAGACGAACTCGGGTACAGGTTGTATAACCCAGTTCAAAAGAAGCTTGTTCGCAGACGTGATGTAGAGTTTGAAGAAGATCAAACTTTGAAAGATGTTGAGAAGACTGAGAAAGAGACAATTCCTCAACATAATGATGATCCTATTGATTTAGATTCGGTTCCTCCAAAACACTTAGACGTGCAATTTGCAGATGATATTCAGAATGATGAAGAACAGGGTGCTGATGATGTTGATGCTCAAAAGCAGTTAGATGAAGAGTCAGATGAATTCATTCATATCAGGCGATCCAATAGGAATCCTTACCCTTCCACACGCTATTCTGCAGCGGAGTATGTTTTACTCACTGATGGGGGAGAGCCCGAGTGCTATGCAGAAGCTATTGAAGATGATCACAAGAAAGAGTGGTTTGATTCTATGCAAGATGAGATAACTTCCTTGATGAAAACAATACTTTTGAGTTGGTGAAATTGCCTAAGGGCAAGAGAGCTTTGAAAAACAAGCGGGTTTTCAAAATGAAGACTGAAGATCATACTTCGAGACCGAGGTATAAGGCCAGATTGGTGGTGAAAGGGTCCAGTCAAAAGAAAGGTATTGATTTTGATGAGATTTTCTCTCCAGTGGTGAAGATGGGATCTATTATAGTTGTTCTTGGTTTGGTGGCTGCCCTCGATCTTGAGGTTGAGAAAATGGATGTCAAGACAACTTTCCTTCATGGTGATCTCGATAAAGAATTCTACACAGAGCAACCTGAAGGGTTTCAGGTTAAGGGGAAGCAAGACTATGTGTGTAGACTTAAGAAAAGTTTGTATGGGTTGAAGCAAGCAACAAGACAGTGGTACAAGAAGTTTGAGTCAGTTATAGGGAAGCGAGGCTTTCAAAAGACCTCTTCAGATCACTGTGTTTTCATTCAAAAATTTGGTGATGATGATTTCGTCATATTGTTGCTGTATGTTGATGATATGTTGATTGTTGGTAAGAACATTGGGAGAATTGCCCAATTGAAGCGAGATTTGAGCAAGTCCTTTGCTATAAAAGAGTTGGGGACAACAAAAAAAAATCCTTGGCATTCGGATTTCTTGTGATAGAGGTGCCAAGAAGATTCATATATCACAAGAGCAATATATTGAGAAGGTGCTGCGCAGGTTCAATATGGATAAAGCTAAAGTGGTTAGTTCCCCTCTAACACCTAACTTTAAGGTTACTGATAAGGATTGTCCTTCTTCTAAGAAGTCTATTGAAAAGATGGATCGAGTTCCATATGCCTCAGTAGTTGGTAGCTTAATGTATGCTATGGTATGTACACGACCAGATTTAGCTCATGCATTTAGTGTTGTTAGTCGGTTCTTGTCAAATCCTGGTAAGAAGCATTGGGAAGCTGTTAAATGGATATTTCGATATCTGCGAGGTACTTCCAAATTGGGTATTACATTTGGAAATGGGAAGCCCATGCTCGTTGGCTACGCAGACTCAGATTTGGCTGGAAATAAGGACTACATGAAGTCCACTTCTGGATATTTGATGACCTTTCCAGGAGGAGCTGTCTCGTGCAATCTAGATTGCAAAAGTGCGTAGCCTTGTCCACAACAAAGGCGGAGTATGTGGCAGCAACAGAAGCGTGAAAAGAACTATTGTGGTTAAAAAGGTTTTTGCAAGAACTTGGTTTCAAGCAACAACGTTATGCGGTTCTTTGTGATAATCAAAGTGCTATTCACCTTGCTAAGAATTCGATGTTTCACAAGAGAACAAAACATATTGATGTCCGGTATCATTGGATTAGAGATGCCATTGAAGATGGTATGTTTGAACTTAATAAAGTTCATACGGATGATAATGCTTCCGATATGTTGACAAAGGCTGTAGCAAGGGAAAAGTTGAAGGTATGTTGCTCGTTCGTCGGGATGGGGACTCCTCCTCATAGACAGAAAAGGGTGAGATTTGTTAGGTATTTTCTTAGTCTATTCGGATTAAGAATGAGTTAGTATTGCCATAATTCTCCCTTTCCTTATAAATTGGAGTACTTCAGTTTTGGGTTACTTTGACTTTTTGGGGTACTTTGACAATCTGGAGTATTTTTATGGATAATAGCTATTTGAGAGCTCAACATCTTAGGGCCCATTATGGTCCACTGAGTCCCTTATTTAGGGAAAACTTCAGCTGGAAGTTTGTGTGTGAAAAACAAGAAAGAAGAGAGAGAGAAAAAGAAAATTCAGAGTTATATACCACCAAAACCCAACAGCAGTGTTTCGTCGATTCCCAGAGTTTGAACCGTCGGATCGTCACGATTTTCGAACTGAAGCTTCCTTACATATAAAGGAAGGTTTTGACCGTTGGGATCTTGCTTTGGAGGCCTGGAGGTTCTGTTTAATTGCTCGGGCAGATCGCATCAGTTTGGTGATATTCTTCCTTTATTGTTCTTTGTTTGTTGCCATATAATCTTGATGTTGATTCTATGTTATATGATGATCGTTGTATGCCTCTAGTGTTATCTAGAGAAGGCCTTGTGTACCTCTCTTGCTTGATTGATAGTGGATTAAAGCTGCACTAGGTGTCCCATGGTTTTTACCTACTTTAGGGGTTTTCCACGCTAAAAGCTTTGGTGTTCTTGCTGCGTGTTTTTTATTATCTTTACTACCTGTTGATAGTTGATTGATATTGATTAGGGGCTGATTAGAGTTACTTTAAGTTGCCTTATCTGTTTACTTTCTCATAGGTTCATACGGGTTAGGGTACGTGCTGTCAAACGAAGACTAAATTCCGTATTTGTGTTTATATCGTTGTGACCCTTTGCACTTATTACCCGTCAACAAACAAGGATAAACAATAGCTACTATCTATAGACCGAGTAGTCTAAACTTTTAGAAATATGTTATTATGGTATATGAGTGGAATTCGGAACCAAAAACAAATTAAAAATCTGATTGTTATAAGTACATGTGCTTATGGCAATATATTGAGCCTTTGTTTGATAGTATTTATATTCCTTATCATGGTTAGTATTTAGTTGAATCAATTCACTTTTTATCAACATATTTTTATAACTTTGTAAATAATTAGTGTGTTAAATTTGAAGTTTTTGTAACTGGCATGACTTTTTCATTTATAAACTTAATTCTTTTATGTGATAGCTTGTAATGGATAATGCATTACAAGAAAATGAGAAGTTTGATCATACGCATATTGTTGTTGATAGTGCTAGAGGTACGAAGTTTATAATGGTCTGTTGTATGATAATTTTATACATGATATGTCCTTAGCAAAATGTATATTTCAAAAAAAAAAATGGCGAGCTACTAATATGGCATATTATCAACGACAAAAGGAAAAGAAGAATACAACCATTCCTGGTGTATCTATGATGTTCTTAGGCAAAAAGGTTTTTATACTACGATTACTTGGTTAATCAAGTACACTGATAACTTTTATATCAAGGGTACTTTTTGTTGACATGAATTATATTTTCATCTAGAAGGAAACAATACAATATTACGTGCCGAAATAAACAGCGGGGATTAGAAATAGACAGCTTACTAATGGTGAAAGATGTAGCCAACCATCCCTATTACAGTGCACCGATCTATGAGGCTGTACGTCAAGATACATACAAGGTTGTCCAAAACATTCAAGGTCGATCATATGATGTAATCAACTTTAAGAATCAACAAGGGCATAACATTATTCAGTTAGCTGTCATGTAAGTCATTCAGAGAAAGTATACAATCTTTTCTATCCAATAATCAAGTGCATGGAGTCTTCTAGCACAGTGCTCAGCCGTACCACAAGTGCAGCACTACAAGTCTACAACTACACTGTGAGCTCCAATGGCCTGAGGTACACCTGTCAATATAAGTTGCGAATCATGATATATGCTATTTTGCTCTTCAGGAATTGGAGAAGCTCATGTTACCAACCGAGTTCCAAAATTCTATAAGTGAATATCAGGGAACGCACAAATTTGGTGAAGGAAGGAGGACAGTGGATGAAAACCGCAGCAGAATCATGCAGCATCAATGTTGCACTCACTATCAGAATTGTATTTGAAACAGCTATCAGTCTATAACTTTACCAGGTTGAAGCAATCAGAAAACAGGCATCCCGTTGTTTAGAAAAGTAATTTCTTTTACCATCCGATGCAATCTCACTTCATTCAGGTGCTACTTCACTATTAGTCTTATGAATCCTCACTACACATTTTTCTCAAAAGGATTTTCTTGAGAGTTTAACAAGGATATTAGTTCTTGGCCTCTAAGTACTAATTATTTCTATAACTGCGATAATGGTAGCCTTTTGTGCAACCTTGTATCTTGTATTTTGTGATCAAAGACCATGGATCTTGGCACCAAACAAGGTGTATCTTACCCTTTTTTTTCCAAAGTTATTTTAACGCACATTTTGCATCTTTCTATGCTCCGTTTTTAGTTAACTTTTGTAAAGTTAGTTTTAGTAGTTATTTAACATTCTGCTATAATTATTGTATATTTGATTTTCAACATAGTTTACGTTTAATCAACTATTGAGAAAAACGGCCATCGGCCGGGTAGAAGCTGTGAGAAAAAAACAAGATTTTAAACTTTTGTAATGTGACCCCATTTGTCCTGAACTACGTACATTGTTGAAGGTTAGATACCAATTATACAAGAAGAAAAAATGGACGAAAACATCAATGCAAAAGAAAGTGGCAACCAACTCAACCATGGTTGATACGTAACCCAAACACGGACTCAACTCGTCTTTAAATTACAAATGCAAGCATGCAACTTGGCTATATAAGTTGACTTTGCCGTTTCAACTTATCCCATTTTGACCCGTTCTATGCGGTAGACAATCGACCAAAAGAAAGTCTACCGTTATTTAACTTATTTTCTTAGTAGTTAAGATCACCCACAACGTACCTTCCTTGCTATTTCCTTAACTATAAATTCTTCTATATAAACCTTAAAAGATAATCCATATCTACTCATAAAAACCATATTTGAATTATAGCAATTAATCATGGAGTGTAGAACCTTAGAACTTAAGATCATTTCCGCAAAGGGGCTCAAGAAAGCCACTCTTATTGGCAAAATGGACGTTTACGCGGTTGTTTCGATCTCCGGTGCTTCGGGTAAACCTAGTAAGCTCAGAACTCCTGTGGCGCAAGACGCTGGGACCGAACCAACATGGAATTTCCCAATGAAGTTCACCATCGATGAACGTGCTGGATTACAAAACCAACTCACGCTTGTGGTCGAGATCAAGCACGAGGGAACTTTTGGTGACAAGGAAATTGGAGAAGCTAATGTGCCTATAAGAGAATTACTCGATGTATTAAAGAAGGAAGGAAAAGGGGAAGCGGAGCAAACTGTTAGTTATCAAGTGTTGACGCCTTCCGGAAAACCTAAAGGGACCTTAAATTTTTCGTATAAGTTTGGTGAAAAATTTACTGTGGATGAGGCCGTAAAGCCGGTTAAAGCTACTCCAACTGGGATGGCTGTTGGATCCAGTTCCGGATATCAACAGCCATACTACCCTCCACCACAACCTGGATACGCGGCTCCACCACAACCTGGATACGCATATCCTCTACAACAGCCCCAACCAGGTTATGGGTATCCACCGCCTCCAGCTATGGCGTACGGTGGATATCCTCCTCCTCAGGGGTATCCAGTTCAAGAGCCACACAAGCAAAAAAAGAAAGATAAAAAGAATGGTGGTGCTGGTGCTGGTTTAGGTTTGGGTGCTGGTTTACTTGGAGGAGCATTGGGCGGGTTGTTGATTGCAGATATTGTTTCAGATGCTGCCGATGGTGGTGGTTGTGGTGGCTGTGGTGGATTTTGATTGATTTTTCTATTTTGAAGCATCTTTGTTGGTTTTGTTTGTCATATATGTTCATTGTAATTATGATTCTAATGCAGACTAATGCATTATGTTTGTTAAAAATATGTTGGCATGTGACAGAATTACATAATCTTACTGTAATAGGCTAGCTTCTGGTTTTCGTATGAAGATAGCAAGCTATTTTATACGTCTTTACCTTGTATCAAAATTCAACTCCCTAAATAATAAGAAATTAAACACACTACCAAGAAAACAAAATGTTTAATAAGATTACCGTTCAAAAAAATCTATACAAGATAAAAGGGCCGGTCCTGACTTTTCGGATGTCCTGGGCGAAACGACAAAAAAATGCCCTTTATAAGCGAATAACACGCTATATATATTTTTAAACATTGTAAGTACTATGTATTCAAGTTATACCCCTCATTTTCGCGCCAATTTTTCATCAATAAATAAAATACGGTAAACATATGAACTATGAATTACAATGTTATAATAACATTTAAAACAATGTTGACACTTGTATCTTAAAACACCTTAAGTTATTTTATCATAATCAACACTCGCTAAAATAATATCCTCATATCATTAGGGCAAGGGTTGAACAACATCTCATTGGCAACTTTAAACATACATTGATCGAAAAGTAGCAAAAAAATTGTTAGGGGATGCACATACAAGAAAAAGGATATATTTTTTTTACTACGTGACGTAAAATTGAATAGAACTCGTATCACATATGACACCATATAAATCCGTCACTGCATATCACGATAAACAAGTATGATAACCAGCCCGTAAGTGAAATTAAATCTTATGAATTCTAATACTATAAACTTAATACTGATCACTACATGTCATAAGATATTAAAATGTAATGTAACAAATTAATACGTTAGAATTTTTTTACATCTTTATATATTACGCATAAAGAATAATGTTGATATACATATTTTTCAAGTCGCTAAAAGTCATTTAGCATACTTTTAATACAAGGAAAAAAGCAAACAACTCCAAGCATACAAGTGGGATTTAAAAAAAGAATAATAAATATATATCTTAACCCACTTGACTGAGTTACACATTGTACACAACTATTTTTAAAAAATATATTGTACAGTATCATTTTTTATTTTGTCGTTTTCTCAAACTTAAAGTACATCTTCTTCCTTTGCAAATACCATATGTCTTTTTCCTCCATTCTTAAACAAAACTGAGATCTGCTACTTTTTATTTTGTGTCTACCAAATATACATGAAGCTAATTTGATGCCCCTCAAAATTTGCTGCCGTGAGCCATCGCCCACCTCGCCCGGTACCAGGGCCGGCCCTGGGAAAGAAACTTTTGACATGCCACAAGTGACGATAAAATTTGGTCACAAACAATACTAAATTGGTCACCAGACGTGATTAGTGACCAAATATCGTTGGTCACCAGTAGTCACCAAAGATAATTTGTCACCAAATAGTGACCAAAAAGTCGTCACTAATTGCATGGAGGTAACCACAGCTTCACGCTATCGGTGACCAAATATATTGGTCACCAATCTGTCAGATACCAAATTTTCTGGTCACTAATCTGTCAGAGAACAAATATTATGGTCACCAATCTGTCACCTCCACCAGTTCCTGACACCCTTTGACTTTTAGCAAAAGGGAAAACTAAAAATCTTAACTTGTTAATATAACGCAATTAATCCAAACAAAAAAATGAAAGAAAATATAATCAAATACCATAACATACCAACAATCGCATTCAATTATCTACCATGTTATTCAAGAAATACAACATTGAACATGAATTAAGACTAGAAAAATTATTATCAAGACAATCTTTTTATAACATATACATGGGAACCTTACTAAGACGACATGATTTTAAACAATACAAATTATTAGCCATTGGTCATTGCTTTATGCAGCCTCATAATCACCCGATGTCGAAATCCTCTCCAAGATTTCTTTTTCCTGATGTTTTGTGTATAATTTGAGGTAGTAATCATTTCACTACAGCCAATACATACAGATTTTAGTTAAATTCTGAAATACAAAAGTAACCCGCTTTGAGGCTTCAAATTTAAAGTACAATGTGGTCTCCTTTTTATGGGAAGGAGCATGAGAAAGAAAGAGCAACATAAACAAATATAAGAAATATAAAAAAACTTTCCGCTAAAATAAAAAGAATACGAAATTGTTGGGGGTATGAAAGTTTTCCTGGTGGCTTGGCAAAGTATGCAATATTAGTGATGCTAATGCCCAATTTAAAGTCGATGCCCACAAATAAACTATAATAAGGGGACGTTTGGTACGAGTGAATCACAAAGAATCAAATTGCAGTAAAGAATGAAATAACAAAGAATGAGAATGAACTTCAAATAAGAGAATGAATTTCATTGTTTGAGAGAAATATAGAATAGAATGACTAAATCGATTAGATATTTATTCCTTTGTTTGATGTAACAGAAAATGGAAATGTAATTTCTATTGTTAATAAATTGATTAATTATATCCTTTAATAATATAGTACATCACATTACATATCACATCTATATAGTACGAGATCATTATAGGATTGTTATGCTTTTAAAAGAAAGTTAACCGTCATGAAATATCTCATTTTAACTTGACTCACATAACGGACTTTAAGCACATATTAACAAAAAGCAATCAAAGAAAACTTGCATAAAATTTATTTTTAAAGTTTATGCATATAGAAAGGATGAGATCATATATATATATCAAATCAAATCAAATCAAATAAAATAAAATCAAATCAAATCAAATCAAATCAAATCAAATCAAAACCCCTTATATAGGAAGGATGATGAAACAATTCCTTAAATATAAAATTCTAAAAAAATGACACATGTAATTCAATAAAGCGTTTCCATAAAATGCTTCAAAAAATATAGAAATTCCAAATGATGCCTTAAATACAAAATTCAATAAATAAATATATATATATATATATATATATATATATATATATATATATATATATATATATATATATATATATATATATATATATATATATATATATATATATATATATATATATATATATATATATATATATATATATATATATATATATATATATATATATATATATATATATATATATATATATATATATATATATATATATATATATATATAGAAATTACAAATGATGCCTTAAATACAAAATTCTATAAAAATATATAAGGAATGATGGTGAAACAATACCTTAAATACAAAATTTGATTCCATAAAATGCTTCAAAAATAAAATAGGAATTACAAATGTTGCCTTAAATACAAAATTCTATAAAAAATATATATATAGGAATTACAAATGATGCCTTAAATACAAAGTTCTATAAAAATATATAAGGAATGATGGTGAAATAATGCCTTAAATACAAAATTGTATAAAAATGATTCCATAAAATGCGTCAAAAATATTATAGGAATTACAAAGAATGCCTTAAATATAAATTCTATAAAAATATATATAGGAATTAAAAATGATTCCTTAAATACAAAATTCTTTAAAAATATATAAGGAATGATAGTGAAACAATGTCTTAAATACAAAATTCTATAAAAAATGATTCAATAAAATGCTTCAAAAATAAAATAAGAATTATAAATGATGTCTTAAATACAAAATTCTATAAAAATATATAGAGGAATTAAAGATGATGCCTTAAATACAAAATTCTATAAAAATATATATGGAAGGATGGTGAAACAATACCTTAACTTCAAAATTCTATAAAAAATGATTCTATAAAATACTTCAAAAATAAAATAGGAATTAAAAATGATGCCTTAAATTCAAAATTCTATAAAAATATATATAGGAATTACAAATGATGCCTTAAATACAAAATTCTATAAAATATATAAGGACAGATGGTGAAATAATGCCTTACATACAAAATACTATAAAAATGATTCCATAAAATGCTTCAAAAATAAAATAGGAATTACAAATGATGACTTAAATACAAAATTCTATTAAATTATATATAGAAATTATAAATGATGCCTTAAATACAAATTTCTAGAAAAATATATATGGAAGGATGGTGAAACAATGCCTAAAATACAAAATTCTATAAAATGATTCCATAAAATGCTTCAAAAATAAAATAGGAATTACAAATGATGACTTAAATACAAAATTCTATTAAATTATATATAGAAATTATAAATGATGCCTTAAATACAAATTTCTATAAAAATATATATGGAAGGATGGTGAAACAATACCTAAAATACAAAATTATATAAAAATGATTCCATAAAATGCTTCAAAAATAAAATAGGAATTACAAATGATGCCTTAAATACAAAATTCTATAAAAATATATATAGGAATTAAAAATGATTCCTTAAATAAAAAATTGTATAAAAATATATACGGAAGGATGGTGAAACAATGCCTTAAATAAAAAATTCTATAAAAATGATTCCATAAAATGCTTCAAAAATAAAATAGGAATTACAACTGATGCCTTAAATATAAAATTCTATAAATATATATATAGGAATTACAAATGATGTCTTAAATATAAAATTCTATAAAAATATAAAAGGAAGGATGGTGAAACAATGTCTTAAATACAAAATTCTATAAAAATGATTCCATAAAATGCTTCAAGAATAAAATGTGAATTACAAATGATGCCTTAAATACAAAATTCTATAAAAATATATATATGAATTACAAATGATGCCATAAATACAAAATTCTATAAAAATATATAAGGAAGGATGGTGAAACAATGTCTTAAATACAAAATTATAAAAATGCACAACAATTATATTAATCTAAAAAAAATTAATGTAAAAATATTATTCATAACATTAAAATATACAAAATTTATTACCTCATAAAATTAAAAAATACATAAAATATTTATACAATACTATTAAAATTCTAAAAAATTTAATGTAACAAACTTATTAATACCGTTAACGTATGCAAATTCAATTAACTAATAATATTTTTAAATAAATAAAATATCTTAAACTAAGTTATTTTTGTCTATTCTATGCTACATTATTAAAATATCAATGCCATAACTAACACTACATATACTAAACTTCTAATACAAACACACATAAATTCAATTTTTATTAAAAAAAAATATATATTTAAAGCTAGCCCGTCCATCGGACGGGTCTAAAGGCTATATATATATATATATATATATATATATATATATATATATATATATATATATATATATATATATATATATATATATATATATATATATATATATATATATATATATATATATATATATATATATATATATATATATATATATATATATATATATATATAGATATATGTATATATATATATATATATATATATATATATATATATATATATATATATATATATATATATTTATATATATATATATATATATATATATATATATATATATATATATATATATATATATATATATATATATATATATATATATATATATATTATAGAATATATACTTTGTCTACATGGAGTTGCAGGAACATGTTTTATGGGTTGGTAGTTACTGAAGTAGTTGAGAGACGCACTAAACTCATGAGAGATAGCAATTAATCTTTTATTAGACCTACAGAAAGAACCTGCATCATTTAACTTACCACGTTGTTAACTAGCAAAAACTAAAACTGCATGCAGACATAATCGGCCAAACAAAACTGTAGTGAAATCCCACGGAACCAAGAATAAGCAAAAGAAATCATGCCCCAATGGAACACAAACGCAACCATCATGGAATGATTTGAACCTCAAATGATTATAATTACCATGTTTGTTGGGCATAAAGAATGGGAACAATTTTATCTGAGTTTCTTTATCATATGTGTTTAATGAAAGGAAGTTTTCTACATGATTTTCAAATTGAAAATTGATTCTTACTCATGCATCCACCATGAACCTTGAATATAATTTTAGATTGAATGATACACATTTAAATAACTAGATTTGGTTCGAACTTCCAATCCAGACTATTTTTCTACTAAGCAATAGATCGAACACCTGATCTCCAATAAATTATTTTTGAGTAGAAAATGGGGGTTTTTGGTGATCGTTATCACGGTGACAATCAAAGATCAAAACACGAATATGATTTTATAAAATCGAAAGTATGATCCGAAATAAATTAAGCAACTATGGATGAAGATCAAAGAAGAAGTGTTAAGATGAGGCTACAATTTATATGTTAATGTTAAACTTTGGTACCATGTGCCATGCACATGGCCTTTGTTTATTATATCTCGCATAATTTAGCTGCTTCATGATTCTAGCGGGGATTCTACCAAGAATGATTTTAGCTTAAGTATGGGGATTCTTCGATTTCTTCACATTTTTTGAAGAATGGATAAGCTGGAATGAGAATCGTAAATTGGTTCCTACTTTCCATTCTCAACCGCTAACAAACTACGGAATAAGCTTCATTCCGTTTCTTCTCTTTCCTTTGCTTCCTACCAAACATCCCCTAAAGATGCTTGGAGGATATTTTTGAAGTTAAGAGAAGATAGGCTTACTTCACTAATCTGAGCAAGCTTATTTCTCGACATAAATCTATGATAGTAGCACTATTCTTACCTATATCTATTCTATTGCAAACAACCCTTAAAACGAGTTAATCGAATAAGCAATCTCAATCAGCCCATATAGTTAACAGTTTCAATTAGGGAGATAAATGCATACACAGTAAAGCTATTTGCTTAAATAATGCCAGCGATGCCAAATGCAACGGTAAAAGTCTAATTGATGAAACACTTCTAACCTAAGCATAAATCAACCACATTTGTGGCCAAAGTTATACCATGTCCTTACCTGAAAAGAAGTGTTCAGCAACCTCGATTGCAAAAGAACCTTTGTTGAATTTCATATCCGGATGCATATCTGAGTTAGAAAAAAATTAGGATATAATTTATAAGTACAATTACAGGTCTGAACAATTGTGAAATTCAGTATTACCTGGAGGAAGTATACATCTCAATTGACAATGAAATATGAAGGTCTCAGTTTATGTGGAATGCTTCCTGCCAAATATCAATAATATATTAAAACCTTAGGAATTGACTTTAACTAAACTATCAACTTAAGTCATTAGTACCGTGACTCCTATAGTTAGTTGATATGTTACTTTTGGATCTCTCTGGTCTTCTTTTTTTCTCGACATACACACTACTTTCATGACCACCATTAAGGGAACCTGATAGAAAATACAAAGAAAAATAAATCAAATAGGCACTAATGAGGAAACACATAGTGTCAAAGAGAAAGAGAACAAGATGCAAATTTTAGCCAACACATTTAACCGAACAACTTATCTGAACAGATCACATTTTTGTGATTTATTTAGGCAAGATCGATATTTACACCACTAGTATCACCAATTTTTCATGTTTCTCACTAAACTATAGGATATAACAATTTAGTAAATAACTTTTTCTATAATTTAGTGAATTTCGGCCACGCAATACCCATAAGCCCCCTCTTACCAACTGGCTAATCTTATTGTGGCTTCTCTACGCCTTTTTGCCAAGATCCATCGATAAGGTACAATGTGAACATCATGTTGTATTCAAGCCTAATCTAAAAGAACTAGCGCATGTCACCCATATTATTAATGTATACCACAAACAAACGTAGGGAGACAGGGGAAACAGTACCTATCATCTGGAGAAGCTTTCTCTTGATCGTGATGACGTTCTCACACTAGTTGAGCATATTCTAAAACTACTGGACTGTCTCGAGGATCTGCTTGTACTCTACGCGAGTAATACTCTTCAGATCCTTCAAGGTCTCCTTAGGTCCGTCAAAAAGAACACATATAAGTTACGTATATAACTTTTCTCAGTTATAAAATGAATCCCTGGAGTCAGAGTCTTAACCTGTTGCAGAGAATAGGCGTAGTTTAAGCCATAGGTCATGACATTTTTTGTTAACCACCCTCTTGTAATATTCCTCCAAAGATTATTGAATTTACTGCATTACTGTAATTAAAACAGACTTTTTGTTCAAGTAAAGATTTACAGAAAATGATCGTTGAGAATTACCTCAACAGGTGCAGCTTCCTCATGATTCTCTTCGCCGTTGTCTATCTCCCACGGGAATCATGCATATGCTCCAAGAATATCACTGGCAACAATATACTAAAATTAGCATGTACTCATTAAGAAATTGCTGATGAACAAATCAAACGAGATGATGAACGGATCAAACGAGCTGATGAACGGATCAAACGAGCTGATGAACGAATCAAACGAGCCCATGAACGAATCAAACGAACCGACGGACGAATTAAACGAGCTGATAGGACGAATCAAAGAGGAGCTGAAATCAAATCAAAGTGAATAAATGAGGAACGATGCATTTTTATTTTATTTTATTTTTGAAGTAATGAATGAGAGAATAAATACGGTTGGGCTTATGTTTTATTTAGTTGGGCTTTATTATACTCGTAGGCTCGTAGCTATTGTTTTAAACTTATCTAATAAACAAAAGAATGGATTTTGCAAATATACTGTAATTAGATTAGATGTTAAATAATATTTATTATATTTATTTTTTTAGCAATAGTTTTTTACTTATATTGGAAACCTGACTTATTAGATGAGAAAAGGCAGGTTTTTTATCTAGTATAATGCTGGACATAGAATCACGTTTGCTGATGAGTGAAGTTTTTGTTCATTTCTCTTGACGAGTATAAAAGTTTATTCAAATAATATTCAGATTTAAAGAGAAATTATATTACATAAACCAGTGACCAAATAGTTTGGTCACTTATTTTTACTATAGTAAAATTGGTGACCTATAGTTTCGTCACTATTAGAAAAAAAATAAAAGTTATAAAAATAGTGACCAAATAAGAAATGGTCACTGAATTTTCGTGACTAAAAATACTTTTTCTTGTAGTGAGTATTTTATCCCTCGCTAACCTACACACAAATATATTGTTACAGTCACAGAGAGTATTTGGCCATCTTTTTCATAAAAAAGACTCATGTAGGTGTGCGGATGTGTATATCACCAATCTTGCTTTGTACTTGTCAATGGTGCCATCAACTTTCATATTCCTCTTGAAAATCCATTTATAAGCTAGTGGTTTACAACCAGGAGGTAAATCCACGAGCTCTTAAGTATGCTTTTGTAAAATAGAATCTATTTCACTGTTAATCGATTCTTTCCATCGAGGCCCTTCCGAGGAATTTACAGCTTCTTGATAAGAAGTGGGTTCATTTTCTACCATAAAGAGACAAAATCGGGTCCAAATGATTTCTCGGTTCTCATCAGTTTGCTTCTTCTAGGTTCAACCTCCTCTTCCTCGGGTTGATCTTGTCTCTCATCTTGGAGATCATTATCATCTCGTTTTAACTTGTAATAGTACACATAGTAGCAGCGAGTGGCGACGCGTGTAAAAGAAAATAACACTTACCTGACACAAAGAGAAAATCGTACTATTATCCTCTTATACTATTTCATAATCATCCTCATCACTAGAGTGATCATCCTCAACATTACACTCATCGTTCTCATGACTAGACTGATCATCCTCATCACTAGAGTCATGACCCTAATCACTAGACTTTGCATGAGCTCTAGAGCCAGAAGGCCTGTCTTCCCAACCCGTTCAAAGCTTCATCCCTCATACCATTTTAGTAGGTCTTATGGTATTCCTCTATTTCCATGCTTTGGTGGTGAAGTTTGTGGAACTCTTTTGCGAAAGCAGGTGGAACTCTTTACTGTAGTAGTTTCCCTAACTAGACCTCTGATTCCAAGATTTGCTGCAGTAGGTGGAACTCTTTTAGTGAAACCCCTTATTGGACTAGTTTCCTTAACTGTACCTCTTTTCATAACTGAACCTCTTTTCTTATGTGATGGTGTGACTCTAATTCCAGGATTTACTGTAGTAGGTGGAATTTTTTTACTCAAACCCATTATTGAAGGGTGGTGGGCCAAGCTCAGAACTTGCAAACTATATGAAGCGTTTGATTCAATTTTAATTACAATCGCAAAATGTAACATATCCAAGTTAATTGCACATAATGAAACAACTAAACCAACAAAATCCATAAGCTCGTTTAATCCCAAACAACCCTTTAGCCAGGTTTACAATAGTTATACATGTTGCCTTGATCCTAAACAACCCTAACAACCCTTTAGTTAGGTTTACAATAGTTTGATAGGTTTCTTTGATCCCAAACAACCCTTTAGCTAGGTTTATAATAGTTATACATGTTTTTTTTATCCCAAACAAGCCTTTAGCTACGTTTACAATACTTATACAGAATGCTTTGATCCCAAACAACCCTTTAGCTAGGTTTACAATAGTTATACAGGCTGCTTTAAAGGCAAGGTATGCATACGGCGCACATTCAAGGAAGTGTGACGGACTTAGACCTCTAGGCAACATTATAAATAGAGGGCTTCTCTTCTTATTTTTATCATTCCACTCTCACCTAGTACTATCTATTCCATGTATTTTTTGTCTCCTTAGTATATTTTTAGTATATTCCACTTTTGGAAAATACTTGTAACAAGAGTATCTTACTCTTCGATTTGTGGAAAGACGATACAATCGTGACACTTGTGTACTCGTCAATTCATTCAATCTAAGTATGATGTTCTTTTACTCTTTTCCATTTGTTAGTATTCCATGTGTACTCCATGTACCGAATTCCATGTGTACTCCATGTACCGTATTCCATGTACCGTATTTCACGTGTACTCCACGTACTGTATTTCATGAGTATTTTACTTACCGTACTTCATATGTATTGCTAATCGATTTCTTCCTTTCATAAAGTTGGACGCATCTTTATGTTAGTAAGAATTTATAAATGGACTTAATGATATTCGATATAAGACAAGTATAGACTTAGTAACCATATTGTCATCACGACTTAAAATATTATTTGGACTATTTATGGGATAGTATATATCTGTGCAAGCTTCCCATTAAGAAAAACACTCTTCACAACCATCTGGTATACCTTGAATCCCATATAAGCTGCATAGGCTAGAAAGATTCTGATAGCATCTAATCTGGCCACTGGTGCAAAGGTTTCATCATAATCAATACCCTCTGATTGATTGTAAACCAGCACCACAAGCCTAGCCTTATTTTTAACAATCATGCCAACTTCATCCCTTTTGTTCCTATAGACCCATTTTGTTCCAACCACTTTCTTTCTAGCTGGAGCTTTTACCAGAGTCCACACCTTATTTCTCTTAATCTAATTTAACTCCTCTTGCATAGCCACAACCCATCCTTCATCCAACAAGGCTGCAACAACATTCTTTGGTTCATCTTCAAAGAGAAAATCAACGAAAAGGCATTCACTTTGAAGCTAAGTGAGAACTCACAAGACACAACCACACATCACTTTGTAGTTTAGTGAGAACCAACAAGACACAACTACACATCACTTTTAATTCTTATATATACTTTTGTCTATCAGATTATGTTGAAAACAATACCCAAAAGTTTTACTCTAGTAAGCGACCTTAACCAATCCCAAATGACTTCTCCTTTTAAAAATGACTCATACAAAATACAAATAAACCCTCTCAATGAACCCAAGGCTCAACTAAAAGACTAAGTACCCCAAACACCCAATAACATAAGTTTGAACCCTGTTGTCCGAAAACCAGCTTTGACTCCAACACTTGTACAAAGGTTTCGACCAACCCACTGACCTTAAATGACCACTAACCTTATATATTTGAAAATTAGACTCTGAGTACATAATTTTAGGCTTTTTTAATTACCTAAAATGCTTTAAAAATGACAAAGTTATGATCAAAATGATATGACCCAATTTCTGCCTAGACTTAATAACGATTATGTGACGACTCAGTGACAGTTCGACGATTTAAAACCCTAATTCACCATTAGTCATCATTATTACCCCATTTATTACCCAAATCAAACCCTAACTTTATTAATCACAGAAAATTAAGAACCCTAATCCATCATATGATTAATTACTTGATGGAAACAAGATTAGTTAATTAAAATCAAGAATTAAAACAAGAATCATACCTTCAATTTTACAAAAGTTGATTTTACTTAAAAACCCTAAAAAACCATCAAAATCGTCGGCCCCCTCTTTTTTTAAGAAGAAAATTTTGATTTTCTTTTATGTAGTGAATCCTATTTATACTTGCTTAAAAGGCTTTCCAAGTTGGGCTCTAGTTGGGTTATTTGACCCATTTTTATTTTCCTTTTTTTCTAATAGTCGGCTTAAACCGAATATTTTATAAAAAATTATATATATTTTTTAAATCATTATTAAGTCTAAATATTACCTTCAGTTTATTTCTGGGTCAAAATCCGAAAGTCTTATGTTAAATCTACAACTTAATTCGTGATTTCCGAACTAACCTACATTTCTAAAAGTTTCTAAATATGAAAAGTAACTCTGAAACTTATCTAATACATATAATATATACTTAATACATACATAAAACATACGATGCGTACACAAAACCTTATAAAACGATATATGGAAATTCACGCAGTTCATTCCTGATTTTATTTCATCAATGTTCATTTCTAATTCGTACCATGATTTACAAATCATGTAACTCATTCCATCCATTCTCCTCCACAAAATCACACATATAAACACATAAATCACATTGTTCACACTATCTAACACATAAATAGAAGTCAACGGGTCACAACTAACTCGTTAAAACTCTAGTTGCCACAGCTGGCGAGCCTCCACGTAGAGTGGCGAAGGATGTTAGCCAAGACACCTTTTGCTATTATATAAAAGATTCATCATACAGAAATGCTCCGCGTATTATTTTATTTATAAACCACATAATATTAAGAATAACTTAGTGGCATAACCATTTAGTAGTTATTTTTTCAACTTGAGACTAAAAAAGTTGACTGCTTTCCACAAGCGCATATAATTTTTTATACTGTGTTAGAACCTAATTCCTCGAGATAAATTGACTACAAAGAACTAGTAAAATTACTACATTAACTTTTAAACATCATAGATTGAACTTATAAACTGTAACATTTTAGATACTTTATTATGGCCTCATTTGTTTGGATAAGCATTATTCGTTTCACAAAAAAATATTTTCAAGCAAAACATGAGGAGTCAAAAAAAGAAAGTCAAGAACAGACTTCACACATACAAAAACATTAATTTCTCGTGTAAAAAGTTAACGAAAGATAACAACAAAAATAGTCTTTTCAAAATAAATGTTTCATTTTTGTTTCACCTTCATCGTATGTGCTTTCAATATACATATATTTCATTTTGCAAACACACTTCATTGTTATCTCTCATTTATGTTTCACCTTCCTCTTATCTGCCATTAATACACATAGATTTCAGTTTTTAGTATCACACACCTCCTTGTATTAATGTAATACCATTTAGCAAGTGGAGATTGTTATTTTGCATTCTAGTTTTTACTAGAAATTAAGAGATAAATCTTCACTTTTTATTTAATTTTGATATAATAGTGGAGATTAACCTAAGATTTAAAAAAAACAGAGAGGTCATTTTTGCCAAAATGTCCAAAAGTTGTAAAAGTAGACGGAGATACCAAAGTTATAAAAAACAATAGTAAAGTAATATTCATTCAAATAAAAGACAATAAATCATAAATTAAATCCTAACATACCAAATTAAAAAAAATACAAATGACATAAAATAAAAAAAACTAATCCTCCATTTCTTCATCTTCATCTTTATTTTGTAGCTGTCGTGCCTAAAGGTGTTTCATAAGGTGTCATTGAAGTGAAACATGTGCATTCTTATCCTGTAACTCTTTTGTTTTGGTAACGTTGGTGTCATGTCTATCTATCCACCGACGTTGCATTCTTGCCGATGGATTAACAAACAGATCATTAGAATCATCAATACGATATTCAGCTTCATTTTCTTGACCAATCGTCATCCTTTGATCTTCTAAAATCATGTTATGCAATATGATGCAACTATACATGACTCTACTGATGGTGTCTACTCTGTATGATCGAGCCGGTTGACGTAATATTCCCCAGCGACCTTGAAGAACACCAAAAGTACTTTCGACGTCCTTTCGTGCTCCTTCTTGTTTTCGTTTAAAATTAATGTTTTTGGGTTGACTTGCAACCGAGAACGATTTCACAAAACTAGCCCATTGTGGGTAAATCCCATCGGCTAAGTAATACCCGTTCTGAAACGTAACCCTATTTACTCTAAACGGAGCTGCATGTGCTACATCATTAAGGAGGTCGTCAAATAACGGAGACACATCTAAAACATTTATATACAATGGTAATAAATCCATTAGGGGGTCGTTTTCGAAAACTTATTTATGTATTAACTGGTGGGTAATACACATTAAATGACAAAATATATACAAATTAATATGCAACAAGTACATATATGTGTTTCAGTAAGAAAAAGAGTAAGCAAAAGTTGTGGGTTTCTTTTGCTTACTTTTATATTCATTGTGTTTTAGTAAGAAAAAGTTATAATAACTTAAATCATTATAAATCTTATTAGTAAGTAAATGCCATTTATTTTGTAGTGATATGATTATCGATATAAACTATAATTTCGTATTTCGTTTCTATTTCTGTATTTGTATTTTTAATTTAATAAAATCAATTTACTTTGTCTACAAATTGAAAAAGAAAATAATATTACTGTAATAGTGAGTGGGTTTCAAATGAAAAGGAAATGGTGTATTGTGAGCGAAAGTTTATTTTGATGTGTTGTGTTTAAATAAAATAGCAGTAATTGTGTTCTCAAGATTTATTTAATGAAGAAAATGAAAGAAAGTAAAAATAAATAAAATGAGATATTTTATTGAGTTTTACTTATGGAAGAAAAGAAAAGGAAACTAAATAAATTATGGTGTTATTTTCTTGATTTTAGAACTAAAGTGTTTCCTCCCAAAACTAGAGTGAAACTCTTTACTTCTATCTACTTTAATTTTCTTTATTAATCTATCTTGAGAACACAGTGAAATTAGTATAACCCAAATAAAAATAAGTGGGTGTATTGTGACACCCATCTCTTCTCTTATATTTGCAAAAATATGCTCTTAGAAATAGTGGTTGAAATTGGATATCAAAATCCACAGCAGTTGGTCGAGCATTTTTTAACATGAGTTACGCATTTATAAAAAGATATGTTCGTTTTCGTAGGGACTTTTATATAAGTACTCATAGAGACATCGAAATTTATGAAAAATCCTTGAAGATGATCTATTGCCTAAGAATAAGTAAAAGTCACATTAGCAATGTTTTTTTACCACAAAGACTTGACATGGCTGGAAATTCAGGATGTGTCTAAAAAATCGAGAACCCGAGTAAGATTTTAGGGTATGGTTGGCGTGCGTCACAAACCATTTTGGATGACATTTCCGCGTCTCGCGCCGTACTCACCAACCAAGATGGTCCGGGAAAACGCGACACTACGACCCGAGGTGCCACACACCCTTAGGTTTTCATGTTCTCGCGTCTTGGGGTATTTGTTTTTTAAAAAGTAGGGTCACTATAACAACAGAATTTGTGGTGTTAACCATGGAGCCTCATTTCTGGTGTTATAATGATTCTGGCGTTATAGTAAAAAAAACATACGTGACAAACATATTTTTCATAACACCACCTCACGACATAAAATTGTACCGTGTGCTCTAAGCAAATACCCAAAACTACGCTAACATAAAATTAATAAAAACAATGATTATTAACGTAAATTAGTATCAAGTACCCCTGGAAAGGTATTTAAGTTAGCTTTTGAATGCAAGAAACAAGGACTAAATTGAAATTTGGAAAGTGGGTCAAAAACAGGTTACAACAGTCATATATGATTCGTATCACGGATCATATATGATTTTCAAAATCATATATGATCCGTGATACGAATCATATATGATTTTCTCAGAAAAATCATGGACCATCTTATTTACATGAAGTAGTTCCATAAATTTCGTAAGCAAATCTAACACTACACATAAATGCCACCAGTTGAGGTGCGCAAACTATTTTTTAACTAACAATTCACCCTTTTTCTGTCGATTATTCTGCATCCAAAATGACCTGAAAGATATTAACTATAATAGAATGCATCCAAAACAATAATGAGAGCTAAATATTTCTTAATTTCTCAGGAAATGTTCATAATTGACTTGTCATGGATTGAATTAAAAAAACTCATAGAACCTTGGTTTCTACATTCATTTGCAAGACTCATCCAACTAGACAATACTTTGCTGGTAAACCCATCATACATATATAACAAAAAGTACCAGATGATTAGGGGACTTGGGCGCACTTATAATTGTATGATCAAAAAGTAATCCAAACACCCCCATAACTATAGATAGTGCATGCTATTTCTTTTATGGTTTTTAAATACACATAGGTCGTCGTTTCTGCTATTCAAACTATCTCTTGAGTCATAGCGGCTTGCTTAATCAATAAGGTATTCTCTATTTTTAAACTTTGGATTGTCTATGTATCTTTGCCTTTAAATCAAGTTCTTACCATTAAAGACAATTGCTTTGCTGAAGTTGATAGTAGAGAATGGGGGAGTGGGAGTAAGTTATGTGTTTTAAAAGAAACCAATGATTGTAGACACTTAGGGGACAAAAGAGAACTTGGGCAAAGTAAGCCATTACCAAGTGTACTTTTGAAGTACTATTAAATCTACAACACTATCTACTTTCCTTGTTACATTGCTCTGTTAAAAAGAATACATTTTCCTTCTATTCATATACTGTAGGTCATCAGAACATTTCCTCCCAGGAAATGTTATTATAGGATATGGTAAACGTCATTCGTAAATAATTAAGAAAATTACCTCTTAATGCGATTTAAATAGAAGCTTGACTTAACTAAATCAAAAGTTACCTTTAAATCAACATCAGTAGCCTTTCCACAATCGGCTTTCGCTTGAATGAAACTGAATGCAAAAAAATACAAATTAAAAATTAAAAATGTTAGATAATGCACATGATGCCCATAACCTGTATTAAGAAATAGAGAATACCTTTTGTTCTAAATTCTATAAAACTGTAACGACCCACCTTGACAAGTAGACCATTATGTCACATTTATGGCGTGTCATCAAAGCATAATAAAGGCATAACGTCATAAAGACGTAAAAGACCAACAGAAAAGGCGAAATCAAACATAGGCTCTCCATATAAACTCAACATAAATAAGAAATAAAGAAGGCTAAAGGACAAAACATATGTCCAACCAAAGAAAAAGTATTAAATGCATAAAGGAAAGAAAACTAAGGTAACTCTCCTCCTAAGCACATATTCGCGATGCTCAAAGTCGTCCTTCGGTACCTGTCATATGAGACATGTAAAAGAAAATA
This sequence comes from Glebionis coronaria, assembly GCA_025667525.1. Lineage (NCBI taxonomy): Eukaryota > Viridiplantae > Streptophyta > Magnoliopsida > Asterales > Asteraceae > Glebionis > Glebionis coronaria. The sequence continues at coordinate 71,765,589 of CM046874.1, forward strand.
CGGCTGAGCAATACGCTTAGTTAACAAATATAATGACATGACAAAAATAACTGAAAATTAGAAGTAAACAATGAAATCAGCGGAAAAATGTGTATGTCCTAGAAAACCTGGAAGATGATTTATAAAAAAAGGAATATTTTGAAAAGTCTTAAGTTTATGCATACAATATAATTAAATTCCCACGAGGTAAGCCTGAAATAATATTTATTTTATGTCGTTTTTAATGTATATCAAGAAATAAGCCTGAAATAAGCTAAAAGCAATCTACATAAAATGACAAAATAGTCGTTTTCGAGTTCTAGAACATTTGAAGAGATGATTCTTTTTACAAAATCATTTAAATGACTTATCTAAGAATAATCAAAAGGAAAATTTCAAATAAGCTAACTAGAATTTGAGAAGTAAGCAAATAATCACTTTTAAAAAAGCCAAAAAGGTTGAAAAAGCTATAAAACCTAGACCAAATGAACTGATTTCTTGCAAAACTAATAATAAGCTAAGAAAATGAAGATTAAGTATAAAAAGAAAGTTATTGCATGTCTAGAAAAGCTAAACGACTTAATAAGATTTTGTGTACAAAATTGGCCAGTTGACCAAAAATGCAAACTTGGAAGAAAACTTGTAAAATGAAAAAACTGACTTGTTAAGCTGTTGTTTGGAGGTCTTTGTGGTCAAAGAACTTGAAAATGGTTGGACAGTTGGTCCTTGTTTGGTTTTGTTGGATAAATAGCTCAAATAATCTCAGTGGAGCTTATTGAGTTTAACACAGAGTTATAGCAATAGAAACACACCAAGATTAGCACAAAAAATCCACATGCCAATTCACAGAACAAAAGCAAGCAAAAACAAATAAGAACTTATGATATACTACTAGCACTAGCAAATAGACAAGGCTAACAGTGGTAACTATTTTACCATTGGTAGTGTGAAACAGGCAGAAACCATTTGCTGATGTGTTTTGCAATTTTGTGAACTTTGATTAAGTAGAAATTTATGATAAGCTGTTTAAGCACAAAACTAGTTATGAACAAACCTAAAGTTACTTATGAACTAAAAATTTACTAAGTTTCACAAACTTAAAAATGAAGCAAGTATTAGATCTGATGCATTTGACCAATTTTGACAGAAAATGTATGCAATTTTCTTCACAATTCACTCAACAAAACAACACAAAAAACACAACATGCATAAACATTAGATAAAAAATCTATTAGCATACCAGATATCAGATGATGGACAAAATCATGAAACTCAAACAAATTTTGGTAGAAAATACAAATCTTGCAATTTTTTAGAACTCAATCTTAAACACCAAAACAAAACTAAAATCACACTTCTTCTAATTTAATCTAAATGTGCAGGAAGACAAGCACAAGTTTAATGTAACTTAAATCTTTAAGCACGCAAATCCAAACAACACTTAAACATAAGCAGAAAACATGTAAGAAGAAAGATAGAGTTTTTCACCTAGCTAGATCCACTTCCAGGCCTAGCTCAGCTATGCTCTCCTAGGAGCTTGTTCAACAGTTGAACAAGCTCTTAGGAGTACTTTATATGGAATGAAGAGGTTCTGTTGGTGGTTCAACAGCTGAACTAGAACCTTGTGCAAAGAAATGAAAGGAGATGAAATGGGGACCTATTTTGGATAAAAAAAAGAAGCAAATTCAAGTCCTCAAGCCTCACCAAAAACTAGTTTCTAGGAAGCTTTTGAAGGGATTTTGGAACAGTGAGTATGGCTAGCCGAAATATAAGAGAAAACAAATTTTTTCTCAAAACATAGAAGAACAAAAAACAAGGTTTCAAAGTAACAAACTGAAATTAAACAAGCCTTCATAAATTTCACAAGTGCTTGATCTTTAATCAAGTACCAAACACCTATGATCAATTTGCACAAACTTGGAACCCAAAATTTTTAGCAAAGCTTGGAAAATTTTTGGTAAAAAGTAACTTGCATAAACTAAAATGAAATGGATTAAAAAGTAACTTGCACAAGATATGAAAAGGAACTCAGATTTTCGTTAACATAAAACTTTTACAAAGGAAACAAAGTTTTGCCAAAAAATTTGGAACAATTGCTATGCTTAACCTAATGCCCTTTAAAGAGGACTTATAAGAAATTCTAGAAAGCATAAAGAGCTAAAAACCCTTATACTTGATCTTTACTTTATGCCCTTGAAGAGATGCCTTGATTCTCTTGAAGATCCGTTTAAGTTTGAATAATTTTAAAGTAAAAAAGAGCCCATCTAACTACCAAGTTCTAGCTGCCAAAAGATGATCACAATAGTTGATTGTTATTCTAGAGAACACGAACTAGTTGTGGGGCATTGATATTTTCAGCCAATTTTGTTGTTTTGTTCATCCGTGACCAACCTGGGCAGGGGAGGGTCTTGTGGGGTTGTTGGGTGATGATGTGGCCATATAACCCATTTGGATGTTTGACATAATATGTAATTGGGAATCTGCACAAGTTAAAACATTACCCCTTTGGTTTGATTTGGATCAAACTAGAAAGGTGGATTAGGCTTGATGGTGAATAGTGCCATGTTTAATCCATTTTGGGAAATTTACAAGTGTTAACCGCGTGTTTAATAAACTAAATTAGTTTAAAATAAAGGTCGTGTATGGTTAGGGTTATAGGTTGGGTATAGTGGGCTTAATGGGTTAATGGATCGGGTTTGGTGGTATATGGGTTATGTACTTGGAAATTTTAGCCCCCAATCTTTGTGAAAACTTATAAATCACTTGTTCCCTTTTTGGCAAATTTATCCTTTATAACAACTTTGGTACTTTGGCATTTTTAGTCCTTGTTATTGATTTAACTTGGAATAAGAACTATATTTGTCATCTTTTGGAACTTCAAGGGCTATTCTTGTAATGTAATGAAAATTTAGGGATCACACTTATATTTTGAGAATTAAAAGGGTATAAAGTGTTATTCTTCAAAGTTGAGGGACCATTCTTGTACATATTCAATTCTTCAAGGTCTTTCTTGGAAACCAACATTCGGGTCCGTTTCTTTAGGTGCAGCTTCGTTTCCCGTGTTTGTTTTTGCTTGTTTCTTGTGATCTTTTGTCATTTTCACGATATTCGTACCTACAATCACACATTTGAACAAACAAAGGGTTTTGCATGGTTTTATGATATTTTTCGGTATTTTAAGTCCGTTTTAGGTATTGAGACCATGTATAATTAGGGTCTCATCACTCCCCCATACTAAACCATTGCCGTGCCCTCACGTAATGCTAGAATTTAGGACTGTAGCACTTCCAAGATTAATTTTTATTCGACATTTATTGAAAGGTAAACTTAACTTAACTACTACTACATGTGTCTTAGACATAGTGTATTGTTTTTATCACAAAATGGGACTTTTAGGATCATAGAATAAGAACACTTTAATGATTCATAGAAATAATTGCGTCGTCCTCGATTTTTACCCAGTTCCATGCTAAGCGTGAAACGAGATCATTGTCATTATAAGTTAGTAATGCTAACACTACTCATATGCTCTAATTACATACTTAAACTCTCTTATTCCTAAGGTATATCTTTTATATTTTATTTTTGTCTTAATGATCTCGAGGATACATTTTGACTTATGCGTGAATAGAGATTTAGGTCCAAAACTAGAGTCGGAACAGCGTAACCAAGATCATTAAATTAGTAACTTCTCTTAATTGATAACGATGACAAGAAATTAAGTCAACAAGTAAGATTCGATAAACACGGTTTACAACGTGTTAATGCAAGTGATGCCTAAAAACATTATTAGTGTTAAATAATCTTTCTTAGTTTTGATCACGACAAAGTAAAAAGACATTTATCGTCAAAGACAATCATAAGACGAATTATTTAACAAACACTATCATCAAGGTAATAATCACTTAGGTATTGCACAAACATATCTTAATCATGTTTAGTGATCATAAAAAGTTATTAGCCTTGAAACTAACATTTTGTCAAATGTGACAAAATATTTTAATAAACTTTCGTTTTAAGAAAATATTTTATTAAAATGGAAAATGTAAATTTGAATATGACATATTCCAAATGCCATAGGAGTATCCTTTGAAGGTAATACTTACCTCATATATTACTTCCCCACTAAAGGACAAAAAGGATAGGAGTCTACTACCCGCGGTTCCTTAAATAGGCATGCGGTTCTTTATCAATAAGGAACCGCAGTGACAAATAAGGAACCACAGGCAGATTACCGTTGGCCTTTGTCTCCTATAAATAGTAGATCAAATCTGCATTTTTTAAGAACCTTTTTGGTCATTCTTTCTTCCTCTTTTCTCTTTTATATATACTAATCATTAGTAAATGATCACTTAATTTGTTAAGTATGTTTACTTATGATTATCCTCTTGATCCCCTTCTTTACTTGTCCAAAGAGAAGATCACTCACACATTTGTGATGCGAGTAAAGATGAAACATAGATGAAGATCAACCTATCTTAGTTCTACTCATGTTCATCATTTTTATTTGGGTCTTGTGTAGATCCAATGTATTTGTGGATACTTGGATTAGTGTTGTGTTGATCCAATGTATTAGTAAATACTTGGATTAGTCTTGTGTAATGATGACGTATAGTCCTTAGTCGGGCTGGATAGTCCAAATCACGGGTACTACCCGTATCCATCTGGAATGGATTAATGTTTATACGATGTGCGCGCAGCCCAAGAGGCCTTGTAAGCCATTGTCGCGCATGTGGTTAATCACTTAACCAAGGTCCTCATCGCAGTGTGATAGGATCAGATAGAATATAACCTATATTATAGTTATATTCGCCTAAAGGAAAGAGATATACACTTACCTTAGTTATGAGATAAGGATCAAGCTATTTTGAGTCATTATCTTTTCCTTAGGCCGCAAGAACAGGGAGCCCAGCCTGGACTCTCTCGGGTATAAAAGAAATCCCTATGGTTCCACAAAGGTACGATATACACAATACCCTAAACACTTTTCACTCAAGTCGATTTCTTACTCTCACGCTGAAGTCTAATCGTGGGTCACAAACCCACGGTAAGCCTAACGGTGTCTGTTTAGTGCGCAGGGTCCTCAAAGCATGTTTCACTTGGTGCAAGAGCCAGAGTCCACAAGACCCCGAATTAAGCCTAATTGGGGTCAAGCTCGGTCCATCCAACTTTTATATCAACAAGTTGGCGCCATCCGTAGGACCCTACACTAAGGTTTAAAGAAATGACGAAAAGCGACGCAAACCCGCCCCCAACAAAGGGGGAATCTAAGAAGCCAACAGGTCCATACTCAAGTTTTGAACCTAATAACCCAGGTCGTGAGGGAAGGGACTACAAGTATCTTTCTCTCTACTAGTTAACTCTACCCCATAGACAGTTGGGGATGCATCGTCCTCCCGGGAGATCCCTAATCAAGGCCACAAGGACGCTCCGGACACAAGGGTTGTGATAGATCCACGAACTGAGATGGAAATTCCCCTCTCGACGAAGCAGAGTATGAGAGACTACGTCACAGAAAACTATGAGGCTTTGATCCCACTCATGAGGGAGCAGATGAGGGCGAATCGAACAAGAGATATTCAGATCAGTCTAGACTTCGATAAAGAACTTAAGGCTATGGAAGGGTCAAGACCTAACAAGGAAGCTAGACAGGAAAAGAGAAAGAAAGAAAGAACGACTGAGATCCCAACGTCTCTTTCGGATGCACCTCTCATTGAAGATGCATCGTCCTCAGACAGTTCTGAGAACCCAAAAGGAGAGGATGGTTTCATTACACCAGTCAATAACCATCAGTGCACAAGCGTGAAGGACATATTAGGGCCCGACACTTTGGGTAGACGGAGCGCCCTTGATAGATTGGGCCCCTTAGGAAAAGATTCATCTCAGGATCTGCAAGTTCAGGAAAGGAATAGGAGCACAGGAAAGGCGAGCAGAAGGGATTCCTCAGGCGAAAATTCCTCGGACTCTAACTACAACGATCGCCATCCTCGCCGTAAAAGGGTCGCTCTTTCGTCCACTAAGGATTTTGATTCTTTAGACTACGACATAAAACACTACAGGGCGCCCAAAAAACCAAGGATGCTCAGTGAAGATGAGTGGACCCTCCCATGGTGACGGGAGAAAGGAAGTGTGTTTTCAGAACGCATAACTACATTCAAAGATAACAAAAAGAGACGCATGTCGTCTAATGTCAAAACCTACGACGGTACGACGGATCCAAATGATCACTTAAAAGTTTTCGAATCTCAAGCAGGGATAGAACAATGGCCAGAGGCCACATGGTGCCACATGTTCAACTCAACGCTTATCGGGAACGCCCGGACATGGTTCGATCGCCTTCCACGAAGGAGCATTAATGGATTCGAAGAGCTAAGGAGAGCATTCAGAAGAAATTATGTGCAACAAAAGAAGTACGACAAAAGCCCTGTCTCACTTGCAAGAGTAAAACAGAGGCACAATGAAAGCCTTGAAGACTTCATGGAGCGCTTCAAATATGAATGCAACCAGATAAAAGATTTCCCTGAAATTCTTAAAATTTCTGGATTTCTTGCGGGCATCACTAACCCGGACCTAATAGAGAAATTGAATGAAAGAACCCCCTCAACGTTTAATAGGGTAATGAATAATGTCCGAGCATTTATTCAGGGCGAGACCGTAGCAGCGGATAGCAGGCAGATCACATCAGGCTATAAATACTATGACCGACCCAAGAAACAGTCATATGTGCAAAACATTAGTCGCACCCTGGAGTTCCAAGGCACAACGAAGCAAGGGCGCAATAACAACAATGGTAAGTTTACCCCGCTGCAAAAGACATCCAGGGAGATATTTTTATAAGAGGGTGTAGGCTTTCCAAAGCCTATCCCAATGATGGGACCAGCAGACAAACGGGATAACACAAAGCATTGTGAATACCATGACGATAAAGGACATGCTAATGATGAGTTCATCCAACTGAAAAGGCATATTGAGAGCCTGGTCAAAGCAGGGAAGTTAAATCACCTGATAATAGACTAGAGGAAGAGCACGGACACAAAGAAAAGTGAAGGGAAAAAACAGAAAGATAAGCCCATAACCATTTACATGGTGGAAAGGGAAAGGTCTTTTATGCAAAGGAGAACAATCGCGGAATTTTCGCGTGATGAAGAGATAACGTTCCCTATCCTTTCAGACATGGACTATAGAGTCGGGTCATTGACTATTGCCATAGCCCTCGGGGACCATGCTATAGAGGGCATGTGCGTCGACGGAGGGACAACATCGAACATATTGAACGAACATTGTTTCGCACAACTACTGTTGGCAATACAAAAGGAGCTAAAATACACCACACAAATCCTCACATGGTTTAACGGTGTGTAGGATCGTGTTTTCTAAGGATTAGGCATGTTATGATTATCTATTGAGATGGATGGAGAAGTGGAAGAACTTAGAGAGAGAAAGGTAGAGAGAGAGAGAGAGAATGAAAGAAATGGTTGATTAAGTTAAAATGTGTGTAAACACAAAGTGACCAACCCCTCCATGCTAGGAGGGGGTATATATAGCCCACCCTACATGTGGGCTATATGGGCTATATTGGATCACGGGCCCAATATCATTGGAGTGACCGATCCTTTCTAAATACGTAAAAATGTATTTTCAACAATCTCCCCCAAAGGGAGGTCACTACAAGTTACAATGTCCTAAATAGTCTATAGCTCGTGATCTATGCTAACAATGATGTGACCGAGACTTTCTTTGGAAAAACGTATTTCCAACAATCTCCCCTAAAGGGAGGTCACACCATTTTACAAAATCTTAATCATAGCATACTATGCTTGAGTCTTCGATCTTGTTCTTGTGAATATGCTGATGAGATCTTTGACTTTGGTCTTGAACATTTGTCCTTGCTTTGACCTTATCACTTGTGATATTTGCCTCCTCGTGACTTCATGTTCCACATACTTATACTTTATAAATTCTTGAAAGCTTCAGAGTTTGATACATCGGAAGACTTGACTTTTAGACTTTCTTGAATTTGTTGAAGTATTAAGTGCATACAGTATAAGCATGTGGTGACAACTTCTTCTGGATTGTACATCGCAATGCCACTTTCTTGTTACGCTGCATAAGACAGTTAGCAACAAAACATATACACGGATGAAATGGCCTTGAACATTTCATTCTAATTCGGTAGAATTTTACCTCCGGTCATTGAAGACCGTTGGACGATATAAAATATCATACTTGTGACATGTAGTTTCAATTAAGAACCTCCTTGACAAGATTTCGCGGGTACACCCGTTCTCTTTATTCGACCGTCCAAAGCTGACTGCGAACATAAAGAGTGAATCATTTGGATAATAATATCTGCATGATTTGAAGCCGTCAATTCATGTTCCTGGAACAAGTGAAATTCAATTAAGAACCGAACCATCGTTGCTTTCTAGTTGTCACGAGCTTGATTCGTATAGAATCTTGCAAGTTACCTACCAAGTGTTGTTTGAGGTTAACACTAGAAGGATTTCCACTCATCACTGTGAACACTAAGGTATCACTCTGAGTGTTCTGGCAAGATCACTAAGATATTGCGTAGAGGCCTAGAACGTGTTTAAATTCATTTAAGAATTAAACCACTGTTGCTTTCCAGTTATCACAAGTTTGATTCATAAAGAATCGCACAAGTCACCTACCATGAGCTTTTTGATATTCTCTCAAGAAGGATTTCCATCTTCATTGTAAATACTTTCGTATTACTCGGATGTTCAGGCAAGATCATGAAGATTTTGCGTAGGACTCTTAAGATCTTTCTTACTTTTCACAGTGTGTGAGGAAGCACGGAAATATGAAAGTGTGTCCTAATGAGATATTTGATGATCTCAAATGGCTCTAGACTCAATCGTGCATTTTGGACTTTTAGTGATCGGAGGCTGGAGAGGAGTGCCACCATTTCAATACCAATTTATTCGGAGTGAATAAATCAATAGATAATGTGTTGTCTCCGTGTGATTAAAACAAATATCTTTTAAGAGATATCTGAGTTAGCTGGGATGGGTTGTGCCTTGCATCACTGGGTCCATGATGTCTGTCTTCAATATCAAGAATCATTAAACAATGATCTTAATAGCATATGTATTGACCCGGTTTCTGCCTAAGTTGTAAGGAGGGCTTCTTTTTTTACACCCTTTATCTTTACAATTCTTTTTCATTCTTTAACCCCTTCAATGCTTACTAATACTAGCACCTTGTTGTGATTGTTCTAGTGCTAAATTAAGTACTTGGTCGGCATTCAGCTACGTTCACAATCTTTCTCCATCTTTCCTAAGGATTACTATTTCTAGCTATGGAATGTCCTTGGGAAGATTCCTCCGGTTCTAGAGGAATCATCGGACTCTAACCTATCCTACCATCCTTATGTTACCACAATCTTCATCGTCGTGAAATAAATAGGTTGTGGGTAAGTATAAATCACCATGAAATCCATTTTGATATCCGAATCCATTTTGCTCCCCTTAACATATGCCACGACATTCGAAAATATTTCGCACATGTCGGGATGAGCCAACACATTAAGTCAAACCAATATTGATCTCAATATTAAATCACATTTTCTCCCCCCATATTAAAAATATTAACCCAATCGATGTTTTTAATATCAACTGATTTAATAGCATTTTAAGAAAAAATTTGGGAAGAGAAATGCAAAGCCAATTATCTTCATGAATTACACAAGCTCCCCCTCAAATTAATCAGGGTGTACTTGAAACATAAATTAAATACCTTTTAAACAAAAGTGTAAGGTATTTAGCACGTGCAAAGATCATATATGATAATGTATTCACAAGATTAGCAATTTACGAGGTTGGACCTGAATGATGGAGAACATTATATGAAAGATTCACATGGTTCTTGTTCACGAATGTTGGACACCTCGTCACGTCTGAAGTTATCTCTTGGCTTAATGTGTATGATTGATATCGTTGTCTTGACACCAATATGTGAACTTGGCACTCTCGGCATCAAGGATTCTGAATGCTGGATAATTGCTCCCCCTCAATTGTTGACCCGTGTTCTATTGAAAGAGTTGTAGTCACCGTTTGAGTAGTCGCATCATCGAGTATGTAGATATCAATTGTAAATTGCTACGGTTGGTGGAGATGATAACTTCATAAAAACAGGATTTCTCTTGTTTTAACAAATAAATGCACTGACACGTACATAAATTCGTGTTAGATTGTGTTATTCCGTAAACACAATCCCTTACATGGTTATAAAGTAAACCATGCCCGAGAAAATTAGTTCCCGTTGTTGAGTCAAAGCTTTCCGGTGAAATTCTTGACTTAAGTATGAAAAACGGGTTACTATCGGAAATAATAGCAAGCCATTTTGAGCATGTTTTAAAACATTTGAACTTCTGCTCGAACTTTATTTACAACCCCGTGTCATTATTGAATGACATTTCTAGTATCGTAAATATTATCGATTCTAGAAGACGTGCTCTTTTTATCAAAACATTTTTGAACACACAATTTTGAAAGATTTAGAAAACCTTTTTGAGAAATTCTCGAAAATTGTGTTCAACGTTTTGAAAACCAATTACTTAAGCTTAAGATGTTGAATATCTTGCAAAACGAGCTCAAGTCCGAGAAGTTGTAAACTTCTCGTTGTTAAGGATAAGTTTATCATCGGCGATAAACTTTCCTTTTAACTGAAGAACGAGTCCTAAGTTGACATTTACTTAGAAGTCGTTTTCATGAGCTTGAAAAACTTTGAATGTTTTAACGTAAAGCTCATGACCGAGAAAGGTGAATTTCTCGTTATGAGGAAAAGTTCTCTTATTTAAAAGATTCACTTTCCTTTATGAGCTTAAAACTTGGAATGTTTTAATACAAGCTCATGACCGAGAAAATTTAATTTCCCGTTACGAGGATAAGCTATCTTTAAAGATAAACTTTCCTAAAATTAAGGTTCGAGTTACAGTCTGATATTTAACTGTAAGTCTTTGTGCATGAGCTTAAAAAACTTCGAATGTTTTTATTATTAACTCATGCCCGAGAAAAATTAATTTCTCGTTGTAAGGATAAGTTTATCATCGGCGATAAACTTTCCTTTTAATTGAAGAACGATTTCTAAGTTGACATTTACTTAGAAGTCGTTTTCATGAGCTTGAAAAACTTTGAATGTTTTAACGTAAAGCTCATGACCGAGAAAGATGAATTTCTGGTTAAGAAGAAAACTTCTCTTATTTAAAAGATACACTTTTCTTTATGAGCTTAAAACTTGGAATGTTTTAAGACAAGCTCATGACCGAGAAAATTTAATTTCCCGTTACGAGGATAAGCTATCTTTAAAGATAAGCTCTCCTAAAATTGAATTCCGACTTACAGTCTGATATTTACCTGTAAGTCATAGTGCATGAGCTTAAAAACTTCGAATGTTTTTATATAAGCTCATGCCCGAGAAAAATTAATTTCTCGTTGTAAGGATAAGTTTATCATTGGCGATAAACTTTCCTTTCTTTGAAGATCGGGTCATCGTCTGATATTTAACAATGAACCATATACACGAGCTTAAAACCTTTGAATGGTTTTAGGATAAGCTCGTGTCCAAGAAAACTTAATTTCTCGTTAAGAGGGTAAGTTATCGTTGCGTAGATAAACTTCCCTGTCTCTGAAGTCTGGGTCATCGTCTGTCATTTAACGAGGAGCCATTGTGCATGAGCTTAAAAACTTTGAATGTTTTTAATATAAGCTCATGCCCGAGAAAACTTAATTTCTCGTTGTTAGGATAAGTTTATCATCGGCGATAAACTTTCCTTTCTTTGAAGATCGAGTTATAGTATTTGATGTGACTATAAGTCCTTTACACGAGCTTAAAACCCTTGAATAGTTTTAAATGTAAGCTCGTGTCCGAGAAAATTTAATTTCTTGTTGTAAGGATAATTTTATCATCGGCGATAAACTTTCCTTTATTTGAAGATCGAGTTACAGACTGTAATGTGACTGTAAGTCCTTTACACGAGCTTAAAACCCTTGAATAGTTTTAAATGTAAGCTCGTGTCTGAGAAAATTTAATTTCTCGTTGTAAGGATAAGTTTATCATCGGCGATAAAATTTCCTTTATTTGAAGATCGAGTTACAGACTGTAATGTGACTGTAAGTCCTGTACACGAGCTTAAAACCTTTGAATAGTTTTAATGTAAGCCCGTGTCCGAGAAAAGTTAATTTCTCGTTTTTGAGGATAAGTTTATCATCGGCGATAAACTTTCCTTTCTTTGAGGATCGAGTTACAGTCTGTTATGTGACTGTAAATCATTATGGTAAGCTTAACCATGAATCCCCTGAGACACTTGTTTCTCCGATATCTGCTTTTTCAGCAACCAAAATCTAAGAGTGTCCTTAGTTGAACAGTATACAATGATTGGACCGCTTGGTTCTTTTGGGACATCAACTTTGGTACCTGCATTCTCATTAGGAATTTGCATGCTTTGATATGGGTTAGAGATATCTATCTTAGAAGCAAGAGGGGGTTCACAGTTTTCTTTTCTTGTGCTAGAGGTGACCTGAGGAGATGATTCACTTGTCTTAGTTGGCAAACGTTTCCTTTTATAAAAAACCTTAAGTTCAGGCTTAAGTGATGTATCATCCTTTGCAATTTCCTCCCTAGTAGTCTTAGTAGAATCAGAGACAATCCTAGTTAAACGACACTCGTTTCCTACAATACTGAAAGTTCTACCAGTGGGGCGCCACACTTTACCAATGGGTTTGATTTTAGCAATCCACTGGGATTTAAGTCTAGCACGGGAGTTCACCTCATTAAGTAATTTCTTGACACAAGATTCATGATTTGCCGTAAAGACACATTTTCTACATGTTTTACAAGTAGCATATTTAATGTCCGAGTAATTCCTAGATGATTGATCGATGCTCCTAGGAGATGACATGCTACGGTTAGCAGTGTTGGGTAATCTATAAGGCATCTGACTAGGTTTGACATTGCTATCTCTTACATGTGTCTTTTGCTTAGCATCCCTTAGACCAGATTTATGGCAAACGTCATTTGAACTAGTTCTAGACGTGGTCTTGGTATTTTTAGAGAAACTAGAGGCAATCATGTGATTAGGTCTTGCTAAAGCTGTTTTGGTCACATTGGGCCTAGTTGCTGGAGTGACTGGTCTAGAAAGATGAACCAAATAAACTTGGGAGGCAAACCACAGTCTCGAGGATTGTGATCGCTCGAATCTAAATGCAGTCGGTTGTCTAACGAACTGATTTGTAGGTGGTTTCCCCAAGATTGATGGTTTTTCAAGCTTAGTTTCCATACTAGTTCATTTGGTTTTCCTCAATTCGTTTTTCAACGCAGCTATAGCAAAGACCTTTTCCTGTACTTGAGCCTTTAAAGTCTCATTCTCTTTGAGCAATTCATCTTGGGATGCCAATTTAGATTCAAGCAACTTAATTTGTTTCAAAAGATTATCCTTTTCAGCTTTAGAATCTAGAACAGTTTGATCCAATTTTCTTTCAAGATCAACGTTTGACTTTTCAAGTTTTTCAAAATATGTTTCAAATTTGTCTGTTTTCTTAGAAAATTCTAGTTTGGCATCCTCAAGATCTTTTGATTGTTGAGCTACAATCGTTTCGAGCTCTCTAATCTTGGAATCAGAAGCAGTCAAAGAAGCAGTTATAAGACAATTATCATGGTGTTTAGCATTTTGAACACTTTCTCCCCCATTATGACTCACATCGGATGAATCAGAAGTAGTATTTCTATCACTCTTTTCCATCCCATGTTTGTCATAATTAGGTTCAGAATGCTCAATATGCGGCATTTGATCAGCATATACATCATAAACAACATTACATTATACCATGTTCGCAGGCTCTTCGTCGTAAACGGGTAAGGTATCATCAAAAGAGATCTCGTGAACATTGCCTGACGTGCCACTGGTATCATGTTGTCCTCCTGATTTCGTGCTCTTGCCATCGTTAGGCTCCAAGTTTATGACCATTTACCTCTTGCATCTGCATCATAGATTCTTTCACTCCATTATCATACGCTTGCTGAAGTCGGGATCTTTCATAAATCGAAGATGAAACCGATGTCATAAATTTCAACAGTTTATCACGGAAATCATTAACCTCGTTCTGTGTGTATTGAAAAAATGACCGGCATATCCTTGAATTGTCAGACTTGATGATTTTGAACTGGAGGAAAGGCGTGAGTTGTGTCACAAGAGCCTGATATGCAGATTCTGATGCAGAGTGATTAAAGTCTTCTTTGTGAAGTTGCTCAGCTAGGTAGTTCATGTTGAGGAACATTAAGTCGATGAATGTATAACGATCTTGACCAAAGAGTGTCACAAATTCGCTTCCTCCTTGAACCCATGCAATGGTCATAAGATGTGACTGAAGTAGTCGACATGAAGTGATGCCACTTTCTCTAACTTTGTCTTGCAAAAGATGTAATTTTTGCAAGTCTCCCTCTCGAAAAGTTGAATTCAAAGACTCCATTGAATTTTGTGGTTGTTTTCGTGATATTGCAGTTCGTGAAGAAATTTAGAAATAGAAATTCACGGAATATGACAAAACCAACGAAAAATCCATAAAAAAATTGTTAAAAATCCTCGTTTGGTGATATAACTCTTTTCTCGGCAACTTTTATCGGCTAAACGATGATAAAACAAACCCGATCACAAATCCGTAGCCACTAAAAATAAATCTCGTCACTTTGACTCGTCACTTTTGACATCAAATCCGGCCACAAAAACTTTTAACCCGTCAAATATTGTACCACTTTGATACATTAAAAATACCCGCCTCAACACAATGTACCAAATCCAAATGAATCAATTGACAAAAGATACAAAATTAACTAAACTAAAAAATGAACTTTAAAATATATAAATAAAAAAATTAACTTAACTTTTTAAAAAAATAAACTTAACTATAATTCAAATTTAAAAAATCTGATAAATGAAAAATAAAATTCTTCTTTAAATAAAATGTGTCCCACAATTGAATGGTTACAAAAAAAACGTGGCACTCTATTATTTTCGTGTCTTGTTTCCTCCGCCCACGTTTTTCTCTTTGACTCTATATCTCTCTCTCCTAAAACACAGATAACACAAACTAAACCAAATCTCTCACCTCGCCTCAAACACTCTACCTCTTGCTTTTATTCAAAACAGATCTGATCTAAACTTCATTCACAATCTACTTCAAGCTACCAATCACATAACTTCCATCTCAAATCTATCAATATAAACAACCACCATATACATCCTTAAACCATCTCATACATTCTTACAATATATCCCACAAAAGCAAATCGGTATGATTATCATTGACCGAACCATAGAAGATGAAATAGATGCGGCAACAAGATCAATAAAATGGTCTCGGGTAGGTGAAATTTAATTGTTTAAGTTAAGTTCGTTTGATTTTTTTAAAATTGAAACAAAGAATCATGTGAATATAACATAATTGTTATCATTCACTCTTTAATTTCGAAAATTAAAAAACATTTTAAACCTTCATACGAATCTGTGATGAAGTTATTTCGTGAATATAGTTCTCTTAAAAGATTTTACATGCAATAGACACGAAAGAAGAATAACGGAGATCTTGCTTATGTTTTTGTTTAGTGGTTTTCGAGTCTGGTGGCTCTGGTGTTGGAGTCTTTTCGAGAGATAGAGATCTTTAATGATTTTGATTGAGTCTAGATGATATGGGAGATCGAGATGTTTTTGATGAAATGATGGGATTTAAAAGGCTGTTTATGGAGGGGTGAGTTTTATGGGTCGAGACTTGGTGTCGAGTGGAGTTTTTCGTGTCGAGTCTTTGGGTCCTGTTGGTCGAAAATAGGTGTGGTGAGGTGTTGTTCGAGTCGAGGGAGGTTGGGTGAGTCAAGGGTGTGATTCGTGACAAGTCTAAGTCTATTTTGTGGCCAAAAATGGGTCGAGAATCAGATTAAAAAATTGAGAAACTTTTGGTTATATCGCAATATTTGAAAACAGTCATCACAATATCTTATACTTACTCCATCGGAATATCCATCGCAATCTCAACAACACTCTTCCATCGCAATACCATCGCAATGTTTAAGAACACTTCCATCGCAATATGTCAAACTATTTTTCCATCGGAATGTAGCCAAAAATATTTTGGCAGAGTTTCGTCTCAATGTCCTTTAAACCCGTCGGAATCCATGATCGGAAAGTACGATCAGAATCCACGTCGGAATAAGGGTATCAGAATAGTTTGATCGCAAAGTAGAACCTTATGGTTATTGCGATCGAAGTACAAACCTGGTGACGTTACGATCGGAATACGGATCGGAATAAGGGAACCTTCTATCGGAATGTATTCAAAAAATTATGCATGCATCGGAATAACCAAAACATAATGGATAAAAAAGAAAAAAGGAATATAAAAACTTAAAACATTTTCCGACTAATAAACTTGGATACAAGGACAAGACCGAAAATTAAAAACTAATACTTTATATACAAAAAAATTTGTGATCCGTGACCAAAAAAAATAAAAAATAAGATGAACTTTAAAAGAAAGAAAGAAAATAAAATTAAACTTTACCAAAACAATAGATTAAAACGTGCCAATCCGAAGAATCAACCAAGCTCTTGATACCAATTGTAGGATCGTGTTTTCTAAGGATTAGGCATGTTATGATTATCTATTGAGATGGATGGAGAAATGAAAGAACTTAGAGAGAGAAAGGTAGAGAGAGAGAGAGAATGAAAGAAATGGTTGATTAAGTTGAAATGTGTGTAAACACAAAATGACCAACCCCTCCTAACATGCTAGGAGGGAGTATATATAGCCCACCCTACATGTGGGCTATATGGGCTATATTGGATCACGAGCCCAATATCATTGGAGTGACCGATCCTTTCTAAATACGTAAAAACGTATTTCCAACAATCTCCCCCAAAGGGATATTCCGATCGCAAGTAAAAACGTATTGGAATATTCGATCGCAAGTAGAAACCCATGGTTTATGCCATCGCAATATTCCGATCTGAATGTTACCATCTCAATATCTGAAAACCTTATCCATAAGTTGTATTTTTTTTTTGTTTTTCCAGAATGTAGCTTTTTCTTCATCTGATATTCATCTTTATCTTCAAGAAAAAAAAAAGAATAGTACTTTTAAACCTAATAGCAGATCTCAAAATAAGATGAAACCAGAAAGATTAGACATCAGACGTGGACTTATGACCAGATCTAATATAGCTACAAACTTTTGACCAGAAAACTGTTTGACAGACAACAAAACTGTGACAAGAGACCAGTTGTGATAAGACCAGCTAGTGATATTCAGACCATTGGGACAAAAAAACTGTAACAAGAGACTAGTTGTGATAAGACCGGATTGTGACAAAAGAAAACTGTGACAAAAACGTGACCAAATTTTTTACTGTTTGGACAGCAAACAAGAACGTAGTAACAAAAAAGTTAGAACAGATTCGAGACCAAAAAAAAATTTTAGACCACCATATCGAAACCAAAAATACGATCCAAAGATTGAACCGAGGCTCTGATGCCAATGGTGGATTTGGTTTTTAGTAATCGGGTGGTCTAGGTGGGTGGTGGAATATGGTGGAAGCCATGGTTGAGAGAGAGAAGAGAGGTTGTGTGTGTGAAAATAGAAAATGTATTAAAAGTGAAAAGAAACACAAGCAACACCCCTCCTTGGAAGCCTTGGAGGGGTATATATAGTCACACACGACACTTAAACTATACAGAGTTTCCTAGTCTAGTCAATGCGTGTGTGACTATGATAACTAATGGGAATTCTTAAATGTCGTCACATAAAGTGAATTTCCATCACGGTGATAAGTCCCGACCACTGGGACACCTCTACACACGAGTAACTATTGGAGGCGCAGGTCACTCGACAACGGTGTGGATGGATTTCATGGTTGTGCGATCTCAATCATCGTACAATGGGATAATTGGGCAGCCAGCACTAAAAACACTGGAGTAGTACCTTCCACGGTACATGGTATGTTCAAATTCCTAGTGCAGGACGGGGTGATCACCATCCGCAACATAGATTCGCTTGTAGGGGGTAGCAGCACTTCAAGCCACAGCGCAAAAAGGAAGGACGCAGATACGAGTTAGCGCAACACGGAATCCAGCTCACTAAATATGTATCTTGAAAGATTCCCATGCTAAAAGCATATTTGTGCGCAAGGGCTCACCGTCGGGGCTCCCATGGGTCCTCGTTGAGAGAGAGAAGAGAGGTTGTGTGTGTGAAAATAGAAAATGTATTAAAAGTGAAACGAAACACAAGCAACACCCCTCCTTGGAAGCCTTGGAGGGGTTTATATAGTCACACACGACACTTAAACTATACAGAGTTTCCTAGTCTAGTCAATGCGTGTGTGACTATGATGACTATGATAACCAATAGATTCGCTTGAAGGGGGTAGCAGCACTTCAAGCCACAGCGCAAAAAGGAAGGACGCAGATACGAGTTAGCGCAACACGGAATCCAGCTCACTAAATATGTATCTCGAAAGATTCCCATGCTAAAAGCATATTTGTGCGCAAGGGCTCGCCGTCGGGGCTCCCATGGGTCCTCTTTGCGACAGGCTTCGCAGGAGAGGGAGGACCAGATGCAGGCTTTATCATCACAAGTCAGGGCGATATAACAATTACCTACGCACTGTTGTTCGACTTCCCCACAACTAGCATGGAAGCAAATTATGAAGCCCTCATAGCCGGTCTAATATTGGCGTTTAATGTAGAAATTTTGTGCAATTATCGATTTCTCCTCGACTCACTCGAATTGATATCAAATTTAAACGTGGATTAATTGTTCTTGGTGAATAAAACTTTGTTTGGTATTTTGAAACTAAAAACTATTAAAAACTATTTAATCTAATTAAAAAGGAAATATTTAATTAAAACTACTTTTTTTTCTATTTTAAACATAACTATTAAAAATCATAAACTAATTTAAACAAAAACTTATTTTGAAACTAAATTAAAACTACTTAAACTAATTTAAAAACTAAATTGAATTTAAACAAAATTTAAAACTAATTTCATATGAAACTAAATTATTTAACAATAAAAAAACTAATTTATAAACACAATTTTAAATTTCTAAAAGTAATAAAATATTTATTATGTTTATTTTTATTTTTTTTTATTTTTTAAACTTTATAAAAGTAAATAATTAAAAACTTTTAATTAACACTAACCTAAACTTGTATTTAAACTATTTAATTAACTGACAGCTACTAATAAAAAACTATATTAATAAAGAGAGCTGAAGTTATAACAGAATAAGTAACTAGAATAGATGGTAAACGCGTAGGGCTAATGAACTAGAGGTCACAGGATCGAGTCTCGTTGGAGACAAAATTTTTGTTTATTTTTTTTGGGAATTGATAGAAATCAGTTAATGAACAATCAGAATAAATGATTCTTATAGCTTAAGCAGATCAGCAAAATAACAATATAAGCAACCAATACAACAGAATAACAATGATAAGCCAAACTAAGCAGAATCAAATAAGCAAATAGCTAAACAAGAATATAAGCAAATCAAAAATCAAATAAGCATTTAAAACCTAATAAGCAAATAGACTTAAATACAAAAAAAAGCTAAACAAAGTTCTAATAAGCACATATAAACTGATAATAAGCAAATACAATAAGCAAAGCTAACTGAATTCAACGCAATCAAAATAAGCTACTAAGACCTAAACAATTAATAAGCAAGCAAATATAAACCAATTTCCTTAAAACAAATTAAGCAAACTAACACTCAAAGCTAGCAGACCTAATGTCAAATAATCAGTATCCAATCCAGCAGACTTAAACAATAATCAAACCTAAAGCAGAAAAATTAACTCAGATAGAAACTCAAATAAATCAACCACTAGCATATTCAAATTAAACTAATCATAAAACCGCATCAACTAAGCAAATCTTATTAATCCGAAACTTAAAAAAATAAACTAATTAATCTATAACTGATAAAGATAAGGAACTAAAACCTGGTGACGAATTCGTTCAGCAGTAGATCGGCGCTGAGCCGTCTATGAACTAGGTCGAGACCACCATTAAACATAAACACCACTCGCCAAATCATCACCATGGAACCATAAAAATCTACTCGAACTAGATTTATTAAAAACTTCCTAGTGTGGGAGTTTCTTCTAATATTTATTTTAAATTATCTAAACAAGCTATTAATTAACTTTGCTTAATTAATATTTAAATTATTATGACTAAAATAGTTTAAAATAAATTGCAATAATTAGAACTTTAACAAAAATAAATAGACACGAATTTAATAAAACTTAAATAACTTTTCATTAATATTAAATGATGATTACAATACTGAAAAAAATAAATTACAATTAATCTAAACTATTTTTTGCATAATAAAATTAAAATAAAAATTGGCACACCAACATTAGATAATGAGGGGGTTTTTATAAGGAAACCCTAAAAACCTGTAGGTGAAGCTTGGTGAGTAAGGAAGATGATCTTGACCATCCATTCCATCTTTTCTTTCTCTTTCTCTTGATCTACAGCTGGAAATACTCTTGGGGTCACATGGATTGCCAGCATGGCGATTTTGTGCTAGTTGTGTTACTTCAAGTCTGATGTGTCTTCATTTAATTGGAGAAGATTTGGTGGTGAGGTGTTACAACCAATCAGGATCTAGGGAAAGGGTCACGTAGATGAGGACCACCATCTTCTTGCTTCCGATAAACTTGGGGATTTAATTCCCCAACGTGTGAATCACACGCTTCAAGCAAAAGCCCCAAAATATATGATGTAAATTTGTGATTAGGGTTTTGGGTAACAGTAAAAATGAAGGTTGCGTTGTGTTGGGAGAGAAGGAGTTATTGTTTGTAACGAAAAGATAGTATGTGTGTGGGTAAATGTGTGAGTGGGGTAAGTAAATAAAACGGTTGGTGTGAGTCGACCAAATATTTTGACCTAACAAAGTTTAACAACATTGTTTCCTCCGTTTTGGGCCCTTGACCCAATCTTTGACTGAAATGTTTTAAATTTCGTTCCACACTTATATTTTATTTGGGCTTTTGGCCCAAGTTGCAAAATGTATACTCCATCTGTCTAGTATAACATGTAATTGGGCCTTGCATGGGCTTATTACCCCAATATGAATATCACTTGCTGCCTTATTGGGATTTTGGGCCCAATACCCAAATGTGGGACCCACTTGGCCCAAAATCTCCATAAACGATTAAATCCGCTAAAATCGAACTTGAAATTGGCTTTGTTGATCTTTTCTTTAAACTCGTGCGGTTTTTTTCGGTTTTCGTGATCTTTGGTTCACTTTTGGTTCCTTGACTTTGACTTAGTCTCTTTCTTGGACTTTTCTTCAACAATTGACCGTGAAACCCCGTGTTTTCTTTCCTTTTTATCTTTTGTACCTATTTAACACAAAAACACAAAACCACGCGTAATTCTGACTTTTACGATACTAGACACATGATTAGGTCTTGTTTTTCCTTGATTTTAGTTGCAAAAGGATAAGTGTTTACACACTTATTAGCGCTCATAATGGCCGTGAAAAGCCTAGTGGCCTACACATACAACCCTCTGGTGGTGAGCAGGGTCACCAGGTCATGCGAGCCATGAGGACGTATACTAATCCAATACACGGAAAAGGTGACGGACATAACCAGGCAGTTCGCGGAGTTTGCTATGCGAAAAGTTTCAGAAGAACATGACGAAATCTCAGCTGACATGGAACAGTTATCAATCTTGAACATGGACAAACCTCCTAGTCACGTGCTAGTTGATTTTATCTTACACAAAAACATAAACGTGAATCCTGAGGCGCAAAAATAGATGACGCCTATTCAAGAGTTCCTGACACATAATACATTACCAAGCAATGGAAGGAAAGCTAGGCAATTGCAAGTGAGAGCTAGGCGCTTCAAGGTCATCAGGGGAACACTGTACAGACAATCAAGTAATGGACGAACACTGCAATGTCTAGCGACAGAGCAAGCATGGGCGGTCATGGAAACCGCACATACAAGGGTGTGCCCATGTTGTCCAATAGCTGTGGTTGATGAGATTACCCGCTCAGGGTATTTTTGGCCATTCATGCATAAGGATGTTCGTAAAAGGGTGGCGCGGTGTCTGTGATGTCAGGCAAACTCGGGTCGTAGGAAGACTCCTACCATGATCACTAATCCACCATCAAAAGGCACGGGGGGAAATGGAATCCTCTCGAGACTCGGACACACTATTGGTTATTTGACCACATGGATAAGGAACATGGCGCGAAGGGTTGCGGCGATACTCCCATCTCAAGGTAACCGCTGGCAGCAATGCGAAGGAGCCATTGTTCCTTCAGCCAGGATAATTGCTCGCGTTATACGACAACATGATCATGGGAATCGACTATCGGCAACGCGAAGCAAGCAGCGTCGTGGTAAAGGAAACAACGGACTCTCAATTGCCAGGGTGAACGCGGATAGCTATGCGAAGTACGTAGCCAGTCTCGTGAAAAGTGACTTAAGAGACAGCCAGGATTTTGGACGATATTCTCCCTAAGATGTCGCATCATTAGCATGGATCATTCACTTGGCTATTGAAAGCCCCCAATAAAGATTCATGTATTTTTTTCTTTTTTCAATTGTTTTAGGATGTCTCCTTTCATGTTATTTGTTTCAGCATTTGCAAAAGTGTGAATCAAACACTGTGGTTCTTAGCTAGTTCCGCAATTTAAAATATTTCTTTTTTATCTTTTATGCATAAGAGTATTTTTTTCTTTTGAAATACACAACTTTGGCCCGCCGGTATACTTGTACAATTAAACGTTTCCAGGTGAAATAAGAGGAGTAAGTTTCCCTACTAATTAAACTTGTCATGTAAGAGGGATGCACCCCCAGTGGCGCCGGATCAGGTATCCTTTGTTAGGAAGCTTACCACAAGACGTTGTAGTAAGTGTAGCATTCCTCATATTTTATGACGGATATGCACAAGATATAGTGTGCACGCCTAACAAACATGTCATTATCTATGGCATCGCTTATGGTAGTAGTGGCAGGTCCATACGTAATGAACTTTCAGCTCACCCATAAGTTCAGAGTCACACTCCAATGAGTGTACTCATAAACAGGTGCTCTCTCTCACAATCTCAGGCGTGGGTGCAGAAACCTGGGCATATATATAAACATGAACATAGTGCAGGACGCTATGTGCTTCAAAAATACACAGGTCACTATAAACATTATACAAGTTCTTAGTTTACAAATTAATGTACATAGTTACTACATAGCGTGTAGTTAAGAAGAGTGCCTTCTATAGAAGCTCACTAACTGACAGCGACCTCTTTAACTTGCGATGTGATGGGTTTAGGGACGCACGGTGTTGTACCCACACCTCCTTCATATTCTGCAGCACGCGCGTTTGATATACATAGATGGCGGGCAGACATACCGGTACACAATTAGATCGGCTAGGATGCGCCAAAGCGAGACCGATGACGACACCTTTTGTTGAAATCCGGTTCTTTTTTTCAACACGTCTCACATGCTGCTTCAACTTGTCTTCCAACGAAATCATTATCGGCACACCAGCAATATGGACAGGAACTTGTAGTTGGGAGATATTTGGCTCAGCCATGGCATGTTGATCCTCTTTCGATTTTTCTATGGAGTGAATCGCTAGAGTAAGGCCTGCCATGATCACGTTTATGCGCTGATCTTGATCTTTTTCAATGACATCTATGATAGGAAGAGGAAGGCCTTCTAATATGTGGAAAGCGGAGTCAAAGATCTCTTGTGCGTACCTAGAATAGATTTCGCTACCCTACAAAGGTCCTGTCAATAAATCGTCTTTTAAAGCGCGTTCCATGGCGAGGCTTTGTCCTAGTGGCTGCGCAGCATCAAAAATGTCCTTGATCGCATTCTTGAGGTTGGTTCGCTCCACGACACCCTTGGAAACTAGTGGCAGACCATGCCTTATTAACCATTGGTTCTCAGCACGCACTGCTCTGAGGTGCGGATAAAACTCCTCATCAAAATCTGTACTCATATACTTCAGAGCTTCTGCTTTATTGGCCATGTCTTTGTGACAGTTGGCAACAAAGTTGTCACAATTTGAATTAAGGGGACTCATACCCTCCTCCAGCTTAGCCATGGCCCAACGGTTTTCATCCTCATGCCTCACGCGGAGGCGGCGCTCTTGACTCATGGACTCAGATAGCGATGCCTTCTCATCCTCTAGGTATTGGATGGATCCACCATTTATACTCGACACAACGCGCAAATGTGCGAGTTCAACCTTAGCACATACAAGCTCATGGTCATTTTTGCTTTGTCGCTTGTTTGATTTTCATGTCCACTTGTGTCAGGCACTCAGACAGATGTGACATCTTCTTTTTTATATGCGAGGCTAATGTTACTTCCTGTGACATGACTGTGTCCAACTCACTCATTAACATTTCGTCGGACAGATTGCTCAGGAGTTGGGTGCGCCCGGGGGGAGTAATATTTTGGTGAAATCTGCACATTCGGTCACATTACCCAGTGCGCATGAGCGTGGGCACTTCCAGGGAGGAAGGAATCTTGTGGATTTCAAGGAGCTGGCATCAATCTTGGTCGTTGCAATATATGGGCTGCAAGGTTAACATCCTACAAATGTTAGAAAGGGGCTCCTTTGTTCAACGGACTATAAGGAGCGGAATTAGGATGTACCTTGATACATGTGTATTTTCGCGCGGCCTGGTAAGCATGCCCTACGAAGTATTATCGGTGCGCGCTATGAACGCTTCTGAAGGACCAGCGCGCGAGCTGTCCTCAGGATCCACTTCTTCTGACGACGACTCCATTATGCACGGAACACTCTGAATAGGAGTGGCATTTAGTGCGACTGTCCTCTTTGTACCTCTGCTGGTCGTTGGGGAGGGATACTCCATCTCTACGGTGCGTTGACCTACACGCAATCCATTAGTTAACTCGAACAATGTGAAGGGTCTAGCGTTAATGGTCGTGGCACAGGGATGCTCGCGCTTCACAACCTGCGTGTATGTTAGCTCTTCAAAGTACACGGGGTATTTGAGTACATAAGCATACATTATATGAATTTTAAGTCTTTATCGAATGGGATTTCTTACGATGATCAAAGTCATCAAAATATTGGGGGAGGTGGTTTGTAGGAAGAGTTGACGTATGACTCAGCCCCAATGCATATAGTAGCGCCTTTGGATATTCTTGCATAGGTATCCGATCAGTGTTAATTGTCTGCGCATCTGCTTCATTATATGTACCAGAGATAGGGCGGTCATCTTTCATCATTGTGTCGGGGGTGATGAAGTCGTAGTCGAACGGGAATACAACCTTATCCACCTAGAAAAATTTGTCAGTCCATTTTTTTAGAGATTCTACCTTCACCTTACAACATTGTAATTGGCCGGGGCGTTTGGCAAAGGATATCCACCCGTTTATCCAGGAGGGTCGATAGAAGACGCGAAACAGATTTATGGTTGGGTCAATATTCTTTAGTATGCAGTTTATCTTGAAATTTGAGATCTTCGCCGCACCAATACAGTGCAGCTGTGAGAGGTGTATGTTGTAGTAGCTAAGCACGTCAGTTAGAAAACGGCTTAGAGGTATGCGGTTGTTGGAAAACTCGAAGAACCTGGTATATACCCTAATTTTTCCAGCAGGGAAGCTTCCTATGTGTGCTTGTGGATCTGGCACGGTCGGATGGAGATCTGTGGGTATATGATACTTGGTAACAAAACTGGACAGTTCTTGTTCTGCTATACGGGACGTTACATCAAATAGTTAGACCACCATTTTTTCTCTTACTTCAGTTGGGTACGAAGGGGAACTGTTTTCTACTATGATGCTTAGTTCTTGCTGTTTTCAACAATGGTGGAAGGGTTTTTTGAAATGAAAGGGAAGGAGATTGAAGGTCTGTCACACTGCATTTATATACACTCTCGATGTACGGGATCTTGTGACGTGTGTCCAATGGATGGCTTCATCCTACGGTGTTGGTTAGTTGGCCCTTCTGACGTGGTTTATGCCTTTCTTGGTTCCTAAAGTAAGGTGGTCCTAGTGGAGTCTAACGTGGATGCATGTTTAAAACTCATTGCATGCACGTTGTACATGAAATTTCTTTTTATGGGAGGTCTGTGAGGGCCCTTAGAGATTCATAGTCTAGTAGTCGCGGTTAGCACCTGACCACTAGACTGGGGGACATGATGACGTATAGTCCCTAGTCGGGCTGGATATTCCGACTCACGGGTACTACCCGTATCTTTCTGGAATGGATTAATGTTTATACGATTTACGCACAGCCCAGGAGGCCTGGTAAGCCGCTGTCATGCATGTGGTTAATCACTTAACCAAGGTCCTCGTCGCAGTGCGACAAGATCAGACAGAATATAACCTATATTATAGTTATATTTGCCTAAAGGAAAGAAATATACACTTACCTTAGTTATGCGATAAGGATCAAGCTATTTTGAGTCATTATCTCTTCCTTAGGCCACAAGAACAGGGAGCCCAGCCTGGACTCTCTCGGGTATAAAAGGAACCCCTATGGTTCCACAAAGGTACGATATACACAATACCCTAAACACTATTCACTCAAAACGATTACTTACTCTCACGCTGGAGTCTAATCGTAGGTCACAAACCCACGGTAAGCCTAATGGCGTCTGTTTAGTGCGCAGGGTCCTCAAAGTAAGTTTCCCTTGGTGCAAGAGTCGGAGTTCACAAGACCCCGAATTAAGCCTATTTCGGGTCAAGCTCGATCCATCCAACTTTTGTATCAACATGTAAATCCATTGTATATGTGTATACTTGGATTTGTCTTTTGTGGATCCAAGTTACATGTGTATACTTGGATATGTTTTATTGAGTTGTAAGTTTTTTCTGTAAGTTCTCACTAAACTATAAAGTAATGTGTGTATGTGTCTTGTGAGTTCTCACTTATCTTCAAAGTGAAGAGTTGTGAAGATTGGTTCTAGCTTTGGATTAGAACTCGACATCTAGCTTTGTGTCGGAAAAGAAGATGGGCGACGAAGATTGGTTCTAGCTTTCGATTAGAACTCGACATCTAGCTTTGTGTCGGAAAATGGTGAAGTAGGTGACGTGTGTAGATTGGTCCTAGCTAAGATTAGATCTCGACATTTAGCTTAGTGTCAGAAAAATAATGTAAGCGACGTTATAAGGTTTTCTCCGCCAAGAAGGGAGCTTGTGGATATAGTAAAAATCTCGAGTAATGTCTACTCGAGGAGTGGAGTAGGAACGAGGATAGAGTTTCGTTGTCGAACCACTATAAATCCTGGTGTCGTTCTTTAGGTTGCTTCTTTCCTTACTCTTTACTTATATTTACATTCTTGCATTGAATTCAATTGTCACTTATCATTGTTAATGCACTTAGAATTGAACCTAACCACTATGAAACTAGCTTTCAAGTAAAAGGTTGTTTTGACACAAACCTAATTGAAAGAATTTTAATTAAGACATTAACCGGAGATAAACTATTCAACCCCCCCCCTTCTAGTTTCTACAATTGGTATCAGAGCGATGGTTACTCAAGGTCTTTGAAGTATATTATGCTTTAAAACTTGGATTGATCCATTGTCTCCTCAAAGTAGAAGGATTCGTTGTACTAAAGTTTCTCTTTGGTCAAAACTAGTTTTCATTGAAAATAGGCCTTTTAATTGATAATTATGCGTCATATCTTGTTTAGTAGCTTATATACATTTTAGATTTACTCTTGAAATCTATCTACTAGTTTGCATCTTTCTTTGTGTAGGTACTCATGAAGACTAATCATTAATTTAATTGTGGATTGAGTTACTTGCACTCGTAGAAGACTCATCTCCTTTGATTTTAAACATCTTAGGATGATGACATCAAGACTTGTGTTAGTGATA
Source organism: Glebionis coronaria (assembly GCA_025667525.1). Lineage (NCBI taxonomy): Eukaryota > Viridiplantae > Streptophyta > Magnoliopsida > Asterales > Asteraceae > Glebionis > Glebionis coronaria. Next base: position 71,793,474 of record CM046874.1, read on the forward strand.
TTAGTACTTTAAGACTAAGTATTCACTTTGGTCAAGGTTGGGTGTTGCATTGGTCCTTAGAAGACTTGAGATGCAATTTGCGGCTAAGGTACATTTTCGTCCTTCCACACGCCCTATTGATCATTCTCTTGATCATTAGTTGACTATTTGCTTGTTCTTGGCATCTTTTCCTTGACATTTGTTTGTGGCATGTGATTCTATTCTTGTACCCTCTCAAACCTTCATTGCTTGGATACTTGACTCACTTAAGGGTTGTATAGTGAGTTAGTAGTAGCTTAAAGTATCAAGCATGATTCATATGGTTTGTAACTTATACGGCTAGTAGGCCCTATATAATGTGTATTATGTGCAATTGAGCTCATCTCTAGGATGATTGATTAATCCCTTGAGATACCAAACTACATCATATATTGTAGCTAGGATATTACACATTTGGAATTGAAATATTTCAAGGATATCGTTATTGCAATCCCTAGCATTAATTTTTGTCCGATCATGTGGGAGAGAAAGTGAATCTATATCTTCCTCATATTTTGAAATAGTTTAAGACTTGTATTTAAAGTGATCATACTCTATTTTAACAAAATGGCTTGGTATGGTTCATTACCAAACCCATTTAGAAATACGCCAGAAAGGCACGTCTTAAACCACTATATATGACACAAGCTCTTTCTTTCTACTACTTGAAGATTGTCACTCATCTCTTGAGCATTGAACTTAGCCTTGATTCACTCCTCTTGGTTTCTATCTTCCTTGTTTCTTTCTTACGAGTAGTCATTTTTCCGTATCGGTCTTATTCGGTCTTTTTCTGTCTCTATTTAACTCATAATCATTCATTAAGGCATTATTACCTAGTATTGAAGTGATCCAATGATTTCCAAAAGGCTTGATATATATTTTAAGTATTTTAGAAAAAATTGGTTTTGAAAATTTCATTGATTTTCTTGGTTTAAAACTGCCTTCTGTGGGCGGTTCCTTATTTGTCACGGTTCAAACCGGCAGTTCCTTATCGATAACGAACCGCCGTCCACTAAGTGACTACAATATTCTAGTTTTAATTAAAAATCCTTTTTTTCAAAAAAAACCCGCACCCTTTCTTCTTCATAGGCGACGGGTTCCCAACCAAACCCACCATTGTTAATTTTTAAAAGCTTTTATCACGCAAAATTAATTGATTCCAAGACTTGGGTTTCACTCATCCTTCTTCCAACATCAATTAATTGTAAGTATATTCATTCAATTTCAGTCAATTTGTTATATGGTTCTTATTTTCATAATTGGGGATTTATAAAATTAAAATCTAATTGAAACCTAATTAGGAATATGGGTTGACATAGTTGTAATGCTATGATTCCTTTGGTTTGAATTGTTGGGAATATAAGTTTGTTATATTCTCTGTATCATAGATTTAAACACAAATTAAGCTTTTAGATAGTCACTTGCCTGTGCCTAGGAGGCAGGCAAGTATCGCAAGACTCACAGAGATCCAAGTCTCTGTGAGCAACCTCAGAGGAGTCCATGTCAGAGACATTGTCAAGGAAGTCGAAGATTACTTGAAGACATACTCATTGGCTGGATGGATAACAGCCAAGATGTATCAGGGACTCTGAGGGGTTGAGGGTTAACAGGGGTGGCAATAACCTGTTAACACTCAGTACACTTTGGTCATGCCATTTGTGTGTACGAGACAATGAAGAAAAGGGAAACTATGTCAAGATCTGTTTCCCTAAAGCATTGTGGCAGACTACCAAGAATAGAAGAGCATCTTGTGACAGATGTCTGAAAAGTGAATGTCTTGAGTAGTCACCATCAACTAGTAATTAGGTCAACCTCGTATCACTATAAATAGGATGTGTAGCCAAGCATTAATGTTTAACACTTTGAGAGTATTCACACATTAATGCTTAGAACTTATTGAATCAAACAGCTATGACTGTATTCATAAGTTAGGTTATTTAGTTGTTCAAAGTGTGCACAACACATTGTCATCAAACGGTGTTATCCATAACACTTGTAATTCTTTATTATACAATAATAAGTATTACGTTTGAAAAGTATTTACTTGTGTTGATTAGTTGAGTTTAGTGTTTCTAGCATTGATTAGGGACTTTCAATTGGTATCAGAGTGGTGTTTGATATTAAAACCTTCAAGAAACATCGTTCTAAGTTTTATAATCAAGATCCACCATGCCGGAAACAACCAATCCACCACCATCATTTTCTGGGAACAACAACAACAATGCACCACCAACTTCACCTAGAATCACTCCTCCACCTCCTAATGAAGATGATCTACCTCAACTTCTTGACTCAAGAGGCGGATCACATGTCACCAGCGTACCAATCTTTAATGAAGAAGATTTTGCTAGTTGGAAGAGTCAATTCTTTGTGTATATCGATGGACTTGAACCATTTCTTCTAGAAATTCTAGAAAATGGTCCATATGTTCCCATGGCGCTTACCTCTACTGATGATAACCCTCTTCCCAAACCTCTCAAACAATGGACTCCAGCTGATAGGAAATTGGCAAACCAAGATAAACGTCTCAAAAGCATCATCATATCCTGTCTTCCCAAATACATCATGAAGTCTATCATTCAGTGTCACACATCCAAACAAATGTGGACAGACCTTATCCTTGGTCATGAAGGACCATCTGAAACCAGAGAAACCAAGATTCAGGCACTCAGACTTCAGTCTAATGCTTTCAAGGCACTTGAAGGTAAAAAAGGTTCAATAAACATATACAAGGCTGAAGATTATTCTCAATGACCTTGCTATGAATGATGTCACCATTGGTAAAGCTGAGATTAATGCCACATTTGTCAACAGCCTTCCAAGAAAATGGTTGAGTATGAATCAGACTCAGAGAGCCAATAACTCAATCAAGAATGACACCTTAGCTTAGCTTTATGGAAAGTATAATTATGAAGAAGGGCTGATTGATACTATATACAAATCAGAGACAGAAAGATTTGTAGTTCAAGGAGCAACTTCCAAAGCCTTGATCTCTACCCCACCCCCTCATGACAGCGACTCTAATGTTGAAGAAGACACACGCAGCAGCCAAGAGTTCTTGACAGACCTTAATGCTGAATTTCATGAAAGAGCCTTGCTAGCCAATCAAAGAAGATTCTACAAAAGATCAGGGAGAATAGGATCAGCTAGCAAACAAACTGACAGATCAAAAGAAACTTGCTTTGCCTGTGGAAAACTTGGACACTTCCAAAAAGACTATCCTTCCACCAAGACATCCTCACCTTCCTATCCATCATCTTCCACCAAACCTTACAAGTTCAAATCACAACACAACAATTCAACTCATCAGACAATGAGAAGAAGGATTACAAGAACAAGTATAAGGCGCTTAAAGCTGAGTTAGAACAGATGAATTTAAAGCTTGAAGCTCTGTCTAAGAAGAAAGGAGGTTATAAAAAGACAGAGAAAGGGTTGGTAGCTGACAGCGGGCGAGAAGACCTCCGTTGGAGACGGGGCGGGTTTCTCTATTTCACGAAGATGTCATTTTCAAGATAGGATTTTTGGTTGTAAATCAATGTGAGTAGCCCGACTTTCCCCACTTTCAGCTATCCTTTTCCTGCCTCTGATTATGTAAACCCTGCTCTTACACCCGCTGATGTTCTCTCTAAGTCTCCTTTGAAGATCAAGTATTTTTCCCCTATGTGGCGTGTCCTCTTCACTCACATAGTCAAATCCCTAGGAGGAATGCATGGATCCCAAGATCATATGTCCTTCAACCACCAATCTATTGCTGATGAGCTGATCTGGGGCACAGACGTTGATGTAGGAAGTCTTCTATTCTCCAACCTAGTAGAACAACTGAAGGGACGAAACCAGGTCAGGGAGAAAAACATATTTTACGTTCGCTTTCTATCTCTCATCTTCGAAAGCCTGTTGGGTGACAGCTATCACAACTCTGCACTCACTTCTTTGAAGCCCTATCGCATCACTGGTGCCATTTACAAGGAGATTGGAGCTGAAGATGTCCCTGTCACCTCTCACATGCTAAACATAGCAAACAAACAACCCTTTGTTGAGAAGTCCTTGCTCCCTTCATCTGATAAGGTGAATACCTCTGGTGTGTCTGGCAAGTCTACGTCTTTGACCTCTGGGCAGCACACCACGACGTACAAGGCAACAACTGGTCAACAACCAAAGAAGAAGAAAAACCCATCTTCTTCCCACACCAAAACTGTTGCAAAGGCCAGGGGAAAGAAGAATGTGAACCTCGTAACCTCCTTTGTTCCAGAAACTCCTGTGGAATCAGAGACTTCAGTTGACCAACAACAAGGGTCTAGTGTCTCGATGTCAGCAGAGAGAACAGGGAACCAGCCGAATTCTGTTGATATCACACAGGTAATCAGTGTTAATTTTTAGAGGTCCACAAGCAGCCACTCTCAAATGTCTGTAGGTGAGAGTGGTGAAGTTAGGGTAATCCTTGACCCATAGAAGTCATTGTATGCACTTAGAACTCTTTAAGACTTCTGTACACCCTGTCTATGCACCAGGGAATGATTCATTTGTGTTTATAGAGCACCCCGATGACCCTGCACCCTCTAGACAGTATTTAGGAAAACAAAAACTTGAATACATATATGTCTCGACCTTGACCAGCTGTACCTCACACAGCCTCTTGGTTCCCTCAGAAAAAGAATCCCAAAAGTTTTACTTTTAGGGGAGCTGAATAATCATTATCAGCTCTTCTAGGGACAACGTAATAAGACGATCTTAACCTATATCTTTTTCACCCTTAAAAGAATCCCAAAGGATTTATCCTTTCAGGAGGAGCTGAATCATCACCCTCAGCTTTCCTAGGGGCAGCGTAACAGGCGATCTTTTCCCACATATGTTTCATCCTTAAAAGAGTCCCAAAGGTTTCTTAACCTTTTGGGGGGGGGGGGGGGCTGAATATTCACCCTCAGCCTTCCTAGGGGCAGCAAATGGCGATCCTTAACAACATATGTTTCACAATCAAAAGAGTCCCAAAGGTTTTAACCTTTTTTTTTGGGGGGGGGGGGGGGGGGGCTGAATAATCACACTCAGCTTTCCTAGGGGCAGCGAATGGCGATCATTAACCTTATACTTTTCACCCTTAAAAGAATCCCAAGGATTTATCCTTTGGAGTGGCTGAGTTATCACCCTCAGCCTCTCTGGGACAGCGAAATGGCGACCATTCCCCTTCTTTATTTCCCTGTTACTAATCTGAAACAATTTGCAGGCTGATATTGTACAGCCAAACACTGAATCCCTGGAGCAGCCAGACAAAGAAGCTGATACAATCATTCAGGATCAGCTAAATGAAGAAGAGCCCCTGCTTGATATTGAAGAAGAAGTGCTCTCATTAGTTGATGATTTCTTTGAACCTGAATCGATTCCTGAGGACGAGATACTCCCCTAGGGGATGTTTGAGGAGGAGGACGATGAAGAAGAAGATGACCAACAATCTCTGTCTCCTCCGAAGGAAATAACTGTGTCCAAACCAGTTGCTCATACCACTCCTCCTCCCAAAGAAGCTGTAGCAACTCCCACCTCTGCTACCTCAGCCACTACAGTCTTCCAAAGACCTTCTTATGATCCAACAACTGAGTTCCTTATGTTTGATCATCCTGCCCAAACCAACTTTGATCTTTTACTAAGGGAGGATGATTATGCACAACAAAGCCTGAACATCCACAATCTTAAACCTGTTCATCAAGGTCAATCAGATATGGAGCGCCTGTTAAGAAAGCTTGATGTTATCAAATCTGAGATGCATAATTTCACTGTCACCTTCCCAGGGATCATCAATCAGGCGGTTAGGGATGCAGTCACCGAACCTATCAAAGATGGTGCAAGAAAAGGAGTATCCCAAGGACTAAGTCATTTATCCACAAGAATCAAGGATGCCATTGTAACAGAGGTCCCTGCTCTTTTTAATGCTCAGGAGCTAACAATGCATAGAGAGTTTTAAGCTGTTCGTAGCAGACAACTTCGTCACACAAACTTTATCATTGATCGTGTTCATCGCAACACTAATGGGAACTGCAACCTTCTTCTGAAGATTGCCAGAGCTTCAAGGACCAGGCAACGTGATATGGCTGCCTCTGTCGAACAGATTGCAAGGCACTTTCAGGCACATTCATCTAAACGTCTGAAACGACATGCTAAACGTGAGGGGGAGAAGGAAAAGATACTTAACCTCGAATCTGCCAAAGAGGGATCAAGCTCTGCTGATAACACTATCTCTTCACCTGTCCCTCTCCAAGTCATCACACCAGTAATCATACCTGATGATGGGGATGAAAGTAAGGGGGAGCAACAGACTAATGATGGAGTCGATTCATCAAAGTCCCTGACTCTGGTTAACACCAGCGAGTCTGTGGATGATGGTGAACCAGCTGCCAAGAAACTTAAGTTTACTGTTAGCTCCCAAGCTCAGTCAGCGTTCATCAAAAGAGCTTAAGAGCTGAAAAATATGAGTGTGGAATCCTCTGTCTCGAAGAAAGGAAAGGAAATAGTTATGGTAGACACAGACGCTAAACTAAAGAAAATAGTTGCGATGCTAGAGACAGGAGGATCAACCACAGACCTATCCCAATTTTCAACCTTCACACCTTCTAATGAGAATCCTCTAACACCTAAAGAGATTGAGAAACAGGCTATTGAATTCAAGAGGCTGAATGAAATCAAGAAAGCCAAGGAGCTTAATGAGGAAACTCTGAGGAAGATGACTCCACCTGAAAGGGAGAAGCAAAGACAAAGGTTAAGGGAAATGGAAGCTAAACGCACAGAGGCACTAAAAAGGTAAAAGCTGATTATGATGCCTGCGTCAACAACAGGTATGGACCTGGAAAGATCACCAAGTTCAAATATACCATTCACAAGTCCACCAATACACCTCAAATGATTTTGTGGAGAGATAACCAATAGGGGAATATGGATGTCTTTGAGGACTTCAGATTAAAGAAACTTGGATTATGTGAATGGTTTGAACTTGAAGCCTTAGCTGATAAAAGAACTGGTCAGACTAATTTTACCCTTCTTAAGACCCTCAAAGCTAAGTTTAACTGGGTTAAAGAAACAACAGCCAAGTTCAAAATAGATCCCCCACAACAGCTGTTTGAACAATAACACCCAAAGTCTGGAAAGAAAAGAAGAAGGATGACTCAACTTGTTAAGGAAACCTTCGTCACAGATGATGTTCAAGTGGATGGAATGCACATGGATTTGGTACTACCAAATGGAATCATTGGTCCTATTAATGGCCAGACCTACACAGAGCCTGAAAGAGGTATGGCTTTCAGGAACAGAGCTTGCCAATATGCATTCCAAAGAGAATATGAGCTCGACTTAGCATCAACAATTCAGCTGATTTGTCTCAAAAAGGGGCTCAAGATTAACTTAGAGTATTCCATGCTTTTTGCACAAGCTTTGCAGGCAGAATTGGATACTAGGACAGACATAGCTGAAGCTGAAGAAAAGATCAAAAATGATGACTATTAAAGAATTTCACAACTAAATTTTACCTTCACATTTTATTTCACTTTTGTATTATACTTGTAATTTTCTTTAAGTATGAATAAAATCATGAGGTATGTTTGTTTAGATCTGTTATGAGTAAGAAGAAGCTGTTATCTCACTTACCTTAACTTAAGTAGATCTAGTTGTATTTATGTTTAAATAGGGGGAGATTGTTGGGAATCTAAGTTTGTTAGATTCCCTGTATCATAGATTTAAACAAAATTAAGCTGTTAGATAGTCACTTGCTTGTGCCTAGGAGGAAGGCAAGTATCACAAGCCTCATAGAGATCCAAGTCTCTGTGAGCAACCTTAGAGGAGTCCATGTCAGAGACATTGTCAAGGAAGTCGAAGATTACTTGAAGACATACTCATTGGATGTGATGGATAACAGCCAAGATGTATCAGGGACTCTGAGGGGTTGAGGGTTAACAGGGGTGGCAATACCCTGTTAACACTCAACACACTTTGGTCATGCCATTTGTGTATACGAGACTATGAAGAAAAGGGAAACTGTGTCAATCTCTGTTTCCCTAAAGCATTGTGGCAGACTACCAAGAATACAAGAGCATCTTGTGATAGATGTCTGAAAAGTGAATGTCTTGTGTAGTCACCATCAACTAGTACTTACGTCAACCTCGTATAACTATAAATAGGATGTGTAGCCAAGCATTAATGTTTAACACTTTGAGAATATTCACACATTAATGCTTAGAACTTACTGAATCAAACGGCTGTGACTGTATTCATAAGTTAGGTTATTTAGTTGTTCAAAGTGTGCACAACACATTGTCATCAAACGGTGTTATCCATAACACCTGTAATTCTTTATTATACAATAATAAGTATTACGTTTGAAAATTATTTACTTGTGTTGATTAGTTAAGTTTAGTGTTTCTAGCATTGATTAGGGACTTTCATGAATTCATTGTGATTTCACTAAAACCCACTTATAGAACGATCAGAATTTTGGTTAAGTTATTTTGGTTAAATGACAGAATTAATATGAACGCATGAACACATTGGTAATTGCATTGTTAGTGCTTACCTAAAAACGAATTTTGAAAAACTATTGTTCAATGTTCATGTTTGATTTTACATAAATCATATGTACTAGTTAAAGATAAAATGAGTACATTGTGAACATGAGAATGTTAAGGATTAATCCTTTAACTGATCAAGTAATTGACTAAGCACATTCTTATGATTTTAATTTTTGTTCATTATGTAACATAAGATTGATTGGAAAATTATTTTTGTGTTGTAATTAGGTGCCTAATCATGCCTTCGGAATATCAACAAGATCATCACTAGACTAAGATATACATGCCTAATCTTGCCGATTTTTGTCCTTCGGGAACCCTTGCTAATACCTTTCATTCACTTTAAACACATTGTTTCCATGAGGGTAGAGTTATCTACGGGTATTTTGATGGGTATGACTATGCTAAGTTTATGTTTAAGCAAATTGATTTTGATTTCTTTCTAGAAATCATTGAAGTCATTTATCCCGAATTTCTCCTAGAGTTCTTTAGCACATATTCCCTTATGTCTAATGATAGTGGAATATTTGTTAGGTTCACCATTAATGGTAAAATCATCATATACTCTCTCGAGGAGTTTGGTAAGGCATTGGGTGTGCCATATGTGGGTCAATGTCGATTCACTAATTCGTGGAGAATTGATAGCTTAAATGAGTATGTCGACAACCCTCCATATAACAAGAAATGTCGGACCTTGAATTCATCCTTAACACCATAACAAAAGGACGTAATAGATCCGTTGTACGTAGTATCCATTCTAAGAAGCGTTCTTTGAATTTCCATGAGATACTCGTTAGCGACCTTAATGATTGTTTGGTTCGTTGAGCCGAAATACTTAAGGAGAATAATATTTTGTCATGGTGGAAACTGGGATCATGTTCCGGCGTGTATGGCACATATGATTTGTTGCATATTCACCTCCACTAAGTAAAATCTTGCATACTTTATCACTCGACGGATCAACTATGTCCTATCGAAGCCAAAAACAAACCTTCCCTATGCCATGCTCCTCACTCGCCTTTTTAAAAGGGTTGGTCAAGACTTCCCTGATGTCGATCTCTCCCGTTTCGCACCGGTTAATTGTGTAATACTTCCTATTCAAAAGTTACAACCATGAAAGCCTATAAGTGATCGAGGTACGAGAAGAAATGACCCACAAGAATCCGACAATGAGGAAGATCCCACATCACCAAGTGACGGTGATGGTGCGGGAACTACTATTCTTGTTGGTTCTTCGAGTGACTCCGCCCCATCTATGAACACTTTTATGTATGGGTTAGACTAAATTAATCCTCCTACTCATTATGCCTCAAGTTCACTTCTGGATAACTTCAGACTTGAGGATGTCTACTGTTCTAACCTTCAAACTCGAGGGGAGTTGTACGCACATGGTACAGAGTCAAGGAGTGCATTCAAGGCTATATGTAAGATGATCAAGAACATTGTCAAGAAGAAGTGATGTTCAAGTGAAGCTTTTAGTGATGATGCAAGTTTGTTGACATGGTTATTAACATTGGTGTAATGTTGGATATTTCTTCATTTCATTATACTTGTTTTATTTCTCGTTTTTATACTTTGGTTTGTTAAACTAATACTTTGTGTTTGGATTATCTAGTATTTTACTCCTAATGTGTTCATGTTATCGAACTTTCGATTTACATGACTTTGTGCAATTATGTGTTAGTTAGCTATTTAGATTTTGGTTGGTAATCTATTTTGGCTTGTCAAACCTTTACCAAATATTTGGGCTTAAGAAAAATGCTGGAAGACCATTTTATGAAGCCTTCTTCCTGCGGTTCTCCAAATATGGGTCGGTTCTTTATCAATAAAGAACCGTGACTCTATTTAAGGAACCGCAGGATCTAACTTTGAAAACATCTTTTCTTTACACTATTTCTCTAAATCTTTGTGAACATGGCCAAAACTTTTGCTAAAAACCAACTTTTTCCCAATTAAGCCTAGCATGTTTCATTATTCACCAAGATAAATTTTAACTCATTACTTGTTTGGATCATCCCACCTTCTTCTTATACCTCTGTTAGTTATTCTTCTTTTTCATCCTCTAAGCCTTCTTCTAAACCTAGACACACAACCATAGTGTCCACAAGATCATCAAACTTCTCCAAACACTCTACTACCAAAAGAAACCTTAAGATTAAGATCAAGTTGCCTAAACAAGTTTGTTCATCTTTTCTTACACCTAAGAAAGAGATATCTCCTATTCTTATTTCTTAATGACCTTCACCACCTCTTGCTCCATGCAAGACTAGCTCAACTCATGGTACTAACCATTCCCATGGTTCTACCTATTCTTCAATCCAATCTAGGATGAATGAGTTGTCTTCACCCTTCACTCCAAGTCCTCTCTTGGAAGTGAACCCTCAACCTCTTCAAATCATTCTTTTTAAGGATGACTTTGTTGAGCCTTTGGTAACCTCACCTTTCACCCCACCAAACTCACTTATATCATCATTACACACCATGCCTCCTCCTCCTCATCCTAACACTCTACGTTTGTGTGTTTCACTTTTTAACCTATTGGGTGATCCTCACTTATTTGAATTTTTCATAAGCAATGGGACTAATTGTCCATGTTGCTTTAATAATTTCAACCTCATCGACATCCTTAGGTTAGAGTTGATTGGACTTCACATAAAGTTACAAAGCTTTTTTCTAACTTTGTTCATCAATCATCCTAGGAGATGAATGATGATTTTCTAAAAAATGTTTTTTTAAGAAAATCAATCCAAGGAAGTCTACCAAATCAAGAACTAGATTAGCTAACTTTGTAATAGTTAGTTGTTATTTATTTCTCTTGTATTTCCTTTTCCTTCATGAGTTTTTCATGAAGATGTTTAATAGATTAAGCCTTTGTGTGTTTCAACCTATGTGATCACATTAATAAACTTCTATTTAATTAAAATTGAACCTTAAATTATCATAACCTCTAAAACTTGACTAAAATTAGATCAAAATGTTATCTAAATATTTTGTCACCCTTTGTCAAGACACTCTTTCTGAGTGTGTTGCCTTTTGTGCAACCAAAACATAATCTAGTGCTAATAGAGGTAAAAATCCAAGATTTGCTAAAAAGAGTCTAAACTTTTCTCAAAACTGTGTAAAATCGTTTTTTCATGTCCACTAGACGCGGCTCAATAATTGTCGTGCGGTTCCATATCAATATGGAACCACATGTTCCTTTATGGAACCGTGGATAGCAGCCTTCTTTTTGTCTCGTTTTTGGTCTTTCTTCTTTGACGTTAGTATTTTTCTAGATTCTTTGTTTGCTAATTTTGGCTAAACATTCTTTCAAAATTTTTGTTTTCATTTCAAATATTTGCCTTGTCTATATTCTTTAAATCTTCTTGTTTTGGGAGTTCTTCTTCTCATCCCACACAATGTCTAAATCTTCTAATCTTAACCTTGACATCTCTTTGTCACAATCTTCTAAACCCAACGCTTCTTCTTCTAAGCTTTCTAAGAAACCAAAAATCTCTATTCGACCCGTTTGGATAAAGAAGAATAAGGATCATCATGATTCATCTTCTCCCAAACCTTGCAAGACTTCTTCTTTCTCTCCTATTGAGTATTGGAATGATACTTTCTCAATCAATCCAATTACTGAAGAAAGAGAAGCGCTTCCACCACCACCTAAACCTTGCAACATACCTCACCTCAATGACCTTTCTTCTTTCCCCAACCTTTCAAAGCATTGTGAAAACATCTCTTATCCTCAATCTCCTTCTCCACCACCACCTTCTTACTTTGATGGTCCTCCCCCATCAAACGACTTTGTTTTGCATCATGGAAGCTCGTGTGCGTGTTGTTAATTTCAACAAATTGAACTTGCTCATGTTTATGAAAAGCTAAATTTTCTTGAATATCTTCTCACTTGACCTCTTCTCAATGTATTTTTTCCCATGAACAAATCTTCAAATGATGCCTCGTTGTCTTATTTTTCCAATTAAAGTACACTTTGTGTCTTAGTTGTTTGAGTTAAATAAAAACTTAATCAATCTTGGAGGACTATCACTATTAGAATAGTTTATGCTTATGTTGTTTATTTTCCTTATTTGTTGGTTTAATATTCATATTGTCTATATGAATATTTCCCTTGTGTGTTATTTCATATTTTTGAAATATGATTGTTATGTGTATTATTTCTTTTCCCGCTAATTCTTTATCACACATATTGTTAAGAGTTGATCATGGTTAAAATTTAAAATTGCTTTTGGGTGATTCCAATAATTCTAAGTTTTTAACCCTTTGACATATTATCATTACAACTGGTTTGGATGTTTCTTTTATACCTTTATTCCACCAATTATACATTGATTTTGTCAACACCCTCCGTGGACATACTTAGCAAATACTTACTTCTAATTTGAGAATACTTTTCTTCATCCCTCTCAAGTTATTTAGTAGGTAGTGACTAATATATACATTGGTGTTTCTTTTTTTTTCTACTAACCTTTGTATGTAGCTTGTCACCTTAGCTCAATCCCTTGGTGCCCCAAGCTAGGGGAAGTAAACACCAAGGGGGAGCTACTAGCAGAGTCGGTTCTTCTCTTCTTCAAAGACTTGTGCTAACCTTTTTGCTTTTACAAAGGGTGGGAAATGATAGTGATAAACTCGTTAGTAATTCGAATAATTTTGTACATAAATGAGTTTATAGTTTGTCGTAATAAAAAAGGGGGAGATTTTTAATCAAAGTGATGCCTACAAATATGATTAGTGTTAACTAATCTTTCTTAGTTTTGATCACGACAAAGTAAAAAGACATTTATCGTCAAAGACAATCGTAAGATGAATTATTTAATAAACACTATCATCAAGGTAATAATCATTTATGTATTACACAAACATATCTTAATCATGCTTAGTGATCATAAAAATTGATTTGCCTTAAAACTAACATTTTGTCAAAAGTGACAAATATTTTAATAAACTTTCTTTTTAAGAAAATGTTTTATTAAAATGGAAAATGAAAATTTGAATATGGCATATTCCAAATGTCATAGGAATAGCCCTTGAAGGTAAAACTTACCTCATATATTACTTGCCCACTAAAGGAAAAAAAGGAGCGGAGTCTGTTAGCCTCAAAATATTAAGTCAAAAAAGAATGTTCGGTCATAGGTTTATTATGTGTTAATTCTTAGAACGTTGTAATGAGTAGTAGGATAGTCGTGATTCACTGGCTTGAACTTAAGCTATTTAAAACCCAAAGACAAGTGCGGTCCATTATCATATAGCCCATAAGCCACATGTAGGTTTGGCTATAAATACTACCCTCCTAGCATGTTAGGAGGGTGTTGGTTACATTTTTATTCTTCTCTCTCAATCTAATATTCACCAAGTTCCAATCACCTTCTGTATCTACTTTCTCTCTCTAAAACTTCATCTCTTTTGTTACTTTCTTTCTTTAATTCGTGTATACTCATCACAGATCAAGGGACAACAATTGGTATCAAGAGCCACGGGGTAGATTGGTGATTGTTTTTGGTTTATACTAAATTTCGTGAGCTTTATTGATCTTCATCTCGAATCCCCAAAAAAATTTCGTGTGTTTTATGGTTTGATCTTTCCCAATATCATCTACATAGTTGTGGTAGTGATTTGGGATAGTTGTTTTAGTGAAAAGCGTAAAAACATTTGGTCGTTTGGCTCGTTTTTGGTAAAAAATCACGTTTTTTACCGTTTTTGCGAAATTATTTGCAGATCATTGCGGAATCTTTCCTTGTAATCTCGTAATAATTAGGGTTCCGAGATTACATTATTGAGAAATCTCGGTTATTGCGAGATCTTTGTGGTTATTGCGAGATCTTTGTGGTTATTGCGAGGTCTTTCAGCATTATTGCGAGATCTTTGTGGTTATTGCGAGATCTTTGTGGTTATTGCGAGATCTTTGTGGTTATTACGAGATCTTTCAGCATTATTGCGAGATCTTTGTGGTTATTGCGAGATCTTTGTGGTTATTGCGAGATCTTTCAACATTATTATGAGATTTTTTTAGTTATGACGAAATCTTTGAAGTTTCGCAATATTGGATTATTCCGAGATCATAACATTGCGAGATTTTTGTTCGAGTCATTTTTAGGTCAAGTAAATTCAAATTTTTTCCACACTAGTTTTTGGCTATTTCTATCTCGATTTCAAAATTTGGCGATTACAAAATTTTTCGGTCTACCGTTATATCGGACTGGAGAATTTATTGTCGGACTGAGAAAAAATCGTCATTTTCGGAATTTAAACCAAAAACGTATCACACCATATCTACTTAAGATCCGACGTCACTTCATCTACAGAGAAAACGATAATCATGGAAAAGGTCAATACAGCTATTGTGGGAACAGATGTGACAGACATTGAGATGGAACGACTACAACAAAAGATACGTCTCCTGAGAGCAAATGCTATGGATGGTTTTAGCGGACTTCAATCGTCTTTTGAACACCTTTCAAAATCCTACTAAACTTAGGTGAATCCACTGACACATTCAGAAGAACATTCACCCAAGCTATAAATAAACTTGAAGCACAACTAGTCAAAGAAAAACTCCTTGCTAGTGAATGCAAGACCACTTTCAGTGAACTCAAGACGACACTTGAAAAGACATTTGATTCTGAATTCATCAAGTCTTCGCGTACAAAGGAATGCTTTAAGAGAAATAATGGAACTGTTGCTTTATCATACAAGGATCTAATCACCCGGAATATATACTTTATTGTAACATATGTGAACCACACAATTCTGATCAAACAAAAGATTGATGAAATGATCAATGCAAGTTGTGGGATAGCATCAGATATTGATAACACAAGCTGCAGATATGAGACTGACGCATAGTTCAGGGAATGATGACAACATATCTGGGAAAGAAAGAGACATCTCTGGCAAACAAGGCATCGACTCTGAGAATATCATCAGCAATACACCTTCTGCCGACAATGGTCTTGTTTTTTATTCTGATCCATTGGAAGAGGTACACAATGATGAATACAATGTGTTCGGAAATGCTAATACGCATGAGCATTGTGATCAAACCCAAACCATTATTCACACATGCATGACGAAAAAGGTTGATAGCAATACCATACCTGATCCCTCAGACACGTGCAATAATGATTCTACCGATGATCGACATGCAAATGAGTATGATGATGAGGAGCGTGTAACGCTTGCTAATTTAATTGCTAGTTAACAAAAAGATGTCAATGAAACTAGAAAAAGTCAAAAGCAATTAAAGAAGGCAAACACAACGCTCACTCAAAACTTTGAAGAAAGCAAAGCTGCTCTAATTAAATCAAGTGAGACTATAGATAGTTATAGAGCTCAGCTTCTTCAAAAAGACAAAGAGCTTGAGGGGTACAAAGGTCGTTTAATTAACATCAAAAAGGACGATTATGAAAATAAATACAACGAGACTCTTGCTTTGTTAGCAAATGAGAAACGTAAATATAATGTTTCCTTAATCGATGAACGTCAGAAAACGTACCTTGCTACAACCAAAGTTGACGAACTTGAACAACGGCTTTCAGTGAATAACACCGATTCTGCTGAAATTCTTGATGTTAAGAAACAAGAGGTTGAAACGTTAAAACAAGATTTCAAAAGTCGACATGAAAGATACTGAAAAAGTAACGGAACTAGAAGAACCAGTCGATTTTTTGAAGAAAATTGTTTATAAAACGCACCAATCTATTCAAACAATGAGAATGATAGCACCACGGTCGTTTTCTAAGGGTAAAGCTAATTTTGCAAGTCCTAACTACCTCGACCAAGCTCAAGCCGAGAACCCGCGCCTTTATTTGGATGAGTCAGAATGGACCGATCCTGATTGTCCTCTTGTAAGGCCTGATAATGAAGAGACAACCCTTTGGGAAGAGGAGAGTAGATCATCGGTCAATAAAGATTTTGTGAAACCATATAACTATGCTTATGAAAACAGTATTTATGGTCTTTTCACTCCACAAAAATAGAAGTCTCGTGAGGAATTGTTTCTTGAAAGCAAACAAAGAAGAATTTAATGAAAGGAAATTTTAGCCACTAAGAAAACTAACATTTCTAAATTTATTAACTATCTGCCTCTTGATGCCTCTAAAAGCAAGAGTAGGAAGACACTTGGTATTCTTAAACATTACATTGATAATATTCAATCAATCATTAAAAGAGATTGGCAAAAACGTGAAAATGACAAATGAAAAAAAGAGATCCCTCACGATATAACTGTGCTTTTGAAAGAACTTTTAATACCGAATAAGAAGACAATAAAAGAAAATGTTCTTGAATTTGAAAGATTAATTCGGTCTGAAATGTTTGATGATTTGAAATATGTTTAGTCCATTGAAAAAGAAATTGATGACCTTCAAACTGAAAAATCAGAGTTTTCAAACGAATATGATCTACTCTTAGAAGAATTTCTATCCAAAGTTATTTTGTGTGTTGTTGTTACATCTTATGCTGCTATAGATGAATATTCTGATGTTGCATGTAAATATCTTGTTAAGACCAAAGAGAGTGAACATCTTGAAACTGAGCTTTCGAAACACAAAGAAATGTTGATAAAAAGGCTTTTGCGTTAATTCAACACCGATGTGATTTCCTTCTGAAACATTATCATTCGCTTGAACTTGCTTTGCAAGACAAAGTCGGAAAAGGTCCAAATGATAATAACTTGCAAGTAAATCTTTCCACCTCGTGTCGAGAAATGAACGAAAAGAGTATGGAAATTACATACTTGAAAGCTCAGTTGTAAGAAAAGGACATAGCAGTAGAAGAGTTGAAGAAACTTGTTGCCAAAATGGGTGGGAAAATTATGGAACCTAAAGTTGTGAAACATGTTGTTTGACAACCCAGTGCCTACAAGGATCCAAAGCCATCTATCTTAGGAAAACCTACTCTTTTCTCTAATTCTTCTCATGTAAAATCTAGGTTACCCCCTAATGTGCAACCAAGTGTTCCAAAACCATTCATATCACCCTATGTTCCACCATTTAGAAAGCACAATTTTGCTAAACCAAACCATGTGAATGCACCAAGCACTTCTAGGAATACCCCCAAGTGTGTGAAATTTGTATCCACAAAGGAATCTGTAGGTTCAAATGACTGAGTTCATACCAACAACCTAGATGATGCTAAGCAAAAAGGGAAGATTTAGAAAGAAAACACCGTGAATTCAAAACCTAGTACACCAACAACCGCTAGAGTTCAACACACTCCTACTGGTAGCCAACCAACTGGTTACTGGCTTAGCTCAGTTGGCCACTAAGGTTCCACTAAGTGGTTTCCTTGGGGGAGGTTTCCTGGAGGTCATGGGTTTAAAACCTGCCAAGGGCTCTCAGGCGAGGCGGATAAGGAGTTAACATAACTAGGCGATGGTTCGAAGAAGACATTATGCCGCTTGGATGTCATTGCACGTTTCGACCCACTAACCACTAACATTTGCCGTTCTAAAAAATGGTAGTCAACCAAAACCTAGGATCCCTTCCTAGCAACCTAGGAAATGGCAACCATCAATGAGTAGTCGTGCACCAAACACTGTTACTGAACGATCAACAAAGCCTAGGTACACACGGCCTTTCATGAATTCAAAATTCCCTACATGCCCAACGTGCAAAAATGGCATTCGCAATGGAAATCATGACCATTGCATTCTGCAACATCTTTATGAGGTTAAATCGCGTGCCTTTGCACATAGAAAGAATGTAGAATCCCATAAGACACCAACGAGATACAAACCTGTCACAAAGAAAAGCAATAACAACAAATCTGGAACGTGGATTAAAAAAGGACATAGTTTCTCTCCAAAGAAGTCTTCCATTGTGCAAGAGAAAACTACTCCTAAATCTAGTCTTTAGTTGCAACCAACGAGTAGGATTTTCAAGGATGTTGTTCTTATGTGGATTCCAATAGAGAAGAGTGATGAAACCAGCTCCAGCACTAATGCTACTGTTCTACATGTTGAAAAGGAATTTGTTACTCCTAATACTAGTATTTGTGCAAACTCTTCTTCTGTGATTGCAGGTACCTCGACGGATTCTGTACCCACTTCTTCCTCAAAGGGTTCCAACTCTGTACATTCGATATCACCTTCTTCTATTGTAGAAAATTCTATTTTGTATTATTTTCGAAAAACTTGAGAAAATACAAAAATAAAATAAAACGTAACTATCCATAGAAAAACAAAATAAATAAATGGAGAAACTTTAGAAATACCAAAAATATTCTTCTCGACATGTCTTTTAGTTTCGATAATATGGATGTGCCTAGAAATGTCGCTCAATAACGACACGGGTATGTACATAAAGCTCGAATGAAAGTTGTAAATATTTTTCAAAAACATGTCATTTCAATGATTTGCAATTACTTCATACTGTGATTCGTGCCTCAACGAAAGGAAAGTTTATCACGAGTGATAACATATCCTTAACAACGGGAAAATAAAAATTTCTCGGTCATGAGCATTCGATAAAAACATTCAAAGTTTTTAAGCTCATGTAAACGAGTTACAGTTAAATGTCAGACTGTAACTTGATTCATTAAAGGAAAGTGTATCTTTAAAGATAACTTGTTCTAACAACAGGTAGAGCAATCTATCACAGGTTGAGCTTGTCACAAAACATTCCAAGTTTTGAGCTCAACACTATGGATTGTAATATTCACGGGCGAGTGTACGATTTAGTGCCCTTAACTTCAGCAAAAGAAGTGAATTCTTCTTACACTTTGAGTGGATTTGTCAAGACATTCAAAGTCTATGAACTCAAGTTTATGCTTTAGAAAAACCTCTTCGCCAAAAAGAAATGGAGTTTTTCAAAAAGAGTTGAACATAATTTTTTCAATAATTTTTCAATGATTATTCAAAATCTTTCAAAAATTGTGTGTTCAACAACTCCTACCCTCAAAAAGAGAAATGTGAATCACATCCTCACAATGACAATTCAATTGGATCAATTTTTGAGGGGGAGCGTTCCAAATTATTTCATGCTAAAAAATACACATTTTTCTCCCAAAAAATTTCAAGACTATTTTTTTTATATATTTTAATCAAATTTGGTATTTCTAATATCTAGTATAATATATATTAGAGATAGGGGAGAAAATCTGATTAAAATGTGATCCATTTTGCAAGACGCAAGCACTTTTAACTCTTACCCACATGTGCGAAACACTTTCAATCATCAATGCACATGTGAAGGGGGAGCATTTCTTGAAACCACTGGAAAGTTTATGATTTTTATGGTTACGATCTTATATACCCACAACCTCTTTAATTCAAGACGTTATTGGTGTCAAAAGGTGGTTAGGCATATGTCCTATAATCCAACCAGAACCGGAGCGATCTTCCTAGGGACAATCCAGTAGATTATTAAAAGTCCTTAGGAAAGATGGAGTAGAATGCGAATGTAGCTCAATGCCGACTAAGTACTTAAGCTAGCACTGGAACAATCACAACTAGGTGCTAGTGATGACGTCTTGGTAAGCATTGAAGGGGTTGAAGAATGAAAAAGAAATGTAAGGATAAAGGGTGTAAGGAAATTAGCCCTGCATACAACTTAGGCAGAAACTGGGTCAACACATCATGGACCCAGTGATGTAATGCACAATCCTTCCCCATCTGACTCGGGTTTCTCTCAAAAGAAGTTTGTTTTATTGTCACGGAGATCAACACGACTTCTATTGACTTTCTCACTGCGAGATAGTTGATATTGAATACGTGGCATCTGCTCCAGCCTCCGACCACTAAACGTGCACTAATTGAGTCTAGAGCCTAGAGATCAATTAAATCTCGTTAGGACACACGAAATGACAAAGAAAAGAGTCCTATGCTATATATTTGCAATATTGCTAGAACACTCTGAGTGATACTACCTAGTATTCACACTGATGAGTGGAAATCCTCCCAGTGTTAACATAAAACAACACTGTGGTAGGTCATGTGCAAGATTCTTTATTAAATGAACATGTGTAAACTGAAAAGAAACAGTGGTTTGATTTTGAATTGATTCAAACTCATTTCAGGTTTCCACGCAATATCTTTGTGGTCTTGCCAGAACATTCAGAGTGATATCCATGAATATTCACAGTGACGAATGGAAATCCTTCTAGCGTCAACCTCAAACAGCGCTACGATAGGTGACTTGCGAGATTCTTATGAATCAATCTTGTGTAAACTGGAAAGAAACAATTGTAAGATTCTTTATGAATCAAACTTGTTCTAGGAATTTGAATTGACGAATTTAATCAAGCAGATATTTATCCAATAGATTCACTCTTTATTTTCGCAGTCTTGCTTTGAGACGGCAGTAAAGAGAACGGATAGTACAACCGCGAAACCCTGTCAAGGATTTCTTAATTGAATCTACCTAATCATAGGTATGATATTTAATATTGTATAATGGTCGTCACGGACCAAAGGTAAATCACAACCTATTTAGGATGAATGTCAAAGCCATTCAGTCCTTGTCTATGTTTTGTATCGAGAAGGTGGGTTATGGTGTACTCAGCAAAGTCAAATATTAAAGACACAAGATCGCAAGATGGCAAAGACAAGTCAAGGATGGTGACCACCAAGAATGAAGAAGTCATTTTGAAGATCGCAATACTAAAGATTAATTATCTCCATAAACACTCGCATGTCGTAGAGGAATGACCTCTCAGCGAGTGAGATGTTAGCCTCAAAATATTCTGTCATCAAGAATGATTCGGTCACAGATTTGAAGATCTCAAGATTAAAGACAAAGTCAAAAGACAACGACAAAGGCTCAAAGATCAAAGCATTAAGGAACAAGACTACTATTACACGTTCTCGACTCAATTATGGTGAGATTAGTAATCTCTATAGATCTCCTATTGTCGTAGAGGAATGACCTCTCTTTGGGGGAGATTGTTAGCCTCAAAATATTGAGTCAAACAAGAATGTTCAGTTATAGGTTTATTATGTATTAATTCTTAGAACGTTGTAATAAGTAGTAGGATAGTCGATATTCATAGGCTTGAACTTAAGCTATTTAAAGCCCAAATAAAAGCCTGACCCATTATCATATAGCCCATAAGCCACATGTAGGCTTGGCTATAAATACTACCGTCCTAGCATGTTAGGTGGGTGTTGGCTACATTTGTATTCTTCTCTCTCAATCTAATATTCACCAAGTTCCAACCACCTTCTCTCTATACTTTCTCTCTCTAAAACTTCATCTCTTTTCTTACTTTCTTTCTTTAATTCGTGTATAATCATCACAAATCAATGGACAACAGAGTCTACTACCCGCGGTTCCTTAAATAGGCATGCGGTTCTTTATCAATAAAGAACCGCAGTGACAAATAAGGAATCCAAGCAGATAGCCGTTGGCCTTTGTCTCCTATAAATAGTGGGTCAAATCTGCATTTTCTAAGAACCTTTTTGGACATTCTTTCTGCCTCCTTTCTCTTTTCTATATCCTAATCATTAGTAAATGATCAATTAATGTGTTAAGTATGTTTACTTATGATTATCCTCTTGATCCCCTTCTTTACTTGTCTAAAGAGAAGATCACTCACACATTTGTGACGTGATAAAAGATGAAGCCTTGATGAAGATCAAACTATCTTAGATCTAGTCATGTTCATCATTTATTATTTGAGTCTTGTGTAGATCCAGTGTATTTGTGGATAACTGGATTAGTATTATGTTGATCTAATGTATTAGTGAATACTTGGATTAGTCTTGTGCAAATCCATTATATATGTGTATACTTGGATTTGCCTTGTGTGGATCCATGTTACATGTGTATACTTGGATATGTTTTATTGAGTTGTAAGTTTTGTGTGTAAGTTCTCACTAAACTGTAAAGTGGTGTGTGTATGTGTCTTGTGAGTTCTTACTTAGCTTCAAAGTGAATTGTTGTGAAGATTGGTTCTATCTTTGGATTAGAACTCGACATCTAGCCTTGTGTCGGAAAAGAAGATGGGCGACAAAGATTGGTTCTGACTTTCAATTAGAACTCTACATCTAGCCTTGTGTCGGAAAATAGTGAAGTAGGTGACGTGTGTAGATTGGTCCTAGCTAAGATTACGTCTTGACATTTAGCTTAGTGTCGGAAAATAATGTAAGCGACGTTGTAAAGTTTTCTCCGCCAAGAAGTGAGCATGTGGATATAGTAGAAATCTCGAGTAAGGTGTACTCGAGGAGTGGAGTACGAACGAGGATAGAGATTCGTTTCCGAACCACTATAAATCTTGGTGTCGTTCTTTAGGTTGCTTCTTTCCTTACTCTTTACTTATATTTACATTCTTGCATTGCATTCAATTGTCACTTATCATTGTTACTACACTTAGAATTGAACCTAACCACTGCGCAACTAGCTTTCAAGTAAATGGTAGTTTTGACACAAACCTAATTGAAAGAATTTTAATTAGGACATTAACCGATGAGAAACAATTCAACCCCCCCCCCCCTCTTCTAGTTTCTACACAGTGGTTTTGAACATTTGAGTTATTACCAAGACTTTTATATACCCCCTAACGGATAGGCTTTATTATCTTTGGTTTACCTCCACTTTTATATGCCTTGCCTTTTATTTAACCTCCCCATGAGGTGTTTATTATGGCCAAAGACGTATATCCTCAACGTCGATATGTAATTTTGGATCTTTTGAAGCTTCGAGGTTTTAAGACATTCACTTCAATTTTGCATAGTTTTTTTGGCCTTGTGAGCTTCAAATTTTTGCTGGATTTAGGTGAGGATGTGCTTAAAAATTATTATTAAGGAAGCTTTTGATTATTTTGTTTGCCAATACTTCAAATCTGTGACGTGGCAAATCTTCAGTGTTTTCCCAATTTAATTACATGGAAACTACTAGAATTAGTTAAAAACCAATAATAGATTAAACCACTAAGTCAATATTTATTAACAGTTTTAATATATACAAGCGTTGGGAGAAAAAGTAAACAATTAAAACACATGAGTGTTTGAAAGAATACAAATACTCTACGTTTAGCATAGTAAGATATAATTAACTCTATCATCTCTCATCCTTAATTTAATGAGACTTAGCCTAATATAGTTAAGGAACGAAGCTAAGTGCTCAACACGCACGGTCGAGTCATAAATTACTCTTATTCTCGTCAACGGAAAACCTACATTCATGTCTTAAACACTTATGAAAAACGAGAAATTTTTAAAATTTGGCCATTTTTACGTTATTTTTCAACAAAAAGATGAAAATTGGATAGAGTGAAGACACAAGCAAAGTGAAGTATGTTGGGTCTAAAAAGTTGATGTTGCAGAAACTCAAAACGAAGAAAACATGCAGGCATTTATTTCAGCCGCTGACACATTGTGTCTAGACGCTGACAAATGTAAACGAGACACTGACACCCTTCAACGCTGTTAGAAATCTATTTAGGGTAAATATTCAGAATATTATTTATGAATATTCTGTATTAGTTTATTTAAATAGAAGATATGCATGTTTATTCGATCGTATCTCTTGTAAAACCCTATTCCTTACACCATAAAAGGAACCAAGGGTTATAGGTTTATTCATTACTTTCATATACAATGTAAACCTAACGCGTGTGTTGCACTAGACATGGGATTAATGTATACACGTCTAGTGGTTGTTTATTATTAATATAATGAGCAACCCTTTTGAGTAATTCATGTGTTATTGTGCCTAAACACATTGTTTAATTGTTGTTGTTCTATTCCGCTGTGATTGTCTAATCATATGAACAATGATCATTCTTAGCAACCTAATGATCCGAATGTATTAGGTTTCATCAATTGGTATCAGAGCCTCGTGGCTCGTGATTCTAGGACCAACAAGATGTTCGTATTAGTGAGAAGAAAGAAAAATCCGTATAGGGTTTTTCTGGGCGGTTTTGTGTGTGAAGCAGTGTTGTGAAGGGCATAACTTTTTATTGAACCGTTGGATCGCCAAGAAAACTTTTGTGTGTGTTCTACACGCATATACCTAGATATCCACCAGATGGATTGTAAAGATCTATCCCCAAGAAAAAGTTATTAAGCGTCGAAATTAGCAGTATTCATATGTTGTTTTCTGTGAACATTAATAGTAAAAACGCGATTTCTCCTTCGTTAACCGTTGGATCATCGTGAAATTTGAACTGTAGGTTCTTGGCACTTGTGTCTAGGATCTCACAGAAGGGATCTTTGATCTAAGCTATCATGAAGAAGATATTTGATGTCGAAGTTCGCTGCAGAATATGATTTTCAATGATATTTTTGTTTTCACATAAAATCATGATTTAGGGTTTGTAAAACCCTAGATCGATTAGCCGCTGACGTATATGTTCTAGACGCTAATAGAAGTAGGTGTCAGTGGACGTCATTGACGCTGACAAAGCATGGTTGAGACGCTGATGGCCAGGCGCTGACGCGTATAAAGATGACACTGACAAAGTAGTATGTAGGCGCTGACGGAAAAGCTTAGTGTTGTCCGAGATATTTTGTCTAAATCACTGACAAAGTGTAGTCCTATTTCGGAAAACAGATGTTGTATGGTTGTTGGACAACAAGGGATCTTGGATGACAAAGTAAATGCTGCTGTTTGGAAAATTGGTTGGGTTTTGGCACACAAAACGAGGAGTTACACACACATGTACATGGCATCTCTGTTTTTTATTCAGAATATCATTATGATATTGATTGCTCAGAGATGTTGAAAAAGAATTTATGATTTTACGTGATTAGCAACAATTCGTGAAGTATTTTATTGGAGTAATATTTATTATGTAATCGGGGTAGCCTTGTGAAAGAGTTATCCATAAATCACTTTTACATACGAAGATATTATTTCATAAAGTTTCGTCATGAAGAGGTGTTGGCATAAGGGGAAGAATTATTATGGTAAATTTGATGCTTGAAGTAGATTTTCGCGAGTATGTGTTCTATCATATCTTAAAGTCGTGGTGTTGTAAATTGCGCTTACACTTTAAAGATAACTTGTTTGTGCTTACATGGTTGGTGACGAAGACTTGTCATATCTAGCAATGCTATTTACATTGATATCACTTAAAGGAGTTATATTATCGTGCTCAGTGTCTCACAAAGGATGAGGATTTTGACAAGAGATCGAGGTCTGCTTATACTTTAACATTTTCATATAAGTTCGACGTCACATGAATAGTACAAGACATGGAACATAGGTTTGGGTTATTCTACTTCTACATCAAGATTATTATAGTTATTTTTCTTCAAGATCATTACACAGAGCCTACATTTGGAGAATCTTCGATTGCATACATTGTTTCCTTCCCTATTTGATGTGACAAAAAGGGGAAGATATACATGCTACACTTGTGGGGAAGCAATTTGAAGATTATATACCACTTACAAGAGATACACACAGAGTTTTGCCGACATCAACTAGGGGAAGATTGTTGGGTCTAAAAAGTTGATGTGGCAGAAACTCAAAACGAAGAAAACATGAAGGCATTTGTTTCAGCCGCTGACACATTGTGTCTAGACGCTGACAAGTCTAAACGAGACGCTGGCAGCCTTCAACGTTGTTAGAAATCTATTTAGGGTAAATATTCAGAATATTATTTATGAATATTTTGTATTAGTTTATTTAAATAGAAGATATGCATGTTTATTTGATCTTATCTCATGTAAAACCCTATTCCTTACACTATAAAAGGAACCAAGGGTTGTAGGTTTATTCATAACTTTCATATACAATGTAAACCTAAAGCGTGTGTTGCACTAGACGTGGGATTAATGTATACACGTCTAGTGGTTGTTTATTATTAATATAATGAGCAACCCTTTTAAGTAATTCATGTGTTATTGTGCCTAAACACCTTGTTTAATGGTTGTTCTTCTATTCCGCTATGATTGTCTAATCATATGAACAATGATCATTCCTAGCAGCCAAAAGATCCGAATCTATTAGGTTTCATCAAAGTATCCAGTTACCCCCATACTAAAACTAACATTGTCCTCAATGTTTCAAGTCTAAGGGTGAAACACCCCATACTAGAGACGAAATGTCGATTGCTTAATCTCGATAATGGAAAGGGTATAACGAACAATCTTAAACCATTTATTAGGTTTGCTAAAAGATAAATGTTTGAAAAAAGGATATCATCGGATATCGGATTCTTCAAAGCGAACGATCGAAGCTCGAGTGATGCATGAAGAAAACGAACACGAGAGTCTTCGAGATCTTGAGAATCCTAAATCACTTCACAAACAAACAACACGAAACACGAAACATCGAAGAGTACAAGCCTCCTCACAGCACTTGTAAAAGGAAAGAAGATAGAAGAAAGAAATTGATAAGCATGGGAATCCCCCATGAGGCACCTTGTTTTTTATAACCGAGTCATGAGCTCGACTCAAATCCCCATAAATGTGATCATTTAGGGATTATCATGGTAAGGTCATATGGGTCTTACATGAAAAACGCAAAGCCCAAAGACATAGTCCTTAGATTGTGCATATAAGGACATAGTCCTTAGATGGTGCATATACCGGGGTCAAATATGGTATCCTCATTCCGGTGGAAAATAAAATGGGTGTGGTCGTAGGATAGGTCTTGAAAGGAAGAAAATTCTTTCAACACACTTGAAGTACGTGTAGTCATCAAACCCGAGAGGTGGGGTAGGGTCACTTTGAGACAATGGAAAAGTTGAAAGATAATTGCTAAAAATGAGGGTCTCAAAGTTTCCTCCCGGGTCAAAGGCAAAAGCCTCTCTAAAATCCTCATTCTCATCGAGAGGCGATCCATCGAAGGATCCCTTGAGAATGGAAGCATCACAAGTAGAAAGAGAAATCTCATCCTCATGAGACTTTGGGAGAGTAACTAGCAAATCCGGCTCATCGAGTTTAGGATCATAATAATCCTCACTCTCGATGTCCTTGAACATCTCATCAAAGAGAGGATTTACGTCATCAAAAATGAACTCGTCATCAAATTCGAAAATGGAATTCAAGTAGACTTTAAATTCGTCGACATGAATGTCCTCATCGAGTAATGACTCGTCATCACTAGTGGAAAAATCTTCGTCATCGAAAAGCGGGTTCAAAAAAGTCAATGATTCTCTACCCGAAGTGTCATTGGGAGAGACATAATCATATGAAATTGATTTACTCTCGCTATCATAATTCGTCTCGTTATTATCTTCGAAGAAAAATTCTTTCAGAGCAAAATCACTTATCTCATCATCGGAGACAACCGCAGGCTCACGTGGGATTGGAACAAGGATCTCGACATTAGGATTAATGCTAAGATCCTCATTCCCCATGATAAGAGAGGCATCGGGATCCGTCGTGGAAGAACCGAGAGTCGGATTAGTGATCTCATAAGATGGGGTAAGATCAAAGATATCACCGTCGTCGTCATCGTCGTAGTAGACTGGTCCATTCCAATTGGGATCGACATAGTCCACTAACTCCTCCTTATATTCTCCACATCTCTAAGAAGCTCATGAAGAAACTTTTTTTGATCTACTCCCCTTGTTTGTTTAATTTCATTAATTCTATACCAAGCTTTAATTAAACACTTTGGCGTAGTAAAGAAAGAAAAACGACTAAATTGGCTTAAAAGGTATTGGTGGACTTCGCGACTTGGTCTTCATCAAGCAAAATAGGTTCATTAAGATCTTGTGGAGAATACAAAGGTTGATGATTGACGGGATATTGCGGGGGCTCAAAATCTTGAAAATCGAAAGAATTGTAATTGTAGCAATAATTTGGTTCATCATAGTTCGGATCCCTCGGTTGACAAAAAGAAGTATCATGATCCCCCCATAATTGTCGCAACACGGGTATTGAGAAAAACCTAGTGTGTTTTGTGGATAGCCATCCTCTTTGTCACAATTGTTACTCAGTTCTTGCTCGCGACCATACGGGTATTGAACCGGACAACTAATATGCCAATGGGAATCACTTCCACAATATATGCAATAGGGGGAGTAGGTTCATTAGAAGTAAAGGATGAATTGATCGAATTACGCGATGGAAAAAATCCAAATTGTGTATAGTCGATATCATTTCCGCACCGGTCACATGTACACCATCTACATGATTCAAAATTACACAATGGTCTCCCACACCCTACGCAATGGATGTAAAAATCCATGAAGAATTAAAATAAGAGGGGGTTGAGAAAAAGAATTATAGAAAGAAAAAGAAGTGACTTTTGTTTTTTATTTATTATGGAGTATTATTTAGTTTTTTATTAATAGTAATAGTAGAAAAAGAACTATGAAAATTAAAAACGAAAAATATTTTTAGTGTGATTTTTTTTATTCTTTTTTTATTTTAAAATATTTAATATATATTTACAAATACGATTCAAGACACTAACTTGAAACATTATGCCTATATCGATACACACCTCCCCGATAGCGGTGCCATTTTTTGTTATTCCGAAGATACTTTTGATAAGATTCCGAAGTGGGTTTTTCTTCATTATTCTGAAGTGAATCCATCTTCATCATTCCGAAGATAATTCAAATTCTGAAGATAATTCATTCCGAAGTGATATTGCGAAGATTCCGAAGTTCACATATTGGAAGATTGCGGAGTTGATTCCGAAGTGAAGTGACGTTAACTTATTCCGAAGATCCACTTGAGAATTATTCCAAGAATCCTTGCAAAAATTTTCAGAAAAAGTGTCTTAAAAAATTTTCGAATTCGTGAGTTTTTTTGTTTGTCTTAGTTTTTTTTTTTGCTTCTTGAGATCATATTCTTAGGGGATTTAATCAATTTAGGGGATAATAAGTGTGAAAACACTTATCCTTTTACCACTTATTTCCAATAATAACAAGACCAAAACGTGTATTTTATGTCGTAAAAGTCGGAATTATGCGTGGTTTGTGTTTTTATTGTGTTTTAGGACCAAAAGATGAAAAAGGAAGAAAACACGGGCTTTCACAGGCTTTTATCGAAGAAAACGAGAAAAGACGAAGTCAAAAGATCAAGAGTGCAAAAAGAACGGAAGTCCAAGGCCTATTCTGAAGATTTATCGAAGAAAAAGTCTAAAGACGGAAGTTTAATGAAGTCGAAGAACTCAAGTCTAATTATAGAAGAAGATTATAAGACGAGTTCAATTTATATCGACAAATCCCGAGACGACATCGAGAAAGACAAATTAAATCGAGTCGAGACGAAAAGAAAGAAAGAAGGAAGCACACTTGCACTCCCCACTCCCTATATATACCCTCCTAATGACACATTAGGAGGGTGTTAGTTTTTTTTTAACTAGTTATTTTCCTTTCTTTAGTTTTCATTTTAGAGAGAGAAAGTGTTTCTCACTAAACTTCATCTTTTCTTTCAAGTTAAGCTTTGTTTAATCTTTGTATTAGAGTTTCATTAATCAAAAGTTCATGTTTAAGCTTTTAATCTTTTATCTCTTTCTACCTTTCTTGATTTCACTTTGATTTTGATCCAAATTTTTATACTTCGTGTGTGATTTTTATGTTTTAGTGATTAGAAAGTTAATCTTTTGATTCCTTACTAAGCTTTTATACGGTATAGTCTATAAGCTTGTTGTGCTTATTGGCTTATTTCATATATAATAGCTTATTGCTTTTCGGTTTTCTTAAAAAGTTTAGTGTATTTAAAAGGTTCGATTCATAAATTTTGCTATTTTGAATTTTTGAAGTCTTAAAATTAATGCTTATTGAGTTGTTTAAGATTCGGTTAAGTATACTTTTTGGAAGTGCTTATTGAAATTTCAGCTTAACTCCATTTTCGGATTATTTTGATGTTCATCGCAATATTGAGGGTCTTTACACATTCCGACAGCTTCTTTGTATCGCAATAACCATTTGTGGTTCTACTTTGCGATCTAGAGTAACATCCCCCTTATTCCGATCGGGATTGCGATCGCTCATTGCGATCGTGTAGAATATTGATAAACTATGAATCTATGAAGTGGGTTGAAGATTTCTGGAGAGAGAAACTAGTGAGAGAAAGTGAGAGAGAACTATGTGTTTTTATTCAAATGATAAAAGTAGAATGTCAACAACCAACCCCTTTCCATGGTGGAAAGGGGTATTTATATCCAAGGCCAATATTGGGCTTGGGCCGACCCATGACAAGCCCATGGGTCGGTTTCTTACTTAACTTAATAAGTAACATTAACTACGAGATATTACAACATAAATAATATTGTGGAGTGACCGATACTTCTAATATACGTTAAAACGTATTTCTAACAATCTCCCACTAAGGGAGGTCACTCCACGTTACAAAGTTCTAAACCTAGCATACTGTACTAAGTCTTCGTTCTTCAGCTCGTAGTCTTTTCTTCTTTCTTTTTGTTGTGAATATGTTGATTTGATCTTTTAGGCTTTGGCTTGAGAGCATTGTTCTTTTGACCAATCACGTGCGATCTTTGCCTTCTTGTGAATCTTGCCTCCTCGTGACTTCATGTCCCACACACTTATCCTTTGTTGAATTCTTGAAAGTTTCAGAGTCGATACAGCGGAAGACTTTTAGGTCATACTTTCTTGAATTTGCAGGAGTATTTGATGCTGAAGGAATACGCATGTGAGAACGTCTTCAACAGGTACACCGCAACACCACCGTCTTCAACTGGTACACAGCAACGCCACCGTCTTCAACAGGTACACAGCAACGCCACCGTCTTTAACAGGTACACAGCAACGACACGAATAAAATGGCTTTGACATTTTATTCTAATTCGGTAGCATTTTACCTCCAGTCGGTGAAGACCGTTGGACGATATTAGATATCGTACCCGTGACGGATAGTTTCAATTAAGTAACTTCCTGACAGGATTTCGCGGGTAAACCCGTTCTCTTTATTCGACCGTCCAAAGCTGACTGCGAACATAAAGAGTGAATCACTTGGATAAATTATCCTTGTGATTGAAGCCGTCAATTCATGAAACCTGGAACAAGTGAATTTCAGTTAAGATTTTCACCATCGTTGCTTTCCAGTTATCACGAGCTTAATTCATAAAGAATCTTGCACGTCACCTACCAAGTGCTGTTTGATGTTAACACTAGAAGGATTTCCACTCGTCACTGTGATCTATAAAGAGTCACTCTGAGTGTTCTGGCAAGATCATATGATAATGCGTAGAGCCCTGGAACGAGTTTAAGTTCAATTAAGAATTAAACTACTGTTTCTTTCCAGTTTTTCACAAGATTGGTTCTTAAAGAACCGCACGTGTAACCTACCATGAGCTTGTTTGATGTTGGCTCAAGCAGGATTTCCATCTTCATTGTAATGCTTGCGTATTACTCGGATGTTCTGGAAATATTACAAGAATACTGCGTAGGACTCAAAAAATTCTCTTACTCTTCACAGTGTGTGAGAAAGCAAGGAATAAATGGAAAGTGTCCTAATGATACTTTTGATGATCTCTTGGCTCTAGACTCGATAGTGCGTTTTGATTTAGTGAGCGATGGCTGGAGAGGAGTGCCACCTTTTCAATATCAGTCTATTCGGAGTGAATAAACCAATAGATAACGTGTTGATCTCCGTGTGATTAAAACAAATACCTTTTGAGAGATATTTGAGTTAGCTGGGAAGGGTTGTGCATTGCATCATTGGGTCCATGATGTCTTTCTTCAATATCGAGAATCATTAACAAAAATGATCTCAATAGCATATGTATTGACCCGGTTTCTGCCTAAAGTTGTAAGGAGGGCTTCTTTCTTTACACCCTTTATCTTTACATTTCTTTTTCATTCTTCAACCCCTTCAGTACTTACCAATACATCATCACTAGCACCTTGTTGTGATTGTTCCAGTGCTAGCATCAATATTTAGTCGGTACTCAGCTACGTTCACAATCTTTCTCCATCTTTCCTAGGACTTCTAATTCTATCTAGGGAATTGTCCTTGGGAAGATTCCATCGGCTCTGATGAATCATTGGACTAAACCTATTCCTACCACCCTTTTGTCACCACATTCGTCGTGAATTAAGCGTGTTTTGGGAAAGTATAGCCACCATGAAAAAATCCTTGAAAATCACCTAAGGTACTTGTGATATTGAAATCAAAAGTTTTGTACCTTAGGTGTTTTGTTCATCAAAAACGCTCCCCCTTAACACGTGCCGTACACATATTAAGTTGGATTATCGTTAAGTCTTTTTCATCTTTTAGCCAAGTATCATTTAAGTCTCCTTAATCCCATTTTCTCCCCTTATCCAAAATGTTAACCATTAATATTTGGGATATTGAATGGATTAACCGGTATTTGGGTAAAAATGAAATCGATGTTTGGCCATAGAACATGTTAATGCTCCCCCTTAAATTAATAAGGGATAGTTGTAGTGCTTTAGTATGATATATTTTGAAAGATTTAGAATCTCGTGAGAAATTCTTGAAAAATTATCATACCTTAACACTACATCAAGCCGTAAAAGCACAATATTCACAAATTTACATATTCACAATTAAAAACCAATATAAAGTGGACCTGAAATGTACGACCCATTAGATGGATCGTTGTAGTAACTTGTGGTGCACTCCATATGGTCTACCACCAACGAATCTTTCTAAGCTCCTCATCAATCTACGTTCACGGAGCTTTTGATCAATCTTCTTGATCACATACTTCGCCATTTGCCGATAACCCTGATGCCAATCCTCAGTCATCTCTGGTAAAGACCCACCCGAATTAAGATGTTCCAACTTTCCTCTGACGTATATGAGAGTCCCATCACTGTACTTATAAAGCTCACCCACCCTCATAAACTTCATTATCCCTCGACTGTTCAAGTAGAAAATCCGGTATAGGGACATCTTGTGACATGTTGAGGTAGAACTTGATTCACTGGACGGGTTAGGTTAAGCTTCGTTTGGTAGCTTTCAACTCCCAATTGAAGATCTTCAACTCGTTTCTTGATAACAACGCTTCGTGTGAACATACGAAGTGCTGTATTCAAGGCAATTATGTCTTCACGAGCTATATGGGTTAGTTGATCCCGGGTCATCATAAGCAACATGTCTTCGATATCCTCAAGGCGAATGATAGAAAAATCTCCCTGCTGGATTTTATATTCTCTGTCATCCTCCCTTTTTAGACGAATCTCCGTCACATGATAATAGCCATTCTTGGCTTCAGTTTTCAGTCCCAAAATGCTGGAGATGCGAATATCGGATCTAACGTTACTTCCTGAATTGGATAAGCAGCAACCTCTGTACGCCCTTCGGACTCCTTCGTCCCAATGTGATGCACCTATAACAGCATACATATCATAATTACGAGTTACCTTTGGGACCCAGAGTCGGTTTACCTTTTCCTCGATCCAGGGTATTGTCCCCCAGTTAGCAGCTTTCAGTAAGGTCAGGGAGGTTGCGTACTTTGATGAACCCTTGAGGAGATACTCAAGATCATAGGTGACGAAGAAGTTGAGAGCAATTTGATTATCTTGAGAAGGATCAAGTGGAGGTGGAGCTCTTTCTGATTCATGGAGGCCTGACCTTTGAACGGTGTTAAGAGCTTTCAGGACCTCGTCAGCATAATACTCGTACTCCATTCGGGTTAACCTGGTTTTGGCGCGAATTCTCTTATCCTTTAGCGCTCTCTTCACCAAAGACGGAGTGACCGAAGACTTATACTCATGAGCCAGAAATGCACACAAGTCAATCGGACTACGGATACGGAGATATAGAACATCTCTGTCAGCGTCTGTGATTGGATCATATTTAGCAGCTGCTATGATCCAAGCTTGTGGCGGTGCAGTTTCATCAATCTCCAATGTGTCCGCCCAGTCCCGTGTGCTTGACTCAGGAACAGTAGATTGTGGTTCTTGTTGTAGAGGAGTAGAAACATGAATATCTGCTGGTTCTGATTCAGGCATCTCGGCGGTGTCATGAACCGGCGAGTGTTGTGCAGCTTCAGGTTCAGTTACTGACTCTGCAATCACAGGAGCAACAACAGAACTAACAAGGTTAGTGGTAACAGGTATAGACACAGCAATAGATGTACCAGGAATCGATGACGCCGTAGTAGCATTCACATCATGGCGCCACTTGGATCGTCTTGATTCCGTTGAGGTGGATTTTTCCTTCTGCGCAGCATCTTTTTGAGACTTGGTACCAGACTTAGATGGTTTCTTTGTGCTGGCAACCTTGTCCCCCGTTTCAGGCTGTTTACCATCATCATCCTCATCGTCATCCTCGTTGCTTCCCTTAGTACTCTCCTCATTTCTATCACCACCATCACTACCATCATCATCATCATCATCCTCATCATCATCACCATCATCGTCACCATCATCATCTTCTTCTTCTTCTTCTTCTTCTTCACCTTCTTCTTCCCCGTCACCCTCTTCTTGTTCACTATCTTCCCTTTCTTCCTCAGGTAGAATGTGGTAAGGTACCACACTTCCAAACATTTTAAATAACCGATCATCCTCCATGATAGCATCATTTAGTGACTTGTAGAGAGTCCGTTGAACTTTAGACTTGTCAAAAGATCCAACTTCCCTCATGCGAGCTTTGAGGATCTTCTTTAATTCAAAATCCGTCAAGTCATATGCAATTTTGTAGGCGGATTGGGAAGGATTGGATGACTTAATTATCAAGTTATCAGCCGCGAGTGTCTTCAACTCATCACGCAGTTTTGGCATAAGGGACTCAACGGATTCTTTCACTCTCTCTTCAATAGAAGCTTCAAGTGTTTCTTTCTGCTCCTTGTATTTATCCTTCATAGCTTGAAGTCTCGTGATTCGTGCTGCATACTTATCAGCTTCAGCCTTTTTGACCTGAGCAAGTTCTTCTGCATGAGCTTTACGTGTCGACTCAATCTCTGCAGCGAACTTAGCTAGCATCTCTTCTTGGGATTTCTTTGAGGCTTCTTCACTTTGCACTCGTCTAAGTAGCTCTTGGTGAAGTTCATTCATTTCTCTTCTTTGATTATCCGTGTGTTTATCCAACATTTCTGCCATTACAAATGCAGCCATTGAAGATGATGCAGAGCTACTTTGGGTTGGTTGAAGAGGCTCGGTTGTGACTACAGTACTTAGGATGGAAGTTATTGGAGGTGGAAGGAATGGTGTTGGAACCGGTCGGGTTGGTAAGGGCTGTATTGGTGGAGGTTGAGTTACTAAAGGTTGAGTAGGTACCATGATTGTAGGAGCACCGGACTCCTTTTCAACACTTGCTGAAACAGGGATGGATGTCTCCTTCGAAGTAGAATACCGTTCAGGTGATCCAAACTCATCAATATCCTCTGGTTCCTCGTACTTTTCTTCAATATTTATCTGTGCACCTGAACCACTACCGCCCGTGTCTCTCCTACTCTTTTCAATAGCTATCTTCATTAATTTTCTCTCAGTCTTGTCAAGAGTAGGATCATCAACATCTTCTTCATCGCGGAGAACTAACTCATCAGCCGTACCCTTTCCCTTCTTAGCCTCAGTCTTCTTCTTCTTGGTTTCGGGTTCAGATAAAGCAGCTGGTTGCTTACGTTTACCTTTACTCTTGACCGTAGTAGACGAGTCTTCTCCTGTCTGAAGGCTTGCTTTTAGCTTCTTGATTTCTAGTAGCAGTAGTTTGTAATCAGCAGAAGCTTTAATTTTATCCGTCAGAAGATAATCGGGAATAGGACCAGGAATAACACCACCAGATGGTCCTTCATGCCTTAGATCCACAGTGTGATCAGCCTCTTCAGTGTGATGACGACTTGCTGCACGCTTATCAATAGAGACATCATTCTTCATAAAATAATTAATAATAAGATTGATAAACCGAGGGTAAGGAAAGAAATTAGTCTTCAGCTCCTTGTTTTGGAAGAGTTGAAAGTTAAATTCTTCCCACATCAATAATGCATAATCTACATTTGAGCCTTTGTACATGCCATAGAAGATGTTCATAATTGGACCACGGAAAGCATCATGCCCACTTGTTTTAGGTGTAAGACATCTACTGAGAATACCCAAGATTGCTCTCCATGGTTGACCCACTTTAGCGGTGGTAAAATCAGACACAACTCGTATGTCAGGACATCCAAGATCATCGAACATCTCCATGAGTTCATCTTTGGTAGGATCCCTAGAAAATGACATACCTTTGGGTGTATCCCGTATTCCAAATATCTTGCGGAAGTCTGAAACTGTGAGTGTCTGTTGCTTGTTGTCGAGAGTGAAGGTGATCTTGTTTGAAGTACTTTCCTTGGTAGCCCAGAACTCATACATGTAATCATATGGCACCGAGGCAGTACTCCTTAAAGTATTCTTAAAGTGAGAGTGATCAAGGATTGCTATGGCTACTTTGAATCCATGGTGAGTGGATTTTGAAACTTGCTTCAGCCGGTAATTGTTTGGTATGAACTTGAGTGTTCTTGCTTCGGCAATTGGGGCTGTTCTAGCATCTTGGAGTGCTTGTACTGTTGGATTAGTCATCGTATCTGCTTAAGATAAGACATAAAAAGTTGATGCACAAAAAATATATGGATATATATCATTATGACTTCTAAGCATAATACATTTCAACAAGTACTTATAACAGGCAAACAACTATCAATCCAACAACTCTTCATTCGGAACTCATTCATTCGGAACTCTTCATTCGGAAGTCCTTCATTCAGAACTCTTCATTCGGAAGTCCTTCATTCGGAACTCTTCATTCGGAAGTCCTTCATTCGGAACTCTTCATTCGGAAGTTCGTCCGGAACTTCTTCATTCGGAACTCTTCATTCGGAAGTCCTTCATTCGGAACTCTTCATTCGGAAGTCCTTCATTCGGAACTCTTCATTTGGAAGTCCTTCATTCGGAACTCTTCATTCGGAAGTTCATCCGGAACTTCTTCATTCGGAAGTTCATCCGGAACTTCTTCATTCGGAAGTTCATTCGGAACTTCTTCATTCGGAAGTTCACTCGGAACTTCTTCATTCGGAAGTTCACTCGGAACTTCTTCATTCGGAAGTTCATTCCGAACTTCTTCATTCAGAAGTTCATTCGGAACTTCTTCATTCGGAAGTTCATCCGGAACTTCTTCATTCGGAAGTTCATTCGGAACTTCTTCATTCGGAAGTTCATTCGGAACTTCTTCATTCGGAAGTTCATTCGGAACTTCTTCATTCAGAACTTGTTCATTCGGAAGTTCATCCGGAACTTCTTTCATTCGGAAGTTCATTTGGAACTTCTTTCATTCGGAAGTTCATAATCCTTGTTCATCCGGAAGTTCTAAACGCACCCTATAAATGATTATTATAGGCGCGATAGTGAGTTTTAAGGCATTCTAAGGCAACTAAACACATTCTAATGCTAATCCGCATAAAACCCAACTAAAAACCCTAAATTAAGGCAGAAATCCTAATCTTGATTAACTTAATTCAAACAAATTAATTAAGTGAGTTTAAATGAATTAGGCGAATTAGAAATCAACATATTGATGTTTGTACCTTTTTGATCGAATGAGACGGATTGAGTTGATTTAGACGAGAGTTTGTGAATGCTTGAGTGTGTGAAAATGGCGGCAAGAAGAAACAGTGAAGAAGAAAGAATAAACGAGGGGGGGTTTGGTTTGACTTAGGTAAACATTTTTTACAACTTTCACAAGTAGTCATTTTTAACCCTACACTTTTCTTTCTTTTTCCCTTTTTATTCCTTATCTTTTCATTTTTCTTTTCTCGTCTCCCTAACCATCGTTAAACTTAGCCAACTTAACCTTGATTAATCTCAGACAACTTAAGTATCGCATCCAATTAGCAAATCTCCAAGATCTTAAAGAAATTCCTATCACATTGAACAAGCACAAGTCGTATTCTAAAGCAAGACCACTCATAAACCATTTAGCCAATTGATTTTCCACGAACACTTTTGAAAAATCGTTTTGATGACGAAGATGATTTAATATTTTCTCCCCCTTAAACGGTGACCCGTTTTCTATTTAAAGAGTTGTAGTCATTGTTTAAAGAGTCAAATATTGATGGAAACATTTCCAATTAATGTCTTGAAAAGATTGATTCGTGGTGGCAATAAGATTTCTCTTATTTTGACAAATTAATGCACTGAGACGTACACTAACTCGTGTTAGACCAAGTTGTAAAGTAAACTTGATCCCTTTGCATGATTTGGCTTGTAAATCATGCCCGAGAAAATTAATTCCCGTTGTGAGCCAACGTTTTCCAAGGAAATACGTGACTTTAATATGAAAACCGGGTTGCAGTCTGAAATAACTACAAGCCATAATGGGCATGTTTTAAAAATGTACAACTTTTATACGGACTGTATTTATGGCACCGTGTCAATTTTGATCGACATTTCTAAAGCCGTAAATATTACCGTACTAAAAGACATGCCCGATTTAAAAAACGAAAAATATTTTTGGTGTTTCTTGATTTTATAATTTTTATGGTTTTTCTAGGTTTTATATTTTTTATGGTTTTTCTTTGTTTTATATTTTTGTATTTTTGTTTTTGTGGTTTATATATATACGATAATATACATGATCACGAACAAAGGATACGCCTGAATAGTTTACCACCACTATTCAGCTGATTCTTCTGCCAATTCTTTGAGAGTCGCTGGAGTGAATGATTTCATGCCAAGCTTGTCGATCAAAAACTCGATTCGTCCTCGATCTAAGGCTTTGGTGAACATATCTGCCAGCTGATACTCAGTAGTGACAAAATACAGCTCGATCACTCCGTTCTCCACCTGCTCTTTAATGAAATGGTAGCGAATGTCTATGTGCTTGGCCCGGGAATGTTGAACGTAGTTGCAGCAAAGGGCAATAGCGCTCTTGTTGTCACAATACATCGGGATTTTGTTGAATCCCAAACCGTAGTCAGTTAGTTGTGATCTCATCCAAAGGACTTGAGCACAACAACCGGACATGGCGATGTATTCAGCCTCCGTGCTAGAAATTGCAGTGCTTTTCTGCCTTTTTGAAGACCACCTAATCAATCTGTCTCCAAGGAGTTGCACAGACCCAGAAGTGCTACGCCTCGTGTCTTGACACCCAGCATGATCGGCATCTGCGTATGATATTAAAGCAATAGAGGAATCTTTCGGATACCATAGACCACGATGAAGTGTTCCTTTGAGATACCGAAAGATCCTTTTAACAACATGTAGGTGCTTTTCGGTAGGCTGAGCCTGATACCGGGCACACATGCATACGGCAAATTGCAAATCAGGCCTGCTAGCAGTCAGATAGAGAAGGGTGCCGATCATTCCACGGTAAAATTTTGGATCGACAATAATCCCATTCCTATCTTCATCTAACTTGGATTTCTCCACCATTGGAGTGTCCACGGGGTCACAATTATCAAAGTTATATTTCTTTAAAGATTCTAGAGCATATTTGGATTGATTAATAAAGATGCCTCTGGGATTCTGAGAAATTTGTAATCCTAAGAAAAATGAAATTTTTTCCATCATTGACATCTGAAAGCGTGTGGACATTATCTTCTCAAAGCGTTTAGACAATTCTATGTTAGAGGCAGCAAATATTATATCATCAACATAAATTTGTACCAGTATCATGTCGTTGTCCTCCTTGAGAGTGAATAGAGTGGGGTCCACCTTGCCTTTGGAGAAGCCTTCCGAGATGAGATATGTTGAAAGGAGATCATACCACGCGCGTGGAGCTTGTTTCAACCCATAGAGAGCCTTCTTAAGCTTGTACACATGATTAGGAAACTCCGTGCTAACGAACCCATCTGGCTGACTAACATAGACTTCTTCCCTTAGTTCACCATTCAAAAATGCCGTCTTCACATCCATTTGATAGACGATCAT
Organism: Glebionis coronaria; assembly: GCA_025667525.1. Taxonomy (NCBI): domain Eukaryota; kingdom Viridiplantae; phylum Streptophyta; class Magnoliopsida; order Asterales; family Asteraceae; genus Glebionis; species Glebionis coronaria. The sequence continues at coordinate 71,833,715 of CM046874.1, forward strand.
GTTCATATGAGCAGCATACGCAAGGAATAGTCTAATAGCCTCCAATCTTGCAACAGGAGCAAAAGATTCTTCAAAGTCGATACCCAAGGCTTTTTTGTATCCTCTAGCAACCAATCTAGCCTTATTCTTCAAGACTGCACCCATCTCATCGAGTTTAACCTTATAAACCCACAACAAAGTAAGGATGTTAACCTTGTCAGGGAGAGGAACTAATTCCCATACTTTAAGTCTTTGGAATTCATTTAGTTCCTCCTGCATGGCTTCAATCCAAGATGATTGAGTCATAGCCTGTTGCCAATTTTTAGGTTCAACTTCGAAGAGAAATGCATCAAAATAGCAATAGAGTGCACTCTCTTGTAATTGATGGCGTGTAGAGACTGGTCGATCGAGACTTCCAATGACATTCCTAATTGGGTGATCTTTTGTCCATTTGGTGCTATGTTTTTCAATCCGTGGTGGTCTGGAATGAACAATTGAAGGAGCTTCTTCTGAGGTAGACGCGGCTGAAGGGTTTTCAGGTATCGGTACACCAAAGAAAGGAAGCTCTTGTAGATGAGCATATTCCAAATCGTGAAAAATAGAATCCTCTTCAACATCATTAGGCACAAGTAAGGGTGACGATTCAGGTGTAGTTTGAGAATCACTTGGTAGAGGTGCATCCGGTTCAATGTTAATAGAAGATGCATTTGATAAAGCCTCATTAGCTTGAGCAACAACTTCAGGGATTGGAGCTATCACTACAGGTGCTGGAACTTCATCATTTGGGGGATCAAAGAATTCATCAAACAACGGTTGAAACAGTTTATCCCACTCGGGCCTTGTAGGTGGTAAAAATGATGTAGAAGTAGGATTATTGGGAACTAATCCGGAACTAATAGCATCGGTTCCCATCTCATGAAGCGCGGGTTCAGAGATGCGTTGCTCAGAAGCCATCGCTGTCAGCTCATCAAAATCTGCGTCCATAGTTTCTACAATCTTACCAAGACGACGGTTGTAAATTCGGTATGCTTTCTTGGAGGGTGAGTAACCAATGAAAATACCTATATCGGCTTTCGGTTAAAGCTTGCCCAAGTTCTCACTATTAATGTTTGGATAACAAAGAGCACCAAACACATGAAAGAATGAAACATCGGGTTTACGATCATGTAGAAGCTCGTAAGGTGTTTTTCTATGGCGTTTCCGAATGATAGAGCGGTTTTGGGTGAAACATGCAGTAGATACAGCTTCTGCCCACAAGAACAATGGAGCGTTCGCATAAATCAGCATAGTCCTAGCAGCTTCCATAAGCGTACGATTCCATCTTTCAACGACACCGTTTTGTTGTGGAGTACGTGCAGCGGATGTTTCATGTGAGATACCAACTTCTTCATAGTAATTACGAAGAGTTTGGTTTACGAACTCTGTTCCATTATCTGTACGAATACGGCGGACAGTAGTATTTAAACGTACCTGAATGAATTTCAGAAAAGTGATGATAGCCTTTGGTGCTTCATCCTTTGTACGTAGAAATCTAACCCATGTAAACCTGGAGAAATCATCTACAATAACAAGAATGAATTTCTTACCGCTCACACTTTCAGTTCTCATTGGCCCACAAAGATCCATATGCAAAAGATGAAGTTTTTCTTGATTGGTGTCTTCAGCTTTGGGCTTGTATGATTTCTTGGTACTTTTCCCCCTTGAACACGCGGAACATAAATGGTCCTTGTGAAATTTGAGCTTTGGAAGACCACAAACTAATTCGTTTTTAGCCAGATGATTAATAGCATCAAAGTTGAGATGAGATAATCTGCGATGCCATAACCATGACTTGGTCTTAGATGCTTTAGAGAGAAGACATACTGGAGAGGCGGCCATCATGTCTTGTAAGGACAAAGTATAAAGATTTGCACCACGAGACCCCTTCAACAAATCTTTTCCTTCCAAGTTGCGGATGAAACAAGTATGTTGTCGAAAAGCAACCTCTAGGTTGGAATCACAAAACTGTCCTACCGAAAATAAATTATGACCAAGACCTTCTACATAGTATACCCTTGAAATCGTAACGTTTCCAATCTGATATTCACCATAACCCATTATCTTTGCAATATGATCATTACCGAATTTAACCGTTCCAAGAAACTTGCTGACGAAATTTCGGAGCATCGAGCGATCTCCGGTCATATGCTTTGAACAACCGGAGTCCAAATACCAGAGGATGATTTGGACCACCTGAAAATATCACCAGACGAGGAGAATGTAGAGGTATCGGAATCTGAATGTTCCTTGTTATTAGCAGGTACAGATTTAATAATCATAGATTTGCTAACTCTAGGTTTCTTAGATTTCCTAGCCTTCTTCCTAGTTGGTGGTGTAGATTCTAGTTGGCTTAAATCCTGAGGTATTTCTTCACTGATAGGCACTATAGTGGGGGCTGACCTAATTAAAGGGCGTGGTTTCCATACTGTAGTGCTAGTGTTCCTAACTAAAGGACGCTGAGACCTAACCTCAATGGATGCATTCCTAGTTAAAGGGCACATTTTTCCATCTAATGTAAAGGTCCTACCAGTGGGAGGCCATTGCCATCCAACTTGGGCACGAGTTCTACCAGTTGGCTTCCATTCAAGATCATTCCTAATGGCATTCATTTCATTCATATGATCAATAAGACACAAATCATGACGTTGGGAGAACATACTGTAGAATATTGATAACCTATGAATCTATGAAGTGGGTTGATGTTTTCTAGTGAGAGAAACTAGAGAGAGAAAGTGAGAGAAAATGTGTATGATTTTATTAATATGAAAGTGAAATAAGAACAACAACCAACCCCTTTCCATGGTGGAAAGGGGTATTTATACTCGAAGCCTAACATTGGGCTTGGGCCGGTCCATGACAAGCCCATGGACCGGTTCTTACTTAACTTAATAAGTAACATTTAACTAATTGCTAACTACGAGCTATTACAACATAAATCATATTGTGGAGTGACCGATACTTCTAATATACGTTAAAACGTATTTCTAACAATCTCCTCCTAAGGGAGGTCACTCCACGTTACAAAGTCCTAAACCTAGCATACTATACTAAGTCTTCGTTCTTTAGCTCGTAGTCTTTTCTTCTTTTCTTTCTTTTGTTGTGAATATGTTGGTTTGATCTTTTTGACTTTGGCTTGAGAGCATTGTTCTTTGGCCTTTCACGTGCGATCTTTGCCTTTCTTGTGAATTTTGCCTCCTCGTGACTTCATGTTCCACACACTTACGTCTTTTTGTTGAATTCTCGAAAGCTTCAGAGTTTGGTACAGCGGAAGACTTCATCTTGTACTTTCTTGAATTTTTGCTGAACTTTGTTGCAAAAGACATAAGCATGTGGGAACGACTTTTACAGGTACACCGCAACACCACCGTCTTCACTGGTACACAGCAACGCCACCGTCTTTAGCAGGTACACAACAACGACACGAATAAAATGGCTTTGAACATTTTATTCTAATTCGGTAGCATTTTACCTCCGGTCGGTGAAGACCGTTGGACGATATTAGATATCGTACCCGTGACGGATAGTTTCAATTAAGTAACTTCCTGACAGGATTTCGCGGGTAAACCCGTTCTCTTTATTCGACCGTCCAAAGCTGACTGCGAACATAAAGAGTGAATCACTTGGATAAATTATCCTTGTGATTTGAAGCCGTCAATTCATGAAACCTGGAACAAGTGAATTTCAATTAAGATTTTCACCATCGTTGCTTTCCAGTTGTCACGAGCTCAATTCATAAAGAAACTTGCACGTCACCTACCAAGTGCTGTTTGATGTTAACACTAGAAGGATTTCCACTCGTCACTGTGGTCAATAAAGAGTCACTCTGAGTGTTCTGGCAAGATCATATGATAATGCGAAGAGGCCTGGAACGAGTTTAAGTTCAATTAAGAATTAAACCACTGTTACCTTCCAGTTTTTCACAAGATTGGTTCTAAAAGAACCGCACGTGTAACCTACCATGAGCTTGTTTGATGTTGGCTCAAGCAGGATTTCCATCTTCATTGTAATACTTGAGTATTACTCGGATGTTCTGGCAATATTACAGGAATACTGCGTAGGACTCATGAAAATCTCTTACTTTTCACAGTGTGTGAGAAAGCAAGGAATAAATGGAAAGTGTCCTAATGAGACTTTTGATGATCTCTTGGCTCTAGACTCGATTGTGCGTTTTGATTTAGTGAGCGATGGCTGGAGAGGAGTGCCACCTTTTCAATACCAGTCTATTCGGAGTGAATAAACCAATAGATAACGTGTTGATCTCCGTGTGATTAAAAAAAATACCTTTTGAGAGATATTTGAGTTAGCTGGGAAGGGTTGTGCATTGCATCACTGGGTCCATGATGTCTTTCTTCAATACCGAGAATCATTAGCAAAAATGACCTCAATAGCATATGTATTGACCCGGTTTCTGCCTAAAGTTGTAAGGAGGGCTTCTTTCTTTACACCCTTTATCTTTACAATTCTTTTTCATTCTTCAACCCCTTCAATGCTTACCAATACGTCATCACTAGCACCTTGTTGTGATTGTTCCAGTGCTAGCTTAAGTACTTGGTCGGCATTCAGCTATGTTCACATTCTTTCTCCATCTTTCCTAGGACTTCTAATTCTATCTAGGGAATTGTCCTTGGGAAGATTCCATCGGCTCTGATGAATCATTGGACTAAACCTATTCCTACCACCCTTTTGTCACCACATTCGTCGTGAATTAAGCGTGTTTTGGGAAGGAATTGCCACCATGAAAAATCATTGAAAATCACATAAGGTACTTGTGATATTAAAATAAAAAGTTTTGTACCTTAGGTGTTTTGTTCATCAAAAACGCTCCCCCTTAACACGTGCTTAACACATATTAAGTTGGATTATCGTTAAGTCTTTTTCATCTTTTAGCCAAGTATCACTTAAGTCTCCTTAATCCCATTTTCTCCCCTTATCCAAAATGTTAACCATTAATATTTGGGATATTGAATGGATTAACCGGTCTTTGGGTAAAAATGAAATCGATGTTTGGCCATAGAACAAGTTATTGCCCCCCCTCAATTTAATAAGGGATAGTTGTAGTGCTTTGGTATAATATATTTTGAAAGATTTAGAATCTCGTGAGAAATTCTTGAAAAATTATCATACTTTAGCACTACATCAAGCCATTACAGCACAATATTCACAAATATACATATTCACAATTGAAAACCAATATAAAGTGGACCTGAAACGTACGACCCATTAGATGGATCGTTGCAGTAGCTTGTGGTGCACTAAATATGGTCTACCACCCACGAATCTTTCCAAGCTCCTCATCAATCTACGTTCACGGAGCTTCTGATCGATCTTCTTGATGACATACTTCGCCATCTGCCGGTAACCCGGATGCCAATCCTCCGTCATTTCTGGCAAAGTCCCACCCGAGTTCAGATGCTCCAACTTTCCTCTGACTTGTAGAAGAGTCCCATCACTGTACTTATGGAGCTCACCCACCCTCATAAACTTCATTAAACCTCGACTGTTCAAGTAGAAAATGCCGTAATTCGGGACAGAAATGCCGGTATAGGGACATCTTTCTACATGTTGAGGTAGCACTTTATTCACTGGACGGGTTAGGTTAAGCTTCCTTTGATAGCTTTCGACTCCCAACTGAAGATCTTCAACTCGTGTCTTGATGACAACGCTTCGTGTGAACATACGAAGTGCTGTATTCAAAGCAATGAGGTCTTCACGAGGAATATGTGTGAGTTGATCTCGGGTCATCAGAAGCAGCATATCTTCGATATCCTCAAGGCGAATGATGGAAAAATCTCCCTGTTGGATTTTGTATTCCCTGTCATCCTCCCTTTTCAAACGAATCTCCGTCACATGATAATAGCCATTCTTGGCTTCAGTTTTCATCCCTAAAATGCTGGAGATGCGGATGTCGGATCTAACGTTGCTTCCAGAATTGACTAGGCAGCAACCCCTGTACGCCCTTCGGACTCGTTCGTCCCAATGAGATGCACCTATGACAGCATACATATCATAATTACGATTTATCTTTGGGACCCAGAGTCGGTTTACCTTTTCCTCGATAAAGGGTATTGTCCCCCAGTTGGCAGCTTTCAGCAAGGTCAGGGAGGTTGCGTACTTTGATGACCCCTTCAGTAGATACACAAGATCATTGGTGACGAAGAAGTCAAGAGCAATCTGATTATCTTGAGTAGGATCCATTGGAGGTGGAGCTCTTTCTGATTCATGAAGTCCTGGCCGTTGAACGGTATTCAGAGCCTTCAGGATCTCATCGGCATAATACTCGAACTCCATTTGGGTCAGCCGGGTTTTGGCGCGTAGTCTCTTATCCTTCAGTGCTTTCTTCACCAAAGATGGAGTAACCGAAGTCTTATACTCATGAGCAAGAAATGCTCATAAGTCAATCGGACTGCGGATACGAAGATACAAAACATCTTTGTCAGCGTCGGTGATCGGATCATACTACGCCGCTGCCGTGATCCAAGCCTGTGGTGGTGCAGTCTCATCAATCTCCAACGTGTCTGCCCAGTCCCTTGTGCTTGGAACAGTAGATTGTGGGTTTTGTTGCAGAGGAGTGAAGACGTGAACATCTGCTTGTTCTGTTTCAGGCATGTCGGCAGTGTCATGAATGGGTGAGTGTTGTGCAGCTTCAGGTTCGGTTACCGATTCTGCGATCACAGGAACAACAACAATAGAACTAACAGGGTTAGTTGTAACAGGTATGGATGCAGGGATAAATGTACCAGGAATAGATGACCCTGTAGTGGCATTCACATCGTGGCGCCACTTCGATCGTCTGGATTCCGTGGAAGTAGATTTCTCCTTTGCTGTTGCATCTTTCTTTGACTTGGTGCCAGACTTAGCAGGTTTCTTTGAGCTGGCAGCCTTATCCCCTTTCTCAGGCTGTTTACCCCCATCAGCATCCTCATTATCATCCCCGTTGCTCCCCCGAACACTCTCCTCATTACCATCACCACCATCATCGCCATCATCATCATCGTCATCATCATCCTCATCATCATTATCATCATCCTTATCATTATCATCCTCATCATCCTTATCATTATCATCCTCATCATCCTCATCATTCTGATCCTCATCATTCTCATCATCATCATCATTCTTATCTTCTTCTTCTTCTTCTTCCTCTTCTCCACCAGTACCCTCTTCTTCGTCACTCTCTTCCCTTTCTTCCTCAGGGAGAATGTGGTAGGGTACCACACTTCCAAACGTCTTGAACAACCTATCATCCTCCATGATAGCGTCATTTACGGATTTGAAGAGAGCCCGTTGAATCCTCGACTTATCAAACGATCCAAGTTCCCTCATTCGAGCTTTGAGGATCTTCTTAAGTTCAAAATCCGTCAAGTCATAAGCAATCTTGTAGGCGGCTTCTGAAGGATTGGATGATTTGATCATTAAGTTGTCAGCAGGAAGTGTCTTCAAATCATCACGCAGTTTAGGCATTAGGGATTCAATGGAGTCTTTCACTCTCTGCTCAATAGAAGCTTCAAGAGCTGCTTTTTGCTCTTTAAGGTCATCCTTAATAGCTTTAAGTCTCGTAATTCGTGCTTGATGCCTATCAGCTTCAGTCTTTTTAACCCGAGCAAGTTCTTCTGCATGAGCTTTACGTGTAAATTCCATGTCTGCAGCGAACTTGGCCATCAACTCTTCTTGAGCTTTCCTTGATGCTTCTTCACTTTGAGCTCTTCTATTTAGCTCTTGGCAAAGTTCATCCATTTCTCTCTTGTGAGTATCCACATGTTTATCCAACATTTCGGCCATCACTAATGCGGCCATTGCAGACGTTGCAGAGCTGCTTTGGGTTGATGGAATAGGCTCGGTTGTAACTGCGGTACTAAGGATGGGGTTTATTGGTGGTGGAGGAAATGGTGTTGAAACCGGTTTGGTTGGTAAGGGTTGAGTTGGTTGAAGTTGAGTTGCCAAGGGTTGAGTAGACTCTTTTTCAATACTAGCTGAAACAGGAGGGGTGGATGTCTCCTTCGAAGTAGAATACTTTTCAGGTGATCCAAACTCAAACACATCATCTGGTTCCACATACTCTTCTTCAACATTTACCCGTGCACCCGAACCACTACCTCCAGTGTCTTTCCTACTCCTTTCCATAGCTTTCCTCATTGCTTTTCTCTCAGCCTTGTTAAGAGCAGGATCATCAATATCTTCTTCATCGTGGAGAACTAACTCATCAGCCGTACCCTTTCCCTTCTTAACTGCAGTCTTCTTCTTTTTGGCTTTGGGTTCAGGTAAATCTGCTTGCTTCCGTTTACCTTTGCTCTTAACCGTGGTGGAAGAGTCTTCACCTGCTAGAATGCTTGCTCGTTGATTCTCAATTTCTGTTAGCAAGTTCTTGTAATCAGCAGATGTTATAATCTCATCAGTCAGAAGATGACCGGGAATGGGACCAGGAATAACCGTATTCGAATGAGTCTCCTGCCTTAAGTCTACCAAATCATCATCATCCATCGTGTGGTGACGACTACCTGCACGCTTGTTAATGGATGCATCGTTTTCCATAAAGTAATGTATGATCAACTTAATAAACCTAGGGTACTGGTAGCTTTTAACCTTACCCTTTGTGTTTGTGAAGAGTTGAAAAGTAAACTCCTCCCACAGCAGTGATGCATAATCAATACCCATACCTTTGAACATACCATAAAACATCTTGATGATTGGTGGACGAACAGCATCAAACCCAGTTGTTTTGGGTGTTAAACATCGGCTAAGAATCCCAAAAATAGCTTTCCATGGTTGACCAACTTTGGCAGTAGTAAACTCAGACGGGGTTCGTATGTCAAGACATCCAATGGCGGTGAACATCTCCATGATCTGGTCCTTAGTTGGGTTGGCTGAGTATGATGATAGACCTTTGAGTATCGGTCGAAAGCCAAAGATCTTCCTGAAGTCTGACACAGTAAGCGTCTGCTGCTTGTTGTCCAAGGAAAAAGTGATTTTGTTCGACGTCCTCTCTTTGGTAGCCCAGAACTCGTAAAGATATTCATAGGGCACTGAAGCACTTCTCCTTAGCGCATGCTTGAAATGAGATTTATCAAGCATGGCTGTACCTACCTTAAATCCATTATGGGTAGAGTGAGATACCTCCTTCAAACGGAAGTTGTTTGGAATAAACTTTAGAGTCTTGGCTTCAGCAATGTCGGCGGCTTTGGTGTCTTGTATATGTTGTACTGTAGGGTTAGTCATCATCTCTGCTTAAGATAAAACACAAAGGTTGAAACATACAAACATGAATATCAATATGACTTTAAACCTAAGCATTGAACATATGACCTAATCCCTTAAGCTTGTAAACCATTCAAACATCTTCTATACGGAATAATCACTCAATTCGGAATACTTGGGCTATGCTGAATATAAATCCTATGCGGAATGATAAGTCGATTCGGAACATAAGGCCTATGCGGAATAAATTAAACATATCCTATTCGGAAAGATCAACCTTATGCGGAAAAATTTTCTTTATTCGGAAAATCTAACCTTATGCGGAAAAATTTCTTTATTCGGAAAGATCAACCTTATGCGGAAAATTTTCTTTATTCGGAAAATCTAACCTTATGCGGAAAATTTCTTTATTCGGAAAGATCAACCTTATGCGGAAAAATTTCTTTATTCGGAAAGTCTTACCTTATGCGGAAAGATTTCTTTATACGGAAAGATCGACCTTATGCGGAAAATTTTCTTTATTCGGAAAATCTAACCTTATGCGGAAAAATTTCTTTATGCGGAAAGTCTAGGCCTATGCGGAATAACCTTTCTATTCGGAAAGAACTTGTCTATTCGGAAAGAATATCCTATGCGGAATAATCCTCCTATTCGGAAAACCCTTTCTATTCTGAATAACTGCTCCTATTCGGAAAGTTCGTTCTTATTCGGAAAACATTCCTTATTCGGAAAATCATACTATTCTGAAAGTTCAATCAGTGACGATTTTTCTAATTTAGGCACAAGTTGTTTAATTCAAGAGTTCTAAATGCCAAATTAGTTCAATTCGTTCTATTCCGAATAAAACCCAGGTAAAACCCCCAATTTAATTAACCCTAATTAACCAGAAATTGCAATCGATTGTTTTCAATTAAAAGAGTTAATAAAATTGATATGCTTGAATGATTAATCCGATTATATACCTTTTTGATGATCTTGAACTTAGAAGATTACTGATTGAGAGATGTTCTGTTTGATGTTCGTGAGTGTTTGTGTGTATGTTTGTTAATGGCGGCGAAGATAAACAAATAAACAAGGTGTGAGAGAGAAGAGACGGGGGGAAGAATTTGACTAGGTCAAATTTTCACAAGTTTGACATATTGTCAACTTTACCCCCTCAACTTTTCTTCTTTCTACAAACAAGATTCTTGTGTTTTCCCAAGTTCTAATTCTTGTCATTTTGACCCTATCTTATGTTAACTATCCGAGCCGTAGTGATTGACCTATCTTAACACAAGCACACCACTATTTATGACAAACTTATAAGCAACAACAAGACCAATGCCAAAGCAATCCAACCATTAACCATTAAGCTTTTTGAGTTTCCTTGAAAACTTTTGAAGATCTTTTTGATGTGAAAGATGATGTAACATTTTCTCCCCCTTAAACGATGACCCGTTTTCTATTTAAAGAGCTGTAGTCATTGTTTAACTAGGCACACGATGATGAAAAACATTTCCCAATTGATATCTTGAAAAAGTTTGATTCGTGGTGTCAATAAGATTTCTCTTATTTTAACAAATTAATGCACTGAGACGTACACTAATTCGTGTTAGACCAAGTTGTAAAGTAAACTTGATCCCTTTGCATGATTTGGCTTGTAAATCACGCCCGAGAAAATTAATTCCCGTTGTGAGCCAACGTTTTCCAAGGAAATACGTGACTTTAATATGAAAACCGGGTTGCAGTCAGAAATAACTACAAGCCATAATGGGCATGTTTTAAAAATGTACAACTTTTATACGGACTCTATTTATGGCACCGTGTCAATATTGATCGACATTTCTAAGGCCGTAAATATTACCATACTAAAAGACATGCCCGTTTTAAAACGAAAAATATTTTTGGTTTTTCTTGATTTTATAATTTTTATGGTTTTTCTAGGTTTTATATTTTTTATGGTTTTTCTTGGTTTTATATTTTTGTATTTTCTTTTAGTGTTTTATATATTTACGATAATATACATGATCACGAACAAAGGATACTCTGAATAGTTTACCACGACTATTCAGCTGATTCTTCTGCCAACTCTTTGAGAGTCACTGGAGTGAATGATTTCATGCCAAGCTTGTCGATCAAAAACTCGATTCGTCCTCGATCTAAGGCTTTGGTGAACATATCCGCCAGTTGATACTCAGTAGTGACAAAATACAGCTCGATCACTCCGTTCTCCACCTGCTCCTTAATGAAATGGTAGCGAATGTCTATGTGCTTGGCCCGGGAGTGTTGAACATAGTTGCAGCAAAGGGCAATGGCGCTCTTGTTGTCACAGTACATCGGGATTTTGTTAAATCCCAAACCGTAGTCAGTTAATTGTGATCTCATCCAAAGGACTTGAGCACAACAACCGGACATGGCGATGTATTCAGCCTCTGTGCTAGAAATTGCAGCGCTTTTCTGCCTTTTTGAAGACCAACTGATCAATCTATCTCCTAGGAGTTGCACAGATCCAAAAGTGCTACGCCTCGTGTCTTGACATCCAGCATGATCGGCATCTGCGTATGATATTAAAGCAATCGAGGAATCTTTCGGATACCATAGACCACGATGAAGTGTTCCTTTTAGATACCGAAATATCCTTTTAACTACATGTAGGTGCTTTTCGGTAGGCCGAGCCTGATACCGGGCACACATGCATACAGCAAATTGCAAATCAGGCCTGCTAGCAGTCAGATATAGAAGGGTGCCGATCATCCCACGGTAAAGTTTTGGATCGACAATAGTCCCATTCCTATCTTCATCTAACTTGGATTTCTCCACCATTGGAGTGTCCACGGGGTCACAATTTTCAAAGTTATATTTCTTAAGAGATTCTAGAGCATATTTGGATTGATTAATAAAGATGCCTCTGGGATTCTGAGAAATCTGTAATCCTAAGAAAAATGAAATTTTTCCCATCATCGACATCTAAAAGCGTGTGGACATTATCTTCTCAAATCGATTTGACAATTCTATGTTAGTGGCAGCAAATATTATATCATCAACATAAATTTGTACCAGAATCATGTCATTGCCTTCTTTGAGAGTGAATAGAGTGGGGTCCACTTTGCCTTTCGAGAAGCCTTACGAAATGAGATATGTTGATAGGAGATCATACCACGCGCGTGGAGCTTCCTTCAACCCATAGAGAGCCTTCTTAAGCTTGTACACATGATTAGGAAACTCCGTACTGACGAACCCATCCGGCTGACTAACATAAACTTCTTCCCTTAGTTCACCGTTCAAAAATGCCGTCTTCACATCCATTTGATAGACGATCATGTTCATATGAGCAGCAAACGCAAGGAATAGTCTAATCGCCTCCAATCTAGCCACAGGAGCAAAAGATTCCTCAAAGTCTATACCCAAGGCTTGTTTATATCCTCTAGCAACCAATCTAGCCTTATTCTTCAATACCGCACCCATCTCATCAAGTTTAACCTTATAAACCCATAACAAGGTAAGGATGTTAACCTTGTCAAGGAGAGGAACCAATTCCCATACTTCAAGTCGTTGGAATTCGTTTAGTTCCTCCTGCATAGCTTCAATCCAAGATGATTGGGTCATAGCCTGCTGCCAATTTTTGGGTTCAACTTCAGAGAGAAATGCATCAAAGTAACAATAGAGTGCATTCTCTTGTAATTGATGGCGTGTAGAGACTGGTCCATCTAGATCTCCAATAACATTCCTAATTGGGTGATCTTTTGTCCATTTAGTGCTATGGTTTTCAATCCTAGGTGGTCTGGAGTGAACAATAGAAGGAGCTTCTTCTGAGGTAGACGCGGCTGAAGGGTTTTCAGGGATCGCTACACCAAAGAAAGGAAGCTCTTGCAAGTGAGCATATTCCAAGTCGTGATCAGTAGAATCCTCTTCCACATCATTAGGCAAAAGTAGGGGTGATGATTCAGGTGTAGTTTGAGAATCACTTGGTGAAGGTGCATCCGGTTCAATGTGAATTGTAGATGCATTAGATAAAGGTTCATTAGCTTGAGCAACCACTTCAGGTATTGGAGCAATTACTACAGGTGCTGGAACTTCATCAGTCGGGGTATCGAAGAATTCATCAAACAACGGTTGAAACAGTTTATCCCACTCGGGCCTTGTTGGTGGTAAAAATGATGTAGAAGTAGGATTATTGGGAATTAGTCCGGAACTAATAGCACCGGTTCCCATCTCATGAAGCGCGGGTTCAGAGCTGTGTTGCTCAGAAGCCATCGCTGTCAGCTCGTCGAAATCTGCGTCCATAGTTTCTACAATCTTGCCAAGACGACGGTTATAGATTCGGTATGCTCTCTTGGACGGTGAGTAACCAATGAAAATACCTATATCTGCTTTCGGTTGAAGCTTACCCAAGTTCTCACTATTGATGTTTGGATAACAAAGAGCACCAAACACATGAAAAAATGAGACATCGGGTTTACGGTCATGTAGAAGCTCATAAGGTGTTTTTCCATGGCGTTTCCGAATGATCGAACGGTTTTGGGTGAAACATGCAGTAGATATCGCTTCTGCCCACAAGAACAATGGAGCGTTCGCATAAATAAGCATAGTCCTAGCAGCTTCCATAAGTGTACGATTCCGTCTTTCAACGACACCGTTTTGTTGTGGAGTGCGTGCGGCGGATGTTTCATGAGAAATACCAACTCCTTCATAGTAATCACGAAGAGTCTGGTTGACGAACTCTGTTCCATTGTCTGTACGAATACGGCGGACAGTAGTGTTCAAACGTACCTGAATGAATTTCAGAAAAGTGATGATAGCCTTCGGTGCTTCATCCTTTGTACGTAGAAATCTAATCCATGTAAACCTGGAGAAATCATCCACAATGACGAGAATGAATTTCTTACCGCTCACACTTTCAGTTCTCATTGGTCCACAAAGATCCATATGCAAAAGATGAATTTTTTCTTGATTGGTGTCTTCAGCTTTGGGCTTGTAAGATTTCTTGGTGCTTTTCCCCCTTGAACACGCGGAACATAAATGGTCCTTGTGAAATTTAAGCTTTGGAAGACCACGAACTAATTCGTTTTTAGCCAGATGATTACTAGCATCAAAGTTAAGATGAGATAATCTGCGATGCCATAACCAAGACTTGGTCTTAGATGCTTTAGAGAGAAGACATACTGGAGAGGCGGCCATCATGTCTTGTAGAGACAACGTATAAAGATTTGCACCACGAGATCCCTTCAACAAATCTTTTCCTTCCAAGTTGCGGATGAAACAAGTGTGTTGTCGAAAAGCAACCTCTAGGTTGGAATCACAAAACTGTCCTACTGAGAATAAGTTATGACCAAGACCTTCTACATAGTATACCCTAGAAATCGTCACGTTTCCAATCTGATATTCACCATACCCCATAATCTTTGCTATATGATCATTCCCGAATTTAACCGTACCAAGAAACTTGCTGACGAAATTTCGGAGCATCGAGCGATTTCCGGTCATATGTTTTGAACAACCGGAGTCCAAATACCACAGGATGATTTGGACCACCTGAAAATATCACCACACAAAGACAATGTAGAGGTATCGGAATCTGAGTGTTCCTTGTTATTAGCAGGTACAGATTTAATAATCTTAGATTTGCTAACTCTAGGTTTCTTAGATTTCCTAGCCTTCTTCTTCTTAATTGGTGGTGTAGATTCTAGTTGGCTTAAATCCTGAGGTATTTCTTCACTGATAGGCACTATAGTGGGGGCTGACCTAATTAAAGGGCGCTGTTTCCATAATTGAGTGCGAGTGTTCCTAACTAAAGGACGCTCAGACCTAACCTCAATGGATGCATTCCTAGTTAAAGAGCACATTTTTCCATCTAATGTAAAGGTCCTACCAGTGGGACGCCATTGCCAGCCAACTTGGGCACGAGTTCTACCCGTTGGCTTCCATTCAAGACCATTCTTAATAGCATTCATTTCATTCACGTGATCAATCAGACACAAATCATGACGCTGGGAAAACATACATTCATTACAATTCCAACAATTCAAATCAGAATTCACGAATGGTTTAGGCTGCTGCACAGGCGCAGAGCTTTTAGTCTTAACATGATTCTTTTTATTTAGAACTGAACTAGCATTCCTATTGTGAACTTCTACTTTCTTCTTTTTGGCACTACTAGTGGAGGGCTTGATCTTATCTTTCTTGAGTGGCGATCCTTTAGCCTTAGTAGTCTCTTTTAATCCTGTAGAAGGCAAAGTGGGAATATTAGCAACAAATTTTAAAGGTGCCTTACTTGATTGTGCCAATGACGGTTTTTCTCCTGGAGTCTTATTAAATGGAGTGACAGCAATGGGCCTATTATTAAGTAGTGTAGAACCTGGTGTACCTATGTATTGCAAATATGCCAAGCAATATTGAACGCGCTTAATATATTCATGAGCCGAATAATAGTCGCTACTTGAGGGATCTAAGGCATAAAGATCGTCTAAAATATCCCTAAGAAGATCGACATGCTTAATGGCATTCCTCATATAATCATCATAGGTAACTGGGTTTCTCTTATGAAGCGGGTTCTTATAAAGCACTACTGACTTGGTTGTTGGAGCACTAGTGGACGGTGCAGAGTCGGTAGCTAAGTTATCAACAACTTCTTGTCGGGTGAGAAGAAGTGTTTCCTTTAACTCAGCCAAAACCATATTTTTGTCAATGAGCAGGATGTTCAAATCAGAGATTTCCTCGCACTTTTGGTTCAGTTGTTCAACATAAGATTGTTGCTGTGCCGCATTAAAAGCGAAGCGTTCTTCTAGTGAACCATAAAGAGCGGATAGTCCCTGTCTTGTCCGATCCATCTCCCCTAGAACAGACGAAAGTCTAATTTCTAAGACCTGGTTTTTAGACTCTGCAGCCTCTAGTTCCATTTTGAGTGTTTCCTTTGATGACACATCTCTCTTCAATCTCATTATCTCTTCCTCTAATGTCTTAACAATTGAAATCATCTTGTCACTCGTCTCAACACCGTTTTCACAAACATTTGATATCAAAAGATTCTCATTTTGAGTTTGTTGTTTTAATTCTAAAGATATACAATGTTGTTCTAGTTGATTAAAGCGTTTTGAAAGTAAATTGTAAGAATCTTGTAGCTTTAAAAACTCAGCATTAGATTCGTGACAAGAATGATTATCTACCTCATTTACAGTATCAGCAACATTTACAGAAAGATCACAAACATCATCAAAAATATCATTACAAATATTCACAGCCTCACAATTAATCATATCGGATGTAAGCTCATTCGAATAATTAACATTTACAGTAGTAAGCACATCACACGAGATTACTGCAGACAAGAATCGGTCATATTCAGTTAAAATCTTTTCTTTTTCAATTAGTTGTAGTTCGTAAGCGGTGTCCATTTCATAAAACACTTTTTGAACTTCACCAATTTCAAACACAAGATTTTCTTTAAGAGATGCAAAAATTCCTTTTAGACTTTCGACAAACGGATTGATCTCATTTCTAAACACCTCGTTCATATGTTCGAAAGCCCATTCTCCGGCGTTTAGGCCATTTGAAGTCGTACGTTCCAAAATGACCTTGTCAAAATTAGTAAAGTATTGATTAATCTCTTGCAAGTTTAACCATACAGTGCTAACAGGTGGAAGATCCTTTGGAATTTCCTTAGGACCTTCCATATTGACAAGTGTAGGAAAAATACTAGGGTTTTCTTCATCTAATATGTAGGTTGGTGATGTTATGAGATCCTTGTCCATATGGAAGCGAATTCTAAAATCCGTTTTTGCAAGCTCCTTATTCAATTTAAAATAATCACACTCGGGATATTTTGCAGAATTGTATGACCGATCCTCATCAACTAGATCCTTACTTGTTCGATCACTAGGAAAAACAATCGGTTCTAAGGCCAATCCTAGTTGAGTTGCATTATAAAGTCTAGGACTATGTCTTAAAGCTTGTTTTGCATACCGTGGATTAGGGGGAAGGCCTTTTTGACGTGATAAGTTAAATTCTCTAAATGAAGCATCAAATAAGTGAACTAGTTGAGAAGCAGCGTATTGTCTTAAAAGCAAATAATCTAGACTTCTAATCTTATTAGTAGCATTAATCTCCATTTCATTCTTCTTAGATTCGAGTGATTCAAAATCTGTTTGAAGTTTTTGAAAATTAGTGACCACTAACTCCTTTTCTTTAAGTTCATTAGACAAATTTGCTCTTAAGTTTTCAATTTCTTGCAAGTGACCCATTTGTTTGTTTCTAAAGTGATCATATTCGAGATTAGTTACAACACTAGACGAGGGCACTAATTCCAAGGTTTGAACTTTCTCGTTGCTTAAGGTAAGCTCATCAGACAAATTCTTATTCTTAGCTAAGGTTTCTAAGAGTGCAGCATTCATTTGGCTAAGTAATGTAGCAGGAACCATGACCAAATCTTGTTGAGCAGGAGTAGGCGTTTGCGAAATGGGTCCCGGTTGTGATTCACTCAAAGTCTGGGGACTCACATTGATATTGCTATCATTGTTTGTCTCCTCATTTGAAAGACTCACCACCGAAGATTCATTCGAGTCAGCACTCTCTTGCACAACTTGATGTGGTTGAATACTAGCATCAGTGGTATTATCGGTGGTATTAATAAGTACCTCAGATCTCTTTTCTGGCCCTAAGCTGGAGATAGTTGCCATGAGAGCAGCCTTTGCAGATTGAAAGTCATCACAGTCTGAGTCATACGTATCAAGATCATCGGCTTGGTAAGCTGCATTCTGCGTAGTGACAACGTCTTGTTCAGCAATCCCTGGATCAGCAAGAAATGCAAGCTCCTCTTCATCAAGTTCCCTTCCTTGTGCCTGAGCATTAACCAGATAGATCTTTTCTGCAAACCATTGTCCATCCCTTCTCCTCTTAGGTTTCTTACAATCCCTGGACATGTGACCCTCTTCCTTGCAGTTGTAACATGTAATCATTCTCAACTTGCCCGTGGAATTAGCCCGTGGAGCAGGATTGGCCATTGGTGCCTGATTTACCGTGCGAGCATTGGTGGTTGATGTGGCAGGTCTCCCCTGATATGGTTGAATAGGCTGAACCATGACCCTGCCATTCTCAATAGTAGCTTGTTAACGAGAATTGGATGAATTCCTCAACTGATTGTTGGTAGGAGCTGATCCTCTGTATCCTCGTTTGCTTAAAGTTCTTGTGAGATAAGCAGACATAGTAGTTAGCACTTCAACTGGGTCAGCTCCTTGTTGGAATACAGGAACGGGGACTTCCTCATCATCACAATACATTGCTTGATCTGGATGAGCTGCATAATCACTAGAAGGAATACTCATTTGATCAGGGTAGCTTGTTGGATATGCTGCATTCTCTTGATAAGAAGAATATGAAGGCTGAGCATAAGGTGCAACATTTGTTGGATGAAGTTGTGAAGCATACTGTGGTGAAGGTGCATTGAACCGATATTGTTGCTGATGTGAGGTGGGTGGTTGCGGTAGAATCGAGTATTGGGGGAAGGTTGGTGTCATGTAAGGTGATGGATGATAAGCTTGATGTCCCAAGATATAAGGTGTGTTGTTGTGTGACAAGCTTGGTTGATTCGCCATCAAAGCTAAGGAATCTGTGTACATACCGCGAGGAGAACGGTGCATAATCACATGCTTCTCATGCTGCTGAAGAAAAGCATAGATTTGATCTAAGTTGCACTTATGCAAATCCCGGGTTAACTTCACATCGGTAATATACTCACCCCATTCAGCTTGAGGTAAAGTATTCAAGAACTTGGTGTTAACCTGGAATGGAGCAATCACGAGATTGTATACATTCAGATCATTCATTAGAGTAGTGAATCTGAAGTAATAATCGTGTAGTGTTTCCCCTGGGCTGTACGTGAATCTATCAAACAGATCATACAGCTGACACTCCCTTTCCTGTTTGGTGAGAGACGTACCTTGTAGCAACACCTTTAGACATTCCCATAAATCTTTGGCAACCGTATATTGACTAACCATACGATAAATATCATGCGGAAGAGCTTGGAGAAGAGTCTGTAAAGCCTTTTCATCAGCATCAGCAATGAGTTGTTGTACCGGTGTGAGTTCTTCATATTCTCTTGGTCGAGACACGTTATTTGCCACAATGGTACCATAGTCGAGTGGACCATTCAAAATCGATTTGACCATAAGCCTTCCGTATGTTGGTTTGCCCTTCAAGTATTGCATTATACGGCCCTGCCATGCTTCAAACACCTCTTTAATAAGCATCGGTGGACGACTATCAGTCCCCGTTATGATCGAGATATCCGTAAGAGATGTCATCTGAGGCATTAATGAACTTGGATTCATTGTGATCACTTAACAGACTCAAAGATTATCGGTTGATCGAGCAGTGAAGAAAGGTTGAGAATTTGTGTTGTGTTGGTTGAACTCAAGATTAAATCCACTAAAGATCGTCGAAAAAACTCAAATACCCCTTGAACTTGCTTATACGGAATAACCCAAACTCAGAATAAACCCTATTCGGAATAATACCTATTCGGAATAATCCTATGCTGAAAACCCTTATTCTGAATAACCCTTATGCGGAATAACCCTATTCTGAAAATGCCCTATTCGGAATAAACCTTATGCTGAATAACCCTTATGCGGAAAAACCCTTATGCGGGATATTTCTTCAATGCGGAATATTTTGGCAACTGGCTATTCGGAAAACTTGCTATTCGGAATAATAGGCAATTCGGAAAGCTATTCGGAATATTTCTCCTATTCGGAAAAATTTTGGCTATTCGGAAAAATTTTGGCTAATCGGAAAGTTTTTGGCTATTCGGAAAAATTGGCTATTCGGAAAGTATTTGCTATTCGGAAAAAACTGCTATTCGGAAAAACCCTTCTATTCGGAAAGTCTATTCGGAAACTTCTGCTATTCTGAATATTGCTCCTATTCGGAATCCCTATTCGGAATAAACCTTCTATTCTGAAAATCTTCCTATTCGGAATCCCTATTCGGAATGTTCTGGAAATATGTTTCCGAGACTTAAAAAAAACAGCTTTAAATCCGATTTTTGATCCAAAACCACAAAAAGTTTTATGATTTTTACCAAAATAAGCTAAACCCAATCCTTATCAATCAACCCCAATAACAAAAACACCAAAAACAACAAGATTCAAGATTGATTTTTTCTAAAGATCACTAATAGATTCAAAAACTAAAAAAGCAACACAATCCTTACCTTAAATCACCCCATAGCTCTTGATACCAAATGTAGAATATTGATAACCTATGAATCTATGAAGTGGGTTGATGTTTTCTAGTGAGAGAAACTAGAGAGAGAAAGTGAGAGAAAATGTGTATGATTTTATTAATATGAAAGTGAAATAAGAACAACAACCAACCCCTTTCCATGGTGGAAAGGGGTATTTATACTCCAAGCCTAACATTGGGCTTGGGCCGGTCCATGACAAGCCCATGGACCGGTTCTTACTTAACTTAATAAGTAACATTTAACTAATTGCTAACTACGAGCTATTACAACATAAATCATATTGTGGAGTGACCGATACTTCTAATATACGTTAAAACGTATTTCTAACACATACATTCATTACAATTCCAACATTTCAAATTAGAATTCACAAATGGTTTAGGCTTCTGCACAGGCACAGAGCTTTTAGTCTTAACATGATTCTTTTTATTTAAAACTGAACTGATATTCCTAGTGTGAGCTTCTACTTTCTTCTTGATGGTACTACTAGTGGAGGGCTTGATCTTATCTTTCTTGAGTGGCGATCCTTTAGCCTTAGTAGACTCTTTTACTCCTGTAGAAGGCAAAGTGGGAATATTAGCAACAGATTTTAAAGGTGCCTTACTTGATGGTGCCAATGACGGTTTTGCTCCTGGGGTCTTATTGAATGGAGTTACAACAATAGGTCGATTAGTGAGTAGTGCAGAACCTGGTTTACCTATGTATTGCAAATATGCTAAGCAATATTGAACTCGCTTAATATATTCATGAGTTGAGTAATAGTAGCTGCTTGAGGGATCTAAGGCATAAAGATCATCTAAGATATCCCTAACAAGATCTACATGCTTAATTGCATTCCTCATATAATCATCGTAGTTAACAGGGTTTTTCTTATGGAGCGGGTTCTTATAAAGCACTACTGACTTGGTTGTTGGAGCACTAGAGGACGGTGCAGAGTTGGTAGCTAAGTTATTAACAGCTTTTTGTCGGGTGAGAAGAAGTGTCTCCTTTAACTCGGCCAAAACCATGTTTTTATCAATGAGCTGGATATTTAAGTCAAAGATTTCCTCACATTTTGGTTCAATTGTTCAACATAAGATTGTTGCTATGCCGCATTAAAAGCGAAGCGTTCTTCTAGTGAACCATAAAGTTTGGACATTCCCTGTCTTGCACGATCCATCTCCCCTAGAATAGACGAAAGTCTAATTTCTAAGTCCTGGTTTTTAGACTCTGCATCCTCTAGTTCCAATTTTAGTGTTTCATTTGATGACACATCTCTCTTTAATCTCATAATCTCTTCCTCTAATGCCTTAACTATTGCAATCATCTTGTCACTCGTCTCAACACTGTTTTCACAACCATTTGTTATCAAAAGATCCTCATTTTGAGTTTGTTGTTTTAATTCTAAAGATATACAATGTTGTTCAAGTTGATTAAAGTGTTTTGAAAGTAAATTGTAAGAATCTTGAAGCTTTAAAAATTCAGCGTTAGATTCGTGACAAGAATGATTATCTACCTCATTTACAGTATCAGCAATATTTACAGAGAGATCACACACATCATCACATATATTCACAGCATCACAGTTAATCATAGCGGATGTAAGCTCATTCGAATAATTAACATTCACAGTAGTAAGCACATCACACGAAATTACTTGGGACAAGAATCGGTCATATTCGGATAAAATCTTTTCCTTTTCAATTAATTGTAGTTCGTAAGCGGTGTCCATTTCATAAAACACTTTTTGAACTTCTGCAATTTCAAACTCAAGATTTTCCGAAAGAGATGCAAAACTTCCTTTTAGACTTTCGACAAACGGATTGATCTCATTCTTAAACACCTCGTTCATGTGTTCGAAAGCCCATTCTCCGGCGTTTAGGCCATTTGAAGTCGTACATTCCAAAATGACCTTGTCAAAACTAGCAAAGTATTGATTAATCTCTTGCAAGTTTAACCATACAGTGCTAACAGGTGGAAGATCCTTTGGAATTTCCTTAGGTCCTTCCATTTTGACAAGTGTAGGAAGTGTACTAGGGTTTTCTTCATGTAACATGTAGGTTGGTGCTGTGATGAGATCTTTATCCATATGGAAGCGAATTCTAAAATCCGTTTTTGCAAGCTCCTGATTCATTTTAAAATAATCACACTCGGGATATTTTGCAAAGTTGTATGACCGATTCTCATCAACTAGATCCTTATTTGTGCAATCATCGAAAATAACAATCGGGTCTAAGACCAATCCTAATTGGGTTGCATTATAAAGTATTGGACTATGGATAAAAGCTTGTTTTGCATACCGTGGGTTAGGGGGAAGGCCTTTTTGACGTGATAAGTTAAATTCTCTAAACGAAGCATCAAATAAGTGCACTAGTTGAGAGGCAGCGTATTGTCTTAAAAGCAAATAATCTAGACTACTAATCTTATTAGCCGCATTAATTTCCATTTCATTCTTCTTAGACTCGAGTAATTCAAAATCCATTTGAAGTTTTTGAAAATTAGTGACCACTAACTCTTTTTCTTTAAGTTCGTTAGAAAGATCTGCTCTTAAGGTTTCAATTTCTTGCAAATGACCCATTTGTTTGTTTCGAAAATGATCATATTCGGGATTAGTTAGAACACTAGACGAAGGAACTAATTCCAAAGTTTGAACTTTCTCGTTGCATAAGGCAAGCTCATCAGACAAATTCTTATTCTTAGCTAGGGTTTCTAAGAGTGTAGCATTCATTTGGCTAAGTAATGTAGTAGGAACCATGACCAAATCTTGTTGAGCAGGAGTATGCGTATGCGAAATGGTTCCCGGTTGTGATTCACTCAAAGTCTGGGGACTCACATTGATATTACTATCATTGATTGTCTCCTCATTTGAAAGACTCACCACCAAAGACTCATTCGAATCAGCACGCTCTTGCACAACTTGATGTGGTTGAATACTAGTATCAGTGGTATTATCAGTGGTATTAATAAGTACCTCAGATATTTTTTCTGGCCCTAGGCTAGAGATAGTTGCCATAAGAGCTGCCTGTGCAGATTCAAGTTCATCACAGTCTGAATCGTAGGCATCAAGATCATCTGCTTGGTATGCTGCATTCTGTGTAGTGACAACGTCTTGTTCAGCAATCCCTGGATCAGTAAGAAATGCAAGCTCCTCTTCATCAAGTTCCTTTCCTTGTGCCTGAGCGTTCACCAGATAAATCTTCTCTGCAAACCATTGACCATCCCTTCTCCTCTTGGGTTTTTTGCAATCCCTGGACATGTGACCTTCTTCCTTACAGTTGTAGCATGTAATCATTCTCAACTTGCCTGTGGAATTAGCCCGTGGAGGAGTGTTGACCATTGGAGCAGGATTGACCGTGCGTGCATTGGTGGTTGATGTAGTAGGTCTCCCCTGATAAGGTTGAATAGGTTGAACCATTACCCTGCCATTCTCAATAGTAGCTTGTTGGTGAGAATTGGATGAATTCCTCAACTGATTGTTAGTAGGAGCTGGTCCTCTAAATCCTCATTTGCTTAAAGTCCTTGTGAGATAAGCAGACATAGTGGCTAACACTTCAACTGGGTCAGTTCCTTGTTTGAATTCAGGAATGGGGACTTCATCATTATCACAATACAGTGCTTGGTCTTGTTGAGCTGCATAAGCACTAGAAGGAATACTCATGTGGTCAGAGTAGATTGATGGATATGCTGCATTCTCTTGATAAGAAGAATATGAAGACTGAGCATAAGGTGCAATGCTTGCTGGTTGAGGTTGTGAAGCATATTGTGATGAAGGTGCATTAAACCGATATTGTTGCTGATGTGAGGTGGGTGGTTGCGGTAGAATCGAATATTGGGGGAAGCTTGGAGTCAGGTACGGTGATGGGTGATAAGCTTGGTGTCCCATGATATAAGGAATGTTGTTATAGGACAAGCTTGGTTGATTCGCCATTAAAGCTAAAGAATCAGGGTACATACCTCGAGGTGAACGGTGCATGATCACGTGTTTCTCATGCTGCTGAAGAAAAGCATAGAGTTGATCCAAATTGCACTTATGCAAATCCCTGGTTAACTTAACATCGTTAATATACTCACCCCATTCAGCTTGAGGTAAAGTATTCAAAAACTTAGTGTTAACCTGGAATGGAGCAATCACGAGATTGTATACATTCAGATCATTCATGAGAGTAGTGAATCTGAAGTAATAGTCGTGAAGCGTTTCCCCTGGGCTGTACGTGAATCTATCAAACAGATCATACAACTGACATTCCCTTTCCTGTTTGGTAAGAGACGTACCTTGTAGCAACACCTTTAGACGTTCCCATAAATCCTTTGCCACCGTATATTGACTGACCATTCGATAGATGTCATGTGGAAGAGCTTGGAGAATGGTTTGAAGAGCCTTTTCGTCTGCATCGGCAACGAGTTGTTGAGCTGGTGTAAGTTCTTCAAATTCTCGTGGTCGAGTCACATTGTTAACCACGATGGTACCATAATCAAGTGGACCATTAAGAATTGACTTGACCATAAGCCTCCCATATTTCGGTGTTCCCTTAATGTATGACATCATACGGCCTTGCCATACTTCAAAGACTTCTTTAATGAGCATTGGAGGGCGATTATCCGTTCCCGTAATGACGGAAATGTCCGTAAGTAATGTCATCTGAGGCATTAATGAATTCAGATTCATTTTGTTCACTTCAAAGAGACAAAGATTATCGGTTGATCGAGCAGTGAAGTAAAGTTTGTGAGTTATGTTGAGTTTTTATTGTAAGAAACCAAGATTAAATCCTCTAAAAAATCGTCGAAAAAACAAGTAAAATATCCCTTGATCCGGAACTTTTGTTGATTCGGAAGTGTTGATTCGGAAGATTTTGGCTCGGAACTCCTTGATCCGGAACTTTTGGTTCGGAAGATTTGATCCGGAACTTTCCTTGATCCGGAACTTTTGATTCGGAAGAACTGATCCGGAACTTTTCTTGATCCGGAACTTTTGGTTCGGAAGTACTGATTCGGAACTTTCCTTGATCCGGAACTTTTGGTTCGGAACTTTTTGATTCGGAACTTTGTCTTGATCCGGAACTTTCCTTGATCCGGAACTTTTGGTTCGGAACTTTTTGATCCGGAACTTTTGTTGATCCGGAACTTTTTGATCCGGAACTTTTTGGTTCGGAACTTTACTGGGAAACAGAAACTTTGTTCGAGTAACCAGTCGATCAAATAAATGAAGAACAAACCCAGATTTTTACCAAATAACCCAAAAAGTTTTGTGATTTCTACTAGAATAAGTAAAAACTAATACTTATCTACTAATCCCAATCACAAAATCACCAAAATCTCCAAGAATCAAGATGGATCTTCTTAAAGAACACTAATACAATCAAAAACTAAATAACAACACAAATCATTACCTTAAATCACCCCATAGCTCTCTGATACCAAATGTAGAATATTGATAAACTATGAATCTATGAAGTGGGTTGAAGATTTCTAGAGAGAGAAACTAGTGAGAGAAAGTGAGAGAGAACTATGTGTTTTTATTCAAATGATAAAAGTAGAATGTCAACAACCAACCCCTTTCCATGGTGGAAAGGGGTATTTATATCCAAGGCCAATATTGGGCTTGGGCCGACCCATGACAAGCCCATGGGTCGGTTTCTTACTTAACTTAATAAGTAACATTAACTACGAGCTATTACAACATAAATAATATTGTGGAGTGACCGATACTTCTAATATACGTTAAAATGTATTTCTAACAGATCGCATATTCCGACGGGTCTTAAGGTCATTTTAAGTCGAAACTCTGCCAAATTTTTGTTAGTAACATTCCGACGAGATTTAACCTTGTATTCCGATCTGGACATTCCGATAGTAGTGTATTGCGACAGAAGTGTTTCTATTATTCCGATCTGAACATTCCGATAGACATACATTCCGATAGATTCAACTTTGTTACATTCCGATGGTTATTCAGATGGAATATTCCGATGGACTTCACTTTGATATTCCGATGGGTTTGATTGCATTACATTCCGACAGATTGGGTTTGTTATTATTCCGATAGTTTAAGCTTTTAAGTTTTATAAAGTTTTAAGTTTCAAGTTCATTACGTTTTTATTTCTAAGAATTGCACGCTTCCTGAAATTTCTATTTTTACCAAGTGTTTTTCTAGTAATATTTAGTTTAATTTTTAAAGCATTATTTTTACTCAACGACATTTTCATATTTACTTTTAGTTTAAAATAGATAATCAAACAACCCATTTTATTTTCCACCAAGAACGACTGAGTCGCACTAATTAACGGTAATCAATTCGAAAAGATTGGAACGAAATTATTTTATACTTGGTGAAAACTTTGTATTAAATGGCGCCGCTGCCGGCTCTTTTCATTAAGATTAACGGTTTTTAGTGAGAGACGCGTTGGATTTTGGGATCCGTTCACTTTTGAACGTCATTTTTCTTGCTTATAGATTTTCAAAAATCCATAAAAATTAAAAATTTTCAAAAATCCAAAAAATAGAAAAACATATAAAAACCAAAAATATTTCTTGTCTATCTTTATTTTCTTTTGTAGGTGTGCATGCGTACTCGTGGTCGTAAGAAGAAAGTAGCTCAAGCCGAAGTCATTACTCCACCTATTGTCACCATGGACAATCAACCAATGATCGAGCTTTTGCAATCGCACGTAGAGGACAACACCGATGCTATTGTCATACCTGAGATTGGAGCCAACAATTTTGAGCTCAAATCCGGCTTCATTCAAATGGTCTCTGCTCAACCTTTCTTGGGGCGTTCACTTGATGATCCTCATGACCATATAAAAAGGTTTCTTCAACTCACCAATACGGTTAAGTACAATGGGGTTTCACAAGAAGTGATTCGCTTGGAACTTTTTCCTTTCTCCTTAGAGGGACAAGCCCGAAATTGGCTTGATAAGGAACCGCCACAAAGTATTCTTAAGTGGACGGATTTAGAGACCAAATTCGTCAATTACTTTTTCCCACCCTCACGTACTACCGCTTTGCGGAATGAAATCAATACCTTTGAACAAAAGTACGGTGAGACATTTAGTGAATCTTTGGACCATTTTAAGGAACTTTTAAGAAAGTGTCCACAACATGGTTTCACAAAAGTACATCAAATAAATACTTTTTACAATGGGTTAAGCATGAATGACCAAGATTCACTAAATAGTGCCTCGGGGGGTAATATTTTGGTTATGTCTTCTAATGCCGCATGGGATATTATTGAGAACAAGTCTAGAGTGCAAACCAAGAGTGTTCGGACAAATGTGGCTAGTGCTAGCACTAATTAGAGCAACAAGAGAATTGATAATATTACTTCTCTTGTTGAATCACTTGCTCTCCAAACAGCCAACAATGCCAAACAAATCACTGCCCAAGCTAATGCTTTGAACCAATCATGTGAAATATGCGGGGGATCTCACTCATACACCGATTGTCCTTCGACTCATGACAATCCGGAAAATGTGTATGTCGCCAACGGTAACTTTTCTATAGGAGGCTATCAAGCACGTCCTCAAGGTGACCGAAATTTGCTCAGCTATCGCTCAAACAACTTTCTTTCACCACCCGGTTTTCCCCCACAAAACCCAAACAACCTCAATCGCAACAATCAAAACCAACCTCGTGCTCCAAATCAATATCAAACCCAAAGAACCCCATATCCACCTCAAAGAAACAACCAAGTTTACCAACAACCCGCGTATCAACCACCTGCCTACCATGCTCCTCCTCCCAACCAACCCACCGCATTACATCAAGACGTTGAAACTTACATGAGGACTAATGATGTGATAGTGCAAAATATTCAGCGGGAAATGGCCAACATAAAAGCTGATATGGTGAAACAAGGGAATGATCTTCGAGCTGATATGTGAAACTCTTTGGCAAGTCAAACGAATGACTTAAGGAACATGATGGCTAGTTTCTTCCCAAGTAATCAAGCCTCTGGTTCGGGTTCTCTTCCGAGTAACACCGTTGCTAATCCAAGAGGGGAGATGAAAGCAATCACCACTCGCAGTGGAAAAGGTTTAAAGTAACCCGAGCTTCCTACACCTACACCGGTGATTGTGACAAAGGAAAACGAGTCCACTTCTCTAATTCCTCCAACTTCTATTCTTCCAATTCCTCCACCTTCTACTTCCACCCCTCCACCACCCAAGGATGTGAGTGAGAATTCCATTCCAAAGCCTTCATCTCAACCCAATATACCTTATCCCTCAAGGTTGAGGAAAGAGAAGTTGAAGAACAAGGATGATATTCAGGTTTCTAACTTTCTTAAAATGTTTAAACAACTGAATTTCAACATCTCCTTTGACGAGGCTCTCGCTCACATGCCCAAATATGCTAAAATGTTTAAAGATCTTCTCAGTGATAAGGAGAAACTCTTTGATATCGCTCAGACCCAACTTAAAGAGAATTCCTCCGCAGTGCTCTTAAGGAAATTACCAACCAAACTTGGTGATCCGGGTCGTTTCTTGATTCCTTGCAACTTCCCTGGGGTAGAGAATTGTATGGCCCTATCCGATCTAGGTGCTAGTATAAACTTAATGCCTTTAAGCGTTTGGAAACAATTATCTCTACCCGAGCTAGTCCCCACACGAATGACTTTGGAATTAGCCAACCGTACGGTTGCTTATCCAGTGGGGATAGCCGAAGATGTCTTCGTTGGTGTCGACAAATTCACCTTTCCGGCGGATTTTGTTGTCGTTGACTACGAGATGGACCCCCGTGTTCCATTAATCGTTGGACGTCCATTCCTGAGGACCGGTCGCACTCTCATTGCTGTAGCCTTGGGCGAATTAATCATGAGAGTTGGTGACGATAAAATCGTCTTCAACATGGGAAAACTTTCTAAGCCGCCTTCTGAAAACGAGAATGTTAATTTCATTGACGTTCTTGGTGAGGCTTGTGAAGAACATTTCAAAGACGCTTGTAAAAGTGGTCCTTCTTCTCTTCCCATTGTTGAGACCGTTGCCTTTATTGCTCCATCACTAACTCCATTTGGAGAAAGTGATTTCATCTTGAAAGAATTTGAAGCAACTTTGGGAGATGTGGACTTGCAATATGACGATTCTCCCTCCAATTAGGATGAAGACATTCATACCATTGAGAACTTCTCAGTGAGGACCATATTTCTCCACCATCTCCTAAGGATATCTCTATCGATGAACCGAATTTGACTACGCCTTCCATCGAAAATCCTCCAAATTTAGAGCTTAAGGACCTACCGTCTCATCTCGAGTACGTTTTCCTTTAAGAGAACAAGAATTCACCCTTCATTATCGCAAAGGACTTGAAAGAGGAAGAAAAATCTCGACTTATCGCCGTGCTGAAGAATCATAAGAAAGCGATTGCATGGAAAATCTCCGATATTCGTGGCATTGTTCCTCACTTTTGCACACATAAAATTCTCATGGAGGACGATTTTAAACCCACTATTCAAAGCCAACGAAGGGTGAATCCCAAGATCCATGACGTTATCAAAAAAGAGGTTATCAAACTTCTTGATGCGGGCATGATCTATCCTATCTCGGATTCACCATGGGTTAGTCCGGTCTATTGTGTGCTTAAGAAAGGAGGAATCACCGTTATGCCCAATGAAAACAACGAGTTGATTCCTACTCGTCTCGTTATAGGGTGGAGAGTTTGTATAGACTATCGAAAACTCAATGATGCTACGAGAAAGGATCATTTTCCCCTTCCTTTCATGGACCAAATGCTTGAACGTCTAGCGGGTAATGACTATTACTGCTTCTTAGACGGTTTCTCGGGTTATTTTCAAATACCCATCGATCCCCAAGACCAAGAGAAAACCACATTCACTTATCCTTATGGAACATTTGCTTACAAAAGAATGCCTTTCGGCTTATGCAATGCTCCTGGGACTTTCCAAAGGTGTATGATGGTTATCTTCCATGACATGGTTGAAGAAACTATGGAAGTCTTCATGGATGATTTCTCGGACTATGGTGATTCCTTCTCTACTTGCCTTGCCAATTTGGAACGCATGCTTAAGCGGTATGAAGACACTCGCCTTGTTCTGAATTGGGAAAAATGCCATTTCATGGTAAAAGAAGGCATTGTGCTTGGACATAAAATCTCCAAATCCGGTCTTGAAGTGGACCGTGCTAAAGTGGATGTCATAGCCAAATTACCTCCACCTTCAACCGTGAAGGGTGTGAGAAGTTTCCTTGGTCATGCGGGCTTCTATCGTCGATTCATTCAGGATTTCTCTAAAATCGCTCGCCCGATGACCCACCTCTTGGAAAAAGATATTCCTTTTATCTTTTCTAAAGAGTGTCTTGAATCCTTCAATCTTCTTAAGGATAAGCTAACTAAGGAACCGGCCTTGGTCACCCCTAATTGGGAGCTACCTTTTGAATTAATGTGTGATGCTAGCGACTTTGCTATTGGAGCGTTTTGGGCCAAAGAGTGAACAAACATTTCCAACCAATCCATTATGCTAGCAAGACAATGACGGGGGCTCAATTGCATTATACCACTACCAAAAAAGAGCTTTTAGCTGTAGTGTATGCTTTTGAGAAGTTCCGCTCCTATCTTGTTCTTTCCACCACCATTGTGTACACCGATCATTCCGCGTTGAAGTACTTGTTGACTAAGCAAGATTCTAAGCCAAGACTTCTTCGTTGGGTTTTGCTCCTTCAAGAATTCAAAATTGAAATTCGTGACAAGAAGGGAGACGAAAACCTAGCCGCGGATCATCTAAGTAGACTTGAGGATCCTCATCAAGGGGATCATCCGAACCAAGAGATCAGTGACTCTTTTCCCCTTGAGACCTTAATGTCTATCAATTCCAATCTTGATGACACCCCATGGTTTGCAGACATTGCAAACTACTTAGCGGGTGGTATTCTCATCGAAGGGTTAACATCCCAACAAAAGAAGAAGTTCTTTAAAGATGTTAAGACTTACTTTTGGGATGACCCTTATCTCTTCAAACAATGTGCTGATCTCATTATTCGTTGGTGTGTTGATGGACCTGCAGCTTTCGACATTCTCAAAGCTTGCCATAAAGGACCCACCGGTGGTCACTTTGGTCCCAACTACACCGCGAAGAAAGTGTTTGACTCGGGATTTTATTGTCCACCATTTATCGTGACGCTCACGAAATGGTTAAGCATTGTGATGCTTGCTAACGACAAGGCATGATCACACATAAAGATGAGATGCCTTAAAATTTCATACAAGAATGTGAAATCTTTGACGTATGGGGCATCGACTTTATGGGGCCATTTCCATCATCTAAAGGGAACAAGTACATCCTCGTAGCTGTTGACTACGTATCAAAATGGGTTGAAGCTAAGGCTCTTCCTACGAACGATGCGAGGGTGGTTGTGAACTTTCTAAAGCAACTTTTTGCTCGATTTGGTGCTCCTCGTGCTATAATCAGTGACCACAGGACTCATTGTTGCAACGATCAATTCGCAAGAGTCATGGCTAAGTATGGTGTTAATCATCATCTTTCCACCGCTTATCATCCTCAAACCAATGGTCAAGCCGAGATATCTAACCGTGAATTGAAGCGAATTCTTGAGTGTACTGTGGGAGAGCATCGTGCCTCGTGGGCCGATAAGTTAGATGATGCTTTGTGGGCTTTCTGTACCGCATATAAGACCCCGATTGGTTGTACACCTTATCTTCTTGTGTACATGAAAGCATGCCACCTCCCTATCGAGCTGGAACATAAGGCATACTGGGCCCTGAAGTGGGCCAATTTCGACATCAACAAAGCCGGCGATCTTCGGAAGATTCAACTCAATGAGCTAAATGAACTGAGGAATGAAGCTTACGAGAACTCGTTGATCTAAAAGGAGAAGACCAAGATCATCCATGATTCAAGGATTAAGAACCGAGAGTTCCACGTTGGTGATCAAGTTTTACTCTTTAACTCTCGGTTGAAGATCTTCTGGGGAAAGCTGAAGAGCCGCTGGTCTGGTCCATTCACCGTCGCCAAATCTTCCCATATGGTACCATTGAGCTTTCTCAGCCAAATGGGTCCAATTTTAAGGTGAATGGCCAACGCGTGAAGTTGTACTTTGGTGAGGACATCTCTCATGAGATGATTCCATCCCTCACCACGTTTCCCTTGAATTAAGTTCTGGGTCGAGTCAGGCTCGTGACTCGGTTAACAAAAACAAGCGCTTCTCGGGAGGCAACCCGTGATCTATCCTTTACCGTTTTCATAGTAAGTGTAGGGGGATCCCCGTATATGTTTGTTGTCTTGTTTCTTCTTATGTGCAGGGATTAAAGCTTCAAAGATCCATTCTCGATGACTTTGGACGATCCGTGATCCCGTGTACCCGTTGATTTGCTGATTTTTTTTTGGGTTTGTTGAACTGTGTTGATGCTATGTTTTTTTACCATGCTGCTTGGATTAACAGATTAACTTGATCTGTTAATCTCAAAGCTGATAACCTTATCAGCTTATCTCACATGATTTTTGTTAAGTTAAGTCACTCCTGTGACATTTAACCTTTTGCTGTCAAAAATAAATCATTCAAAAAAATGGCCCTTGTGAGGCTCGAACCTGTGACCTCGCAGTTCACTGTCCAGCGTGTTACCCAACTGGGCTAACTGGCCTTTTTGGTTTTCTTACTTTCAGCTTTATTAATATAATATAGTTGTAACTGGGCAGATTTTGATTAAGAGATTGTTTGTTTAAACTTACGTTTGTTTTTCTTTATTAACGTTTAATTAATATTTTAATTAAAGAAAGTTTTGAGATTTTTAAATAATAATTAGTTCAAAATAAAAATAAGATAAAAATAAAAATGCTTTTATTAATTGTTTAAATAAGTTTAAAAAGTTTTCAATTATTTAGATTTTATTCATTTTAGATTTAAATAAAAATAGTTTTTAAATAGATTTGTTTTAAGTAATTTTTAAATAAAGTTAATTAGTTTAAAAAGTTGATTAGATTTATCAAATTAGTTTAAAAGTTATTTTTATTAAATAGATTAATTTTTATAGATTCTTCAAATAAGTTTAAATTTTGAAATAGTTTTTACTTTTTAAGTTCTTGTTTCAGATTTATATATAGCGGGGTTACGATTCATGCACTTTAGGATAATTTTAAATAGTTTAAAATTGGTAGATTTTTATTGTAGCTTAAAAACCGACAACCAATTTGAATCAATTGTCCAAATCAAAGCAAAACGTCTCAAATTCACTCGATCTTCGTGTACAAAGAACTTGGTTCATCACGTGTTTAATTGAATTCGTCATTGGTAATATTAGTCTATTACTTTTTCCTAAAGGTAATTTTCTAATTTACCCTATAACGTATCTCAAATTATCACTATACATATCTCGACACATCAAAAATTTTGGCGCCGCTGCCGGGGACAAAATTTGAGATATGTATAGTGATAATTTGAGATATGTTATAGGGTAAATTAGAAAATTACCTTTAGGAAAAAGTAATAGACTAATATTACCAATGACGAATTCAATTAAACACGTGATGAACCAAGTTCGTTGTACACGAAGATCGAGTGAATTTGAGACGTTTTGCTTTGATTTGGACAATTGATTCAAATTAGTTGTCGGTTTTTAAACTACAATAAAAATTACCAATTTTAAACTATTTAAAATTATCCTAAAGTGCATGAATCGTAACCCCGCTATATATAAATCTAAAACAAGTATTTAAAAATTAAAAACTATTTAAAAATTAATCTAATTTGAAACTCTATAAAAATGATTCTATTTAATAAAAATAACTTTTATACTATTAAAAATCTAATTAACTTTAAAATCTAATTATCTTAATTAAAAATTACTTAAAACAAATCTATTTAAAAACTATTTTTATTTAAATCTAATTAATTAAAAATCTAATTAATTAAAAATTAACTAATTAAACATTTTAAATTAATAGAAACAATTTTTTTTATTTTTTTATTTTTTTATTTTTATTTATTTTTTTACTTAAACTGAAATTATATAAAAGCAAATTTAAAAGACACGGAATAAAAATTAAACTAGAGAATTTAAATAAATCTGCCATCTCAATTAAAGCAATCTATATTAATAATATAAGTGATAACACAACCAAAAGAACTAGTCAGTCCAAATGGTTAACGTGTTAGACCTGTGAGCAGGAGGTCACAGGTTCGATTCTCATGAGAGCCCAATTTTTTTTGTGAATAGTTTCTTATTTTGAACAGATCAGAGCAGTCACAGGAGGTGACCTTACACTACACAAAACTTATGTAATAAACTGATAAGGATATCAGCCTTGTGGGTTAATCAGAACAAAAGGATTCTGATAACTGATAGATATATAAGCTTAGTAAAACAAAGCATTATAACTGATAAATTCAATAAAACCTCAAATCAAACCATTTTAAAAGCAACAAATCAGCAATCTAATATTAAACTAAAACTTATCAAATCAGCAGAATGTGAATATCCAACAAACTCTTAAAATACTTTTTACACAGATAAATAAAACTCAATCCTTCCTACAAGATCATCTCAATCTCAATTAATCAGATCAAGTTCAATCCAAACTCAACTTAAATCACTTTATTTAACTCTAAAAATATTTAACAGAACCTTATTATGAAACAGACATGACACTTCAGTTTCTAATAGATAAATTAACTCAGCTTGACTCCAAATCTAAATCCTCAATCAGTTTTGCAAATTCAGCATATTCAAATTCAAAATAACAGATTAACAAGGTTAAACTTATGAGCAGTTATAATATTTATCAGAAAACATTCCAAACCAACAGAGCAAATTCAAATCGATTAACATATAACTTAGTTTAAGCAGAGAACAAGATAAACAGTTAATGAATTAAACCCCAACACAGTAGCATTCAAAATACATTCACAATCAATCCCATAAACTTTAACTTCAA
Source organism: Glebionis coronaria (assembly GCA_025667525.1). Lineage (NCBI taxonomy): Eukaryota > Viridiplantae > Streptophyta > Magnoliopsida > Asterales > Asteraceae > Glebionis > Glebionis coronaria. The sequence goes on from CM046874.1 coordinate 71,869,021, forward strand.
AAACAGTTAACATTAAGCAGTCCAGACTTAAATCAAATAAAATTAACCAAACATTTAAATCAACTCAATATTAAGCTATAATTGAACATGAAAATAAATGGGAATAGAACCTTTTGTCGATAACCTTTGAGACGAAGGATAGCGCTGAGCTACCTTAATGAACCGAAAATGGAACCACCATAACCCTCAAACTCCATCAAACGAACCACCAACAATCATCGAATTCGAAACAGTTTTTATTAAACTTTCAGTAGGAAAGTTTTATTCCCCAAATCTTACTTTAAATCATTCACATAAACTATTAATAAAGTTTATATGAATGACTTCGAATTCTTATATCAATTTTGAGTATAAAAATTATGCAGGAAATTTAAAGCAATAGTAAATTAAACGCAAGAGAGAGAGATTATAAATCAAAAACTATCTTTCATTAATTCCAAACAATATTACAATACTTTCTAAAAATTAAATCTACAAATTTCTAACTAAAATTTGATAGAATAACAATAAAATAAGAAAAGGGATGCCTGATTTATAGAAACTAGGGGTTTTTATAGCCATCCCAAAGCTTTGTTGAGGAAGAATATTCGGATCTTCTTGGCATATTCCTTTGTCATATAAGCCCTTGGATCATCATTTTCTCTATCTTTGTTGATCATACGGTTGAGAGAACACATCTAGCACACGGATTGCCAACGTGGCATCCGTGTGTGCTAGTTGCGTTTCTTTTAAGCCTCCTGATTGGTTGATTTAAGAGGATGAGGTGCTTCTTCCAGGAGAAATTTGCCACGTAGTCTAGCCCTTCCATCTTTTCTCTTCCTTAAACCATGGGGATTTTATTCCCACCCACTTGAATCGCATGTGTGCCAAAAAGCCCTTTATTAATTTAACTATTTATTGATCTAGGGTTTTTTACACAGTAACTATTAAGTTACTGGTTTTGTGAGATGGGGAAGATGAAGCTTTGGAAGTAACGAATTATTTTTATTATGTGTGGGAATAAATGAATGTGATTTGACTGAGAATGTGAGTTATATAAATCGTTTATATAAGCAAACAAAACCCTAAGCCCAAAACTTATACTTCATTCGTTCCTTTTGCAAATCTTGGGCTTTATTTGGATTTTGGCCCAATAATCCATCCGTTCCAAAATAGATTTAATGGGATTTTGACCACAACTCAATACTTGTTTCCCAAAATTGGGCTTTTAGGCCCAATTAGCATTTGTGGGACCCACTTGGCCCGTTTTCTTGCATAATTATCAAATCCACTCAAGTCGAGCTCGATTTTGGCTTCTTCAATCTTTTTCTTCAAACTCGTGCCAGTTTTTGCCGATTTTCGCGAACTTGGTACCTACACACATAAAAACAAGAAACATGCAAATGCAAAGCAATATTGATACATTTAATGCACTTTAAGCTTGTTTTAAGATACAAATGATATGAGTATTTAAGCTCATATCACCCGTCTTTCCGGTTCTATCCTAAACTGTCGTGATTCAATATTTCATATCTTATACGTTCACATTGAAATCTATAGTTGTCCTTTCCTTAGCAAGATTTAAACAAAGTGCACAATGTCCTAAGTTTAGGGGAGTTTACTCCCACATGCTTAAACATTGAGGACAATGTTTATATCAAGTGTAGGGGAACTTCTATCGAAGTAAGTGGTATTTTCCATGAATTTACCCTCATTTTAACCGGAAAACTTGATTTTTCGACATTTTCAAAAATTTTAATCTATTTTGGCCTAGTTGTATAGTAGTATTTTCCTTTGTTATCGTTATTTACTTTCCTTGTTAGAATAAAGTTTAATAAAGTGGTTTTAAAATTTTCAAAGTCGTGAATATTTTGACTCAACCCGAGTTTACTTATCTAAGTTTACTCTAGCTAGTATCCTTAATGTGTTTAAGTCAAGTTTTGCTAGGCTTTTATATAGGGAGCTTTAAAACGCGAAAGTCTTAACTCTCATGGGTTAAGAACAAGAACTTTTCGCAAGTTCCTATAACTGATCCTATAGAATCGTTTATCAAGGTAACTTTAAAACGCAAATTCTAAACTTGAAAGAGTCTAAGAAGATGCAAGATCCTATAGGCGACTCGAAAACCCAAAACTTTGATTTAATTGGCTAAGTATCGACGAGTCTCATTCCTTGAGATTTTAAACTGTGGAGGACGAGAGATGATAGAGTCAATTATAAGTTGGGTAATCTTTCGTGAATTTATGTGAGTTGATTATAGGCCTATTCTCCCATCACTTATTAATAAATATATCTGCAATAAATAAGGTTGTACGATTTGAAAAGTTACTTACTTCTAGCACAAGATCGTTTAAAAGTTGCTCGGTATTAATTAGAGTTCATAGCCAAGGCATAACTTATTGAAGTGGGATGCGAAGATTGGCGAGTCCGAAAAGGCCCTAACAAGGCATGAGGGCTACATTTTGTTGCTAAAGATCCAAAGTGATGTGAAGAATCATTTATCAAAAATCAATATGAAGGATCGAGACACACGACGAAAAGCAAATACTCCCCTAAAGATCATGGAGAAGTCTATCAGAAAAGACCCTAGCAAGGTATGAGGATAAATAGATCCAAGTCCTAAAAGGAGGCGGATCGTTGTATATCAAAATCCAAAATAAGGATTGGAGAAAAATGAAGAATTCGTGGTCCAAATATGAAGAATCTCTCAAAAACATCAAGTGAAGAAATTCCTATTATGAAGAGAAGACCATTATTTCATGAACGTCTCTCAAGATTCGAAGTATGAAGTCGCTGCCAAATATCGGTCCGAGAAAGGTCTCAAATCGTGAAGCGAGTTATGCCAAGATATGAACTTTAAGAGGTCCCGAGAAGCAGTTTTAAAAGATTTTGTCCTTTAGCTAACTATTGATTAAATCGTCCCACTTTATTTTTAGCCTAAATAAACTATCGAAATAAGTCAAACAATGTATCCTCGTGATCATTCAAGACAAAAATTAAAATATAACAGATACACCTAGGAATAAGGGAGTCTAAGTAAATAATTGGGCCACATGAGTTCGTGTTAGTTTGCTAACTTATAATAACAATGATCTCGTTTTTAAGCTTGATATGGGGAACGTGAAACTTGAGAATGATAATCGTTCACGATATTCCAAAACCCTAAGGTAAGTTTTTGATCGTTTTACTAGTTTTCTTTCTTTAAATATTTTGTCTCTTTAATAAAGGCTAAGATGGATTAATTATGATGAAAAATGTAAAACTTGCTTTGTAATTAATGCATTGCATGAGGGCATTGTAATGGTCAAGTGTAGGAGATTTAATAAGTGTGAAAACAATTATCCTTTTACCATTTATTTCCAATAATAACAAGACCAAAACGTGTATTTTATGTCATAAAAGTCGGAATTATGCGTTGTTTGTGTTTTTATTGTGTTTTAGGACCAAAAGATGAAAAAGGAAGAAAACACGAGCTTTCACGGGCTTTTATCGAAGAAAACGAGAAAAGACGAAGTCAAAAGATCAAGAGTGCAAAAAGAACGGAAGTCCAAGGCCTATTCTGAAGATTTATCGAAGAAAAAGTCTAAAGACGGAAGTTTAATGAAGTCGAAGAACTCAACTCTAATTATAGAAGAAGATTATAAGACGAGTTCAATTTATATCGACAAATCCCGAGACGACGTCGAGAAAGACAAATTAAATCGAGTCGAGACGAAAAGAAAGAAAGAAGGAAGCACACATGCACTCCCCAGTCCCTATATATACCCTCCTAATGACACATTAGGAGGGTGCTAGTTTTTTTTTAGCTAGTTATTTTCGTTTCTTTAGTTTTCATTTTAGAGAGAGAAAGTGTTTAACTTTCTCTCACTAAACTTCATATTTTCTTTTAAGTTAAGCTTTGTTTAATCTTTGTATTAGAGTTTCATTAATCAAAAGTTCAAGTTCAAGTTTAAGCTTTTAATCTTTTATCTTTTTCTACCTTTCTTGATTTCACTTTGATATTGATCCGAATTTTTATACTTCTTGTGTGATTTTTATGTTTTAGTGGTTAAAAAGTTAATCTTTTGATTCCTTACTAAGCTTTTATACGGTATAGGCTACAATCTTGTTGTGCTTATTGGCTTATTTCATATATAATAGCTTATTGCTTTTCGGTTTTCTTAAAAAGATTAGTGTTTTTAAAAGGTTCGATTCATAAAGTTTGCTATTTTTAATTTTAGAAGTCTTCAAATTAATGCTTATTGAGTTGTTTAAGATTCGGTTAAGTATACTTTTTGGAAGTGCTTATTGAAATTTCAGCTTAACTCCATTTTCGGATTATTTTGATGTTCATCGCAATATTGAGGGTCTTTACACATTCCGACAGCTTCTTTGTATCGCAATAACCATTTGTGGTTCTACTTTGCGATCTAGAGTAACATCCCTCTTATTCCGATCGGGATTGCGATCGCTCATTGTGATCGCATATTCCGACGGGTCTTAAGGTCATTTTAAGTCGAAACTCTGCCAAATTTTTGTTAGTAACATTCCGACGAGATTGAACCTTGTATTCCGATCTGGACATTCCGATAGTAGTGTATTGCGACAGACTGAACATTCCGATAGACATACATTCCGATAGATTCAACTGTGTTACATTCCGATGGTTATTCAGATGGATTATTCCGATGGACTTTACTTTGATATTCCGATGGGTTTGATTGCATTACATTCCGACAGATTGGGTTTGTTATTATTCCGATAGTTTAAGTTTTTAAGTTTTATAAAGTTTTAAGTTTCAAGTTCATTACGTTTTTATTTCTAAAAATTGCACGCTTCCCAAAATCTCTATTTTTACCAAGTGTTTTTCTAGTAATTTTTAGTTTAATTTTTAAAGCTTTATTTTTACTCAACGACATTTTCATATTTACTTTTAGTTTAAATTTGATAATCAAACAACCCATTTTATTTTCCACCAAGAACGACTGAGTCGCACTAATTAACGGTAATCAGTTCGAAAAGATTGGAACGAAATTATTTTATACTTTGTGAAAACCCTTGTATTAGGGGACTTTAACTAAAACACTCTGCTTTCTACGAATTGAGATCCTGTTTTTCACACGACTTCTAGGATGACGTCTCAACAAGATATTTATGCTGCGGGTACTGAGAATCGTCCACCCATGCTTACCAAGGAGAATTACACTACATGGTCTAGTCGTCTCCTTCGTTATGTAAAATGTAAACCTTTGGGAAAGTTGATTATCAACTCGATTTAAAAAGGTCCGTATGTTCGAAGAACAATACTTGTGCCTGGGGACCCCACAAATGCTAACCCAGTAGCGGATTCAAGTCATGAGCAAACAGATGAAGAATTAACCGAAGCTGAATCCAAACAACTCGACGTTGATGATCAAGCAATTCAAGTCATTCTCATGGGACTCCCTGAAGATGTTTATGCTGCTGTCGATAGTTGTGAAACCGCACACGAGATGTGGCTTAGGATCCAGAAAATGATGAAGGAGAGTGAAATTGGTTTACAAGAAAAAGAAACTAAGTTGCTTCGTGAATGGGTGAAATTTACGTCTACTGAAGCGGAACAAATTGAACCTTACTATCATCGGTTTTCAACCCTCATGAATCATCTTAGAAGGAACAAACATGAACCTGCAGAAATTGCTGCCAACATCAAATTTCATGATAATCTTCCGTCTGAATGGTCACGATATGTCACTTCGTCAATCAAACTAAGGATCTTCATGTCGTGGACTACACTAAGTATATGATTATTTGAAGATGAATTAAGATGAAGCTAACGAAGTTAGGGCTGAAAGACGTGCCAAAACACAAGATCCATTGGCTTTTATGGCAAACTCTCTGTCATCTATGTCATATCCCATGGTACCCTACCATCAACCCTTATCAAGTAACTTCATGCCACAACAACAACAACAACTCACCTCTTATGGATATCAACTTCCTGCTGCTAACTACTTACAACAACCCATTGCCTGCTTTGATGACATCATCGACCCTACTTATGCGATTAATAATGGTCTTGTGCTTCTTGCAAAGGCATTCAAATTTACCATTAACCCCACCAACAACAATAAGAGAATCTCCTCGAACACTAGAAATAGGCAGATTGCTCAACCTTTCATGAATGCAAATCAAGATCGCCAATTGGTAGTTGCTGGGAACACGAGGACACAGTTTCAACAATATGGTCAGAATGTTGTGCAGACAGTTGGGAATGTAGGAAATCAGTATGGACAAAACCGTGGTCAGAATCCGAGTATTCCGAATGTGGGTAATCAGAATGGGTTAATTGTTGTTCCAGCGGTTAGCAATCAGATGGGTAATATTATGGCTGCAAGGACTGAGAATATTGGTATGGGAAATGGAAACAACAATCGTCAGGTTCACTGCTACAACTGCAGGGGATTTGGTCATTATGCTATAGATTGCACAACTAAAAAGAAGAGGGATGCTACTTATCTTCAGACTCAGCTTCTTATAGCACAAAAGGAAGAGGGAGGGATTCCACTTCAAGTTGAGGAAGTCGATCTTATGGCTTCTGCAATAGAATATGACGAGGAAGAAGAAGTGAATGCCAACTACATCTTGATGGCAAACTTACAGCAAGCATCTACCTCAGGAATGCATGATCACATCGCTCCCGTCTATGATTCAGACGGTCCCTCTGAGGCACACCCACGTTTCGATGATAATTATATATATAGTATGTCTAATCAGGTTGATGAGTATACTGATATGCTTGAGCCCTACACTGAGACACACGGGGATCAAGCGAATAATAGTAATATTATTTCAAATGAGCCCAGTGTGGACCTTAGTGTGAATCAAGTTGCCCAGCCTACAACCCTTCCTGATGCGACCCATGCGTAGTATAAATCTTTATTTCATAAGCTTGCTAAGGATGTTGACCATTCTACGGTGGTTAATAATAAGTTTAGAGAAACTAATGCCAAATTGACCACTGAGCTTGCGGGATATAAGGAACGGGAGAAAAGTTTTGAAATTCATCAGGCTAAAATTAAAGAACTTGAACAAGCTCATGCTACATCGGTTTATCAAGAAAAGTGCACAACTAAGAAATTAAATGCCTTACACTTAAGTAGTGCTAAAAAGATAAGCGAGTTGAATGATGAAATCAACTCTCTTAATAAACAACTTTCAACTGAAAATTCTATTACTTTGGATTTAAAAGAAGAACAAAAAAAAATCTGAAACATGATTTCAAAATTCGAGAAGATGGGCTTCTTGAGGATTTTTGCAAAGCTCAGGATATGATTAGAGAATTAGATAACCTTTTGGTAAAACGTGGGCAAACTATGCAGACGATAAAATATGCTTGCACCAAAAGTGAATGAGATAAATTACACTCGATAAAATTGGCTTTAGGTTGTCCTCTTCCTCCTAATCCTAGATATCTTAAGCAATTTCAGGACACAAATCAAACTCTATATAATGGTAGTGTGCTCTTGTCTGATGATCCTCCTAGTGTGCATGATTCTGAGGAAACTATTGAAATTGCAGTAGAGACTCGTTTAAGAATGAAAAATCTTGATGAAGAAGTAACACCCGTTTATTATTTGAAAGTTAATCCTTGAACTGTTTTTGTTCGGTCTAAAATGAGTACTAAAATGCTTTTGCTACCAAGTGAGGAATTGTCTGATGACCCTCCTAAACCGAGTATCACACGCCGATTTTTAAACGAGCTAAAAGATAACTTTGTCATACTTAAACGTGTTGTTAATTCCAAAATCACTGGAGGAAATTTTACATGACCAGCTCAAATTGAGGTCCAGAGAATTCTTCAAAATGATATTAACCCGATTATTAATCAAGTTGATGCTCGGACAAGCAATTTGGAAAACGCTTCTAAAAGAATTATCCAACTTTGTTGAAGACTTTAAATCTTTGGCGAAGGAGGATGATGAATCTCTTGATAAAATCAAAGTTTTGGAAAACGATCTTGAACGCCTCTCTAAAGCACGTGATAATGTTGATAGTAGCCCCGTTGCGTTAGATACCTCTGTGTCGAATCACAAAACCCTCCAAACTGAGCTTGAACGTACGAAAGAGAAAATGGAATCTGTTGTCATTAAAAAAGACAAAGAATTTACCGATCTTTGGAATGAATTTGTCAAAAAAATGCGATGAATGCAAATATGACAAAATTTCGTATGATAAAGCCTACAATGAAATGCAGCAAACTATCGCACGGTTGCAGGCTCAGTTATGAGGGGTTAAGGAAAAGAACTTGGCTTCTACAGGGTTAGAGAATGCCAGTGATAGGAATGTTTAGAAGCTTAAGGCTAAGATTGCAGAGTTAGAATCTGAATTTGTTTCGCATAAGAGGGCTATAGAACACGTTAAGTCCGTCTATCAGAAACTTATTGATAAAATCTGTGAGATTTGATATGAGTTAAATTACTCATATCATTTGTATCTAGAAACAATCAATAAATGCATAAAAATCATGAATTATGCCTTGTATTTGTTTGTTTCTTGTTTTAATTTGTGTAGGTACCAAATTCACAAAACCGGCAAAATCGGCACGGGATTTGAAGAAAAGATTGAGAGGCCAAATGACAAGTTCGTTTTCGAGGGATTTAATTTTGTTAGAGTATATTGGGCCTTGATGGGACCCACTTGAGTTAAATGGGCCTAAAAGCCCATTTACATATGAATGATGGACGAATGGGAGTATGAATTGGGTCAAAGCCCAATGCTTAATAGAGATTTGACGAAATGTTATATACATTTTTGGCCAAAGCCCGAATTGCCAAAATAACAAATGAAGCCCACGAAGCAAAAATAAAAGACGATGGGAGTTATAGTTGGTCCAAAGCCCATCACAGAAAGTTAAAAACGGTGGAAAGTAAATATTACCTTTCTTTGGTCAAACTTCACTCATTTATTTACGATACATTCTATGTATCGTTTCTCATCCTTCTCTCCCTCACAAAAAATAACCAGAACAAATACAGTTCTTTTACCCAAATCAAACCCTAGATGAAAACCAAAAAAATAAATTGGGGGTTTTGGTTAATACGTGTGATTCACACGTATTGATATAAATTCCCCAAGTTTTTAGGAAGATGGATATGGAAGGAATCAAATTCGTGGCGCCATATGATTGGCTTTAACACCTCATTATTCCCAATCAACCAATCAAGAGAGGACACATCAGCTTAGAGAAAGCACAAACTAGCACAAGATGTGCTAGCTTGGCGATCCGTGTGACCTGTGGATGGTTTTCAACCCTTAGATCAAGATGGACAGGAGAGAGAAGATGAAGATGCTGAATCAATGGCTAAAATCGACTCCTCTTCACCAACAAACTCACCCCCACACCCTCTCACCGAGCCTATAAAAACCCCCATTTTATTCAGTATGATTATCCCTTTCTTACTTAGTACTATTATAATGATAATTTGTAGGTAGAAGTTGTATTTTTTTTACTTTTATAAACGATGTATTGTGATTGGATTTAATAAAAATTAATTTTCATTTTTATAAATTTATTGTCCCAGGTATATTTAACTTTTCTGTTATAAATTTCATTGCATTTTCTATTTTTGCAAATTTTATATTATATCTGTAATCGTTCGGTTAAGCTTAAAATATAGCTTAATTGAATGATTTAAGTGAGATTGGGAATAAAGTTTAACCACTGTTAGACTTAGAATTAATGTTTGGGTTGAGATTCACTGTTGATTCGTGGTGTCGGGATCGGCTTATTATATAAGCTGATTTTGTTTATCGATAAAAGCTGGTTCGAGTAATATTGTCGTTTAATGGTGGTTCGAGGGTCCGGTTTAGTAGATGATAGTGGTTCGCTTAATATGGTGTCGAGTTTAAGGTGGCTCAGCGCCCAACCTTCATCATCAACGGTTACCCCAAATAATGGTCAAGCTTGTTTTATTTAGATTTGCATTTTATAAATTTATTTTGGTATGAATGTGTAGTGTATACTTGAATGAGTTTTTTACATTGTGCAATCTGATCATTTGAATGACTTTCGATGATTATGTTTTAGTTTATAATATGTTGTTATATTGGGAGAAATCTGCGTATAGATCTATTATGATTTCCGGTTTGAATGTTTGTTTGAGATAGTTAATTTATCTGTCGGTTTTTGATTTGTTGAAGTGTCTATCATAGCTGAACTGTTTCTGTAATCTGATTTAGCCAACGATCGTTAAGATTAGTTTATTTGCTTTCATTGAATTCATATGTAGCATCTTGGTTATTGTAGTAACAGTTTCTGTTAGTCGTCGATTGTGATTACAGTTGGTTGACTGATTCTATGAAGATATTGGTAAGTCTTCATGCTGCTGTGTTTTTGTTGTCATGACATGAATCATTGTTGCTGATATGCTGATTTTTGATAGTTGCCTTTGACGTGATTTTTTTAGTGATAATATTAAACTGCTGATTTTTTTTTAACTTTAAAAAAAAAGTAATAGCGGATATGAATAACAAAGTTCAGGGAAGCCTAGATTTGAAATTTTGTTGTAACTGTTATGATAATTGGGAGGAAATTTCTTAATTAAGGATAGGTTTGGTAGAACTGAAGTTGATTTACTGAACTGGGATTCTGAAGTCTGTAATTGGGATTCTGAAGTTTGTGATATCTTGAAGCTGTAATATGCATATTTAAATTGCTGTTTTTTTTAAAGTTGATTTATCTTGTTTCAGTTACTGAATGCTGGTTTTACTTGTTTGAATTTACTGAGTGTAATAGCTGCCATTTTAACTTTTGAAGTTACTGATATATCTGTTACTTTTTATAGCTATCTGTTTCATGTAAATTAGTTTTGGTAACTGTTTTGATTAAGTACATTATTTAGTACATTATTTACTGTTAAAAAAATAACATCTCATAAAAATGTCAAATGTGGGACTCGAACCCATGACCTCCTGGTCATGGGCCTAGTGAGTTAACCATCTGAGCTCTCCAATGTTTTTAGTTATTTAATGAACTGAATGTTATTTATTCATTATATCTTTTTACCTGTCAGTTTAAACTTTAAAGTAACAAACAATTACCTTATTTTAGTTAAGTACCTAGTTTTAAATATTAAATCATTTTATTTACTTTTTTTTACAAATAAATTTTTTATTATATAGTTTCAAATAATTCGTTTTTAATAATAAAAAAATATAAAAAATGTTTTTATTTTAGAAATTTAATTAGTTTTTAAACAAATAGATTTTAATGAAGTTAGTTTTTAGATAAATTAAATTTTTATTTTTTTTAGAAGTTAAATAGTTTTTATCAGACTAATAAAATAGAGTAAGAGTAATTTTAATAGATAAGTTTTAATGGGATTTTAAATAGCTTTAATTCTTAAGTAATAATTGTTTTAAATTAAATTAATTCGGGTTTACGATTCACGCACTTTATGTTAAAAATTGGTAGCATTAATTTAGTTAAAAACCGAAAACCAATTCAAATCAATTGTCCAAATCGAAAAAAAACGTCTCAAATTCATAAGATCTTCGTGTACAACGAACTTGGTTCACCCACGTGTTTAATTGAATTCGTCTTTGGTAATTTTAGTTTACTACTTTTTCCTAAAGGTAATTTACTAATTTACCATATAACGTAATCTCAAATTATCACATATACTATCAACGACACATCAAGAACTGTAAGTTAAAGGCCTTGTTAAAAGATAAGACTTCTGAGCCTAGTACGATTGTTGACGCTATTATTCAGACATCAACAACCTCGGGAACTACTCGTATTGCTATCACACCTTTTCCAAAGGTCGCTGGAACAAAAGCTGCTGTGTTAGCCCCGGGAATGTTTCGCGTTAGACCTACCTCTCAAACTAGGGTAGATATCTCTGTGCCTAGCAAGCGTTAGGACTAAACCGACCACTATATCTCAACCACAAGTCATCGATTTAAAAAGTGATAATTCTAACAATCGTGTGTCTTCTTCTACAGGAATAAACAACTACTCTAAGAGCAGAAGGCCACAGCCTACGAGCAATACAAGGAATGGTAGGGTCCCTTTTGCCTCTAGAAGTAGTCGCCCCAAGATCAATAATGTGGGCGTAGAAGAACACCATAGGAATTTATCGCTTTTTTAATCTTAATCAGAAACTTAATTCATCTAAATGTAATGACTTTAAGCTTGCTATTCGGAATGAAAAATCTGAAGTTATTTGTGCAAAATGTAATAAATGTTTCTTTACTTTTAGTCATGATGGTTGTGGTTTGACTATGAATGGTTTGAATTATGGTGGTTACACTCGAATTGACAAGCTCTTAATCAGTGAAAAACATAGCACTCCTAAGGCTAAAATGTATGATCCAAAAAGTACGCACGTAGGGTGCATAGAAAGTCTTGCTAAGCCTAGTAACCCTAGATTTACCTCTAAATGGTAGCGAACTGGTGGAAATTTTGACTGTAGTGGCAAAATTATCGACACTAGTAGTTCTCATACTGACAGTGAAATATCGGTATGTGATAAGGATTAATTATCATCTAACTCTACAGGAACCTATTTCATTGGTTGCCAAAATATTTTTCTTCTCTTATTATTAGCAGGCTGTTGAAATTTGTCTCTGGTGCGTGGACTCGGGCTGTTCAAAACATATGACTGGGAATAGTAGTCTTCTCAAGAACTTTGTTTGGTGATTCATGGGAACTATTCGATTTGGAAATGATCATGTTGCTGCAATTCTAGGCTATCGTGATCTTCATTGGGGAAATATAATCATCACCAGAGTCTCGTTTGTTGATGGCTTGGGACACAATTTGTTATGGGTTGGGCAATTTTGTGATTCAAACTTGGAGGTTACTTTCAGAAGTCATACATGTTTTGTAAGAGATCTTGAAGGAATTGATTTGTTGAAAGTAAATCGTACCACCAACCTTTACACCATTGATCTTTTTCAAATGTCTGTTGCTTGTCCAATTTGTCTCTTGGCCCGAGCCACATCAACAAAGTCATGGTTATGGCATCAAAGGGTATCTCATCTCAGTTTTGATGCCATCACCCAACTTGCAAAAGATGATCTCGTTACCGGTCTTCCAAAGTTCAAATATACTAAAGACCATCTTTGTCCATCATGTGAGCAAGGTAAAAGCAAGAAGAAGCCTCACAAACCCAAACCTGTTCCAAATTCGACGAATAGGTTACATCTCCTACATACGGATTTGTGTGGCCCAATGAGAATCAAAAGCATTAATGGAAAGCGGTATGTCCTAGTGATTGTGGATGATTATTCTCGTTACACATGGGTTCATTTTCTTGCATCAAAAGATGAAGCCCCTGGTGTAATCATTAACTTCTTGAAGAAAACATCAGTACTACTGCAAGCCCATGTCATTATTGTAAGAACGGATAACGGCACAGAAGTAACCAATCAGCAACTGAAATCTTACTTTGACGAAGTTGGTATTTCTCATCAAACTTCGGCTGTAAGAACTCCAGAGCAGAATGGGGTTGCAGAGCGGAGGAATCGTACGTTAGTTAAAGCTTCTCGGATGATGCTTCTCTTTTCCAGTGCACCGTTATTCCTTTAGGCTGATGCCATTGCAACTGCATGTTATACTCAAAACCGCTCTATTATTCACACTCGATTCAACAAAACACCTTATGAGATCATTAATGAACGAAAACCGGATACATCGTTTCTACATGTATTCGGGGCTCTGTGTTACCCAAAGAATGATCGTGAAGATATTGGTAAACTCGAACCCAAAGGTGATATTGGATTTTTCATTGGTTATTCTTCAACTGCTTGTGCTTAAAGGGTTTTTAATCGAAGGACAAGAAAGGTATTGGATACTATGAATGTTACATTTGATGAAATCTCGGGTATGGCCTCTCAACATAGAAGTTCACATCCCGAGCTTCAAGGTCAGACTTCTGGGCACGTAAGTTCAGGACTCGCGCTTCAATTTGCACCGTTAGCATTCTCATCGTTACAACCTTCAGAACGTGACTTGGAAGTTTTATTTAGGCCAATTTATGATGAATATATGGAGGGTCCTTCATCATTTAGTGTTCCTCAAAATGCCCCGGCTGCACCTGCTACGGTAGTTCCAGAACCTCCAATTGCATCTACGCCAACGGCTTCCGTTTTTGCACCATCTACGTCAACCTCAACCATATTGACTCCAAACATTCCAACCACCTCTCAGACTGCTGACGTGACTCAATAACATTTTCAGCAAATCCCTAATCATGTTCATCTTCAGAATGAAATCGTCGCTGAAAATGCGAACAATGCGATGCTAAACGAACTTGAGTTTGTTAACCCATTTGCGGCTTCCACAAGTACCACTCAGCCTTCAACACCATATGTGGATCCGTCAAGCTCGCATCAAGTTTCTCATACACTTCCGGTTGTCCCTAATAATATGATGATAGATTAAAGAAATGAGATGGAAAAGATATGAATTTTAGAGAGAGAAAGTAGTGAGAGAGAAATGATTAACTTGTGAAATTAGATTAAGAAAAATAATGAGATCATCCACCCTCCTGACATGCTAGGAGGGTACTTATATAGTCCACCCACATGCGGGCTCTCTAATGGACTATATTGTTTTGGGCCGGGCTTGAATAAATGCTTAGTACCTTGAAAGAGGCCTTTTAAGATAACCATCAAGCCCGTAATGTCATGATTATTTTAACTAACTATTACAACGTTCTAATAAATATTACAATATAAACCTATGACCGAACATTCTTGATTGGCTCAATATTTTGAGGCTAACAATCTCCCCTAATGTGAGGTCATTCCTCTTCGATATTTGGAGTCCAATGGAGATTTATGAATTTTGTCATAAATGAGTCTTGAACGTGTAATAGTAGTGTTGTTCCTTCATGCTGTGATCTTTGAGCCTTTGTCGTTGTCTTTCGACTTTGTCTTTAAGCTTGAGATCTTCAAATTATCCTTGACTTGTCTTTGCCATCTTGCGATCTTGTGTCTTTATCCCCATACTCATACTTTGCACAATCTTAAAAGCTTGCTAACAATCTCCTTTGAAGAGAGGTCATTAATCATCAGAGTTGCGGAAGTCTTTAGCTTTCTTGATTGTTGAATGTCATTGGGCATGAGTATGTGGTTTTGAATATTTGACTTTAGTGAGTACACCGTAACGTCACCTTCTCGAGATAAAACTTAGACACGGACTGAATGGCTTTGACATTCGTCCTAACTCGGTAGCGTTTTACCTCCGGTCGGTGAAGACCGTTACACGATATTAAATATCGTACCTGTGATTAGGTTGATTTAATTAAAAATCTCCTTGACAGGGTTTCGCGGCTGAACTAGCCGTTCTCTTTACTCGGCCGTCTCAAAGCAAGACTGCAAACGTAAAGAGTGAATCAATTGGATAAATATCCGCTTGATTTAAAGTCGTCAATTCAAAATCCTGGAACAAGTTTGATTCATTAAGAATCTTACCATTGTTGCTTTCTAGTTGACACAAGCTTGATTCATAAGAATCCCGCAAGTTACCTACCGTAGCGCTGTTTGATGTTGACGCTAGAAGGATTTCCATTCATCACTGTGAATATTAATAAATATCACTCTGAATGTTCTGGCAAGAGCATAAAGATATTACGTAGAAACCTGAAACGAGTTTGAATCAATTCAGAATCAAACCACTGTTGCTTTTCAGTTCTACATATGTTTAATTCATAAAGAATCTTACATATTACCTACCGCAGTGCTGTTTGATGTTAACACTGGAAGGATTTCCACTCATCATTGTGAATACTAGGTAGTATCACTCTGAGTGTTCTAGCAATATCACAAGGATATAGCATAGGACTCTCTTGATCGTCATCCGTGTGTCCTAACGAGATTTGATTGATCTCTTAGCTCTAGACTCGATTTGTGCACTTTTAGTGATCGGAGGCTGGAGCAGATGCCACCTATTCAATATCAACTATCTCGGAGTGAGAAAGTTAATAGAAATCGTGTTGATCTCCGTGACAATAAAACAAAATCCTTTTGAGAGAAGCCTGAGTCAGCTGGGGAGGGGTCGTGCATTACATCACTGGGTCCATGATGCTTTGTCTTCATGATGTGTTGACCCGGTTTCTGCCTAAGTTGTATGGAGGGCTAATTTCTTTGCACCCTTTATCCTTACATTTTTTTTTATTCTTCAAACCCTTCAATGCTTACCAAGAAATCGTTAATAGCACCTTGTTGTGATTGTTCCAGTGTTATTATCAGTACTTAGTCGGCATTCAGCTTCGTTCACATTCTACTCCATCTTTCCTAAGTACTTCTAATAATCTATTGGATTGTCCCTGGGAAGATCCCTCCGGTTATGGTTGGATCATAGGACTTAAACCTAACCACCCTTTTGACACAATAATGTCGTGAATTAAAGATGTTGTGGGTATTTGATCGTAACCATGAGTGCTTGAGTATTTAGATCACATTTTAATCACATTTTCTTCCCTATCTCTAATATATAAAATCTTTTGATATTAGAGATACCAATTTTGATTAAAATATATATTGTTTAGAAGAGTCTTGAAAAGCTTTCGGGAGAAAAATGTGTCAAACTTAGCATGAATTTGGAACGCTCCCCCTCAAAATTGATCCAATAGAATTGTCATTACGAGGATATGATCCACATTAAACTTTTGAGGATAGGAGTTGTTGAACACACAATTTTTGAAAGATTTTGAATATCATTGAGAAATTCATGAAAAAATTGTGTTCAACGCTTTTTGAAAAATCAATTCTTTTTAGCGAAAAGGTTTTTCTAATGCATAAACTTGAGTTCATAGACTTTGAATGTCTTGACGAATCCACTCAAGTGTAAGAACATTTAACTTCTTTTGCTAAGGGTAATGGCACGAAAGCGTACACTCCCCCGTGAATTTAGATCCGGGTTGCAATATGAAAGTGATTACAAGCCATTGTGTTGAGATCAAAACGTTGAATGTTTTGTGACAAGCTCAACCCAAGATAGACTGCTCTACCCGTTGTTGGAAATATTGTCCAAAAGATACAATTTCCTTTATAAAAGATAGAAATGACATGTTTTGAAATATATTTACAACTTTCATTCGAGCTTTATGTACACACCCGTGTCGTTATTGAGCGACATTTCTAGGCACGTCCATATTATCGATACTGAAAGACATGTCGAGAAGAATGTTTTTGGATTATCAAAGATTTTTTAATTTTGTATTTTTCTTTTTCATTAATATTTACATGTAGATGTTTGATAGATGAATCAAGCAGGCTTCTTTGCCAGAATCTCCAGTTCTGCTAGAGTCAAACATCTCATATCAATTTGCCTAACAAGATACGCAAACCTCTCTTTCGAAAGAGCTTTTGTAAACAAGTCACCTAATTGGTAATCAGTTCCAACAAAGTACAATTCAACAATACCCTTTTCAACTTGTTCCTTAATAAAATAATATTTTACATCAATGTGCTTCGTGTGGGAATGTTGTACCGGATTGCAGGAGATGGTTATGGCAGACTTTGAGTCACATTACATAGGTACTTTATCAAAGTGGAAGCCATAACCCGTGAGTTGGGTTCTCATCCAAAGAACTTGAGCACAACACGCAGATAGAGACACATACTCCGCTTCGGCTGATGACAGTGACGTGCAATCCTGCTTCTTGGAAAACCATCCCACAAGCTTATCTTGATCTAGAAATTGTGCACCACCAGAAGTACTTTTACATGTATCAAGACACCCTGCATGATCAGAATCTGAATAGGCCGTTAGAAAGAAACTGGTTTCCCTCGGACACCAGAGTCCCAAATGAATGGTATTCTCTAGGTACCGAAAGATCCGTTTAACCTCCTTGAGGTGCTTTTCAGTGGGTCGTGCTTGATATCTTACACAATAACACGTAGCATGTGATATATCTGGTCGACTTTCTATTAAGTGCATGAGGGAGCCGATCATGGAACAATATCTCGTTTGATCTATGGTATCTCCCTCCAAATCAGCATCTTGGGATGTGGTTGATAATGGTGTCCCAACTAGGTCACATGATGTCATACCATGCTTTTTTATTATCCCTTGACAATACTTAGCTTGGTTGATAAAGATACCACTTGGGGATTGGTGAACTTGAATTCCTAGAAAGAACTTTAGTTCGCTCATCATAGACATTTCAAATTTGTTGTACGTTACTTTTTCAAACCATTTTGAAAGTTTTGGGTTTGTAGACCCGAAAATAATGTCATCAACATAAATCTGCACAAGCAAAATGTCATCCCCATATTTATAAGTGAACAAAGTTAGATCAATGGAACCTTTTGAGAAACCTTTGGAGACCAGAAATATCAAGAGCTCGTCGTACCACGCCCTTGGAGCTTGCTTGAGTCCATAAAGTGCTTTGTGGAGACGATACACCATGTCAGGATAACGAGGATTGACGAATCCTTCCGGCTGCGTAACATAGACTTCTTCCTTCAAAGGACCGTTAAGAAACGCCGTCTTTACGTCCATTTGATAAACGATGAATCCCTTATGTGCAGCATAAGCAAGAAAAATCCTGACCGCTTCCATTTGAGCTACTGGTGCAAATGATTCTTCAAAACCAATACCCTCTTTCTGTCCATACCCTTTAGTCACTAGCCTAGATTTATTCTTGATGATCGTGTTCTCTTCATCCATCTTGTTTTTCCAAATCCATCGAAGATTTAATGGTATTACATCGTATGATCTGTCAACAAGTTCCCAGACTTTAAGTCTTTCAAATTGTTGAAGTTCATCCGTCATCGATTCAATCCAAGAATGATCAGCCATGGCTTCTTTGATGTTTTTGGGTTCAGCTGAACTCACGGCGAGTGCGAACATACAAACATCGCCATTGGTGTTAAGTTGTCGTCTTGTGCGAACAGGCTGTGAAGGGTTTCCAATTACTAGAACCAAAGGATGATCTTGGGTCCAATGATGTTTTGAAGGATGTCGTTGATAGTATGTATGCATATTTGACGGATCATCATGGCGAGTAGAAGACTCTCCAGTTTCGTGTACCGGTGTACCGAATGGGTTGATAAATTCGTCTTCGTCAGATAATGCATTGTCTGCTTGATTTGTGTTCTTTGGAGCAATGACAGTACTTGTTGATGTTGTAGGAGCGGTTGTTGATGTGATATTCTAAGGAGGTAAATTTGCAACAACCCGTGTTGAAGTAGATGAAGTTGTATCCTTTTGTTGACGATAAACGGTATCATCATTCTTATCATGAGTGACAGCGGAAGACTTCGATACAACATGTTTATCCCCCGTGAAATATTCATCATACATTGGTCCATATAACATTTCCAACTCTTCAGGTGTCGTGTTGACTGTCATATCTGCTCTTGAAACATTTCCTTGAACCAGCGTTGAACTTGACGGTTCATTGTTGTGGTCTTGAGTTCCGAGTTCCGTGCGGTTGTGAACGGAAGTCGTTTGTCGTTGTGGATCGGGACTTAAACTGTTTTGTTCAAGTGCCATTTCTTGTAATTCATCAAATCGGATGTGAATAGTCTCGACTATCAATTTTGTTCTCTTGTTGTATACTCTATATACCTTAGACTGAGTTGCATATCCCATAAGAATACATGCATCACCTTTCTCTTTCATCTTATCCAAATTTTCACCATCTCGTATTATGTAACAAGTACATCCAAAAACATGAAGGTGTTTGAGTGAAGGTTTTCGATCATGAATTATGTGATATGGTGTCTTTTCGTGTCTTGGGATAATTAAGGAGCGGTTTTGTGTGTAGCATGCGGTTGACACGGCTTCGACCCAAAACTATAGTGGAAGTTTTGAAGCAGATAGTAATGTTCGAGCAGCCTCAACTAAAGTACGGTTTTGTCTTTCAACAACGCCGTTTTGTTCGGGTGTTCGAGCAATAGATGTTTCATGTTCAATTCCTTCAGCTTCAAAATAGTTTCTCAGTTTTGAATTGAAAAATAATGTACCTCTGTCAGTACGAACCACTTTAACTTGAGCTTGAAGACCATGTTGTATCAGTTTAAGGAAGCTGATGAGAACTTCGGGTTTTTTCATCCTTGGACCTCAAGAAGTGGGTCCATGTGTACCTTGAGTAATCATCGAAAATGACCATAACATATTTCTTTCCATTGATACTATGAACATGCATGGGACCACACAAATCTATATGAAGAAGATCTAGCCGTCCTTTAGAGCTTGGTGTAGTCTTTGTTTTGAAGCTACTTCGTTTAGCTTTACAAAGTTCACAAGAAGAACAAAGATGATCTTTGATAAATTTCAACTCACAATATCTTTCTTGGAAAGCAAGTTGACGGTATCAAAATTAAGATGAGATAAACTTTGATGCCATAACCATGCCTGAGTCGTTGAAGCTTTGGCCATGAAGAAAATTGGAGTTGATGAAGTTGTATCTTGAAGTGAAATAGTGTAGAGATCAGTACCCCGTGTACTGGTAAGTAAATCATTCCCATCATAATCACGAACAAAACATGTCTTCTTCCTGAAAGCAACCTCCAAATCCGCATCACATAATTGACCAACCGAGAAAAGATTGTGATTGAGCCCTTCGATGTAGTATACCCTTTTGATCGTAATATTCCCCTGAACCAAATCTCCATATCCTAGGATCGGTGCAAATTGATCATTTCCGAATCGGACCGTACCCAAGAACTTCTCCACGAAGTTAATTAGAAGCTTGAGATTCCCCGTCATGTGCTTCGTGCATCCGGAGTCCAGTATGAAGAGAATTATTTGTATTACCTGTAGAAGAGTTAGAACACGATAGAGCATTTTCTAAATTGGATACCACAGTAGTTGTGATTGTAGAAGCATTAGTGTCCTTAGCAACATTTAAAGGCATACTAACACTCGTTGTCACATTTTATGTCCTAACTTTAGGCATCCATTTATATCCTGGAGGACATTGATTAGAAAACCACCATTTCCAAGACTTGCTAGCAGACTCATATAATTCTTTAATTCTGCTTCTCGGGTTCTTAGTGGTGGAGTCTGATGCATTACTTTTCTTAGTGGGGGTTGCACCAGAATGGTTCACTGTGCGTTTGGGTTTACTAGCACTAATAGGCATCGTAACTTGCTTCTTAGTTCTAGTATATACGCCTCTAACATTATTGATAGCACACATAGAATGATTAGCATTAGCACACTTTCCACATTTGACACAAACAAATTTCACATTCATAGTATTCAAATCATTCACATCAATCAAATCGTCATTACATGCGATTACAGACTTTTTATTGTTAAAAACATTCAAATTCCCAGGGTGTTCTTCTACTTCCTTCATCTTCCCTTGTCTCTTGTGTTTCAAGACCTTATCATTCACTTGAGTGCTCTTAAGCTGAGGCCGGCTAACACTAGCAGTGGAAACTACTCCTATAGTAGAAGACACACGAGTATTATTGTTTCTAGAAGTCTGAGGCGATTGACTAACTTCGTTTGTGGATTTAGTGGTCATTCTATACATCCCTGGTTTAATCACATTATTTTGCTTAACGCTTGGTGCTATAGCATTCCTTATGGGTTGAGTATGTGGTAACCTTTCCTTTATATCCATCTTGGGGGCAAACACAGGTTTTGCAAACGAAGAATTTGAGAAAGCTGATGGTTTTCCCAAGATAAAGGATCTATTCACTCTAGAGGCATTGGGTT
Source organism: Glebionis coronaria (assembly GCA_025667525.1). NCBI lineage: Eukaryota > Viridiplantae > Streptophyta > Magnoliopsida > Asterales > Asteraceae > Glebionis > Glebionis coronaria. The sequence continues at coordinate 71,890,652 of CM046874.1, forward strand.
GTCTTACAACAGGTTTCCTAACGCTAGGTTCCATAACTTTCCCACCCATCTTAGCAACGAGTTTCTTCAACTCTGCTATTGCTATGTCTTTTTCTTGTAACTGAGCTTTCAAATCCGAAATATCAAGACTTTTTTCTTTTATTAATCGACATGACTCAAATAATTTTACTTCTAAAGATGTATCATTTGAAAAGCTGCCAACTTTCTTTTGCAAAGCAAGTTCAAGTGAGTGACAATGTTTTTGAAGATAATCATATCTATGTTGAAGTAACGAAAACTCTTTGTGGTCAACTTTATTCGAAATCTCAGTTTCAAGACGTTCACATTCTTTAACTTGATCAAGATATTTGCATGCAACATCAGAATATTCATCAATATCAGCATAAGATGTAACATAAGCACACATAATATCTTTTGAGAGACATTCATGTAAAAGTAGATCATAAGCTGTAGAAAAGTCGTCTCTTTAAGGTTGATGGTCGTTCACTTCTTGTTCAAGAGATTCCACATATTTCAACTCATCGAACATTTTTTGCTTAATTAATGTTTCAAATTCCAAAATATGTTTTAGCGTTCTTTCCGCAAGCGGAATCAAAATACTTTTCACAAGCACAGTTATATCGTGAGGAATTTATTTGTCTCCTTTCGAAAGTTCACGTTTTTTCTAGTCATCATCAATAACCGTTTTGAAATTTTCAATGTTACTCTTGAGAATACGAAGTGCTTTCTTACTATTGTTCACATTAAAAAAATATTTGCTCACGAGTTTTCTGTGTTTGTGGTGTGAAAAGACCATAACGACTGTTGTCATAAGCATAATTATATGGTTTAACGAATTCTTTATTAACTTTTGGTCTACTCTCTTCTTCCAAATCATTTGTCTCTTCACTATCGGGCCTAACAACAAGACAATCAAGATCGGTCCATTGGGACTCATCAAGATATAAGTGCGGATTCTCAGATTGAGCATGCTCAAGGTACTTAGGATTGGCAAACTAGGTCTATCCTTGAAGAACGAATGAGGTGCCAACATTCTCATGGTTTGAATTGATTGATTACTTTTGTAAACAATTTTCTTGTAAAAATCAAGTTGAGTTTCAATTTCCACAATTTTGTCGATGTCCTTCGCTTGTTTTGTTTTGAAATCCTTTTCCATTTTTTCAACCACTGCTTTCTTTTCATTCATAAGTTTAGTTTTATCCTCTTGAAGAAAACCATTTACTTGAGTTAGCTCATTGACTTTAGTGGTAGCAAGATATGTTTTGTGACGTTCAGTACTCAAAGAGGTGTTATAATTACGTTTCTCTGGTTCAAGAAGCTTGAGAGTTTCGTTATATTTTTCTTGAAAATCGTCCTTTTTAACATTAATTAAACACCCTTTGTATCCCTCAACCTTATTGGTATTTAGAAGAAGCTGAGCTCTATAGCTATCAATGGTATCACTAGATTTAATTAGAGCAGCTTTGCATTCTTCAAAATTTTGAGTGAGGTAGCGTTTGCCTTCTTTAATTGCTTTTGACTCTTTCTATTTTCTTTGACATCTTTTTGTAAATAAGAAATTAAGTTAGCAAGCGCAATACGCTCCTCGTCGTCATCATACTCATTTGCATGTTGATCATCCTCAGACTCATTATTGCACATGTCTGATGAATCGGGTGTGGTATTGCTATTAACCGTTTCCATCGTACATGTGTCATTAATGGCTTTGGGTAGCTCACAATGCTCATGAGTATTACCAAACACATTATATTCCTCTTCAGTGTGTACCTTATCGATTGGCTCAATGTCAAAGATAGGACCATTATCATATTCAGTGACGTGGAGGACTTCTTCAACAATTTCCATGTACGAGTAATGTGCTTCAAGTTCTTGATCGGAGGCTTCATCATCAGTATCATCAAGCATTGCTCCATTCTCAGCCGACAGTTTAACCCCAGCTTCCATCTTCTTGCAAAGTAGCATCTTTTCCTTATGATAGACAGAGTCCCTAACCCGTTTCGGCTTCCTACATTCCTTTGCCATATGCCCATAGCCTTGACAATTAAAGCATTGAATCCCACTTTGCTGAATTACTTGAGTACCAAGAGTCTCCCTATTCCCAGTAGCAGTAGCAATCTTCTGAGCATCATACTTAGCAGTTTGTCGATCATACCGTGCAGAACCCTCAACATGTGTTGGATTACGTCGATCATACCTTGGAGTAATTTCATCCCGTTGACGTGTATCATACCTTCAAGGACTCTCAACATATTGGTTCCTTGTATGTGATGATGTTCGAAGATTGTTTTTGGTGGGTTTGAAGATTTTCTTGTAGGTCTTCATAATGAAAGCAATTTGTTGCTTCATCTCCCTATCCTTCTGAGCTAGTTCTTCATCACTGTCCTCTTCAGATGATGGCTCAGGTGATGGTGATAATTGTGATAATCCGTCAATTTATGGTTTATATTTTATTCTCAAATATTACTTAAAAACATTATTTTAAAATTATATTATGAACTCACTTATTTTTGGGAAGAAATTTGGATTTACGTCTTGAAGTAGCATCGACTACGTCTAAACCGGAGGATTCTACGTTACGTGCTTACGTTTACATACACCGTTTTGGTGATAGTCCGACACTTCAGAAAATAAATTTATCCGTGAATATTATTTTGGGATTTTAAATTTGAGTTGGTTCATAAACTCACAAATTTACGAGAAGAGATTAGGACTTACGATTATAATTTAACGTCCTTTACGACTAAACCGGAAAACTTAGGATTACGTATTTACGTTTTCGAACTCCGTTTTTGATGAGACAATTTTTATTAGATTCGTTTTATGCCGTTGATTCATAATTTATAAAAATGTTTTTCGTAAAATGACCCGAGGGCACGCAAATCGAGGAAACTAGAATCGAGGAGTACCCGTAAATAATTGGGGATGAGACAAAAAAAAGTTTTGCCCCACCCCCTACACATGGGACGGCCACAATGTTACACCACACCAACTTGGTGTCAAGTTTTAAACAAGTCACTTACACTTGTAGGCTAGCTTAACTTGTAAGACATCAAAACACAAAACCATTTTTGTGTAAACCATTTCCTCACAACTTCTCATGCAATACCACTAAACACACACAATTCTCTCTCCCACTCCCTCCTTGTGCCGTCCAAGAACCACCATTAAACACCCCATTTTGATCAATTCTAGCCATAAACCATGTGTTATCTACACATATAATGAAGAAACCTTGAAGCCTTGAAGATTGAAGGTGATCCTAACATCCAAGATGGTGAATTGGTGATGTCCAAGGGCTGATTTCTACAAGGAGTGTACAAATATTGGTGGCCTTGAAGATTGGTGTTGATCTATCACAAGTTTTTCCATCAAAAATCCAAGCCTTGATCATAACCTACACAACCTTGGTGGTATAAAGATTGTTCTTCCTATCCTCTTGTTATTTTGATTATGTAATCTTGTATTTTCTTTCTTATTGTATATGTATATGATGAATATATGATGATAAAAATATTGTGTGGGGATTTGGTGTTGATAAATATGGTTAAAAAGATGGAAAACCATAGGTAACAAGGTTAAAATCTTGCTAAATATGATGGCCGTATATAAACAGTAAGTAACCAAATGATAAACTGATAAAATGGTAAAGTTGAATCAATATATAGTAAGTATTAGGTGTTATACACATGTGAGAGTTGGCCATGCAATGGAATCATAAAAATGAGTGAGATATGATCAAAATAAGTTTAGAGTGCAAATCTGACTACACTGTTTTGGACGAATTTATTAAAATATTTAGATGTTGTTCATCAGTAGCTATAAAGGAATAAAATTAAGCACATATCATGTAGTTTCTGTGATAAAAATTTGAGGTCCTATCTCATTATAGAACTCTAGATATGGGCATTTTAGTGAACTTAAAATTTAGGACTGATTTTGTGAAATTAAAGTTTAATATTATTATATAAGCACTCAAATAAATATAGTATAAAATGTGAATTAAAACCCACTAACTTATATATTTCATTTATATAAATATGCATAAGGATAAATAAATGGACATTATATAAAAATGGTAGTTTGGTAAGTTTTATAAGTTATAAAAACTATATACTAAGTTTTACGTCTTTTTGGCTAAAACCGAAAGATTAACGTTTTTGTCAAATAAAACTTAGACGGTCGGACCCGCCTAATATAAACTTTTATAAACTCACATACTGATATATGAACTTATATAACAAATAAAAACCGATAAAACCCTAACTTTACAACATATAGACATTAACGGGCCGAAGTAGCCTTATTGGACTATAAACCCGACTAGTTAGTAAAACACTTATAAATTTACTTATTGGGCTTAACCCACTTGGGCCCAACATGTAAAGTATAATACTGATAAAAAAGTATAAAATGGATTAATACAAGTTAATGGACTTATAAAAGGCTTATTGGACCTAAAACATGTAAAACTAGTAAACTAATATAAAAGTTATCAACACATAACACAAAATGAGTGAATGAGAATATATAAACTCACTTGATCATCATCATATGTATAAAGTCATCATATATATACATAATTGTTATTTTGATAAAGTCATTGGACAAAAGTCTAAGACGAGTATTATTTGTCTAGGTTTCCGTGATTGAAGCACGTACCGTACATCCAAATCGTCGATAACCGCCTTCCCACATCAACGTGAGTTCATAGCCTCACACTCTTTTAAATGTTTTTATGAAATGTTTTATAAACCCGCGAGGGAGATAACATGTTAGTTTTGATAAAATAGGACATCATTTGTCCCGATTGCTTGTTTATTGATTTGGACCCGAATGATTGTATGACCCGATGAATGATTATATGACCCGATGTGTGAAATAAAATGGATTATTAAAGTTAGGTTATGTCACTAAAAGTCCCATTAGCATGAATTGTGAACTACCGGGATTTGGTAGACGCTTATGCATATAATAGTACTATTTGGGGACGATCACCCCAGTTCGCGCCTTGACGGTTGATCCCCGTCGTGCCACATTGATTGGTAAGCGAATTTATGTAGGAGAAGATTTACACAAGCGTGAATATTGTGACGACACGCTAATTTAGATGGGCAAATTGAGTTTCGGGCTAGCTACCCGTTGTTTGTTGTAGTAAGGTAAGAATTTCATGCGGCTTGTAATAATCCAAATAACAAAAATACTGATATACGCATTGAATTACGATGTATTGCCTGACTAGCAATACGGGGTCTTATTACTGATGTTATGTTTGTGTTTTGGTTTTATATAACCATATTCATATAACGGTTTTTATTTAATCTATATAGCGTTATAAAACGTATTGTATGATGTTTTTACGACAATAGTTCGTATAATGATTTTGAAGGCAAAAAGCCTATATTATGATTTTTGATAAGGATTTGCATAAAATGACTTTGGCTATTTTATGGCCTATTACAAAGATTTGTACAAAATGATTTTCGGTAATAATTTTATACCGATGTTATATTGATGGATTTCATTAAACTCTATGAATTCACTCGGCGTTTTCGCTGACCTTTTCTTTTAATATGTTTTATCTCAGGTACTTGAAGGTAATTCTCGGGAAGACAACAAAGAATTCATGGCCCGCACTTAAATAATAATTTCCATTCAAATACTTTGTAAAAATTGTATGAAATATTATGACTTGGGACCTATGTAAATTAGATATTTATGAATGGAAATTCTTTGTTATTAAACGACGCGATTTTTATGCGTTGTCTATGATGTGAGTAATGAGCTATCCCGTAACACCAACGAGTCTTCCGCTGTATTTAATTGTGTAAATTTGGGGGTGTTACAGTTTGGTACCAGAGTTCTCGTTATAGAGAACGAAAGGTTTTTAAAACCAAGGTTTTGAATTAAACATTTCAAAATCTTTTAACTATAAATATTTTTCACAAAATGTCTAAAAATCTTTTAACTATAACGGTGCCGAAGAATTCCCGAGTTACCGACAAGGCCAGACTGAGAAGTGTTATTTTAATATATATATATATATATATATATATATATATATATATATATATATATATATATATATATATATATATATATATATATATATATATATATATATATATATATATATATATATATATATATATATATATATATATATATATATATATATATATATATATATATATATATATATATATATATATATATATATATATATATATATATATAACTTGGATTATATATATATATATATATGATGTAATTTTATTACATGATTGTTTGATGATTTTGATATTTATACGAGGTATTTATACGACGTAGATTGTCACAAGGAACCTTAAATCCCCTAGTAAATTAATCAAAGCTATTCTCGTAGGAATTCTAGCTATCCTAGATCTAAACCAAGTTGTGGATATTTATGATCCCAACAAAATGGTTGATATTCGTAGAAATGTAGATATTAGTTGATTGTGATATTGAAGAAGAATTGGCGAGATTAAATCTGATATCGATGTCATGACGATCTTTCCTTATAGAGTGGAGTTTGACAAAACGTTACCACCTAGAAAGATGTCATCTGATTCGTTGTCATCCAATTCTTAAATTGAAATCGAAAGGGTGAATGTTGCACTTGAGGCTATCATTGGAACCATTACCCAAAAGCCTCATGCCACTAATACCTTTCCGACAAGTCTAATTGAATGTGTGAGTCATTTCATACTAGTGACTCATTTGATAACTATTGTTGTAAGAGCTATAGGATTGGAAATTAAGCATTGTTCTTATCGAGCTTTTATTGCCCTTTTAAGGCCTAAGAATAAGGTCGAAAGAATTGGAAAATGAGGTAGGATGTTGCATTGAGTATAAGTTGGTTGAAACTTGAATAAAGTCAAATTTAACCTGTATGGAATAAGAAATTGTTAAGAGGAAGTTGTTGAGTTATGTGATTGATTTATAAGGTTTTAAATGATTGTTGATTCGTGTTAAGGGTTGTTCCTAGGCCATTATCCAATGACGAGGATGCCCAGTGTCCAATAAATAAATTGAAGAAATCTTCTTCTGAAATTGGGACCGATGGATCTTTCGGGACATGTGGAACACCTAACGACTCTTGTAGATTAGTATTCATTGTGGTATCTTTTAAAAATAATTCCTAACTTAATTGAGACATCAGTTGGTAGGATGAGTTCTTGGAATTGTATGACATAGTGACACGTAATGTGTTACGGTACAATTTTGACTTGTTTGTGATTAATGAAAAGACTACCTTTGATTGCTAAATTCTACATGTATCAATGTTATCTATCTTTTATTGCTTCATCCTAATGTTCGCATTAGTGATGCAATCATTGAATAAGTACTCATCTCGATTTGATTTACGTTGTGGATTATTCTATTTTGAGTGCTATCGAGGTCATGAACCTCATAATTAATTGGCCAAGCTCATTTCTTGATATATTGTAGTTAGTTCTTGGTGAAAAACTTTTCATCACTCTTTTGCAGATCACTCATTGTTTTTATAAGATAAAACAGTATCCCTTGAGAAAAATTGAATTTTCATCACTATAAGGATTATTAAAAGTAAGATTTATAAGTGATTGTTATCGAAATGAAGGTGTTTATAAAACACCTTGGAAAACTTAATTGTTTTCATAACAAAGAAATCTTTGTAAATTTATTTTTGATTCTTATTAAGAATTAAGCATGAAAATGTTTTTATTCTAAACATGATGATAAAATTTTGACGAACTGAGTATTGCATCGTTAATCTTGAAATTGTATATAGTTGCGCGCCTACATACAATTTGGAAGTGACCATGCAAGGCTGATTAGTAGTCACCATGAAATTATTAATAAACACTAAATTTTCTTTGAAGATTGTGAAAGATTAAACTTTATGAGATCTGCAAGAAGTGAAAAATAGGGACATATTGATAGGGACACCTACATATGTGCCCGTACTATTTATTCTTCTGAGTCGAATTTACTCATCTGTGGAACTTGTCTTAATTGACAATTGATATCCCCTTCTTGTCCAATTCTCCCATAGTGAGATTGTTAGGAAAAGTATATGATTACCGAGTGTTGATACCCGACTGGATGTATCGACATTCCTATCATTTCTTTTGATTTAATTTGATTTGAATGACCTGGGTAACGATCCGAGGAGCTTTCGAATGCGTACTCAAATTATGAAAACATGGGATATATTCATATTCGTTAAATGTTTTCGTTTGTATCTGATTTGAAATTCTCTCCCGTAGATTATGCGTTGACCTTACTCTTTTAAGGTTAGTTATATCTCCTAATATCCTTGAATTTGTGAAGGATTATGAGTTATTATTAGTCTTTTGAGAAGTTCACATCTTATCAACGATAATGAAACTAGAAAGTTGATAGTGCCAGTAGAATGGATTGATTGATTATGACACGACGACATTGTCTTAATTGATGGGAACTCGAGTAGAATTCCCCTAAATGATAAGATGTCGATTATCAAAAGTAATCTAAATAATCCTTGATGGATGACCATATCCTGCATTTAGACTTGAAAGTATACCGTGAATGGTTGTGAATTAGTCATAGATATTATAATCTAGAAAGAACTTAAAGAAAATTTATTAAAAGATGTACCTGCTATTTGAAACTTTAGGAGGTATTTGCTGATGAATTATCTAGACTTTCGCAATTAAGGCAAGTTGAATTTGGTATTGATTATATTCCTGGTGCTGCATCTGTGGCATGTGCACTATACGTCAGCACCATCTGAATTAAAAGAATTACCGTACAACTGAGAGAGTTGTCGGAGTAAGCTTTTATTCTACCAAGCCCGTCATCATGAAGAGCTATGGTGTTATCATTTCTTATGTTTATCGATTACCGTGAACTAAGTAAATTGACGATTAAAATCTATATCCACTACCCAAGATGATAGATTGTTCGATCATTTACAAGGTTCTAGCGTATATTCAAGATTTGATCCTCGGCATGGTTATCATCAACTTCGCGTCCGCGAAAAAGATTATCTATTCCAATCACTACATCCAGAACTTGTAATGGACATTATGAGTTTCATGTATGTCGTTTGGATTGACCTATACACATGTAGCATCCATAAATTTGGTGAATCACGTGTGTAGGCTGTAATTTGATAAATCCATTCTTGTGATCATTCAGGACTATTTGTTTGTTTATAAGAATAAGAATGAGTTAATAATTATTTATAGACTGCCCTAAATTGGCCGAACAATGAAAACCTATACTTTGAGTATTTAACATGTGATTTAAGACTTAATCATTTATATTAATTGACCATGTGATTAATAGAAAATGGAATATATTGACTCTTCAAAAATTTGAGCCATTTAAGACTTTGAGTTATACTAAAAAGAAAGTGAAAATATGTTTTGAAAAATGTTTTAACAAAGTATTTTTAAGGAATTATTCCTTATAACTAAAACATTTAACTAAACTCCTGTTTAGGGGTAAATGTTTGTGTATACCTCAAGACAACCTAAGAGGGATTGAGGAAACCATTTAAACCATGACTTGGAATTTGAAACGACAATTTTCGCTTTTCAGCTAACAAAATTTTGACCAAAGTATAAACAAAGATTTTTCGAATATTAACAGATCTTATAAATTATTTTCGATAAATCAACAAAAATCGTGTTAATTAAATTCAAATTTTATTTTGAACATTTTTATATAATTGGTCAAACTAAGAAATTTAAAATTTTTAAGTTTACGTTTCATAAAAATTTAATATTTATTATTAATTTACTTGTAATAACGATCAACGCTTTAAAACGTCGAATTGAGCAAAACTAATAAAAATGATAATTGAGACGAAACTAAAACTTAGAAAATATGAAGAAAGAAATTTGAATGAATACGGTCATGATAATTATTTCATCAGGGAAGATGAATGTAGATACTGACACATAATATAGAAAGGATAAAGAATCAATTAGGATTGTGTTCCGTAATAATGACTGTGCAAAATAAATTGCCGAGCAATTTAAAATATAGCCGATGCTTGTAAAAAAGATAATATAGATAATAAAAAGGGATTCGTGACTAATGTGAACCATTAGAATTGAGAAGCCGGGTAGCGTTAAATGTATAAAAGGCCGCTTGTGGTTGCCTAAATACGGAGGATTTCGAGATTTAGTCATGTTGGAATCTCATAATATTAAGTATTCTATTCATGTCATTTCTGACTAAGTGTATCTTATCTGAAGAAGTTGTACTGATGGCAAATTATGAAGGAAGACATCGCCTCATACATTAGTAAACGTCTAACTATTGCAAAGGTCATCATCTGAATTTGATTCGATTTGGGTCATCGTCGACAGACTGACCAAATCTGCTAATATCATTCCTGTTAATGATAGATTCTCGATGAAAAAATTAACTCTTTGTATTTAAAGGAGTTGTGTAAACATAGTCTGCCTGTATCGATCATCTCTATCAAGATTCTCGCTTCGCATCGAATTTCTAGAGATTTGCTCAGAAGTCATTGGGAACGAACCTTGATGAGAGTACTGTTTACCACCCCAATCGAAGGGACGAGGTAAAGTAATGATACAAAACACTAAAAGTGTTGTTTTATGTTTGAATGATTGACCTTTGGTAATAAACCATATAATCGCTTTCCTTAGGAAAGATTATCATTGATAAATATCGTATTAGGATCGAGATCGAATCTTGTTAGGATCTAAATATGAGAGCATCTGTAAGCAGGAGTTTTGATGAAGACATCCGACATACACCCATTGTGAGTTGGACATGTCTTTTAGGTTTAAGGTTGCCTATGATGACAAACCTAACCTTACAAAGTACCCGACCCGCGAGACCTGAAATGGTTGTTGAAATTAGGATCTGATTATTGACTGTCGGTAGTAGGCAGGAGGTTATGTGAATATGAAATGTAGATCTTGAAGTGCCAGATGGCTAGCGAAGTTATGCCAAAAATTTTAACCATGGAAAAATGAATTGATGATCTGAAAGATCATGGGATATAAGTCCTCGTTGTATGGGACCATTGAGATGATGTAAAAGATTGGTTTGAAAGGCATATAAGCTGGATCTACCCTAGGACTTCAAGAGTTGCGTGAATTATGTTTCGTATATCGAACTTGATAAAATGTCTATCAAGTGAGAATCTGATCACTTCTTGATGAAGTTTAGATCGGCGAAAAGTTGCATTCATCAAAAACCCGTGAACATCATGGATAGAGAAAGTAAGTCAACATTAAGCCTGATCTTATTCCCGTAGTTATGTTTGATGAAACTCGCGTATTATAATGAATTACACTTGTGAGAAAAGACCGAATGTGGAGGAAATACCCACATGGCTTTAACTCTATAAGAAGCGAGTAGTAAGATAAGATGATCTTTGAGGACAAAGATCCTGTTTAGGGGTAAATGCTGTGACAATCCGTCAATTTATGGTTTATATTTTATTCTCAAATATTATTTAAAAACATTATTTTAATGTTATATTATGAACTCACTTATTTTTGGGAAGAAATTTGGATTTACGTCTTGAAGTAGCATCGACTACGTCTAAACCGGAGGATTCTACGTTACGTGCTTATGTTTACATACACCGTTTTGGTGATAGTTCAACACTTCAGAAAATAAATTTATCCGTGAATATTATTTTGGGATTTTAAATTTGAGTTGGTTCATAAACTCACAAATTTACGAGAAGAGATTAGGATTTACGATTATAATTTAACGTCCTTTACGACTAAACCGGAAACCTTAGGATTACGTATTTACGTTTTCGAACTCCGTTTTTGATGAGACAATTTTTATTAGATTCGTTTTGTACCGTTGATTCATAATTTATAAAAACGTTTTTCGTAAAACGACCCGAGGGCACGCAAATCGAGGAAACTAGAATCTGTTGATCCCAAACTTAGATCGATTAAGCTTTGTGTATACGAGATTAGATCAAGTAATACACGTAGAGAAACCTTTGCTTATGAATAAAGTAACTAAGTGTTATGCGGAATTAACACTTAATCTAAAACACAAAGATGTTAAACAAACTTTCACTTGTATTAGAATGATCGAACTTGATTACAATGAAAGAGGTTTAACTTGTGAAAACTTATGATAACTGATGATTAACATTAACCTAAAAGATCTTCTTTTATAGATTAAGAAGTCTTGTACAATAAGCTACGAATCAACTATTCTAGGTAAAGATAATAATGGAAAATAGAATGTCGAGCTTATCTTTACCATACACAAATAAAGAAACAAATAAACAAAAAGATTCGTATGAAGATATATTCCATCAGTGCTAATCTTCAAGGCTGTCAGCGTTGACTTCTACAAATGTCAACGCTTGGCTGTCAGCGTCCAATGTCATCTTATCAGCGCTTGAATTCTTCTTATCAGCTTCTAGTGAACTGACCCATAATTTATTCCCAACAATCCTCCCCTAAACTTGATATCTATTCCAATGATCAAGTTTCTGAATAAAAACTTAAGGCTTAGGAGGAATCTTACAAAAACTTCTTATGTTGGTGATAAACATATCTAATCAAGTCTTTGGCCACGTCACTAGTATAATCAATCTCCAAGGGTGTCTCCTTCATCTTCTCCAATACTTCTTTGGATAAGAAATAGTTAGCATCCACAAGTAGATACTCTGAAAACTTTGTAGAGCTCAAATGAAACACACCACAAGTAGAATAAAGCCTCCAATGAAGATTACTGAGGTCATCTTCAAGATCCTTCCATATGGCAGGATCTGCTTCCCTTGGACCACACAAAGTCAAAAATGTGTGCCATAGTCTTATTCCATTTGCTGAAGTAGGTGCTTCAGCTGTATACTTGGCCTCTATTAATCTCCATAGATGCACCAAGTCTTCTCTGTCTATGCTTGCAAAGATAGAAATAATTGAAGTGAAAGTGTGTACCTCCTTCCCAAACCTGCCAATCTTCCAAAATCCACACTCATCTTCATCAAAACTTATGATTGGATTTCTGTCATCTAGAGGTACTACATTAACCAAATCTGAAGCTTCCAATGGAGAAAGCTTGAGATGCTTCCTTATGACAGTTTCAGTTGGATAATACACATCCATATCTTTGGGAAATTGGAGAGGATCTCCTTTCTTCACTGGTCTTTGAGCAATCCTTATCTCCTTTTCAATCTGCATTTCCTCAGCAAGCTCTTGTTTCCTTTCATCTGAAAGAAGCTGTAAGACATTATGTTCTTGCACATTCCTCCAAATAGGATGTGCCCTATACTCTAACTCCTCAAAAGATAAAGCCAACAACTTCTTGTATGTCCATCTAGGTTGATGGCATCTAAGCAACTTGTAATACAACTGCCTTCTATCTCTTTTAAGCCAAGTCTTGACCTCTTGTGCATTATACCTCAAAATCACCTTTATATCATCTTGTACCCTGAGAAGAATTTCCAACCCCCAAATTTGATCTGACAAACTCATTCCTGGGTTGTCCATTACCTTATCTTCCCAAGCATGGAACATTCTGGTGATTTCTGGAAGGTCAAAATCAATTTGCTTCTTCAAATCACTCAATCTTTCTCTTGCCAACTCATCCCCATATTCAAGTCTTTCTGGATCTTCAATAATTTGAACACTTGAATCTGAGCTATCTCCTTCTTTTTCATCATCACTCTCTTCCTCACTCTCAGAAGTGGCAACAAATGGTGATCTACCACTCCTCTTCAAATCTTTTTCCAAAAGTTGTGCAGCCAACTGTTCATCAAATGCAATTTGTGCTGCATCTTTCTTTGGAACATCTTCTTCAACCATAATCCCTTTACCCTTGTCTTTTGGATCAATAATAGGTAAGGTAGAAGAAGAAACCTGTGTGGACACATCTTTGATGATTGCTGATGACTGGAATACATCAACACCACCTGCAACTTTGTCAGCGTTCAAGTTACCTTTATCAGCGCCCCGATTACCTTTGTCAGCGTTGGATGTGTCAGCGTTCAAACCTGTATCAGCGCCCATTGTTGCTGTGAAAGATCCTTCCAAGTTCAAAGGAGTTACCTTGGATGTATCAAGAATTGGGTGCTTCTTCAAGTTGGTGAGTGCTTCAGCAACATTTAAAGATTCACTAAATTGTGAACTCTTCTCACTGGCTGTATGAATCAGCTCATCCTCTTCATCCTCCCCTTTGGAAGATTCCTCCATTCTACTCCTGCTACTAGGATTCTCCAAAACAGTTACCCGCTCCCTCAATACTTGGAGTTCGCGGCCCTGATTATTGACAATTTGTACAAGGCTGACATTTTGCTTTTGCAAGCTAATGACAGCAGCCGTCAATTCAGTCAATGTCATAGGTTCCAATCTTCCCTCAGCTAGAATGGGGATTTGACCTCCCAAAATAGAATCATGGGGCATGGATGAGGTCTTAATGATGTTGGGACTGTCTTGACCAGCATCTAAGCTTGTGCCAATAGCCCCAGCCTCATCCATGGCACCAGCCACACTTGTGGAGGTGGTTCTCTCTGCAACAAAGCTAGGACCACTAGAGGAGAACACTCCAGTAGTCCGTTGGCGATTATTCAACCTAGATTGTAATGGGGTGGAAGATGAGGTAGATTGTGTGGGTGTTGGTTGGTTAAGGGGTGTTTGGGATTGTTCAGGGATGTCATCAGCGTTGGGATTGGCTGTGTCAGCGTCAACATTTTGAGTGTCAGCGTTGACATTGGGTTGGTCAACGTCCATGTGGTCAGGTGAAGGTAATGGTTCAAGGATAGGCTCAAGTTGAGGTGCAGGGTCTGGTTGTGGTTGAGCAGCCTGAATTACTTCAAGCATGGCTTGGGTGAGAGGTATAGATCTGTTTGTGGAGCTCATCTTGTCAAAAATGGTTTTCTTTTGCTTAGGGATCTCATAAAAAGTGTCATGATCCCTAGTACAATATGCTTGTAAATCAAACACCATTTGCAAAAATCTTGGGTAAGCCAAAGTCATTTTACTTCCCTTATTTTTACACATCCCTTCAAAAATCATTTTTGAAAAATTATACTTAAGCCCACGTGACATACAAACCAAAGCACTTGCAATGGACCTGTTTATTTCATTAAAAGCAGTACATTTTGGACTTAAGCATTGAAGAAGGACATGTATCAAATATTTCCAATCCGAGGGAAATTCCTGCTTATGATATTTATTTAAAGTTTTACCAGCAGGAATAGGATAACCCAATTCCCTAAGACCGTGTTCTATTGTTGCAATGGCAAGGGTAGTCACACCATCAGCGTCATCAAGACGCAAAGCTTGGCGAACCAAGGCTTCAGTGACCACCCATGTTCTTCCATGAACAGTAGATGTTAATGTGGTCACTCCATTAGCTGTTGTGGAACTGACATTATTCCAAAACTGTCTAATGTGTGCGACAGGGACTAATGGTTCATGAGAAAGTGCATACCTTATTGAGGATGCATTTAAAAATGCCACCATTTGTGAATACTGAGGGAACAAATCATTATCAGCGGCCAAGTAAGCTACCCTATTATGTTGGCTCTTGAACTCCAATGTCAGATTGTTTGAGTTGAACTTTGGTGCCATGTTGAAAGCTGTTTAGGTTATGTGATATGGGAAAAATCTAGGAGAAAAATGTTAGACAAGAAAATATGAATACCCAGAACAAAAAGTTTAGCCAAATTTATAGGAGAGATGCATGATTTGGATTGGTCAAAAATGAGGCAGTTATATTCAAAGAGTAATGATGAAAATATTGAATCAAATATAACTTATCTCATGCATTAATTAAAAGTAACAACTCCCCAAAATTACGGCCAAAGATTAGTCAAAAATAACAACTGGGTAGGGCCCACTAGGTGTCAACGGTCAAAAATAGCCCATCAACGTCCAACGGCTATATTTTCTTGTCAGCGTTTGCCTAAAGCCTTGTCAGCGTCACGATTGGACGTAACAGCGTTTGGAGAAAAACTTGTCAGCGTCTAAAAATAAAAATATTTAAAAAAAAAAAGACCTTAACAAAGTAATTTATCCTAAGGGAAATATCTTGCAAGTTGATAATAATTACTGGGCGGTAAGCACTGTCCATTTATGCACACTTGCTTAAGCAAGATAGACACAAATGTCCTCAAGTGTCCCTTGCTAACCAAAATACTTACCAACAAAGTTATTTCATAAAATTCTTTGTAACTCCCAGGTAAACCCATAACAAAACTATTCCCAAGTCTCCCATCAGACCACAACCAATTCTAGGCCAAAAATGTCTTGGCAGCATGCATAGTTTGTCAACTTTGCATGCTACAGTGCCTCATGGTTTAGTAAAACTAACCCATACTCACCTGTGGACACAATCTAGAATTGTGATGAGAGTATTATAAGAATACCCAAAAGTCCTAAAGGTTCCTTAAACCTCCCCTTAAACTATGATACATGAGTTTCTCAAAATATATATGAACATTAAAAATTTATGTCAAGATAGGAATATAAATATTCCAACCATCATCCATAAACAAAAACATGTCCAAATAGCTCTTCAAAGATCCATAAGCAACTCTGTATCCAATGGCATAAAGCTACCACCACCTACACATTTAGATTGAAAACCACAAAACTAACATTTGTTGTTGACAGCGCCCCGACAACACTTATCAGCGTTGAAGGAACTCTTGTCAGCGTTAGACAATAATATCTCTAACAACGGCAAAATAACACTTGTCAGCGTTACATTTACCTTTGTCAGTGTTAGAAAAATAAAGTGGAAAAATCTAAATCATCACAAAGACCAATAACAATGCATTATCATGTACATACTTTTACAAAAAGGTTCCAAAACACATATTAAGTGAGATTAACCATTCCAATATTTGTTACCAAATATTGAAATCTTCCAGTATCAAAAGGTTTAGTTAATAAATCAGCCACATTATCTTCTGTGGCTACCCTATCTGGTTGTATTAAACCTTTCTCAAAGCAATCTCTTATAAAATGATGTCTAATTTCTATGTGTTTGGTTTTAGAATGATGTACAGGATTTTTAATAATGCATAAAGTACTGTTATTGTCTACAAAAATCTTGGTATGCATGAAATTATACCCATAATCCAACAGCTGGTTCTGAATCCATAAGACTTGTCCACAACAAGCAGCTGCAGCAACATATTCTGCTTCAGTTGTAGAGTTTGCCACCACTGTTTGTTTCTTGCATTGCCAAGATATCAATCTACTCCCAAGAAATTGACATCCACCAGTTGTGGATTTCCGATCAAACTTGTCACCACCATAGTCACTGTCTGAATATGCAATAAGCTCCAATGGAGAATCTTTTGGGTACCATAAGCCAAGATCTGGATAACATCTTAGGTACCTAAAAATTCTTTTCACAGCAAAAAGGTGACATTCTTTGGGAGTCACTTGATGGCGTGCACAAGCACACACAGCAAACATGATGTCAGGTCTTGAGGCTGTAAGATACATCAATGAACCAATCATTGATCTATAGTGCCTAACATCCACATCCTTTCCAGCTCCAATTTTTCCCCAAGGGTGTTCCCTATCCATAGGAGTGGAAGCACTCTTTTCATGTGGAGAAAAACCATATTTCTTCAAGATTTCAGCTACATATTTGTCTTGGGAGATGAAGATGCCATCTTCTTTCTGCTGAACTTGTAAGCCTAGAAAGAAGTTCATCTCACCCATTGCACTCATCTTAAATTTATCTGTCATAAGCTTGGAAAAGTCTTCACTCATCTTTGGATTAGTGGATCCAAAAATGATATCATCAACATAGACCTGGACAAGTAAGACATCCTTACCTTTCTTCTTTGTGAACAATGTCTGATCTATGGTGCCCCTTTTAAAACCATTTTCCACCAAGTAGGTGGACAATGTACCATACCATGCTCTTGGGGCCTGATGAAGTCCATACATAGCTTTCTTCACTCTATAAACCTTGTCTGGATTCTCAGGATCTTCAAAACCAGGAGGTTGCATAACATATACCTCCTCAACAATTGTTCCATAGAGGAAAGCACTCTTCACATCCATTTGATAAACAGTGAAGTTCATACAAGAGGCATAAGCTAGGAAAATTCTTATAGCTTCAATTCTTGCAACAGGAGCAAAGACCTCTTCATAATCTATACCTTCCTCTTGTGTATATCCCTGAGCTACCAAACGTGCCTTGTTTCTGACCACAATACCCCTTTCATCTTTCTTGTTCCTTAGAACCCATCTTGTCCCAATTGGTCTCACATATCTAGGACAATCAACCAGCTCCCAAACATCCTGTATAGCAAATTGGTGAAGCTCATCCTGCATTGCTTCCACCCAACTAGGTTCTTTGAGAGCATCAAAAATCTTCTTGGGTTCTTCTTGTGACAGAAAACATGCAAACAAACATGCTTGTACAAGAGGAGTATCAACCTTCTTGTGTATATTGGCAATAAATCCACCAAGATTTTGATGGGATCTTCTTGTCTGAACTGGAGTCATAACATCACCAATGATCTGAGATGGGGGGTGATTCTTCATTGTGGAAGTGAGAACTCCTCCTTCAAAAAGTCTGGTGTCCTCAACTTCACGCTCCATGTTGCCAATATCTTCTTCATCAGACTCTCTTTGATCAACAGGAATCTCTTCATGGACATTGGAAGGTCCACCTTGTTCAAAATTGGAAGAGAAAAGATGTGCAAAGGTGTCATCAACGTCTGAACCTTGTTTGTCAGCGCTTGTGCTAACAACGCTTGAACTGTTGTTGTCAACGTCTGAGCCATCAACGTCTGAATTGCTCTTGTCAGTGCTTGATTTGCCTTTGTCAGCGCCTGAAGAACCATGCATGTTTGTATTTGGTGGTATTTGGAAACCACCATTATCTTTTCTAGCAGCAGCAGCAGCATAATACTCATCTGTCCATATAGGAAGTGTAACATATTCTTGTGTGGGAGATGACTCAACTGCTGGTGGTCCATCCTTCTTAGCAACCTGTATACCTGAAACATTACCAATTCTCTTTTCCAAAACACTTGAAGTTACCTTCACAATGTCTGGATCAGTAACAGGCATATAATTTAAAGCTCTAGATAAAGGTTCCAAGTCAAACAACCAATTTGGACCACTTTCAGGATCACTAGGTTTACTCTCTAAAAACCTAACATGTACTTTTTCAAGTATACGTTTTTCCTTTTTGATGTAAACCCTATATCCTTTGCTCTGCACTGAATAACCCATGAAGTAGCCTTCATCACCTTTTGCATCAAATTTACCTAGGGCATCACTAGTTTCTAAAACAACTACATGACAACCAAAAGGCTTGAGAAAGCCAATATTTGGCTTCCTTCCCCAAAGTAACTCATAAGGTGTCTTATTATGTATTTTGTTGACCAATGCCCTATTTTGAACATAACAAGCTGTGTTAACAGCTTCAGCCCAAAAGGCTATAGGAAAGTGGGCATCAGCCAACATGGTTCTGGCTGCTTCAATTAGGGTTCTATTCTTCCTTTCAGCAACCCCATTTTGCTGTGGAGTTCTAGCTATGCTAAACTGCCTAGTAATCCCTTTCTTGGCACAAAAATCATCTAACAACTGATTTCTAAACTCACTCCCATTGTCACTTCTAAGAATTTTGACCTCATTACCATTCTTCTTCTCAATCTGGGTAATGAAATTAATCAAACTTTGGGCAGTTTCACTTTTCTTGGCTAAAAAGAAAGTCCATGTAAACCTGGAAAAATCATCAGTGATGACAAAACAATATGATTTACCCTTCAAACTTTCTATATTAGTTGGACCAAAGAGGTCCATATGCAATAAGTGAAGTGGTTTAGAACTAGAGTGCACCTGTTTAGATTTGAATGAGACCTTGTGCTGCTTGCCCTTAAGACATGCAACACAAGAGTGGTCATTGTGGAAAGCCTTTTCAGGCAAACCATCAACTAAACCAAGTCTCACACGTCTATTGATATTTTTAAAGTTTATGTGCCCTAATCTCCTGTGCCAAAGATTACTTTCATCTACTGAAGCTTTAGCATAAAAACATGACATCATTCTATTATTCATCTTAATTCCATTAAGATTCACATTATATATGTCTTTATGCCTTGGTGTTCTAAATTCTATGTATTTCTCCTCAGGGAGCATGTAATCTTTGCTTAACACCAAGCACTCAGTATCTGTGAAAAGAACCTTATTTTTGTTATCACACACTTGTGATACACTAAACAAATTATAATCCAGTTCTTTTACCAGGAAGACATTCTCAAAACGTAGATTATTGGTAATAAGGGTTCCTTTTCCTGTGATGGTGCCATAGCCCCCTCCAAAGTATACCTTATCACCATCTTGAATAGGAGTGAAGTTTGTCAGATAGTCTTCCTTTCCTGTCATGTGCCTTGAGCATCCACTATCCCAATATCCATAATCATTGATCTTCTTCTGAATGCCATGCACATAAAGAAAACACATTAGTTTTCTTTGGGAACCCAAGCCTTGGAAGACTTGGATTCATCTGGTTGTTCAACAAGAACAGACTTGGTTCTCATAACAACCCCATTTTCATCCCTTTTTGGATGAAATGCCCAGTTAACCCCAATTGGTCTTGACATGACCTTAGAAATATAATGAAACCTGTTGCATGTCATAGAAAGACCAGTAGAATTAGGGTTCTGGTCTTGTTTTGGTCTCCATGTTAAGCTAGTAGAAGCTTTAGACCCATTTCCCTGTGGTTGCAAATACCTAGGTTTGGCAGTGTGTCTGTCAGCGCTGAAATTGTTCTTGTCAGCGCCCCGATTGCCTTTATCAGCGTTAAACCTAGGGTTTGCTACAGGAACCCATTGCCTATTGGACCAAGTGTTTGACTTTTGGAAAGGTCTTAGGCCATGTGTGTTAGACCCTCTAGAAAAGAATGGGGTTGGTCTAACAACTTGTGAACTTTTTTCACAAAGGTATTGGGTCTGACAGTGTTTGACCAATGTTGACTTTTGTCAGCGCTGAAATGGTTCCTATCAGCGTTGACATTGGAAGCGTTGACACATTTGTATGCCAAATGTGAAAAGCTACCACACGAGTAACAAGCTTTTCTAGACATAGTCTTAGGTCTAGAAGCAAAGAAGCCTGTTCCATGGTTACTAACTTGGCTTTTTGGTGACCTAGTATTCCTATACATCTCTGCATACTTAACACTAGGTTTTCTAACAGTTTGTGGGCCAAGGTCAACAGCTTTGCCAGTGGTTGGGTGTGTGATTTTAATAGGTGTAGGATCATGGCTCGTGATTGGTGTGGGCTCATTTGGACTTTCACACAACAACCCTCCCTTAACAAACAAAGTGTGGTTAGCTTTCTTCCACTCATCTAGGTAAGTCAGTTTTTGTTTGTATTCTTCAACTGGGGAAGTCACTCTAGGTGGAGGAATGAATTCCTTCTCTTGGAGTTCTGGCAAGCCAGTCCAAGATAAGTCCTTTGATTGGACACCATAGAAATCCCCAGCTGGTGGTGGAACACCAGTATAATCTTTCATCCCAATCCCACTCATGTCCTTAGAGTGTCTTTGTTTACTAACACACTCTCCTAGTGATTGTGTGGCCTTATCAAATCTCTGGATTTTAAGACTCACATTATCTTTATTTTTGTTAGCCTCATCTAACTTAGCTATCAAATCAAGATTAACCCTGTTTGTGATATCTTGAATATCTTTACTTTGATGTAACTCATGTTTTAAGATATTTATTTTATCCTTTAAATCAAACTCCATTTTCTTATACTCAGCTACTGTCTTTTCTGTTTGGGTGAGAGCAATTTGATAATTAGATACTTTGCATCTTTCAGCACTTGCCTCATCTAATAATTTTACTATCTCTTGATTTAGTTTTTCAGTATTTAAACGACAACCCTTAGAACAGAAAGCATCATCATATACCTCATTATCTGATGAAGAGGAGGAGTGTGCCATGAGAGCATATTCAACATGCTCTTCTTTAACTTCAGCAACCAAGGCTCTGTCCTCTTCCTCAGCCTTAGCCAAAAAGTTCCAGCTCCAGTCCCATCCTCCAACACCATCAATTTGTTGAACAGCAACCATGGCCTTGGAATCTTGGCTCTTAACCATTTGGCTTGAAGGCTTACCAGCATCAGATCTTCTTGGAGATCTACATTCCCTCATAAAGTGCCCCATCCGATGACAATTGTAGCACTCAACTTTGGATTTGTCAAATCCAGCGACATCCTTAGCATCAAAGGTCATCTTCTTCTTGAACCTTTTATTAAACCTGTTTGCTCTTAAACTTACAAGAGCCATAGTCCACTTGATGTCCATCTCTTCCAATTGCTCATCACTTATCTGCTCAAGATCTTCATATGTAATCCTTGAATCACTGGGCAAAGAAGCAATGAATGCACACACAGTATCTAGATCTAAACCAGCAGGTTTAATTCTATCAGCGCCAAAGTTGTGAGTGTCAACGCTTGAGTATGAAGCGTTGACAGGATATGATCCAGCGCTGACAGGCTGTGATCCAGCGTTGACACATTGAGATCCAGTGACTGGATGTCCATAGGAGTTCATGGAATCAAATTGGCCTTCACTTTGTGAGAAGAAGGCCATGTTGCTACTGGAAGATTTATTATCACTCTCCAAAAGCCATTCATTCTCCAACAGTCTTAGTTTGTTGAAGATGTCATCAAACCTGGAGGTCTTGTGGGTGTTATTGACAAGAATGGATCTTGCCTCAATCTTCCATACATCACCAAGGCTTTTGAGAAAAGTAGCATTCAAGTCAGGGTCATCAATCTGTGTTCCCATGAAGGAAAGTTGACTTGTAATGTCAAGCAGTCTACTTCTCACACTGCTGAGATTCTCATTGGGTTGAGCCTTAAAGACAGCATACTCATGCATGAGTTGCTTCTTCTTTTCTTCTTTTGTGTCAGCATTGCCACCATGTGCTACTTCAAGAGCTTCCCAAAGCTCTTTTGCAGACTCAAAGCGTTTGTACTTGTGCTGATTCTCATGACCTAAGGCGTGTTTCATGATGTTCAAGATTTTCATGTCCACCCTTTTCTTGGCTATATCTTCAGCAGATACAGCTCTTCCATCTTCAGGCTTTTCCTTCTTATCAGCTTCAGGACAATTAGGAACAGCTACCCTTGCAGCAATAGCATTAGTAATCTTTTGAGCTTTGTTGAATGTGTTCCCATATTCAACAATCTCCCAAAGAGTGTAGTCATGGATGGCTACATATTGCTCAAAATTCGACTTCCAAAGCTCGAAGTTCCTAGCATCAAACATGGGAATTTTGATACTAGGGTTTGTGGTGTTGTTTTGTAGCAAAACTGGAGCAGGAGGCTGATCTGTGCCAGACATGATGTTTTTAGGGTTTTGAGAAATTTAGGGTTTTTAGGGTTTTTGGTGTTTTAGGGTTCTTGCGTTACTTAAAGATCAAAAGTTTCTCAACAAGCTCTGATACCACTTGTTGATCCCAAACTTAGATCGATTAAGCTTTGTGTATACGAGATTAGATCAAGTAATACACGCAGAGAAACCTTTGCTTATGAATAAAGTAACTAAGTGTTATGCGGAATTAACACTTAATCTAAAACACAAAGATGTTAAACAAACTTTCACTTGTATTAGAATGACCGAACTTGATTACAATGAAAGAGGTTTAACTTGTGAAAACTTATGATAACTGATGATTAACATTAACCTAAAAGATCTTCTTTTATAGATTAAGAAGTCTTGTACAATAAGCTACGAATCAACTATTCTAGGTAAAGATAATAATGGAAAATACAATGTCGAGCTTATCTTTACCATACACAAATAAAGAAACAAATAAACAAAAAGATTCGTATGAAGATATATTCCATCAGTGCTAATCTTCAAGGCTGTCAGCGTTGACTTCTACAAATGTCAACGCTTGGCTGTCAGCGTCCAATGTCATCTTATCAGCGCTTGAATTCTTCTTATCAGCGTCTAGTGAACTGACCCATAATTTATTCCCAACAGAATCGAGGAGTACCTGTAAATAATTGAGGATGAGACAAAAACAAGTTTTGCCCCACCCCCTACACATGGGACAGCCACAATGTTACACCACACCAACTTGGTGTCAAGTTTTAAACAAGTTACTTACACTTGTAAGCTAGCTTAACTTGTAAGCCATCAAAACACAAAACCATTTTTGTGTAAACCAGTTCCTCACAACTTCTCATGCAATACCACTAAACACACACAATTCTCTCTCCCACTCCCTCCTTGTGCCGTCCAAGAACCACCATCAAACACCCCATTTTGATTAATTCTAGCCATAAATCATGTGTTATCTACACATATAATGAAGAAACCTTGAAGCCTTGAAGATTGGAGGTGATCCTAACATCCAAGACGGTGATTTGGTGATGTCCAAGGGCTGATTTCTACAAGGAGTGTACAAATATTGGTGGCCTTGAAGATTGGTGTTGATCTATCACAAGTTTTCCATCAAAAATCCAAGCCTTGATCATAACCTACACAACCTTGGTGGTATAAAGATTGTTCTTCCTATCCTCTTGTTATTTTGATTATGTAAACTTGTATTTTCTTTCCTATTGTATATGTATATGATGAATATATGATGATAAAAATATTGTGTGGGGATTTGGTGTTGATAAATATGGTTAAAAAGATGGAAAACCATAGGTAACAAGGTTAAAATCTTGCTAAATATGATGGCTGTATCAAAACAGTAAGTAACCAAATGATAAACTGATAAAATGGTAAAGTGGAATCAATATACATTAGGTATTAGGTGTTATACACATGTGAGAGTTGGCCATGCAATGGAATCATAAAAATGAGTGAGATATGATCAAAACAAGTGTAGAGTGTAAATCTGCCTACACTGTTTTGGACGAATTTATTAAAATATTTAGACGTTGATTCATCAGTAGCTATAATGGACTAAAATGAAGCACATATCATTTAGTTTCTGTGATAACAATTTGAGGTCCTATCTCATTATAGCACTCTAGATATGGACATTTTAGTGAACTTAAAATTTAGGACTGATTTTGTGAAATTAAAGTTTAATATTATTATATAAGCACTCAAATAAATATTGTATAAAATATGAACTAAAACCCACTAACTTATATATTTTATTTATATAAATATTCATAAGGATAAATAAATGGACATTATATAAAATTGGTAGTTTGGTAAGTTTTATAAGTTATAAAAACTATATACTAAGTTTTACGTCTTTTCGGCTAAAACTGAAAGATTAACGTTTTTGTCAAATAAAACTTAGACGGTCGGACCCGCCTAATATAAACTTTTATAAACTCACATACTGATATATGAACTTATATAACAAATAAAAACCGATAAAACCCGAACTTTACAACATACAGACATTAACGGGCCGAAGTAGCCTTATTGGACTATAAACCCGACTAGTTAGTAAAACACTTATAAATTTACTTATTAGGATTAACCCACTTGGGCCCAACATGTAAAGTATAATACTGATAACAAAAGTATAAAATGGATTAATACAAGTTAATGGACTTATAAAAGGCTTATTGGACCTAAAACATGTAAAACTAGTAAACTAATATAAAAGTTGTCAACACATAACACAAAAATGAGTGAACGAGAATATATAAACCCACTTGATCATCATCATATGTATAAAGTCATCATATATATACATAATTGTTATTTTGATAAAGTCATTGGACAAAAGTCTAAGACGAGTATTATTTGTCTAGGTTTCCGTGATTGAAGCACGTACCGTACATCCAAATCGTCGATAACCGCCTTCCTACATCAACGTGAGTTCATAGCCTCGCACTCTATTAAATGTTTTTATGAAATGTTTTATAAACCCGCGAGGGAGATAACATGTTAGTTTTGATAAAATAGGACATCATTTGTCCCGACTGCTTGTTTATTGATTTGGACCCGAATGATTGTATGACCCGATGAATGATTATATGACCCGATGTGTGAAATAAAATGGATTATTAAAGTTAGGTTATGTCACTAAAAGTCCCATTAACATGAATTGTGAACTACCGGGATTTGGTAGATGCTTATACATATAATAGTACTATTTGGGGACGATCACCCTAGTTCGCGCCTTGACGGTTGATCCCCGTCGTGCCACATTGATTGGTAAGCGAATTTATGTATGAGAAGATTTACACAAGCGTGATTATTGTGATGACACGCTAATTTAGATGGGCAAATTGAGTTTCGGGCTAGCTACCCGTTGTTTGTTGTAGTAAGGTAACAATGTCATGCGGCTTGTAATAATCCAAATAACGAAAATACTGATATACGCATTGAATTACGATGTATTGCCTGACTAGCAATACGGGGTCTTATTACTGATGTTATGTTTGTGTTTTGGTGTTATATAACCATATTCATATAACGGTTTTTATTTAATCTATATAACGTTATAAAACATATTGTATGATGTCTTTACGACAATGGTTCGTATAATGATTTTGAAGGCAAAAAGCCTATATTATGATTTTTGATCAGGATTTGTATAAAATGAATTTGGCTATTTTATGGCCTATTACAAAGATTTGTACAAAATGATTTTCGGTAATAATTTTATATCGATGTTATATTGATGGATTTCATTAAACTCTATGAATTCACTCGGCGTTTTCGCTGACCTTTTCTTTTAACATGTTTTATCTCAGGTACTTGAAGGTAATTCTCGGGAAGACAACAAAGAATTCATGGCCCACACTTAAATAATAATTTCCACTCAAATGCTCTGTAAAAATTGTATGAAATACTATGACTTGGGACCTATGTAAAGTTGATATTTATGAATGGAAATTCTTTATTATTAAACGACGCGATTTTTATGTGTTGTCTATGATTTGAGTAATGTCCTATCCTGTAACACCAACGAGTCTTCCGCTGTATTTAATTGTGTAAATTTGGGGGTGTTACAATAATGCTCTTAGTTCTTTGTCTCGTGATCGTGTGGGAGCAGAATACTTAGATGAAGTGGAGTATCTTGGTGAGGAGGGTGTAGTTGAGTACCTTGGTGAGGATGATGTTGTGGAGTATGACTTTGGAGTACGAGAGTGATGATCTTGAGTGTGTTGAGTGGTAGACACCAAAGCAAGTGGATTAGCAGTCTTTGCTATCCTTTCAGCTCGTAGTTCATTTTCCTCATTCTGAAATTGTTTCAAAATGTCAAAAAGCATGTGATAGTTGACCTCGTCTAACTTACTTTGTTGTTTCACCAAAGTCACAAATCGTGTCCACTCAGGTTGAAGTTGTTGTAGAAATTGCACATTGACTTGCATGGTGGAGACTTGCAAATTGTTTCTTGTCATGTCATTCATCATCTTGTAGAACCTTGGGTAATATGAATCAATTGATTCCCCATCCAAGGAAGTAAACTTACCAAAGTTCCAAAACAAGTTAGTTTTGACATCTTGCTTGTTAAGTGATTCACCTTGTTGCAAGCGTTCAATGTCAAACCACATCTCTTTAGAAGTAGAGCATGCATCAACCGTTGAGTAAATATCATCCCCAATCCCACTTAGAATCAAATAGATTGCTTCTTTCTGTGCACCGATCCAAGCACGTTTCTCTTTCGAAGTGTTCTCATATGTTTCCTCAATTGTTTGCTCATCAGAACCGGTCGTCGAGTCGGTTGTTGGAATTGCAGGAATGGTTATGGTTGTGAGAGTATAGGGTCCTTCTTTGATGCAACATCGAAGAACATCACCATTAGGTTTGGTGTCAAGATATCGAAGGAATCGTGATTGCCATTGTGCATATCTACCAGTCACAAGCATTGGTGGTCTCTCTTTGTTACCCGCCACCATGATGTCGATATTCAGTGGTAAAATCCATCTCAAGAATGAAGTGAAGTGAATGGGATCTTAAGTAGATGTTGTTGTGAGTAGATTATGGTTGAAACTTTAAGAAATGGTGTGAAGGCCCTAAACAATATCTTCGTAAGAAACCAAAAAATCGTAGGCGAAAAATCACACGATTGTTAAAAAATTTAAAAATCAAGTTTTTGAAAATTTTATAACAATTCGGAATAACTTTCCTTTATCTTATCTGGAATAGAAAGCACTCTTATCCGGAATCCTCGTACTTGAGCTTATCCAAAATAAATGATTCTTTAGCTTATGCAGAATCTGTTTTTCTAGCCTTATCAAGAATGCTTGTTGGCTACGTTATCCGGAATATTAAGAAAACTGTTATCCGGAATATGTTAAGTTTTCCTTATCCGGAATCCGTGAAGTTTCCCTTATCCGGAATCGATGATTCTTAGCTTATCCGGAATACAAAATTGTGGATCTTATCCGGAATCTATATTCCCACTGCTTATGCGGAATGTGGAAGAAAAACTTGTTATCCGGAATCCAACTTGGTGCTTCTTATCCGGAATATCACAAAAAAGGTCTTATTCGGAATCACAAACTTTTTCTTATCCGGAATACTTGCAAAACTTGCTTATCTGGAATACGTTTTCTAGCTCTTATCCAGAATGAATCTTCCTAAGCTTATCCGGAATACACAAATCTTATCCGGAATACTCCTTATCCAGATCCGGAAAAATGCAAAATGGCCTTATCCGGAATCCTATATATTGCTAATCCGGAATGTGAAACTTCCCTTATCCGGTATCCTTTTCGAGCTCTTATCCGTAATAATTAATTCTTTAGCTTATGTGGAGTATGTTTTGCTAGCCTTATCTGGAATACAAAAATACAAAGTAATCCAGAATCCTGTTGGAGTTGCTATCCGGAATGTGATTTTTCTGTTATCCGGAATCTATATAAGGAGCCTTATCCGGAATAAATGTCTACTTCTGTAAAACCCGCATGCTTTTACCATGAATAGTACCCTTAAGATCGTACGTACTAGATTAAAACTTTCCTTTTATAGTACGATTACGTTTACGTGTTAGGATATTACGTATTACGTACGTGTTAGTACACGATAAGTATTTACTACCCACGAACACACAATAATTATTTGACAATAATTAATCACGAACATGCGATCATGAAATCACGAACGTAATTAAATCACGAACTATTATTAATTATATATATATATTTATTACGAGCGTAAATAAATATATTAGGTCACGGTAGTTATTTAACGAGAACACACAAAACGCGAACATAAATAAACACGAACAAACACGTAAAACACGAACACGAGAACACACTTATTAATTAGACACGGAAAATGATTGGGTTACCCCATGTGGGCCCCTTACCACGAAATTAGGGAGGAATAATGGGCTTAGCCCATCAATTTTTACTAAACAAGAAAAACTAGGGAAAAACATGTCATTTTTCACTTTACAGGAAAACATCAAAAACCCTAATTCTCTTCCTTCTCCCTCTTTTGGCCGCCACCCATACAATACACCAAGAGGGTGTTTATTGATCTTTGATCTTGGATTTGTTGCTAGTGTTCGTGTTTGTTCATCCTTGTTTAGATCCACGCATTCGGTAATTCTTTTAAACCCTTTTCTTTTGATTTAATCTTTTAAATAATTAAGAACATGATATGTTTTCTTAAAAAACCTAATTAAATCATAGATCTAACATGGAATTGGATTTGGAATAAATCAAAAAGTAATGTTTTAGGGGTGTTTGTTCTTGGCCGCGCCTAAACCGAACCCGAGAGGGTCTCGGTTTGGCTACATGACCACCACCAAGACCATATGGTCCCGGTTGGTTGGTGTGGGTCCTACAGCAGCAACAAGACAAGGGGAACCCCGATGTGGTTCGGGGTATGGTGTCGATTTCATGTCCGGTTCATGGTTCTTAGTCAAGATCCAGTTCATGGTGTATGTTAAGATTATTATTTTTTTATGATCTTATGTTAAAATTAAATTAATAACATGACATGATTAATTTAATAACATGACTTAGGTTATTGTAATTATTAAAATCATGAAATTATTAACCTAAGTATTTTATATTTTTAGACTTATAAATTAATTATTTAAAAACCATGGTTATAATTAATTAATTAACATGACTTAGGTTATATTATTAATAAATAATAATACATGTTTTAACCTAAGTATTCAACTTTATTTAATTAAAAATATGTTATACTTTAATTAAATATTTTAACCTATAGTTTAATTTAATTACATGAAATAATTATTAAACTATACATTATATCATATGACTTAGAAAATAATCATGAAAACACTTAGGCTTATATACTTAGCTTATTTAACCAGCTTATTCCTAATTATGGAAACTTTCTATTTTTAGAAACTTAATTAAATAAGGCAGCTAATCTATTTATGGAAACCTTCTATTTTTAGAAACTTATTTATTTCAGGCAACTAATCTATTTATGGAAACTTATTTAATTAAGGCAGCCGATCTATTTATGGAAACATTCTATTTTTAGAAACTTATCTATTTTAAGCAGTAATTCTATTTTTGGAAACTTTCTATTTTTGGAAACTTTCTATTTTTGGAAACTTTCTATTTTTGGTAACTTTCTATTTTTGGAAACTTTCTATTTTAGGAAACCTGCTATTTTGGAAAGTTACTTATTATTACACAGTAAGTATAATAATACATGAAATACCAGAAATACTTAATCAGATTATACAAGAATATAAGATAAACACAGTTTAAGGCTTTAAACAGTAAAACATGGTAAGAACATATAAAATAAGCTAAGACATGACATAAAACCAGCTACGTATTTAGTAAGCAGATACTTATTCATGTATGTATTTATGTAGCACTAGTGATACGGAAGTAGGATTCCTCTCAGTTCATCTTCTTCGTTCACTGGACATAAGGTACGGATTCCCGTCCTTTCAGTATGGACATTCTTTCCTTATTAGGATTCCCTGTATGCAGCCAACTGTTTCCCAATATTTGTTTTATATGTTTTTGAATTGCTTATGTTCATTAGAATACCTAAAGCCATATACATGCATGACCAGTTTCGCCTAGTTATGGAGGTACCACAACCATAACATTGGAGGCACCAATGTTATGACTTCACCACGGCGGAGTGATTGCTCGTGGCGTCCCTTCAGCTTTTGGCCATTTATTATATTTATCATGTGGGGCGTATGGGTGCATCCTAGTTACATGTTTTCAGTCAAGATTTCATGGTGAATGTGGTGTGTGCCTTGCATCCTTCACAAGGAGCTGATCCCTCCTACCCAGAACCAATATATTAAATTAGAGGCAGCCCCTCTAATTTGCATGATGAGGTCACCCCTCCAAGTATTCATGCACGGTGGATTTTCATGACCTATATTGGCTAATGGTAAAATATGTTAAACAGTTTTCATAAGATAAACATAAGGCTTTTCAAACTATAAAACCAGTTTTATGAACATGTTCCAGGTTTTCTAGGACTTATACATTTCCGCTGCTATTAAGTCTTTATTATGCTTAGTCATTCACACTATGTCTATATCCGTGCACTGAGAGTTTTGCTCAGCCGTTACTTTCCTTTCCATGTCCCAAAACGGCAGGTACCCTAGGGAAGACTCGAGCATTTGGAGGACGTGCATAGGATGGAAGCTGCTAGAGACTTCTTTTCCTTCTTGCCCTCATATACTTATGCTTGTTTAGTCTTTCATTCATTTCTTTTGCTTTATTATGTTTTGGGCTTATGTTTGGGAACCGATGTTTGATTTCGGTTATCCTTATGGTCATGTAATGTTTTAGACATTTATCCTTGTATGCTTTGATGACACGCCATAATTACGCCTGACATTCCATTATCAAAATGGGGTGTTACAATTATGGTATCAGAGCCAAAGCTTCGACCTGTAGACTCTAAAACTCGACCTGTGACTAGTGGGTAGTCACCAAGAGCTTCCTAAGCCAACGTTTGTTATTCCACGTATTGATGTTTCAACGCATTGTTGTTTTAACCATGATGTTTTCAGCACCTTGAGGTTTTAACCTTGATGTTTTCATCGATATTGTTTTACTAATATGGATGGACAACCGTCATTCATATTTAGTTATGTGTCATTGTTTCATGCATAACGTTCCTCGTGAACTGTGGCTATGTGGACTGAACCCCAGTAGTTCATAATTAGTCACATAAAATTTTTTCTGATAAGTTTTGACAGATAAGTTTCATTTATTTATGTTTCATGTATCATTGTTGCAGGGATTATGACTAAGTAATGGTTGGTACAGGACTGGCCCTATTTAGTCGCATGTGCTTTTATCGAAACTTTTAACTTTGGGACCGACCCATAGGCGTCCCTTTGCCATGTCTTTTGTTTTGGGACCAACCATAGGCGCCCCCTCGCACATATAAAGGTTTTTATAAACTACATTACGCATTCATGCGCTGTTTTCATGCATAAAGTTTTTCTCATTATTTATTGGCATAATTTTTTTTTCATGTCCCCTCATAAGTTACTATGTTTTTATGTCAAGTATGTTTTCATACTGTCATGGTTAACTTCGGTTTCATGCTGATTATGTTATACACTCCTTCATGTTAAATCGTTTCATGTTTCTTCATGATAATTCCGTCTTCATGTGGATTACGTCTTACGCCTCTTTTGTTATTATGCCTTCATGCAAGGCATTGTTGGATTTCATTGAATCCTGCTTTCATGATAGTCATGGTTGGTTTTCATTGATCATGCTGTCAGGAAAATCATCGTTGAATTTTGTGTAACCACACTTTAACGTTTCTCTATGCAACCAGAATGAGGTATATATTGGCATTGCCAGGTTATCATGATGGTTTTCCTAACCGTTTAACCGATATACTTTCCTTAAATCATGATAAATGATCGACCCCATCCCGATCATTTCATGTGCATTCCATGTGTACTCCACGTACCGTATTTCAAGTGTATTACACGTACCTTAATCCATGTGTATTCCACTTGCAATACTTCACGAGTATTCGCTAGTCGATTCTTAATCACCTCAAGCGTATTTTCAATTGCTGATATTCTACAAGATTGCTGATGCTGCTCATAACTTGGAGATGTTACTAAAGGTTGATGCTGCTGACGTTCGGAGACGCTACGAGATGCGGATGCTGTTCACAACCTGGAGATCCTACAAGACGAAGACAAAGGCGTCAGAACAAAGCAATTGGACGAGAAGATGCTTCACCATCAGACGATTTCCATCAATCATTGTTCCTAATTCTTAGTTACATGTCACACGTCATTCAGCTGTCATTTCAGCCATATGAGTGCAAACCGGTACCAGCCGGCCACTCAGCTGAATAGTTACATGAATCACGGTCATGAGAATGACCGTCATGGAACTGACAGACAGGACGATAGTAACCACTACTATGACAGAACTATCCTAGAAATCGCAACCGAGGCTCCGGCCGCGGACATGATCAGACATACAAAGGATCAGTAGTCCAACCGATCCGCCGAGTCTGGCATAATAACCTAATATTTAATTACGTCTCGAGACACATGTCAAGACATCAGTCAAGACACATGTCACACGTATACTTTCTGAAGGCACATGTCAAGACATCAGTCAAGACACATATCTCACGTATACTTTCTGAAGACACATGTCAAGACACCAGTCAAGACATATGTCATGCTTATAGTTCCAAGAAACGAGTCAAGACACATGACTCACGTCCAACTATGGAACAAATATAAGAAATTCAAGGTACCCTCCAAGGGTATATCCATTTTGTGTGCCATGTATTAATCAGGCCACAAGAATTTCAATACCATTACAGGCGCATCAGCGAGACCTGTCACGTTGCCGATGTCACTTTCATTCTTGTAACCATAAATCATTGATTCATGACCATGAAGGACGCCTTTCGTATTCCCAGGTATACGAAGGTTTTCCTTCAGCTTAATGATGAGATCTAAGCTGCTAAGTATTTCCTCGGACAGACACGAGATGAATATTATCCTAATTATGTACTATGAACAGCACACCATGCTACGATTCATAATTATGTTCAGTAATGTTCAGGCTCCTGAATACATTCAGTTTGATTTTCCATCGGGAAAATCTGTACAAATTATCTATGCTTACAAGCATGTGCGTTGTTAGCCACGGTCGCTAATATTTTCTAGCTGTCAGTAAGACACGACTACTTAAGTCCTTTTTCGCATAGCCAGTCGATTATTCCAAAATCTTCCCATATATTCCAGAAGAACCTTCAAGGAGAAGGACGGTACCATGAGATTATGTGTCGACTACCATCGATTTAAACAAATCACCATTCATGACCCTTATTCTCCTCCACGTATTGACAACATGTCGAAGCAACCGTATGGTGTTAATCACTTTTCCAAGATCGAACTCATAATCATGCTGCCAACAGTGACGAGTGAAAGAGCAGGACATGTCCATGACTGCTATTCGTGCACGACTCGGTCATGCTAGATTTACGATTTTGAATTAGTCTCATCAATGCTCCAACAGCATTACGGACTTAATAAAATGAGTTTCCATGAACTCATAAGCATATTCATCAGTGTTCTCATCGAGGACAACCTGATTTCCTCTAAGTCTAGAGAAGAGCAGTAGATCATATTTGCACTATGTTGCAAATTCTACGACAGGGGAAATTTCACCCTAGAAATTTTCCAATATCAATTCTGTTTGATTACAGTGACATGCTGAATCATATGGATTCCTACGGTTAATTGTACTATGACTCAGCTTATGCATGAGGTGAGAACCCTACACTACGTTAGGTGTTCAAAGGAAATCCTACGCTAGGAAAAGTCTAGAGTCAGAGACTCAGAGTTTCGCAAACTCCTATGTATCAAGTTCTACGAAGCAAGATACAGTTACGTTCATATCTTGGTACCTGACATACCAACAGGTTAAGATAGGACACCAACAGACTGGGATGTTTGCATCATCTGAAATTGTGAATTGAAATGGGACAAGATCTCCACGGATTTTGGTTACCAGATTAAAGCAAACTCAGAAGAAGCAAGATGTTATCTGTGTTATTGCCAACAGTTTGATCAAGTCTGCAAAATCCTTACATCCGTACGGATTTCAGAACCAACGGATTGATCGGACACATTCCACGCCAAGGCTCATCCGATCACTTGGTAATCCCTCAGTTATAGGGACAGGCAAAGGTTCGCATTTGTGCTCCTTGTTTACGTCCACGTCCTTGTTCTAGTTTCACGACTTGTTTTCGCGCTCGCGTTCATGACACCATTCACATTCATGATGGTATCTTGACTTACGATTTTACGTTCATTTCGTTCTGGGAAGTTTTGCAAGAATTTGAGCGACCAGACCCAAGTTTAGTATAAATCTCCATCATCAGATAGACGTTTCACGTCATATTCCACGTCTCACCTTGTGGCGTTTGGCGTTACCGTCATTGTATTCTATGATCACGATATGTTTCACATGTCATGTTCATTCCACGTTCCTCATATCATGATCAAGATATGTTACACGTATCATGGATCACAATATGTTTACTCATACTACACTCGCCATATCTCCACGTAGCACGTTCAAAATTTTTCACGTATCACGTTCAAAATTTTTCACGTACTACGTTTCTTTATGCCTCGCGCATCATTTCTAGTTATCAGTTAAGTCAGATTGTCTTGCATCGTAATGTTTTAGTTGCCCTTACACGATTAATTCTTATTCCCTCGATCGAATTTAGGGGATCTACCTTACGTTGATAACCAAGAACTTCTTCGCATTCCAAGTCAAGGTCAGGAGGACCAAGACTTATCATTCGTGTCAAGATCTTATGAAGGAACCATTCCAAGAGGGAAGCCACTTGGAAACAGAAAAGTTCATCCGGACTTCTTATCCGTTTTTCTCTTATCGATTAGATATGTCCTTTCAGTCACGTCACGTTCCATGTCTTTTCAAGACATGTCACGTTCCACGTTCCCTTCTACCATGTCACCTTCATTTCCGTTATTTTGCATACCTTTCCAGTCTGATTCGGGTATGTTTCGCTTCCAGTTACGTTATCTATAATTCGGGGACGAATTATTCTTTTTAGGGGGGAAGAGTTGTAAAACCCGCATGCTTTTACATGAATAGTACCCTTAAGATCGTACGTACTAGATTAAAACTTTACTTTTATAGTACAATTACGTTTACGTGTTAGGATATTACGTATTACGTACGTGTTAGTACACGATAAGTATTTACTACGCATGAACACGCAATAATTATTTGACAATAATTAATCACGAACATGCGATCATGAAATCACGAACGTAATTAAATCACGAACTATTATTAATAATATATATATATTTATTACGAGCGTAAGTAAATATATTAGGTCACGGTAATTATTTAACGAGAACACACAAAACGCGAACACAAATAAACACGAACAAACACGTAAAACACGAACACGAGAACAAACTTATTAATTAGACACGGAAAATGATCGGGTTACCCTATGTGGGCCCCTTACCACGAAATTTGGGAGGAATAAAGGGCTTAGCCCATCAATTTTTACTAAACAAGAAAAACTAGGAAACACATGTCATTTTTCACTTTACAGGAAAACATCAAAAACCCTAATTCTCTTCCTTCTCCCTCTTTTGGCCGCCACCCATACAACACACCAAGAGGGTGTTTATTGATCTTTGATCTTGGATTTGTTGCTAGTGTTCGTGTTTGTTCATCCTTGTTTAGATCCACGCATTCGGTAATTCTTTTAAACCCTTTTCTTTTGATTTAATCTTTTAAATAATTAAGAACATGATATGTTTTCTTAAAAACCTAATTAAATCATAGATCTAACATTGAATTGGATTTGGAATAAATCAAAAAGTAATGTTTTAGGGGTGTTTGTTCTTGGCCGCGCCTAAACCGAACCCGAGAGGGTCTCGGTTTGGCTACATGACCACCACCGAGACCATATGGTCCCGGTTGGTTGGTGTGGGTCCCATGGTAGAAACAAGACAAGGGGAACCCCGATGTTGTTCGGGGTATGGTGTCGATTTCATGTCCGGTTCATGGTTCTTAGTCAAGATCCGGTTCACGGTGTATGTTAAGATTATTATTTTTTTTATGATCTTATGTTAAAATTAAATTAATAACATGACATGATTAATTTAATAACATGACTTAGGTTATTGTAATTATTAAAATCATGAAATTATTAACCGAAGTATTTTATATTTTTAGACTTATAAATTAATTAATTATTTAAAAACCATGGTTATAATTAATTAATTAACATGACTTAGGTTATATTATTAATAAGTAATAATACATGTTTTAACCTAAGTATTCAACTTTATTTAATTAAAAATATGTTATACTTTAATTAAATATTTTAACCTATAGTTTAATTTAATTACATGAAATAACTATTAAACTATACATTATATCATATGACTTAGAAAATAATCATGAAAACACTTAGGCTTATATACTTAGCTTATTTAACCAGCTTATTTCTAATTATGGAAACTTTCTATTTTTAGAAACTTAATTAAATAAGGCAGCTAATCTATTTATGGAAACCTTCTATTTTTAGAAACTTATTTATTTCAGGCAACTAATCTATTTATGGAAACTTATTTAATTAAGGCAGCCAATCTATTTATGGAAACTTTCTATTTTTAAAAACTTATCTATTTTAAGCAGTAATTCTATTTTTGGAAACTTTCTATTTTTGGAAACTTTCTATTTTTGGAAACTTTCTATTATTGGAAACTTTCTATTTTTGGTAACTTTCTATTTTTGGAAACTTTCTTTTTTTGGAAACCTGCTATTTTTGGAAAGTTACTTATTATTACACAGTAAGTATAATAGTATATGAAATACCAGAAATACTTAATCAGATTAAACAAGATTATAAGATAAACACAGTTTAAGGCTTTAAACAGTAAAACATGGTAAGAACATATAAAATAAGCTAAGACATGACATAAAACCAGCTACGTATTTAGTAAGCAGATACTTATTCATGTATGTATTTATGTAGCACTAGTGATACAGAAATAGGATTCCTCT
Source organism: Glebionis coronaria (assembly GCA_025667525.1). Lineage (NCBI taxonomy): Eukaryota > Viridiplantae > Streptophyta > Magnoliopsida > Asterales > Asteraceae > Glebionis > Glebionis coronaria. Next base: position 71,928,625 of record CM046874.1, read on the forward strand.
CAGTTCATCTTCTTCGTTCACTGGACATAAGGTACGGATTCTCGTCCTTTCAGTATGGACATTCTTTCCTTATTAGGATTCCCCGTATGCAGCCAACTGTTTTCCCAGTATCTGTTTTATATGTTTTTTAATTGCTTATGTTCATTAGAATACCTAAAGCCATATACATGCAAGACCAGTTTCACCTAGTTATGGAGGTACCATAACCATAACATTGGAGGCACCAATGTTATGACTTCACCACGGTGGAGTTATTGCTCGTGGCATCCCTTCAGCTTTTGGCCATTTATTATATTTATCATGTGGGGCGTATGGGTGCATCCTAGTTACATGTTTCAGTCAAGATTTCATGGTGAATGTGGTGTGTGCCTTGCATCCTTCACAAGGAGCTGATCCCTCCTACCCAGAACCAGTATATTAAATTAGAGGCAGCCCATCTAATTTGCATGATGAGGTCACCCCTCCAAGTATTCATGCACGGTGGATTTTCATGACCTATATTGGCTAATGGTAAAATATGTTAAACAGTTTTCATAAGATAAACATAAGGCTTTTCAAACTATAAAACCAGTTTTATGAACATGTTCCAAGTTTTCCAGAACTTATACATTTCCGCTGCTATTAAGTCTTTATTATGCTTAGTCATTCACACTATGTCTATATCCGTGCACTGAGCGTTTTGCTTAGCCGTTACTTTTCTTTCCATGTCTCAAAACGGCAGGTACCCTAGGGAAGACTCGAGCATTTGGAGGACGTGCATAGGATGGAAGCTGCTAGAGACTTCTTTTCCTTCTTGCCCTCATATACTTATGCTTGTTTAGTCTTTCATTCATTTCTTTTGCTTTATTATGTTTTGGGCTTATGTTTGGGAACCGATGTTTGATTCTGGTTATCCCTATGGTCATGTAATGTTTTAGACATTTATTCTTGTATGCTTTGATGACACGCCATAATTACGCGTGACATTCCATTATCAAAATGGGGTGTTACAACTTCTTATCCGCAATATGGCTTCACACTACTATCCGGAATAAATGAAAACTTCTTATCCGCAATATGCTGATACAACTAATCCGGGAACCCTTTCCTCAGAGTCTTATCCGGAATAAGTAAACCCTTGTTTCCCGACTTCGGAAACCCTCAAAACCCGGATAAAGAAACTTACCAAAAACCTGATTTTTTTCAAACTTTATCAAACCAAAGCCCTTAACATCCGGATAACAACAAAAAAATATTTCGAACCTTGCAAATTTCCCACTAATCAAACCAAAATTACCAACTTTTTCATGAAAATCAAGAAAATGACAGACACAGATTCCTACCACAACCTTGTAGGCAATTTGTATATAGATTTTGAGCTCGAAAACACAAAACTTTTTGAGACGTGATGATTTGTAGAAGAAAATCACACAAATCAAAAAATGATAACCATAAACTAAACATGAATCCACCCCATGGCGATTGATACCAATTGTTGTCCCTATAATATGATGATAGATTAAAGAAATGAGATTGGAAAGATTGAATTTTAGAGAGAGAAAGTAGTGAGAGAGAAATGATTAACTTGTAAAATTAGATTAAGAAAAATAATGAGATCATCCACCCTCCTAACATGCTAGGAGGGTGCTTATATAGTCCACCCACATGCGGGCTCTCTAATGGACTATATTGTTTTGGGACGGGCTTGAATAAATGCTTAGTACCTTGAAAGATGCCTTTTAAGCTAACCATCAAGCCCGTAATGTCACGACTATTTTAACTAACTATTACAACGTTCTAATAAATATTACAATATAAACCTATGACCGAACATTCTTTTTGACTCAATATTTTGAGGCTAACACTTCTACATGAACAAAAATGGACTAAGGATCATCCTTTGGTTCAAGTGATTGGCAATCTCTCACGACCAATCTCGACACTAAATCAGCTGTGTACCGATGGTGATATGTGTATCTATGCACTATCAGTAAGCACAATGGAACCACCAAGTGTTAACGAAGCAATGACTGACGCATCATAGATTGAGTCTATGCAAGAAGAGCTCAATCAATTAATCAGGCTTGATGTATGGGAGTTAGTACCACGCCCGGACAATATCAATCCCCTTACCCTGAAATGGTTATTCAAAAACAAGTTGGATGAAGAGCAAACAGTCATTACGAACAAGACTCGGTTAGTTGTGAGAAGTTATAAACAGAAGGAGGGAACTGATTAGAATCCTTCGCCCCGTTTCTCGAATGGAAGCTATTAGGATTTCCTTGGCATAGGTTGCTCACAAATCGTTCATTGTGTATCAAATGGACGTGAAGATGGCTTTCTTGCATGGGTCGTTAAAAGAAGACATGTACGTGTGTCAACCTGAAGGTTTCATCAACACCGAACATCCAAGCCATGTCTACAAGTTGAAAAAGGTAATTTATGGTTTGGAACAAGCACCGAGGGCATGGTACGACGAATTATCATCATTTCTTCTCCAAAATCACTTCAGCAAAGGAACCATTGATCCAACGTTGTTTATCAATCACTACGGCAACGACATCTTTGTGGCTCAGGTCTCTGTAGATGATATAATTTTTGGTTCTACAAACCCAAAATATTCCATATTATCTTCCGACCTTATGAAAAGCCGATTTGAAATGTCCATGATGAGGGAAACGACGTTTTTTCTTCGTCTCCAAGTTCACCAATCCCCCCGTGGTATTTTCATAAATCAGTCCAAATATGTGCTCGAGATTCTAACGAAATTTGGAATGGAAAACTGGGATCCAATTGGTACTCTAATGGACACTAAACACAAGCTTGATTTGGATAAGAAAGGGACATTTGTAGATGCTACAAAATACCAAAGTATGATCGGGTCTCTTATGTACTTAACCTCAAGCAGACTGGACATTGTGCATGCTACTTGTCTATGTGCTCCGTACCAGGCTAAGCCAACCGATAAACACCTCAAAGAGGTTAAAAGGATCTTTCGTTATCTCCGGGGAACCATTTACATGGGTCTCTGGTATACGAAGGATTCTGGTTTTAATCTAACTGGTTTTTAAGATGCCAACCATGCAGGGTGTCATGATACATTCAAGAGCACTTCCGGTGGAGCCCAATTCTTAGGCGAGAAGTTAGTGAGTTGGTCTTCAAGAAAACAAGATTGCACGACGTTGTCCATCGCGGAAGCAGAATATGTGTCTCTATCCGTGTGTAGTGCTTAAGTCCTTTGGATGAGAATACAACTCACGGATTATGGCTTTCACTTTAACAAAGTTCCTATCTATTGTGATTCACAATCAGCCATAGCCATATCCTGCAACCCGGTCCAACACTCCAAGACCAAGCACATTGCTGTCCAATTCCATTTCATAAAGGAACCTGTGGAAAGAGGAACGATCGAACTGTATTTTGTCAAGACGGACTACCAACTAGCCGACATCTTCACCAATGCTCTCTCTCAAGACAGATTTGAATTCTTGGTTCGTCGACTTGGTATGCGTAGTTTCACTCCAGAAGAACTTGAACGTCTTGCACAATCGCAATAACCTTGTATATATCTTTCAGAAAATCAAAATACAAAAATAAAAAACCTATAAAAACAAAATAAAAAATGAGAAAATATTTCAAAAATACCAAAAATATTCTTCTCTGACATGTCTCTCAGCATCGATAATATTGACGCACTTAGAAATGTCGCTCAATAACGACACGGGTACGTACATAAAGTTCGAATGAGAGTTCAAATGTTTTCAAAACATGTCTTATCTATTTTCTTCTCATAATGGCTTATAGTCACATGTCAGACTATAACCCGGTCCCCAAAGAAAGGAAATTCTATGACTTATCCTCAACAACGGGAAATTATTTTTTCTCGGTCATGGGCTTATATTAAAACATTCAAAGTTTTAAGCTCATGAACTCAAGGAAAATATTCATTTATGTACATTTTTCCTCAACAACGGGAAATTCAGTTTTCTCGGTTTTGAGCACAATTTTTCAAGGTATTTCAAAACTGTGTGCTTATATACTCCCCTATTTTAATTAGAATTTATTTTCGAGGGGGAGTATAAAGATTTCATGAACATTTTTTCCAAACTTTCATGCAACATTATTCTCTCCATGTTTCATCACTAGTTTCACAAAAATTTCAATCATGTAATTTTTTAGGGGGAGAATAGTGATAAAATGTGTTCAAAATGTCACATCTTGGATAAGATCTTTGATATAATTGCTTTCTCATCCTAATATGTGCAAAAATCTTTCCTTTTATGATTCACATATGTAGGGGGAGAGTTTTGGTGATACAGAAAACTTTCAAGGTGTAAGCATTGATTTCATCCACACCTTGATTATCTTTTCAATAGGGTTTTCTGGTTACGATATCTATACCCTTCAACACATTAATTCATGACAGTATTGGTGTCAATAGGTGGTTAGTATTCGTCCTATGATCCAACCAGAACCGGAGGGATCTTCCCAGGGACAATCCATTAAAATTTAGAAGTCCTTAGAAAAGATGGAGTAGTTGAGTGTACGGGAAAAATGCCGACTAATGACTTAAGCTAGCACTGGAACAATCACAACAAAGTGCTAGTTATGACATCTTGGTAAGCATTGAAGGGGTTGAAGAATGAAAAAGAAATGTAAGGATAAAGGGTGTAAAGAAAGAAGCCCTCCATGCAGCTTAGGCAGAAACCGGGTCAATACATCCACAATCGGAATCACATTGATGATTTCTAGTATTGAAGACAAAGTATCATGGACCCAGTGATGCAAAGCACAACCCTTCCCAGACTACTCAAGCTTCTCTCAAAAGAAGTTTATTTTATTGTTACGGAGTTCAACTCATATGCATCAACTTTCTCACTCCGAGATAGTAGATATTGAAAAGGTGGCAGTCTGCTCCAGCCTCTGATCACCAAATAAACGTGCACTTATAGAGTCTAGAGCCAACGAGATTCATCAAAAATCTCATTAGGACATTTTTCCATATATCAATTGTTGTTTATCATTAGAACACAAGTGATAATTCACAAAGTCCTACGCTCTATCCTTGTGGTATTGCTAGAACATTCAGAGTGACACTCTCTAGTATTCACAGTGATGAATGGAAATCCTTCAAGTGTTAACATCAAACAGCATTGCGGTAGGTCATATGTAAGATTCACTTGAATTAAACATATGCTAACTGGAAAGAAACAGTGGTTTAATTCTGTTTTGATTCAAACTCGTTCTAGATCTCTACGCAATATCTTTATGATCTTGCTAGAACATTCAAAGTAATACTTATTACTATTTACAGTGACGAATGGAAATCCTTCCAGTGTCATCATCAAACAGCATTGTGGTAGGTAACTTGTGAAATTCTATATGAATCAAACTTGTGTCAATTGGAAAGAAAAAATGGTTTGATTCTTAATTGATTCAAACTTGTTCCAACAAATTGAATTGACGACTTAATTAGCAGAATGGAACTACATGATTCACTCCTTACTATGAATTATATTTCGATATATTCAAGTATTAAGAACGGTTACCACAGCCGGAAACCCTATCAAGGAAGTTCTTTGAACTTACCTAATCACAGGTACAATATTCTTACTGTATAACAGGAAACTGGAGGAATGCAAATGGTGGCGTAACCTCAAGAGTCGTAAGTCAAGACTACATGCTCATGTAAATGAAGAAATCTCAAGAACATCTAAAGACAAAGACTTCCGCTACTCTGATGATCAAGGGAGATTGTTAACAAGCTTTCATCTCAAATCAAAGTTCGAGTATGTGGGGAAAGACACAAGAACACAAGATGGAAAAGGTTTAAGATCAAGTCAAGGTAAAGATCAAAGATCCAAGATCACAATTCCTGAAAGGAACTATGAAGATACTCTCAAGACATCGAGCTTCAAAATTTGTAACAACAAAGAAGTGTAGTCACATATTACATGACCACCCTTTAGGGGGAGATTGTTAGAAGTATTTAAAGGGATGGTCATATAATATATCGTTGCAAAGCTCGTGGAAAATGTTATTTAATAGTGTCGAGAGTTCTTAGTTATTATTGTTTATATAACGGGAATTAGTCCCGAACACACAAATGAGGAAGGCCTCCTAAACATTTACTCTTTATTATAAAAGGCCATTCCACCTTATTTGTGTAGGTGTGGTTTTCATTTTATTGTTTTTGAGAGAGAAAGATGTTTACTTTCTCTCACTAGGAAAACACCAACTCTTTGTTTCTTTTCTTCATCTTATTCTAATCTTTCTTTTTAGGTTTAATCCATCATGTTATTCGTGTTTGGTTAGTCGTGCGTATACTCCTTACAATATCCCACATACATATCCAATCCAGTCATGGTTAAGAAAAGTGACGGATCATGGAGGATGTGTGTCGATTTCAAAAATCTGAACTCAACATGCCCGAAAGACTATTATTCACCTCCGGACATTGATGAAAATATCGAATCTGTTGTAGAATCTTGTTTCAAAAGTTTTTTGGATGCGTACAAAGGATGCCATCAAATTCAAATGGCAGAAAAGGATGAGGAGAAGACAGCTTTATATACGGATCAAGGAACCTTTTGCTATACCAAGATGCCATTCGGATTTAAAAATGTCGGAGCAACAAATCAAAGGCTAGTGGATTCAGCGTTCCAGTCGCAAATTGGAAGAATCTTAGAAGCACACATTGATGACATGGTTATCAAGAGCAATGACGATAAGGGTTTATTAGTGGACATTGCGGAAACCTTTAACAACCTTCTACAAATCAAGATGAAGCTGAATCCAGTCAAATGTTCATTCGGATTAGAGGAAGGAAAGTTTCTTGGGTACATGATTGCTCTGGATGGAATCCGAGCAAACTCGAAGAAGAATAGAGCTATTACGGACATTCAATCACCAAAAACATGGAAGGAAATGCAATCCTTGAGTGAGAAGCTGGCTGCTTTGAATCGATTCCTAGCTCGCTCAGTCGAATGGGCACTTCCATTTTTCAACACTTTGAAGAACATCACCAAGGAAAACAAGCATGAGTACGAATGGACGCAAGAAGCGGAAAAGGCTTTCCTACAAATGAAGCAGTTGATCATCAATCTACCAACTCTTACTACTCCTCGGCCGAAGCAACCATTGTACATGTATTTAGCAGCTTCACAAGAATCAATCAGTGCAGTGTTGTTGACGGAAAGGAATGGGAGACAATGCCCAATCATTTGCATTAGCCGAAGATTAAGTGATGCGGAAAAGAATTATTCTCCAATGGAAAAGCTGGCATTGGCGTTACTTAAAGCATCAAGGAGACTCCCAAGATATTTCGAGGGGCATGAAATAAACGTGATTACGGACCAACCAATCAAACAGATATTGAGCAAGTTAGATGCATCCGGAAAGCTGTCTAAATACACAATTTAGTTGGGGGCATGCAAGATTGAGTACAATCCTAGGAATGAAATCAAGGGACAAGTGTTGGCCGACTTCCTCACGGAAGCCCCCAATAGGCCAAACTGTCAAAGAGTTCTTTAAGCTACCCTGTCTGGAAGCCAGAAAAGAATGAGACAAAAACTTGGACTTTATTCACCGATGGGTCCTGAAGCGCACAAGGTTCAGGAGCAGTATTAGTACTCATTAGAACGGAATTCACCTATGCGTTGCGGCTAAATTTCGAAAGTACCGATAATGAAGCAGAGTATGAGGCTTTATTAGCAGGATTGAGAATTGCAAATCAAATGAAGTTAACAAGGATAGAAGTCCGGGTAGACTCAAAGCTCGTAGCTAATCAAATCAACGGAACATACGTGGCAAGCTATGACCGGATGATAAAATACCTAGCCGAAGCAAAGGCAATCATTGCAAAATTCTCATTTTTCTCAATCCGGAACATACCAAGGAGACCGAAACAAAAGGCAGATGTGCTTAGCAAGTTAGCAACAATGTCATTCGTCCACCTAACAAAGGAAGTGCTGGTAGAGGTCCTCAATGAGAGGCAATCGACCGAGGGGAAGTAAACACCATAGTAGAAGAGGTAGAGGATAATTGGATGACTTCATTCATCAAATGCTTGAAAGATGGGATATGGCCGGAAGACAAGGAAGAAGCAAGATGTTTAAGATTGAAAATACACCAGTACTAATTGATAGATGGGGTACTATTTAAGAGAGGTTACTTGGAATCGATTCTCCGATGTGTTGGACCATTACAAGCCAACTACGTACTTAGGGAAATACATATGGGCTCATGCATCATGCATTTGAAACCCAGATCTATAGTTGCTCAAGCATTGCGATCCGGATACTACTAGCCAACTATGCATATGGATGCTAGAGAGGAGTTGCAAATATGTGATTCATGCCAAGTGCATGCCCCAGTCGCAAGGCTACCAAAAACATTGATGAAGTCTATCATGGCAACTTGGCCATTCTTTTAGTGGGGAATGGACATTTTAGGCCCATTGCCAGCATCATCGAAAATGTTAAATACATTATAGTAGCCATCGATTATTTTACAATGTGGATAGAAGTTAAGCCATTGGCCAAGATATCCGGAAAGGAGGTCATAAAATTCTTTTGGGACAATGGGGTGTGCCGTTTCAAATTCCCGAAGATAGTGGTCACGGACAACGCTAAATAGTTCATCAATGAGCCTTTTAAAAGCTGGTGTTCAGACCTAGAAATCCAGCAGATTAACACAGCTGTTGCTCATCCTCAAGCAAATGGTTTAGTGGAACGAGCCAACAAGACTCTTATGGAGGGGATCAAAACAAGACTAGGCAGAGACAGATCCGGATGGGCAGAAGAACTACCACTTATGTTATGGGCACACAGGACATCACTAAACAAAGCAATGGAGTAACACCATTCAGCCTCACCTATGGTTCAGAAGCCGTCATACCAGTCGAGATAGGGATGCCTACATACTGGACCATGATGATAAATGAAAAGGATAATGATGATGCCCTTCGCATAAACTTAGATCTGCTCCAAGTGAAGAGAGAGATGCAGGTTATCTTAGAAGCTAAGTACAATACAAAGGTGGAACAATACTATAACAAAAAAGTGAGGCCTGTCACGTTCCGGCCAGGAGATTATGTGTTCTGGAAAAATAAGGCTAGCAGAGTAGAAAAGGAAGGAAAACTTACACCCACATGGGAAGGACCCTATCGCATTAAGGAAGCATTCTAAAATGGCTCGTACAAATTGCTCACCATGAAAGACAAAGAGGTTCCAAGAATGTGGCATGCAATGAACCTTGGGAAATGTTATTTATAGTTTTTTTCTTTTCATCGGCTATGTACTGGCTTTATCTCCCTTCAGCAAGGGAAAATCCTAGTTTTTTATTATGTCTAATGTGCTGACCTTCACTCCCTCCAGAAGGGAAAGGTCATCTTTTCTGTTATCAAATTAATGAAAAGAGCTGAGGATAAAGCAGTTTAATAACAAGAATGATTAAACTGAAGGAACGTATTACATAAATGTACATATCAGCATTCAGACTCAAAGAACCTAATTGTTACCAGGCTAAAATATAAGACATATATTACTATAAATTCTTTCTCCCTTCCATCAAAGGAAGAATTATGATATGATCCGGAATGAAATTTTAATTGTCCCCCTTCCACGATGGGAAGTGTTATTATGTGCCGAAATGCAATTTTATCGAATGCCTATAATTCTTTCACCTTTCATCAAGGGAAGAATTATTATGATCCGGAATGTAATTTCAATATTCTGTTTTAATTTTGTCTCCCTTTCATCAAGGGAAGAGTTATCATGATCCGAAATACAATTTTATTTTTAAATTCTTTCTCCCTTTTATCAAGGGAAGAATTATTATGATCCGGAATGCAATTTCAATATTCTATTTTAATTCTGTCTTCTTTTCATCAAGGGAAGAGTTATCATGATCCGAAATACAATTTCATTTTTAAATTTTTTCTCCGTTTCATCAAGGGAAGAATTATTATGATCTGGAATGCAATTTTAATATTCAATTTTAATTATGTCTCCCTTTCATCAAGGGAAGAATCCGGTTGCTATACAAAATGCAATGTATGTGTATAATGTCAAAAGTCCTTTCCCCTCCCTGGAAAGGAAGAACCATTTGATTGTCCGAAATATAATCTACACGTACGGACTTTTATTATTTGAAACACACTTAACAAAATGCTCTAGGGAAATTATATTTCTACACGAAAAGAAACATTCCGGAATAGAGATGCAAACAAAGCATAGTTCGAAAGATTATTATGCCACAAACAACAAGGCAAATAAACAGATGATAAAGGCTACGATTCACGAATAATCCAAAATACAAAATATGATATTCGAAAGTACATATCTGAAAGCACTAAACAAGCAAACATCATCATAACATCAGTTAAAGTTATTACAGACCAAGTATTAAATTGTTCTTAAAATTAAAAAAACAAGTCTAAGTGGTCGGAGCATCTTCTTGGGTAGTGGACGTCAATTCTTCATCCTCATCCGAAGTGGGCTCAACAACTTTGGCAGGGGCGGGTTCCGGTTCAATCTCCATGATCGTCTCAATTAGAAGGCAAAAGTTGGAAGAAACCTCTTGAATAAAGGGGTATTGTAACTTAGGAAAATCGTCAACCATCGCATTCATCTTTTTGTCACAGTAGGGGTCAAAACCATGAGTGGCCGAGACGACTGCCATCATTTCTTCCTCCGTCTTCAAACCTTTATACCTTCGGCCCATCCCGCCTAAATAGCCATGTTGAAGCAGTCCGTTATCCTTGATTTATGCTCATGACTGTTCAAAAGTTTTAAAATGACGGAAGGTAGAAGGATCCGGACCACATTATAATGTCCCATCTCGGAGGTATTTAGTTTGATTTTTAGCTTTTCCTCGTCGGCCTTCCATGCCTCGGCCTTCTCAGCATAGCCCTTCCGTTCGGCATCGTGAAGAGCTAGAGTAGCTTCCAAATATGCAATCTGAATATCATGACCTTTGAGCTCCTTGGCCAAATCCCATTTGGCTCAATTAAATAAGTTTATCTCGCAGTCTTTGGCTTTAAGAAGCTCTTCAGAAGTATTTAGGGAAGAGGAGAGTCCGGAGTTGATCCTGATTTGTTCGGAAAATTTAGCTTCGGAAGCTTTCAGCAGGGATTAGGATTGCTCAAATTTGTCACACAACTCATCTTGGTCACTATGCTCCTGCTCCAGTCGTTGAAGCGAATCCACCATCCCCATGGTACTTCTGGCAAGTTGGAACCAACATTTATCCAAAGCAAGGGATGGGGGATAGGAGCTCAACTCTCGTCGAAAGACCGGAGGTACAATATTCACCATTAGATCTTTGCACTCAGCAGGGGTCTCCAATCGGCTATTAGCACCTATAAGCCAGTTCGACATGTACCTCCCTCTCGGACCCAAACTAACTTCATCCGTAGAGAAAATCCCTGAAACTGAGATCAATAAGAAATGAAGAAAAGAACAAAGTAATTGAACATACTGGACGAAGGAGATGGGAAACTTACAGTTAGAAATAAAGTGGTTCAGGTCAGCTTGGTCCTTGGCATCCCAATGCCGGGGAGGCTTATCTTCATTATCCGGAGAGAAGACGCTATTAGAGCTCATCCCATCAAGATAAGAGTTTTTAAGGGGGGGAAAGGTATACGAGTCCACATTGTCTTTCGGATCCTCCTTATGTTGGGTTGAGGCATCAGCTTTTCCGGAAACATAATTGGATAGCACAACCTTTTCCGTCTCACCGGCAGAAGTTTTCCCTTGGGACATATCTTTATCAGAAGGATTGGATTGGGCAGCAGCAACGTTGGTGGAAAACAGTTTTGTAGAATCAAATAATCTTAGGATTGTAGATGTGTTTGTATTTATCTAGCGAGATGGATGAAAAGGAAGAACTAGAGAGAGAAAGCTAGAGATAGAAATGAGAGAAGGAGAGAAAGAAGGATATGATTAATGAAAAGTGAAAGAACAAAATGAGCAACCCCTCCTAACATGCTAGGAGGGGGTATATATAGCACACCCTACATGTGGGCTATATGGACTATATGTTTACATAATGGATCACGAGCCAATACTTGAATATATCATTGGAGTGATCGATCCTTTCTAAATACGTAAAAACATATTTCCAACAATCTCCCCCTAAGGGAGGTCACTCCAAGTTACAATGTCCTAAATAGTCTATAGCTCGTGATCTATGCTAATAATGATGTGACCGAGACTTTTCTTGGAAAAACGTATTTCCAACAATCTTTTCCTAAGGGAGGTCACACCATTTTACAAAATCTTAAACCTCGCATACTATGCTTGAGTTTTCGATCTTGTTGTTGTGAATATGTTGATGAGACCTTTGACTTTAGTCTTGAGCATGTTTCCTTGCCTTGACCTTTTGCATTCATCACTTGTGATATTTGCCTCCTCGTGACTTCATGTTCCACATACTTATACTTTTATAAATTCTTGAAAGCTTCAGAGTTTGATGCAGCAGAAGACTTGACTTTTAGACTTTCTTAAATTTCTTGTTACGCTGCATAAGACAGTTAGCAACAAAACATTTACACGGATGAAATGGCCTTGAACATTTCATTCTAATTCGGTAGCATTTTACCTCCGGTCGGTGAAGACCGTTGGACGATATAAAATATCGTACTTGTGGCAGGTAGTTTCAATTAAGAACCTCCTTGACAAGATTTCGCGGTTAAACCCGTTCCCTTTATTCGACCGTCCAAAGCTGACTGCGAACATAAATAGTGAATCATTTGGATAATAATATCCGCATGATTTGAAGCCGTCAAGTCTGATTCACGGAACAAGTTTGATTCATTAAAGAATCGCACCATCGTTGCTTTCCAGTTGTCACAAGCTTGATTCATACAGAATCTTGCAAGTTACCTACCAAGTGCTGTTTGATGTTAAAACTAGAAGGATTTCCACTCATCCCTATGAACACTATATGTTAGGACCATTGGAATAGTTCTTTGTAATAGGTAGACTAAGAGGTATGTAGTTCCTCCTGGTCATAGTAGTAGTAGGAGCAAGTCGTGCTCCTAGTCTTATAGAAAGTCAAACTATATTATTTAGTTATTATTTTGTTAGGATATGCATGAGATATGTTAGGAAAGGATATGCATATCAGTTTTACACGTTTTGGTTAATGATGTATTAGGGTTTCCTTGTAGTATAAAAGGAACCTTAGGCAAAAGGGTTACAGACACCTTCATCAAATATAATTCTAGTTCTTATTAATATTAGAAATCCTTAGAAAAGGATCAAGTCGTTATAGTTATTCTGTTCTTCTTATTCATAGTATTTGTATTCTGCACTTATATTGTGTGATTTATATAGAGTCTCTCTGTGAATAGACTTGTGATTACAGAAGTCGTTCACCGTTCCTGACAGGCTGCAAGATCCACATCTAGTGGACCCAACAAGTGGTATCAGAGCCTGGGAGAGTCTCTGTAACAAGAAGAATCAATTTTTCTCATTACTAACATTTTTTTAATAATGTCTGCCTCAAGTTCTACTCAAACAGGAGAAGATAGTACTCCTAAAACTCAGCAACCTCAGCAAATCATTGCTACGGTTTCCAACACAAATGGTAAGTTTACTCTTCTAAAAAAGGACGAGTATGATAGCTGGGCAATGAAGATGGAATGTTGGATCACCAACACTGATCAAGACCTTTGGAAGATCATTCTGAATGGAAACAGCAGGAAGTTTACTGGAAGAGACAATAATGGTAATATTACTCTTCTTGACTCTAAAACTCATGAAGAAATCATAGTTGTTCAGAAGGAGATCAAAGCAAAAACTATTTTGCTTCAGTCTCTTCCTGATGATCACATGGGTGACTTCTATCATCTGGATGATGCTAGAGAGATCTGGAATGGAATAAAAGCAAAGTTTGGTGGGAATGAGGAGTCAAAGAAAATGAGAAGATCCATGCTGAGAGATGAATTCACAGACTTCAAGATCTCAGAAACTGAAGGTATCCATCAAGGGTATGACAGGTTCCAAAATATATTGAGCCAGTTGAATCAACTTCGGTCGAAACCTGACGATGGTGATATCAATGCAAGGTTTCTTAGAGCCTTACCCTACTCATGGAATCAGGTGGTAATCTCTCTCAAAGCAAAAGGTGGGCTTGACTATCTTAATTTTGATGATTTGTTTCATAAGCTCAAAACCTTTGAGCCTCATGTGAGGGGATACTCAAGTTATTCTTTTCCTACTCCTGCTAACTCCGCCTTTGTGAGTTCTATGGGATCTAGTCCCATGTCTTATGCTAGTAGCCCAAGCAATATTAGGTCTTCTCAACATACTTTTCAGCATACTTCTACTCCTGAACCAAAAGCCAAGTCTGGTAGCATGGTAGAAGCTGTTCTTCACTCCTTTGTTGCTGACGTTGATGCTCAACAGCAACTTGCTTTTGATGAATTCAAACAGGTTGATAAACTTGATCTAGATGAAATGGATCTCAAATGGCAGATGGCCATGCTCACTCTTAGGGTTCACAAGTTTGAGAAGAAAGCCGGCCGAAAATTTAATTATAACCCAAGAGAGCCAGCAAGGCTTGACAGAAGCAAGGTTCGATGCTATAACTGCCAGCAGCAAGGTCACTTTGCAAGGGAATGCCCTAACAAGCATGACCAGGAGAAGAGCAGATATTCATCTTTTAAGATTCAGGAGGTGAAGGATGACAAGAAGGCGTTGGTGTCTGTTGACTCTATGGTCAACTGGAATGATCATCAGAATGCTACCCTGGAGACAACTGAGCCTTCTACTGATGTGTTTGCAATGATTGCTGGGAATCTGTCTGATGCCGAGGAAGCCAAAGAGTTTGCTCTTATGGGCATCTCACCTCAGGTACAACATTGTCCTCTTGGTTTTCATGATAAATATTCTGAATTGTTGTCTCAATATAATGACTTAAATGATCAGAATGATAAGTATTTTTTAGAAGTTCAAGCATATAAGGCTTCTTTAAAAACATTGGAACAACAAAAGAGGTGGCTTCAAGATACTCAACGTGAGTACGAGGATAAAATTAGGATACTGAACATTGATTTAGAAAACACAACAAATATGCTTAAATACACTGAAAAGGTAAAAGATGACTAATAAATGGATTTTACTCAGGTTAAAAAGTTATGTTCGTTGATGTATGTCTAATCGAATTGATCTAGGTTTTCTATGTGACTCAGTTTTATTTTGGTGGAAACAAATATTTTTGGTTTGTTTTTAAATTTAAATGTGCAAAGACTTAAAAGTAAATGTCGTTAAAGTAAAGGGCAAGTATATGAAGTGCGTGAAATTAAATCTAAATCTAATTAAACGAAATGTGCGATATTTAAAAACTTGGAAAAGTAAAATAATTAAATGACTAAAAATAAAAGCGTGACGGAAATTAAATTAGACAAGTATTAAAAACATAAACTAAAAATTAAACAAGACAAAGTATAAAGAGTATACCCACCATCGGAATATATTCCGATCGGTGCTATCGGAATGTACCTACCTTTCAGATCGGAATGGATCCAGATCGGAATAACTGTCACTTACCTCCTGATCGCAATACCAATCAAACCTAGATCGGAATGTACACAACACCCCAGATCGCAATGATGCTATCGGAATGTGTCCTATCGGAATATCACCAATCGGAATGTGGCTAAGGAAAATTGGGCAGCACTTCGTCTAAGTAAGCCTCAAGAGCCGTCGGAAAGAGCGATCGCAATATGCGATCGCAATCCCCAGATCGGAATGAGGAAAAGATACACCAATCGCAATCCCGGATCGGAAAGCAAAACCCTTAAGCCAATACTGTCACTATCGGAATGAGGAGAAGCAGGTTGTCGCAATGTGGTGTTACTAGCCGTCGCAATCAAAAACCCTTACTTTCCGATGGAACCAACTTCGAAATAAGCACAATTCTAAATAAGCTACTTCTAATAAGCCGTGACCAAAAACTTTAAAAAAAATGAAATTAAAACGAAACAATAAGCTAAAAAGTTAAAATCTTTCAAACTAAAAAAAACGAAAATTAAATGAAATCAAAACTTAAAAGTCAAAACTTTAAAGAAAACTTCCAAAATGCTTAAACAAAATACCAAATAAGCACACAAGGTTGTCAATCTCGCGGCTTATTTCGTATGAGGAATTAAAAAGGACGAGACTTTTGGTTAAATAAGCAAATGGATTAAGCAAAACTTGCTTAATCCGAACTTGTAACCGAATCAAAAAGAAAGAAAAGTAGAATGAGATAGATAAAAAGAACTTGATCAAATGATAAAGAAAGGTAAAGACAAGAATTTAAAGAACACAAATTAAAAACTTACTTGGAATTAAAAGGTAATTAAGGTGCAAAACATGTAATTAAAAGTGCAAGTAATTAAAGGTGCATTAAAAGTAAATGTGGAAGAACTAGTGTCACTCTAGCCAACAACAAGAAATGATTAACAAATCCTAACTATATATAGGGGAGGATTAGGAAGCTTCCTCCCCTTCTTCCTTTTCTCTTAATTGCGTCATTAGGTCCTTAAGCATATAGTCTTCATTAATTGCACCATTAGTCCTTTTTCCTTCTAATCTTCTTTACTTGGACTCTAATGACTTGTGGCTCGGGATTTCTTTTAAACTCGTCTTTAATTTCTTCAATAAATTAGACTCGAGTTCTTCGGCTTTTTGATAAACATCCGTCTTTTGACTTTTTCTTCGATAAATCTTCAGAATTGGTCTTGGACTTCCGTTCTTTTTCCACTTTTGACTTCTCGACTCCGTCTTTCATCTTTTTCTTCAATAAAAGCCGTGAATGCCCGTGAATTCCCGTGTTTTCTCCACTTTTCACCTTTTCGTCCTAAATCACAACAAAAACACAAACCACGCATAATTCCGACATAAAAGACATAAAATACACGTTTTGGTCCGGTTATTACTGTAATTAAGTGGTAGAAAAGATGGGTGTTTTCACACCTATCAAATCCCCTACACTTGACCATTGCAATGTCCTCATGCAATGCATTAGTTACAAAGCACGTTTACACTTTTCATCATAATCAATCCACATTGGCCTTTATTAAAGAGATAGAAAATTATAAAAATGCAAAGCAAAGAAATTAAAAGCATACCTTGGGTTTTGAAAATGTCATGAATAATCATCATTCTCAACTTTTCACTTTCTCCAAACCAAGCTTAAAAACGAGATCATTGTTATTATAAGTTAGTAAACTAACACGAACTCATGTGGGCCAATTATTCACTTAGACTCCCTTATTCCTATGGGTATCTCTTATATTTTATTATTTGTCTTGAATGATCACGAAGATGCATTGTTTGACTTATTTCGATAATTATTTAGTCTGAAAATAAAGTGCACGATTTAATCAATAGTTAGCTAAAGGACCAAATCTTTTAAAACTGCTTCTCGGGATATCAAAAAGTTCATATCTTGGCATAACTTGGTTCGCGATTTGAGACCTTTCTCGGGCCGATATTTGGCAGCGACTTCATACTTCAAATCTTGAGAGACGTTCATGAAATAATGGTCTTCTCTTCATAAATGGAATTTCTTCACTTGGAATTTTTGAGAGATTCTTCATATATGGACCACGACTTCTTCATTTTTCTCCAATCTTTATTTTGGATTTTGATATACAACGATCCGCCTCCTTTATTGACTTGGATCTATTTATCCTCATACCTTGTTAGGGTCTTTTCGGATACACTTCTCCATGACTTTTTGGGAGTTTTTGCTTTTCGTCGTGTGTCTCGATCCTTCATATTGATTTTCGATAAATGATTCTTCACATCACTTTTGGATCTTTAGCAACAAAACATAGCCCTCATGCATTGTTAGGGCCTTTTCGGACTCGCCAATCTTCGCGCCCCGCTTCATAAGTTATGCCTTGGCTATGAACTCTCGTCATTACCGAGCAACTTTTAAACGATCTGGGGCTAGAAGCTAAGTAACTTTTCAAATCGTACAACCTTATTTATTAGCAGATAAATTTATTAGCAAGCGATGGGAGAATAGGCTCATAATTAACTCACATAAATTCACGAAAGAATACCGACTTATAATTGGCTCTATCATCTCTCGTTCTCCACAGTTTAAAATCTCAAGTAATGAGACTCGTGGATACTTAGCCTATTAAATCAAAGTTTTGGGTTTTCGAGTCGCCTATAGGATCTTGCAAATTCTTAGACTCTTTCAAGTTTAGAAGTCGCATCTTAAAGTTCCCTTGATAAACGACTCTCTAGGATCAATTATAGGAACTTGCGAAAAGTTCTTGTTCTTAACCCGTGAGAGTTAAGACTTTCGCGTTTTATAGCTCCCTATATAAAAGCCTAGCAAAACTTGACTTAAACACGTTAAGGATACTAGCTAGAGTAAACTCGGATTGAGTCAAAAGATTCACAACGCTTGAAAATTAAAACCACTTATTAAACATTTATTCTAATAAGGAAAGAAAATAACTATACAAAGGGAAAAACTAATAGGCCAAAATAGATCAAAATTTTTGAAAAATGTCGAAAAATTGATTTTCCGGTTAAAATGAGGACAAATACAAGGAAAAGACCACTTAACTTCGATAGAAGTCCCCCTACACTTGAGATAAACATTGTCCTCAATGTTTAAGCATGTGGGAGTAAACTCCCCTACACTTAGGACATTGTGCACGTTGTTTAAATCTTGCGAAGGAAAAGACAACTAAAGAGATTCCTATTTTAATATTGAGAAAATATAAAATAGTGAATCGAAAAGAGTTTAGGATAGAACCGGGAAGAAGTAGAACACGGAATCACGAGTCGTCAAGAATCATCAAGAGTGGATTATTGAAGCTTGAATCCCTGATTAAGAAGTGAGGAGAGGAAATAGCAATCCAAAGGGTCCCCCCTACACTTATGGTAAAGAAAGCGAAAAGATAGATGCATGGGTTGCCTCCCAAGAAGCGCTTGGTTTTTGTTAACCGAGTCGTGAGCCTGACTCGACCTTGATCATCAACAGAAGTAGCATGAAACAAATCCACCAGGATCAAAGACATAGTTTTCATCCATCACTAAGCAAGAGCTTAAGGCGAACAAGGCAAGCCAAAAGAGAAATGGCAGGGTTCCCTTAAGCAGTGATGGAGCACAGTAGGAGCAAGGATGAAGTGGTGCAAGCATGTCTTCAAGATTTCCAAAGATTTTTCCTTTTATTTCATCAGGTGGATACTGAGGTGGCTTAAAGACTTCAATACCAGGATCGAACACCTTTTCCTTTAAGGGAAAATAACACTCCGGCTCAGCCGAGTGTGAAGAAGATCCGCAAAGAAGCACAACCTCGTCCTCAGAAGTGGGACAAAGAGGTGTTAAATCATAAGTGCAACGGATTTTGGTGTTAACCGGTTTCTTCTCCTTGGACAAAATGCTCTTCAAATCCAAAGTAGGATCAAGACGATAATCTTCAAAGTCCAAAGGAGGTGCATCACTCTCATGAGGGAAGTATGTGTTGAGAAATTCAGAGAAATCTTCCTCGAATGAGTAATCGTCCAAAGTAGGATTGAGTGATGGCGGAGGATCTTCATCATGGGAAGAATCGCTCGAGAGAGTATCAGCCTCCTCAAAATCATCGAATGTGGGCAGCTCGGGATACTCAGAAGTACAATCAAAATCATCCGAGTCTGAGCTAGCATCATCATCATCATAAGCATCGAAGACCGGTGGTGAATCATAAATGGGAGAAGCGTCCAAAGTAGGGAGAGAATCATCCACATCATCTTCAAAAAGTGGATTATCAGTGGAAGACTCGAATAGAGGATTGTCATAGACGGAAAAGTCATCGAGCACACTGATCATATTCACTGATTCTCGGCCTCTAAAGGATTTGCCTGTAAGCTTCCCCATTTTAAAAACTTTAGAATCATCCCGACTCGTAAGATTAACTCACCTTCGGCCACATCTATTAAAGCACGTCTGGTTCTCAAGAATGGCCGACCAAGTATTAAAGGAATACGAGGGTCCATTTCATAATCAACGACAACAAAATCGACCGGGAAAGTAAATGTGCCAACTTTAAGAAACACATCTTTGGCTATACCAACGGGGTAAGCGAGAGTGCGGTTTGCAAGTTCGAGAGTCATCTTTGTTGGAATGAGGTCGGGCAATGATAGTGTTTTCCAAACACTGAGTGGCATCAAATTAATACTAGCCCCGAGATCAGCAAGGGCAGTAAATTCTTCAGTTTTGTTGAACACGCAAGGCAACACAAAACGACCGGGATCTCCAAGCTTTTCTGGAAGTTCTCTAAGAAGGACTGCAGAGCAGTTTTCATTTAAGCGTGTGTTGGCGAGTTCAATAAGCTTCTCCTTCTTGCTAAGCAATTCCTTGAATGCTTTGACAAATTTCGGCATGTGGAAAAGTGCTTCAACAAGGCTAATGTTGATGGTCATTTTAGATAGCATATCCACATATTTCGATACTTGACAATCATTCTTGGTAAGATCGTTGGTCTTGCCTATGCGAGAAGGGTATGGGATGGTGGGTTGATAAGGGTTAGGTGAAGGTGTAGGTGGTGAAGGTTGTGATGTTGAAGAGTCCTTCCGAGATACATCGTCATGACGAGGCGGAGACGGTAATGGTGTACTATCACTAAGTGTAAGAGGAGTAGGGATACATGGTGGTGGAGGAGGTGTAGATGATGGTGGTGAGTCAGGTGGATTGACAATGGTAATTCCACTACGCGTAGTTATAGCACTCACATTAGCTCGCGGATTGGTGACGGTGTTTGAAGGTAGAGAACCCGAAGAAGAAGGTTGAGCTTCAGGCAAGAAACTAGCCAACAGATTCTTCAATTCAGTTGTTTGAGTGATGAAAGAGGATTGAAGATTATCACGAACCTCAGTTTTGATGTCATTACCTTGCTTCAAGATATCTCCTTTCAAATTGATTATTTGGCTCTGTAGATTCTTGATTTGCTCACCTTGAGTTCTCATAATGGTGTCAACATCGGGATTAATGGGTGGGTGTTATTGGGTGGGTGGTTGATAAGGGTTAGAAGCACGAGGTGGGATTTGGTTGCTTCTATTGTAGTTGTTGGCGGGATTTTGGTTTTGAGGAGAAAAACCGGGTGAAAGGTAGTTGTTGGAACGGTAGCTCAGCAGATTTCTATCCCCTTGTTGTCTAGCTTGGTAATTTTCCGGTGAATAATTACCGTAAGCTGCATACACATTTTCCGGATTTCCTTGTGTAGAAGGACAATCGGTGTATGAGTGAGGACCGCCACATGTTTCACAAGGATTAGCAACCGTTTTAACTTGTTGTTGTTGTTGGTTTGAAGCGAGAAGCGTAATACTTTTGCTCATTTCAGCCATCATGCGGGTGAGTTCGGTCATCTCAGGGTTTGCTGAGGTAGAAGAAACATTGACTCTCGTGTTGTTTCTAGAAGAAGCCGAGGAATCCCAGTTCTTATGATGAGTAGTCATGTTTTCAATTAACTCTCTACACTCCTCGGGTCTCCTTTTCATGAATGTGCCATCGGCGGCTGCATTGATCGTATCACGATCTCGAAAAGTCAATCCGTTGTAGAAAGTATCGATCAAGGTGACCGGAAGCATGTTGTGGTTTGGACAACGGTCGATCAAGACATTATATCTCTCCCATGCATCAAAAAGAGATTCATCGGGATCTTGCATGAAACCGCTGATCTGATTACGAAGGCTTGTGACCATGGATGGTGGAAAGTAGCGCGACAAAAAGCGTTGAGTCATGTCATCCCAAGTGTGAATAGAATTCTTCGGGAGACGATCAAACCATTTCTCGGCATGATGTGATAAAGTATGCGGGAAGAGTTGTAGGCGGAGAACATCCATTGTGGCACCAGGCAACTTCATGCTTTGGGTGATTGTAATGAACTTGTCGAGGTGTTTGTTGGCATCATCATCAGGCAATCCTCTAAATGGGTTTGTTTGTACTTGCTGAATCATGTGGTGCTTCAACAAAAACTCAGGAGCGTTGATTTGCATCGGCGCAATCGGTCCTCCTCGTCCAAACATTGTTGGTTGACAAAGTTCCTCCATGGTCCGAAGACCGGGCTGTGGAAGAGCATTGTTGTTGTTATTATTATTATTGAGGTGCGGTGGCATGTTGTTTTTGTTGACACCTGCCATATCTAAATCTTCTTGAGGCTCGGGCTCTTGATAATTAGAAGATCTAGTACGCATACACCTGAAAATGCAAAAGAAAACAAAACCAAACACAAAGACAATATATATACACACGAAAGATAAAATCTTTTTGGATTTTTGAAATTTTTAATTTTTATGGTTTTTTATCAATTTTTAATTTTTATGATTTTTGAATTTTTTATGCAAGAAAAATAACGCTCACAAGTGAACGGATCCCAAAATGCAACGTGTCTCTCACAAAAAACTGTTGATCTTTACGAAAAGAGCCGGCAGCGGCGCCATTTAATAACTGGATTTTACTCAGGTTAAAAAGTTATGTTCGTTGATGTATGTCTAATCGAATTGATCTAGGTTTTCTATGTGACTCAGTTTTATTTTGGTGGAAACAAATATTTTTGGTTGGTTTTTAAATTTAAATGCGCAAAGACTTAAAAGTAAATGTCGTTAAAGTAAAGGGCAAGTATATGAAGTGCGTGAAATTAAATCTAAATCTAATTAAACGAAATGTGCGATATTTAAAAACTTGGAAAAGTAAAATAATTAAATGACTAAAAATAAAAGCGTGACGGAAATTAAATTAGACAAGTATTAAAAACATAAACTAAAAATTAAACAAGACAAAGTATAAAGAGTATACCCACCATCGGAATATATTCCGATCGGTGCTATCGGAATGTACCTACCTTTCAGATCGGAATGGATCCAGATCGGAATAACTGTCACTTACCTCCTGATCGCAATACCAATCAAACCCAGGTCGGAATGTACACAACACCCCAGATCGCAATGATGCTATCGGAATGTGTCCTATCGGAATATCACCAATCGGAATGTGGCTAAGGAAAATTGGGCAGCACTTCGTCTAAGTAAGCCTCAAGAGCCGTCGGAAAGAGCGATCGCAATATGCGATCGCAATCCCCAGATCGGAATGAGGAAAAGATACACCAATCGCAATCCCGGATCGGAAAGCAAAACCCTTAAGCCAATACTGTCACTATCGGAATGAGGAGAAGCAGGCTGTCGCAATGTGGTGTTACTAGCCGTCGCAATCAAAAACCCTTACTTTCCGATGGAACCAACTTCGAAATAAGCACAATTCTAAATAAGCTACTTCTAATAAGCCGTGACCAAAAACTTTAAAAAAAAATGAAATTAAAACGAAACAATAAGCTAAAAAGTTAAAATCTTTCAAACTAAAAAAAACGAAACTTAAATGAAATCAAAACTTAAAAGTCAAAACTTTAAAGAAAACTTCCAAAATGCTTAAACAAAATACCAAATAAGCACACAAGGTTGTCAATCTCGCGGCTTATTTCGTATGAGGAATTAAAAAGGACGAGACTTTTGGTTAAATAAGCAAATGGATTAAGCAAAACTTGCTTAATCCGAACTTGTAACCGAATCAAAAAGAAAGAAAAGTAGAATGAGATAGATAAAAAGAACTTGATCAAATGATAAAGAAAGGTAAAGACAAGAATTTAAAGAACACAAATTAAAAACTTACTTGGAATTAAAAGGTAATTAAGGTGCAAAACATGTAATTAAAAGTGCAAGTAATTAAAGGTGCATTAAAAGTAAATGTGGAAGAACTAGTGTCACTCTAGCCAACAACAAGAAATGATTAACAAATCCTAACTATATATAGGGGAGGATTAGGAAGCTTCCTCCCCTTCTTCCTTTTCTCTTAATTGCGTCATTAGGTCCTTAAGCATATAGTCTTCATTAATTGCACCATTAGTCCTTTTTCCTTCTAATCTTCTTTACTTGGACTCTAATGACTTGTGGCTCGGGATTTCTTTTAAACTCGTCTTTAATTTCTTCAATAAATTAGACTCGAGTTCTTCGGCTTTTTGATAAACATCCGTCTTTTGACTTTTTCTTCGATAAATATTCAGAATTGGTCTTGGACTTCCGTTCTTTTTCCACTTTTGACTTCTCGACTCCGTCTTTCATCTTTTTCTTCAATAAAAGCCGTGAATGCCCGTGAATTCCCGTGTTTTCTCCACTTTTCACCTTTTCGTCCTAAATCACAACAAAAACACAAACCACGCATAATTCCGACATAAAAGACATAAAATACACGTTTTGGTCCGGTTATTACTGTAATTAAGTGGTAGAAAAGATGGGTGTTTTCACACCTATCAATGACAGTATCAAAGATAAACAAGATATGAAGGACAAATTATATGCTACTCTTTTATGATTTGAAAAATGGCAAAAGGCACCTAAGAATCTTTCAAAATTAATTGATAGTAGTATGTCTGGTAGGACTAAAAGAGGGTTAGGATTGATAAATATATTGATTCAGAAGATGTGTTTGATTTATCTTTTTCAAGTGTCTTTGATCCTGACAAGGAGCAAGAGGGAACACCTAGCTACAATAGGTTTAAACCAGCAGCAGAAATGCACGCTGTCCCTCCACCTCTTACAGGAACTTTCATGCCCACTACTAGGCATACTGACTTGGATGGATCACAGATGCATGAGTTCCCAAAAAGTTCTACTAATACTAATGACTTTGTCTCGTGTACTTTCAGTGACAAAGCCAGTGACTCTGCATCATGTGGTTCAAGTGAAGAGTCGAGACCTGTAAGTTCCAAGTCAAATGACCATGCTGCTACTAGTGCTAGGAAGTGTGAAGAGAGAGTTGCTTTTACTTCAACAGTGTCTAGTCATGGTTTATTGAGTCCTAGGAAGAATGTTTCTCCTAGACTTGTGTGTAATAAAGTTAGCAGTATGAAACAGTGTCATTCTAATAAAAGGTCGTTTAAAACATGTTTTGTTTGTGGGAGTGAATTTCATTTGATTAAATATTGTGATTTTTATGACAAACATTCTTCTCTATATCAAGCATTTCCTGCTCCTGGTCCACCGGGAGTTGTTCCATATTCTTATAGAAGACTAAACCCAAGTGCTCAATCTTTTTCTTCTTCTAGAAGGAACTCTCCATTAGCTTCTGATCATTGGAGAAACACTGGATTAATATCAAATAGACCAACTAGTAACTATTTTCATAATTTTAATCCAAATTATGCATTTAATTTTGACCACATGTACTTTGGGTTGGGAAATCTGGGTAGTGCTGTTAAGCCCTCAGCAGGTTGTTCTTGGTCAAACAATAACACCCATATGATGAATAGGCAACCTAATAAAAACGGTGGATCTCATCAATCTTCTTGGCTTTCCTCTAAAGATCCACAAGGCAGGCTCAAACCTGAAAAGGTTTGGGTCCCCTTAAGACACTATCTTTTGCATCTCTCTTATCTTGTTGTTGTAGGATACTCCATACCAAGATCCTACTCTAGGAATTGTTGATAGTGGATGCTCTAGGAGCATGACAGGAAATAAAAGTCTTTTATCTAATTTTGTACCATTTCAAGGCGGAAAGGTCTATTTTGGAGGAGGTGAAGGCAGGATCACTGGCAAAGGAACGATTCAGACGCCTAATCTTAATTTTGAGCAGGTCTATTATGTGGAAGCACTTCAACACTTCAACTTGATATCTGTCTCTCAGATTTGGGAAAAGAAGCAGTTTGTCCTCTTTACGGATACTGATGCACTAGTGTTATCCAAAGACTTTAAACTCCCGGATGACTCACAAGTTCTGCTCAGAATCCCTAGAAGACACAACCTCTATAGTATCAAGCTGAATGAAGTCAATCCTACTGGTCAACTAGCATGCTTGGTTGCTAAAGCCTCAGAAGATGAAGCCACTAAATGGCACCACAGGATGGGACATGTGAACTTCAAGACCATTCACAAACTAGAAAATCTGAATTTAGTCTCTGGTTTACCTCCCAAGTCATTCAGAAATGATATCAATTGCCTTGCTTGCAGCAAAGGCAAACAACATAAAGCATCCTTCAAAACCATTACTGCTCTCAGCCTTATAACTGAACCATTGCAGCTGCTACACATGGATTTATTTGGTCCTACCTCTATTAGGAGTATTGACCATAAACAATTCTGCCTTGTGGTAACTGATGGGTATAGCAGGTTTACGTGGGTTTTCTTCATGTCTGCCAAGAGTGAGACCTACTCAATTCTCAAGGAATTTATTACACTTATAGAGAATCAGTTGTCCAAGAAGGTTAAAGGTATTCGATGTGATAATGGAACGGAATTCAAAAATTCAGACCTCATAGCACTTTGTAAGGCATCAAAAGAGATTATAGTGCAGCAAGAACTCCTCAACAGAATGGTGTGGCAGAAAGAAAGAACAGGACTCTAATAGAAGCTACGAGAACAATGCTTGCCGATTCCAAGCTTACAACCATGTTCTGGACAGAAGCTGTCAATACTGCAAGTTATGTTTTGAATAGAGTTTCTATTACAAATCCTCGCAAGAAGACTCCCTATGAGCTACTAACAGCCAAAGTACCAAACATTGCTCATTTGAAGCCATTTGGGTGTCTTGTCACCATTCTGAATACTAGTGACTATTTGGGGAAATTTGATGGCAAGGCAGATGAAGGATACATTGTGGGATATTCAGCTCACTCTTGGGCTTATCGTGTCTACAATCTCCAAGCCAAGCGATTAATTGAAACTATAAATCTCAGGTATTTTGAGGAGAAGTCAAACATCCAAGGCAAGGGTCCTGAATGGTATTTTGATCTTGATTATCTTAGTGATTCATTAGGATATTTTCGTTTCAAAACTAACCATGATGCAGGTCCACAAGTGTTTGCTACTTCTAGTGCAGGTGCTCATTCTAGTCTTTCAGACTCAGATGACGAGGATGATATTTTTGTTGTTCCATCCTATTCCACCACAGTCTCTCCTACTACTCCTAGTGATGCAACTCCATCAGATATATTGGACTCACAAGGAGCTCTTGACACATTACTCAAGCAACAACTAGAAGCTACTACAGCAGCTGCTCAAGGTGGCTTTGAGTTTCCGTTTAATACGTCTGCTGACAAAGCTACTCCTAGTACTCCAATTGTTACTCCTAGTGCTAGTTTAACACCTATTGGTAGTCCGGCTAGTGATTCCACTTCTTCTACTAGATTATCAAGTCCTTTTGACCTGGGAAACTATCAAAAGAAGTCTTCTAACAAGCTGGATGATATTCATAAGCAAACAATAGATGCCATTTTTTACTCTGCTTCATATGATGATGACTTTGTTGGGGATCTTAATAACTTGGCACCAGAAGTGGAAGTAGCTTCCAATCCAGTGTTGCAGTCACACAAAGACCATCCTACTACTCAAATCATTGTAGATCCTGGTTCTACTGTCAAGACTCGCAGAATGCATAAGAAAGCAACGTCTGATCATCATGCTCTTGTGAGCTATATTGAGGACCAGAAGCGTAATAATCATACAGACTTTCAACATTGTTTGTTTGCTTGTTTTCTGTAACACCCCATTTTGGAAATGGAATATTACGCATAATCATGGCGTGTCATCAAAGCATACAAGGATAAATGTCTAAGCATTATTCGACCATAAAAGGGAAATACCGGAATCAAACATCGGTAACCCCAAAGTAAAGCTCATCACACACAAACATAAATACTGTAAAAGGAAAGGACGAAACAATGTCCATAGCAACTGTATCAAAGTAAAGGAAATGCATAAAGTAAAGAAAGACAGTAAAGCTTCCAATCCATATGCACGTACGTTTGAGATCTACGAGCGTCCCTGAGTACCTGCCGTTTTGGGAACATGAAAAGGAAAACGGCTGAGCAAGACGCTCAGTGCACGGATGTACAATATAGCATGAAATAGGATAAACATGTAACATATAACAGCGGAAGACTAAGTTCTGAGTATACTGGTTAAGTATTAAGAAAACTGGTTTTATAGTTTGAAAAGCCTTATGTTTATCTTATGAAAACTGTTTTAACATAAATATACCATAGCCCATATAGGTCATGAAAAGGTCACGTGCATGAATACTTGGAGGGGTGACCTCATCATGCTGATTAGAGGGGATGCCTCTAATCAATATACTGGTTTGGGTAGGAGGGATCAACTCCTTGTGAAGGATGCAAGGCACACACCACATTCACCATGATAAACTGAATAAAACATGTAACTAGGATGCACCCATACGCCCCACCTGATATAATAATATGGCCAAAACTGAAAAGGGACGCCACGAGCAATCACTCCGCCGTGGGGAAGTCATAACATTGGTGCCTCCAATGTTATGGTTATGGTACCTCCATAACTATGTGAAACTGGTCATGCTTGTATATGGCTATAGATTATGCTAATTAAACATAAGCAGTTCAAAACAATAAAACAAATGCTGGGGAAAACAGTTGGCTGCATACGGGGAAATCCTAATAAGGAAAGAATGTCCATACTGAAAGGATGGGAATCCGTACCTCAAGTCCAGTGAATGAACGGAAGAAAGACTCCTACTTCTGGATCACTAACGCTACATGAATACACACGTGTATAAGTATCGATTCACTGATTACGTACTGGGTTTTATGTCTCATTTTAGCTGACTTGGTATGTTTTAGGTCTTGGTTCACTGTTTAAAGTCTTAAACTGTGTTTATCTTGTATTTTGATTACTCTATTTAAGTATTACTGGTATTTCATGTATTATTATACTTACTGTGTAATAATAAGTAACTTTCCAAAAATAGCAGGTTTCCAAAAATAGAAAGTTTCCAAAAATAGAAAGTTTCCAAAAATAGAAAGTTTCCAAAAATAGAAAGTTTCCAAAAATAGAAAGTTACCAAAAATAGAAAGTTTCCAAAAATAGAAAGTTTCCAAAAATAGAAAGTTTCCAAAAATAGATCAGCTGCCTTAATTAAATAAGTTTCCATATATAGAAGGTTTCCATGATTAGATTAGCTGCCTGAATTAGATAGATTTCCATATATAGAAGGTTTCCATTAATAGATTAGTTGCCTTATTTAATTAAGTTTCTATAAATAGAAGTTTCCATATTTAGAATTAAGCTGGTTACATAAGCTAACATATAAGTCTACGTGTTTATAAGCTGATTTCTTAAGTCATATGATATAGTATATAGTTTAATTATTATTTCATGTATTTTAATTAAACTATAGGTTAAGCATTTTAATTAAAGTATAACATGTTTTAATTAAAATGAAATGAAAATACTTAGGTTAAAATGTGTATTATTATTATTAATAATATAACCTAAGTCATGTCTAAATTAATTAATTATAGGCATGTTTTAAATAATTAATTAATTATAACTTATAACATAAAATACTTAGGTTAAATTAATATCATGCTAAATTAATAATTAGAATGACCTAAGTCATGATTTAATTAATATCTCATGTTATTAATTAATTTATATCCTAAGTTCATGATTCATAAAAATTAACATGTAACATAGATCATGATTTAACCAACGAACCATGAATCGGGCATGAATTCGACACCGTACCCCGAGCCAAACTCGGGGCACGTGTGCCTCCTTGCTTCCGTGGGTCCCACAAGCACCAACCAAGACCAAAAATGGTCTTGGTGGTGGCGGCAATAAGCAAACCAAACCCCCCTCGGGTTTGTTTGCTAGGCGGCTAAAACAAACACCCTTTTTATAACGTTCTTTGATTTTAATTTACCCCAAAACATGTTAGATCAATATTTAATTATCATGTTTTAATAAGAAAATAATAACATGTTCATGAAAATAATCAAAGATCAAAAAGAATTAAAAAGAAGGGTTTAGAATGATATACCAACACGTAGCTTGAAAGGGGATGAACAAACACGGTTTCTAGCACTTGTATTTAATGTCAAAAATCAACAACACCCTCCTATGGTGGTGATGTAGGTGGCGGCACAAAAGGAACCAAGGAGGAGGAGGAGAAAACTTTTTAGGTTAAAATGTTATTTTGCTTGAAAGTGAAAAATGAAAAACATATTTACCATAACCCCCCTTTACTTGTAAAAGTCCATGGGCTTAGCCCATTTCTTGTTGTTGTGCCGTGGGTATGGGGGCCCCACATGGGGTACCCGTACCTTTCTCGTGTCCCGATGTTTCGTGTTCGTTCGTGGTTAACGTGTTCGTGTTTAAAGTGTTTCTGTTTATTTTATCATGTCGTTTATCGTAATTTTAACGGTCGTAATTATATTATATGTATATACGTAATTATTCTAGTTCGTATTTTAAATGGTGATCATGATTTAATTATGTTCACGTGACATATATATTAACTGTTTATCATGAGTTCGTACGTAATCGATACTTATCATGTCATACACGTATGCACTTGCTTGATTACTAGCACATGAATGTGATCAATACTAAATAAGGTAAGTTTTAATCTAGGACGTACGATCTTAAGGGCACTATTCATGGTAAAAGCATGCGGGTTTTACAATTCTTCCCCCCTAAAAAGAATAATTCGTCCCCGAATTATAGATAAAGTAAGCTGAAAAGAAGTAACATACCCGAACTCAAAATATGAAGTGAGGGTAAGAAGCCCGGATAGACTCCTCCGTTTCCCAAGTGGCTTCCCGCTCGGTATGGTCCCTCCAAAGAATTTTGACGAATGGAATCGTCTTCCTTCTCATGACTCGTTCTTGCCTGTCGAGTACGCGTTCGGGTTCTTCTATAAAAGTGAGATCTTCACGTATCTGTTCCAGTGGATACTGAACCATGTGAAGGGGATGATAATTGTACCCTCTGAGTAAGGACACATGGAACACGTTATGTACGTGCGAAAGCTGAGGAGGTAACGTCAATCGGTAAGATACTTCACCGATTCGTTCAATGATATCAAAAGGTCCGATGAAACGAGGACTGCATTTTCCTTTGATCCCGAAGCGTTTAACACCACGTGCCGGCGAAACCTTGAGGAAGACGTGATCTCCCACATTAAAATGTATGTCCCTATGATGCTTATCGGCGTAACTCTTCTGACGTGACCGTGCTTCCTGCAGCTTCTGCTTAGCTACTTCGATCTTCTCATTGGTCATTTCTATAATCTCTGGTCCTTCGAGTGTTCGCTCTCCCACTTGATCCCAGCAAGTTGGAGCGCGACACTTTCTGCCATACAACATTTCGAAAGGAGCACATTTGATACTTGCGTGCCAGCTGTTGTTCTATGCAAACTCGACTAAACAGATGTAATCGTCCCAATCACCTGTCCATTCCAACGCACACGACCTTAACATATCTTCCAATGTCTGAATTGTTCGCTCCGATTGTCCGTCCGTTTGAGGATGGAAGGCCGTACTCAGCTTAAGTTGTGTACCCCAAGCTTTTTGCAGACCTTTCCAGAATCGCGACGTAAAACGAGGATCTCTGTCTGAGACGATGCTGGAGGGAGTGCCGTGGAGTCTCATGATCTCCCTTCTGTAAGTATCTGCGAGTTTACTTAACGGATCTTCCTTGCGTATCGGTAAGAAATGAGCTGATTTGGTGAGTCGATCAACAATGACCCAAATAGCATCGTGCTTCTTCTTGGCAGGCGGAAGACCGGTAACAAAATCCATGGTGATTTTTTCCCACTTCCACTCTGGAATATCCAACGGTTGAAGGAGACCGCCCGATCGCTGATGTTCAATCTTAACCTGCTGGCAGGTAAGACATTTGGAGACATACGTGGCTACATCCTGTTTCATACCACTCCACCAAAAGTGCTGTCTGATGTCATGGTACATTTTTGTCGACCCAGGATGTATAGAAAATGGGGAGCTGTGAGCTTCAGCTAACAATGCTTCCCGGAGTTCTTGGTTGTCAGGAACACAAAGTCTCGTGCCCTGCCAAACGATACCGTCTGCGTCCATTCTGAATTCTGTCTGCTTCTCCAAATTCTGAATTATCGCCCAAATCTCTCCATCATCCTTCTGCGCTTCCTTGATCCTAGTCAGTAACTCAGGTTCTACTCTAAGATTCGCCCAGTATCCGTGCTGCCCACGTACCATGATTTCGATGTCTAGCCGCTCCAAGTCTCTTATGTTTTGTTCCTTGATCTCAATGTCGTTGATCATTCCGGACTTTCTTCTGAGTCCATCTGCTACTACATTAGCTTTCTCGGGATGATACTGTAGGTTAATATCATAATCCTTCAACAGTTCCAACCATCTCCTTTGTCTCATGTTCAATTCTCGCTGTGTGAAGATATACTTCAAGCTCTTGTGATCCATGAAAATGTCGCATGATTCTCCGTATAAGTAATGTCTCCATATTTTCAATGCGAACACCACTGCAGCAAGTTCCAGGTCATGCGTAGGGTAGTTTTCTTCAGAGGGCTTAAGCTGCCGTGAAGCATACGCGATCACTTTCCCATGTTGCATGAGAACACAGCCCAGTCCCTTCCCCGATGCATCGCTATAGATCTAAAATCCACCTGTACCAGATGGGAGAGTAAGAATAGGTGCAGATACTAACTTCTGCTTTAGGTCTTCGAAGCTCTTCTCTCGATCTTCCGTCCAGACGAATTTCTCTCCTTTTCGCATCAGTTTGGTGAGAGGTAGTGCCAAGCGGGAAAAGTTCTCCACGAATCTGCGATAATATCCAGCTAAGCCTAAGAAACTGCGGACTTCTGTCGCCGACGTTGGTCTTGGCCATTTAGTGATAGCCTCAACCTTCGCTGGGTCCATAGTGATCCCTTCTGTTGATACAATGTGACCTAAGAATTCCACCTTGTTTAACCAGAACTCACACTTGGATAATTTCGCATACAGCTGCTTCTGACGAAGAATCTGTAGTACCGTACGGAGATGGTCTTCGTGTTCCTCCGTGGACTTTGAGAAAATCAGGATGTCATCGATGAATACAATGACAAACTTATCAAGGAATTCATGGAAGATTCTGTTCATCAGATCCATGAATACTGCTGGAGCATTAGTCAGGCCGAATGGCATGACTACAAACTCATATTGTCCATAGCGGGTACGAAAAGCAGTCTTGGCAATATCCTGCTCTTTAACCCTTAGCTGATGGTAGCCTGACCTTAGATCGATCTTTGAGAAGTGTTTGGCTTCTTGAAGTTGGTCAAACAGATCATCTATACGCGGCAGTGGATATCTATTGCGGATGGTAATCTTATTAAGTTCACGGTAGTCAATGCAAAGTCGCATGTTGCCGTCCTTCTTCTTAACGAACAAGACCGGTGCGCCCCATGGAGATGCGCTTGGTCTAATGAACCCTCGTTCAAGAAGTTCCTGCAGTTGGTCCTTCAGTTCTTTTAGCTCTATGGGAGCCATACGATACGGATCCTTAGAGATTGGCTCAGCTCCTGGAACAAGGTCGATGTTGAACTCCACTTCTCGTGCAGGTGGTATGCCTGGAAGTTCAGCTGGGAAAACGTCTTGAAATTCCGAAACTACTGGTTGATCCTGAATCGATGGGGATTCAGCATCCATGTCATGAACCGTAGCTAGATAACCTTCACAGCCATGTGATAGTAATGCACGTGCTTGCAAGGTAGATATCACTTGTACAGACCGTCCGGGTATGAACCCGTTATGAATGTACTCTGGTGCGTTAATGTCGCCGAAGATCACCCGATATGAGTGGCAGTCTATGGTAGCATGGTGCTTGGATAGCCAGTCCATGCCGAGGATCATATCGAATTCAATCATGTCTAGGGGAAGTGCATCTACTGCACGAACTTTATCGTCAAACTCTAGGGGAAGACTCTTGTATACATGAGTTATTAATACAGAGTCCCTCAAAGGCGTGGAAATGGTAAGCCTATTTTCTAATGGCAAGGGAAGTGTCCTGATGTTCTTAGCATAGGAAGTGGAAATAACTGAATGAGTGGCACCCGTGTCGAAAAGAACACATGCAGCATGGCCGTACATATACAAAATTCCAGTAATGGTACCTGTAGATTTGTTTGCCTGATCGCGCGATGTCGTATAGACACGCCCAGTGGTAGGAGGCGGTTTAGTATCAGCATGACCCGAAGTACCCTCCATTTCACCCTTACGGCAATCTCTCATACGATGGCCAGGGAGGCCGCACTTGTAGCACGCGTCGGAATCACGACGACATGGGCCAGGGTGTCTGCGATGGCAAGTACTGCAAAGAGGATGAGTGAATCCTCCAGCAGGAGTCCTTGCTTGCTGAGGGCCTGCTGATGACAAAATGTGTTAAAATAAAGTATATGCACGAGTATAGGACATATGCGTCATAAGATATTCACCAGTGTTAGTTGAACGGTTAGGCTGAGAACCCCTGTGGTTCTGGTCCTTCCCGTTACCGTGGTTCCTGGTAGAGATTAATATAGTGTCAGCATGAGAGTTATAACATGAAATCATGAGAAGATGCGTAAATAGTAGGACCTGCTATTGTTGGAGTGTCCCGCATTGTTACGGTAATTATCATTACCGCTGCGCCTTTCCACAACAGAACGGTCGTTAGTGTGACCGTTTCCTTTGGGCTGATTAGGCTGCTGCTGAGTAGCCGGCTGAGACCGGTCCCCAGTTTTCTGCCTGGAAGATACAGTTTAAGAGATGATTATAGAACATATAATGATAGGATGGGGTCTGGTTATCGATAGAACACGAAATGTTTACCTCTTGTCGGGTCTTTCAGCTTCCCCGAACTCATCGCGTTCCTGCAACATCTCAAGCTTCCTTGCTGCGTCGGCCACTTGTGCTACTGTATTGAACGTAGAACATACCAGATTGTTCGCGACCGAGGTGCGAAGTGCCCACCTAAAGTGGTGTGCCTGCTCCTCAGGAGTACCAGCTGCTGCTCCCAGAAAACCAGCTAAGCGAAGAAAGCGCTGCATGAATTCGTTGCTATTCTCGCCCGCTCTCTGACGTATCCCATGGTATTCTCGCTTGAGTTTGTCCTGCTCTGCCTTAGGAAAGAACTGCTCCATCACTCTCTCCTTGAATTGGGCCCATGTCAAACCAGCGACCCATTCATCACCTCCTTCTGACTGCGTCAAGGCTAGCCACCAGTTGAGTACATCGCCTTCAAACCGGTAGCATGCCAATCTCGCCTTGAATGCGGGGTCACATCCCATAGCATTGAAGATTTTCTCAATGTGAGTCAACCAGCTTTCAGCATCGCTGGGGCTATCAGTCTTTTCGAAAGCTCTAGGACGGAGCTTATTGAATCTTTCCAACCACACTGCTAGTGTCACTGGGGGAGGAGGAGGAGGTGGCTGATTGTGCTGCTGATTGTTGGCAGCCTGGACTTCAGCACGAATGTCATTCCTCAGTTGAGGAAGTAAGGCTTGCATGGCAGCCTGAATTGCAGCATTGAGCTGCTCTTGCTCGCGTGTGAGAACCATCTGACAGTATACCATAAACATATGATTAACAGTTCAAACATAAAATATAACTTATATATATACATGAAAAAAAAATTTATGCTAAAAATTTCACGAGAAAAATTTTATGCAAGAAAATCTTTGTATGAATGCATGATGCAGTTTTATGAAAACTTTTGATGCTCGAGAGTGAACGCCTCTGGTCGGTTCACTCAAAACAAAAGACATATCGAGGGGGACGCCTATGGGTCGGTCCCAAATTTAAAAGTTTCGATAAAACACATGCGACTAAATAGGGCCAGTCCTGTACCAACCATTACTTAGTCAAAAACCCTGTAACAATGACATGTATATGTATGCTTAAAAATGACGAATGCATGAAAACAACTGTCAGTTCTAGGAAGACCGTAGTGACTACCCACTAATCACAGGTCATATTTGAGAGCCTACAGGTCGAAACCTTGGGCTCTGATACCATAATTGTAACACCCCATTTTGGAAATGGAATATTACGCATAATCATGGCGTGTCATCAAAGCATACAAGGATAAATGTCTAAGCATTATTCGACCATAAAAGGGAAATACCGGAATCAAACATCGGTAACCCCAAAGTAAAGCTCATCACACACAAACATAAATACTGTAAAAGGAAAGGACAAAACAATGTCCATAGCAACTGTATCAAAGTAAAGGAAATGCATAAAGTAAAGAAAGACAGTAAAGCTTCCAATCCATATGCACGTACGTTTGAGATCTACGAGCGTCCCTGAGTACCTGCCGTTTTGGGAACATGAAAAGGAAAACGGCTGAGCAAGACGCTCAGTGCACGGATGTACAATATAGCATGAAATAGGATAAACATGTAACATATAACAGCGGAAGACTAAGTTCTGAGTATACTGGTTAAGTATTAAGAAAACTAGTTTTATAGTTTGAAAAGCCTTATGTTTATCTTATGAAAACTGTTTTAACATAAATATACCATAGCCCATATAGGTCATGAAAAGGTCACGTGCATGAATACTTGGAGGGGTGACCTCATCATGCTGATTAGAGTGGATGCCTTTAATCAATATACTGGTTTGGGTAGGAGGGATCAACTCCTTGTGAAGGATGCAAGGCACACACCACATTCACCATGATAAACTGAATAAAACATGTAACTAGGATGCACCCATACGCCCCACCTGATATAATAATATGGCCAAAACTGAAAAGGGACGCCACGAGCAATCACTCTGCCGTGGGGAAGTCATAACATTGGTGCCTCCAATGTTATGGTTATGGTACCTCCATAACTAGGTGAAACTGGTCATGCTTGTATATGGCTATAGATTAT
The DNA here is from genome assembly GCA_025667525.1 of Glebionis coronaria. Lineage (NCBI taxonomy): Eukaryota > Viridiplantae > Streptophyta > Magnoliopsida > Asterales > Asteraceae > Glebionis > Glebionis coronaria. The sequence continues at coordinate 71,965,290 of CM046874.1, forward strand.
GCTAATTAAACATAAGCAGTTCAAAACAATAAAACAAATGCTGGGGAAAACAGTTGGCTGCATACGGGGAAATCCTAATAAGGAAAGAATGTCCATACTGAAAGGACGGGAATCCGTACCTCAAGTCCAGTGAATGAACGGAAGAAAGACTCCTACTTCTGGATCACTAACGCTACATGAATACACACGTGTATAAGTATCGATTCACTGATTACGTACTGGGTTTTATGTCTCATTTTAGCTGACTTGGTATGTTTTAGGTCTTGGTTCACTGTTTAAAGTCTTAAACCGTGTTTATCTTGTATTTTGATTACTCTGTTTAAGTATTACTGGTATTTCATGTATTATTATACTTACTGTGTAAAAAATAAGTAACTTTCCAAAAATAGCAGGTTTCCAAAAATAGAAAGTTTCCAAAAATAGAAAGTTTCCAAAAATAGAAAGTTTCCAAAAATAGGAAGTTTCCAAAAATAGAAAGTTACCAAAAATAGAAAGTTTCCAAAAATAGAAAGTTTCCAAAAATAGAAAGTTTCCAAAAATAGATCAGCTGCCTTAATTAAATAAGTTTCCATATATAGAAGGTTTCCATGATTAGATTAGGTGCCTGAATTAGATAGATTTCCATATATAGAAGGTTTCCATTAATAGATTAGTTGCCTTATTTAATTAAGTTTCTATAAATAGAAGTTTCCATATTTAGAATTAAGCTGGTTACATAAGCTAACATATAAGTCTACGTGTTTATAAGTTGATTTCTTAAGTCATATGATATAGTATATAGTTTAATTATTATTTCATGTATTTTAATTAAACTATAGGTTAAGCATTTTAATTAAAGTATAACATGTTTTAATTAAAATGAAATGAAAATACTTAGGTTAAAATGTGTATTATTATTATTAATAATATAACCTAAGTCATGTCTAAATTAATTAATTATAGGCATGTTTTAAATAATTAATTAATTATAACTTATAACAGAAAATACTTAGGTTAAATTAATATCATGCTAAATTAATAATTAGAATAACCTAAGTCATGATTTAATTAATATCTCATGTTATTAATTAATTTATATCCTAAGTTCATGATTCATAAAAATTAACATGTAACATAGATCATGATTTAACCAACGAACCATGAATCGGGCATGAATTCGACACCGTACCCCGAGCCAAACTCGGGGCACGTGTGCCTCCTTGCTGCCGTGGGTCCCACAAGCACCAACCAAGACCAAAAATGGTCTTGGTGGTGGCGGAAATAAGCAAACCAAACCCCCCTCGGGTTTGTTTGCTAGGCGGCTAAAACAAACACCCTTTTTATAACGTTCTTTGATTTTAGTTTACCCCAAAACATGTTAGATTAATGTTTAATTATCATGTTTTAATAAGAAAAATAATAACATGTTCATGAAAATAATCAAAGATCAAAAGAATTAAAAAGAAGGGTTTAGAATGATATACCAACACGTAGCTTGAAAGGGGATGAACAAACACGGTTTCTAGCACTTGTATTTAATGTCAAAAATAAACAACACCCTCCTATGGTGGTGATGTAGGTGGCGGCACAAAAGGAACCAAGGAGGAGGAGGAGAAAACTTTTTAGGTTAAAATGTTATTTTGCTTGAAAGAGAAAAATGAAAAACATATTTACCATAACCCCCCTTTACTTGTAAAAGTCCATGGGCTTAGCCCATTTCTTGTTGTTGTGCATGGGTATGGGGGCCCCACATGGGGTACCCGTACCTTTCTCGTGTCCCGATGTTTCGTGTTCGTTCGTGGTTAACGTGTTCGTGTTTAAAGTGTTTCTGTCTATTTTATCATGTCGTTTATCGTAATTTTAACGGTCGTAATTATATTATATGTATATACGTAATTATTCTACTTCGTATTTTAAATGGTGATCATGATTTAATTATGTTCACGTGACATATATATTAACTGTTTATCATGAGTTCGTACGTAATCGATACTTATCATGTCATACACGTATGCACTTGCTTGATTACTAGCACATGAATGTGATCAATACTAAATAAGGTAAGTTTTAATCTAGGACGTACGATCTTAAGGGCACTATTCATGGTAAAAGCATGCGGGTTTTACATTTTCTTTCACAGGTGGAACCTAGATCAGTCTCTCATGCTCTTGAGGATCAAAGTTGGGTGGAGGCTATGTAGGAGGAGATGCAGTAGTTCTTGTTTCAGAATGTTTGGATTCTAGTTGATCTGCCGGATGGAAAGACAGCAATTGGTACCAAATGGATTCTCAAAAACAATAAAGATGCAAGGGGTATTGTGGTGAGAAATAAGGCGAGGTTGGTTGCACAGGGTCATACACAACTTGAAGTCATTGACTACACTGAAGTTTTTGCTCCTGTTGCTAGGATTGAGGCCATTCGTCTGTTTTTGGCTTTTGCTTCTTATGTGGGTTTTACAGTTTTTCAGATGGATGTTTAGAGTGCATTTCTCTATGGGAAGATTGATGAGGAAGTTTATGTCACTCAACCTAAGGGCTTTGTAGATCCACTTCATCCCAAGAAAGTTTACAAGGTGGTCAAAGCTCTCTATGGCCTTCATCAGGCTCCTAGAGCTTGGTATGAGCGTCTTTCAACCTTCTTATTGAAACATGGCTATAGAAGAGGCACAATTGACAAAACACTATTTCTTAAGAGGAATACCAAGGACATTATCCTTGTTCAGGTTTATGTGGACGATATTATCTTTGGTTCTACTAAAAAGGAATGGTGTGATGCGTTTGAACAACTAGTGAAGGGAGAATTTTAGATGAGTGCTATGGGAGACCTTACATTTTTCCTTGGTCTTCAAGTCAAGCAACAGTCGGATGGAATCTTCATAAGTCAAGATAAGTATGTTCATGAGATCCTTCAGAAGTTTGATATCGATCCTCTTAGACCAGCAGTGACACCTTATGAAGTAGCTAAAGTCAGACTCAAGAATGAGCCAGATCCTCCAGTAAATGTTCAAATGTACAGGTCCATGATTGGCTCACTCATGTATTTGACTGCATCACGTCCAGATATTATGTTTGCAGTAAGTGCTTGTTCTAGACATCAGGTGGCTCCAACGGTTTCTAACTTGAATGTCGTCAAGAAGATTTTCAAGTACATCAAGGCTCAACCCAAGCTAGGCTTATGGTATCCTAGAGAATCACCTTTTGTTCTTGAAGCATATAGTGATAGTGACTATGCAGGTGCTAATAATGACAGAAAATCTAATACTGGTGGTTGTCAGTTTTTGGGTTGAAGACTTATCTCATGGCAATGCAAGAAACAGACGATAGTAGCTACTTCTTCAACAGAAGCTGAATATGTAGCTGCTGCTAGTTGTTGTGGACAAGTTTTGTGGATACAAAATCAGATGCTTAAATATGGGTTCAACTTTATGAACACCAAAATCTTCATTGACAACCAAAGCACTATCTGCATTGTGAAGAATCCTGTTTTTCATCAACGTACAAAACATATTGAAATTCGGCACCACTTTATCCGGGATGCCAATGAGAAGAAGTTGATACAGGTTCTTAAGGTTCATACGGATGATAATGTTGCTGATCTGTTGACTAAAGCCTTTGATGGTCCTCGGTTCAACCACTTGGTGGTTCACATTGGAATGGTCAATCCTTGAGACCTAGGATTGAGGGGAGGCTAAGCTAAAGGGGAGGCTTAGTGTACATATTTACTTTCACAGATTAACATATTGGTAGTTTTTAACAATAGATTGTATGGGATTTTGCGGTGTGTGCTACTTATAGTGGATGATTTTGCTCACTTCTGGTGGTAGTCTTCAGCTTCTAGTGGATAACAATCCTTCCTTATCAGTAATGGGTGGCTTCTAGTCTTGGTTTGGGTCACTGTTCACTTTGTTGACTTCTGTTGACCACATTGTGCTTCTAGTGTTGACCATTATGCGTTTTAACTTTTAGTCAACGCAAGCTAATTCTGGTATATATCATATTATTTAACTTTGGTAAACTTGGATTTGAAAATAATGTTATAAGGGGCAAGTGGTTACTTTGCATTAACTGCCTAATTTGAAAGGGCAACCCACATTATTAGGGGTCAATGAACAGTTACAAGACCATTATTTATGGTCAATTACCCTCCGTGACTCATTCAACACAATCATAACACACACACACACACGCTCCTACTCTCTCAATCTTTAATCAATCACCTTCCATCACTTCCAATCAACATCAATGGCTGCTTTGGTCTACCAACCCGCTCACAATAAGGTAGCGTATCTGGGAGATGGTCCTAAACGTGACAAATTCACAGACATCCTAGAGTTTATTGAGGCTTCTAACCTCATGTATGCTTTTACTGTTTTCCCAATTGTTTATGATAGTGTGATTCGCCAGTTTTGGGATACTGATGAACTTGTGGTTGTTTTGGGACGCCCACTTGAACTCCATGCTACCATTGATGGACGTCCTTATGTGGTTACTGAAGCTTCTATTAGGAGTTCCCTTCATCTTCAAGATGAAGGTGGTGTTGTTTCCATCCCCAATGCTGAGGTTTTGGAGGGGATGGCTGCTATTGGTTATAACCATGGGGGGAAGTTTAACTTCCAAAAGAATAGGTTTTCCCCCCAGTGGAAGCTTCTAGTGCACTTTTTGATTCACTGCTTAAGCCCCAAGTCTGGGAGTTGGGATGCCTTTCCCATTCCTTTGGCTACTGGTTTGATCTGCATAGCATAGGGTAGGGTGTTTAATTTTTCTCGCTATTTGTTTGATGGGATGGTTAGCAATTTGACTAGTACTGGATCTAGGAATAAATTTCTAATGTATCCTAGGTTTTTGCAGCAGATACTTGTGTGTTTACCTCGTGATAGGGAGGAGTATGAGACCCTCAATCTTACTGCTAAAGTTTACTACAATATGGCTCTTGGGTTTAAAGGGGATTGGAGGCCCCTTACTGATATAATGCTGGGCCTTGCCCAAGGTCCTCCTGATGTTGTTCCTCTGGCTGCCGAAGCCGAGGAGGAACTTCCATTAGGAGATGATCCTATGGAGGAGGAGCATCCTGCTGGTGGTGCACCTAATGTGGTGGTGGAAGAGCCAGTTGAGGAAGTGGTGGTTGAAATGCCATCCACTTCCAAGGCTGCCCCCTCTTCTATGCCACATTCGTCTCCATTTGTGGATACTCCCCCTCCTAGTCCAGCCCCTCACTCTACTAATAAGCCCTCTGGTTCTCGTTCTCATGATGATGACCCCTTTATTGCTTCTGGTTCCAATGAAGCCTTCCCAGATCCAAGTCCTCTTGGTGGGAAAGTGTAGGAGCCTGCTACACTGACTTCTTTACTTGATCTCATGCACAGGTATCATGAAAGGATTCTTTCTTTGGAGATTTGAATCAACATCGTAAGCTTACCAGGGAATTTGTTCTTCCAATGGCTGACCGGATTAAAGCTTTGGAAACACAGCAGAGGAGGAGGAAGAAGCATGTTGTTCAGTCTGATTCTGATGAAGATGTTGAGGATCTTGTGGAGGATGGCTTGAATTTGCTGGCGAAGGCTGCATTTGCTGATAAGCCATATGTTGATTTGCCTATTCCTCCTACTTCATCAAGCATCCCTCCTACTGCTTCTACCCCTAGAACAAAGGAAGATATTGCTGGTACTACTGCTGGTCCAACTGTTGGACCGTCTCATGATCCTAAGGGGAAAGCCCCTATGACTGGTGCTCCCTCACCCCCTCGCAAGCGTACTCGCAGACAACTTGAGGAGGACAGGTTGGGTGAGGAGGCTGCACAAAGAATGCAAGCGGAAATTGACCAAGCTGCTAGGGCTGAGGAAGAAGCTCATCAGAATCAAAGATGTGAACAATTGCAGCATGATGTTATGCATTGGGATAATAACGATTGGACGGGTGCTCACTATTCTTACATCTAATTATTCGCAGTTTACTGATCTCTTGAGTGATGATGTGAATGAGCAGAATTATATTCCACGAGCTATGGCGTTAATGCATAAGCAACAATTATCGCTTGCTGCTCAACTGCGTGAAAAGCGTTAGAACAGGCCTTTGACAAGAACCAAGGAGAGAAAGTTAATGCAGAGGTATGTCAAATATCAGTCGGGTGCTCACTTTACTGTTGGTTGGACATGGGATCGAGTTAGGGCGTTGTCTTTTGGCGAGCTTAAGGATCTATACCAAAGAATGATCAAGCATCAGAATACACCGGTTCCGGAGCGTTTCATATATCGTCCTCCTCCACGAGTGGTTCCTACTTCTCAACCTGTTGTTGCTCTTGGTTCTTCATCTGATGTTCCTCTTGGTTCTACTGGTATCCCATCTGTTGTTGGTGTTTCTACTGCTGGTACCACACCCACACCTTCGGTTGCTCATCCTGTTTCCTCTTCGGGTCCTACCACCACCACCTATGCTACCACTACCACCACTACTGCTATTCTTGTTATGGCACAACCCTCACCACCCGTGACTGACTCTCAACCTACTCCTTTTCCTGGTGCAGCTACCGTTGATCCTTTGGTTGGACAAGGTGTTGATTCTACTTCTGTTGATCCTATTCCTGCTGCGAAGGTAAAGGTTGAAACCTCCTCTGGTGTTCCAACTCCTCGTCGTTCCATCCGCAAGAAGATGGCTAGACGTGGCAAGTCTGTTCCTTATGAGAAGCGTGCTCCAGAGAACCTTATTGATGCAGCCTCCGACAGTGACTCAGAGTTGCCAATGGGTACGGGGTTTATTACTGCTTGGACGGTTAAGCCATCCACGACTATTCCTGGTACTTTCACCCATAGGATTTCCATCAGTGATGGTTATGTTCGTTATGCTTCGGGTTTGCAAGGTGTTTTGACTTGGGTAGATCGTAGGGATCTTATGTCGTTGTATGGGTTTGTGGATGCTGGTATGCCTACTCATCCTAGTGAGGTGCCCTCCTGGTCTGGTCTGACAATGTGGGCTGACTTGAAGATGATGCTTGATTCTCCTCCACATGCTTCACATTCTGGTGTCTGGAAGGACCAGCCACGCTGGGTAATCAAGAGATGGAAGCTGTATGCTGGTTGTGGAGTGCATGTCTTGGAGTTGGAGTCTGGTGTCATGGTGTTCATGCTTACGGATCTGGACTATCCGTTAACTATTGCTACTATGGAGGACATGCTTGCTTGTCACTTACAGATCTCCAATGCCCCTTCCGGGAATGAGACTTCTATGGCTACTACCTGGTGGAAGGGATACAAGCCCGGTTGCAAGCTGAGAAGGTGGCTGCGTCTGGTATGTGATGGGTATGTTTGTAAGTTTTTCTGTTTTGTGTTTTCTGTTAATATGTTTATACAGCAATTCTTTTCACCAATATGTATAGTGATTGGTGACTTACATTATTTATAGTTAAAAAAAAATACTTTTTATATAATATCTGCTTATACTTTAAACAAATGATGGATTTTACACTTGTGAATAATATAATATTTGCTTATACTTTTTCAAAACATTGGGTTCCTTTTGACTGATTCACACTTGTGCTGGTTTGGCTTTTCATCTAGTGTTGGACCTGGTCCACACAACAAATGGTGCTCAACTCACCATGTCTCACAGACAAGAAAGAGTTGATTCACCATGAGGGTACGGCTCAGGTGTGATTCTCAAATCCGTTGATGGTTGCCAGGTTACCCAAAACTGGATGGTTTTCACTTGCCATGGTCCTAGACTGAAAAGTGGCTAATCCAGGGGGGTACGGCTCTTGGTAAAGATTTTATCAAATCCGTTGATAGCTATAATAGCTTACTCAAAGCTATAGGGTTTTCAACTCACCGATGCTTCATTGCTAAGAGTTGGTGAGTCCAGAAAGGAATGGCTTCTGGTAAAGACATATCAAATCCGTTGACGGCTGTGATGGTTTGCCTAAAATCATCAGGGTACCCCCGCTCACCATTGATTCACGTTCTAAGAGTTGGGCTGGGTTCTGGTCTCCCAGGGTGATGCTTATTCCACCATAAAGACTGGCTAGCCCAAGAGCGAGCAGCTACTTGGTAAAGGCTCATAAAATCTACTCATGTTGCTGTGAAGATTCAACACGATGCAGATTTGTTTCAAGCTTTGAAGAAGCTTCTGGTGTTCATTGTTGCAGCGGTTCTTATGTTCCTTATATTGTTGATGCTGTTGTTTCTTTTGTTGTTCCAATCCTCAAGCTTTGTTGCACGATTTACCAGGAAACTTGAACTCAACAGGTCAAATTCAAGTTTAGGGGAGGATTGTTAGGACCATTGGAATAGTTCTTTGTAATAGGTAGACTAGGAGGTATGTAGTTCCTCCTGGTCATAGTAGTAGTAGGAGCAAGTCGTGCTCCTGGTCTTATAGAAAGTCAAACTTTATTATTTAGTTATTATTCTGTTAGGATATGCATGAGATATGTTAGGAAAGGATATGCATATCAGTTTTACACGTTTTGGTTAATGATGTATTAGGTTTCCTTGTAGTATAAAAGGAACCTTAGGCAGAAGGGTTACAGACACCTTCATCAAATATAATTCTAGTTCTTATTAATATTAGAAATCCTTAGAAAAGGATCAAGTCGTTATAATTATTTTGTTCTTCTTATTCATAGTATTTGTATTTTGCACTTATACTGTGTGATTTGTATAGAGTCTCTCTATGAATAGACTTGTGATTACAGAAGTCGTTCACCGCTCCTGACAGGCTGCAAGATCCACATCTAGTGGACCCAACACTATAGAGTGTCACTTTGAGTGTTCTGGCAAGATCACTAAGATATTGCGTAGAGGCCTGGAACGTGTTTAAGTTCAGTTAAGAATTAAACCACTGTTGCTTTCCAGTTATCACAAGCTTGATTAATAAAGAATCGCACAAGTCACCTACCATGAGCTTTTTGATATTCGCTTAAGAAGGATTTCAATCTTCATTGTGAATACTTTCGTATTACTCGGATGTTTAGGCAAGATCATGAATATTTTGCGTAGGACTCTTAAGATCTTTCTTACTTTTCACAGTGTGTGAAGAAGCAAGGAATTATGAAAGTGTGTCCTAATGAGATATTTGATGATCTCAAATGGCTCTAGACTCGATCGTGCGTTTTGGATTTTAGTGATCGGAGGCTGGAGAGGAGTGCCACCATTTCAATACCAATTTATTCAGAGTGAATAAATCAATAGATAATGCATTGTCTCCGTGTGATTAAAACAAATATCTTTTGAGAGATATCTGAGTTAGCTGGGATGGGTTGTGCATTGCATCACTGGGTCCATGATGTCTATCTTCAATATCAAGCATCATTAAAAATGATCTCAATACCTAATGAGTTGACCTGGTTTCTGCCTAAGTTGTAAGGAGGGCTTTTTTCTTTACACCCTTTATCATTACAATTCTTTTTCATTCTTCAACCCCTTCAATGCTTACCAATACGTCATAACTAGAACCTTGTTGTGATTGTTCCAGTGCAAACTTAAGTACTTGGTCTGCATTCAGATACGTTCACAATCTTTCTCCATCATTCCTAAGGACTACTATTTCTAGCTATGGAATTTCCTTGGGAAGATTCCTCCAGTTCTAGAGGAATCATTGGACTTTAACCTATCCTACCATTCTTATGTCACCACAATCTTCACCGTCGTGAATAGAGATGTTTTGGGTAAGTGTATGTCACCATGAAATCCATTTTGAAGTGCAAATCCATTTTGCTCCCCCTTAACATATGCCACGATATCCGAAAACATTTCGCCATGTCGGGATGAGCTATCACGTTAAGTCAAACCAATTGTGATTAATCATTTCCCATATTAAATCACATTTTCTCCCCATATTAAAAATATTAACCCAACCGATGTTTTTAATATCAATTGATTTAATAGCATTTTAAGAAAATTTGGAGAGAAAAATGCAAATTAATTTATCTTCTGAATTACACAAGCTCCCCCTCAAATTAATGAGGGTCTACTTGAAACGTAAATTAAATACCTTTTAAACACAAGTGTAAGGTATTTATCACGTGCAAAGATCATATATGATAATGTATTCACAAGATTAGCAATTTACGAGGTTGGACCTGAATGATGGAGAACATCATATGAAAGAATCACATGGTTCTTGTTCACGAATGTTGGTCGCCTCGTCACGTCTGAAGTTATCTCTTGACTCCATGTGTACGACTGATATCGTTGTCTTGACACCAATATGTGAACTTGGCACTTTCGGCGTCAATGATTCAGAATGCTAGACAATTGCTCCCCCTCAATTGTTGACCCGTGTTCTATTGAAAGAGTTGTAGTCGCCGTTTGAGTAGTCGCATCGTCGAGTATGTAGTTATCAGTTGTAAATTGCTACGGTTTGTGGAGATGATAACTTCATAAGAACAAGATTTCTCTTGTTTTAACAAATAAATGCACTGACACGTACATATATTCGTGTTAGATTGTGTTATTACGTAAATAAAATCCTTTACATGGTTATAAAGTAAACCATGCCCGAGAAAATTAATTCCCGTTGTTGAATCAAAGCTTTTCGGTGAAATGCTTGACTTGAATATGAAAAGCGGGTTACTATCTGAAATAATAGCAAGCCATTTTGAACATGTTTTAAATCATTTAAACTTCTGCTCAAACTTTATTTAGAACCCCGTGTCATTATTGAATGACATTTCTAGGTTCGTAAATATTATCGATTCCAGAAGACATGCTCTTTTTATCAAAACATTTTTGAACACACAATTTTGAAAGATTTAGAAAAAACCTTTTGAGAAATTATCAAAAAATTGTGTTCAAAGTTTTGAAAACCAATTACTTGAGCTTAAGATGTTGAATATCTTACAAAACGAGCTCAAGTCCGAGAAGTTGTAAACTTCCCGTTATGAGGATAAGTTCATCATCGGCGATAAACTTTCCTTTTAACTGAAGAACGGGTCCTAAGTTGACATTTATTTAGAAGTCGTTTTCATGAGCTTGAAAAACTTTGAATGTTTTAACGTAAACTCATGACCGAGAAAGATGAATTTCTCGTTGAGAAGAAAAGTTCTCTTATTTAAAAGATACACTTTACTTTATGAACTTAAAACTTGGAATGTTTTAGTACAAGCTCATGACCGAGAAAAATTAATTTTTCGTTACGAGGAAAAGTTATCATGAAAGATAAGCTTTCCTAAAAATTAAGGTGCGAGTTATAGTCTGATATTTAACTGTAAGTCTTTGTGCATGAGCTTAAAAACTTCGAATGTGTTTAATATTAGCTCATGCCCGAGAATAATTAATTTCTCGTTGTAAGGATAAGTTTAAGATCGGTGATAAACTTTCCTTTCTTTGAAGTCTGGGGCATAATCTAAAATATAATTATACGCCATTTACACAAGCTTAAAAACCTTTGAATAGTTTGAATGTAAGCTCGTGTCCGAGAAAATTTAATTTCTCGTTAAGAAGGATAAGTTTATCGTCGGCGATAAACTTTCCTTTCTTTTAAGATCGGGTCATCGTCTGAAATTTAACAATGAACCATATACACGAGCTTAAAACCTTTGAATAGTTTATATTTAAGCTCGTGTCTGAGAAAATTTAATTTCTCGTTTTTGAGGATAAGTTTATCATCGGCGATAAACTTTCCTTTATTTGAAGTACGGGTCATCGTCTGAAATTTAACGATGAGCCATATACACGAGCTTAAAACCTTTGAATACTTTAAATGTAAGCTCGTGTTCGAGAAAATTTAATTTCTCGTTTTTGAGGATAAGTTTATCATCGGCGATAAACTTTACTTTATTTGAAGTACGAGTCATCGTCCGAAATTTAACGATGAGCCATATACACGAGCTTAAAACCTTTGAATAGTTTAAATGTAAGCTCGTGTCCGAGAAAATTTAATTTCTCGTTTGTGAGGATAAGTTTATCATCAGCGATAAACTTTCCTTTATTTGAAGAACGGGTCATTGTCTGACATTTAACAATGAACCATTTACACGAGCTTAAAACCTTTGAATAGTTTAAACGTAAGCTCGTGTCCGAGAAAAATTAATTTCTCGTTTGTGAGGATAAGTTTATCATCGGCGATAAACTTTCCTTTCTTTGATGAACGGGTCACAGACTGTGATTTGTCTATAAGCCTTTGTGCATGAGCTTAAAACTTGGAATGTTTTTTATATGAGCTCATGCCCGAGAAAAAATTAATTTCTTGTTGTAAGGATAAGTTTATCATCGGCGATAAACTTTCCTTTCTTTGATGAACGAGTTATAGTCTGTGATGTGACTATAAGTCCTTTATACGAGCTTAACTGCAAATCCCCTGAGACACTTGTTTCTCTGATATCAGGTTCTTCAGTAACCAAACTCTGAGAGTGTCCTTAGTTGAACGGTGTACAAAGATCGGACCGGTATGTTTTTGTTGATCCTTGACTTTGGTACCTGCATTCTCAGTTGAAGTTTGTATTTTTTTATATGGGTTAGAGATATCTATATTAGAACCCTACGGTGTCACACCCCACCATGGCGGATTATGGGACGCGACGTATGGATATCATCACAATATGGCGTGTCTATAGAGATAACTATATGAAATGATAAATGCCATAAAATGGTGACACAAAAGTCATGACAATATCTCAACAAATGCAGGAGTCTAGGTAAGTAGGTAACAGTCCTACCTCTTACCCAAGACAAACAAATAACATAACCAAAACAAACATATGTGTGCCAACAGTATCACTTATTAAATGAACAAATTAAATAACTAAGAAGGAACGGAGATCTCCTTCTAAATGCAATCCTAATGCACCCAAATCTAGCCACTTCTATCCTCAAGCTTAACCACATTCTCACTTGAAAGAGACACGTCAACATAAAGTTGGTGAGAGTCATAGGTTTAGACTCAAACGCCAAAATCATACCATAAGCTGTGAGTAACAACCAACAGTTAAAAACATATGGACAATGTGATACTAACATGTATTAACAACTAACATTCAAGATTAAGCTAATCAAACCAAAACCAAGGTTCCCAGCCACACCAAACACCATACTCCCATAGGCATCCAAACACCTATGAACCAAATCCCAAGGCCCTGCCTTGTCAACATCCCCTTGGTACCAAGTTAAAACATAAACAATCAAGAATCAACTAGAAGTTAATCATATAAGTATGCACACACAAGTCCATTACCAACGCAAAACATTCACAACATAATTTATAAAAACAAGACAGTGTCTCTTCCATCCCATCTGGAAGTCATAAACATTAGTAAACATGGGACTATGAAACTCACCTGATTGAGCTTCTCCAAAATTCCGCGCACTAGCAAAAAGCTAACAAACCAAAGACACATAATCAAAACATGAACCAATCACTAAGATGTCTCATCAACCTATGATGGACATCTAACCTCCTCCTATATAAATAACTCATTTATATGCTCTAAGCATCTCATTACACCCTCTATAAAGCCCTCAACTCATTATACTTCATAACCCGTCCCGTTAACATTTTACCCAAAACAGTCCCGATTTTAGGTCTACAAACTATAAGCCAAACGCCCACTTAAACATACCCATGATCTCTGTAAAGGGAATACTTATGCCCTTACATATGTTAACTAACACCTCCCATTTGCCCCAACCTTAAAGCTACGGTTCAGGCCCCGATATATATATATATATATATATATATATATATATATATATATATATATATATATATATATATATATATATATATATATATATATATATATATATATATATATATATATATATATATATATATATATATATATATATATATATATATATATATATATATATATATATATATATATATATATATATATATATATATATATATATATATATATATATATATATATATATATATATATATATATATATATATATATATATATATATATATATATATATATATATATATATATATATACTTTTGTCATTCCAGATTTACTGATTTTAAACATACAAAAATTTTGTTATGATTAGGGGGTCTTCCACTATCCCAATTGATTAGCCCTCCTGTAGATATCTTATATAACATATAAACTAACTCTCATGTTCGTTTAAAGGTCCAAGTGTACTCCTAAGTACCCTAACCATCTTAAAACATAAAAAGAAAACAAGCTGATTTCAAAACTGTTTTGACCTCCGACTGTTGTAACCTGTTTTAGACCCACTTCCCGACATCCAATTTAGTTCTAGTTTTTTGCATTGGAAAGCCACTTCAATTAACTTTTCAGGGATACTTGGATCGCAAAATAAGAGTTTGTAGAACTCCCGATATGATCAAAACTATTGACCCTAAATTCTGCCCAGTTTTTAAAAAACGGGTTTAACTAAATTAACCTCATTAATTAACCCTAACCCCACTAATTACAAGCCCTAATTTATGTAATCATTATAACATCTATATTATAACATTAATATACTGTTTTTAAATTAAACCCTAACCTAAATCCATCATAAGATGATTAAGAAATCATTAAAACAATTAAATTGAAAAGGGTTATGAAGGTTTTACCTTTAAATTAATGGAAGATGAAAAAAACCCAATTTTATGAAGAACCCTAATTCTTCTCTACAAACCGTCGACCCTTTTTTTATTATCTCCAGGTATTTATGATTTTTGGTAGTGAATAATATAATATATAGGGTTTGGGTGAATCCTAGTCCAACCCAAACCCAACCTTCCTTTTTTATTTTTTCTTTTTTCTTCTCCTCCTTTTATTGCGTCCAAAACCGACCTACCCTCCCCTAATTTCGTTTTTTTTCTTTTTATTATTAATATATGTATTAATAATATTACCTTAATTTACCTTAATTTATTACAACTCCTAAAACCTCCAAAACCTTAAAACCGTAAAACTAGTCAAATTTACGCGTTTACCGTAAAAAAACGTAAAATATACACTTTTATAAAAAATCTCAAATTTTGAAATAAACTTTATAACTAAATCCTAAATGACTTAAAACCATCCCGAAAAATATTCATATGACTAATTACCTCATCTGAGACCTCTAAATGCTAAACCGTAAATCGTAAAAATACGATTTTCTATAATACATATACGTATACGTAAAACCACTAAATAACACTATTTCACTTCATAGTCACTACCATGTGAGCTCATGAACATGAAATCATCACACATCGTTTCACTCACAAGGTACCCCGTACCGGAAACGATATCCAAACCACAATCTATACACACCAATTAGCACATAAACACGTAAAGACACGTAACTAGCACAAAATAAAACTAAGTGACGAACCTCAAAACCACGGTTGTCACATCACTCCCTCCTAATAGAAATCTCGTCCCGAGATTTACTCCTTAGGATCAAAACATACCATTAGCAAACAACTGAGGATACTTGTTCTAAATGAACTCCTCTCATTTCCACGTGAACTTTAGTTCAAGTTTCAAAATACCACATATGCAAACCAAAAATAATTAAACTCATTGCCAAACTCTTGACCTCACAGTCAATAAATCTCACAAATGACTCTTTGATAAAACAAAGACTCTTATTAACACAAGTCCTGAATAACCGTACATGCAAAATGCATTCTCAAACAACATTTACCAATCTCAATACATGAAATGTATCATGTATACAACTCATTTTCCCTAGGTAATTCTATACTCATAAGCTACTGGTCCGATCTTTCTAAAGATCATAAATAGACCTACAAAACTCTACATCAACTCTTCCATTTTACCAAAACATACCACCCGCTACTATGGGTGAAACTTCCTACATAACTTTGTCACTAAACACTAGTGGTTTCCTCCTTTTCAACATAGCATCCCTTGTTGCTCTCATTCTTTCCACAAACACAATTACCACATTAGTAACCTGTTTTACCAATTCTAATCCACAATGGGGACAACTCACCCTATCCTTTCATATAGTGCCTCAAATGGAATTTATCGACTTCTAGTATGATAACTATCATTATATGAAAACTCAGCCATCGCTAGAGAGTTTCCTAACTCCCTCTAAATCAATCACTCATGCCCTCAGTGTAACTTCTAAGGTTGCATAAATATCTCACTTTTCTTCATGATGATTTTTTATGCCCAACACTTCCTTTATACCTACACAATGTCCTACCTTCAAGGTCATATTGCTCCTCATCTTGTCTCAGTTAGACCAAGCCCTTCGTCCCTATGGCACATCACACCTATAACTCCTCATCCATTCGATTATCGATACTAAGCCTCCCAAACAATCAGTATAGGTCAGTGCCATTTCATTTTCCACACTACGAGAGTATTAGCCTGCGTTGTGCTTTATTCTACTCATTAAGCTCTACCAAAGTTTTACCTTCGGTTCCTATCTTGACCTATTTCATTCATGTTTCACTTCTATACACACTTCCTTCTTCTTCCTCAACTCCTACCATACATCATGATGTGACGCTCCCATCGTTTCTTCCTTTGCCATAATCCTTCATAAGGCATTCCATACATATTAGGCTAACTTTTACGCAAAACCCTCTATGCCATCACATCCGTACGCACTCCTTCCAACTTCTCAACTACGTGACTACTCATTCCTCTTGAAATATGAGATGAATTTGTCAGTCTATCGACTATCACCTAACTCTCGTCACTTTCACCAATTTCGTCCTTACATTGCCCTTTCTAAGCTACTCCTATCTATGTAGGAAGTATAGTCTACGTCCCTTTTCTCCATATGATTGTCCAAGCCACGTAACATACATGTTGACGCGTTCTCTGCTTTAGACAACTCAACTCGTGCAACCTACATCCTTCATCCAAACCACCCTAATACCTCATCCATATAGTTCAAGTTCGTCTCAGCTTCACTTCATTCTTCTTATTACATGTCTCATTAACTATGCTTGCCTTTCCCAGATGGTACTTGACCTTGCAATTTTCTTTCATCACTTAACTCCACCCATCACCTTTTCCAAATGTTCAATCAAGATGATTAAATATATGTTGGAGACGTTCATGATCTGTATAGATCATTCTCTACGTCTCGCACCCCAAATGCCTCTAGCATTCTAGACATATATAATAATCCAGCTCCACTAACTAAGTCTATCTAGTCATCTATACGCCAAAATTTTCGAAGTAGCTTCACTTGTTTTTCTCACAATCAGTTCTCCTACTCCCTCCTAATAGGGACAGACTAGAGTTTCATGTGATTCCATGCGGATCACACTCTCATCTTATACCCACATTAGTTTCCATTTGTCTACTAAGTCATATTTTGAATTCTTATTCAAATCTCATACTTCTACTTTGATCTTGCACCTATCATGAGGTACTTTCAATCATCATCTTCTAGGAATACTTGGTTCTCTTCTTCCATGGTTCTCCCTATTCCTACACTATCCCGTCCAACAGAAATTTCATACTTCATTCCTCAAATCTATGGAAATCACTAGTGCATTGGATAATGCATAGCTGTCTCTTCCAAAGATCTTTCATAACACCTTCACAAAACCGACTCTCTAATCACTTCTCCACGAAACTTATTCAGATCAGCTTCACTTCTCATCCCTCGATCCCCTTGTTACTTCCACGAGTTCTTAATCTCCCATGTCATGTATTCATTTCATCATGATCCACCGGTTCAGCTCTTTGTAGCTCCACTCCGATACTCGATCTGCCCTTCTTCGTCACGAACCATACGTAAATTTCCCATCATAGTGCTTGTCACCTTTCCAGTCCTCGCAACTTTTGTGACTCCTTCGAAATCTCTTGCATCCTTCTTGCAGCCAACACTTAGTCCTTTCACCTCCTTGCTTCGCGATGTAGCTCTTTACGCACTCCTTCTCGTCTCCATGATGTTACCTAGGAACTTCACACTACTAGTAGCTTCTAACTTCAACTCATCTACCACAATATTTCTAAAAGTACTTCAACCCCTCAATGGCCCACTCTTCCTTACTTGTTGTACTTCACCGTTAATTAGCCTCCTACCAATCATTCTTTTATATTCCTGTTTTCCCTTCACGTGTCTACTACTACCTTGCCCCCATAACTATACCAATCCCTTGCGTGTTATTTGCCAAATCTTTAGTAGAAAATTTCTACTCTACCCTCACATCCGCTGGTACTTTCATCAATCTCCTAATGGTACTTCAACCAACTTCTCATAGCATGACGTCTCGTTCTCATGACTAGTCAACTAACTTTACTTACTCCCTTATTCCCGTAACCAATCTAGGTTCTAAGACTCCACAAATCTTAATCACTCCTTCAACACAACCTTTAAACCAAAACACATCTCTCCATTACAGTATCTAACCATAAGTAATACTACCCAACTATATCCTCTCATCCTAATGTTCCCACAACCGTATAATAAAATCAACCATGACGTGTAACCAACGAATTCCAAACAATCGTGTCCCAAAATAAAATATAGGGTAAAACGAACCCTAGCCAAAACAACTGAAAACAAAACAATGTAATCCGAAAGATCAATGGAGTGTGCCAACAACGAAAAATTAGACTCGTCACGATTAGTATTACCAAATTTCGATACATTAGAAAATTTAAAACTTCCATCCCAATTAGATACTTCTCATAAGAACCAAACTCCAACACTACGAAAATCAATCATACTCATTTTTAACCAATAACTCATCCTTTATTCTCATCATTTTATTCAGATATCAGCTAGTTAATATACTACAATCTTATTCTAACCATTATCTTGTTTACCCATATTTAAAATTATTTCACTTGTTATTATGAAACCAATACGTGTTTATAAAATACAGTGTTTTATTTTCATTTTATTCTATTTTATTATTATTATTTTATAAAATCCATTTAGACTGGTTATAACTAAACTACTACACGTTTACAATGTGTGGTGTTATTATTATCATTACTATAATAAAATCTCCCTTTTACTCTTGCCGTCTAGTTAATTTATTCTAAAATTTTAACTCCATTTAAGAAAATTATTGTAAAATTTCTTTACTCCTTTAAAATATATTATCACATGTTACATAGAAGACTAATCCAATTATTTTCAAGACAACCTTTTTATGACTTACTACTACAACTAAAAAAATGTAAGTTACGATATCATACCATACACCTACAAATTATTTTCAAAAACGTTTTCCTATAATCAGCCACACTTATTTGTAAGAAAATTTAGTGGTTCTCAATACTAAGAATACATACCCGAATGTAGACACACATCCAAAAGACTCAAAACGTCGTTGGAACTCCATCAAACTCCAGCACCATAAAACACGAACAAACACAAGGTACGTTCAAGTTATAATAACTAGTGAACGGCCATATACCATAACTTAACACATAGTAGTATATATACATCCGCATATATATACCTATTAAATCACCCAAAACATACTCTTTACCATACATATCAAGTCAATCGATCGCGTCATACACTCGTTTTTCCATACGAGTAATCACCTTCTCACCATCTCACCATGCCACAACAAGGCACAAAACCCATTACCAAAACCAACCCATATCGTGTGACCTCATAATCACACGACACGACTATAACTCATAACATATAACACACTTAAAAAAATAGTCATATCATAGGCAGCCGTTACATAAACCCATATATTATAAATATACCCAAAATCCATATCTCATCATATACAAGCATGTACTAACCCTCTTTCATGCAATCATACTTAGGAACCCATTGAAGTTGTGGTACTTGTACAACTAAGTTGGCCACCATACTTATACAATTACCCTTTCCCCAATGCACTCCCTCCTATGATGACACTTATAAGAATTAATACAACATATAACACATAAATCCATCAACTCACCTAAGCACATAACCACATGAACAATAAGGTCTAAAACTCCAACTATTTAAATTACATAGACAAACTCTTGAAATACATAAATCCATAGTCTAGCTAAAACAGCATAGACTAAATCCAAAACGAAAACATAATCAGTTATAAGTCATATCGCCCATAAGAGTGGAAACAACTTAAAATCCTTCATGTCCACCTACTCCTAGTAACTCGAATTACCACATAATTCTTAGGGAACATGACCTAAACATCAAAAGAATAAAAAATACTATACCTCGGGTACATAAAATAACCCAACAAAAGATAGAAACTACCATATACCAAATTATGTACTCTAACGTACAATTTAAGCAAAATACGACAATGACTAGCGTGGACGATTATGGTTCAACCCGCACTAGTCACAACCCGAAAAGAAAATAACATGTGGCTAAGTATGAACTTACTATGGTTCAATTCATACTAGTCAAACATCACAATAAATAACATCCAAACACATCAATTATAGTATAATGCACACATACTCCTATGACGCCTATATGCAGGGACCCTTAAGCTATAGACTAGGCTACGCGACTAGGCAACCTAATTCTCTATAACCATTGTCTCTGATACCATTCTGTCACACCCCACCATGGCCGAATATGGGGAGCGACGTATGGATATCATCACAACATGGCGTGTCTATAGAGATAACTATATGAAATGAGAAATGTCAAAAAATGGTGACACAAAAGCTATGACAATATCTCAACAAATGCAGGAGTCTAGGTAAGTAGGTAACAGTCCTACCTCTTACCCAAGACAAACAAATAACATAACCAAAACAAACATATGTGTGCCAACAGTATCACTTATTAAATGAACAAATTAAATAACTAAGAAGGAACGGGGATCTCCTTCTAAATGCAATCCTAATGCACCCAAATCTAGCCACTTCTATCCTCAAGCTTAACCACATTCTCACTTGAAAGAGACACTAAAACACGGCAACATAAAGTTGGTGAGAGTCATAGGTTTAGACTCAAACGCCAAAATCATACCATAAGCTGTGAGTAATAACCAAAAGTTAAAAACATATGGACAATGTGATACTAACATGTATTAACAACTAACATTCAAGATTCAGCTAATCAAACCAAAACCAAGGCTCCCATCCATACCAAACACCATACTCCCATAGGCATCCAAAAACCTATGAACCAAATCCCAAGTCCCCGCCTTGTCAACATCCCCTTGGTACCAAGTCAAAACATAAACAATCAAGAATCAACTAGCTGTTAATCATATAAGTATGCACACACAAGTCCATTACCAACGCAAAACATTCACAACATAATTTATAAAAACAAGACAGTGTCTCTTCCATCCCATCTGGAAGTCATAAACAGTAGTAAACATGGGACTATGAAACTCACCTGATTGAGCTTCTCCAAAAGTCCGCGCACTAGCAAAAAGCTAACAAACCAAAAACACATAATCAAAACATAAACCAATCACTAAGATGGCTCATCAACCTATGATGGACATCTAACCTCCTCCTATATAAATAACTCATTTATATGCTCTAAGCATATCATTACACCCCTCTATAAAGTCCTTAACTCATTATACTTCATAACCCGTCCCGTTAACATTTTACCCAAAATAGTCCCGGTTTTAGGTCTACCAACTATAAGCCAAACGCCCACTTAAACATACCCATGATCTCTGTAAAGGGAATATTTATGCCCTTACATATGTTAACTAACACCTCCCATTTGACCCAACCTTAAAGCTATAGTTAAGGCCCCGATATATATATATATACTTTTGTCATTCCAGATTTACTGATTTTAAACATACAAAAAGTTTGTTATGATTAGGGGGTCTTCCACTATCCCAATTGATTATCCCTCCTTCAGATATCTTATATAACATATAAACTAACTCTCATGTTCGTTTACAGGTCCAAGTGTACTCCTAAGTACCCTAACCATCTTAAAATATAAAAAGAAAACAGGCTGATTTCAAAACTGTTTTGACCTCCGACTGTTGTAACCTGTTTTTGACCCAATTCCCGACCTCCAATTTAGTTCTCGTTTCTTGCATTGGAAATCCACTTCAATTACCTTTTCAAAGATTCTAGGATCGCAAAATAAGAGTTTGTAGAACTCCCGATATGATCAAAACAATTGACCCTAAATTCTGCCCAGTTTTTAAAAAACGGGTTTAACTAAATTAACCTTATTAATTAACCCTAACCCCACTAATTACAAGCCCTAATTTATGTAATCATTATAACATCATTATTATAACATTAATATACTGTTTTTAAATTAAACCCTAACCTAAATCCATCATAAGATGATTAAGAAATCATTACAACAATTAAATTAAAAAGGGTTATGAAGGTTTTACCTTTAAATTAATGGAAGATGAAAAAAACTCAATTTTATGAAGAACCCTAATTCTTCTCTACAAACCGTCGACCCTTTTTATATTATCTCCAGGGATTTATGATATTTGGTAGTGAATAATATAATATATAGGGTGTGGGTGAATCCTAGTCCAACCCAAACTCAACCTTCCTTTTTTTATTTTTTCCTTTTTTTCTCCTCTTTTTATTGCGTCCAAAACCGACCTACCCTCCCCTAATTTCGTTTTTTTTTCTTTTTATTATTAATATATGTATTAATAATATTACCTTAATTTACCTTAATTTATTACAACTCCTAAAACCTCCAAAACCTCAAAACCGTAAAACTAGTCAAATTTACGCGTTTACCGTAAAAAACGTAAAATATACACTTTTATAAAAAATATCAAATTTTGAAATAAACCTTATAACTAAGTCCTAAATGACTTAAAACCAGCCCGAAAAATATTCATATGACTAATTACCTCATCCGAGACCTCTAAATGCTAAACCGTAAATCGTAAAAATACGATTTTCTATAATACATATACGTATACGTAAAACCACTAAATAACACTATTTCACTTCATAGTCACTACCATGTGATCTCATGAACATGAAATCATCACACATCGTTTCACTCACAAGGTACCCCGTACCAGAAACGATATCCAAACCACAATCTATACACACCAATTAGCACATAAACACGTAAAGACACATAACTAGCACAAAATAAAACTAAGTGACGAACCTCAAAACCACGGTTGTCACATGCGGGGATTCACAGTTTTCTTTCTTGTGCCAGAAATGACCTGAGGGGATGGTTCACTTGTCTTAACTGGCAAACGTTTCCTTTTATAGAAAACCTTAATTTCAGGCTTAAGTGATGTACCATCCTTTTCAATTTCCTCCCTAGTAGTCTTAGTAGAATCGGAGACTATCCTAGTCAAAGGGCACTCGTTTCCTACAATAGTGAAAGTTCTACCAGTGGGGCACCACATTTTACCAATGGGTTTGATTTTAGCTACCCACTGGGATTTAAGTCTAGCACGGGAGTTCACCTCATTAAGTAATTTCTTGACAAAAGAATCATGATTGGCTTTAAAGACACATTTCCTACATGTTTTACAAGTAGCATATTTAATGTCCGAGTAAGAACTAGAATTCCTAGATGATTGATTGATGCTCCTAGGATATGACATGCTACGGTTAGCAGTGCTGGGTAATCTAGAAGGCATTTGACTAGGTTTAAAATTCATGTCTCTTACTTGTGTCTTTTGAATAGCTTCCCTCAGACCAGATTTATGGCGAACGTCATTTGAACTAGTTCGAGACGTGTTCTTTGGACTATGTCTAGGGAGGCTAGATGCAATCATGTGATTAGGTCTTGCCAATGCTGTTTTAGTCACATTGGCCCTAGTTGGTGGAGTGACTGGTCTGGAAAGATGAACCATATCAACTTGGGAGGCAAACAGCGGTCTCGAGGATTGTGGTCGCTCGGATCTAAATGCAGCCGGTTGTCTAACGAACTGATTTGTAGGCGGTTTCCCCAAGATTGATGGTTTTTCAATCTTATTGTCCACACTAGTTCCTTTAATTTTCCTCAATTCGTTTTTCAACACAGCTATAGCGAAGACCTTTTTCTGTACTTGAGCCTTTAAAGTCTCGTTTTCATTTAGCAAGTCATCTTGGGATGCCAACTTAGATTCAAGCAACTTAATTTGTTTCAAAAGATTATCATTTTCAGCTTTAGAATCTAGAACAGTTTGATCCAATTTTCGTTCAAGAACAATGTTTAACTTTTCAAGTTTTTCAAAAATATGTTTCAAATTTGTTCGTTTTCTTCGAAAATTCAAGTTTGGCATCCTAAGGATCTTTAGATTGCTGAGCTATGATCATTTCGAGCTCTTTAATCCTAGAGTCAGAATTATTTAAAGAAGCAGTCATAAGGCACTTATCATGATTTTAGCATTTTGAACACTTTCTCCCCCATTATGACTCACATCGGATGAATTAGAAGTGATATCGCTATCACTCTTTTCCATCCCATGTTTGGCATAATTAGGTTCAGAAGGCTCAACATGCTGTACACTATTGAAACTTGGCACCTGAACAGTTGGTGCTTGTGACTTACTACTCGGTTCATGCTTTCCTCCTGATTCCTTGCTCTTGCAATCTTGAACACTGTTCAAATTGTCAACCGTATGACCATCTTCCTTTTGTATATGCATCTGTGTTTCTTGCACATGACAAGCATCCGGTAGATGAAGTTGTGATCGTTCGTGAATCAAATGCTCAAGAACTTCTACGTGTTTGAACACTTTGCCACGAAAGTCTTGAATCTCGGAATGCATGTCTTCAAGGAAATACTTGCAGATCGTTGAATTTTCTTTCTTAGAAACATCGAATTGAAGGAATGTCGACAACTGTTTCACTAGAACTTGAAATGCATATGTGGATGCCGATTGATTTAAGGCTTCTTTGTCAAGTTCCATGTCAAGTGTACGCAAGTTTTTCATCATGTCATCGATGAAGAAAAGAGAAAGTTGACCAAAGAGTGCATCAGAGGTTGGTCTGGCCGTGAGTTTTTTAAGTTCGAAGAGATGACGTTGAAGTTGTCTAAATGAGACCTTACACCTTATTCTTGCCTCGTGTTGCATTTTCTACAAGTCTCCCTCTCGAAATGTCGATTTCAACAAATCCATTGAAATTTAATAAAGACCAATACAAGATTAGACAATTCGTGGAGAAGCCGTGAAGTCGAATTTGCGAGAAATGACAGAGACACCAATGAAAGAACTCTAAAACTGTTTAAGTCCTTGTTCAATAAAATGTAACTTTTTCTCGTCACTTTATCACTTCGGAGTCCAAATATATTCGATATTAATATAACAAAAATTAGGTTTAAAATTAATCTTTTATCACAAAGTTTATAAAATAAGATAAAAAGAACTATTGTGGAAGAGAATTAAACTTTTATCACACGTCTCCTAGTAGTTGTCATATCTTTTCTTTTATCAGAATGCCGAATCAAAAGGGTTTTGGATTTTCAAATTTGATAAACTTGTTGGGTATATATGTTTGATATGAAACACAAGAAATGAATGACTCAGTCAACACAAGTTTAAGACGTGCCTGGCAAAGAGCAACGTGTGGGCTATGTGTAGCCAGGTGGACTTATAGAGATGTGACACCACTAAATAGTCAACAGTCGAGAAACTTGTGGCCCATATAAACCCAACACTCGATACTTATATTCTCCAATCTCCACTGATAAAAATAATCTAACCTAATATCTCTCCTCAAAACATCCGCCCCTCATCTCTTTATTTTTCTTCTCCCAAAAACGAAAATTTGATACTCAAATACTGCTAACAAATCTCACAGCCATATGCACTTTGTTTCCTCCGCCTCTCTTCTACACTCATCTTTAGCAACACACCGTCACACTAAACCAACTCTCATTGACCAAATACTCACAGAACCTAATCTCGTCTCCCCCAAATACTCACCTCCGTTTTTTACTTTTAATACTCCCAAAGTAACCAAAATAATCTAAACCTAATTACTCTTTCTTTAATTCAAACGCAGATGTCAACTAAAATCCTTTCTCAATCCGAGCCGCAACCATCTCAAACCATCGAAGGACAAGAAACATCAAGCCCATCTATATTCCTCTAGTAGCTCGTTAAGTATAGTACAATAAACCACAAAAAGTATGATTGAAATCCTTCAAGATCTCTTAACAGGAGTCTCGGGTAGGTACTGTTTTGTTTTATTTTTGTTTGTCACGTGTTTGATCGATGATGGTGTGGACGGAGATCCTTTTGTTTTTATGGGATCGTGTCATGAGTCGAGTTTCTGGTGGAGTGTGTGAGTTTGGTCTTGGATCGAGTCGAGGGTGAGGGTCAAGACTTGGTTTCGAGTCTGTTTGTTTGTATGAGTCTTGAGAGTTTTGTGTGAGGTCGAGTGTTGTTAGGTTTTTGGTTTGTTCGAGTGAGTGTCTGTTTGAGGGTCGTCTGAGTCGAGTCTTGTGTTGTTAGAGGTGAGGGTGAGACGAGTGTGGTTAAGTTGAGACTTGTTGAGTCTTGGATGGGTGAAGTGTGTGAGTCTAGGTCTTGTGAGAATGGGTTGTGTGTGTTGAGTCTTTGGTTTTTGACCGATAGGAGTTGGTCGAGAGATGAGTGAGTAAATGTGTTGGTTGTTTTGAGTCGAGGACAGTGAGTCGAGTCACGTTTGTGTTGAGGGTGTTGTGAGATTCGTCTTGAGTGATATGGGGTTTAGGTGAGTTTTTGTTTAATTCGAGTCTTGTGAGAGATTTGTTGGTTTATTCTGTTGGATTCTGTTGAGAAGAGTCGAGTCTTTACAAAGGTTTTTCGAGTCGAGGGTGTTGGGTCAGAGTTGTGTTGAAGTGCTGTTGGTTTGGTCAAATGGTAAGTCGGAATACTCGAATTCTCACCTAAGTCGGAATCCGAGTGTTCAAGACCTAGTTCTGAATGTGTATCACAAACCTAGTTCGGAATCCAAGTCACCAACGTAGTTCGGAATCCGAGTCACGAACCTAAGTCGGAATCCATATTTGTATCACAAGTCGGAATAAAATTTTATTTTGGAGGGAAAAATAGTTCGGAATCGGAGTTTAGTTCGTAATGGACAAATAATGACCTAGTTCGGAATGTAGTACTGGACAAAAAATAGTTCGGAATGTGATATCATTTTGGAGGGAAAAATAGTTCGGAATGGAAAAATAATGACCTAGTTCGGAATGTAGTACTAATAACTCGATTTTACTCAAGTTAAAAAGATTCGTTAATGTGTGTCTAATCGAATTGATCTTAGTTTTCTATGTGACTCAGTTTTATTTTGGTGGAAACAAATATTTTTGGTTGGTTTTTAAATTTAAATGTGCAAAGACTTAAAAGTAAATGTCGTTAAGTAAAGGGCAAGTATTTAAAGAACATGAAAAATAAATCTAAGACTAATTAAAAGAAAGTGTGCAATATTTAAAAACGTGACGGAAAGTAAATTAGTTTAAATGACTGAAAATTAAAATGTGACGAGAATTAAAATTAGACAAGTATTAGAAATGTAAACCAAAAATTAAACAAGAAAAAGTATGGAAAATACCCCAATCGGAATATATTCCGATCACACCTTGATCGGAATATCAAACCAAACCTGATCGGAAAGTCAAAGATGCCCAATCGGAATATGTCACCTACACCAATCGGAATAATCAACAAACCTCAGATCGGAATGATAAGACCTACCTTGATCGGAATATTGGTGACTTGGTCGGAATGTAGATTGGAACCCACGATCGGAATAGCTGTCACCTTACCTCCAATCGGAATACCAAAGTAACACCTCAATCGGAATATGGAAGAACCCCCCAATCGGAATATTGTCACTTAAACCCCAATCGGAATATCCAACCACCCCCAATCGGAATACCAAAGTTTCCCCCAATCGGAATAATGAAACCCTTTTCAGATTGAATCAATCTGAATGTAAAACCCTTTTCCGATTGGACCCCAATCGGAATACAGAAAGGAAAACCAAAAATAAGCTAGAAAAATAAGCTATAATCCTAATAAGAACTAGACGAAAATCTTAGCTAAAACCGTGTAAAAATAAGCTATACAACTGAAAGTTGAAAACTTTTAAGGTATGAAAAAGATAAACTTTAAGAAAAACAACTTTTATATAAAAATAACTTTTATAAAAACTATATAAACTTGAAAATAAATCAAATAAACTATGAAAACAAATGATTTAAAACAATCAAAAGCATAAAATCAAACCTTTAACAAATCAACAAAATAAAAACGTGTAAATCAAAGAAAGGTAGAAGAAGATTAACAAGATAAAGTAAAGGTGCAAGAAATTAAAAAGACACTTACTTGAAATTAAAGGTAATTAAAGGTGCAAAACATGTATTTAAAAGACAAGTAATTAAATGTGCATGAAATAAAGTGGAAGAACTAATTGTCACTATTAGTCAACAAAGCTAAATGAAATGAAAATGAGGGTTTATATAGGTGATTAGGGAGTGGTTAGGGGAAGCTTCCTCTTTCCTTCCTTTCTTGTTAATTGCACCATCAAGTCCTTCCTTCTTAATCTTTTTGTTAATCTTGGAATGTGATGACTTTTGGCTCGGGATTTCTTTGGACTCGTCTTTTAATTCTTCGATAAATAAGACTTGAGTTCCTCGGCTTTAAGTAAACTTCCGTCTTTTGACTTTTTCTTCGATAAATCTTCAGAATTGGTCTTGGACTTCCGTTCTTTGTCCACTTTTGACTTCTTGACTTCGTCTTTCATCCTTTTCTTCAATAAAAGTCCGTAAATGCCCGTGAATTCCTGTGTTTTCTCCACTTTTCACCTTTTCGTCCTAAATCACAACAAAAACACAAACCACGCATAATTCCGACATAAAAGACATAAAATACACGTTTTGGTCCGGTTATTCTTGTAATTAAGTGGTAGAAAAGATGGGTGTTTACACACCTATCAAATCCCCTACACTTGACCATTGCAATGTCCTCATGCAATGCATTAGTTACAAAGCATGTTTACACTTTTCATCTTAATCAATCCACGTTGGCCTTTATTAAAGAGATAGAAAATTTTAAAAATGCAAAGCAAAGAAATTAAAAGCATACCTTGGGTTTTGAAAATGTCATGAATAATCATCATCCTCAACTTTTCACTTTCTCCAAACCAAGCTTAAAAATGAGATCATTGTTATTATAAGTTAGTAAACTAACACGAACTCATGTGGGCCAATTATTCACTTAGACTCCCTTATTCCTATGGGTATCTCTTATATTTTATTATTTGTCTTGAATGATCACGAAGATGCATTGTTTGACTTATTTCGATAATTATTTAGTCTGAAAATAAAGTGCATGATTTAATCAATAGTTAGCTAAAGGACCAAATCTTTTAAAACTGCTTCTCGGGATATCAGAAAGTTCATATCTTGGCATAACTTGGTTCGCGATTTGAGACCTTTCTCGGGCCGATATTTGGCAGCGACTTCATACTTCAAATCTTGAGAGACGTTCATGAAATAATGGTCTTCTCTTCATAATTGGAATTTCTTCACTTGGAATTTTTGAGAGATTCTTCATATATGGACCACGACTTCTTCATTTTTCTCCAATCTTTATTTTGGATTTTGATATACAACGATCCGCCTCCTTTATTGACTTGGATCTATTTATCCTCATACCTTGTTAGGGTCTTTTCGGATACACTTCTCCATGACTTTTTGGGAGTTTTTGCTTTTCGTCGTGTGTCTCGATCCTTCATATTGATTTTCGATAAATGATTCTTCACATCACTTTTGGATCTTTAGCAACAAAACATAGCCCTCATGCCTTGTTAGGGCCTTTTCGGACTCGCCAATCTTCGCGCCCCGCTTCATAAGTTATGCCTTGGCTATGAACTCTCGTCATTACCGAGCAACTTTTAAACGATCTGGGGCTAGAAGCTAAGTAACTTTTCAAATCGTACAACCTTATTTATTAGCAGATAGATTTATTTAGCAAGCGATGGGAGAATAGGCTTATAATTAACTCACATAAATTCACGAAAGAATACCGGACTTATAATTGGCTCTATCATCTCTCGTTCTCCACAGTTTAAAATCTCAAGTAATGAGACTCGTGGATGCTTAGCCTATTAAATCAAAGTTTTGGGTTTTCGAGTCGCCTATAGGATCTTGCAAATTCTTAGACTTTTTCAAGTTTAGAAATCGCATCTTAAAGTTCCCTTGATAAACGACTCTCTAGGATCAATTATAGGAACTTGCGAAAAGTTCTTGTTCTTAACCCGTGAGAGTTAAGACTTTCGCGTTTTATAGCTCCCTATATAAAAGCCTAGCAAAACTTGACTTAAACATGTTAAGGATACTAGCTAGAGTAAACTCGGATTGAGTCAAAAGATTCACAACGTTTGAAAATTAAAACCACTTATTAAACATTTATTCTAGCAAAGGAAGAAAATAACTATACAAAGATAACAACTAATAGGCCAAAATAGATCAAAAATTTTGAAAAATGTCGAAAAATCAAATTTTCTGGTTAAAATGAGGACAAAAACAAGGAAAAGACCACTTAACTTCGATAGAAGTCCCCCTACACTTAAGATAAACATTGTCCTCAATGTTTAAGCATGTGGGAGTAAACTCCCCTACACTTAGGACATTGTGCACGTTGTTTAAATTTCGCTAAGGAAAAGACAACTAACGAGATTCCTATTTTAATATTGAGAAAATATAAAATAGTGAATCGAAAAGAGTTTAGGATAGAACCGGGAAGAAGTAGAACACGGAATCACGGGTGGTCAAGAATCATCAAGAGTGGATCATTGAAGCTCGAATCCCTGATTAAGAAGTGAGGAGAGGAAATAGCAATCCAAAGGGTCGCCCCTACACTTATGGTAAAGAAAGCGAAAAGATAGATGCATGGGTTGCCTCCCAAGAAGCGCTTGGTTTTTGTTAACCGAGTCGTGAGCCTGACTCGACCTTGATCATCAACGGAAGTAGCATGAAACAAATCCACCAGGATCAAAGACATAGTTTTCATCCATCAATAAGCAAGAGCTTAAGGTGAACAAGGCAAGCCAAAAGAGAAGTGGCAAGGTTCCCTTAAGCAGTGATGGAGCACGGTGGAAGCAAGTAGGAAGAGGTGTAAGCATGTGTTCAAAATTTCCAAAGATATTTCCTTTTATTTCATCAGGTGGATACTGAGATGGCTTAAAGACTTCAATACCGGGGTCGAACACCTTTTCCTTTAGGGGAAAATAGCACTCAGGCTCAGCCGAGTGGGAAGAAGATCCGCAAAGAAGCACAACCTCGTCTTCAGAAGTGGGACAAAGAGGTGTCAAATCATATGTGCAACGGATTTCGGTGTCAACCGGTTTCTTCTCCTTTGACAAAATGCTCTTCAAATCCAAAGTAGGATCAAGGCGATAATCTTCAAAGTCAAAAGGAGGAGCATCACTCTCATGAGGGAAGTATGTGTTAAGAAATTCAGAGAAATCTTCCTCAAATGAATAATCGTCCAAAGTAGGATCGAGTGATGACGGAGGATCTTCATCATGTGAAGAATCGCTCGAGAGAGTATCAGCCTCATCAAAATCATCGAAAGTGGGCAGCTCGGGATACTCAGAAGTACAATCATTAAAATCATCCGAATCTGAGCTAGAATCATCATCATCATAAGCATCAAAGACCGGTGAAGAATCATAAATGGGAGAAGCGTCCAGAGTGGAGCGAGAATCATCCACATCATCATGAAAAAGTGGATTATCGATGCAAGAGTCGAATAGAGGATTTTCGTAGACGGTAAAGTCATCTAGCACATTAATCATATTCACTGATTCTCGGCCTCCAAAAGTTAAACTAGTAAGCTTCCCCATTTTGAAAACTTTTGCATCATCCCCGACTCGTAAGATTAACTCACCTTCGGCCACATCTACTAAAGCACGTCCGGTTCTCAAGAATGGCCGACCAAGTATTAAAGGAATACGAGGGTCCATTTCATAATCAACTATGACAAAATCGACCGGGAAAGTAAATGTGCCAACTTTGATGAACACGTCTTCGGCTATACCAACGGGGTAAGCGAGAGTGCGATTTGCAAGTTCAAGAGTCATCTTTGTTGGAGTGAGGTCGGGTAATGATAGTGTTTTCCAAACACTCAATGGCATAAGATTAATACTAGCCCCGAGATCAGCAAGGGCAGTAAATTCTTCAGTTTTGTTGAACACGCAAGGCAACACGAAACGACCGGGATCTCCAAGTTTTTCCGGAAGTTCTTTAAGAATAACTGCAGAGCAGTTTTCATTTAAGCGTGTGTTGGCGAGTTCAATCAGCTTCTCCTTCTTGTTAAGCAATTCCTTAAATGCTTTAACAAATTTGGGCATGTGGACAAGTGCTTCAAGAAAGCTAATGTTAAAATTCATTTGAGAAATCATCTTGATATAGCTAGTCACTTGAGCGTCCTCCTTGTTTAGCATTTTGTTCTTGCCCAAGCGAGACGGATAAGGGATATTAGGTTTGGGTGGTGAGGATGCAGGTGTAGGTAAAGGTTGAGATGTTGAAGGATCATTGGTGGGAACTTCATCACGTCGAGGCGGAGACGGTAATGGTGCACTAATACTAGGTGTAGGAGGAGTAGGGATACATGGTGGTGGAGGAGGTGTAGATGATGGGGGTGGGATTGGTGGTCCTACAATGGTGACTCCACTACGAGTAGTAATAGCACTCACATTGGCTCGCGGATTAGTGACGGTGTTTGAAGGTAGAGAACTTGAAGAAGAAGGTTGAGCAGGGGGTAAGAAACTAGCAAGCATATTCTTCAAATCATTGGTTTGATTGCTGAAGGAGGATTGAATATCATTTCGAAGCTCGGATCTTATCTCATTTCCTTGCTTTGTGATATCCCCTTTAAGATTGATAATTTGGCTCTGCAGATTCTTGATTTGCTCACCTTGGGTTCTCATGATGGCCTCAACATCCGGATTACTGGGTGGGTTTTGTTGGGTGGGTGGGTGATAAGGATTAGAAGCTCTTGGTGGGATTTGGTTGCTTCTAGTGTAGTTGTTGGCGGGGTTTTGGTTTTGAGGAGAAAAACCGGGTGAAAGGTAATTGTTGGATCGATAACTCAGCAGATTTCTATCCCCTTGTTGTCTAGCTTGGTAATTTTCGGGTGAATAATTACCATAAGCTGCATACACATTTTCCGGATTTCCTTGTGTCGAAGGACAATCGGTGTATGAGTGAGGACCGCCGCATGTCTCACAAAGATTAGCAACTGCTTTAACTTGTTGTTGTTGTTGGTTTGAAGCGAGAAGCGTAATACTTTTGCTCATTTCAGTCATCATGCGGGTGAGTTCGGTCATCTCAGGGTTTGCGGAGGTTGAAGAAACATTGACTCTCGGGTTGTTCCTAGAAAATGCAGAGGAATCCCAGTTCTTGTGGTGAGTAGTCATGTTCTCAATTAACTCTCTACACTCCTCGGGTCTCCTTTTCATGAATGTGCCACCGGCGGCTGCATTAATCGTATCACGATCTCGAAAAGTCAATCCGTTGTAGAAAGTATCGATCAAGGTGACCGGAAGCATGTTGTGGTTTGGACATCGATCGATCAAGACATTATATCTCTCCCAAGCATCAAAAAGAGATTCATCAGGGTCTTGCATGAAGCCGCTGATCTGATTGCGAAGGCTTGTGACCATGGATGGTGGAAAGTAGCGCGACAAAAAGCGTTGAGTCATATCGTCCCAAGTGTGAATAGAATTCTTCGGGAGACGATCAAACCATTTCTCGGCATGATGTAATAAGGTATGTGGAAAGAGTTGTAGGCGAAGTTCATCCATTGTGGCACCAGCCAACTTCATGCTCTGGGTGATAGTAATGAACTTGTCGAGGTGTTTGTTGGCATCATCATCAGGCAATCCTCTAAATGGGTTTGTTTGTACTTGCTGAATCATGTGGTGCTTCAACGAAAACTCAGGAGCGTTGATTTGCATCGGCGCAATCGGTCCTCCTCGTCCAAACATGGTTGGTTGACAAAGTTCCTCCATGGTCCGAAGATCGGGCTGTGGAAGAGCATTGTTGTTATTATTAAGGTGCGGTGGTTGATTATTGTTGTTAACACCTGCCATATCTAAATCTTCTTGAGGCTCGGGCTCTTGATAATTAGAAGATCTAGTACGCATACACCTGAAAATGCAAAAGAAAACAAAACCAAAAACAAAGACAATATATATACACAAGAAAGATAAAATCTTTTTGGATTTTTGAAATTTTTAATTTTTATGGTTTTTTATTAATTTTGAATTTTTATGGTTTTTTTTTTTTTTTTTTTTTTTTTTTTTTTTTTTTTAATTTTTTATGCAAGAAAGGTAACGTTCACAAGTGAACGGATCCCAAAAAGCAACGTGTCTCTCACAAAAAACTGTTGATCTTTACGAAAAGAGCCGGCAGCGGCGCCATTTAATACACGGCTTTTACCTAGTATAAAAGTTTATTATGTTCGTTGATGTGTTGGTCTAATCGAATTGATCTTAGTTTTCTATGTGACTCAGTTTTATTTTGGTGGAAACAAATATTTTTGGTTGGTTTTTAAATTTAAATGTGCAAAGACTTAAAAGTAAATGTCGTTAAGTAAAGGGCAAGTATTTAAAGAACATGAAAAATAAATCTAAGACTAATTAAAAGAAAGTGTGCAATATTTAAAAACGTGACGGAAAGTAAATTAGTTTAAATGACTGAAAATTAAAATGTGACGAGAATTAAAATTAGACAAGTATTAGAATTAAATGGGTTTGTTTGGACAAAAATAGTTCGGAATGTGATATCATTTTGGAGGGAAAAATAGTTCGGAATCAGACTTTAGTTCGGAATGGACAAATAATGACCTAGTTCGGAATGTAGTACTGGACAAAAAATAGTTCGGAATACTTGTAAACCCTCTTATTCTGAATTATACCCAAAAAATTTCAAACACTTGTAATTATTACCCAAAAATCAATCTAAAAATTACAACTTTTTGTGTTTTTACCAAAACAAAAATCCAAAATCACTACCACAACTATTTAGATGATTTCAAGAAAGATTAAACCACAAAAGAACATAAAAAAGTTTTGAATCGAATGATTTTAGATCAAAACCCACAAATCAATGAAAAACAAACACAAGAACAACCTAATCAACCATGCCTCTTGATACCAATTGTAGAATCATATAATCTTAGGAATGTAGATGTGTTTGTATTTATCTAGAGAGATGGATGAAAAGGAAGAACTAGAGAGAGAAAGCTAGAGAGAGAAAGGAGGGAAGGAGAGAAGGAGAGAAAGAAGGATATGATTAATGAAAAGTGAAAGAACAAAATGAGCAACCCCTCCTAACATGCTAGGAGGGGGTATATATAGCCCACTGTTATTCCCATATCAATCCATAAAACAAGATTTAGGAGAGATGTTTCGAGAGAGAAAGAGAAGAAAAGTAGAGAGAGAAACAAGAGAGAATTTGGAAGGTTAAACACTTTAGAGAGAGAAAGTAAAATGGTAGCCAACACCCTCTTCCACACATGGAAGAGGGTTTATATACCCTTGGCATATGGGCCGTGGGTTTTGTATCCTTCGGTCGGGCTTGGCTTACACTTGGGCTTACGCCCCTAACTTAGACAATATTAGCTTAAAGTCCAAGCCCGGTTAACCCGACTAACCTATTACAATACAAGACCTTTAACGACTAAGATGACCTATTACATTCTTGTTTGACTATATAAAATATAGGGCTAACAATCTCCCCCAATGTATCGGTCATCTTAAAAAGCTTAAAAAGCATAAGATGATTGAGTGAATACATTCTTGTAGAGGAGATCTTCCTGCTTTGGTCTTGTATCTTGGTCTTGATCTTGTTTGTAACAGCTTTGTTCCTTCATGCCTTGTGATCTTTATCTTGAGCCTTTGTCATTTGACTTTGAGTGCTTGAGATCTTCATTTTGTGCTCCTTGTGACTAACATGACCTATTACATTCTTACATTCTTAGGTATCTTGATGATCGACATCGGTTAGTACACAGCTACGCCACCTTCTTGATATGCAGCAACATATATAGACGCGGATGAAATGGCTTTGAACATTTCACCCTAACTCGGTAGCGTTTTACCTCCGGTCGGTAAAGACCGTTAAACGATATTAAATATCGTACCTGTGATCAGGTAGATTCGATTAAGAACCTCCTTGACACGGTTTCCCGGCGGTAGTAGCGAGTTCTCTTTACTCGGTTGTCTCAAAGCAGACTGCGAACGTAAAGAGTGAATCATAAGGATAAATTATCCGTCTGATTAGAGTCGTCAATTCAGATTTCCTGGAACAAGTTTGATTCTAAAAGAATCGCACCATTGTTGCTTTCCAGTTTGTCACAAGCTCGATTCATAGAGAATCTTGCGAGTTACCTACCGTAGTGCTGTTTAATGTTTATACTGGAAGGATTTCCATTCGTCACTGTGAACACTAATGAGTGTCACTCTGAATGTTCTGGCAAGATCACATGGATTTTGCGAAGAAACCTGGAATTAAGTTTGAATCAATTAAGAATCAAACTTAGTTGCATTCCAGTTCTCACAAGTTTGATTCGTGTAGAATCGCACAAGTTACCTACCATGAGCTTGTTTGATGCTGGCTCAAGCAGGATTTCCATCTTCATTGTGAATCGTATCACTCAGATGTTCTGGCAATATCACAAGGATAATGCGTAGGACTCGATTATGTCCTAATGAGATGATAGATAGATCTCGTTTGGCTCTAGACTCAATAAGTGCATTTTTGGTGATCGGAGGCTGGAGCAGACTGCCACCTTTTCAATATTAACTAACTCGGAGTGAGAAAGTCAATAGATACGTGTTGATCTCCGTGACAATGAGGCGAGTTTCTTTTGAGAAAAACTCGAATGGCTGGGGAAAGGTTGTGCATCGCATCACTGGGTCCATGACACTTTTCTTCGATAGATGTGTTAACCCGGTTTCTGCCTAAGTTTCATTAGAATATTCAACTCCTTCAATGCTTACCAATACGTCATCACTAGCACCTTGTTGTGATTGTTCCAATGCTAAGTTAAGTACTGGTCCGCATTTAGCTTCATTCAACTCCATCTTTCCTAAGGAAAACTAGCTATGGAATGTCCTTGGGTAGATCCCTCTGGTTCTGGTTGGATCATAGGACTTAGTTTCCTATCCTAAACCACCTTTTGACTCCAACGTTCCGTCGTGGATAGTAGGTTGTTTTGGGTAAAGATCGTAACCATAAAACCATTGAAAACCATTCAAAGTGTTTGATAAAAATCGAAACTTTTAACACTTGAAAGTTTTACATTTCCGAAAAGCTCCCCTACACACATGCATCGATATACAAAATAGTTTGGCATGTGAAGGAAAGAGTTGCACTTGAGTCTTTAAGATCACATGTTGCGATATATTACATTTTAATCACATTTTCTCCCCTATCTCTAATATAAAAACATAATATTAAAGATACCAATTGATTAAAATATGACATTTTCTAAAAACCGATTGGGAGAGAAACATGTGTGCGCGCATGAATCATGCTTTTGTGGTCGGGTTGCTCCCCCTCAACAATATATGTGTGTCATGAAACAAAATTTTACAATATTTTGGAAAAATGACACCACAAAATATGTTGAGGTACGGATTTGAGATGCCTTTACCGATAATATATATGAAAGATTTAATCACATTTTCGGAATGTGTTGGATACATAAAATATGACAATTTTAGAGTTGTACCCAACAACATTATAAGGCTTGATTTTAAAACGCTCCCCCTCAAAAATTGATCAAAATAACATATGACATTTTGAGATATAAAAACCTATTATGAGAAAGGGAGTGTTGAACACACAATTTTGTTAGATTTAGAAAAACCTTTTGAGAAATTCTTGAAAAAATTGTGTTCAACGGTTTTAAAATAAATTCCGATTTACATGAGCTCAAAACTTTGAATGTTTTGTGACTAGCTCATGACCGAGAAAATATAATTTCCCGTTGTGAAGGATAAATTATCATCTGTGATAAACTTTCCTTAAGTGGAAGTACGAGTTCTAAGCTGACATTTACTTAGAAGTCGTTATTTATGAACTTAAGAACTTTGAATGTTTTTATAGGAAGCTCATGACCGAGAAATATTAATTTCTCGTTGAGAAGGATAAATTATTGTCCGTGATAAACTTTCCTTATTTAAGGTCCGAGTCCTAAGTTGTGATGTGCTTAGAAGTCATTATGAGAGAAAAATCAAGCAGCTTCATTTGCCAAAACCTCTAAGTCTTCTGGAGTCATATACTTCATACCAAGACGGCCAACGAGATACTGAAACCTATTTTGAGATAGGGCTTTTGTAAACAAGTCAGCTATCTGTTACTCAGTTCTGACAAAGTATAATTCCACGATACCACGTTCCACTTGTTCCTTGATGAAGTGATATCTGACTGCGATGTGCTTGGTACGGGAGTGTTGAACCGGATTGCAAGAGATGGCTATGGCCGACTTTGAGTCACAATACATAGGTATTTTATTAAAATGGAAGCCATAATCTGTGAGTTGAGTTCTCATCCAGAGGACTTGAGCACAACACGCAGATAGAGCCACATATTCTGCTTCAGATGATGAGAGCGAAGTGAAATCCTGCTTCTTTGACGACCATCTCACAAGTTTGTCTTCCCCTAGAAATTGTACGCTACCAGAAGTGCTTTTGCGACTATCAAGGCAACTTGCGTGATCAGAATCTGAAAAAGCTGTTAGATGAAAACCGGTTTCCTTCGGATACTAGAGTCCCATGTGAATGGTATTCTTAAGGTACCGAAAGATCCGTTTAACCTATTTGAGGTGCTTTTGAGTAGGTCTGGCTTGATATCGTGCACAATAGCATGTGACATGATGAATATCAGGCCTGCTGGCTGTAAGGTACATAAGTGACCCGATCATACTGCGATATCGTGTTTGATCTACGGGATATGAGTACAAGTCAGTGTCTAGGGATTTGGTCGACAATGGTGTACCAACGCGAGCACATGAGGTCATACCATGCTTTTTAAGTATCTCTTGAGCATACTTAGCTTGGTTAATGAAGATACCACGTGGGGATTGATGAATCTGGAGGCCTAAAAAGAATTTTAGCTCCCCATCATTGACATTTCAAATCTGTTGTGCATTAATTTTTCAAAACGTTTTGAAAGTTTTGGGTTCGTAGAAACAAAAATAATGTCATCAACATAAACTTACACCAGCAGTATGTCATCCCCATATATATTAGTAAAGAGAGTAGGATCAATAGAACCTTTGGAAAATCCTTTCAAAACCAAGAAGTTTGATAGTTCTTCGTACCATGCCCTTGGAGCTTGTTCAAGTCCATATACAGCCTTCTTGAGACGATAGACTTTGTCAGGATGATGAGGATCGATGAATCCTTCCGGCTGATTAACATACACTTCTTCCTTCAAATGACCGTCGAGAAAAGCAGTTTTAACGTCCATCTGAAAAACCGTGAAGCCCTTATGTGCAGCATAAGGAAGGAATATCCTGACAGCTTCCAAACGAGCAACTGGAGCGAATGATTCATCGTAGTCTATGCCTTCTTGTTGACGGTATCCCTTAACCACAAGACAAGATTTGTTTTTGATGATGGTTTGTTCTTCATCCAGTTTGTTTTTCCAGATCCATTTGAAATCTAAAATTGACATTCCATAGGGTCTGTCAACAAGTTCCCAAACATTTAGGCGTTCAAACTGATGAATTTCGTCTTGCATTGATTCAATCCACGCATGATCAGTCATGGCTTGTTTGATGTTTGCAGGTACAGTTGAACTCACGGTGAGTGCAAACATACACACATCGCCATCGGTGTCGAGTTGTCTGCATGTTCGAACCGGTTGTGAAGGATTTCCAATGACTTGCTCCAATGGATGATCACGTGTCCAATGGTGAGTGGATGGATATCGTTGGTAGAATGTATGCATGTTGGACGGATCAACATGTTGAGTAGAAGACTCTCCGACTTCGCGTACCGGTGTACCGAACGGGTTGATAAATTCTTCTTCGTCAGGTTGTGCATTGACTACTTGATTGTTGTTTCCTCCTTCAGCATTAACGGTTGGTGATGTTGGTTGTATGACAGTTTCTTGATTTTGTTAAGTATCGGATGGAATTGTCTCTTGAGCAACGATTGCAGAAGTAGATGAAGTTGTGTCTTGTTAATTTTGTTCGGGAGCATCAGCAACATTGACAGTGGAAGGCTTTGACACAACTTGATTGTTTCCATAGTAATATTCATCAAACATTGGATCATATAAATCAACTAACTCATTCATTTGTGTCGTATCCGTCGAGTCTGCTGTAGGAGTACTTTGTTGACATGCTTGCATGGGACGTACACTGTTTTATGTAGGTGCCATTGTTGGACATTGAGGAGCGGAACTTGAGCTGTTGTGATCAAGAACCATCTGTGGTAATTCGTCAAAGTTCACATGAATTTTTTCGAGAATAATCTTTGTTCTCTTGTTATTGACCCGATATCCTTTTGATAATGTAGCATACCCCACAAAAATACATGCATCACCTTTTTCTTTCATCTTGTCGAGATTCTCACCGTCTTTGAGAATGTAGCATAAAGATCCAAATACGTGAAAGAATTTGACAGTAGGTTTCCTGTCATTAATGATGTGGTAAGGTGTCTTTTCATGTCTATGGATGATGAGAGAACGATTTTGAGTATAACAGGCAGTTGCAATTGCTTCAGCCCAGAAGAATAGCGGTAATTTTGAAGCAGAAAGCATTGTTCGAGCATCCTCAACCAAAGTACGGTTCCGCCTTTCGACAACGCCATTTTGTTCAGGAGTACGAGCAATAGAGTTTGATGTTCGATGCCTTCTTCTTGAAAGTAAGATTGAAAATTCTTGTTCAAAAATTCAGTACCCCTATCCGTTCTTACGGTTAAGACTTGAGCTTGAAGATTGCGTTGTATCATCTTGAGAAAGTTTTTGAGAACCTCTGGTGTTTCATCTTTGGACCTTAAGAAAAAAGTCCATGTGTATCTGGAGTAATCATCAACAATCACGAGAATATACTTTTTCCCGTTAATACTCTCTACACGCATGGGACCACATAAATCCATGTGTAGAAGTTCCAATCGTCCTTTTGATCTTGGGGTAGTCTTTGTTTTGAAAGACTTCCGTTTTGCTTTCCCCAACGCACAAGAAGAACAAAGATGGTCTTTGACGAATTTTAACTTAGGAAGACCAGTCACAATATCATTCTTCGAAAGCAAGTTGATGGTGTCAAAGTTGAGATATGACAATCGTTGATGCCATAACCATGCTTGAGAGGATGAAGCTTTAGCCATTAAGCAAATTAGATTTGTTGACGATGTGTCTTGAAGAGTTACTGTGTAGAGATCAGAACCACGAGAACCTGTAAGAAGGTCATTCCCATCGGAGTCTCTAACATAGCAAGTAGATTTCCGAAATGCTACTTCCAAATCCGCATCACAAAATTGACCAACCGAGAATAAATTGTGATTCAGTCCCTCGACGTAATAAACCCGTTTGATAGTGAGATTTCCTTGAACCAAATCGCCATATCCAATTATCGGTGAAAACTAATCATTTCCAAACCGCACCGTACCCAGAAACTTCTCCACGAAGTTAATGAGAAGCTTGAGATTTCCCGTCATGTGCTTTGTGCACCCTTAGTCCATTATGAATAGGATGATTTCGACGAGCTGCAGAAGAATTAGAAGACAATGTAGCATTTGACAAATGGGATCCCTTGATAGAAACGGGTTCCAAAATAGTATTGGGCCTAGATGCAAAGTCTACAGGGAAGCTGATATTCCTAGACCCAATCACTAAAGTGGTTAACTTATGTACCCATTTGTATCCGGGTGGTGTAAATCTCAAATACCCCCGTGTACATGTCCTAATCATGTTCTCATATAGCTTCTTTAATCTCTTTTGTTTACGCAGAGTAGTGGAGTCTAATGCACTTAGTTTCTTGAGTGGTTGATCAATGGATTGGTTCAAAGTTCTTGTGGGTTCTCTAGTACTAATGGGCACAAGAATAGGCTTCCTAGTTCTAGTATTCACGCCATTATGATTAAGAGCACAAGCATCATGATTTAAAGTACGAACACATTTTCCACATTCAACACAAACAACTTCAACATTCGAAGTCTTAGCATTTAAACTGTCATTACGTGCAGTTACAGACGTTTTATTCTTAGAAAACTTAAAATTCCTACGGTGGTCTTCTACTTCCAACTTCTTTCCTGGACTATTTTAGGCATGACCTTATCTCGCATTCTATTGCTCTTAAGCTGTGGTCCGCTAACGCTAGTAGTAGGGATTACTCCTGTAGAAGAAGACACACGTTGATTAGTTTTCTTAATATTCTGAAGTAGCCGCGATGTTCTAGTTTGAGTGGGCTTAGTGTTAATCTTATACATTCCTAGTGCTATCATATTTGTGCTCTTATCATTTCCTATCTTAGGCAAAGTCTTTGGGGATTGTCCCAAAATAGAGAATTTAGGGCATTTAACCTCATTCGGTTGACGAACGGCGGATGGTTTACCCAATACAAACTTTCCTTTCATTTTCTCAATGAGTTTTTGTAACTCACTAATGGCTATGTCCCTTTCTTGTAGCTGAGCTTTCAAATCATTTATTTTGAGACCTTTTTCATTTAATTGTCGAAACGAAGAAGCTGCCATTTCTTGACATTTTTTATGATTATAAGATTTATCACCTTTTTGTAAAGCAAGTTTAAGAGAAATGGAGATTGCGACATTTCTCGTCTGATTCTGACACTAGACATGCTACATGACAATATTGATCAAGATCGGTAGACACACCAAGTATAGCATTCATATGGCCAGCATAAAGGTATTCCTTATAAAGTCGATCAATTTTGTTAGAAAGTTGGTGTTCTTTTGTTTTTAATTTAGTTTGAAGAAAATCAACTTCATTTTCAAGAGATTTAACATAACTTAAATCAGTTAACATTTCCTCAGTGAGAGCATTATAAAATATTTCCACATTTTTTGAAAGATCAT
This sequence comes from Glebionis coronaria, assembly GCA_025667525.1. Classification (NCBI taxonomy): domain Eukaryota; kingdom Viridiplantae; phylum Streptophyta; class Magnoliopsida; order Asterales; family Asteraceae; genus Glebionis; species Glebionis coronaria. The sequence goes on from CM046874.1 coordinate 72,008,118, forward strand.
CAATTGTTGGAACAATGCATTGTTGAATGGCATTGTTGAATGACGACTTCTACTTGTGGGTTAGGTTTAATATTCCAAATGGTATCCCTAGAAACTTTTTCATAGTCGACGACACCTTTGTATAAATTTAAAACCCCTTGTTTTATAAACTCAAATTGCTGAACACTTTTTCTTTTCTCATCCCATTTACGTTTTTCATCCGAAATTTGTTTTTCTAACAAAATTGATTGCTTTTTGAAACTCCTTTTTAAAGAAACTTTCTTTTGGGGTTCATCACTTGGTGGTGGAACACTATTATACATCTTTTGTTCTTTGGAATGTTCTTTTTGAGGAACAAACTTAATATAATTATCAGAATCAGAAAGGTTTATTAAATCACTTAAGTTTGATCGACTTTCTTCTTGATTACGAATAATTTCTGTCGTAGTCGGGTGAGAGCATAAGATCAAGATTATCAACATAACAACCGATATCATAGAGAGCAGGCTTGGTACTTTGAATTTTCTTGAGATATTCAGGCTTGACAAAACTCGTTTTCATATTTCTATTGAGCATATTCATGGTTTGAATGGACTGACCCCTTTTGTAAACAATGTTGTTTAACGTTTCGACTCTCTTTTCCAAATCAAGAATTTTTTCAATATCCTTTTCTTCACGAGTTTTATAAAGCTTAGTTTGTTCTTTGTTAACCGACTCTAACTTGGTAATTTGGAGTTTATGTAGCAGCAGTTATTCTTCAAGTTCCGATATCTTCTGTTTTGACATATGAATTTCGTGTGTTACTTCAGAACAATATTGTTCGTTGAGAACCTTACGTTCATGTACCAAACCATTAGCTATTGCAACTCGTCGATCAGCTTCTTTTACATAATCACACTCTTTAAGCCTGTCTATATCCTCGGCTAAGGATGCGTTTGCTTGCTTCAAACGTTTATTAGCCTCTTTGTTTTCATCAATTTCACGTTTAAAAGAGTCAATAATAGACGCAAGCAAATCACGGTCCTCATCCGAGTCAGTATCCTGAGTAGCATTTCCGTCATCATTACACATATGCTGTGAATCCGTAGAGATATTGATATCCTCCATGTTCATTACATATGTGTCATTGATGCTTTCGGGTTGCTCAGGATGCCGTCGTTCATTAGCAAACACATTATAGTTATCATGTGATGGTACCTTTTCAAGTGGCTCAGAATCATAGATGGGTCCAAAAGTATCATCAGTCTCTGGGATCACTTCTTGAATCTTTTCCATGTACACATAATGTGCCTCCAACTCTTGATCATCGGCTTCATCATCAGTGTCATCACGCCAGTTAACTTCATCTGCTGTGAGTGGAATCCCTGCTTCTTCTTTCTTACAAAGCAGCATCTTTTCCTTGTGATATCCCGAATCCTTAACCCGTTTTGGCTTCTTGCATTCCCTATCCATGTGCCCAAATCCCTTGCAGTTGAAGCATTAAATCCCAGTCTTCTGCACAACGGGAGTGCCTACAGTATCTCTAGCCCCAACTTGATTCGGCATCCTCTGATTGTCATACCTAGCATCACGATAATACCGAGGTGCGTGATCAACTTCCTTATATCTAGCATTGGATAATGATTTGAGGTTGTTGTTGGTAGGTTTGTAGATCTTCTTATAAGTTGTGGTGAGTAAAGACATGAGTTCTTCAATCTTATTGTCCCTTGAAGTTTGTTCATCATCACTGTCTCCATCGGACTCGGTGTCATACTTTGGAGGTGGATTGGGGACAATTGCTTTTGCTTTGTTTCTAGCAGTAGCTAGAGGTTTGGTGGATGAGCTTGATGACCTTGAGGAATGTGTAGCTGGTTGTTGACGGGGAACGGGTTTTGTTGAAGTAGCAGCCACAAAAGCAATAGAGTTCGCATATCGTTCTGCCTTTTCAGCTCTAAGTTCATTCACTTCATTCTGATGTTGTTTCAATAAATCATAAAGTTTGTGGTAAGATATAGTCTTGATATCCTCCCATTGTTTGACCAAAGTCACAAACCTTTGCCATTCCGGTTTGAGTTGAAGTAAAAACTGAACATTGGCATGATGATTGGAGATGGTGCACTGATTTCTGACAAGCTCATTCATCATTTTGTAGAATCTCGAGTAATATGAGTCAATGGATTCACCATCTTCGGATGTGAATTTTCCAAACTCCCAAAGCAGATTAGTCTCGAGATCTTGAACATTGATCGACTCACCTTGCTTCAGTCGATGAATTGCATTCCACATTCCCATTGCATTAGGACATGCATCAACCGTGGAATAGATATCGTTATCAATCCCAGTGAGTATGTAGTTGACGGCATCAGCTTCAGCTTGGAGGAGTTTCTTTTTCTCTGCAGGACATGTGTCAAAATTCTCCATAGCTCGTGTAGTTGATGAAGTACCATCCTCTGCTTGTGTGGTAAAGGGTCTGAATTCAAAAACTGGAGGTAGGTTCTCAAGGCAATGACGAAGAGCGGTTCGGTTCTCCTTAGTGTCGAGAAATCTAAGGAAGCGAGATCTCCACTGAACGTAGAAACCGGCAGTGAGCACAGGTGGATTTACATTGCCACCTTGTTCTAGACGAATTTGATTGGCCATTGCATTGTTGTTGTTGTTATTTGTCATGGTGATTACTTGTGAATGGATTACGGATCTAAGTGGATTTGTTGTGATAACGTGTGGTTAAAATTTCGAAAATTCAAAAAAAAATATTCTCAGTCCGACAATAAATTCCTGAGTCCGACAAAACGGTAAGCCGAAAAATTTTGTATCACCAAATTTTGAAATTGAGTTAGAAATAGCCAAAAACTAGTAAGGAAAAAATTTGAATTTACTTGACCTAAAATTTTTTAACTCATTTTTTTTAATCTTCGTGTAAACTATGTTCCGAAACTAGTTTTGATAGTGGCTAAGTCTAAAAATTGCTCAAACAAAATTTATCTGTCCATCGGAATGTCACCCATCGCAATACATGTCGGAATGGCCATCGGAATGTTCTGTCGAAATGTCCTGTCGGAATGTTCTGTCGGAATGTTCTGTCGGAATATTCTGTCGGAATGTTCTGTCGGAATGTGCTTCTATCGCAATATGGCTGTCGCAATATTGGTAGAGTAACGTCGTAATATGCCTTAAATTCCATCGGAATCCACGATCTCAATGTACGATCGCAATTCACGGTCGGAATAAGTGATCGGAATGTGTGATCGCAAAGTAAAACCCTAAGGTTATTGCGATCGGAATACCTGTCTGAATGATGTATCGCAATGTAAAACCCCAATGTTATTGTGATCAGAATATGCACCTATCTCGGACAAAACACAACCAATACGAGATTTTGAGCTAAAAAATGATCCAAACACCCAAAAATTTTGTGTTTTTAACCAAAGTAAAAATACCAAATCACTACCAATAGTATGTAGATGATTTGTATCAAGAATAGACCATATAAAAACAAAAAAAAAATTGGGACGTGTGCTTTAGATCAAAAAGGCACGAAAAATCAAGAACACAACATACGAATCTTCAATCACCTATCCACTATAGGCTCTTGATACCAAATGTTTTTCCCATATCAATCCATAACACAAGATTTAGAAGAGATGTTTAGAGAGAGAAAGAGAAGAAAAGTAGAGAGTGAAACAAGAGAGAACTTAGAAGGTTAAACACTTTAGAGAGAGAAAGTAAAATGGTAACCAACACCCTCTTCCACACATGGAAGAGGGTTTATATACCCTTGGCATATGGGCCGTGGGTTTTGTATCCTTGGGTCGGGCTTGGCTTACACTTGGGCTTACGCCCCTAACTTAGACAATATTAGCTTAAATTCCAAGCCCGGTTAACCCGACTAACCTATTACAATACAAGACCTTTAACGACTAAGATGACCTATTACATTCTTGTTCGACTATATAAAATATAGGGCTAACACCCACCCTACATGTGGGCTATATGGACTATATGTTTACATAATGGATCACGAGCCCAATACTTGAATATATCATTGGAGTGACCGATCCTTTCTAAATACGTAAAAATGTATTTCCAACAAGTTTCGAATCAATGGATCTAAGAGGTATAGGGCTGATTATTTTACCATGAGAAGACGAACCCATATCCTCAACATCATCGGCTATACCAGTACGAATTTTCTTCGCTTGTGATCCGAAAGAGAGGTCTGGTCGGTCCACATTCATTCTCTTCATGCTCCGAAGCAAATCACTACTAGCATTATCGGTTTTCTTAGCCTTACCCTTGCTTGGAACAGAAGGACCACTCTTCCCATCATTTTTCTTTTTTCCGGAACCTTCTCAGGACCTTCTTCGGCCTCCTTGTTCTTCTTTTATGCGGCACGAATAGCCGCTTGTTTTTTCTTCTCACGAACAAGCTTCATAGCTTCACTCTCATTCTCAGCATCTATCTTTTCCGCAGTGGGAGCACTTAACTGCTCACTGGTCTTCAAGGCATTGGTAATCCGGAGAGAGACTTTGTTGTCCTCAGTAAGCTTATCACCCTTAACAATCTTGGTCGAGGTGGTAGGAAAGCGGAGATATTCAGACATACTGAGGGCTGCAATGGAAAATTTCTCTGGCTATAATAAACAACACAAAAATACAGTAAACACATATAAGCATACTTTGACGATACATAAATAATGAGGGAAGCCAATACCATTCCCTTCTGGATCCTCGAAACTAGGCAAATATTTTAGATACTCCAATGTAGGGGAAAGTCTGGACCAGAAGAGAAGCCCAACAGAAATATTAGTCATAATCACCATTCCCTCCTCCAAAGAGAGAGCATCCTCTTCCCTATACCCATCTTGAGGGATAACATCAAGTATCTCGGAATCTACATGTCTCTAAGGCATGTAGTTCGGAATGGCTCGTCTGTCTATCAAGAAAAACTCCCATTTCCATTTCTTCATACAGGTGAGGACATCATGAAAAATTTGCTTATGTGCATTCTTCCCGGAACGTTTCTCAAAGGTGTACCAATGACCTTGCCTTCTTAGTTTATAATACAAGTGGAAAAGAGTAACGGAAGGTTTTATAGAAAGACTTAGGCAATATATCTCAAAGGTGGTAACTCTATTTACACCTAAGGGCACCAATTATGAGATATGTACTCCAAAAAAATTTATTATGGCTAAAAGGAAGGTGGAGAAGGGGACACGTAGTCCAAAGTATTTGAAGAATTGTTCATATAAGCCTATGGAGTCCGTAGGGAGTTGATCCATGGTCATACCTTCCGTAGGAGGACAAGGATGCAAGCTCAACGGAATATTATATATTTTGACTAAGTATTTGACGTAATACCCAAGAGGTTGGTCAAGTACTTCGGCATATCAAACTTAGGAAGATATCCGGAAGGACCAGGTTGATCTTCTTTGGTCATAGTTTCGTGGAAGGATCCAGAAGGTTATCAACAAGAAGGACAAAAGAATATACCTGAAGAGGCCGAAATAGCAGAGTGAGATCCAGAAGTTTAGAGATAAGTAAAAAAGCAGCACTATGAAAACACGCAGTAAAAAGTGACGAAGTGAGGGCTATTTATAGTGGAGCGTTACAGCCTAGAAATCCGTGATTGTATAGTGTTGGGACACGTGGCGTCAGGAAAGAAAAGTGTGGGACGCGTGGCAGTCATTGAGCGGGAAGTCCAAAAACGAGTTGGGCCTTGATGGGTCGTAAAGATGGTTGGGCTTTATAACGGTACAACTCCCCACCTAAAATCAAGCCCAGACATGTTGCACAAGCATTTTGGAAATGATTAACTTGAGTCATTCCGAAAATTTTGTTTCTAATCACATTGGAAATATTGATTCAAGTCATATGAAAATAGACTTAAATCAACACTTCGGGGGGGACTTGTTCGTGTATAAGTCCGAACCGAACTCATATCCAAAACCCATATCCGAAACCCGGATCTGAAACCCATATTCGGCCCGAAATAGGAAGCATGAGTCAAAAGTTGGTCAACCGACAAGCTTCCCTAATTCTAGGAATGTTGTCCCCAATCGGACCAACAAGGCCCCGAAAAAAGCACATTGGGCCTTCCAGATTTTTAGGAGATTTGAGCAGTATAAATACCCCCTTGGACTCAAGTTTGAGGTGATCGTTTTTACCTTATAATATTACGATTTTACTATATACATTTACCTATCTATTTCGGACCATTTCACTTTACTTATTCTCACACCGGAGCTTGGTATCGGTCTTTACACACGGACGAGGCTAACGCGTTTACTTTGATTTAAAGATATCTGAAGGACAAGCCTCGACTAGTCTGGAGGATCACCCATTTCAGACCCTTGCAAGAAATTGCATGAACACGATCCCTTAAGAGCAACGAAATAAATACAAATACAACACACATTTGTTATTTTCAGAAATACGTTTTTACGTATTTAGGAAGATTCGGTCACCCCGACAATATATTAAGTAGTAGCTCGTAGTCTAGTAGCTTTATAATTATTAAACAAGGAAAAGCCCGGTCCATGTCTTGTATGGCCGGCCCAACAATGTAATCCCAAGCCCATCTTATGGTCTTGGTATATAAACCCTCTCCTTTGATGGAGAGGGTGTGGTTTCATTCATAAAAACACATAGTTTTCTCACATTCTCTCTTTAGAAGTGTTTGTGAAATTCACCATCTTTCTATCTCTTTCTCTCTAGAATTTACATAGATTTACAATATTTAACAAATGGTATCAAGAGCCATGGGATGATTGTATTGTTTATGTGTTTGTGTTCTTGATTTTTGTGTCTATTTTGATCCAAAATCAATAATTTTTTGTGTTTTTATGGTTTAATCTGGATACAAATCTTCTACATAGTTGTGGTAGAGATATGGTGTTGTTATTTTGGTTAAAATCACAAATTTTTTTGGGTGTTTGGATCAATTTTTAGCATAAAAATTCGTTCTGGTTTGTGATCCGAGAAACAAGGGAAGAATTCGGCAAGCAGTTGTATATTCGGAAAAGGGTTTTGGTTATCCGAAGAAGTGGGTTTATTCCGAAATACTATTTTCGGAAAAGGGTTTCTGTTTTCCGAAGATTTGGTGTTTATCCGAAAAAGTGTGCTTATTCCGAAAAAGAAGGGTTATCCGAAGAAGATTTATCCGAAGAAGTAGGTTTTATCCGAAAAGAGGTGATTATTCCGAAGATTTATTTACCCGAAGATCTGTCATTTTTCCGGAAAAGGTACATTTTTCCGAGCATCTCATTTATTCCGGAAATACTACTTTATCCGAATATCTCCATTATTCCGAAAAACCCATTTATTCCGAAAACCCAATTTATCCGAAAAACTCAAGTATTCCGAAAAATATCATTTTTTCGAAGAAGTCACTTTATCCGAATATAGTAGTTATTCCGAAAACATTGTGTTATTCCGAAAAAGGTTGTTTATCCGATAAAAGGCGGTTTATCCGAAAACCCTACCATTTTCCAAAAAAGGTTGTTTATCCAAAAAAGGCTATTTATCCGAATTTGTGCCATTTATCCGAAATTCTCGATTATTCCGAATATCATCAATTTTTCATCCAGAAAAATTTTGAACAAAACTCGTGAGTTTTTGAGTTTGCTTTGTAATTTTTGGTTTATCTGAAGATATCTTAGGGGATTTTAACATCGTTTCTCGACTTAAACACATGAAATCAAACACATTTACTTTCTCTCATTGTTCGATCCAAAGTTGTAAATCTTTTGTTATCGAAATAGAGTACACATCTCTCACGGACAAGTCCATTCTCTCGGGTACGGACAATCGTCCACCAATGTTGGTTAAAACTATGTACGAGGATTGGGCTTCCCGAATGGAACTTTATATGTTGAACAAAGACAACGGACATCTCATTTGGGCATCGGTGCTCAATGGACCATTAGTATAAGGTACTCTGACGGAAGGTACTATTACTCGTCCTCGCACAACGAGTGAATTAACTGGAGATGATAAGATTCAACATAAGTGTGATAAACAAGCTACAAACATCATTCTCCAAGCCCTTCCTCCAGATGTGTACAAACTCGTTAGTAAACATAAAGTTGCCAAAGAGTTATGGGATATAATTCGTGTCCTAATGCAAGGCACCTCGTTAACTAAACAAGAACGAGAGTGTAAGCTATATGATACGTTTGATAAGTTTGCCTATGTTCCCGGGGAGACTCTCAATGACTACTACTTGAGATTCACTTTATTGTTGAATGAGCATAACATTTATGGCATGCCAATTCTGACATTTTAGTTAAACACCAACTATTTTAATACTCTTCCTTTTGAATGGAGCAAGTATGTGACGGCTGTTAAATTGGCTAAGGATTTGCATCAAACCAACGTGGATCAACTTCAAGCTTTTCTTTAACAACACGAAGGCCACGTGATTGAGGCTCGGTTGTCAACCCCACAAGTTCGTGATCCACTTGCCATGTATGCTTCTCAAAAAATGACCCCCCCAACAAAACATGGCTTACACTTATCAACAACCATCATACTTGCAGCAGCAACCACAACACACCTATCAACAACCACAGCAACCATCTTATCAACCACTAATGATGCCACAGCAAGTATTTCAACAAAGTGTTCTTCCACAGCCTTATCCACATCAACCAACACATCAGGCATCACCATCACAAGCTATCACTCCTCCAATGGGCTATACTCCTCAGCAAGGATATTTTCCACTTGAAGCACCACAAGCACGAGCCTTCTACTCCAATGAACTTCCACCAATTGAAGCACCGGTCTTTACTCCAAATGATACGCCAACTGATGTTATAAACCATCTCACTGCCTACTTGCCAAAACTTGTTGCAACTAGAGGATTTCCAACAACGAACAATCAGCTCCGCACTTCTTCAAATCCTCGTCAACAAACCACTTTTCAAGATGGTCAAGTGATGGTCCAATCCATTCAGGGAAGGCAAAATTCATATGGACCCACTACAATATCTAATAAATGGTATCAGAGCAAAAAAACAATGGCTTCTGAGCAAAACAGCTCTGAACCCGCACTTCATGAAATGGGATCCAGTAAAATTAGCTTTGGTCTTGTCCCAAACAACCCCACTTCAACATCATTTACACCACCTACTAGGAATGAATGAGATACGTTTTTTCAACCGTTCTTTGATGAATTATTTACTCCTCCAAGTATTGTTGCTCCAGAACCTAAAGTAATAGCTCCGGTTACCGAAGTTGTAGCTCCAGTAACCGTTGCACAATCAGATACGTCTGCACCTACAATTGGTCAAGATATACCCTCAACGAGTAATTCTCAACCAACACATGTTTCAACTACCCATGTCACGCATATTGATGATGAAGAGGATGATGATGATTACGATTTGGAATTCGCTCAAATGCGTGAACTTTCATTCTTTAGTGTACCAATTCCCGACCCTAATCAAGACGGGTCGTCCACCTCAGAGGAAGCTCCTTCTACAGTCTACTCCAATCCACGGATTCGTGAACATGACAGCAAGTGGACAAAGGATCATCCTATAGATTCTATTATTTATGACCCTAATCGTCCATTATCCACACGAAGTCAGCTACAAGAAAGCGCAATGTTTTGTCATTTTGATGCTTTTCTCAGTGAAGTTGAACCTAAGACGTAGCAACAAGCATTTACCCAATCTTGTTGGATAGAAGCTATGCAAGAAGAACTTACTGAATTTATATGTCTTGATGTATGGGAACTTTTCCCAGGCCCGGATCAAGTGCAGTTACTCACTTTGAAATGGGTTTACAAGGTGAAACTCGACGAGTTAGGCGGAATATTGAAGAACAAAGCTCGACTAGTAGCTCGTGGATACAAGCAATTATTAGGCATCGACTTTATGGAATCCTTTGCACCTGTTTCCCGTTTGGAAGCTATTAGACTATTCTTTGCATATGCAGCCCACATAAACATGATCGTCTATCAAATGGATGTGAAGACGGCATTTCTTAATGGTGAAATCAAGGAAGAGGTCTATGTTCAACAGCCGGATGGTTTTGTGAATTCTAAATATCCTAACCACGTGTACAAGCTTAAGAAGGCTCTCTATGGGTTGAAGCAAGCTCCACGCGCATGGTATGATCTATTGTCACAATTCCTCATCACGAAAGGCTTCGCTAAAGGCAAGGTGGATCCCATGCTATTCATTCAGAAACAAGGTAAAGATATGATTATGGTACAAATATAAGTTGATGATATTTATATTTGCTGCCTCGACCCAAACCTTATCTGATGAGTTTGGGACACTCATGTCTTCCAAGTTTAAGATGTGAATGATGGGCAAGGTATCATTCTTCTTAGGACTTCAGATATATCAGAATCCTAGAGGCATCTTTATCAATCAATCTAAGTATGCCCTTGAATCGCTTAAGAAATATAAGATGGAATCTTGCGACCCCGTGGATACTCCAATGATGAAACGACCTATGCTAGATGAAGATCCACATGGGATTGCCGTTGATTCGACACTTTATCGTGGAATGATCGGTACCTTTCTGTATATCACAGCTAGTCGACTTGATCTTCAGTTTGCTATATGTATATATGCTCGGTATCAAACTCGGCCTACTGAGTTACACTTAGCTACGGTTAAACGGATCTTTCGATATCTTAAAGGAACCATTAATCGGGGACTTTGGTACTCGAAGGACTCTTCGGTTGCACTCATGGCATATACATATGCAGATTACGCGGGTTGTCAAGATACAAGGCGTAGCACAAGTGGAACTTTGCAACTACTAGGAGATCGACTAGTCAGTTGGGCATCGAAAAGGCAGAAAAGCGCTACAATTTCAAGTACGGAAGCAGAATACATAGCTATGTCCGGTTGCTGTGCTCAAATTCTTTGGATGAGATCGCAATTAACCGACTATGGTCTAGGTTTCAACAAAATTCCGATGTACTGCGACAACAAGAGTGCAATTGCCTTATGCTGCAACAATGTTCAATTCTCCCGGTCGAAGCATATTGACATTCGCTACCACTTTATCAAGGAGAAAGTGGAAAATGGAGTGATCGAGCTTTACTTTGTCCGATATGAGTATCAATTGACGGATATTTTCACGAAGGCTTTAGATCTCGCTTGAATTGAATTTTTGGCCGAAAAGCTAGGTTTGATAACTTTCTCGCCCGAGACTCTTAAGGAACTGGCAGATGAAGCGAAAGAATAGTGGCGGTAAACTATTCACCGTATCCTTGACGATCATCTGTATATATTGTCTATATTTTTGTCCACAAAAGCAAAATACAAAAATATAAAACCATATAAAAACTATAAAAATTGAAAATTTTCATAAAAATCCAAAAATATTTTTACTTTATTTTTCAAAGGCATGTCTTTTGGCACGATAATATTTACGGCCTTAGAAATGTTGATTAATATTGACACGGCGCCATAAATAGAGTTCGTACAAAAGTTGTAAATATTTCATAAAACATGCCTATATGACTTGTAGTTATTTTAGACTACAACCCGCTTTTCATGTTAAAGTCAAGTATTTCTTATGAAAGCTTTGGCTCACAACGGAAATTAATTTTCTCGGGCATGGTTTACTTTATAACCATGTAAGGGATTGTGTTTACGTTTTAACACAATCTAACACGGATAAATGTACGCATCTGTGCATTTATTTGTTACAACAAGAGAAATCTTGTTTTTATGAAGTTATCATCTTTATAATCATAGAAATCTACAATTGGTATCTACATACTCGACGATGCGACTACTCAAACGACGACTACAACTCTTTCGATAGAACACAGGTCAACAATTGAGGGGGAGCAATTGTCAAGCATTCAGAATATTCGATGCCGAAAGTGCCAAGTTCACTAATTGGTGTCAAGACAACAATACCAATCGTACATGTGGTGTCAAGAGATGACTTCAGACGTGACGAGGCGACCAACATTTTCCGACAAAAGCCATTTGATCTTATCATTGATGTTCTCATAAATCAGGTCCAACCTTGTCAATTTATTCTAATATGGTGAATATGTGATCATATTACAAATCGGTATCATATCTCACAAACTGGTCTCATGAAGATAAAACGGACTTGCATTTTTCTTCCCAAAAACCTTATTGATATCAAAAATATCGGTTGGGTTAATATTTTTAATATGGTGGAGAAAATGTGATTTAATATGGGAAATTATCACAAATGGCTTCACTTAACGTGATAGCTCTTCCCGACATGTGCGAAATGTTTTCGAATATCGTGGCATATGTTAAAGGGGGAGCAAAATGGATTTGCTATATACTAAAATGGATTTTCATGGTGACATATACTTATCCACAACCCATTTATTTCACGACGATGAAGATTGTGGTGACATAAGGATGGTAGGATAGGTGAAGTCCAATGATTCTTCCAAAACTGGAGGAATCTTCCCAAGGACATTCCATAGCTAGAAATAGTAGTCCTTAGGAAAGATGGGGAAGATTGTGAACGTAGCTGAATGCCCACCAAGTACATAAGTTAGCACTGAAACAATCACAACAAGGTGCTAGTTATGACGTATTGGTAAGCATTGAAGGGGTTGAAGAATGAAAAAGAATTGTAATGATAAAGGGTGTAAAGAAAGAAGCCCTCCTTACAAACTTAGGCAGAAACCGGGTCAACACATATGCTATTGGGATCATTTTAATGATGCTCGATATTGAAGATAGATATCATGGACCCAATGAGGCAATGCACAACCCATCCCAGCTAACTCAGATATCTCTCAAAAGATATTTGTTTTAATCACACGGAGACAACGCATTATCTATCGATTTATTCACTTCGAATATATTGATATTGAAAAGGTGGCACTCATCTCCAGCCTCCGATCACTAAAATCCAAAATGATGCTCGATATTGAAGATAGACATCATGGACCCAGTGAGGCAATGCACAACCCATCCCAGCTAACTCAAATATCTCTCAAAAGATATTTGTTTTAATCACACGGAGACAACGCATTATCTATCGATTTATTCACTTCGAATATATTGATATTGAAAAGGTGGCACTCATCTCCAGCCTCCGATCACTAAAATCCAAAATGCACGATCGAGTCTAGAGCCATTTGAGATCATCAAATATCTCATTAGGACACACTTCCGTATTTCCTTGCTTCTTCACACACTGTGAAAAGTAAGACAGATATTAAGAGTCCTACGCAAAATCTTCATGATCTTGCCTGAACATCTGAGTAATACGCAAGTATTCACAATGAAGATGGAAATCCTTCTTGAGCGAATATCAAAAAGCTCATGGTAGGTGACTTGTGCGATTCTTTGTGAATCAAACTTGTGATAACTGGAAAGCAACAGCTGCTTTATTCTTAAATGAATTTAAACACGTTCCAGGCCTCTACGTAATATCTCAGTGATCTTGCCAGAACACTCAGAGTGACACTTTTAAGTGTTCACGGCGATGAGTGGAAATCCTTCTTGTGTTAACATCAAACAGCACTTGGTATGTAACTTGCAAGATTCAATATAAATCAAGCTCGTGACAACTGGAAAGCAACGATGGTACGGTTCTTAATTGAATTTCACTTGTTCCATGAACATGAATTGACGGCTTCAATCATGCGGATAATTTTTATCCAAATGATTCACTCTTTACGTATGTAGTCAGCTTTGGACGGTCGAGTAAAGAGAACGGGTTTACCCGCGAAATCTTTTCAAGGAGATTTTTAATTAAATCTACCTGCCACAAGTACGATATTTTATATCGTCCAACGGTCTTCACCGACCGGAGGTAAAATGCTACCGAATTAGAATGAAATGTTCAAAGCCATTTCATTCGTGTCTACTTATGTTGCGGCATTTGAAGACGGTGGCGTTGTGGTGTCCAAGAAGAAGTCGTCCCCACATGCTTATACTTTATGCACTTAATACTTAATCTAATTCAAGAAAGCCTAAAAGTCAAGTCTTCCACTGTATCAAACTCTGAAGCTTTCAAGAATTATAAAAGTATAAGTATATGGGACGTGAAGTCACGAAGAGGAAAAGATCACAAGTGATGCACAAGATCAAGGCAAAAGATCCATGCTCAAGATTAATATTAAAGATCACATCAACATATTCACCAGAAAAGAAAAAGAAAAGAAAGATGAAGACTACGAGCTCAAGATAAGCATAGTATGCTAGGTTTATTATTATTATTGTAATTCGGGTAATCCCCTTGTACTTTGGAGTGACCTCCCTTAGGGGGAGATTGTTAGAAATATGTTTTTACATATTTAGAAAGATTCGGTCACTCCGACAATAAATTAAGTAGTAGCTCGTAGTATAGTAGCTTTATATTTATTAAACAAGGAAAAGCCCGGTCCATGTCTTGTATGGTCGGCCCAACAATGTAAAGCCCAAGCCCATCTTATGGGCTTGGTATATAAACTCTCTCCTTTGATGGAGAGGGTGTGGTTTCATTCATAGAAACACATAGTTTTCTCACTTTCTCTCTCTAGAAGTGTTTGTGAAATTCACCATCTTTCTATCTCTTTCTCTCTCTAGAATTTATATAGATTTACAATATCTAACAGTTATTTATCCCCACGTCTCAATCAACCCAATTAAATGATCCATTTGCTTTTCTTGCTATTTGTTAGTTACTAATCCTTAACGTGAGACCAGCAAACCAACATACGACACACACCGTATTAAAATCAGCGGCAAAAACATTACGCCCATAAATCACAGCTTCAAAGTTACTCCAATATTTTTAGGGCTTTGACGAATTAACCCTCTCAATAAACTCTAAACATCACCATCTTCATAACAACAAAAATCACCAATCTAGGGTTTATTAATTAAACCCTAAAAACAGAAAAAATAAATAAATCAATAATTATTTTTACCTCTTACTTTTCTAAATTCGTGCCTACAATACCTACTAATTGTATCTCAGCTAGGGTTCATCATTGGTCCCGGACCAACTGACCCTAACAAGCCGAAACAACAATAACAACCGATTGGTCCCGGACCAATACTCACCATTATTACCAGATGCAATCAACAGCATTGTAAACTCAAATTAAATTAGGAAGAGACAAAAGAACAATCAAACCTTATTTTTTTCCGTAATTAGGGATTTCTTGAAAAACCCAAAATCAGATCCTTTAGCGACAATAATTCTGTCACAGAACTGTCATAGAACTGATAAACTGTCGCTATTATGTTGCTAAAATCTTCGCGAATTATGGACAGCAACTTCACAGCAACACGAACATGAAAAACATCTTGATTATCCAAGATATCGAGAGCCTTAGGCTCTAATACCAATTATGGAATCTAAGATCTTTAGACTCAAATAGTCGAAACCATTTATCTAGGTTATCAATTGTATATGTGATGAACAGAGTGGAATAATACAATTGACAAGAACAAGATGTATAACAAGATGAACAATTCCCAAGAGTTCTTGTATTAAGGATTAACACAAACAACTGTAGGCATGTATACATTGAATCTCATGCCTAGAGATCAAAGTTTATTTTAGGTTACATTGTGAAAGATGAAGTTGTAATAAAACCTACGGTTGTGTTTATTTATATAATAGAAACTACAGCTGTTACAAAAGATAAATATTAAAAACTAAATCTCCTATATAATTGTCTTGATATTCTTTATTTCTATCTTGATCCTTTGTCCACCAGCTTGAAGAATTCGGTATTGGCAGATTTAGTCATCTTCTTTGTATTTTGACTTATCAACTCACTTTTGACCCAACAAGAAACTAAGCCGACTTTAACAACCTCGTAGAACATAAAGCATACCATAAGCTAAGATTCAGGACATTTTAGGCACGACATTGCAATTTCTCGCGAGGGCAAGTTAAACCCGAAATAATTATCGACAAAAACCTTGGCTCGACAAGGATTATATTTTTAGGTCCTTAGGCATAAAATATTACTGTCCATTAAAGTAGTTAGTTAGTTCATAACTTATATTCGTAAAATTAGCACAACATAATTATCTAATTTTCAGATACTGTAACTATGATCAAACTATTTGAACATAAAGTTATTCTACATAACTAAACAAAGCGCAAGACAAACTTATAACCTAATTATTTCATCTTATAACTCAATTGCATAACCTTATGCTCATAGTTAATCGCAATAGACAACAATATGCATCCAAACAATCTCTAATGTCAAATACCACAATAAACAACACTTTTTAAGCAAAAGGCTTTATACCTCCAGTTGAGTGCCACGACTACCACGAATCAATCTGCACGTCAGAAATCACTCAACCGTTCCATCCAATCAACAACACTGTTCAACATTAGCACTAAAATAAGTCCAGTTTCACAAATCAAACCTCATAAATCATTGTAACTGTTGCAAATTAGTGCCAAATCATGAGGTCATCGAAATAACATAAACTTATGTAACCAAACGAGTATAAAATTAGTTAAAAACTATTATTACCGATTCGAGTTCCTTCAAGTGATGTGAACGATTTTACCGATTCGGATTGGGCATCTGCTCCAAGTGATAATGAATTTTTTGAGTGATTTTATAACGACAAAAAAGGATTATATAATTTCTTGAGTGATTTGGGGATAATGATTTTTTGAGTGATTTTATAATGATGTTGAATAACGATTTAATGAATAATGATTTGATTGTTTGGTAAATAATTTAGTGAATAATGATTTAACGGAATTGGGAAAAAAGTTTCTTTGATGGATAACGGTGATATAAGTTAGATAAAGACAATATTTTATGGAATTACACGTGGTGAAGAAAACTCCACGCTTTCTAGTGTCAATTTTTTAGTTTTAATTTTGTACACATTTTTTAGCGTAGTTTATAGTTTTTTTAAGGTCGAAAAGTGTCGACGTTATTTTAGGTTTTTACAGGCTTACATGTGTGTATAAAATAATATTAAAGTCGGCGCTTTTCAAAACGTGGACAAATACGCGTGTATATTTTCACTCTTTTTTGTAGTGTTACCTCGTTATATAATTCAGGTAGTTTAATTCACATCATATCTAAAGAGAGAAGTTGTACAAGTTGAGGTTTCGACAATGTATAGTCACAAAAACTTTGTCGTAGAAGGTTGTAAAGTTAAATACGGAGTACCCAAGTTCACACTTCTAAGTTATCGATTATCGAGTTTTCTTTCTTAATTTATAAAGAATCAAAATTTGAATCGCAAAAATTCAAAGTTTACCTACAATATTAAAATTATAAATCCAAAATACATGCAATTTTTCTATAAATATGGTTATGAGTCATCTTTCCATTCCATGTCAAACGGCGCCAAGTTCTCTCCGTTAGCCTAGAAAACCGACATTTAGACAACTAAGTTATTAAATCATAACATTCTTTTTTGGTAAAAAGTTTCCTTGAATAGTTTTTTTTTTCAAAAAATAATTAAATAAAAAGAATGTAGGTAAATGTTACATCTCCATCCGTTACATAATCAATCAACTTTCAAACATGAAGAAACACATAAACAAGACCATCGAGTCACATAAAACATACTAAAATTTTCTATTTCCACGGACCGTGATTCCATGATTATAAGCTATACCCTGGACATTGCCTCAGATATGCTGATAATCATTCTTATCATCATCGTATGGGTCATAGTCGTTTACGCCATTTTGTATGAGTCTTTTCATTGCTCCTCAAAATTGTTATCCCCATATCCCATATTAGTCGTTTCAGCAACCATATATTTATCCATGTCATTATCCTAAGGTTCAACATACCCTCCTCATCACCACACATAACTCTCCAACCCTTTTTTAGGAGTATCGGTACCCTCAATAAGATGTAAACAAGCCAAGTCGAATCGACTTGAATATCAAAACCCGAGCACCAAACTGGACCGAGCTCGACCGAGCTTTAAATTTTGAGCTCGAGCTCGACTCGTCACATAAACTCGAGCTCGAGTCGTCACATAAACTCGAGCTCGAAGCTCGGCTTGAGCTTGACTATTTTTACATGTAAGGCTTGAAACTCAATGAATACTCGGCAAGAGCTTCGACTCGATTTGCATGAAATTAAAAAGTTATATGTATATAAAAAGGTAAAAGTTTAATCTAAGTGAAGCTCAACAAGTCTCTCGAGCTGAGTATTTTGGATCTCGAACTCGACTCGAAAACATTCTCGAATAACTCGATCTCGACTCGTTTAAATCGAGTTAATTTTGAGTAGCTTACGAGTTGATCTTGAATAGCTCACGAGCTGTCTCGAATCGTTTACACCCTTAACCCTCAATAATCTCCTTTCAATCTTATTAAATTTAGCAATAATAGGGGTAGCACTAGACTCTACATGAAGTGGACTATATACAGCCATAAACTCACCCAAAGTTTCTAAGCTAGTCAACTTGAAAGTCTTCCCCCCCCCCTTTATACCGAAATCTTCATAAATTTCCATCGAATTAAGCGCCTCAAAAGAATTTGAGTTACTAACTAGTTAATAGGATCCACATCTTGGTTCTTTCTACCATTAGACGTGGCATTGTTCTTCAAAACTGATCTATACTCACCTTAGGACCAACTAAAACACCTTAAGCGGGCTCCTTAGGCTTTCTCACATTCTTAGCACCTTTGGTTCGTCTAACATTAGGACAATCATCAAACACAAGACCAAAGATCTTGCAACTCGAACATCTAAGAGGTTTCCACTTATTTCCAACTCGGACAATGCTAAAAACCTTAGCTTTGAGTTTAAGCGTAAGCATCAAAATAGTATCCTTCAACTCCTCATCAGCACAAAGCTCAATCATTACTTTATCATTTACTTGACATACCCGATGAGTGCTTACATGTATCTAAAGTATAGAAGTCCAACATCACGGGAGTAATAAGTTTTGTAGCAATAGTACATAAACCATCCTGATCACTAAATGTCATCACTTGGCACCATGCAGTTTAACCCAAACGTAAACTTTACCAACATCATGTACTTTATCAAGCCATCAGTTGATTACGTACGTTATACCCCCCAACACGTTATAGCATAGAAAACGGGAGTTTGCAAGAACCATGTAATGAATTTTGGGAAGTGTTAATAATTGATTCTTCGATATCGATTTTGATTTTCTTCCTGGAACCCTAGTTTTAAATTTAAATTTGAAATTTTGATGTTGATTAGACGCGATTTTTCGTGGGAGTAAAGGATGTGGTACAACTCGAGATGACATTGGAATTGACATGACTTTTATTTTGCCGTTTCATCAATCATATATGGTCTAATATATAGTACGTGCATGTGGACAGAGCTTTGTGACTTAGTATCTTGTTAGTAATCCCTGGTACTTGATCACAATCGAAATGTCTGACGATTAATAAACTCTTTAAAACTGAATTCCTAACTTCTTTAGTTTCATACAGCTGAGATGACACTTATTTCATGATTTGTAAGTTTGAATGAATCGTGGAATATCGTGAGTTTACACCTATAAAGGGTTCACTTGGACTTTTGTTCCGGGTCACAAGGACATAATGAAAGAAACTTTTACGTGTACCAAAAGCGAATTGAAGTAGTCAATTACTCATTAGAATATAAAGTTCTATAACTTATTAGCTAAATCGTAAATACAAATTTCAGTTGACAAGAAATATCACATTTTGGTTTACTACTAGTGATCCATTACGTGTAAATGTGTAATAGGTAACTTCGTATCAAATATCAAATAGTTGTAAAATAAACAAAATAATTGTTGGTGAGTATAAACACTCTAAAAACCATTCTACGTATACACGTGATCCATCAATTTTGATTTAATTTCCAACGTGTTGAATACTTTGAAATAAAACGTGATCATATTATGCATACGTATATATGAAGCTGCATAGCATGTTCCTTCCTTTGACAAATAATATTGAAATACTAATATTGGTCAAAAAAAACCACAAATACAATAGTCGACAAACAAAACCCATATCTTAATAAATTACTGTAGTTGTTTAGGATTTTATAATATTTTACACGTTTTATTAGTTATACCAACATATTATAAATTATATATATTAAGACTGATCGACCAGGTATATATATGTACATGATAGATATTGGTGCTATTTGGTTGTTACTCGATTTAATAGTGATAAAAAAGTGAATGGGCGTTTAAATTTTCATATCGCATAATCATACAAAGCACATTGTTATAGATTAGATAGACAAGAGGAATCATAACGTAAGATCTTTGCATGAGAGCCTTTATGTTTCTATGTTTCTATATTTCTTAATCTCATATAATATCCATAACTCGAGTATTATTATCCGATGTTTGTTGCTCTACTTTACGGTTGTTAATTGATAATGGTATTCTTCCTGTTTGCATTTTTGTAAAATATGGAGCAATAGAATGTAATAACACGGAGACGATTAAGATTAAAGCTTAAAGTGGGACTTAATAAATGAGATATAGCTAAATAGCATCCACGGCCGTCGAGTTAGGAAGCTAAAGAACAAGTTAACATGTACAAGTAGATCATGATCATGTCATTCGCATAAATATAAGATTAATTAGGTTAATACATCTTGTCTACCTGAATCAATAGCATTTAACTTCTTGTTAATTTCTAATTTTGCCATTGAATTAATTTTATAACTTTGATCGTTTGGATCTAAAACATGTCCCGTCTTATTGATCTGTTTAACGTACATTACCACGGATCGGCGTCAGTCATGAAATGCATACTGAGAATTTCATATGTACGTCTTTCCTCACAGGCGATACTTGCGTTTATATAGCTTTGCTTTAAAAGAAAAAAGAAAAAAAAAACATTTCCTGGCTAAATCCTCGCCTACTTTCCCAAGATCCGTCCTTGATACTAGTTCACTCTCAGTTTTAGAGATTAGATTGTTATTACTAGCAATATAGTAATATAAGATGCTATAAAACTTTGGTAATTAACCCCTTTTTAAACTTCAAACGGACCAAAACCGTTAAAATAACGTGTTGTACGTACTATCGAGTTGAAGTCGCCACGTTTAAGTCTAATTTCAAAGTCAATTAAAATGAGCACTTGATTATGTTTATTTACTTGATCAACAACAACACCCTTTAGTCAATCTATATTTTGAATAGTTGAATAATATTACGGCGGTCTACTTCAACTACCCCCAACATTCTTTGTCTAACCCTCTCTATATATAACACTCACAAACACAAACATGACAAACACAAACATAAAACACACACAAGTAAACACACGTACAAAACATATCTTCCCAAACCAACACAACGACAAGAAGAAGCAGTGTGTCGGCAATGGGTTTAAGGTATCGCGTAGTCATCATACTTATTGTAGCGGCGATAATGTTGCTAGTGATGGGAGGATCAAACGCTGCAAGAGTACACAAAGGAGACGAGGCGTTTTTGGGAAATGATGGATTATGGAACAGTAGGTTACCAAGAGGACCTGTACCACCTATGGGTCCATCACCATGCCATAATATGCTTGGTCCTTATAGACAAAGCCAAGTTGTTTCGCCTCAAGATCAAACTATTTGTCCGTGATCAAATAGTTTCTGGGTTTTTTGTTTTTGTTTTCGTACATATATAGCTCTCTTCTTTCTTTTATTCTTGTTTAAGGCGTAATGAACTAGAAAAACTCGCAAATTCGAGTTATTTTCTTGTAAACTAGATTGGTGATACAAGGAACAGTAGCAAATGTAATATGATACATTCATAAAATGATGATTCTTTCAGTTCATTTATAGATAGTTTTTCGAGCTACATTCGCTGTGTTGATTATTCGATCTAACTTAAGTGTTCATACACATAAATATTGACTGAATAAATATTAAAAGAATTTGAGAGGTTTCAAATGTATTCAGAATAACTTATTTTTCTTAAAGACTATGACATAAGCAATTTGAAATTTTGGTTAAGAAATCTCAGAAAGCTTAATTTTAAACAGATGATGTTTTGTCTCAAGCTATATATGATTAATCAAAATTCTTAATGAGGAATCCTAACTAACAATAAAACATGAATGTTAGTTACAATAATATTTTATTTAGGTAAGTTGCTATCGAGTTTGACAAGTGTTTAACTGTATCATTCAAATAAAGCATGCTAGCTTTGACAATTAAGCTCCATATTTCATTTGTATTTCAACTGACCAATATTTGTCCGCAAGTGTTTTAGAACAAAAAATGTTCAACTACATGATGCTAGTGTTAAAATTAAGCAACAATAAATGGCACGCCTTGATTGATAGCGGCAGTGGCAAGTTGATCTAGTCGAGCTATTTGAATAGTTGTTTCCATCTCTGCATATACAAAGAGAAGAAAAAACGTATCGGGTGAAATTTTTGTATCTTGAATCGCCGAATACAGAAGCCTAGCAAAACTGGGGGGCTAGTATTGGCTTTTGATCTAAGCATAAACGAAATTTAACATAACTTGTATAACAAGTTGTTGAATGTTGATGCACATTGCATGCACACAACAAATGGCCAAATTTAGATTTTATGTGTAGACTAGATGGTTGCTTGTATATTTTCATTTTCGAAGGGGCTCAAGAGATGTGGAAATGGTACCATCCTATCGAGTATTCGCTTAATAAAAAAGGTCATTCTTTTTTAGTTTTGCAATTAAATACCTAGATTTAAACACGTATGACGTATAATTCAAGATTACCACATGCAGTTGCTCTTCACATAATGGGCTACTTTGTTATTATTGCATACGGTCAGAATACGATGGGATGAACATGGCTCTCAATCTTAAATAAGTGTTCAGTGTATTTATTTAGATTCAAACTAGTTCAACTTTAACATTAATTTTTTTTATGTTATATGATATTTGAAGAAAATTATAGCAATAAAAATACACTTAAAATTCAATCTATATTTTGCATTAAATACTATATAACACACACAAAAATAATTACAATGAAAGTTAAACTAGACACGCTCGGAGATAGAAACATCTAGAGTAGATATCCGCGAAAGAAAACTTATTACATTTACTAGTCAACATTGATATAAATTCAGGTTATAATACATAATATTTGTTGAAGTCGAACTTTGGAGCCAGTACTGTTGTGAAATAGCTGGCTAAGAGGGTGGTTTGAGGGAGGAGATGGCACATGAGTATTGTGTAGTCCTGGCTCCAGCCAACTCTATTCAAACGCTAAGCCGAATCAAGCCATTTGCTAAAAAAATATAAAAAGTTTTATAGGTTGTTCACTTATCTAGCACTTGGTTTCTAGGGCTCATAGAATGTTGTACATGTGGTTTCCACGATCAATTCTACAACTATATTAAACAACAATTGTTGTTTCATTTCATTGGTTTCTAATTTCTCTCACTAAATAAAGAAACTAGTTGTTGAATTAAGCTGGTCTATATGAGAGGAGAGGTGATCGCTTTGGGTTTCGATGTTTCTTGATTATCTGATTCATTTATGTATGGCATTTCGGTTCTTTTTGTTTGTTTGTGGATTTTGTGGGTATTTTCGTTTGTTTAAGCTTTGCGATAAGTCTGATATGTGATCATAATGTGATCATAAGTGGTGATCTTATAAGTTGGATATAGGTTGTGTGATATCTGATTTATTGATATGTGTTTGTGTTTCTTTAAGCATTATGATATCTTTCTAAGATGTGATATGTGGCCGCAGGTGTTCATTATATACACTTTGTATAGTTTGTAGTTTTAACATGATGAGTGCCTATTTACTCATCATTTTAACCTGATAAAATTCGCAAAATGGCTTAAAACACTAAATTATATCATATATTGTATTGAAAATATCATCGTTTTGGGTTTTATGTCAAATAGGTACAAAAAGATTGAAAACGGAGCAAAAACGGGTATTTTCGGATCGACTCGACAACATTTGTGGGTTTAACAAGACAAAGAAGAAGTCAAAGTCAACCCCAAGATACGTCATTAGAACGAGAAAGGAAAAACGATCCCGAAAATTAAATTATTATTTTACAGGTCGATCCGTACCCGCTTAACAAGCTAAGTCAGCCAGTTAAGGCATTAATTAAAATTAACACCAAGCCCATATATCTTTCTCCATTCATCCAACAAGGCCCAACATAAATTTAAAACCTACGAAATAATAATTCCCCTTATTTCATCGGGTGCAAATTCAAGATATATTACCAACTCATCTCTTTTTACCTTATTGGGGCCTTCAGACAAGTCCATAACCCATTTCCTCAACCATGTTATTAACTTACAAACGGTTGAAGTTATATATTTGGGTTTCTTGTTATTTCACTCAGCCACTCTTTTTTATATAAGCAACACAACGCCGCTTTTCTCCCCAAATCACCAAACATGAACCCAAACCCTAAAATGTTAACTCATGTCCCTCCCAAATTTGACACCATCTAATCCTCATACACAAGAAACCCTACTAAAACCTTACCCCACATAGCCCACAATTCGAAATAGTCAAAGATCCATGTGCATAAGAAGAGATCGATGGCTAATATTAACCCCTTGGGCTCCAATCCCATCTAAGGTTTAATATTAAAGTTGCTCGAGGCTTCTAAGGTAAAGACAAGATCAAAGACTTTAAAGGCTATAAAGAGTGAAAAAGAGATGAAGACAATAATCTTTTTAGTAGGTTTTATTAAGGTTAAATTTTTGTTTTTAATTTACTGTTTTTATTTAATTTAAAAAGAATTTTATTGTTAATTTTGAGATTTACGAAATTTACTAAAAGTCCCCAATATACGGCTGAAACGATAAATAAGGATTAATAACATCATAAATACTTTTCAAACGTGTATGAATTTTTTGATCTAAATCAAAGTATTACAATGTGTTATGCATCACATAAGTTGAATGACAGTGAATGTTATACCCTTTTGGACAAGCAAACTTAAAAAGTATGTTAAATTTATAAACAAACTCTAAGGGTCAGGCATTTAAGAAAAACGGCTGACTCTGTGTGAGTTTGAGAGAGTTAATGATATTGAATATTACAAAGTGAACAAAACAATAAGTACAACGACATTCTCTATTTATAGTGCTACGAGGTTGACTTGGTTGTGGGTTAGGTAGCTATTTGTCAAGAATATAATGGAGTCGTACATCTGCATAGATGCACTTCTATTCTTGGAAACTGCTACTTTGTTTTTGGCTAACAGTGCTGAAAACTATTGCCTTTTTTTTCACAACTTCGTACTTTAGGAAACTTTAATTCAAAGATACTATTTGTCCCGCTCAAATAGTTCCCGCCTAAACACTAAGAGATGCCCAAAGGGTAGTGTTATAGGATATTGCCACCCCTGATAACACTCAACCATTGAGAGTCGCTGATACATCTTATCTATCATCCATCACAACTTATGAGTATGTATTCAAGTAATCTTCTACTTTCTTGATGATGTATATGACTTGAGCTTCTCTGTGGTTGCTCACAGAGGTCAGAACCTTTGTGAGACTTACAATACTTGCGGCTCCTAAGGACATGCAAGTTTATAACACTTAGCGTATTTGTGGGATAAATCTATGTCTAAGGGAAAACCTAACAGCCTTAATTTCCCAAAAATCTCCCCCTATTTAAACATAAATACAGCTAGATCATAAGTGTTATTGTAAGTGAGTACACAACTTCTTCTTCTTGCACAAAACATAAGATAATTGAAACAAACAAAGAACATAATTTTATTAAACTTTAAAGATTACAAGTACAAAAGTATAGAGATAAAAATTGTGTTGCCTTCACAAGTGTATCACTTATGTTGTCCTATTTATGTTGTCTCAACTCTAGTGTCCCACCCCTGGGGCTTCCCACATTTCGGGTGTCCCACTTATGATGTCCCAACTTTAGCGTAACACCTTAGTACAACGAACTTTAGGTTTTCATCGATCAATTCCACGCCTGATTCTTTCTTCAGCTTCTTTAACATCATCTCTAGAGTTGATAGCCACTTGGATTTCATTTACCAGATGTTTGGCATATTTAAAGTTCAATTTTAAACATTTCTTTAGAATGAGTTGTGCAGTAGAAGATAAGATGATTTCATTCTCTCATTGAAAGCAGTATTCACAACCTCTACTCAAGTACACCATTCTACTTTCAGGTTCGGTGTAGGCCTGTCCATCAACGGGGAATGTGATCTCCTTTGGAAGGACTACATTTCTGTACATCCCATCTACTTTTATATCCTTTGTGACAAAGCTCTGATTAAGAATTTCTTGAATCCTTTTTCTCTTCTTTTTTGACTTTTTCATCTCTTTTTCAAAGAGTTAGGGAAGAGGATCAACCTTAAGTTTATCAGATGTTCCTTGTAGCCATCCAAACTTTGCTTTCAGAGTCTTAAGCAACAACATATTATCCTTGCCTTGCTTTTTGGCTGATAGTTGTTGAATTTTCAACCATTTAGATAACATAAGCCTCTTCAATTTAAAGTCATTATAGACATGAAAGTTGGTTAGCTGATTGTTCCTCCAGATCACCATTTGAGCTCTCTCATACTTGTTATCTATAGTGTATTAAAACTTGGCTATTCCCCTCTGGATGAAGTCTGTTTTGCACAAAGGTATCACATTCAGCCTTGATTTACTTCATTTGATCTATGTGTTGTTATTGTACGACCTTGGGTATGACATATGTGGTTGTTGTTGTACGACCTTGGGTATTTGTTCAAGAACAACCCTTAGTCGTTTATGTGGTATTTGTTTAGAATCCTAAGGCTTATCATGAGTTTCCACCAGTGTTAAGGTGCTTGAGTTGTCTTCACCCACTATCATTTCAACATCTTTATTATTAGTAGGATTTTCATCAAGTAAAGCTAAGTCCATCGATCCTGTATAGGAAGATGTATTGATAGTTGGTTTCTGCCCCTGAGTGTCTGACTATGTTGCCAGATGAGTGGGTGAAATGGTTAATAAAGGAGATCGTGTGATCAATGTGTTTTCATCAGGGATGTATTGAAAGACACGTGAACGATGCCTCTTCTCAGTGTAACAAGTGAGTTTGTAATAAGACTCTTCTTGTAACACCCCACTTTGATAAGTGGACCGTTACGTGTATTTATGGCGTGTCATCAAAGCATGCAAGGTAATATATACTAAAACAAGTGTTGCAAAAATCGGCGTTGGCGGCCGATTAATCGGGGATAAATCGCTTGGCGGGGATTAAGCGCCACGATTTTAATTAATTGGCCTTATTAATCATTTTGGTCAAAATCGGATAAATTAGGGATATATCGGGGATAAATCAGGCAAATCAGAAAAAAAGGATAAATCGGTCAACTCGGTTTCGAATATATATCGGCCAAATCGAAAAAAATCGGATAAATCGGCCTAATCGGAGATATTTTTTAAAATTTTATAATTTTGTACATAAAAAATCCAATCCGATTAATCCTTGATTAATCCCCACCAAACCGATTAATCGCTTGGCGGTACCCGACCGTCGAAGTAGCGTCGAGCGATTTTTGCAACCTTGACTAAAACATACATGATCAAAAGGGAAAAACCGGAATCAAAAATCGGTTCCCAAACATAATCCCAAAACATAAATAAAGTAAATGAGATGAGAAAGACAAAACAAATGTCCAAACAAGCATAAGTATAAGAAGGCAAAAGGAGAAGAAGTCTAAAGCAGCTTCCATCCTATGCACGTCCACCAAATACTCAAGTATGTCCATGGGTTCCTACCATTTTGGGACATGGAAAAGAATATACGGCTGAGCAATACGCTCAGTGAACGGTTATATGACATAGTATGAATGACTGAAATAAAAGTAAAGACTGAAAAGCAGCGGAAGAGGTGTAAGTCCTGAA
Source organism: Glebionis coronaria (assembly GCA_025667525.1). Taxonomy (NCBI): domain Eukaryota; kingdom Viridiplantae; phylum Streptophyta; class Magnoliopsida; order Asterales; family Asteraceae; genus Glebionis; species Glebionis coronaria. The sequence continues at coordinate 72,035,849 of CM046874.1, forward strand.
AAACCTGGAACATGTTTATAAACTGGTTTTATATTTTGAAAAGCTAATGATTAATTTATGAAAACTGTATTTTAAATTTAGCCAAGAGCCCATATTGGTCATGAGGTATCAACGTGCATGAGTGCTTAGAGGGGTGACCTCATCATGCAATTAGAGGGTTGCCTCTAATTATAATGGTCTAGGTAGGAGGGATCAACTCCTTGCGAAGGATGTAAGGCACACACCACATTCATCATGAAAATCCTGACTGAAAACATGTAACTAGGATGCACCCATACGCCCCACATGATAATATAAATAAATGGCCAAACTAAAAGGGACGCCACGAGCAATCACTCCGTCGTGGGGAAGTCATAACACTGGTGCCTCTAGTGTTATAGTTATGGTACCTCCATAACTAGATGAACTGGCATGCATGTATATAACTCAGGCATTTAAAATATAACATAAGCATTCAAAACATATAAAATAACTGGGGGGAAACAGATGGCTGCAAACGGGGGATCCTAATCAAACATAAGAAGGAATGTCCATACTGAAGGACGGAATATTCGTACCTTATTTCCAGTAGTGAAGCTAGAATAGAAGCTGAACGATCGACTCCGAATTCGCGGATACTACATAAATAAGGGATGTGTATGAGTTGTCTGATTATTGTGTGTGTTACTGTTTTTGTGTGTTCTTAGCTTATTTTATATGTTCTTGTCATGTTTTATTGTTTTAGATGTTATCTTGTATTTATTCATGTTTTACATGTATTCTGATTATGTATTTCATGTATTCTTGTATTACTATACTTGTAGTGTCATAATAAGTAACTTTCTAAAAGTAGCAGGTTTCCAAAACTAGAAAGTTTCCAAAAAAAAAAGTTTCCGAAAATAGAAAGTTTCCAATAATAGTAAGTTTCCTGAAATAGAAAGTTTCCAAAAATAGAAATAAGCTGAATTAATAAGTCAAAAACATAAGCTAGTACTTATTAGTCATAAGTTATAAATCATGATAATTTATTAGTAAAGTTTATCAAATTAAATAATTAGGCTATAATGATTATTAATTAATAATGAAATGCATGGTTTTATATGGATTATTAATTAGTAAAATGTCATGGTTAATTTAATAAAGCTTTGCCTTATACAATAAATTAAATTAAAACATGGTTTTTAATTTAATTAAGTCTAAATCAATACTTAGATTAATTTCATGATTAATTAAATAAACTAATATAACCTAAGTACAAAGTTAATTTAATTATGCATGTTCTTAAATTAATTAAATTAACTTAATAAAAAAGGTAGTAAATTTAATAAGGTGTTCATGTATTCCCGAGCCCCGAACCCGATCCTACCGAGACACTTATCGCGGTCGCACTAAACAAACAACCAAACACCCTAAACACCACCAACAGGTGGCGGCCAAAGGCCTAGCCTTGCTGTCGGTTCCCACTAATAACCGAGGCCTCCCCCTGGCTAGCCAGGGGTTCCCCTGCCATGTACTAAATCCCCACCGAGAGAAATGAAACTCTCAGTTCCTCCTGCATGGCCAATAGCAGCCCTCACTGATTGCCACTGGTTACAATAAAACAGCCATCGCGGTTGTGTGGCTTGCGGCTAGTTGAAGGAGAACACCACCGAGACTTTTAAAAGTCTCGGTTTTCATGACAAATCCAAACCCGAGACCCTTTAATATCATGATTAAATCCTTTTTATTAACATGTGATCAAGATTATATAGATGGATTTATAATTAAAGAAACAAATGGAAGATTAAGGATTCGATGCTTACAAATGTGTAGTGGTTTAGGATTAACAAACACGAACACAACCCATAAATAATCAATGATCAACCAAGCTTTTCCTTCCCCCTTTCTATTGGTATAGCCAGTGGCAAAAGGAGACCAAACTAGGGTTCTAGGTTTTTCTTGAAAAATGTGATAAATGAATTGTATGTTTACTTTTCCTTGACATGTAAAAATTGTAAATGGGTCGGGCTTAAAGCCCTTCTTTTCCTTGTCTTCTTTTCACACGCCAGCCCAACAACACACACATATAATGTTTTCAACTTTCGGGGTGTGTTAATATTATCGTACGTGTTCGTGTTTTAAATGTCGTGTTTATTTCTTGGATTGTTTAAATATTATATGTAATTACTTATCGTGTATTAATAATATACATTTCACTTGTTTTAAATGTTCGTGACACGTGTCGTATATCATTAATGCAAAGTTTTAATTTAGTCGAGTTTTCATGTATTTACTCTTCATGGGTAGTTTATGTGGGTTTTACAAATCTTCCCCTCTAAAAAGAATAATTCGTCCTCAAATTAGAGATACGATAATCTGGGAAGGACATGGACGTAACATGACTGTAAAGGACATGGAACGTGACGTGACTGAAGAGAACATATCTGACTTATGGAAGGAAAAAAAACAAAAATCCAGATGGACTCCTCCGTTTCCAAGTGGCTTCCCGCTCGGAACGGTCCTCTACAAGATCTTGACGAAAAACAATAAAATCTGGTCTCCATGACCCTGACTTGACGGTACGTGATAGTTTATGGTTCATCAATGTAAGATAGATCCTCATGAATTTAATCGAGTGGATAAGAATTAACATGCAGGGTAAATGAAACGTTATGATGCAAAACAACCCAAAATAACTGACATTAGTAACGTTTGAGCAGTGATGCGCGAGACATACTAAAACGTAGTACGTGAACAATTGTGAACGTGATACGTGAAAAATTGTGAACGTGGTATGTGAACAATTGTGAACGTGATACGTGGAGATATGGTGAATGTAATATGAGAGCACATAGTGCACGAGGATACATGAAACATATCGTGAACATGATATAAGAGACGTAGGGTGGACATGATATGTGAAACATATCGAGAATGTGAGATAACTGAGGAGGTAACGCCAAAAGATATGAGGTGAAACACGAAATGTGACGTGAAACGTCTGTCTTAGAATGGAGAGTTTATTAAACTTGAGTCTGGTCTCCCAAGCTTTCTTCAAAGCTTTCCAGAATACAATGTGAAACGTAAATCGTAAGTTAGAATACGCTCATGAACGTGCACAGTGTCATGAACATGAGTGTGAAAGCAAAACACAGAATTAATAATGAACGCGAACGTTAACCTTTATCAGATCTGGTAGCTGAAGGAGAGCCAAGTGATCGTACGATCTTTGGCTGGAAAATGTCTGATAATCTGCTAACTGTGAAATCTTTGCAGATGGAAGGAATATGCAGACTTGGTCACCCGGTTGAAAACAACCTAAATAGCATCATGCTTCTCTTGAGCTTGCGGTAATTGATAGGTGTGAAAACACCCATCCGTTTTACCACTTAATTACAATAATAACCGAGCCAAAACGTGTATTTTATGTCATTTATGTCGGAATTATGCGTGGTTTGTGTTTTTGTTGTGATTTAGGACGAAAAGGTGAAAAGTGGAGAAAACACGGGATTTCACGGGCTTTTATCGAAGAAAAAGACGAAAGACGAAGTCGAAAGATCAAGAGTGCGAAAAGAACGGAAGTCCAAGACCAATTCTGAAGATTTATCGAAGAAAAAGTCAAAAGACGGAAGTTTACTAAAAGCCGAAGAACTCGAGTCTTATTTATGAAGAAAATTCAAGACGAGTTTAAAGAAATCCCAAGACAAAGTCATTGAAGTCAAAAGATTAAAGAAGATTAAGGACTTAAGCATGCAATTAGAAAAAGAAGAAAGAGGGAGGAAGCTTCCTAAGCTCCTCCCTAATCTCCCTATATATAGATTAGATTGTTTTCATTTCATTGTTGTTGGGTGGCTTGACAAACCACCACTTCCACCATTTTTATTTTACCTTGCACCTTAATTCTTGCATTTTTAATTATTTGTTATGCACATTTAATTCCTTTTAATTCCAAGTAAGTTTACTTTTAATTGTTGTTAATCTTTACTTTTCTTGTTTAATCTCCTTCTACCTTTCTTGTTTGATTTGTTCTTCATCTTTATTGTTCATGTTCTTGAGTTTTATAGTTTTGATTAAGTGGGTTTTGATTATTTTGGTTATGATTGTTGGTGTTATTGATTTGGATTGATTGGTTATTGTTAGTAGATCATTTGTGGTTGTTTTGGTTTAATCTTTTGGTTAATCTTGATTAGTTTTGGTTAAATTCGTGTTTGGTTTTTATCCCATGTTCTTCGTTCTATGCTTATTGTCTCTTTCCCCAGATATTCCGAATCAACTGACTTCATCCGGAATGTCTAGTATTCCGAATAAAGAACTTCATCCGGAATATCCAGTATTCCGAATAAAGGACTTCATCCGGAATATCTAGTATTCCGAATAAAGGACTTCATCCGGAATATCCAGTATTCCGAATAAAGGACTTCATCCGGAATATCTGGTATTCCGAATCAAGGACTTCATCCGGAATACCTAGTATTCTGAATCAGCATTATTTTCTTTTTATTCCGGATCACTCGTTTATTCTGGATCAACTTCTTTTCTCTTTTTATTCCGAATGAGTGTTTTCCAGTTTTTAGTTTTAAGCTTTACTTTTCCCGCCTTTTTATTTATTTGTACTTTTACTTGCCTTCCCTTTTAGATTAAGTTTTAGTTTGAGTTATTTACCTTTATTGCTTTTAATTTCTCGTCATTTACTTTTTGTCAAGTTTTAATCTTTCTTTGTTTCTTCTTTTACCTTCTTTATTTTATTTTAATTGTTTCAAGTCTCTATTTTTAATTAGTGTAGACAACAACCATTCCCTTTTTATTCCACCAAGAACAACTGAGTCGCACAATTAACCGGAAATCAATTCGAAGAGATACCGAGAACTTAATTGAACCTAGCAAAATCCAGACATTAAAATGTTCTCGGTATCTCTTCGAATTGATTTCCGGTTAATTGTGTGACTCAGTTGTTCTTGGTGGAATAAAAAGGGAATGGTCGTTGTCTACACTAATTAAAAATAGAGACTTGAAACAATTAAAATAAAATAAAGAAGGTAAAAGAAGAAACAAAGAAAGATTAAAACTTGACGAAAAGTAAATGACGAGAAATTAAAAGTAATAAAGGTAAATAACTCAAACTAAAACTTAAACTAAAAGGGAAGGCAAGTAAAAGTACAAATAAAGAAAAAGGCGGGAAAAGTAAAGCTTCAAACTAAAAACTGGAAAACACTCATTCGGAATAAAAAGAGAAAAGAAGTTGATCCGGAATAAACGAGTGATCCGGAATAAAAAGAAAATAATGCTGATTCGGAATACTAGGTATTCCGGATGAAGTCCTTGATTCGGAATACCAGATATTCCGGATGAAGTTCTTTATTCGGAATACTGGATATTCCGGATGAAGTTCTTTATTCGGAATACTAGATATTCCGGATGAAGTGCTTTGATTCGGAATATCTGGGGAAAGAGACATAAGCATAGAACGAAGAACAGGGTATAAAAACCAAACACGAATTTAACCAAAACTAATCAAGATTAACCAAAAGATTAAACCGAAACAACCACAAATGATCTACTAACAATAACCAGTCAATCCAAATCAATAACACCAACAATCATAACCAAAATAATCAAAACCCACTTAATCAAAACTATAAAACTCAAGAACATGAACAATAAAGATGAAGAACAAATCAAACAAGAAAGGTAGAAGGAGATTAAACAAGAAAAGTAAAGATTAACAACAATTAAAAGTAAACTTACTTGGAATTAAAAGGAATTAAATGTGCATAACAAATAATTAAAAATGCAAGAATTAAGGTGCAAGGTAAAATAAAAATGGTGGAAGTGGTGGTTTGTCAAGCCACCCAACAACAATGAAATGAAAACAATCTAATCTATATATAGGGAGATTAGGGAGGAGCTTAGGAAGCTTCCTCCCTCTTTCTTCTTTCTCTAATTGCATGCTTAAGTCCTTAATCTTCTTTAATCTTTTGACTTCAATGACTTTGTCTTGGGATTTCTTTAAACTCGTCTTGAATTTTCTTCATAAATAAGACTCGAGTTCTTCGGCTTTTAGTAAACTTCCGTCTTTTGACTTTTTCTTCGATAAATCTTCAGAATTGGTCTTGGACTTCCGTTCTTTTCGCACTCTTGATCTTTCGACTTCGTCTTTCGTCTTTTTCTTTGATAAAAGCCCGTGAAATCTCGTGTTTTCTCCACTTTTCACCTTTTCGTCCTAAATCACAACAAAAACACAAACCACGCATAATTCTGACATAAATGACATAAAATACATGTTTTGGCTTGGTTATTATTGTAATTAAGTGGTAAAAAGGATGGGTGTTTTCACACCTATCAGTAATCCAGTAACAAAATCCATGGAGATCTTGCCCCATTCTCGTTCAAAGTTTCTACTGGTTGAGATAAACTACTAGCATGTTGGTGTTCTATCTTAACCTGCTGGAATGTCAGGCATTTAGATATGAATGTAACTATAGCTTGTTTCACTCGAAATTGGAGACCTACAAGTTTGGAAAACTATGTGTCTCTGTAATTCAGACCTCTTTTAGCGTAGGATCCTCTGGAACACCTAATTTAGTGTAGGGTTCTCTCCTTTACACTTAAGTGGAGTCATGGTAAGATTAACCGTGAGAGTCAATGTGATTCAGTGTGTCACTATAATCAACCAGAATTCGTATTGGAAAAATTTCAGGGTGAAATTTCTTTTGTCGTAAAATTTGTAACATAGTGCGAATATGGTCTTCATGCTATTCTCTAGACTTAGGGAAGATCAGGTTGTCATCTATGAAAATAATAACGAAGTTTTTATGAGTTCATGGGGAAACTCCATCCATCATGTCCATAAATGCTGCTGGAGCATTCGTAAGACTAAAACAAAATTATGAATTTAGCATGACCAAATCGTGTGCGAAAAGCAGTCATGGAAATGTCCTGCCCTTTCACTTGCCGCTATTGGCAGGATAATCATATGTCGATCTTGGAAAAGTTATTAGAACCCTTTAGTCGATCGGGCTCGTCGTAAATACGTGGAGGAGGATGACGGTTTTGGATGGTGATTTGTTTAAATCGACGGTAGTGGACACATAATCTCATGTTACCGTCCTTCTCCTAAATAAACAGGACTGGTGCACACCATGATGATACACCAGGGCGAATGAACTTCATTCAAGCATCTCCTGCAGCTGATCCTTCAACTCCTTAGTTTAAGGAAGTCATGCTATACAGAGCCTTGGAAACTGGTTCTGCTCCCTAACCTTCTCGATGTTATGATCCACTTTGCGGATAGGAAGTATACTTGAAGGTTATTCTGGAAGTATATCTTGGAAAATTCTGGAATAATCGGCTGATTATGAATAAAAGAAACTCTAGGAGTCGTGTCATAACTAATCGCTAGAAATCTTCGCAGCCATGGTATGACAGACACGTGCTTGTAAAGCATAATGACTTGCACAGATTTTCCTGATGGGAAACCATACTAAATGTATTCAGGAGCCTGAATATCGCTGTACATAATTTGATATGAATGCGACCAATCGCAGCATGGTGTGTTGTTCATAGTCCATAATCAGAAACATCTCTAACTCGCATCTATCCGAGGGAAGTGCGTTAGCAGCTTAATGTTGGGAATAAAATTAGCTAAGTCACTGGAACACTGACAAGAGGAAATTGGACGCTGACAAGAGTAAACGAGGCGCTGACAGATGAGACGTTGATAAGAATTATCAAGGCGTTAACAAGAAGAATCTTAAGACAAAGACAAGGACTAAATCTGCCAATGATGAATTCTTCAAGCTGGTGGACAAAATATGAAGATAAGAATTCAGAATATATTCTTAATGTTTAAAAAGATTTAGTCAATAAGTTATGTTTATCTTATGTCTCTTCCTAAAATAGTTTATCTTAGCTTTTTGTACAAGGATCCTTAAACCTATAAAAGGAGGCCTTAGGGTTAGACATAATACACATCTCATATACACCTCTTCCACATATCTCATAACACTTTCATTATAATCATTCATTGATATTATTAATCAAAGTGAAAGTTTGCTTTACTTTGTTTTGTTCTTTGTTCTAAGTGTTAAATTCCGTATAACACTTAGATTGTTCAATACAAAAAAGTTTCTCTACGTGTTAAACTTGATTTAATCTCGTTAACACAAAGCTAAATCGATCTATGTTTGAGATCAACAAGTGGTATCAGAGCTTGTTGAGAAACTTTGATTTGAAGAACGAAATCCAATATCTTGAGGCGAACCAGGCTAAGGAAGAAGGTGAAGAAGAATCTGATGATGTTTTCAGTCAAGGCCAAGTCTACTTCAAGTTCCAACTCATCTTCGTCATCCGATAATGAGGTATGTGATGACTCTTCTTGTCGTTTAAATACTGAAAAACTTAACAAAGAGATTTTAAGATTGTTAGAAGATGTGAGTACTGAGAGATGCAAGTTGTCTAACTATCAAATTGCTCTCACTCAAACTGAAAAGACAGTAGCTGAGTATAAGAAAATGGAGTTTGACCTAAAAGATCAAATCAATATTTTAAAACATGATTTAAACTCTAGTATGGATATTAGAAACATCATGGAGAGAGTCAATGCTAAATTACAGGCTAAGTTAGATGAGGCTATCAAGAATAAGGATAATGTAGACCTTAAAATTCAAAGATTTGATAAGGCCTCACAATCCCTAGGAGAATGTGTTAGTAAACAAAGGGATTTTAGGGACATGTCTGGGATTGGGATGAAAGAATATGTTGTTGTTCCTCCACCTGCTGGGAACTTCTATGGTGTCCATAGAAAGGATCTCTCTTGGACTGGTATTCCAGAACTCCAAGAAGAGGAATTTATTCCTCCACCTAGAGTCCTTTCCCTAGTTGAGGAATATCAACAAAAGGTTATTGACCTAGAAGAGTGGAAAAAGGCCAACCCCACTTTGTTTGTTAAAGGTGGGATACTTAGTGAGAGTCCATTTGTGCCTACACCCATTGAGAGTCCAGTAGTATCTACACCTATCACTGTGACCAATCCCATCACTGGAAAAGCTGTTAATCTTGGCTCCCCAATTAAGAAACAACCTAGTGTTAAATATGCTGAAATGTATAGAAAACCTAGGTCACTCAAAAGCTAAGCAAGTGTTAATGGGACAGGGTTTTATCAATCTAAGCCTAAGTTTGTGTCCAAAAAGGCTTGTTACTCATGTGGGAGCTTCTCACATTTGGCCTATAATTGTGTGAGTGGATACAATTCATTAGCTGACAATAGGTCATCCAATGTCAACCATAGACCTTTTGTCCACACTAGACCACAAGCTACTAGACCAGCTCCTTTCTTCTCTAAGGCAGCTAATAACCATGGACAAAGGCCCTTTCAAAAGACCAACACTTGGTCAAACAGGCAGTATGATCCTATAGCAAACCCTAATCTAGGCGCTGACAAGAACAAATTCAGCGCTGACAGGAACAAATTCACCGCTGACAGGAACAAATTCAACGCTGACAGGCACAAATGCAGCGCTGACAGCTCCAAGTTTGGTATGAGACCTTATTTTAGACCATATAAACAATGATACTTGGTTAGTAAGGGTCAAGGGTCTAAAGCATCATCCCACTTAACATGGAAACCTAAACAAGAGCAAAACTCCAATTTTAATGGTATTTCAATGAGTTGCAATAGACTTAAATATCTTGAGAAGGTCATTACTAGACTCATTGGAACAAATTGGGTGATTAGGTCCCAAAGGGATGAACAGGGATTTGTGGTAAAGAATAAGTCCACTCTAGTTGAACAACTAGACAGATCCAAGTCTGACAAGGCTTGGATCTCCAAAGAAAACTAATTTGTTTTCTTTTTGAACAGCTTATCCAAAAGCAGGTTAATGATCAAGGATATTGGGATAGTGGATGCTCAAGGAACATGCATTGTTGGTCTTTCCACTGATATTATTTTTATCTACTGACATGTTATCTCTACTCATTATTGTGGGAAAGGGTAGCCTCTGTTGGTGTGTGTTTTTGTGGTTTTTGTCTAACTATGCAGGAAAATGGAGCTACATTAGGATGGATACAAAGTTGCAAAATTTATTAATGATGGTTGGAGTGTTTACATTCCTGTCTTGAAATAAATTTTTGCTTCTTCACATATAATGATATGTATGCTTCTATTAAGGGGAGGTAAACCTCTAGGTTTTTGGGTACTCTTAGAGCACTCTTGCACAATTCTAGATTGTTTCCACTGGTGAGTACGATTTAGTTTTCTAATTCGTGAGGCACTGTAGCATGCAAAGTTGATATACTGTGCATGCTGCCAAGACATTTGACCTATATTTGGGTTTGGTCGGTTGGGAGACTTTGGGTATATGTTTGGGTTACTTGGGGAATTGCAAAGGTTTTATATGAGTTAACTTTCTCTTTGGGGCATTTGTGAACAAAGGACTCTAGAGTTCATGTGCGTCTATCATGCTTTTGCATGAGTGTATGCATGAACAGTGTTTGTCACTCTTACTTATTAGAGACTAGTTAATTTCCTTAGGATTATTACCTTTGTTTATGTTCTAACTAAAGTTTTCCATTCTCAAGTTCATTTTATGCCATGACATCTTAGCTGGTGTGATTTATAAACTTCTTTATAGTCCCAAAATGTTTCATCACCCTTTCATTTTTCAAATTTTTGGATATCTGGAAGCCTAATTATCATTGAGATGTTTTTCCTAGTGATTGACATCTAGTAGCAGCAGAGATCACTTTCACAAGGGTGTATAGTGTTATGGAGATGGCTGAGACTATTGGCACTAGCTTTAATGCAGGTCAAGTCAGTCTTATCATCAGTAAGTCCATCCCCATGTCCTATGAATCAACATTGAGGATTCATTTCCCGAATGTGGATGAGGACAGTATGAAACCTTTGACATTAATGGAATTGACGAAAACCTGTATTAGCTTGTAAAAGCATAATACAGAAATGGTACAAATTGTCAAGGATCATTGTTTTGAACTGATAGACTTGTTGTTTTGGAAGCTAATGCAAGGAGGACGTTCTTGGTTCCTTCCTTGTATATTGATCTTGGAGAGGAGTCTTAAAAAGGGGAGGAGCAATCGAATTTGAGTGACAAAAGTAATCAAGAAAGCTCCAAAGACACTACAGGTACTGAAGATGATTAAGACCAAGTGACGGCTGACTATACAAGGGATTTGAGTGATTGACTTTTTGAGATTTATTATTACTCAAATTCAGGGATAAGTATGTTTGTAAGAATCCTCTCTGTATGTTTTATTTTATTCAGAAACTTGATTACTAGAGTAGATATCAAGTTTAGGGGAGGATTGTTGGGAATAAAATTAGCTAAGTCACTGGAACGCTGACAAGAGGAAATTGGACGCTGACAAGAGTAAACGAGGCGCTGACAGATGAGACGTTGATAAGAATTATCAAGGCGTTGACAAGAAGAATCTTAAGACAAAGACAAGGACTAAATCTGCCAATGATGAATTCTTCAAGCTGGTGGACAAAATATGAAGATAAGAATTCAGAATATATTCTTAATGTTTAAAAAGATTTAGTCAATAAGTTATGTTTATCTTATGTCTCTTCCTAAAATAGTTTATCTTAGCTTTTTGTACAAGGCTCCTTAAACCTATGAAAGGAGGCCTTAGGGTTAGACATAATACACATCTCATATACACCTCTTCCACATATCTCATAACACTTTCATTGTAATCATTCATTGATATTATTAATCAAAGTGAAAGTTTGCTTTACTTTGTTTTGTTCTTTGTTCTAAGTGTTAAATTCCGCATAACACTTAGATTGTTCAATACAACAAAGTTTCTCTACGTGTTAAACTTGATTTAATCTCGTTAACACAAAGCTAAATCGATCTAAGTTTGGGATCAACACTTAAATCTTATCATCAGACTTAAAGGAAAACCTTCGTACTCATGGGTGATACAAATGGCGTCCTTTATGGTCACGGATAAAAGGAATACGTAATCGAGAATTGAAAGAGCCATGTCAATACTTGAAGTAAACGTGGCAGATTTCACTGAATGCGTTTCACCTGCTTCACGCAGAATGAACATTATGTGACCCAATGTGAACAATATGCCGGTGATGTTACTGGAATTCTTATGGCCTGATTAATACATGGCACAACAGAATGGGTATACTCCTTGTGGTACTCTGAATCACTTAGGATTGTTTCAGATCATAGACGTGAGTCATGTGTCCTGACTCGTGTCTTGAAAAAAATATGCGTATGACATGTGTCTTGAAGGTGTCTTGACGTGTGTCTCAAGATGTGAAACGAATGAAATTGAAAATCTTAGGTTGTCATGCCAACATTGGCGGATCGGTTGGACTGCTGACCCTCTGTATTTCTGATCACGTCCGTTACCGGAGCTTCTATCGTTATTGTCGGTATTTGTTGTCACGGTATTCGTCACTACCTCTTATCTGTTAGTTCCATGACGGTCATTTTTATGACTGTGATTCATGCAACTTTTAGCTGAGTGGTCGGCGGATGCCGGTTCCAACTCAAATGCTGGAAAGAAAACTGAATGGCACGTGACATATGACTGAGAAAGTAAAGATATAGAATAAAATGGTAACGTCTGGTGAATTAAGTAAAATTTTAGTCTGGTTGTTCCAATCTATCACCTTCGTCGTTGTTCTGTAGAATCTCCAAGCTGCGAGCCACATCATCTCTTGAACAACATTGGTAAGTGGAAAAACATCAGAGATAGTAGAGAACTGATTAGTACTACACATGGAGTGCGGTGACTGGAATACATCTGGGATGTGGTACATGAAGCACACATGTGGTTTGATACGTGGAGTACACATGGAATACGATACGTAGAGTACACATGAAATTTACATGGGATGATTGATACAGGTGTCAACCATCTGACATGATCAAAGGAAGGTAAAAGATCAAATGGTTAAAACCAAACTGAAAAGTACAACATAATATCTAATAAGTGTGAAAACACTTATCCTTTTACCACTTATTTCCAATAATAACAAGACCAAAACGTGTATTTTATGTCGTAAAAGTCGGAATTATGCGTGGTTTGTGTTTTTATTGTTTTTCAGGATAAAAATATGAAAAAGGAAGAAAAAACGGGCTTTCACGGGCTTTTATCGACGAAGTCAAAAGATCAAAAGTGCAAGAAGAACGGAAGTCAAAGGCCTATTCTGAAGATTTATCGAAGAAAAAGTCTAAAGACGCACTACAACAATTTTCTACCCTAGGGACGACTTATTCGTCCCTAGGGACGCCACTAATCGACCCTAAACTCCTAGGGACGACTAAGTCGACCCTAGGAGGTTGTGCCTAAAAATTCGTCTCTAGGATCCTAGGGACGAACTCCTCTTTGTATCCTAGGGACGACTTAGTGGGTCCCGCAACCCACTACGTTGAAAAAATTGACTAACCTAGGGACGACCCTCTTTGTAACCTAGGGTCGACAAAGTCGTCCCTAGGTTATAAATAAAAATAATCTTTTTCAAAATTTTTCTTAAAAATTCTTTTTTTTATTATTTTTAATAAAATCTTTTTTATAAATATTAAAAAAAACATTTTTAGAAAATAAAAAAAAATATATTTATCACCCTAGGGACGACTTAGTCGTCCCTAGGTTTCAAAATGCCCAGGTATTCAATACCTAGGGACGACTAAGTCGTCCCCAGGTATTGACACCTGGGCATTTTGAAACCTAGGGACGACTAAGTCGTCCCTAGGGTGATAACCTGGATGATATTTAATAACCTAGGGACGACTAAGTCGTCCCTAGGTGTACCTGGGGGCTAAAAAAAAACTGGGCTATTTTGCAGTTTCCAGATTTTTTCCGGAACTTTTTCCGGACAAAATCCACAATTCAAAATGGCAGAATTCGACAAATACAGAATAATAACAAATCAATAAACGTTACAATACCATATTACGATAAATTATCCAACGTCACGATACAATATTCATCAAATACACTTATTCAATCCTAAATCAAATGTTTCAAACGCTACAAGTCTCAAACTTTATTAAACATGCATAATAAGAAAAATACTACCACAACCTCTACTCCGCATCCTCGTTAGGTGAAAAGTCACCTTCCCCATCGTCACCCTCCTCGTCACCCCCCTCGTCACTCCCCTCGTCATCGCCTGATAAGTCGTCACCACTGTTTTGTACATTCCTATCTCGACCCAACTCGTCAACAGACCGGTAATCGTGCTCATGGGGATTTGTGATTACACGAGAACCTCCGGGTATGGATTGTGAAGTAGAGCCGATCTCATAAGCCGAGTGTGTGGTGGGACGATAACAATAGTTAAATGTGTTATTGTTGGTGACGGGAGCAATAGGATAAGTGCCGGTATAGGGAGGTTGGAGTGGTTGGAGATTGTCGGGCAAAGATGGTCGGTATGGGTCGATGGAAGGAGGTTGCACTGGTTGTGCCCAAGGATAGGGGGTTGGACTAAATGAGCCCAATCAGGAGCTAGGGTGGGCATAACAAAGGGTCGGGGCGGGGGTACAAAAGTAGGAGGTCTAATTGGGTGATCAGTATTTGAGTTGTAGTTCTGGAAAAACTCACCCAATTGACTCTGATATTGCGCCATATGTTGGTACGACGTCTGACTATATTGTTGCGCCGCATCTGCCTTTAACGCTGCCAAGTAAGCCCGTTGCTGCGCCTCCTGATTCTCTTTTCTCAGCAGCTCCATCTGTCGCTCATTTCGTTCTATCAATTCTTGAAATTCACTACGAGAGGGAACATCTGGTCGACGTGGAGCACCCCGCCTGCGATAAGTTACAACAACAATGTTTCATTATATACAACAAGACATAAATATGAACAATTGATTTACATTTTGTTTTATTGAGGATATATAACCTGCGAGTTGTGTTATTGGCACCACCCGGTAACTTTCTGCCTTGTCCCGACACATTTTGCTTATTTTGACTTGGCATGATTTGAGCCACTATTTCTTTATCAGACATGTGCGGGACTATACCGGCTCTCACTTGGTCACTGAGGGCTTTCATCTTTTGCTGGGAAAAAAAAATGATTTAAAACAAATGAAATTAGTTACTAAGGCATGTAAAGAGTTATATATTACTTACATATCTTTCCTCGTTTTCTTTACTTTTAAACGTGCCACCACTTGAGTGCCCATTCCTCCATGTTTCAACCAGGTCCTCGTAAACCCCTTCCTTGACTTTCTGTAAAATCTCAAATAAATTAGTAACGAGCTATAATAAATAAACAATATAAACGCTTTTAAATAAATCACAAAAATTATAAAGAGTCTTACGTATTCATTCCTTCCTCGGGCGAATGGTTTTTTGCCTTGAGTGGTCGGTACCGTGTTTTTGGAACGATTAACAGTATTAACCTCACTTCTTGCCACCCTCTTTGGGTCTGACCACCACTGAACCAATTCAGCCCAATCACCTTCGGTTCTACTGTCACACACACTCGACGGCGGTACATGTTCTTGTGCCAGTGCGGGCGTCTCATATTTCAAATAAAAATGTTTCTTGATCCTGTTCTTGTATTTTCTATACAGCAACCTCAGATGATATTCCAACGTAAGCCTAACCCGAGTACACACCTCATACACACCAGTGCCACACACCACCTGAGTACGATCATTGTACCATGGCTCGAGGTCGAAATATGTCTGCATAAAAACATATGAATTTAAATAAACAAACAAATTAAACATAACACACATATCTAAATGTCGATAACAATAACAGTATAAGTAAAATAAACAATTTTCACCTCAATTGTAGGATAAATATGAGCTTTATCAGACTCTGGAATTTCGTCCCATTCGCAGTTCAGGGGAAGTGACCGGATTAATTCCCCCATAAGATGAGTCAACAATGATGCATAATCGCCCAGAAAATGGAAGGTTTTCAGATCTTTAAATTCAAAGCCAATTGTCAAAGGTTTTTCGTTATTATTTCTGTACGCCGTCCTTAATTTTCCTAGGTTGGTCACAAAGCGTTGATTTGAACCTACAAAAGATATGTTATTTACTCGTAAAAATTCAAGTGACATAAATTATAAATATCAGTGTTATAAAAAAATATAATGATTTCTTACGCTGACACTCGGCCGGTACAGGACGTGTGGGCCGTTTGGGTGGACTACCACCAGCATCCCCACCGTGTGACCTAGGAGCTACACATGCCATCTGTAAAATAACAAGTTCATATCAGTATACACCTTTTATCAATATACACATTTTAACATATAAAAACATTTTCATTAAAAAACAAAATTACACAATTTAATTAACCAATTAATACTAATACACAAATTCATATCAATATACACATTTTAACATATAAAAACGTTTTCATTAAAATACAAAATTACACATTTAAACAAATAAAAACAACTCATCATCATTTAAACGTATAACAATTGTTTCATTCAAACAACAACTTAAGCATATAACAATCGTTTACAAATAAAAAATTACACATTAAAGCATATAACAACTGTTTCATTCAAAATACAACTTAATATCAATTGTCATCATCTTCAGAATCATCGCTAGATAAAACTTCTTGAACATCATTATTAGGGTTCACTTCATCATCATCCGACACTAAATCATCATCATCAACATCACCAATGACGTGTGCAACTACTTCATCATCTTCAATATTAATAATATCATCATCAACCGGTGGGGCGTCCACTTCCGTTGGTTGAGTATTTACACTCAAATCCGTAATACCCAAATTAGGCAAAGCAACAGACAGTGTAACATCTGATGAACTGCTACCATGTATAACATCTTCATCGGACTCTACCACATCTCGATGATAAACCTGTTCGACGACCTTCCAATGAAGCGGTCGTCTAGCAAGGTCTTCAAGGTAGAATACTTGTGTTGCTTGTGTCGGGAAAATGTATGGGTTATTTTGGTGAAATAGCCTATCGGTCAAAATATGATGTATGCCTTGCTCAGTGTAAGAACGTCTGTTGCGTTTGGTGCAATTGGTAGGGTTAATTGTGTCAAACCATTTACATCGAAACAACAAAACCTTGCGGTTGCCGATATAAGTGAGCTCCAGAATTTCTTCGAGTTGACCATAATACATGTCTCCATCAACCCCGGGTGTTGAAACTCCGCTCCATTGAGTGGTACGAAGTATATCGCGTTCACGTACCACAAACTTCACACCGTTCACTATGCAAGAGGGGTATGTACATGAACTAATAGGTCCACATGCCAAAGAGAATAACTCGTCACTACAGCCCACACTCACTTTTTTTTCACGAGTCTACAAAAATGAGATACAAAAAGGTTTATTAGATGAGGAATAACTCCAAGGTAATATATCTAATGTATTTACCATGTTATTAAACCACGCAGGAAAACTCGTTTCCACATTATCAGGCACCTCTCTGCAAAGGTTCATGATATTAGCAGAAGTCATCGAGAAAGAATAATTTTCAAAATTATAAAAAATAGGAAGAAACATACTCGCTGTAAGTTGAGATGTCGGCTTCGACTTCAGGACTGTTGTTAAGTATAAACCACGTAACTGCCTGCATGTCGTCATTAGTCATACGAGTTGGTTTGATTCCACCCGTCGGTGTGCATACGGTCCGGAACACCTCAAATTTATCTGGTTGTCCAGGCAAATCGTCTTCATTTCTGCCAAGGCGGTTAAATCTCGTCTCGACATCCTTAAGGTAACGCGAACAAAAAGTTAATGCCTCTTCTGCAACATAACCCTCAGCAATAGAACCTTCAGGCTTTGCTTTATTTCGTACATAATTCTTTAGCTTTTTCATGTATCTTTCAAATCGATACATCCACCTGCCGCGAGTAACGGAACCTAGAATAGCCTCATCGGGTAGATGTATAACCAAATGAGTCATTATGTCGAAAAAAGCAGGAGGAAAGATTTGCTCTAAATTAACCATCATAATGATCAATTTGTTTTTAGCTTCTTTCATGTCCTGCACAGTCAAACTTCGAGCACAAAGCTGCTTAAAGAATAAGCAAATGTCGATTATAGGTTTTGCAACGTCTTTGGGCAAGTATTGTTGCACTCCATAAGGAAGTAACCGATGCATCATTATATGACAGTCATGAGATTTCAAGTTCGTTATATTGTCATCATCAGCGGTCACTTTTTTCTTGAAGTTGGATCCAAAGCCATCAGGTAGTCTGACTCCTTTAATTAATTTACAAAAAAGTTTTCTTTTTTCTGGAGTGAAAGAGAACTTTGGATGAGGCTTATCGAACTTCCCGTTATCTTTTTTAACTAACCACAACTCCTTTCGAACTCCCATTTTTTCTAAGTCTAGCCTTGCCTTTGGCGTGTCTTTGGATTTGTCGTTCTGTAACAGGGTATTCAGTAAAGCCTCAAGGAAATTCTTTTCGATGTGCATGACATCGTAACAGTGTTTTAGTAGAAGAAAGGGCCAATACTCAAGATCCCAAAAGATAGAACGCTTACTCCAGTTCAATTCAACATCTCGATTTTTGGGGCGGTTCTCTTTGAGAATTAGTTTATGTTTCCCCGGTTTACGTTTAAAGACTTTACTAATCTGCAATTGAATATCAAGTTCTGAAAACTTTCTTGGTTTAGGCTTATTTTCGGGAAAACCGTAGAATTCCTTGGATTTTTTCCGATCTGGATGATTTGTTCTTAACCATCTTCTATAACCAACATAAACGATTTTGCTGTTGATACGCATCGATGGAGTGTCAACATTACAAGTAGGGCATGCGAGGTACCCTTGCCCAGTCCACCCAGACAAACTACCTCGAGCTGGAAAATCATTGATGGTCCATAAAACCGCCGCTTTCATTTTGAAATGAGTACCCGTAGCAGCGTCTTTCGTCCAGACTCCCTCCCATAAATCTTTGAGTTCTTTAATTAGAGGCTGCAAGTAAACATCAATGTCCTTTGCAGCTGATTTAGGGCCGGGAATTAACATCGTCAACATTAAAGAAGTTTCTTTCAAACACATCCACGGTGGTGTGTTGTATGTTGTCAATATAACCGGCCACATGCTGTAAGTTTGGCTCATCATGCCATAAGGATTAAAACCATCAGCAGCCAACCCTAATCGAACGTTTCTAGGGTCACAAGAGAACTCAGGTTTCATCATGTCAAAATATTTCCATGCTTTGCCGTCACAGGGGTGATTCATTTTACCGTCTTCCTTAGACTGTCCGGTCGCATGCCAAGTCATCCACTTTGCTATGTCTTTTGTGTTGAACATACGTTGTAGTCTAGGTGTTATCGGAAAGTAACGCACCACCTTGTTGGCAACTAATTGCGTCCCCTTTTTCTTCTTTGGGTTTTTCCATCTGCTCGCGTTACAGATTGGACAAGTTTGCCTCTCCTTGTTTTCCGGTGATCCCCAATATAAAAAACAATCATTTATACAAGCATGGATCGATTCGTATCCTAACCCGATCTTTTTGTATGTCTTTTTTATTTCATAGTATGAAGACGGGAAATTGTATCCTTTACTAGGGGAACATGCCTTTTGGAGAAGAGCTAGAATTTTGTTAAACCCGGCATCAGTTATTTTGTGTAAAACCTTGATGTGCGAAATCTCTGATGTAAATTCCAATGTGGTCATATCACAACCCGGGTACAACTTTTGGGCAGACCTAGCGAGTAACTCTTCAAACTCGTTACTAGGACCCGATGTTTGGGTTGGTTGAGGACCGGTTGTTTGAGTTGGTGGAGTTTGAGAGGGTGGAGTTTCAAATGGTGGATTTGGAATATTATTTGCAGAAATATCTTCGAAGAACGCATCCATGTGAATTCGATCAGGTGAATGTGGTAATAGTGGAGGTAACGGAAGAATTGGTTCACCGTGATATATCCAAGTGGTGTAATGTTTGTCAAACCCGAATTTGGATATGTGTGCCTCAAGTTGGCCGAGGGTAACCAACTTTTCACGGTTACAACAATGACTACATGGGCAACGGAGCTTTTGTGAGATGGGGTGCAAAAATTTCTCACAATCCTGGATGAATCCAAAAAGACCATCTAAAAACTCATTGGAATTACGA
The DNA here is from genome assembly GCA_025667525.1 of Glebionis coronaria. Classification (NCBI taxonomy): domain Eukaryota; kingdom Viridiplantae; phylum Streptophyta; class Magnoliopsida; order Asterales; family Asteraceae; genus Glebionis; species Glebionis coronaria. The sequence continues at coordinate 72,055,878 of CM046874.1, forward strand.
TTGTTTACAGTGGTCCAACTCTTATCAATTGTCATAACTGCGTTGCAAATAAACATACTCAGATAAATTATTTTTTTTATACGTAAAATGTCATACTAACAAAATGAATATGAACTCTTTTTTTTCTTCCTAGTGCAACTATGGAAGGCAATCCTAACCCACCTTTTGAATGTTTCGTCCCATATATGAATGCGTATAACCGGTTTACTATTTGAGTAAATTTCGGCAGCATTTCCCCTCTACTCCCCAAATATGTGTTTAAAGACATATTCATAGGAGTAAAGGAGAAACACTGTCGAAATCATCTCAAATAATAAACCAGTTATACGCATTCATATCCTAAATGAGACGAAACATCAAAAAGCAGTCCCAAACAGGGGACTTTCCGAAATTAATTCCTAATAAATTAATTTCGGACGGGTTTTCTATAGGTTGATTAACTTCGGACGGGAATTTTCCGAAATTAATCGATAAAATCCTAAAATATTCCTAAAATTATTTACTACAAAGACTAACAATCATATATCATATATATATAATATAATAAACATATGCATAATATTAATTACACACCTCGGTCACGACTGGAATAAGCAAAGATATAAAGATAGAAAAAGAGGTCCGGATGAGGAAGTTGTCCCGACTGTCCTGTGACTCGGTTCCCTTCGACTGTGACTCGGGTCTCGGCTACGAGAAACATATAAAAAAAATTAAACTCATGCTAAATCAATTAAGCCGAAATCATCTATATATATATATATTAAGCACTATATACAACGGAAATCAACTATATATATATTAAGCCGAAATCAACTAAGCCTAAATCAATTAAGCTTAAATATAATCCGAAATCATAAGGCAAAATATTAAGCCAAAATCACCTTTATTGGTGGTGGTGGCTACTGCTGCTGTCGGTGGTGGTGGCTACTGCTGCTGCTGCCGGCGGCGGTGGTTGCTACTGCTGCCGCGACGGCAGTGGTGGTGGTGATGGCTACTGCTGCTGATGTGGTGGTGGTGTTGCTGCCGACTGCCGCAACGGTGGTGGTGGTGTTGTTGCTACCATAAAAACATTATACATTATACACCAAAAATAAACATTATACCAAAATTAAAAATAGAAAAATCAATTACCTTTAAAAATAGAAAAATTAAACTAGTGGTGGTGGTGGTTTTGCTACTGTCGTACAGCCGCCGACTGCATCGCGGTGGTGGTGGTTTTGCTACCATAACAAAAAAAACATTATTACAATTCCTAAAAATTATAGAAAAATTAAACATTATAGAAAAATTATACATTATACAAAAATTAAACATTATAAAAAAATTATAAAAACTAATAATTAAACTAATAATTATACATTATTATCAATTACCTAATTTGATGGTGGTGGTGGAAATGAGACGGTGGTGGAGACGGAGATGAGACGGTTGGTCGGATTGATGGTGGGTGGGAATGAGACGGATGGGAGTGGTCGAATTGATGGTGGGTGGTGAATGGGATAAGGTGAGTTGATGGTGGTGGTCGGATTGCTGGTGGGTCGTCGGTTGAATTGATGGTGGTGAAGAAGAATGGTGGTCGTCGGTCGTCCCGGTTTTTTTTTTTTTAACAATAATGAAGAATGAGATAGAGAGGATAAGGTGAGTTACTGTAAATGAAGCCTAGGGACGACTTGGTCTTTGTAACCTAGGGACGACTTAGTCGTCCCTAGCATAATAATAAATACTTTTTTTTTCGTTTATAAATAATACTTAGGGACGACTTTTGGAACCTAGGGACGACTAAGTCGTCCCTAGGTGTATACCGGGAAAACTTAAACCCAAAGCGGGTTTTTTAAAATTTCACCGAAAATTTCAAGTTTTCCCAAAAAATTTGCTAAGTGTTGGAGGGTTTTTTTAGGGACGACTTTCTTTAATATTTAGGGACGACTAAGTCGTCCCTAGGTATTTTTCATACATTTAATATACATTTTACCTTCTATGTAATAAAATTAATAATATAAATTAATAATAAAAATCAAAATAAATTATTATAATTAATATTAAAATATACGTTATACTTAGTTTGTAATAATTAATAACCGACGAGTCCATATGTTAAGGTTATACGTTATAGGTTCAACCGATGAGTCCATATGTTAGGGTTATACGTTATAGGTTCAACCGACGAGTCCATATGTTAGGGTTATACGTTATAGGTTCAACCGATGAGTCCATATGTTACGGTTATACATTATAGGTTCAAACGACGAGTCCATATGTTACGGTTATACGTTATAGGTTCAACCGATGAGTCCATATGTTACGGTTATACGTTATAGGTTCAACCGATGAGTCCATATGTTACGGTTATACGTTATAGGTTCAACCGATGAGTCCATATGTTAGGGTTATACGTTATAGGTTCAACCGATGAGTCCATATGTTACGGTTATACGTTATAGGTTCAAACGACGAGTCCATATGTTACGGTTATACGTTATAGGTTCAACCGATGAGTCCATATGTTACGGTTATACGTTATAGGTTCAACCGACGAGTCCATATGTTACGGTTATACGTTATAGGTTCAACCGATGAGTCCATATGTTAGGGTTATACGTTATAGGTTCAACCGATGAGTCCATATGTTACGGTTATACGTTATAGGTTCAACCGATGAGTCCATATGTTAGGGTTATACGTTATAGGTTCAACCGATGAGTCCATATGTTAGGGTTATACATTATAGGTTCAACCGACGAGTCCATATGTTACGGTTATATGTTATAGGTTCAAACGACGAGTCCATATGTTACGGTTATACGTTATAGGTTCAACCGACGAGTCCATATGTTACGGTTATACGTTATAGGTTCAACCGATGAGTCCATATGTTACGGTTATATGTTATAGGTTCAACCGATGAGTCCATATGTTACGGTTATACGTTATAGGTTCAACCGATGAGTCCATATGTTAGGGTTATACGTTATAGGTTCAACCGATGAGTCCATATGTTAGGGTTATACGTTATAGGTTCAACCGACGAGTCCATATGTTAGGGTTATACGTTATAGGTTCAACCGATGAGTCCATATGTTACGGTTATACGTTATAGGTTCAACCGATGAGTCCATATGTTAGGGTTATACGTTATAGGTTCAACCGATGAGTCCATATGTTAGGGTTATACGTTATATGTTCAACCGATGAGTCCATATGTTACGGTTATACGTTATAGGTTCAAACGACGAGTCCATATGTTACGGTTATACGTTATACGTTCAACCGATGAGTCCATATGTTACGGTTATACGTTATAGGTTCAACCGACGAGTCCATATGTTAGGGTTATACGTTATAGGTTCAACCGATGAGTCCATATGTTAGGGTTATACGTTATAGGTTCAACCGATGAGTCCATATGTTAGGGTTATACGTTATAGGTTCAACCGATGAGTCCATATGTTAGGGTTATACGTTATAGGTTCAACCGATGAGTCCATATGTTACGGTTATACGTTATAGGTTCAACCGACGAGTCCATATGTTACGGTTATACGTTATAGGTTCAACCGATGAGTCCATATGTTACGGTTATACATTATAGGTTCAACCGACGAGTCCATATGTTAGGGTTATACGTTATAGGTTCAACCGATGAGTCCATATGTTAGGGTTATACGTTATAGGTTCAACCGATGAGTCCATATGTTACGGTTATACGTTATAGGTTCAACCGATGAGTCCATATGTTAGGGTTATACGTTATAGGTTCAACCGATGAGTCCATATGTTACGGTTATACGTTATAGGTTCAACCGATGAGTCCATATGTTACGGTTATACGTTATAGGTTCAACCGATGAGTCCATATGTTAGGGTTATACGTTATAGGTTCAACCGATGAGTCCATATGTTATGGTTATACGTTATAGGTTCAACCGATGAGTCCATATGTTACGGTTATACGTTATAGGTTCAACCGATGAGTCCATATGTTAGGGTTATACGTTATAGGTTCAACCGACGAGTCCATATGTTAGGGTTATACGTTATAGGTTCAACCGATGAGTCCATATGTTAGGGTTATACGTTATAGGTTCAACCGATGAGTCCATATGTTAGGGTTATACGTTATAGGTTCAACCGACGAGTCCATATGTTACGGTTATACGTTATAGGTTCAACCGATGAGTCCATATGTTACGGTTATACGTTATAGGTTCAACCGACGAGTCCATATGTTACGGTTATACGTTATAGGTTCAACCGATGAGTCCATATGTTACGGTTATACGTTATAGGTTCAACCGACGAGTCCATATGTTACGGTTATACGTTATAGGTTCAACCGATGAGTCCATATGTTACGGTTATACGTTATAGGTTCAACCGATGAGTCCATATGTTAGGGTTATACGTTATAGGTTCAACCGATGAGTCCATATGTTACGGTTATACGTTATAGGTTCAACCGATGAGTCCATATGTTATGGTTATACGTTATAGGTTCAACCGATGAGTCCATATGTTAGGGTTATACGTTATAGGTTCAACCGACGAGTCCATATGTTAGGGTTATACGTTATAGGTTCAACCGATGAGTCAATATGTTACGGTTATACGTTATAGGTTCAAACGACGAGTCCATATGTTACGGTTATACGTTATAGGTTCAACCGATGAGTCCATATGTTACGGTTATACGTTATACGTTCAACCGATGAGTCCATATGTTAGGGTTATACGTTATAGGTTCAACCGACGAGTCCATATGTTAGGGTTATACGTTATAGGTTCAACCGATGAGTCCATATGTTAGGGTTATACGTTATATGTTAGGGTTATACGTTATAGGTTCAACCGACGAGTCCATATGTTAGGGTTATACGTTATAGGTTCAACCGACGAGTCCATATGTTACGGTTATACGTTATAGGTTCAAACGACGAGTCCATATGTTACGGTTATACGTTATAGGTTCAACCGATGAGTCCATATGTTACGGTTATACGTTATAGGTTCAACCGATGAGTCCATATGTTACGGTTATACGTTATAGGTTCAACCGATGAGTCCATATGTTAGGGTTATACGTTATAGGTTCAACCGATGAGTCCATATGTTAGGGTTATACGTTATAGGTTCAACCGACGAGTCCATATGTTAGGGTTATACGTTATAGGTTCAACCGATGAGTCCATATGTTACGGTTATACGTTATAGGTTCAACCGACGAGTCCATATGTTAGGGTTATACGTTATAGGTTCAACCGACGAGTCCATATGCTAGGGTTATACGTTATAGGTTCAACCGATGAGTCCATATGGCGGGAAATGTTGGCGGGAAATGCTGGCGGGAAAATGTTGGCGGGAAAGCTAGGGTCGACTAAGTCGTCCCTAAATGTGTCGACCCTAAATTTTTATCTTTATTTATGGTAGCTCTTATCCTCACAAACTCTTATCCTCACAAACTCTTATCCTCTCATACCAAACTCACCACCACCACCACCCGATTTTGCATAATATGGATCCGCTTGAAGCTTATAAGTGTACATGTAGAAAGGGATATATTGTGTTGAGACAGTCACATCAACCTCATAGCTTTGGTAAACTTTACTATGCATGTCCTCTTTCGAAGGTAAACAATCAAATGTTTTAGTTATGTAATACGTGTGATTATTAAAATGACATGTCATGTTATTTGTTTACTTTGTAACAGCCAAAAACAGATGATTATGGATGTAAATATTTTAAATGGAAGGATGATTTTGATCTCGAACTCCGTATAAGATCTTCCCCTTGATCTTCAACACCTCAAGGTTCACATCCAAGTTCTTCTACAGGTCCTTCTCAATCTGCACCAACTGAGTGCTCTAATTGCAAGATCAAAGATCTAAAGATAAAGATGCTAGAGACAAGACTAGAAATGGAAAGGCATCCTGAAGACCACGCATGTCAATCGGCTGCAATACTTCATGAGTTTTTAAATGATATGGAAAATCTTAACTTTGAGTAGTAATCTATTTGTTATTTTAATGTGTTAATTTGTATTTTATTATGTGTTAATCTGTACGTTTAGTTTTAACTAGTTTGTAATGTGTTTTTTTTCTTATTTATGAATCTATTTGTTATTTTAATGTGTTAATTTGTATTTTAACTAGTTTGTAATGTGTTTTTTTTCTTATTTATGAATCTATTATCGTTGTAACTAGTTTGTAAGTGTTAAATATATATCTAAATTTTTTTTAAATACATATAAGTTTTTTTTAAATAAATATAAAGTTTTTTTTAAATATGTATAAAGTTATTTTTAAATATGTATAATTTTTTTTCTAAATATGTATAAATTTTTTTTAAATATGTATAAAGTTTTTTTAATATGTATAAAGTTATTTTTAAATATGTATAATTTTTTTCTAAATATATAAATTTTTTTAAATATATATAAATTTTTTTTTAAATATGTATAAAGTTATTTTTAATATGTATAAAGTTATTTTTAAATATGTATAATTTTTTTCTAAATATATAAATTTTTTTTAAATATATATAAAGTTTTTTTTAAATATGTATAAAGTTATTTTTAATTAAATATATATATTTTTTAAATATGTATAAAGTTTAAATAATTTTAAATAAATAAGATAACCTAGGGACGACTAAGTCGTCCCTAGGATTTGTGGTCCCCTCTTTCATTTTAAACTTTTTAAATAAAAAAAATTTATATTAATTTTAAATATATAAAAAAGATTTAAAAATCGGAATAATAAGTTTATTTAACCTAGGGACGACTAAGTCGTCCCTAGGGTTTGTGGTCCCCTATTTCTTTTTAAACTTTTTAAATAAAAAAAATTTATATTAATTTTAAATATATAAAAAAGATTTAAAAACGGAATAATAAGTTTATTTAACCTAGGGACGACTTAATCGTCCCTAGGTTTGTTGGGCCCCACTTTGTCCCCTCAGACCTTTTGACCAAGTTTTTTTGTAAAACTGGTGGGGCCCCCCTTAATCTAGGGACGACTAAGTCGACCCTAGAAAAAGGGCGACCCTAAAATCATTATTGTTGTAGTGACGGAAGTTTAACAAAGTCGAAGAAACAAGTCTACTAAAAGAAGAAAATTAGAAGACAAGTTCAAGTTATTATTCGACTAATCCCGAGACAAAGTCGAGAAAGCAAGTTATTTAAAAGACGAGAAGACAAGAGAAAGAAGGAAGCAACACACCACATCCCTTCCTACTATAAATAGTCTTTATTGTCTTCATTTTTAGAGTTAGTCTTCATTTTTCTTTTGTGGCTTTAATTTTTAGAAAGAGAAAGTGTTTAACTTTCTCTCACTAGGAAAACTTCATCTTTTATTTTCTTTCTTGTTTTAATCTAATCTTTACTTTTTAAAGTTTAATCTTGTTTTAATCTTCATCTTTTTAATCTTTCTTATTAGTTACGATTTCGTGTTCGTTATCTTTTTCACTCTCTTTTTCTAAACGCCACATAAAGATCTTTACTTTTTGTGTTTATTGATTCACGTGTTGAAGTTTCATAAGTTTTTTCATTTTCTTAGGTTTGTGGTTAGCTTATTGGTGTTTTTAGCTTATTTAGTGTTTAGCTTATTCTCTTTTAAGTGTTTTCAAAAGTTTAATCTTTTTAAAGTTTATTTTAAAAATCTTGCTTATTTAGTGTTATGATAAGTTCTTCATTCGTGCTTATTTAGTCCTTTTTACTATTCATTAGTTATGTTTTTGTAAGTGCTTATTGGGTCTTTATCTAATTTTTACTCCATCCGAATATATTGTGTTTTCCATCACAATATCATTAGGGTTTCTACATTGCGACAGCACATTCCAACGGATCATTGCGACAGTTTATACACTGCGACAGTTTCTACATTGCGATAGCCCCTTATTCCGATCGTGGATTGCGATAGCCCCTGGCATCGTGGATTGCGACGGAATTTAAGATATATTACGACGAAACGCTGCCCAAACTTTGACAGCCATATTGCGATAGCTTTACATTGCGACATGTGAGATCTCGTATTTTTTTGGTATTTATTTTATTCTTAAATATTTTTCTGATCATTGATAATACTTTATTCGGAATTTTAAAAATTTTATTTTTATTTTTCTATATTTATTTAAATCAAATTTTTGATTTTAAAGCACCCGCGTGTATTTTACGAAAAAAATTTACTCGAATCAACGGAACATGAACCGACGTCATAAATATATTTTTTTATTGTCGTCGTTTTAATTATTTTTTTAGTGTATGTGGATTATTTGTAAATTATGTTAAATATGTAAGCGTAATTTTAGATAACGCGTTAACGTTTATCAAACCATAAGCCCTCGTTTATTTATCAAAGTTTTAATGTTATCCGAACGCCAATGTTTTTATGTTATATTGAGCGTTTATTTTTCGTATTCTACGCGTATTTTTCTAAATCGAGTAACTTTTAAAATATCGGATAATACCCGCTTTTACAACTTGTGAGGCAAAATATAAATAATATTTCCCACTCATTCGCACAACTTATATCACTTTTAGTTTCCCTGTTGTCTCTTGTTACATCATGTTATCAACAATTGTTATCTATAATTGTTAACATAGTAATAAATTTCCTACCATATATGTACATTTGGTAATTTAGTTACACCTCCTGCTATTTTTTTTAAATGCTTGACATGTGTGAGCTTATTCACACATCTTTTATGTTAAGAAACAAAACCAAAAAGATTGACACACATATTACTTGCCATATTTTATTTGCTATATAAAAAATAAGAATCAGAAGAAGGAGATCAAATTGGTAGTTTAACTCGCAGCCCTTTCTGTCGTCAAAATTTGGTATCAACAATTTCATACAACTTTTTATTTTCTAATTTTAGCATGTTAATTTTCCTTTGATTCACTTTTAAAAGTAGAGTCACTTTCATTTCATGGTTTATAAGATCATGGGTGGTACTTCAAGAAGGATTTTAATAGTAGTAATACACTAGTATAAAAAAATGATTTACGTAAAACTAAGTCCAACTTTTGTTGGCATATCTAAACAACTAGAGACAACACTTATTTATATATAAGTATTTGATGGAATACTTTCTATGCATGCTTAAATATTTTTAGAACCACTAAAAGAGTATCTTATTTCTTATAGACAAGTGCATCAAACATACTCTTTTGCGAAAATAACATATACTGCTTAAAAGATTTAAGCTACAAGAAATTACTTTTTAAAAAAAATACACTATTTGCATAAATATGATTTATTTCTCGTACCGAGCCTAAGATGCATTTTGTCACCTTTAGGTCTCGTGTGATCGTGTATCAGCGGTTGACGTTTGTTTTCGATTGACGTTTGTTTCCATTGACGTTTGTGACGATTATATCAAGTGAGTTCATAGCCCCTTTTACTATTTATAAAATGTTTCTAAAACGCGGGATGAGATTTCATGTTGGAACACAAACTTTAAAACTGTATGCTATCCTGAACTGTATGCTGCCAGATGAATACAATATATTATTGTTTTTAGTTTCCATAGCCACTAAGTTTCCCCTCAATATCATGAACCGTTAATAATTCACAATTTGCAAGCGCAAATGTTGTGGATGGATCCATCGGGACTGACAATCCCCGTCCCATGTTGCGGTTGTTTAACCATTGACGCATTACATTTGTTTATACTTGAGTAGTTAGGCTGAATACTCACTAGGGGAACTTACCTTTTGTTAAGCTTCGGTGTCATGAGCTAAATAGCAATAATATACATCACGACTATGGATGATGCACATAGTCATCCCCCCATTACTTGTTTTACAACTTATACTTGTGTTCCATTACTTAGTTTACTAAACCTATGAATATCACTCAACTTTTGTTGATGGATTTACATGTTTTAATCTCAGGTAATAACGCTTAATATGCTAGGATGGGATTCCACAGGATGTTGGCAGCTTGGGAGTTCTGTGTTATGCTTATGCTTTTGATACTATAAAAGTTGTTAAAATCTTCCGCTTATCTTTTGGTATCTATAAAACTTTAAAACCATGATGTAATGGTACTTTGTTATGTTTTAAAACTTGTGGGACCTATGCTTTAAAACTCTGATATATCATGGTGTAATAAATATGTCTTTTATTACGTCATTTTCGAGTCATTTATAATTCATTGTTACTTGTACTATGACGTGTTACCCCCTTGTTGCCTAGTTGTTCCATGTCTGATTCTGGGGGTCTCACACGACAGCTCCATATTGCGACAGCTTTACATTGCGATAGATTACACATTGCGATACATTCCATCACAATAATTTGTTTACTTTACTTAGTTATTTTCTTTTTCGAGTTTATTCCTTTCCCGCCATTTTCTGCCTCGTTTTATTTCATTTCACTTTTAAGTTTACTTTTTATTGAGTTTTAAACGTGCTTATTTTCTTTACATTTTTCGTTTGTCTTAGTTTAAAATAGATAATCTTAAACCTCCCCTTTTAGTTACCAAAAACGACTATTCCACCCTAAACCGTGATCAATTCGAATTGAATCGAGTACGAACAACACTTCAAGAGCACACACAAAAGTCACATATTAAAATGGCGCCGCTGCCGGGTCTTTTTGTAACGATTAACGGTTTTTAGTGTGAAAAAATTGGATTTTGGGATCCGTTCTTTTGGGCACGTTGTTTTCAAGCACAAAAATTTTCAAAAATCCAAAAACAATAAAAAAGATAAAAAAACCAAATTTATTTTATTTCCTTTTAGTGTATGCGTACTCGATCTACATCTTATTCTGAGCCCGAGACTCTTAGAGACTTAGATATGGCTGGTGTGCATATCAATAATAACAACCCACCTCACCCCAATTTGAATAATAACAATAACAACAACAGTGTTCCCCCACCCGACCTTCGAACGATGGAGGAACTTTGTCAACCAACCATGAACGGACGTGGAGAGCATCACATGATCCAACAAGTTCAAAACGCTTGTTCATTTGGCGGATTACCGGATGATGATACCAACAAACATCTCGACAAATTCATTACCGTCACTCAAAGCATGAAATTGCCGGGTGTTTCCATGGATTTTCTTCGCCTTCATCTCTTTTCACACACTTTATCCCACCATGCCGAAAAATGGTTTGATCGTCTTCCCAAAAATTCAATTCATACCTGGGACGAAATGACTCAAAAAATTTTGTCGCGCTACTTTCCACCATCCATGGTCACTAGTCTTCGCAACCAAATCAGTGGATTTACTCAAGAACCTGATGAGTCACTTTTCGACGCTTGGGAACGTTACAATGTCTTGATCGACCATTTTCCGAACAATAACATGCTCCCCGTTACTTTGATTGATACTTTCTACAATGGTTTAACTTTTCGTGATCGTGATACGATTAATGCTGCCGCCGGTGGTACATTCATGAAGAGAAGACCTGAGGAGTGTAGAGAGCTTATAGAGAACATGACCACTCACCACAAAAATTGGGATTCATCTTCATCTTCAAGGAATAACCCGAGGGCCAATGTTTCTTGTACTTCATCAAACCCATAGATAACCGAACTTACCCGCCAAATAGCCGAGATGAACAAAAACTTCTTAACCATGGCTACGAACCAATTTCAACAAGCTAAAGCTGTAGAAACTTCTAGTGAGATTTGCGGGGGTTCTCATTCATACAACGATTGTCCTTCGACTCATGACAATCCGAAAAATGTGTATGCAGCTAACGGTAACTTTTCTACGGGAGGCTATCAAGCTCGTCCTCAAGGTGACCGTAATTTGCTCAGTTATCGTTCAAATAACTTCCTTTCACCACCCGGTTTTCCTCCTCAAAACCAAAACAATTTCAATCGCAACAATCAAAACCAAACTCGAGCTCCTAACCAATATCAAACCCAAAGAAACCCATATCCACCTCAAGGAAATAATCAAGTTTACCAACAACCCGCTTATCAACCACCTGCATACCATGTTCCTCCTTCCAACCAACCCACCGCATTTAATCACGAGGTTGAAATTTACATGAGGACTAATGACGCGCTGGTGAAGAATCTTCAGAGTCAAATCATCATCTTGAAAGGAGATATAGCGAAATAAGGGAATGATCTTCGAGCCGATATGAGAAACTCGTTAAGCAGTCAAACGAATGACTTAAGGGATATGACGGCTAGTTTCTTCCCAAGTAATCAAACCTCTAGTTTGGGTTCTCTTCCGAGTAACACCGTTGCTAATCCAAGAGGGGAGATGAAAGCAATCACCACCCGAAGTGGCAAAGGTTTAAAGGAACCTGAGATTCCTACACCTACACCGGTGCTTGTGACAAAGGAAAACGAGTCCCCTTCCCCGATTCCTCCACCTTCTATTTCTACCCCTCCACCACCCAAGGATGTGAGTGAGAATTCCATTTCTAATCCTTCATCTCAACCCGACATACCTTACCCTTCAAGGTTGAGGAAAGATAAGTTGAAGAACAAGGATGATATTCAAGTTTCGAACTTACTTAAAATATTTAAACAATTAAATTTCAACATCTCCTTTGTTGAGACTATCGCTCACATGTAGAAATATGCTAAAATGTTTAAAGATCTTCTCAGTGACAAAGAAAAGCTTTTTGATATTGCTCAGACCCAACTTAATGAGAATTGCTCCGCGGTTCTCTTAAGGAAATTACCAACTAATTTGGTGATCCGGGTCGCTTTCTCATTCCTTGCAATTTCCCCGGGGTAGAGAATTGTATGGCCCTAGCCGATCTAGGTGCTAGTATTAACTTAATGCCATTAAGTGTTTGGAAACAATTATCTCTACCCGATCTAGTCCCCACACGAATGACATTGGAATTAGCTAAGCGTACGGTTGCTTATCTGGTGGGGATAGCCGAAGATGTCTTCGTCGGTGTCGACAAATTCACCTCTCTGGCGGATTTTGTTGTCGTTGACTACGAGATGGACCCCCGTGTTCCATTAATCGTTGGACGTCCATTCTTGAGGACCGGTCGTGTCACACTCCCAAAATATCAGAGTATAATGGCGACAAGGGAGTGGTGACGTCATGATTATCATACGCACATAGTCACAAAGAACGACCTCTAAATGAGACGTTCGGAAAATAGATCACTTGTAATTAATAAAATAAATAGTTTTAACAAAGTGCGGAAGCATAAACTGAATACAGTTACAAAACATAGTTTTCTCAAATGGTACAAATGATCGTTGTTTCAAAGAAATGACGGCAATGCATGAGACCTCATTTAGCATCTTCCTTCTTAATACCTGAGAAAAACATTGCTAAAGTGTCAACATAAAGTTGGTGAGTTCATAGGTTTAGTTAAGTGGAAATGTTTAATGAACCACAAGATTTTCCCAAATGTGATGACAATATAACAGATACAAAGTCATCCCAAAAGTATTTATTACAGTCTAAGCTCGTGACACCGAAGCGTTAACAACACCGGCAATATAATCATATAAATGTAGCCCAAACTAGATGCCTAAACCCACGACATCCTATCTCAGACTCAAATGAAACTGTGCCCGCTTGTCCCCTTGTTGGACAAGACAGACAGGGACGTCAATCCCGATAGATCTATCCATAACATTCGCGCTTACACAAAGTAATTAACGGTTCACGATTCACGGGCCAAAGCAACTGGGTTTTTAGTGGGACTTAGACTAATATATAAATCAGTAAATGCACTTGTGTTCACACGTTAAAATTAAGCAATGTCTCACCCCAAAAAGCAGTGAAAATAGTAAAGTATGGGGCTATAAACTCACCTCGTTAATTCACCAAAGAGAACGAAGATAAAATAGCTCGAGAGTACGGTTACGCTAGCCGCGACCTAATTAATTATGAGGATCGGGTTACGATACGAAAAATTATATTATTAAAAGACTCGACACCCTAGTTGTGCTTGACGAAACCATACGTTTACGGAAAGTACGACAAACAAAAGTCGGTTATTAAACGGTCGGGTTTTACGGGTCAAATTATATCCTAAATTTACAAAATTCGTTTCATGGGCTTTAACCAAACTTAATAAATACACAAGGCCCAAAATGGGTCCAATAACTTCTCTCAATAACCGGCCCAAGGGTCATTAGACCCGGCCCGGCCCATAGGCGGAAATAACAAGGAACGAAAGGAGTAATAAACGTGTGTTACACACACAACTCTCCATAACAGAGAGTTATACTCTCTCTCTTCCCTCGAGAATAACTCCACCGCCCCAATCTCTTCTCTCTCTTAAATCTAGATCGGTTCACCCTTTTCCATGGCTAATATCTTATCAGTTGGGATATAACAATCATGTATGGGTGGTCTGAGGTGTTTAGATCGCGTGAGATGTGGGGTTTAATCCCCACATCAAACCGATTGGGTTTTCTGATGTGTTCATCCTTGTGGTTACGTCAATCTCCAGTCAAAATCGAAGATAAGTTTGTTCTCCTTCATTTCTTTTACAAAAGTTAATTGATTTTCGATTTAATAAAGATCAGTGGGTTTGATTGATTTGTATAAACTTGTTGAGAACCATAAGGCTCTCGGATTTGAAATAAACGAATTTAGGGTTTTGAAATATTTGGGGGTTTTCATCAATCTCGGGTTTATATGTAATTAATTGGTGTTTTCTTGTATAAAATCAAACATATAATCGGTTTATGAAAATTAGGGTTTCGGTAAATTGGGGGTTTTTGCATAACTCGTTTATTAATTAAATTAACTATGGGGTTTGGGTTTAGATTAGGTTTAATTAATGTTTTAATTAATAAAAAGTCAATCTAGGGTTTTTATAAAATTGGGGGTTTTTATGTTCGGCTGTTACCCATGTTTATGTGGTGTTTTTGTAATGTTGAAAATGTTAATTAAATGTTTAAAAAGGTTTTTAAATTTCTAGGGTTTCGATTTGAAATGGGGGTTTTTATACCCGCGGCAAGATTAAGGGTTTTAGGGTGTTTCTGTAAAATAAAGATTGGTTAAGACATTTAGATTAGTTGGTATTGATTGTCGATAGTTTTTGGCAGAAGGTAAGAAACTTGGTTGGCTTGGTTTGGTTCTCGGTTTGGCCTTGATTGTGGTCTTGGTTGGGTCACGGTTTGGTCTAAGTCGGGGTCTCGGTTTGGTCTAAGTCGGGTCTCGGTTTGGTTGACAGAAAATTAAAGTTGTAGCCATGTTTCGAGTACTAGTAATAAAGTTTAACAAATTTCAGTTTTTAGTTAAAAATAAGGCCGTTACAATGACTAACACATTGGTTTGTTTATTCGCAGGTTTGTACAAAACGAGCACAACTAGGACTTCATAAAGGAAAGACGAAAAGACGAAAAGACTCACAATGGGATGCTATGTTTCGGTTTGCAGGTTCGGACGGGATGGAAGACTCTTTCGGTTTTGCAGGTTGGACGCGACGTGTGGGTCGGCTGGACGCTAATCTTCACCTTCCCAGGAGTTGTATTTTGAAAGACTTGTACAGATTTTTGTGTTTGTAATTTGGACAGTGATAAACTTTGTATTTGGACATTGGATAAACTTTGGGTTTGTATATAAACATGTATTGTTAGTCTAGGGTTACCTTCAAACTGAAAATGGTAACTTGTGATATACCCAAATGGGGTAAACTAGGCATGTGTGCTGTCTTGTAGTGGTTAGTGGGTAATAAACTATATGGTTTATTTGTAGTTAGACATGTGACTGAAATTTGGGACTCTTGTAAGGCAAGTTTGGTAATAAACATAAATGAAAGTTTTTACTCAATTATATGTACATGCTGCGACAGTTATATAGCTCGACTCGGGTTCACGATGTTTAAGTTTAGACGCGAACTGAATATACACGACACTATAACCGTTTGACACACGATCCCAAAACAAAGCAATTGTGCGAGACTTCACGTAATCTAGTAAGTATAACAAATAGACGTACGGCAAACATAAAACGCCCACCAACTTGTGTATTGCATTCAACTTAATAATCGCGAAAACTCGAGATGTTACATATGCTCTCCCTAAAAAGGGCTTTGTCCGCAAAGCAAAAATAATTAACACGTTCATGTTGACAACTCGTCGGTAACAGTTAAAGTACTCGTACTACATGAATAAATTAAGATGGAAATTTGACGAATGTCACAGTATTCCCATGTTTTAGAGATTTCGTCACGAAATCAAGACGTTGTTGTAGTAGGATGGTTAGCGAAAAGATGAGGATACTTGCTCTTGAATTGATCTTCACGTTCCCACGTGTATTCTGGACCTCTACGCGCGTTCCATCGGATCTTCACAATAGGTATACGGCTTTGCTTGAGTTGTTTGACTTGACGATCCATAACTTCTACTGGTTCTTCTACAAAGTTGAGTTTGTCGTTGAGTTGAATTTCTTCCAAAGGGATAACGAGTGTCTCGTCGGCTAAGCATTTCTTCAGATTGCAAATGTGGAACACATTATGCACTCGGCTAAGTTCTTGGGGTAATTCCAAACGATAGGCTACGGGACCAATCCTCTCTATAATCTCGAAGGGTCCAATGTAACGAGGGTTTAACTTTCCACGCTTTCCAAAGCGAATCACACCCTTCCAAGGTGAGACCTTCAACATGACTTTATCACCAACCTCAAACTCAAGGGGTTTGCGTCTCATATCAGCATAACTCTTCTGTCGATCCCTTGCGGCTTGCATACGGCTCTTAATCTTAAAGATCTTCTGAGTAGTCTCGTGTATGATCTCGGGTCCAGTGAGTTGTGCTTCACCGACTTCTGCCCAACACACGGGTGAACGACACTTCCTACCATACAGTGCTTCGAACGGCGCTGCCTTAATGCTAGTGTGATAACTATTGTTGTATGAGAATTCCACCAGAGGTAGGTGTCTATCCCATCTATTTCCAAAGTCAATCACACAAGCTCTTAGCATATCTTCTAAGGTTTGAATGGTCCGTTCACTTTGACCGTCAGTTTGGGGATGGTACGCAGTGCTCATATCCAACTGCGTTCCCAATGCCTTCTGCAGTGACTTCCAAAACTGCGAAGTAAATCGGCTGTCTCGGTCGGAGATTATAGACACAGGCACACCGTGCTTCGTGACTACTTCCTCCAAGTACGTCCTTGCTAACTTATCCATTCCATCAGTCTCCTTGATGGGTAGGAAATGAGCCGATTTGGTGAGTCGGTCGACGATTACCCAAATCGTGTCGAATCCGGCTGCGGTCTTTGGTAGCTTGGTAATGAAATCCATAGTGATCCTTTCCCACTTCCATTCTGGCAGTTCGGGTTGGACCAATAATCCTGATGGTTTCATATGTTCGGCCTTGACTTTGGCACAAGTCAAACACTTGCTAACGTATGTAGCAATATCCGCCTTCATGTTCGGCCACCAATACAACATCTTCAGATCATGGTACATTTTGTCAGATCCCGGATGTATGGAGTACTTTGACTTATGCGACTCATGCATAATCAAGGATCGTAGGTCACCATGGCATGGTAACCAACTCCTATTATCAAGGCATAACGTTCCATCCGAACGTGCTTCCAACTTCTTTATCATTCCTCCAACATCTTCAGTCTTGAGAATTTATTCCTCGACTGCTTCTTTCTGAGCCTTGAGAATTAAGGATGGAAGGTCTAAGTCAATGGTCATCATTAAAGCCTTCACCCTAAGAACTCTCTTTTTTCGACTCAAAGCGTCGGCCACGACATTTGCCTTGCCCGGGTGATAACGGATCTCGCAATCGTAATCACTGAGCAACTCTAGCCAACGTCGTTGTCTCATGTTGAGTTCCTTTTGATTCAAAATATGTTGTAGACTCTTATGATCAGTGAATACAACACACTTAGTACCATAAAGGTAGTGTCTCCAAATCTTCAAGGCAAACACCACTGCTCCCAACTCTAGGTCATGAGTTGTGTAGTTCTTCTCGTGCACTTTTAGTTGTCTTGATGCGTAAGCTATGACCTTAGTCCTTTGCATCAGTACTGCACCTAACCCTTTTATGGATGCATCACAATACACCACAAAGTCTTCATTACCCTCGGGTAGGGCTAGTATAGGTGCTTCACACAACATCTGCTTCAACGTCTGGAATGCCAAATCTTGATCCTCCTTCCACTCAAACTTCTTATCCTTTTGAGTCAATTCCGTCATTGGTTTAGCTATCTTGGAGAAACCTTCAATGAATCTCCTATAGTAACCAGCAAGAACTAAAAATTGACGGATCTCTGTGGGTGTTGTTGGAGTCGCCCAATCCTTTACGGCCTCGATCTTAGCAGGATCAACGTGAATACCACTACTGTCGATCACATGCCCAAGGAATTGCACTGTGTTTATCCAAAACTCACATTTGGAAAACTTTGCATATAACTTCTCCTTCCTTAGCAGCTCTAATATGGTCTTCAAATGTTCCTTGTGCTCTTCTTCATTACGAGAATAGATGAGAATGTCATCGATAAATACAATCACAAACTTGTCCAAGTATGGTTTGCAAACTCGGTTCATGAGATCCATGAATACCGCAGGTGCGTTTGTCAAACCAAAAGGCATAACTTGGAACTCGTAGTGTCCGTACCGGGTTCTAAAAGTCGTTTTATGAACGTCTTCCTCTCTAACCCTTAGTTGATGATATCCTGACCTTAAATCGATCTTCGAGTATATGCTAGATCCTTGCAATTGGTCGAAAAGATCGTCAATCCTCGGCAATGGGTAGCGGTTCTTTATCGTCAGCTTATTCAATTCTCGGTAATCGATACACATTCTAAAGGATCCATCTTTCTTTTTGACAAATAAGACCGGCGCTCCCCAAGGTGAGGAACTTGGTCTAATGAAACCTTTGTCAGAAAGTTCCTTTATCTGTTCAGCTAACTCTGTCATCTCGGCCGGTGCTAGACGGTATGGGGCTCTAGCAACAGGCGCGGCTCCTGGTGTAAGCTCGATGTGAAACTCCACTTGCCGTGCTGGTGGTAGTCCGGGTAAATCCTCTGGGAATACGTCCGGAAAGTCTCTAACGATCGGTACATCCTCCACCTTCTTCTCGTGATCTTCTTCTCCTTCCTTTTGTGTTACTTGAACCAAGAATACCGGACATCCCTTCTCAATGTATCTTTGGGTCCTGATACATGAGATGACTTCCAATCTTGATCCATTCTTCACTCCACTTCATTCGCCTTGTATGATGAGTACGTCGTTTCCATAAGGAACACGGACACACTTCTCATGACATACAATCTCCGCGTGATGCTTCGACATCCAATCCATTCCAATGATGACGTCAAAACTTCCCAATTCTATAGGGAGTAGGTCGATACTAAACGAACGACCTTGTAGCCTTACACTACATCCTTTCAGAATAACGTCGGTGGTTACTGATTTCCCATCGGCTAATTCTACATTATACTTAACGTCTAACGCAGTAGGGGTAACATTTAGGCGTTCACTAAATATAGACGACACAAAACTCCTATCCGCACCAGAATCAAATAGTACTGAAGCATAGTTGTTATTGACTAGAAACGTACCAGTCACAACATTGTTGTCTTGCACTTCAGCTTCAGCACAGAGATGATACACTTTGCTAGGTGTCGTGAATCCTCCAGGAGTACTAGTTGTGGCTCGGTTATTTCCTCCTCGGTTCCCTTGATTCTGCTTCTGGTTCCCTTGGTTCTGATTTTGATTCCCTCGAATCTGGTTACTACGACCTTGGTTCCCACTGCTTGGACATTTGTTCTTGTAGTGACCTTTCTCTCCACATCCAAAGCAAGTGACATTTGCTCCTTGGCCACCTTGCGTTCCAGGTCCTCTTTGATTAGTAGAACGAGGTGGTGCTCGACATTCCTTTGCCTTATGTCCCGCCTTCCCACAATTGTAGCACGTAGGGGGACATGCTCCTTCGTGGTGTCGGCCACATTTTCCGCAGAAAGGAAGTCTTCCAGCGTAGTTTCCAGTATTTCCCTGTCCAACAGTAAACACTCTTGCTACTTCTTGTCGCTTGTTCTGGTTGTAGTTGTTTGGGTTGTTGTTGTTGTTGGTATTGTTGTTGTAGTGGTTGCCAGACCACTTTCTTTTATCCCCAGTATTTTCTCCCAACTCCTGTACCACTTGGTACATCAGACTCTGAGCCATGTCGATTGCCTCGTGCAAATCAGTTGGCTTGGATGAAGTCACATTCCCTTTGATGCTCAAAGGTAGTCCTTCGATGTATCGCTCCAACAATCGGTCGTCGTTGGGCACCATTTCAGGACATAACAAGATCAGCTCTTGAAAGCGCTGATTGTAAGCAGTAAGAGCAGTACCCTTGACCTTCAGGTTCCACAGCTCAACTTCCATCTGCTTGACTTCATTTCGTGGGCAGTATTTCCTCACAAACATAGCTTTAAATTCACTCCAGGGCGTCGCTTGGGCAACGTCAATGGTCACTGCACGAGCATAGACGTTCCACCAAGTCAAAGCACCATCCACTAACGTGCTTGACGCAAACTTCACCTTATCGGCTTCAGCGACATTGCTAATCCCAAATTGGGATTCTAGCTTCTCAAACCATCTGGTTAATCCTACTGCTCCTTCAGTACCGCGGAAACTTACTTGCGTAACTGTACGAAATTCCTTGTAGGTACAAGTCCGTGCAATAGCATTAGTAGCTCCTTGGTTGGTCTCCTCCTGTGTGCTAGCTGTACGATTTGCTTCAGCGGTCGCGAGTGCCTCGGCCACTCGTTCGGCTATCATTTGGCTTAGCATGACGGTGTCAATTCCACCGGTAGCGGCTGGCGGATTCTGCGTTTCGGATCTTCTAACTGGCGCCATAATCTAACAAGGTAATAGGATAATGAGTTTTGCCAGACATAACATGCATGGAACACACGATACAATTATGAAATGCTCCAGGGTATAATACACAATATATAATGATCTCACAATTTTTGCAACTCATAATATCATTCATAGAATCGTTTGATAGTACCTCATAGTTTGTCATAACATAATGAAAGAAAATAAAATACCAACTAGCTAAGATAAACTTCAAAGCTTAGTGGTCATACAAGGATAGGTCGATGGTACAAGATAAATCTAACTAGTGCCCTCACGGCGCTGATGAAGCTCCTTCTCCAACTCTGCTAACCTCCTCTCAACCACGAGCTCACGAGCCTGGGAATCTCTCAGTCTAACATCGGTATCATGACAAGCGGCTCTAAACCTCTTATCCAAATCTGCAACAGGGTCCTCTACTGGTGCCTCTAGTCCGCCTGTCTCCACCAATGGCTCTACTTCCCAACGGGTCATCAGGCTCCCAATCTCCTCAAGACGAGCGTTTGGCATGGATTCCATCTGATCAAGAACAGTAAGAAGCTGTCCTCGTAGACGGGTCACACATACTGTCAACACTGTCTCATCCCTAACTGGACTCTTCTTCGCCAGTGCCTCCAACTTATCCTGCACTTCATTATACTCTTCACCTAAAGCCTCTACAGCATCCTCCAACCTGTTCAATCGTGTCGTCACACATTCATCTGCTGCCCCAAGCATCACCACCGTCGATGTAGCTCTCCTAGGAAGAGGAGTCGTAGCCCTCGGCCCAGTAGAGATACCAGCATCAGTAAGCATCTCCTGGTACACTGCAGGTACAGTCTCTGGTGGTGGTAGTAGTAGTGGTGTCTCTGGGACAGAACTGGCAGGTGTGCGGGCTGCATGCCTGTCAGTGGCAGTGAAAGGTATGAGGGGTCGGTAAGGTGAAAGTGGTGGTCGGGCAGCTCTCCCCCGAAGACGTCGTCTCACATAGTAGAAAGGTAGAGTACCAGGTGCTGGAGCAGGAATAGCAGTCCTTTCTCCTTCGTCTTCAGATGAAGATGAGGAGATGTGTGCTAGGGAAACCTCAGGAGTAGCAGCATATGCAGTAGGAGGGTCCTCAGTGTCTGTGACCTCCATAGGCTCTCCTTCCCCATCTGTGAACTCCATCTCATCATCCTCTGTCTCCTCTACCGTCTCATCTCAAGTCACTGATGTCTGACCTGGTGACTGCACCACGTCAGTGTCTAAGTCATCCTCTCCTCCGCCTTCTAGGCTAAGCACATCGTCAGCTGACGCATCAGGAATACGGATCGGTGAATGACGAACCTCCTCAGTCTCTCTCTCTGTATCGTCATCTGAAACCATCCGGTAACACGGATATCCTGACGGCGATCCTCTAGGTAGTCCTACTGATGAACTGATGGTCGACTGTGAACTACGGTTGTAGTACGCTCCTGTAGACGTGGAATCATCAGATGAAGACATCGCTGTAATCATAAACAAAATAAATGTGTGTAAATATCTTATAAAATTAGTCCGTAAAAAGGACATTAACATAACATAGCAATCATTGTTGAATCCACATGTATCCCATATAACATAATTCAGATTTCATTGTTGCACATGTAACCCATGTAAATATACCTCGTAATTGTTAAATCACATGTATCCCATTTATTACTTATGTATCTACATATACTTAATACTTACAATCCGTATGATAATCGATTAAACATAGAGCAGTTATAGTCTAGAGTTACTAAATGCAACCTAGTTCTCTATAACTATGTCTCTGATACCAATCTGTCACACTCCCAAAATATCAGAGTATAATGGCGACAAGGGAGTGGTGACGTCATGATTATCATACGCACATAGTCACAAAGAACGACCTCTAAATGAGACGTTCGGAAAATAGATCACTTGTAATTAATAAAATAAATAGTTTTAACAAAGTGCGGAAGCATAAACTGAATACAGTTACAAAACATAGTTTTCTCAAATGGTACAAATGATCGTTGTTTCAAAGAAATGACGGCAATGCATGAGACCTCATTTAGCATCTTCCTTCTTAATACCTGAGAAAAACATTGCTAAAGTGTCAACATAAAGTTGGTGAGTTCATAGGTTTAGTTAAGTGGAAATGTTTAATGAACCACAAGATTTTCCCAAATGTGATGACAATATAACAGATACAAAGTCATCCCAAAAGTATTTATTACAGTCTAAGCTCGTGACACCGAAGCGTTAACAACACCGGCAGTATAATCATATAAACGTAGCCCAAACTAGATGCCTAAACCCACGACATCCTATCTCAGAGTCAAATGAAACTGTCCCCGCTTGTCCCCTTGTTGGACAAGACAGACAGGGACGTCAATCCCGATAGATCTATCCATAACATTCGTGCTTACACAAAGTAATTAACGGTTCACGATTCACGGGCCAAAGCAACTGGGTTTTTAGTGGGACTTAGACTAATATATAAATCAGTAAATGCACTTGTGTTCACACGTTAAAATTAAGCAATGTCTCACCCCAAAAAGCAGTGAAAATAGTAAAGTATGGGGCTATAAACTCACCTCGTTAATTCAGCAAAGAGAACGAAGATAAAATAGCTCGAGAGTACGGTTACGCTAGCCGCGACCTAATTAATTATGAGGATCGGGTTACGATACGAAAAATTATATTATTAAAAGACTCGACACCCTAGTTGTGCTTGACGAAACCATACGTTTACGGAAAGTACGACAAACAAAAGTCGGTTATTAAACGGTCGGGTTTTACGGGTCAAATTATATCCTAAATTTACAAAATTCGTTTCATGGGCTTTAACCAAACTTAATAAATACACAAGGCCCAAAATGGGTCCAATAACTTCTCTCAATAACCGGCCCAAGGGTCATTAGACCCGGCCCGGCCCATAGGCGGAAATAACAAGGAACGAAAGGAGTAATAAACGTGTGTTACACACACAACTCTCCATAACAGAGAGTTATACTCTCTCTCTTCCCTCGAGAATAACTCCACCGCCCCAATCTCTTCTCTCTCTTAAATCTAGATCGGTTCACCCTTTTCCATGGCTAATATCTTATCAGTTGGGATATAACAATCATGTATGGGTGGTCTGAGGTGTTTAGATCGCGTGAGATGTGGGGTTTAATCCCCACATCAAACCGATTGGGTTTTCTGATGTGTTCATCCTTGTGGTTACGTCAATCTCCAGTCAAAATCGAAGATAAGTTTGTTCTCCTTCATTTCTTTTACAAAAGTTAATTGATTTTCGATTTAATAAAGATCAGTGGGTTTGATTGATTTGTATAAACTTGTTGAGAACCATAAGGCTCTCGGATTTGAAATAAACGAATTTAGGGTTTTGAAATATTTGGGGGTTTTCATCAATCTCGGGTTTATATGTAATTAATTGGTGTTTTCTTGTATAAAATCAAACATATAATCGGTTTATGAAAATTAGGGTTTCGGTAAATTGGGGGTTTTTGCATAACTCGTTTTTAATTAAATTAACTATGGGGTTTGGGTTTAGATTAGGTTTAATTAATGTTTTAATTAATAAAAAGTCAATCTAGGGTTTTTATAAAATTGGGGGTTTTTATGTTCGGCTGTTACCCATGTTTATGTGGTGTTTTTGTAATGTTGAAAATGTTAATTAAATGTTTAAAAAGGTTTTTAAATTTCTAGGGTTTCGATTTGAAATGGGGGTTTTTATACCCGCGGCAAGATTAAGGGTTTTAGGGTGTTTCTGTAAAATAAAGATTGGTTAAGACATTTAGATTAGTTGGTATTGATTGTCGATAGTTTTTGGCAGAAGGTAAGAAACTTGGTTGGCTTGGTTTGGTTCTCGGTTTGGCCTTGATTGTGGTCTTGGTTGGGTCACGGTTTGGTCTAAGTCGGGGTCTCGGTTTGGTCTAAGTCGGGTCTCGGTTTGGTTGACAGAAAATTAAAGTTGTAGCCATGTTTCGAGTACTAGTAATAAAGTTTAACAAATTTCAGTTTTTAGTTAAAAATAAGGCCGTTACAATGACTAACACATTGGTTTGTTTATTCGCAGGTTTGTACAAAACGAGCACAACTAGGACTTCATAAAGGAAAGACGAAAAGACGAAAAGACTCACAATGGGATGCTATGTTTCGGTTTGCAGGTTCGGACGGGATGGAAGACTCTTTCGGTTTTGCAGGTTGGACGCGACGTGTGGGTCGGCTGGACGCTAATCTTCACCTTCCCAGGAGTTGTATTTTGAAAGACTTGTACAGATTTTTGTGTTTGTAATTTGGACAGTGATAAACTTTGTATTTGGACATTGGATAAACTTTGGGTTTGTATATAAACATGTATTGTTAGTCTAGGGTTACCTTCAAACTGAAAATGGTAACTTGTGATATACCCAAATGGGGTAAACTAGGCATGTGTGCTGTCTTGTAGTGGTTAGTGGGTAATAAACTATATGGTTTATTTGTAGTTAGACATGTGACTGAAATTTGGGACTCTTGTAAGGCAAGTTTGGTAATAAACATAAATGAAAGTTTTTACTCAATTATATGTACATGCTGCGACAGTTATATAGCTCGACTCGGGTTCACGATGTTTAAGTTTAGACGCGAACTGAATAAACACGACACTATAACCGTTTGACACACGATCCCAAAACAAAGCAATTGTGCGAGACTTCACGTAATCTAGTAAGTATAACAAATAGACGTACGGCAAACATAAAACGCCCACCAACTTGTGTATTGCATTCAACTTAATAATCGCGAAAACTCGAGATGTTACATATGCTCTCCCTAAAAAGGGCTTTGTCCGCAAAGCAAAAATAATTAACACGTTCATGTTGACAACTCGTCGGTAACAGTTAAAGTACTCGTACTACATGAATAAATTAAGATGGAAATTTGACGAATGTCACAGGTCGCACTCTCATTGATGTAGCCGCAGGCGAATTAATCATGAGAGTTGGTGACGACAAAATCGTCTTCAACATGGGTAAACTTTCTAAGCAACCTTCTGAACACGAGAGCGTTAATTTCATTGACGTGCTTGATGAGGCTTGTGAAGAACACTTCAAAGACGCTTGTAAAAGTGGTTTTTCTTCTCTACCCACTGTTGAGAGCGTTGCCTTTATTGCTCCCTCACTAACTCCATTTGGAGAAAGTGATTTACTTTTGAAAGAATTTGAAGCAACTTTAGGGGATGTGGATTTAAAATATGACGATTCTTCCACTAATTGGGAATAAGACATTCATACCATTGAGAAACTTCTCAATGAGAACCATATTTCTCCACCTTCTCCTATTACAATCGATGATCCAAATTTGACTAAACCTTCCATCGAAAATCCACCGGACTTAGAGCTTAAGGATTTACCGTCTCATCTCGAATATGTTTTCCTTGAAGACAAAAAGAAGTTACCCGTCATCATTACAAAGGACTTGAAAGAGGATGAAAAGTCTCGACTTATCGACGTGCTGAAGAATCATAAGAAAGCAATTGCTTGGAAAATTTCTGATATCCGCGGAATTGATCCGAACTTTTGTACTCATAAAATTCTCATGGAAGATGACTTTAAACCCGTAATCCAAAGCCAAAGAAGGGTTAATCCTAAAATCCATGACGTCATCAAGAAAGAAGTTATCAAACTTCTAGATGCCGAAATAATTTACCCTATTTCGGATTCGCCATGGGTTAGTCTCGTCCATTGTGTGCCTAAGAAAGGCGGAATAACCGTTGTTCCCAATGAAAACAACGAGTTGATTCCTACTCGACTTGTCACGGGTTGGCGAGTTTGCATCGATTATCGTAAGCTCAATGATGCCACCCGTAAGGATCATTTCCCTCTTCCTTTCATGGATCAAATGCTCGAGCGTTTAGCGGGTAATGACTATTATTGCTTCTTAGACGGTTTCTCCGGGTATTTTCAAATTCCCATCGATCCAAAAGACCAAGATAAAACCACACTCATTTGTCCTTATGGAACATTTGGTTACAAACGAATGCCTTTCGGCTTATGCAATGCTCCCGGGACTTTCCAAAGGTGTATGATGGCTATATTCCATGACATGGTTGAAGAAAATATGGAAGTTTTTATGGATGATTTCTCGGTCTATGGTGATTCTTTCTCTACGTGCCTTGCCAATTTAGAACGTATGCTTAAACGACGTGAAGACACTCGTCTCGTTCTTAATTGGGAAAAATGTATTTCATGGTAAAAGAAGGCATTGTTCTTGGTCATAAAATCTCCAAAGCCGGTCTTGAAGTCTACCGTGCTAAAGTTGATGTGATTGCTAAATTACCTCCACCTTCAACCGTGAAGGGTGTGAGAAGTTTTCTTGGTCATGCGGGCTTCTATCGTCGATTCATTCAAGATTTTTCTAAGATCGCTCGCCCGATGACCCACCTCTTGGAAAAAGATACTCCTTTTATCTTTTCTAAAGAGTGTCTCGAATCTTTCAATATTATTAAGGATAAATTAACTAAGGCACCGGTCTTAGCTACTCCTAATTGGGAGTTACCTTTTAAATTGATGTGTGATGCTAGTGACTTTGCTATTAGAGCGGTTTTAGGTCAACGTATGAACAAACACTTCCAACCAATCCATTATGCTAGCAAGACAATGACGGGGGCTCAAATTCATTATACCACTACCGAAAAAGAGCTTTTAGTTGTAGTGTATGATTTTGAGAAGTTTCACCCCTATCTTGTTCTTTCCACCACCATTGTCTATACCGATCATTCCGTGTTGAAGTACTTGTTAACAAACAAGATTCCAAACCAAGACTTATTCATTGGGTTTTACTCCTTCAAGAATTCAAAACTGAAATTCGTGATAAAAGGGAGCGAAAAACCTAGCCGCGGATCATCATAGTAGACTCGAGGATCCTTATCAAGGGGAGCTCCCAAATCAAGAGATTAATAACTCTTTTCCCCTTGAGTCCTTGATATCTATTAACTCCAATCTTGATGAAACCCCATGGTTTGCGGATATTGCAAACTATTTGGCGGGTGGAATTCTCATGGACGGGTTAACGTCCCACCAAAAGAAAAAGTTCTTTAAAGACATTAAGCACTATTTTTGGGACGACCCTTACCTTTTCAAACAATGTGCGGATATTGTCATTCGTCGGTGTGTTGATGGGCCGACAACTTTATTAATCTTAGAAGCTTGCCATAAAGGACCCACCGGTGGTCACTTTGGTCCTAACTATACCGCGAAGAAATTTTTCGACTCTGGATTTTATTGGCCCACCATTTATCGTGATGCACAAGAAATGGTTACGCATTATGATGCTTGCCAACGCCAAGGAAAGATC
This sequence comes from Glebionis coronaria, assembly GCA_025667525.1. Classification (NCBI taxonomy): domain Eukaryota; kingdom Viridiplantae; phylum Streptophyta; class Magnoliopsida; order Asterales; family Asteraceae; genus Glebionis; species Glebionis coronaria. Next base: position 72,083,944 of record CM046874.1, read on the forward strand.
ACACATAAAGATGAGATGCCTTAAAATTTTATCCAAGAATGTGAAATCTTTGACGTATGGGGCATCGACTTTATGGGGCCATTTCCATCATCTAAAGGGAACAAGTACATCCTCGTAGCCGTTGACTACGTATCAAAATGGGTTGAAGCAAAGGCTTTACCTACGAACGATGCGAGGGTGGTTGTAAACTTTTTGAAACAACTTTTTGCTCGATTCGGTGTTCCTCGTGCTATCATCAGTGACCGCGGGACTCGTTTTTGCAATGATCAATTTGCTCGAGTCATGGCTAAGTATGGTGTCAATCACCATCTTTCCATCGCTTACCACCCACAAACAAATGGTCAAGACGAGATTTCTAACCGTGGATTGAAGAGAATATTAGAGCGAACTGTGGGAGAGCATCGTGCCTCATGGGCCGATAAGTTAGATGATGCTTTGTGGGCTTTCCGTACCGCATATAAGACACCTATTGATTGCACTCCATATCGTCTTGTGTACGGAAAGGCATGCCACCTCCCCATTGAGTTGGAGCATAAGGCTTATTGGGCATTAAAGTGGGCTAATTTTGATATCAACAAAGCCGGTGATCTTAGGAAGATCCAACTCAATGAACTAAGGAATGAAGCTTATGAGAATCCATTGATCTATAAGGAGAAAACCAAGCTCATTCATGATTCTAGGATTTAGAACCGAGAGTTTCACATAGGTGATCAAGTTTTACTCTTTAACTCTCGGTTAAAAAAAATTCGAGCAAGCTTAAGAGCCGTTGGTCTGGTCCATTCACCGTCGCCAAAGTTTTCTCTTATGGCACCATCGAGCTTTCTCAACCAAATGGGCCAACTTTTAAAGTGAATGGCCAGCGTGTTAAGTTGTACTTTGGTGAGGACATCTCTCATGAGATGATTCCTTCCCTCACCACGTTTCCCTTGAATTAGTTCTGGATCGAGTCAGGCTCGTGACTCGGTTAACAAAAACAAGCGCTTCTCGGGAGGCAACCCGATGTTCTATCCTTTTTACCCGTTTTCATAATAAGTGTAGGGGGAGCTACATAGGGTTTTTTTTGTCTTGTTTCTTATGATGTGCATGGATTAAAGCTTCAAATATCACTTTTGATTACATTTGACGACCCGTGATCCCGTGTACCCGTCTTCCCGGTTCTATCCTAAACTGTTGTGATTCAATATTTCATATCTTAATATGTTCACATTGAAATCACTTTAGTCGTCTCTTCCTTAGCAAGATTTAAACAAAGTGCACAATGTCCTAAGTGTAGGGGAGTTTACTCCCACATGCTAATACATTGAGGACAATGTTTATATCAAGTGTATGGGGACTTCTATCGAAGTTAAGTGGGCTTTTCCATGAATTTGTCCTCATTTTAACCGGAAAATTTGATTTTTCGACATTTTTCAAAATTTTTAATCTATTTTGGCCTAGTAGTATAGTAGTATTTTCCTTTATTATTGTTATTTACTTTCTTTGCTAGAATAAATTTTGAATAAAATGTTTTTAATTTTTCAAACGTCATGAATCTTTTGACTCAACCCGAGTTTACTTATCTAAGTTTACTCTAGCTAGTATCCTTAACGTGTTTAAGTCAAGTTTTGCTAGGCTTTTATATAGGGAACTTTAAAACGCGAAAGTCTTAACTCTTACGGGTTAAGAACAAGAACTTTTCGCAAGTTCCTATAATTGATCCTAGAAAGTCGTTTATCAAGGGAACTTTAAAATGCGAAGTCTAAAACTTGAAAATTTTTAAGAAGTTGCAAGATCTTATAGATGACTTGAAAACCCGAAACATTGATTTAATTGGCTAAGCATCCACGAGTCTCATTACTTGAGATTTTAAATTATGGAGAATGAGAGATGATAGAGTCAATTATAAGTTTGGTATTCTTTCATGAATTTATGTGAGTTGATTATGAGCTTTTTCTCCTATCGCTTGTTAATAAATTTAATTGCAATAAATAAGGTCCTACGATTTGAAAAGTTACTTAGCTTCTAGCACAAGATCGTTTAAAAGTTGCTCGGTATTAATTAGAGTTCATAGCCAAGGCATAACTTATTGAAGCGGGATGCGAAGATTGGCGAGTCCGAAAAGGCCCTAACAAGGACAACCTCGGTTTTACTGACCCCATTTTAAATAATCACAGCCTCATACAATGGATACCATCCGAAACAATTTTTCAACTCACAATATGTGCTTTACCAAACCCATTCAGGAGGCGCACGTTTGGTACACAATTTTGCGCAATTTTCAATGAGAATACAAAAAACATTTATTTTATTGTTCTGGGGCTCAAATAAGTAACAAATCGGTATGTCGAAGATGAGGATACGGCACCATGGCTGCAAATTTTGCAAGTTTGCCCCGCCAAGATACCCGCCATCCAAAATCTAAATGAACCCGCTTATGAACGTTCAAATCTTATCATCGCCGCCTGTTGGGACCATTATCTCGCCATACCACGAACAATCAGCATAGAACAAACACCAATCATGAACCATCGTTACCAACCCAATAAAAATTTGGGCCAACGATACAAATAAAAACAAATTGGCATCACAGATCGTCACCAACCCGTCAATGATGGGGGCAACGATCTCCATCTGACAACCCTTTTATATAAAGGAGGAGAATCACGCATCCATAAGAGCAGTGACTCTCCACACAAACCGTGTTGTATATATTAACCTCCCCCTCTCACACCCCTTTTGTTATCGCCTTATTCAAGCAAATCCTGTCATATGCAAAATTACCATACAACAGCGAACACCACGAACAATTACCATAGAACAAACACCAACCGCGAATCATCGTTACCAACCTAATAAAATTGGGGGCAACGATACAAACAAAAACAAATTGGCATCACAGATCGTCACCAACCCGTAAATGACCGGGGGCAACGATCTCCATCCCACAACCCTAATCGAAGGTTATATAAACGAAAATCAATCTGTATGAATGAATATCGCCCCATTCAAGCAAATCCGGTCTGTGGAAAATAAGCATACAATAGCGAACACCACGAAGAATAACGATAATACTAAAGAATATCATGAGCATTCCTTGATATTATTATTATCATAGATGTTGCTTGGTGCTTATTATTAAAACTTTTGTATATATGAAAACATGTTATCCAACTTTGAGACCCAAATTGATATTCCCATTAGTAAATTTCGTTTGTCAAATCAGGCCTAGGTGCAACACATCGAAACCTTGTCTCACGAAGTATATTGCAGTTTTGCCATAAAAGCCATATACGACAATTTAAGGATGAAAAGGTTAACCATTTTTTTTGCAATATTTGCACACATATAACTTGGGGGCAACGATACAGGTAAAAACAACTTGGCATCAGAGATCGTCACCAACCCGTCAATGATGGGGGCAACGATCTCCATCCCACAACCCTAATCGAAGGTTGAGATAACAATTATAGCTGATATTAACCTTTACATAAAGGAACCATACACAAATAAACAACATGACTATCAATCTAATTAGACCAAAAGTAACAATCACCAAATAAGAAAAAAACAGAGATTACCTTATTTAGCTGAAGGTTAGCAACATCAATATTAGGTCGTCTAGTTCAAAACCAACCAAACCCATATATAGATCATATCGAAACAGTGATCCCCCAATATATAGATCATAGCGAAATAGTGGCCATAGATCATACCGAAACAGCGACCCCCAAAACCGATCAAAATTAGATCGGAAAACAGTGATCCCCCAATATTAACCTTTGTTAATATAAAGGAGTATAGATCATAGCGAAACAGTGGGCATAGATCATATCGAAGCAGCGACCCCCAAAACCGATCAAAATTAGATCGGAAGATGAGAGAGATTGAGACAGTATTATTAATCAACCTTTATATAAAAGGGGTAATATAAAAGGGCAAATGATAAGGGGGTAACATTTTATGAGGGGAAAACAAAAGCACAATAAAGGGAAACCCCAACATTAATTGAGTAACGAAGGGCCAAATTAGTATATGTGTGTGCCAGTGCGTTTTTCCTCTGTGAGGGGAAAGAAAGGGGTGTGAGAGGGAGAGGTTAATATATAAAACTCGGTTTGTGAGGAGAATCACTGCTCCTATGGATGCGTGATTCTCCTCCTTTATATAAAGGTTAATATGACAAATAACTCATGATTTTTAGTTAAGTTGTTAACACTCTGGAATATTTTATTGGAAAGTTAAAAAATCTATATTAAAATAAAAATTGTACTTTTGATCTTGCTACATTACTATTGGCTGGTGCTATAACAAAGTACTATTTTAGAGGTATGAATACATAGTAAATCGTTTGGACTTTAAGATATTCTTAGAAGTTTTGCAAAAGTTCAATGCATTGTTTAAAAAAAAGTTGTGTTAAAACTAATACTTACTGAGCAAAAGTTAGTCGGCATAAATGAACACAAACTTTTTAAATTATAGTAACATTAAAATATATTAAACACATATTAAATAAACTCGTAAATTATTATATATAAACATTATTTTTACTAAAATTAATATGTATTTAATACATTTTAATATTAATTGGGAAATTTTGTATTTATTTATTACCCACTAACCTCTGTCCAGTGTGCATTAGTTAGTAAAACCCTACAAAAAATAACAAAAAAATTGAATAAAAAATGTTACATAAATCACTAATGACATAATGATCTAATGGCCAAATCATTTTAAGTTAGATAATTTGTTAGTATACAATGTTCAAGGGCCTGTATCATAAAATGGCATAGGGTCTTCGAAATTCACGAGACGGCCCCGCCGATGTCGAACTCGGTCGGTCTGTTACGGCAACCGAGTTGACGAATTCGACCGACCCAATTAGGTCGTATGGACGTTCGAGTTTAGGCACAAAATTTTGAAACTGTTGTATACAAAAAATCAAAAAACTAACCGTTGTGTTTAATTTTTTTTGAAAAAGTGACCTTTTATTCCTTATATAGCTCCCATTTATTCAACCATTTTTCACACACATTAAACTCACAATTCTCCATACTACAATTTTTATACCATTTAAAATAATGAGTTCTAAAATTTCGTGGACTACTGAGGAGGAGGTTGCTTTGTGTGAAGCTTGGGTACACGTTACGGTGAATTCCCGTCCAGGTCGACAACAAAAGTCGAAAGGGTTTTGGTTGCAGGTACTTGAGTACTTTCATACCAAAATTGGTGATCAAAAAAGAGGTTATGACTCCCTTGTCAGCAAATGGAAATGTGTGATTCGTACTCAAGTTGGTCAATTTACTTCGATTAACGGTAACGTCGTACGTAGGCATCCAGTTAGGACTTCTGAAAATACTCGTTATCTGGAAGCCGCATTTGAATTTCGCACTCTTCGTCGTTGGGATTTTGCATTTATGTGTATTGGAAAATTTTGAAACAAAGTCCCGCATAGAGTACCATTAAAGTGCCAGGTTTAATAATCGAGGAGTTTAAGTTTTTAAGTTTTACTATTTATTATTATTATTATGTTTCGTAATGTTTTTTTACGTAATATTTTTTATGTAATGTTTTTTATTTTATGTAATATTTTTTAATGTAACGTTTTTTATTTTATGTGATGTTTTTTTTAATATAACGTTTATTATTTAATATAATGTTTATTTTAATGCAATATTTTTTATTTAATATAATATTTTTTATTAAATAAAAAATAAAATAAAAATGAACTAGGTCGCCTTTTTGGGGCAAATAGGTTGTTGTAAATCGTCGAAGAGTAAAAATTGATATGGCAGGAAAAATTAACGTCGTTGTAGATCACCGTAGCGCCCAGCCTAAGAAATCTTATAGTGTGATTGATTATTTTTATCACAACTAAATTGTCATCACAAATTCACTTAGCCTTTTTCCATTTTATTACTTTTTTATTTACATAAATATTTTATTTTTTTTCTTATATATATATATATATATATATATATATATATATATATATATATATATATATATATATATATATATATATATATATATATATATATATATATATATATATATATATATATATATATATATATATATATATATATAAATCTAAACCTCTACTTTATAAACTCATATCTAAAATAAAACCCGACTTCAAACCAAACAAACCTTACCTTCTTCATGTGTGGAAACATTATTACCCATATTTACTTTCTGGAATATTTTAAAATAATAACTTAGTTAACTTTTTAATCAATTTATATGAAGTAATAGGTATATATTTATAATAAACTAGAAAGGTTGGATCAGTTGGTTATCACTCTACCTTTTGGAGACATACGTCAAGGGTACGATGTTCACTCCTTGCAAGGTCGGATGCCCTTTTTCTATCTTTGATAGAACCAGAACTATCCTCTCTACCTTATGTGGGAGACATGGTTATCTACGCTTCAACCTCCCTATACACTGTCCTAGACGGTATTGAGAATCATAACCCATGGAAGGCAGTATTAGGTGTTATTTTTAGGTATATATTTATAATACATATGAAAGTGTTTATCTCTCTCTAAAAAAGATTTAAATAATACAACTTTACAAGCTTAATGTATAAGCACTTGCAACAAAAAAACTTTACAAATCACTATTTATGTTTTAACTGATTAGCAATGAGCGCTAAATAATAAAATAAAATATAAATTAATTGCATTATGCACAAATGATTCAACAATAAAATTTTACATTTAACTATTCAAAATATCCATTAATGTAAGTTTAATGACAAATGATTCTTTTAATATAAACAACATTATTTTTTAGAGTATGCATATTCAAAGAAAATTTAACATCTATGTGATTATGTATGTATTTTAAGTATATATTTGATGAAAATTATTTTGCTAAGAAATTCGACTGAATTGTACATGTTTAAGTAGGATGACTATAGGGTGTTTTATAATGTATGAAAACGTGTAAGCATATAAATTACAATAATTTTGTATGTTTAAACATTATATCTATATTATATATAAACCATTTTAAACACTCTCTCTTAAATAAATGCACAAAGTTTAAGTAGTATAACTAAAATAATATGACTTAAATTCTTTTAATGCATCAACTCAAATATGATTTAAATGATACAATTTCAAAAGTTAAATATACAACTATTTTAGCATACAATAATTACAAAAAATCATTACCATCACTTTTTAAAATTAATTTTAGTTAATACATGTTAAAAAGCATATATTACAAATACAAATTAATTAATATATTAAACACTCTAATTAATAATTATTTTAAAATACCCTTAAATTAAATAATACATCTTATTATACATATTATATAACTATTAAAACAAAAACAAATTTTATATAACTAACAAGGTGGTGGTACATATGATTTTAAAATCGGACCATGTCAACGGGTTTAATCGAAAAGTGGAGAAAATCGACCGAAACCTATGCAAATAAGCGAACCAGACCTGATCAAAATCATTTTTTACCTTTCTCCGATTAATCACATAATACCCGCCGTCGCATCACGCGGGTACCCTGCTAGTAATATTATAAAGAATGTTACACAACATTTACTGATTTGCAAATACCTTTTAATATAAATCATCACAATCTCGTAATATTATTTTCTTCCGTTTTCATATTGATGTCAAATCGTGAAACATATATACTTAATATTTTAACATGTTATCAAAAAGTATTATAAAGTACTCGCAATCACAGCTCACAAATACCTTAGGAGCAGTACCAGATCTAGTGGGTATGTTTGATGATATGAAGCAGTAAGCAGTAGTAAAAATATAAACAGTAGCAGTAAGCAGAAGTAGTTAGCAGTAAGGTGTAAGCATAAACAATTTGTTAAAAAAGTGTTTGGTAAATATAGCAGTAAGCATGCTATAAATTGTAAATTTACGAAAATGGACATAAGCATATTAAATTAATGTAATTATGAGGGTGTATATGTAATTTTTAACCAAAATGCTTCATCTTGCTTGCAAACGTTTCAAAAAGAAGCATATTAATTTGGAGTAGTTGTGTAAAATCTAAACTCTACAAAACGCTTGTCGCTTCGTTACCAAACAAGCTTTTTGGTTAAATTACTTACCGCTTGTCGCTTACCGCTTGTCGCTTACCGCTCCAAAACGCTCTATTTTGCTTGTTGCTAAATATAGCCATAGAGTAAGGTATGTACAACTTTACAAAGCTATGTGGAATTTTTTTATTTTTTTTTTCCGGTTGGTTTTTTCGGATCAGTTTTCCCGGGACGGGATTTTATAATTTAGATACAGCGTGATTGTTTCGTTTACTTTGTAAATTTTTGGTTAATCGAAATTAAATTTTAAACACACGAAATTCATGATATCTCATTTAATAGTCATGTAACAACGAGTTTTAAACATAGAAAGATAAAATCTCATAGAGACTATTTAATTTGGGCCTTCTGTGGAGTAAAGCTCTATGGGCTTAAAACTTTATGAAGAATATTTACATTAGATTTGGGTTAGTTTATAGAGAATGCCATTTAACTATATTTTTGCGAGTGTTATATGATTGATTGAATATGACAGTCATCTAAAATATTTTTATGTTTTGTGTTTTTTTATCTCCTAACTATATATTTGAGACGCATGAAGTGATTAAATTAAACACCCATCACGGGTCTGACTATAGTTTAAGTTTTATATAATATTTGTACGAAATTCGGGCACTTTTTTCAGATGTTATCTACCTTAGATTTGTATGGGACTCTAGTCCAATTTATGAAAATTAGTGATTGATGCTTTTAGAGACTTGATATAGAAAAGGTAGCATGAAAAATACTTTCAGAGACTTGATGAACCATCTCAATGGTGAAACTGTTGCTTCATGTCAGCATGTGCCCTGGCCAAGAAAAAAAACCAGTGTTTGGTATGTGGAAAAAAAGTTATGTTGTATTCTATAATTTCAATTCGTTGTCCATATCTTTTTTTTCTTTCTAAGAATCGTTTTTTACCAATAGTGATGATTGATGTGAGAGATTTTGCACCTAAAGGCTTTCACCGATGATTTTGATGGACTAAGTTAATAATGAGCTGCTGAGAATGAATAAACGGAACTAGTACTTAATTAGAATGTGTATCTAATGGAATTAGTTTCTATATATAAAGATGCATAGAAAATGTATACAATTTAATGAAGGAAGTTAGTGACATGTAATAGTAATAAATGAAGTAACTAGTTAGTACTCCCTCTATCTTAAAAAAATTATTGTCATCAAACAAGAATTTTCTCTTTCCCTACCCTTTACTAATTAATTTAATTTTTTTAATATTTGAAATAATAACTACAAAGGAGGATAATATGGTAAACTCGAACTAAATTTATATGGACTTTTAAGACAGACAAAAAAAGGTGGATAATAATTTTGGGACGGAAGAAGTACTACCTTAGAAGCCATGGCTGAATTTGGTCCAGCATAGTGCGTGATTGATGATAATCTTTTTGTTGGTGAAATTCAACAGCAGCAGCAAGACACTCTAAAAACATAGCTATGACTTCCATCATCATCATCGAGGCGATAGTCTTAATTTCCTCATCACCAACAATATTATCACTATCACCCTCGCGTTTAATAATTTTCACTAAATGTGAAACAAGCTCACCAACTTCTGCTACCGTTATGCTATAATAATAATCTCTAAAACTGATAATTACAGATAACCCTATTTGTTTACCCGCTTGGTAATCTTCCCAATAAATATAACACTCGAAGAGATTAATCCAATATCTCTTGATAGTGTAGTCATGATGATTTACATCAAGAGAATCTAAACAACAAAGAAACAGACGGTAAACTTTGAAAAGCTCTTGTATGACAGGAGCATTGATGCTTTTGTTTTTAATGTGATGGTCAAGGGCATTAAGAGCTTCTTTAAACTTACTTACCCACTAACAAAATCAAAGTTTTTATTTATTTCCTTTATGAGACAAATTTTATCTTTATCTATACACTCTGTTAAACTTCGGTCGAGACAACCAAAAGCTTCATTGTAAATGGAGGTGAGATCTGAAAGTGGTGAGTTTTTTTATCTTCGAGATCACACGATCCATTATTTTCTTCTAGTGTTAGTCGTTATTATTACAATGTATCGTGTAATAATCGAGGGGTATATATAGTTTACAAAAATACATTCTAGAATATACTAATATACGATCCCAATACAAGCATATCCTAATATAGAAAGAATGATGGAAAAAGAAAAAATATCAAAAGAATTTGTAGCAGCGTGAAACTAGGAATAAAAAAGAGAGACGGGATAATAACAGCCAAGTCCCCCAACATAATCATCATTACATTTTTTGAATTTCATTTTCTTAACATTATGTCTAATCCAAGTTTATTAGGGTTTGTGTTTGTACAAATTAGAATAGACATAATGTTAAGAAAATGAAATTCAAAAAATGTAACGATGATTATGTTGGGAGACTTGGCTGTTATTATTCCGTCTCTCATTTTTATTCCTAGTTTCCCGCTGTGGCATAATCTTTTGATATTTTTCCTTTTTTTCTTCTATATTAGGATATGCTTGTATTGGCCCGTATATTAGTATATTCTATAATGTATTTTTGTAAACTATATATACCCTTCCATTATTACACGATACATTGTAATCATAACGACTAACACCAAGAAGAAAATAATTGATCGTGTGATCTCGAAAATAAAAAAACTCACCACTTTTAGCTCGAAATCAAGAACAGTAGAGTACTCGAAATCAAGAACGAACCAAAAACTGAGATCGAAGCAAATATTAACCAAAACACTTGCATATCCAAACCACTATAACTTGTAATACTAATAACAATCCCAATTCATAAGTCGTTGATCATCACCAAGCAAAACCAAATTCATTTCTGAACAGTAAACTCATCGAATCAAATATTGCGTGAACAATAAACTACTATCGCCTCGTCGTGAACAGTAGCTATAGTAAAGAAACAAAAATTAAAAGAAACTAGAGAAAATTGAAGAACTAAAGGTGAATTTCATTAATGGATAAAAGAATGATTTGGTTACAAAAGGATAAAAAATGGAGAAGTTGTTTGACTAAATAAAAATAACGCTTTTTTTTAATTTTGATTATTAATAATAAGATTAAATACTCATCAATGTTGACGTAAGTTTTTTCATCAATAACTGTTATCATTTACTATTATTAGTTAAGCATTTAGCTTACATTTCTGTTTCATTATGGTTTACATAATTTTGATGGCTGAACTTGTTGTGTTCTAGCATTATATGTCTTTGATGACCTTAGTGAATCTGAAAGTAAAGGTCGTTTACCATTTTTATTTTCAATTTTCTTTCCGCGGGTCCAACTCAAGTTCTATGAGGTTTGATAGGCATGTGTCAAGACTCTTTTGTAGCAGTGGCAAAATGGGGGGTTGAGAACTTGTCGACATGGGTAATTGATTCTTTGTTACGGATTCGCATTTGTCCGGTTGACCTGGAACACCTGTTTATATTAAAAGAAAGATTAGTTACCTCATCAAATATTATTAAATAAAATTTAAATCATCTTGGTTTCCTTTTGAATCAATTTTCTTTAAGCTAGTAACTTTACCTGTTAGAGGTAAAATATAATCCTAGCTAGTCGACCCATAACCCATTCATAAGTAAGCTAGTCGAAACTGTCACTTGTTCGTGGATACACGATAGAAGGAATTGTTCTATTTCCAAACTGTACCTTCAAAAAGCGTAAATTTTTTCTTTTTTATTAAGATCACGAATCCTGTGTATTTCTCGTAAAACTGCGAGTAATAACAAAAATCAAATCGCACCATCTCTGTAATAGGTAAATGCCTCTTTTTCTCCTGAAGTTGTCGGAATTATTCGTAATAAGATATTGGCTACAATTGAAAAGGTCAGGAAGAACCTGATGTGTAAAAGCAAATAAGATGAAAACGTTTGCTTCCTTAAATTTTCTTAAGAACTTGTAAAAACGGACGAAAACTACGAAAATTGGATGAAAACGTAAGGAAACCGAACAAAACTTAAACATGTATAAAAACATAAACTGAAGAACACAAAAAAAAGAATCAAAATGTAATGGAGAAAACCGCGAACATGTAAAATGAACGAAATCATAAAAAATTCGTACAAAAACATAGAAATATGTGTGAAAACGTGTGTAGAAACTAGAAGGGGGGGGGGGGGGTTGAATAGTTTCTAATAATTTACTTGTTAAAATGTGGTTTTCAAAAATCCTTTTTCAAAAAACTTAGGCTTGAGGAAATATGTGAAATCTTCTTATGCACAATATGAACAATGATAGTGTAACTAAACTAATACTAACAAAAATATATGCACAAAGAATAAAGAATGTAAAGAGTTAAGGGTAAAGAAAGATCAAACCGAACACCAAGGATTTATAGTGGTTCGGCAACGAAGCTCACTCCTCGTTCCTACTCCACTCCTCGAGTACTCCTTACTCGAGAGTTCACTACACAACAAGCTCCTTATAGTGGAAAAAACCGTACACGTCGTTTAACCAATTTCTGACTCTAAGCTAAAAGTCGAGCCCTAATCGTAGCTAGGACCAATCTACACAACTATACTTAGTACATACACAACTTCTAATAGACAAAACTACTTGGATCTTCACAACTATGACACAAATACAAATGTATAAATTAGATCTTCAATGGATCTTTGGTGGTGGACTCAACACTTCACAAGGATAGTGTTCTTCTCTTTGCACTTGGAGAGGAAGGGATGGAAGAACAAGATTCACTTCTTAAACAAGTAGTAATCAAACAAATGATCAAAGATTTGAGTGATTAAAGAAGAGTGTTTGAATCTGGAAATAGATGTGCAAAAGAGGTGAATTGAAAAGCCGAGAATGGTCCACTGTTTATAGGATAAAGGGCCAACGGCTATATCTGCCCGCGGTACCTTATCTTAGCCCGCGGTACCTTATCGATAAGGAACCGCCTAGGAGCTAAGGTACCGCTGGACTAGACTCCGCTCCCTTTTTTATCCTTTAGTGGTGGAGGTCATATGTGGTTTAAAAAATATCCTGATAGAATATTCCTAACCAAATAAGAATATGCCATTTTCAAATTTTCAAATAATTAATTTAATAAAACATTTTCTTAAAAAGAAAGTTTAATAAAAACTTGTCACACTTAATAAAAAGTGAGTATTAAGAAAAGATTAAATCACTTGATCACTTGATTAAGGTTAGTACTTGTTTATCCATACCTTAAGTGAAAATGGGTAAAATGAAAAATACTTGAACTCAAGAATCCATTTTTTGTTGTTTTCGTAAATGCTTGTTTTTACATATTGTCGTAATCAAAACTAAGCAAGACCGAAAATGCAAGTAACGTTTTTAGGCATTATTGCATTAACAATCTCCCCCTTTTTGATTCCGACAATACATAAACTCAATCACACAAAAAACAAGATTTTCGAAGACGAGTTTATTCATTTCTCCCCCTTTGTCAAAGCAAAAAGGTTTCACAAGTCGGTGTTGAAGAAACGGACTTTGCAAAGACTCCCCCTTGGTGATTACTCCCCCTAGCTTGGGGCACAGAGGAATCGAGATATGGTGACAAGCTACATAGAAGGGTTAGTTGAACAAAAGAAACAACCAACAATATATAGCAATAGGTCACAAAAAAATAAAAGAGAAGAAAACAAAAAGACAAAGATCCAAGATAGATTACTAAAAAAAATCATACAAAGATGTATGGAAAAAGGAACAAGCCAAAAGTATAAATCTATTCCTAGTTATTCTAGAATTCTAAGATTTGCTTGAAGTTGGTGTCTTGTGGATAAGCAACCAATGCTTATATGAAAGACAAGGTAATGGCGGAGGATGGTGGTGGTGGCTTGTTGGAGATCTCATAATCATAGTGAATAGGAGGCTTGATTAAGAGACTCTTGATGTAGCTCAACTCCTCATAGATGTGTGCCATAGCAAGATGTTGATATTGACAACATTGACAATATGTTCCATGGTGCATGACATTATCATGAGAAGGAGGAAGAACACTAATGGGTGGTGGTGGACGAAAAGATGTTCCACAATCAACATTCTTGGTAGGAGAGATGTGATTAAGAGTGTTCTTGGGTGGGTTTGGATTGTAATGGTTTTTGGGTGAGTTGGGATTGAAAGAAATTGGAGAAAATGTAGGAGATTCAAGGCTTTCATTAGGAGAATAAGACATTTTGGGATGTGAGGTAATGCAAAATGCTTAGGGTTTAAATAGGGAAGGCTTAGGGTATTTTTGGGGTGGTCAAAGGGTTTAAAACAAAGATTCTAAAAAATGTTGGAGCAAATCTGGAGTTTCAGACAAAAACCCGAAAAAGGAAGGCACTGTAGGCGGTTCCTTAGCAAGGCTGGCGGTACCTTATCAATAAGGAACCGCGGTTCACATATGGAACCGCCTGCAGAGGCAGTGTTTGGTGTTTGGAGGAAGATTTTTCAGCAAATCTTATTTTTCTAGTCTAACTTATCATAGGGATATGATTAAAAGCAAAGATAGACAAAGAAAACATATGCAAACTTACCAAATAGAGATTTGACCAAAATACATGGATTAAAAAAATCGATGTAGGAGGTGTGTAAGACAAGACCTTAAGTCATGACACAATAATCCTCCATGATTCTATCTTGTTCTTGCTATGTTTGAGAGAATCATACATATGAATTATGTAAGCTCTAGATTAATAGCGAGAATCTACGAAAAATCGTTTTTAGATTGAATTAACAATGTCAAACGAATTTCTCAACCATTTTTGAAAGAGACTTTGAGAGTTTTGAAAAGGTGAAGAGAATGTTTTTCAAAAAGAGTTTGGAAGACTCAATGACTCAAAGTGGTAAAAGAAATCACACAAAAAGAAGAAGGTAATTAAGGAAGATGTTCCATCAATCCTAGACCTAGACGAAAGTAATTAAAAGGTTCCCTCTTAAGTGGCTTAGTGAAGATATCGGCTAAGATGTCCTCGGAGGGCACCTTTTCAATAGAAATGTTCCCCTTTTGAACATTATCCCTAAGGAAATGGTGTCGAATTTCTATGTGTTTGGTTCGCGAATGTTGCACGGGATTCTTGCTAAGGTCTATAGCGCCTTTATTATCGCACATGATGGGAACATCATCAACATAAATCCCGTAATCAACAAGCGCTTGCTTCATCCATAGAGCTTGTTGGCATGCTTTTCCGGCACTCACATACTCGGCTTCCGTGGTGGATATTGCAAGAGCGTTTTGTTTCTTGGAGAACCAAGAAGTTAAACAACAACCCATGAAGGTACAAACTCCACTAGTGCTTTTCCGGTCCACATAGTCTCCCGCATGATCCGAGTCCGCGTAGACAATGGTTTCTACGCCGGTCCCTTTAGGATACCATAATCCTAAATGTATAGTTTCTTTAATGAATGAAGATACCCTTAACCGCTTCAAGGTGAGAGGTTTTGGGAGCCTCTTAGAAGCGAGCACTGATAGGTGTGAAAACACCCATCCTTTTACCACTTAATTCTGGCTAAAACGAGACCAAAACGCGTATTTAATATCATTTGTTTGGAATTATGCGTGGTTTTTGTGTTTATTGTGTTTTCAGAGCCAACCGGATGAATATTGAAGAAAACATGGGATTGCACGGGGTTTATCGAAGAAAAAGACTCAAGACGAAGTCTATTGTCCAAGAGATGCAAAAGATTTGAAGTCATTTGGCCCAATTAAAGATTTATCGAAGAAAAGGACCAAAGATGGAAGATTTACACAAGTCGAAGAAACTCAAGTCTATTAAACGAAGAAATTAAAAGACGAGTTGAATTTAATCGACGACAAATCCCGAATCAGAATCGAAAACGTCAACTTTTCTGAAAAGACGAGAAGACAAGAAGAACGGGAGAAAGCCCACTCACCAACCAAAGGGTACACCTATATAAAGTCCACCCCTCACACTTTTCAGAGAGTTTTTTTCCAGTTTTTTCATCCTCCTTCTTTTTCTCCCTTCCGTTCGTAGGTTTCACCAACACCACTAGGGTGTTTGGTGATTTTGATCTTTGTTTTTCAATCTTGTAATTTCATCTTTGTTTTGTGATTGTTAAAACCTTAATCATTCAACACATCAATCTTTCCATTTAATCTTGTTCATCTCCATCTATTTGGTTAAAAGTTTAAGTTCTTATTTGATTGATTTAATCTTTAAAAGTTGTTGGGTTTTATGTTTTTATTGATGGGATTTGTAGTTATTGGTTAGTATATCATTTGTGTTTAGCTTTATTTAAGTTTTGGTGAAAAACTTGGTGATTTTTGGCTTAAAATCGATTTCACTGTTCTTCGGTTAAGGTTACTGTTCTTGAGTTTCCCAGGTTCCGGATGAACCAAAACTTCCGGATGAACTAAAAGTTCCGAATGAACCAAAAATCTTCCGAATGAACTAAAAGTTCCGAATGAATGTTCTTTCAAAAAGTTCCGAATCAGTTGATAGTTCCGAATAAACTTCCGACTCAAATTCCGGATAAAGTTCCGAATCAATCTTCCGGGTGAACTTCCGAACTAACTTCCGAATCAAAGTTCCGCATGAAGGTTCCGAGTAAAGTTCCGAGTGAAGGTTCCGAGTAAACTTCCGAACGAAGTTCCGGATCAAGGGTTCCGAACCAAGTTCCGAGTTAACTTCCGAATCAAGGTCAACTTCCGAATCAAATATCTTTTGAGCATTTTTAAGGGTTACTTACTGTTTCTTCATTTCATATTTATTTTTTAATTTTAATTTTAATTTTAATTTTAATTCAAGTTTTATTAATTGTTATTAATTTAATTGCTTTTAAATTTAAGTTTACATTTTAATGCATTTAAAACTTTTAGTAGATTAGAAAATCACTCCCCTTTTTAGTAACCAAGAACAATCATTCCACTTAGAACCGAGATCAATTCGAGAGGATATCGAGAGATTTAGAGAACCCCATTAAAAATAATAAATATCAAATGGCGCCGCTGCCGGCTCTTCTCGTTAAGATCAACAGTTTTTTGTGAGAACTTGGATTTTGGGATCCGTTCCCCGTGAACGTTACTTTTTCAAAAATTTTCAAAAAAAAAAATCCTAAAAAAATATAAAATTTTCAAAAAATCCTAAATATTAAAAAACATAAAAACCAAAAATATTTTTGCTTTGTTTTTGCTTTGTTAGTTCTTTTGCAGGTGTATGCGCACTCGATCAACGTCTTATCAAGAGCCCGAGCCTCTCGATAACTTAGACATGGCCGGTGTACAAAACAACAACAACATACCACCTCAAAACAACAATAATAACAATAACAACCCACCTTTCAACAACATGAATAATAACAACAACAATGATCCTCTACCGGATAATCGCCCGATGATTGAACTGCTGCAAGCTCATGTAGATGGCAACACTGATCCAATTGTTATACCAGCGATTGCAGCCAACAACTTTGAGCTCAAATCCGGCTTTATCCAGATGGTCTCCGCTCAACCATTCTTGGGGCGTACCACTGATGATCCACATGACCACATCAAGAGATTTTTGCAACTCACCAATACGGTCAAATTCAATGGTGTTCCACAAGAGGTAATCCGGTTACAACTTTTTCCCTTTTCTTTAGAGGGACAAGCCCGGCATTGGCTTGCTAAGGAACCGCCACAGAGTATTCTCTCGTGGACGGATTTGGAAACCAAGTTTATCAATTACTTTTTCCCACTCTCTCGTACTACCGCTTTGCGGAATGAAATCATAAATTTTGAACAAAAGTACGATGAGTCGTTCAGTGAATCTTGGGATCGTTTTAAAGATCTTTTAAGAAAATGCCCACAACATGGTTTTACCAAAGTGCACCAAATTAACACTTTTTATAATGGTTTAAGCATGAGTGACCAAGATTCACTAAACAGTGCCTCGGGGGGTAATCTTTTGGCTAAGACTTCCAATGCTGCTTGGGATATCATTGAGAATAAATCTCGTGTGCAAACCAAGAGTGTTCGGACCAATGTCGCTAGTGCTAGCACTAGTGACAGCGACAAGCGACTGGACAAAATCACTGTGCTTCTTGAATCGCTTGCTACCCAAACCGCCAGCAACACCAACAGCATCAACGCTAGAAACGCTAAAGACGCTCAAGTCAATGCTGTTAGCCAACCATGCGAGATATGCGGGGGTCCTCACTCTTACACCACTTGTACTGCCACCCAAGACTACCCTTCTGAGAATGTGAATGCAGCTTATGACACCTATCCTCAACCTTCTTATCAAGCTAGACCTCAAGGTGACCGTAATTTGCTTAGCTACCGCTCCAACAACTACCTCTCACCACCCGGTTTTCCTCCAAACAACCCAAATCAACAACAAAACCTCAATCGCCCTCCTCAACAACAACAACAACAACCTCATACACCATACATTCCACCTCACAAGCAGCAACAACCACCTCAACGAAACAACCAAGTTTACCAGCAACCTGCTTATCAACCACCCGCATACAATGCTCCTCCCAACCAACCCACCGCTCTTCATCAAGAAGTGGAAACTTATATGAGGACTAACGATGTGATCGTAGGAAATCTTCAGCGCGAAGTGCTCAACTTGAAAGCAGACCTGGTCAAACAAGGGAACGATCTGAGAGCTGACATGAGAAACACGTTTGATAGTCAAACGAATGACTTGAAGAACATGATGGCTAGTTTCTTCCAATGTAATCAACCCTCTTCTTCGGGTACTCTTCCGAGTAACACCGTTGCGAATCCAAGAGGGGAGATGAAAGCAATCACCACTCGCAGTGGCAAAGGTACCAAGGAACCCGAGCTTCCTATACCTCCACCGGTGATTGTGACTAAGGAGAATGAGTCACCTACTCCTATTCCTCATCCTTCTCCTTCCCCAATTTCTCCACCTCTTACTCCTACCCCTCCTCCACCCCAGGATGTGAGTGATCCTTCGATCCCAAAGCCTTCCTCTTCTTCCGATATACCTTATCCATCTAGGTTGAGGAAAGAGAAGCTCAAGAGCAAGGACGATATTCAGGTTTCGAACTTCCTTAAAATGTTCAAACAATTGAATTTTAACATCTCCTTCGCTGAGGCTCTCGCTCACATGCCAAAGTACGCGAAAATGTTTAAAGATCTTCTGAGCGACAAGGAAAAGCTTCTCGATATTGCCAACACCCAACTTAATGAGAATTGCTCTGCAGTGCTCTTAAGGAAATTGCCAACCAAGGTTGGTGATCCGGGTTGTTTCTTAATCCCTTGCAATTTCCCGGGAATAGAGAATTGCATGGCCCTAGCTGATCTAGGTGCCAGTATTAATCTAATGCCTCTAAGCGTTTGGAAGCAATTATCTCTCCCTGAGCTAGTCCCCACCAAAATGACTTTGGAATTAGCTAACCGTACGGTTGCTTATCCAGTGGGGATAGCCGAAGACGTCTTTGTAGGAGTCGACAAATTCACTTTTCCTGCCGATTTCGTCGTCGTCGACTACGAGATGGACCCTCGTGTTCCCTTGATCGTGGGTCGTCCATTCCTGAGGACCGGTCGCACTCTCATCGATGTCGAAGCCGGTGAGCTTATCATGAGAGTGGGTGACGATAAAATCGTCTTCAACATGGGAAAGTTGTCTAAACAACCTTATTCATACGAGAGTGTTAATTGTATTGACGTTCTTGATGAGGCTTGTGAAGAACACTTCAAAGATGCTTGTAAAAGTATTCCTCCCTCTCTTCCCAATGTTGAAACCGTTTCCTCTATTGATTCATCACTGTCTCTATTTGGAGAAAGTGATTTGTTTTGGAACAATCTTGAAGCCACCATGGGAGATGTGAACTTAGCTACTGATGATACTCCCACCGATGGGGACGACGACATGCATTTCTTTGAAAACCTTCTCAACGAAGACAATCCTTCTCCTCAATCTCCCACGGTCATTGCTATCGATACTCCGACTTTGAATACGCCTCCCGTCGAAAATCCTCCGGATTTAGAACTTAAGGAGTTGCCGCCTCATCTCGAGTACGTGTTCCTTGAAGAAGAGAAGAAGTCGCCCGTCATTATTGCTAAGGACTTGAAAGATGAAGAGAAAACTCGCCTCATCGCCGTGCTTAAAGATCACAAAAAGGCGATTGCTTGGAAAATTTCTGATATTCGCGGAATTGATCCTCACTTCTGCACACAGAAAATTCTCATGGAGGACGACTTTAAGCCCATAATTCAAAGCCAACGAAGGGTGAATCCAAAAATACATGAAGTCATCAAAACAGAGGTTATCAAACTTCTTGATGCGGGTATGATTTACCCTATTTCGGATTCACCATGGGTTAGTCCAATCCATTGTGTGCCCAAGAAGGGCGGAATAACCGTTGTTCCCAATGAACACAACGAGTTGATTTCCACTCGTCTTGTTACTGGGTGGAGAGTTTGTATAGACTACCGCAAACTCAATGATGCCACGAGAAAGGATCATTTCCCTCTACCTTTTATGGACCAAATGCTTGAACGTTTAGCAGGTAATGAATATTACTGCTTTCTTGATGGTTTCTCGGGTTATTTCCAAATACCCATCGATCCCCAAGATCAAGAGAAGACAACATTCACTTGTCCCTATGGCACATTTGCTTACAAAATAATGCCTTTTGGCTTATGCAATGCCCCTGGGACTTTCCAAAGGTGCATGTTAGCTATCTTCCATGACAGGGTTGAACAAACCATGGAAGTCTTCATGGATGATTTCTCAGTCTTCGGGGATTCCTTCTCTTCTTGCCTTACAAATTTGGAACGTATGCTTAAGCGGTGCGAAGACACTCGCCTTGTTCTGAATTGGGAAAAATGCCATTTCATGGTAAAAGAAGGCATCGTGCTGGGACACAAGATTTCCAAAGCCGGTCTTGAAGTAGACCGTGCTAAAGTCGATGTTATCGCTAAGTTGCCTCCACCTTCAACAGTGAAGGGTGTGAGAAGTTTTCTGGGTCATGCGGGCTTCTACCGTCGATTCATCCAAGATTTTTCTCAAATCGCTCGCCCGATGACCCACCTCTTGGAAAAAGATACTCCTTTTATCTTTTCCAAAGAGTGTCTTGAAGCCTTCAACTCGCTTAAGGATAAGCTAACTAAGGTACCCGTCTTGGTTACCCCTAATTGGGAGCTTCCCTTTGAGTTGATGTGCGATGCTAGTGATTTTGCTATTGGAGCGGTTCTTGGACAAAGAGTGAACAAACACTTCCAACCAATCCATTACGCTAGCAAGACAATGACGGGGGCTCAATTGCATTACACGACAACCGAAAAAGAGCTTTTAGCTGTTGTATATGCCTTTGAAAAATTTCGCCCCTATCTTGTCCTTTCCACCACAATCGTTTACACCGATCATTCCGCGCTGAAGTACTTGTTGACAAAGCAAGATTCCAAACCAAGACTTCTTCGCTGGGTTTTGCTACTCCAAGAATTTAAAATCGAAATTCGCGATAAAAAAGGAGCTGAGAACCTAGCCGCGGATCATCTCAGTAGACTTGAGGATCCTTACCAAGGGGATCATCCGAACAAAGAAATCAATGATTCTTTTCCCTTGGAGACCTTAATGTCTATCAACTCGAATTCTGATGAAACCCCGTGGTTTGCGGACTTTGCAAACTACTTGGCGGGTGGAATTCTCGTTGACGGGTTAACATCCCAGCAAAAGAAAAAGTTCTTCAAAGACATTAAGACTTACTTTTGGGATGACCCGTATCTATTCAAACAATGTGCCGACTTGATTATTCGCCGATGTGTTGATGGACCGGCAGCTTTGGAAATCCTTGATGCTTGCCACAAAGGACCCACCGGTGGTCACTTTGGTCCCAACTACACCGCCAAAAAAGTGTTTGACTCAGGATTTTATTGGCCCTCCATATATCGTGACGCTCACAATATGGTTAAACGATGTGATGTTTGCCAAAAACAAGGCACGATCACACATAAAGACGAGATGCCTCAGAATTTCATTCAAGAATGTGAAATCTTTGATGTTTGGGGTATCGACTTTATGGGGCCATTCCCTTCTTCTAAAGGAAACAAATACATCCTTGTTACGTATCCAAATGGGTTGAAGCCAAAGCTTTACCCACTAATGACGCAAGGGTGGTTTGTAACTTTTTGAAATCTCTTTTCGCAAGATTCGGTGTGCCCCGTGCCATTATTAGTGATCGTGGGACTCATTTTTGCAATGACCAATTCGCAAGAGTCATGGCTAAGTACGGTGTAAATCATCGTCTTTCCACAACCTACCACCCACAAACTAATGGCCAGGCTGAAATATCCAACCGAGGACTTAAGCGAATTCTTGAAAGGACCGTGGGAGAGCATCGTGCCTCATGGGCTGATAAACTTGATGATGCTTTGTGGGCTTTCCGTACTGCTTACAAGACCCCGATCGGCTGTACGCCTTATCGTCTTATGTACGGGAAAGCGTGCCACCTCCCCATTGAGTTGGAACACAAGGCTTACTGGGCTTTGAAGTGGGCTAATTTTGATATCAACAAAGCCGGTGACCTACGCAAGATCCAACTCAATGAGCTGAATGAACTCCGGAATGAGGCTTAAGAAAATTCTTTGATCTATAAGGAAAGGACTAAGCTCATTCACGACTCTAAGATTAAGAACCGAGAGTTCCATGTTGGAGACAAAGTCTTACTCTTTAACTCTCTGTTGAAAATCTTCTCAGGCAAGCTGAAATCTCGTTGGTCCGGCCCATTCACCATTGCCCAAATTTTTCCATATGGTACTCTCGAGCTCGCTCAACCTAATGGACCTAATTTTAAGGTGAATGGCCAACGAGTGAAGTTGTACTTTGGTGAGGACACCTCTCAGGAGATGATTCCATCCCTCACCACGTTCCCCATGAACTAATTTTGGGTCGAGTCAGGCTCGTGACTCGGTGATCAAAAACATGCGCTCCTCGGGAAGCAACCCGAGTATCTATCCTTTTATGTTTTAACCTCCTAAGTGTAGGGGGGACCTCTATAGGTTCTTTGTATTTGTGTGGTGATGTGATTGCAGGGATGAATGTACTATTGGAATCTTTGAAGAACCGTGCTCCCGTGTTATCCGAAATCCGGTTCTATCTCTCGACTATCGTGATTCAATTTTCTTCATACTCACATTTGAAATTGATCACTTTAGTCGTCTCTTCCTTAACTTGAGTTAACCAACGTGCACAATGTCATAAGTGTAGGGGAGACTTTTCCCACATGCTTAAACATTGAGGACAATGTTTATCTTAAGTGTAGGGGGGACTTCTATCGAAGTTTTAAGTGGACTTTTCCATGAAAATGCCTTCATTTAACCAGAAAATCACATTTTTCAACATTTTTCAAATTTTTTATTAACTTTGGCCATTTTGTCGTAATTTTTAAATTTTTATCTTTGCTTTCATATGTATATATCCCGCAATAAAGTCAAAAATATTAATAAAGTGGTGTAGCTAGTTTAGAAATCTTTGACATATTAGGCCCGTTGCGTTTATTTTGACTCAACCCGAATAGACTTATCCAAGTTTATTCTAGCTAGTATCCTTAACCATGTAGACCTTAATTGGTTTATTAGGCTAAGTATCCACGAGTCTCATTACTTGAGATTTTAAATTGTGGAGGACGAGAAATGATAGAGTCAATTATAAGTCGGTATTCTTGCGCAAGCTCACTTGGTATAATTATTTGCCTATTCTCCCATCACTTGCTAATAATTTATCTGCAATAAGTAAGGTCGTACGATTTGAAAAGTTACTTAGCTTCTAGCCCAAGATCGTTTAAAAGTTGCTCGGTAATGATAAGAGTTCATAGCCAAGGCATAACTTATGAAGCGGGGCGCGAAGATTGGCGAGTCCGAAAAGGCCCTAACAAGGCATGAGGATTCCATTTTATTGCTAAAGATCCAAGGTGATGTGAAAAGAATTATTCCCAAAATCTATATGAAGGATCAAGACTCACGACGAAAAGCAATCAACTCCCATAAAGATCATGGAGAAGTCTATCCGAAAAGACCCTAACAAGGTATGAGGATAAATAGATCCAAGTCCGAAAAGGAGGCGGGTCGTTGTATCTCAAAATCCCAATTAGAGATTGAAGAAATAATCATGAAGTCGTGGTCAACAAAGTTGGAGTACCTCTCAAAAGTCTCCAAGTGAAGAAACTCTTTGAACGATGAGAAGACCATTATCTCAAGCACGTCTCTCAAGATATGAAGTATGAAGTACATGCCAAATATCGGCCCGAGAAAGGTCTCAAATCGTGAACCGAGTTATGCCAAGATATGAACTTTTTGATATCCCGAGAAGCAGTTTTAAGAGATTTTGTCCTTTAGCTAACTATTGATCAAATCGTCCTACTTTGCTTTCAGCCTAAATAAACTATCGAAATAAGTCCAAAAATGCATCTTCATGATCATTCTAAGACAAAAATAAAATATAAGAGATACACCTAGGAATAAGGGAGTTTAAGCATTTAATTAAGCCATGTGTGTAAGTGTTTGATTTGCTAACTTATAATAACAATGATCTCGTTTTTAAGCTTAGTTTGGGGAACGTGAAACTTGAGGGTGATAAATCTTCGCAGCACCAAAGCCCTAATGTAAGTCCTTGATCTCTTTGCAAGTTATTTCCATGTAGCTATTTTCAAGTGAAAATGGTTTTCTATCCTTTAGTTTCCTTTCTTTTAGTACTTTAATTTTTGTTTAGTAGTATTTGAATAAGGCCAAGGTTGATTAATTATGAGAAAAGTGTAAACTTGCTTTATCACTAAGCATTGCATGAGGGCATGGCAATGGTTAAGTGTAGGGGATTTGATAGGTGTGAAAACACCCATCCTTTTACCACTTAATTCTGGCTAAAACGAGACCAAAACGCGTATTTAATATCATTTGTTTGGAATTATGCGTGGTTTTTGTGTTTATTGTGTTTTCAGAGCCAACCGGATGAATATTGAAGAAAACATGGGATTGCACGGGGTTTATCGAAGAAAAAGACTCAAGACGAAGTCTATTGTCCAAGAGATGCAAAAGATTTGAAGTCATTTGGCCCAATTAAAGATTTATCAAAGAAAAGGACCAAAGATGGAAGATTTACACAAGTCGAAGAAACTCAAGTCTATTAAACGAAGAAATTAAAAGACGAGTTGAATTTAATCGACGACAAATCCCGAATCAGAATCGAAAACGTCAACTTTTCTGAAAAGACGAGAAGACAAGAAGAACGGGAGAAAGCCCACTCACCAACCAAAGGGAACACCTATATAAAGTCCACCCCTCACACTTTTCAGAGAGTTTTTTTCCAGTTTTTTCATCCTCCTTCTTTTTCTCCCTTCTGTTCGTAGGTTTCACCAACACCACTAGGGTGTTTGGTGATTTTGATCTTTGTTTTTCAATCTTGTAATTTTATCTTTGTTTTGTGATTGTTAAAACCTTAATCATTCAATACATCAATCTTTCCATTTAATCTTGTTCATCTCCATCTATTTGGTTAAAAGTTTAAGTTCTTATTTGATTGATTTAATCTTTAAAAGTTGTTGGGTTATATGTTTTTATTGATGGGATTTGTAGTTATTGGTTAGTATATCATTTGTGTTTAGCTTTATTTAAGTTTTGGTGAAAAACTTGGTGATTTTTGGCTTAAAATCGATTTCACTGTTCTTCGGTTAAGGTTACTGTTCTTGAGTTTCCCAGGTTCCGGATGAACCAAAACTTCCGGATGAACTAAAAGTTCCGAATGAACCAAAAATCTTCCGAATGAACTAAAATTTCCGAATGAATGTTCTTTCAAAAAGTTCTGAATCAGTTGATAGTTCCGAATAAACTTCCGACTCAAAGTTCCGGATAAAGTTCCGAATCAATCTTCCGGGTGAACTTCCGAACGAAAAGTTCCGGGTGAACTTCCGAACTAACTTCCGAATCAAAGTTCCGCATGAAGGTTCCGAGTAAAGTTCCGAGTGAAGGTTCCGAGTAAACTTCCGAACGAAGTTCCGGATCAAGGGTTACGAACCAAGTTCCGAGTTAACTTCCGAATCAAGGTCAACTTCCGAATCAAATATCTTTTGAGCATTTTTAAGGGTTACTTACTGTTTCTTCATTTCATATTTATTTTTTAATTTTAATTTTAATTTTAATTTTAATTCAAGTTTTATTAATTGTTATTAATTTAATTGCTTTTAAATTTAAGTTTACATTTTAATGCATTTAAAACTTTTAGTAGATTAGAAAATCACTCCCCTTTTTACTAACCAAGAACAATCATTCCACTTAGAACCGAGATCAATTCGAGAGGATATCGAGAGATTTAGAGAAACCCATTAAAAATAATAAATATCAAGCACAAAGGCAAACACTAAACATGATATCCGGTAGACTTGCCGTTAGGTACAACAAACTACCAATCATACCTCTATATTTGGTGTTGTCTACCGACTCACAATCATCATCTACGGTGAGTTTAGTATCCGAGGCCATATGGTTCTTCATTGGTCTAGATTCTTCTAATCTAAATTTCTTTAGCATTTCTTTAGCGTACTTAGATTGACTAAAGAAAATACCATCGTCCATTTGTTTAATTTGGAGTCCTAGAAAGAAGTTAAGTTCTCCCATCATACTCATTTCAAACTCATCATGCATGATTTTGGCAAAGTCATCACACAATTCTTAACAAGTTGAGCCAAATATAATGTCATCAACATATATTTGTACGATTATGAGGTGAGAACCTTTCTTCTTTGTAAAGAGCGTATTTTCTACCATCCCCATGGTATACTCATGTTTAACAAGAAACGCTTTAAGTCTATCATACCAAGCTTTGGGTGCTTGTTTGAGACCATAAAGTGCCTTCTTAAGCTTGTAAACATGATCCGGTTTCTCAAAATCAATGAAGCCAGGAGGTTGAGCCACATATACCTCCTCATTGATCAAACCGTTAAGAAATGCACTCTTTACATCCATTTGTTGAAGCTTAAAGTCTAAGGCACAAGCGTAGGCTAAAAGGTTTCTAATTGATTCTAATCTAGCTACCGGTGCATATGTCTCGTCATAATCAATCCCTTCTTGTTGATTATAGACTTGTGCTACAAGTCTAGCTTTGTTACGAGACACACCACCATTCTCATATAACTTATTCCTATATACCCATTTGGTTCCTATAACGGTAGAACTTCTAGGTGGAGGAACAAGTTCCCAAACATCATTGGCAACGAATTGATTCAATTCTTCTTGCATCATAATGACCCAACTCTCATCCGTCAAAGCTTCTTTAACATTCTTTGTTTTAATCAAGGACACAAAACAAAAGAAGTTGCTTTGGTTTTGGACTTGAGATCTTAGGGTCCTTTGATTTAAGTCACCAATGACATTATTGAGAGTATGATTCCTAGATTCCTTAATGTTTACTTCCTTTTCAACACTAAGGTCTTCAACTCCTATTTTTCTAACCTGTTTGGCTTTAACTACTTCTAATTCATCCAAGTCATCATCAACCAATGGTGGTGTCTTGGGCGAAGGAGGGGTTTCATCAAAGGTTACGTTGAGTGATTCTTCAATAACCCCCGAGGTTCTATTTAGGACTATGTAGGCTTTGCTAGTTTGGGAATAACCTAAAAGGATACCTTCGTAAGACTTTGGGTCAAACTTGGTAAGATAGTCTTTAGTGTTGAGGATAAAGCACTTGCTTCCAAACACCCTAAAGTATTCCAATGAGGGTTTCTTACCTTTAAGAATCTCATAAGGGGTCTTTCCTAGGAAAGGTCAAATAAGAATTCGGTTGAGAATATAAGTCGATGTGTCCACGGCATTGCACGAAAACTTTTGAGGCAAGGATTGCTCGTTTAACATCGTCCTACTCATCTCTTGAAGAGTCCTATTCTTCCTTTCAACTACCCCATTTGACTGTGGAGTGCGAGGAGCCGAGAAGTTATGGGTAATACCATGAGCTTCACAAAAGGCACCAAATTGCACTTCATTATCAAATTCCCTACCATGATCCGTCCTAATAGAGACAATTGAACATCCTAGTTGATTTTGAATTCTTCGACTAAATATTTCGAAGTGATCGAAAGATTCATTCTTAGATGCCAAAAATCTAGTCCAAGTGAATCTAGAATAGTCATCAACTATAACTAGGGTATAAAGGTTACCTCCATAACTCCGTATGGCGGAAGGTCCAAAAAGATCCATATGTAGGAGCTCTAAGCACCGAGAGGTCGAAACCAAATTCTTGGCTTTGTGATTTGAGTGAACTTGCTTTCTAACTTTGCAAGCATCACAAAAGTGACTATCAAACTTAATCTTGGGGAGGTGTCTTACCAACTCCTTAGAGACTAAAGATTGAATTAAACGCATATTAGCGTGACCTAATCTCCTATGACAAAGAGTAGAACTATCATCTATAGTCGCAAGACATATGTTGTCTTTTGACTTCTTATTGACCTTCATAACATAAAGCCCATGCTTTCTAATACCTTTTCCAATGACCTTTCCATCTTTTACGATTTCACTGTCATGTTCCGAAAAGATGACCTTACACTTATTGTCACAAATTTGACCTATACTTAAAAGGTTAAACCCTAAGTTATCTACGTGCTCAACATTTTCAATGGTCATGGAGTCAAGAGAAACCGTACCTTTGCCAATGATATTACCACGTAGACTACTAGCAAATGTGACGTTACCTCCATCATATGCTTTGTAATGCGAGAACAAACTTCGATTACCCGTCACGTGTTTAGAACATCCACTATCCTTAATCCACTCATCGGGATCTAAATCAATTCCCAACCATATCTAGGTAACAGCACACAAGATCAAACATTTGGTCCCAATATCTCATGGGTCCAAAATTGTTAGTTCCAAACATCCCTTGCATTTGGTTGGGATGCATGAATGAAGGAGGGGTTCCCCATGGAGAACAAAATGGAGGAGGGTAGTAATTCATGTAACCATTTTGTTGTTCATTATTTCTCCTAGGTGTTGGGGTTTTACTTCTAGATCGTGAATTGTTTTGATTATCTCTTCTAGGCGTTGTCGTTCTACCTCTAGGCTTAGACTCATTCCGTACTCTAGGTGGAGTAGAAGATGGTCTAGATAAACTTCTATTTCCCATGAGAGGTTTACTTAATGGCTTGTAGAACTTATCAATAGCATTATCGTCAAGTATGGGTAATTTTACCATATTAACAATAAGATGCTTTGGTTTTTCACCTGATTTTGATTTTTCAGAAAATTCATGATTTTCACAAAATTCATCTTCTGGCCACGGTACCTTATCTATGGCGGCGGTTCCATAGTGATAAGGAACCGCCCCATACAATCTGGGACCGCGTACAGTGGGTGATTTTTGTGAAAATCTGACTTGTTTAGGTTCACTAGTTGAGGCTTCATTTGAGTTAAAACCTAGACCAAGTCTTTCCTTAGAATGAACTTGTTTGTTTAACATATCATCAAGAGCACTAGTACCTTTCATGAACTTTTCCAATTTAATGGAGGTGCTCTTGAGATCTTCATTCTCTAATATAAGTTTCTCACAACTTAAGCAACCTAAATCCAATTCTTTATTTTTCTCAAGTATTGCCAATTTCTACCTAAGTTCATTGATCTCATTTTCAAGCTTAGTTTTGGTTGATTTTAGAGTTTTTTTCTTTTCTATGACTTTAAGACTAAGTTTGTGTAAACTATCATATTTGCCTTCGAATTCAATATCATCAAAAGTGGAGCTATCATTGCAATAATATATGGTTTCGGAATGTACCTCTTTAGAAGTGTGAGCCATAAGACATTTCTCCTCTTTGGGGTTGTCATCGTCACCTTCACCGCTATCGCTCCAAGAGCCACTAACGAACGCCGTGTGGTTCTTATCGCGAGCGGGCTTTGGACAATCACCAATGAAGTGATTTGGATCACCACATCTAAAGCAATTCCTATCACCTTTTTTGTTCTTGGCAAACCGATTCTTTGAGAATGGTTTCTTGTCATTGTTGGGTTGCCTAACGTGTTGACCTCGTCTCTTGAAGAACTTCTTGAAATCTCTCACCGCCAATGCATACTCCTCGTCATCGCTTTCCGAGGAACTATCATGGTCACTTTGTGCCTTCTTGGCTTTAAGTACAAGAGATTTCCTTTCACTCTTGGTTTTCACTAATTCCGAGTCCTTCAAAATTATCATCTCATGAACCTTCAAGTTGCCTATGAGTTCATCGAGTGATAAAGTTAAGAGATCTTTCGACTCTTCAATCGCCGTGACTTTTGCTCTCCACTTTTGATGTAAAGCCCTTAGAAACTTCCTAACATTATTCTTGCTAGAAAAACCTTCATCAAGTGCTTTTAGACTAGTAATAATGGTGTTAAACCTAGCAAATGCACTATAAATAGTTTCATCTTCTAAGATGACAAATTCTTCATATTGTTGGACAAGAAGATCGATTTTGCTTTCTTTGACTTGGCTATTACCTTGGTGGGTTACTAAAAGAGTGTTCCAAATATCTTTAGCGGTTTCACACATAAAAATCCTTTCATACTCTTTCTTAGGTAAAGCATTATAAATCACCATTTTAGCCTCATTATTTTTTGAAAGTTTCTTTTTAGTATCGTCATTAGCTTTGTCAAAAGTGACCAATTCTTTTGTTTTAGAAACTTCATTAAATTGAAAAGGTAAAAAATCATCATTAGTAATAACATGCCAAAGATCTAAATCTTTTGATTTCACAAAAGTTTCAAATCTATTTTTCCAATAAATAAAACTGTCGGTTCAAAAAGTGGTGGTCTTTGCATAGATTGCGCTTCTAGGTATTTGTTGGAATCCATAGATTGATTCAAGTTTTAAAATACAACATACTTTAAAAATTCTTGAGCAACCCGCTCTGATACCAATTGTAAAAACTAGAAGGGGGGGGGGGGGGGGTTGAATAGTTTCTTATAATTTACTTGTTAAAATGTGGTTTTCAAAAATCCTTTTTCAAAAAACTTAGGCTTGAGGAAATATGTGAAATCTTCTTATGCACAATATGAACAATGATAGTGTAACTAAACTAATACTAACAAAAATATATGCACAAAGAATAAAGAATGTAAAGAGTTAAGGGTAAAGAAAGATCAAACCGAACACCAAGGATTTATAGTGGTTCGACAACGAAGCTCACTCCTCGTTCCTACTCCACTCCTCGAGTACTCCTTACTCGAGAGTTCACTACACAACAAGCTCCTTATGGTGGAGAAAACCGTACACGTCGCTTAACCAATTTCCGACTCTAAGCTAAAAGTCGAGCCCTAATCGTAGCTAGGACCAATCTACACAACTATACTTAGTACATACACAACTTCCAAATAGACACAACTACTTGGATCTTCACAACTATGACACAACTACAAATGTATAAAATTAGATATTCAATGGATCTTTGGTGGTGGACTCAACACTTCACAAGGATAGTGTTCTTCTCTTTGCACTTGGAGAGGAAGGGATGGAAGAACAAGATTCACTTCTTAAACAAGTAGTAATCAAACAAATGATCAAAGATTTGAGTGATTAAAGAAGAGTGTTTGAATCTGGAAATAGATGTGCAAAAGAGGTGAATTGAAAAGCCGAGAATGGTCCACTGTTTATAGGATAAAGGGCCAACGGCTATATCTGCCCGCGGTACCTTATCTTAGCCCGCGGTACCTTATCGATAAGGAACCGCCTAGGAGCTAAGGTACCGCTGGACTAGACTCCGCTCCCTTTTTTATCCTTTAGTGGTGGAGGTCATATGTGGTTTAAAAAATATCCTGATAGAATATTCCTAACCAAATAAGAATATGCCATTTTCAAATTTTCAAATAATTAATTTAATAAAACATTTTCTTAAAAAGAAAGTTTAATAAAAACTTGTCACACTTAATAAAAAGTGAGTATTAAGAAAAGATTAAATCACTTGATCACTTGATTAAGGTTAGTACTTGTTTATCCATACCTTAAGTGAAAATGGGTAAAATGAAAAATACTTGAACTCAAGAATTCGTTTTTCGTTGTTTTCGTAAATGCTTGTTTTTACATATTGTCGTAATCAAAACTAAGCAAGACCGAAAAATGCAAGTAACGTTTTTAGGCATTATTGCATTAACAACGTGCAAAATCATAACAATATAAAAAAACTTAAGAAAAGGGAGAAAACATACAAAAATGGGCGAATTAATAAAAACTAACGACAAGGAACGAAAGCTTGAAAAACTAATGAAAACGTAAAAACGGACAAAAATGTTACAAAAAACGACGGACACGTAAGAGAAGAAAGAAAACATAAAAACATAAGAATAAATTAGAAAACGAACGAAAACGTAACAAACGGACGAAAACATAAAGAAATTGACGAACTCGTAAAAATAGACGAAAACGGATGAAAGCGGAAAAATATTGACGAAAACGTAAAAAACGGACGAACGTGTAAAAAACTGACGAAAAGTAAGAAAGCGGACAAAAGCGTAAAAAATGAAGTGTTGTCTACATATAATATTTTCTATCTTTAAGGTAAT
This sequence comes from Glebionis coronaria, assembly GCA_025667525.1. NCBI lineage: Eukaryota > Viridiplantae > Streptophyta > Magnoliopsida > Asterales > Asteraceae > Glebionis > Glebionis coronaria. Next base: position 72,116,424 of record CM046874.1, read on the forward strand.
AAATATACTTGTCGATGTTGTCTACTCTAGAGTTGATATTGAGTAACTCAAGCACGTTAACATGACAAACGCGTCATTGATTTCTGATCGGATCATGTTAATCCCATTCATTGATTAACATCAATATATAGGATTGATCTAATATGTTGATTTGTGATCCTGTCGCTCTCTATTGTGAGGGTATTAGGCCTTGATTCGTTCGTCCCTAATACTTCTGTGATCAACTGTTAAACCGGGGATCATGATTAACACTTTATTATCTCTTATGTTCTTTTTTTAATTGATTTGACGGATTTTGGGCTTTTGATTTGATTTCAATTTTTTAGGGTTTCTTATTTTTAAGGTTGCATTATGGGTAGCAACAGATCTAAAGAAGATGATGTTGATAAAATCTCAACATCGCTTTTTGTTACGAATTTCCCTGAATCGATCTCTGCTAAGGATCTTTTTAACTCTTGCAAAACCTACGGTCACGTTGTGGATTTGTATATCCCAACCAAGAGGGATAAGAATGGTAAGCGTTTTGGCTTTGTATGGTTCATCAATGTGTTCAATGTTGATAGGTTGGTGACAAACATTCGTACAATGTGGATTGGCAGCCATAAACTGATTGCTAACATTGCTAGGTTTCAAAGAAGTTCTACTAGTGGAACTTTTGCCAGAGGTAAGAATAGTAGTGATAAAAAAACACAGTAATATACCAATCTGAAATCGAATGACAAGGGCTCTAAAAATGATGATGGGGTTTTTAATTCATACCTTGGCATTGTAACTGGGACTAGGGTTAATGGAGATGTAGATGTGAAGTCACAGCCCGCTATTGTTATTGATGATGATTGTTTATTATCATGAGACTTTACCAACTCGTTATTTGGTAGAGTAAAAGAGTTTGCATCCCTGGCTCATCTCAAAGTGAATCTGATCAATGAAGGATTTACAGACGTTAAAATACAATATATGGGCGAATTTTGGGTCATGTTGGATTTCACCTCTCACGACACTATGACGAAGTTGAAGTCTAATGCTAGTATTGGGACCTGGTTCACGGAAATTAAGGTTGCTTCTGTTAATTTTCAACCATTAAAAAGGATTGCTTGAGTTGAAGTCCAAGGGATTCCGCTCAAATTTTGGTCCCATAAAACATTTACTCGCATTGCTACTAAGTGGGGATATTGCTCGATGTTAACGATCAGGAGGATACTTGCTTTCACACTAAACGTCTTTGTATTCACACAAATCTGGTAAGGAGTATCTCGGAGGAATTCAAGCTTATTCACCGTGGTGTTACTTACTGGTTACGTGCTAATGAAACTCCTGGATGGGTTCTAGATTTTTTGGATAAATCAAAGGATGAAGAAATAGATGATAATAATGACAAAGATGAAAATAATGTTAACGTCGAAGAAGATATTGATCATATACCTGATTCGGTTATAGACGAAGGACATGCAGATTCGGTTAGAGACGAAGGACATGCAACATATATTCCTGATCAATGGGATCACATACGGGAGGAAGGTGAATTTTATCATGATCATGTTTAAGGTGAATACAACAAGGAGGAAGGTAAAGCTAACCCATATATGGAGGAGTCTGATGATCCTCTTAACATTTACCCACTACTTAGAACCATCAACAAGGACAAGAAAGCTAATACCTCAGATACAATTCTCAAGTACCCCTGGTTTTTCCCTTTAAGAGATGTCACATGAGAATTCTTTTCATGAAGATGTTAATAAGGTGACCACTAAAAAGAGTAATGTTTCTAGTAAACCTACTTTTGATAGTAATGCTTCCTATTCATTTGGCCACTTCAAATTATCCGACATTCCTTGGACGGGAGGATCAATCTTAGGTCTTTTAGAAGAATTAGTGAAGGTGGGTCAAGTTATGGGTTACAAAATGGATGGTTGTACTTCTAATATCACTGAGATCATTAAGGCACAAGGAATAGAAAAGTCGTTTAAATGAATTATTTGTCTTTAAATATTCAAGGTCTGGCCCAAAAGGACAAAAAGACTGGGTGAAGGAGTTATGTAATAAGAACAAGGTGATTTTTCTGACGTTACAAGAAACTAAGATGAACGATATGAATAATTAATGCGTTAGGACTTGTTGGGGTAATTCGTCTTTTGATTTTGTTCACAGTGAGGTTGTTGGCAATTCTGGCGGTATCTTGTGTATGGGGGATCCCAATATTTTCGTTAAACATAGTTCTACTTTGTTATTATCCATGGTACTTGGAAACTTATTGATCAAAAACTTATTTTGGTTGCGGTGTATGCCCCTCATGTTGCTAAAGAAAAACAAATGTTGTGGGACTACCTTCAGTCGGTGATTAATCGTTGGAAAGGGAATACTGTCATTATGGGAGACTTTAACGAGGTTAGATTTAAATCAGATAGACATGTGTGACAACCACGGTTTTAAGGTTCGTCACTTAGTTTTATTTTTGTGCATATTTCGTGAAAGTGTGTGTCTTTATGTGTTTATGTGTTATTTGGTGTGAACAGAGTGTGGTTGGGACATCGTTTTCGGGTACGGGGTACCTTGTGAGTGAAACGATGTGTGATGTTTTTCATGTTCATGAGCTCACAAAGCAGTGACTATGAATTATGATGGTGTTATTTAGTGGTTTACGTATACGTATATATATCATAGAAAAATCGTATTTTTACGATTTAGGGTTTTGCATTTTGGGGTCTCGGATGAGGTATTTAGTCACGGGAATAATTTACGGGATGGTTTTAAGTTATTTAGGACTTATTTATATAGTTTATTTCATATTTTAAGAGTTTTTATAAAATTGTATATTTTTACGTCTTTTACGGTATACGCGTAAATATTACTAGTTTTACGGTTTAGAGGTTTTGGAAGTTTTAAGAGCTGTAATAAATTAAGGTAATTTAAGGAAACATTAGTAGTGTAATAATAAAAAATAAAAAAATAAAAAAATAAAAAATATATGGTATGGTATGGTTATAGGACGGTTGGAAAAGAAAAAAAGGAAAGAAGGAAAAAAAGGAAACATTGTATTGGGATAGGACTAGTATGTTAATTATATAAAGCATTGTTATAAACCAAAAAACATCATAAATCCTAGAGGAAAAAAAAGTGGTTCATAGAGTTTTTTTTAGGGTTTCATTGGTTTTTTTTTCATCTTCCATTGATCTTAAGGTAAAACCTTCAAATCTCTTTTCAATTAAATTGTTGTAATGTTTTTATAATCAATGTATGATGGATTTAGGGTTTATTCTAAATTAAAACCTGAGTTTTTATGATTAAAAATGATTAGAATAATTAGGGTTTGTGATTAAATAAATTATGAATAATTAATTAGGTTAATTTAATTAAATTTGTAATTAAAAACTGGGCAGAATTTTAGGCTTATTGTTTTAATCATATCCAGAGTTCTAGGAACATCAATTAATCGAACCAAGTATCCTTGAAAATATATTTGAGTTGGCTTTTGAATGCAAGAAACGAGGAATAAATTGGAGGTCGGGAAGTGGGTCAAAAACAGGTTACAACAGTCAGAGGTCAAAACAGTTTTGAAATCGGTCGGGTTTAATTTAATATTTGAAGGTGGTTAGGGGTACTTAGAAGTATAATTGGACTTTCAAAAGAACATGAGAGTTATTTTATATGTTATATAAGATATCTGAAAGAGGGTAATCAATTGGGATAGTGAAAGACCCTCTGATCATAACAAACATTTCATATGTTCAAAATCGGTGGGTGAAAGTATAAGTTGTATATCGGGGACTTAAAGTTAGCTTTGATGTTGGGGAAAGGACTGAGATTTTATCTAACACATATAAGTTTATGGGTTTTTCATTGCAAGGAATTTGGTTTAGGTTTGGTGGGCGTTTGGCTCATAATACGGAGTATGAAAATCGGGACTGTTTTGGGTAAAATGTTAACGGGACGGGTTATGAACTTAACTAAGTTAAGGGCTTTATAAAGGGGTGTAATGGGATGCTTATTGCATATAAATGAAGTTAAGCTGTAGGAGTAGGTTAGATATCCATCATAGATTGATGAGCCATTTTGGTATGTGGTTCATGTCTTGATTGTATATGTTTGTGTGTTTAGATTTTCGCTAGAGCGTGGATATTTGGAGAAGATTGATCAGGTGAGTTTCATAGTCCCATATCTTTTAATGTTGTTTACTTCCAGATGGGATGGAATAGACAATGTATGGTTTTGTAACTAATGTTGTGAATGTTTTTATGGTTTGTGATGGACTTGTGTGTACATTTATGTAATTAACTGCTATGTAATTCTTAATTGTTATTGTGGTTTGTCTTGGTACCAAGGGGATATTGACAAGCCGGGGCCTTGGGATTGGTTCATAGATGTATGGGCGCCTATGGGACCATGGTGACTGGTAAGGCTGGGAGCTTTGATATTGTGGTGAATGGTTAAATCTTGAATGTTAGTTGTTGATTGTAGTGTTTTTACTACTCTTTAGGAAAAGAGCAATAAATAGGGCAAGCGTGCACGACGATTTAGGAAAACCGTGTGTGAATGACCCTAAAAGTGAGTTCGTTCTCTCGAGGAGGCACGTGTGTTGTGTAATGAATTGATTTGATTGATTTGTTTTTGATTATTAACAAGAAAAGAGAAGAGAAAATGACGAAGACGAAAAAACTAAAAATTAACAAAAACACTACTAGAAAGTTAAGACGTAGAAACGTAAAAACGACAAAAATTAAAATTTTAACCTAAAAATTCCTAAAAATTACTAAAAATCCCTAATAAGATTATAAGAGTTTACAAAAAATCCAAACTTGCTAAAACCTTTTAATTAATTTAATAATGACTTTTTAATGCTAATTAAAGCCCTAAAAATCACTTTTAAATATTAAAAAGCCCTAAACAAGGTTTAATAGTTTGTAAACCTCAAAAATGACCTAATTAAGCTAAAAACTATTTTTAAAAATTTTAAAACCAAATTAAACTATTTTTAAACTCCTAAAAACTATTAAAATCTATTAAATCTTAAATTAAATCTAGAAAATAAATGAAAAGCCTAAAAATTAATTTGAAAGTGAAAAAGTTCCTATTTTAATGTCTATAACCTAGGAAAAATGAAAAAAGTAGAAAAAACCAACTTTGAATTTTTGGGAATAAAATAATATTAAAATAATCCAATAAATAAAAAGTTCTTAAATTAACTCTAAAAAAATTATCAAAAATCCTAAATATTCTAACTAGAACAAAAATGCAAATTAAAGTTCCTAAAACCTCTTAATTAATTTTATATTAATTTTTAAAGTTTAATAAAAAACCTAAAATCATATAAAATTAAAAATTAAAGTTTTTGAAAACTTTTTTGAATGTAAACCTCAAAAATATGAATTAAAACCTAGAAACTATTTTTCTGGATTTTTAAAATGATTTTTACTATTTTTAAATTACTATCTAAAATTTAATCTAAAAATAATCCTAATAATTAATTAGGGAAAAATAATGTTTTTAAACAGAAAAGTCTACAATGCTAATCAAATCCTAGGAAAAATAAGCTTGGCCTAATAAGCTTAATAAATAAGCTGAAAAAGACTAAATAAGCTACGGCTTATTTAAATAAGCCAAAACCAAAAACGTGTTAAATAAGATTTGAAATGAAACCTTAACGTAAAAAGGGCATCTAGATCACTGGTTAACGCGTACACTACCCCAACGAGGGGTCCCGTGTTCGAGTCCAGGCAGGGTGCACCTTTTTGCAATTTTTTCTTTTTTTTTTTTAAAAAAACTCAACAGTAATACTTTAATGAACACAAAAACACAAACACAGTCTAATTTAAACAAAGATTGAATCAAATGGGAGCCAAAACGTCCCCAAACATCACTTGGTTTCTGATGAACAAGTGTGTAAGTATTCACCAAGAGGAGCTTGGTTGATGATGTATTTGGTGTTGTTTTTGATGGAACAAGGCACCCCTATACTCTTTGGAGTATAGGGAGTCACAAATACTCAAAATCACACAAGCACTTAGCCACAAATGCACACAAATAAACACACAAGGCAATATCAAGTTTCTGATGAGCTATGCTAGGTCTGGTGGGCTTTAAGCTTATTACTTGCACACAAATGAGTTTCCAAGTCCCAAATTTTGCACACAATCTCTCAACCTAGCATGCAAACAAACTCAGTCCTATATCACCCTATAATCTAACAAGCAATCAAGATCCAAGAACAAAATTCATCAAAACTGAGTAGAAAAATGACTTGGTAGATTTAAGCTATGTTTTTCAAACTTTTATCCACCAACTTGTTCAAAATCTGTTTCAAACTGAAATCAACACTATCTAACACCCTATTGATAGAATCCAACAGCTTTTCAAACTCACAATCTATCAAAAAGACCATGTTAAACCTTGATCCAAACACTCCTTTAAAAATCTGTTTTCAATTTTTAATAAACCAAATCCTTCTAAACCTTAACCAAACTGATTCACTAGGCACCTAACATGCATACAAATCTCTAACTACTCAAATCAAGCCAATAGCACAATCTCAAACAACTTTTCTATGCTAAATCATACAATCCACCAATTTTAATAAGAAAACTTTTAACAAGAAAATACCTTGTTGGTCTTACATTCAAGACCAACAGTGGTAGCAATACCACCTCCTATAGACCCGGGTCTATGCAGATCCTTGGTCAAACAATAATCAACAAACCTGCAAAAATCAAACAAGAACACAACTTTCTGATTTTTTAAGACTTTCTTAAAACTCTTTTCACCAACTTTGAAACCTTAAACAAGTTTTAAAAACAAGTTGATATTCAGAACTCAAGAACTTTTGGTCCACTTTCACTTCTCAAAAGTTCTTAAAATTTCTGAAAAATCTCAACCCTTTTTTAAAACTTTTTGAAAAACTTAAACTCACAAAATCTTTCACAATTTTAAATGGAACTCAGGCTTAGCATTTTCACCACACACAAACTTTTTAAATCTAATAAAAGGAATTACACTTGTATTTCAAACAAACACCAAACTTCATTAATTTAAAAAAGGAATTACAAGATGCAAAATGCTAAAAACTGGAACAAGAGTAATAGAGACACATGTCGTCTCTATTTATACAACTAAAAAGACTATTCTAGAATCTCAAAACCCTAAACATTGAATTGCCAAAAGTGCCCTTGAAGTCTTGGCTGAAATTTGGGTCAAAAGGTGCCCATGTGAAATGCCAGCCTTGCTTGTGATGTTTGAATGAATCACAGTCGTCCATTTGAGCTTGGGGACCAAGGGGAGTATCCTACACGTTCACTTGGTCGGTTTTTGGGGTTTGGGGTGAAAACGATGGGCAGGGGAGGGTCCTACCCTCACATGGGTGTGTCTAGGGTCACATCTTAGGTGTGGGATCAAGTGAGGGAGTGTTTAATTTGTGATCTGGAAGGTTTGAACCAAAAACCCTTTGGTTTGTTCTTGATTGGACCTGGTGATAATTAGGGTTTAAGTGGGGGATTAAGGGGGTTTTAATCTGTTTTTGGTAAAAAGATTTTAAATGAAGTGTTTGGGAGGGAAATTAAAGAGAGTGTTGACTGGTCTTTGACCAGTTTAATATTAAAACCGGGTTGGTGGGTTAATGGGATACGTGTTTGGGTAGGGTATTGGGTAAATGGGTGGATCATGGTGACGTGTAGGGACATGAGTGGTGGAGGAGGTTTGGTGGTTTGGCAAACTTGGCCCCCAGGCTTTTCTTTTCTTTCCACTTTGTAAATAAATCCCATCAGCGCCTGTTTTACACTTGACAACTTTGGCCAAGTTGTCAAATATGGCACAAAAACTTATAAACTTTGAAATAAGGGCTTCTAATGTAATTCTTGGATTCTTCAAGGACTGGTCTTGTACAATCTTCAAATATCAAGGACCATACTTGTACAATTGACATTTGGAGGGTCAATTGTGACAAGTTCTTCAAAGATGAGGGACCAAAATTGCCAATCTTCAATTCTTCAAGGGTCATTTTGCAAAATCCAAACTTGGGCCCGGTTCATTGTGCGACTTCGTTTCCCGTGTTCGTTTTGAATGATTCTTGTGATCTTTTGCCATTTCCTCAATATCCGTACCTAAAAATACACAAGTAACAAACACGAGCATATATTTGGTCTATTTAATGATATTTAATGCATTTAAAGGCCGTTTTGGACGATGAGACCATGTATAAAAGCCGTCTCATCACTCCCCCATACTAAACCATTGTCGTGCCCTCACGCAATGCTAGAATAAAGTATCATAGCATCTCCAAAATTCATTTTATTCTCTTTATTGGAATGATAAACTAGCTACACTACACTATTACTACTACTTGCGTTTTGGACATAATGTATGATTTTCATCGCAAAATGGGACGTTTAGGTTCATAGAATAAGAACACGTGAATGCTTTGTTAGAAATAATTTCATCGTCCTCGATTTTCGCCTTAATTCCATGCCAAGCGTGTAACGAGATCATTGTCATTATAAGTTAGTAATGCTAACACTACTCATATGCCCCAATCACGTACTCATTCTCCCATTATTCCTAAGTTGTATCTCTTATATTTTATTATGTCTTAATGATCACGAGGATACATCATTGACTTATGCGATAATAGAGATTTAGGTCTAAAAATAGAGTCCTAACGGTGTAACTAAGACCATCAAATCAATAACCCCTCCTAATAGACAACGATGTCAAAAAATTAAGTTGACAAGAAGAATCGATAAACACGGTTTTATAACGATTTTGAACATGAGACTTATTACCAAGACTTTTATACGCCCCCTAAAGGAAGGGCCTTATTATCTTTGGTTTACCTCCATCTTTTATTCAACTTCGCCATGAAGCTTTTATTATGACTTCGGTCTTGCCTTGCCTTTTATTATCCGCCTCACGCTAAAGCGAATTTTGGATCTTTAAAGCTTCGAAGATTAAGGCTTGATTCACTTTCAATTTTGCATAGATTTTAGGCCTTGTGGGGCTTCAAATTGTTTGCTAGATTTTGGTGAGCACTTGAAATCTTATTATTAGGTGAAGCTTTCGATTATTCGGGTGCCAATACTTCAAAACCGTGACGCTGGCGATACCTTAATGTCTTCCCAATTTAATTACACGGAAGATACTAGAAAAGACTAGAAACCCAACAATCAAAACTAAACCGCTAAGTCAATATTTATTAAGCAAAAAATATTTACAAGCGAAGGGAGAATAAGCAAATAACGAGAACACATGAGTTTTTGAAAGAATACGAGTAATCTACGTTCAGCATAGTAACTTATAATTAACTCTATCATTTCTCGTCCTCATTTAAGAGACTTAGCCTAATGTGTAGTTAAGGAATCAAAGCTAAGTGCTCAACACGCACGGTCGAGTCAAAAATTACTCTTATTCTCGCCATCGGAAAATCTACATTCGTGTCTTCAAACACTTATAAAACATGAGAAAATTTTTAAAATTTGGCCATTTTTAGCCTTATTTTGCAACAAAACGATAAACAAAAAGATAAACTTTGGAAAGCGTGAAGGTTTGGCAAGGCAAGTATCTATTCACCCCCCCATACTAAAGTTAAACATTGTCCTCAATGTTTCGAGTCTAGGGGTGCAAACACCCCCATACTAGAGACGTAGTCGAATGCCTAATCTAGCATGGAAAGGGTGTAACCATTAAGTTAAAAGCCGTTTATGAAGTGTGCTAAAAACCTAAGGTTAGAACATAAAAGGATATATCATATGGATATTGGGAAAGGCCTCCAAAGCAAACGATCGAGTGCTCCCATAAAACGAACACGAGAGGCTCCAATCGTGAAGATCATGATCTAAAAATCACAATGCACAAACCACCACGGAACAAAGGTTGGAAGGGCACAAATACCCTCACATTAAACTAATTAGAAAGCAATAATATGTACATGGATAAGCATGGGTCTCCCCCACGAGGCACCTTGTTTTTGATAACCGAGTCAAAAGCTCGACTCGAATCCCCATGAATGTGATCATTTAGGGATAATCATGGTTTGGTCAATTTTTGGTGGGGCTTACATGATAAACAAGGCCCAAAAGTACGTGTAGTACTTTAAAAACCCGATAAACGTATACCGGGGTCAAAGATAGCGTCTTCGTTTTCGGATGAAAGACGAAACAACGCCACTTCAACACAAACCCCAATGGGGTAGAAGAAAATAAGAGAGAAGAAATAGAAGGGTGGGACAATGGGTGAGTCAAAACATTGAGCTACTCGAGGTAGACTCGCACCAATCAAATGAAAAGATTTTCCATTTATTGCATCGGTGGAAGACCGAGATTTCCCTATATAAGCAATTCCAGGATCAAATATCTCGTCCTCGGTGGAGAAAGGGGAGGGAACATAAGGGGCTTCCCCCACACTAAGTCCACACAAAGCATCGTCAAAAGGAGAAGACGAGCTTGTAGTACTCAATACACCTGGTGATGACGGAGTTAGAATTGTAGAAAAATCTTTTAAATTCAAGTTAAAATCTTTTCCTTTTTCATCTTTTAAACTTTCTTTGTGAAAACCCGATTTAATTATGTCAAAAATATTTGGTGTATCTAAAGCAATGTTAGTCACACTAAAAATTCTCACATTTTGAAATCTTTTTGGTTTAGGTGGTGGCAAGTTTTCAAATCTTTTGTCAACAAAGAAAACCTCCCCATCGGGATCAACGTATTCATCATCCGAAGAATCACTCGAGATTGGAATCGTAGGCTTAACACTCTTAACCTCCACCGGCGGAGGGGACGGAACTTCATTTTTCTCAACAACTCCCAAAACTCTATTGGAAATCTTTTTGCAAATGCTTTTGATGGGATTGACATTGTACAAAGATGTGATAGAATAAACATGAGAAAGAGTGGAGTTTTGGGTTGCATTAATGACGAGTTCTTCCTCATTGAAACGAAGAGTGATTTTTCTTGCATGCACATCGATAAGTGCTCTCGAGGTATCCAAAAAAGATCGACCTAAAATTAACGGAACTTTAGGATCGATGGGAATATCAACAACAATAAAGTCTACAGGATAGTAGAACTTTCCAACTTTCACAAAGACGTCCTCGGCAACTCCACAAGCTAGAATCGTAGAATGATCGGCCATTTCGATTGACATTCTTGAAGGAGTGAGATTTGGAAGATTTAGCGATTTAAAAATCTCAAGAGGCATCAAATTAATACTAGCACCAAGATCGGCCAAGGCGTAGCATTCTTCCATGTCTTGGATAGCACATGGGATTAAAAACTTTCCAGGATCACCGACTTTTTGAGGTATGCGGCTTAGAAAAACCGAAGAACAACTAGACGATTTTTGCAATTTCTCTTTGTTATTCAACATACTTTTGAAGTTCGCGGCAAATCGAGGCATCATGACTAAGGCGTCGGCAAAACTTATATTAAAATGCAAGTCACGAAACATTTTCATAAAAAGTTCAAATTGATAATTATTTCGTTCTTGTGCCTTTTCCTTGTCTCGTCTTGAAGGGTAGGGTAAAGGTGGTGTGGGTTGGGGCAAAGTAGGCATAGGCAAAGGCCTTGGAATCTCGGGTTCCATGATTGGTGTAGGTTCAACCGTAGGTGTGGTTTGAGCGGTACTCGTGGGCTTGAAATATGCTCCTTTTCAACCACAACCTCGGGTTCTTTCTCTTTTTCCTTCTCCATAGAAGTACTTGGACGAGAAATGGGTTCTTTGAAAGTTTTACCACTTCGAGTAGTAATAACCTTCAATTCTCCCTTCGGGTTCACGATGGTATCACTAGGAAGACCACCCGAAGAAGAGGGCTTACACATGATAGCTTCAAACATTTTAGCCATACGGTCTTCAAACTTAGATTGCCTAGCATCCGCTTTTAACAATTCTTGCTTAATCTCATGTTGACCTTGCTCCATTTTTTGTTGATTTTGTTGGAGACGTGTGACATTTCCTTCCATTTTGTTAGCATGAGTTTTAAGTTCATTAGCAAGTTCGTTTTTAAGCTCGTTTTTCAACTCGGATCTTAAGCTAACCATCTCACGTTGCATGTTGTCAAACTTAGCATCATTAGCCTTAGCATAATTCAAAAATTCTCCTTGAAGATTTTTGGTGTGATCATTTTGAAAACCTTGGGCATTGTTTTGAAAATCACGGTTTTGGTTTTGATTAGAAATTTGCCCATTTCCACTTTGGTAATTACCTTTGTTATAGTTCCTTTGATTTCCTTGGTAATTTCCACCTTGGTTGCTGTTGCGATAATTATTAGCATTTTGATTGGGTGGAGCTTGATTTGAACGAGAACCTTGACCGATTTGGTTGTAAGTTCCCGTGGCTACAAAAGCATTCGAAGTGTTACCATCCGCGGTAATGCACTCGGAAAGATCATGAGCTCCCCCACACGACAAACAACTTTTAGAAACCGTTTTGACCGAAGCGGAATTGGAAGCTTCTTGAGCTTTCCAATGGGACATAAGAGTCGAAAACCTATCGAAAAACCGATTTTCTTCATTTGCCTCATCATGTAATGCATTGATACTTTGAGACGATGATGAGCCCCTTTTGGCAACACTCGGTGTGTGACGAGGGCTATAAACTTTAGACCGATTCTCAATTATGACCAAAGCTTCTTCAACCGTTTTACACAAAAAATTACCACCCGCGGCGGCATTTAAATAATCTCTTTCATGATCGTTGAGTCCATTGTAAAACGTGTCGATTTGGTGTAAGTCGAAAAAACCGTGATGAGGACATTCATGTAACATCTCCTTAAACCTATTCCAAGCCGTAGAAAAACTTTCATTTGATTCTTGTGAAAATTTAGAAATCTCATTTTTCAAATGCGTAGTCTTAGAGGGCGGAAAAAATTGGTTCACAAACTTTGAAACGAGATCCTTCCACGTCAATATAGAATTGGGTGGCTCTTTCTCTAACCAAATTTTAGCGGGCCCCGCTAAGGAATACGGAAACAACATCATCTTAATCGAGTCATTCGAGACATCCTTAAATTTGGACGTGGCGGTAAGACGATTAAATTGGCGGATATGGTTGTGGGGATTGTCCTTCTCATCACCACGGAATTTGTTGTTTTGGATCATCGACAACAAACCCGTTTTCACCTCAAAATTCTCCGCAAGGATTGCGGGAATCACAATAGCTTCTCCATAACCCTCGGTGGGTGCTTGAAGTAACTCCATCATAGTTCGATTCGCCATGGTTGGTTCTTCTCGTACAATGGGTTCGTCAATAGGAGACTCCTCACTAGAATGAGTTGGAGTGGGAGTTTTGTTCTTGCGTTTACGTGCACGTTTTGCTTGATTACGAGTGAGCATAAACGTCACGTACAACGTGGAGACGAGCAAAGAAGATTCTTTTTGGTGTTTTGTGTTTTTCAAATTTTTTTGTGGTTTTTTGATTGTATTAACTTTTTTGGAAATTGGTGAAATGTATTAAGTAGATAAAAAGTCCACAAATCTCCTCCTCAATCAAATCTCTTGATTAAAAAGGCCTCAAGGAATGAAAACGATCACGTGGAGTGAACGCCTTCGATGACTTTAGAACGATGGTGGAACACCAAATTGTTCAAGAGGGTTTAATCAATAGAAACCAAGAAAATATATATGATATGTAGTAATACTTTAGGCGGCAAAACCCTCGATTCACTCTCAAAATCAAATACGCACAAGCAAGCGGAGGAAACGAGGCGGCGCGAAGCACTTAAGAGCCTTTTTCCTTTAGGTTGTGAAATACAACCGCCTTATACCCACCTTATAGTTTGTATTTTCAAGATTAAGCTTCACAAAAGTATTTATCTATTTTTGCCTTTTTCTTTGGTTTGAGATTCGAATACAATGATCGAGTGATGAAATCCCGAATCAAGGTTGTGATTGCTCACGTATTTGGAGTACTTGTGTATTTATTGTTCTACGTATACAATATAGTAATAATATTCACACAAAAACCGAAAAACGATAATACGTATTAGTAGAGTGCTACTAATACAAATACTTTTATGGCTAATATAAAAAACAACAATTGTTCAATCAAAACACAACACGCCTCCCCGGCAGCGGCGCCAAAAATGATTGTAGTGTTTTTACTACTCTTTAGGAAAAGAGCAATAAATAGGGCAAGCGTGCACGACGATTTAGGAAAACCGTGTGTGAATGACCCTAAAAGTGAGTTCGTTCTCTCGAGGAGGCACGTGTGTGTTGTAATGAATTGATTTGATTGATTTGTTTTTGATTATTAACAAGAAAAGAGAAGAGAAAATGACGAAGACGAAAAAACTAAAAATTAACAAAAACACTACTAGAAAGTTAAGACGTAGAAACGTAAAAACGACAAAAATTAAAATTTTAACATAAAAATTCCTAAAAATTACTAAAAATCCCTAATAAGATTATAAGAGTTTACAAAAAATCCAAACTTGCTAAAACCTTTTAATTAATTTAATAATAACTTTTTAATGCTAATTAAAGCCCTAAAAATCACTTTTAAATATTAAAAAGCCCTAAACAAGGTTTAATAGTTTGTAAACCTCAAAAATGACCTAATTAAGCTAAAAACTATTTTTAAAAATTTTAAAACCAAATTAAACTATTTTTAAACTCCTAAAAACTTATAAAATCTATTAAATCTTAAATTAAATCTAGAAAATAAATGAAAAGCCTAAAAATTAATTTGAAAGTGAAAAAGTTCCTATTTTAATGTCTATAACCTAGGAAAAATGAAAAAAGTAGAAAAAACCAACTTTGAATTTTTGGGAATAAAATAATATTAAAATAATCCAAAAAATAAAAAGTTCTTAAATTAACTCTAAAAAAATTATCAAAAATCCTAAATATTCTAACTAGAACAAAAATGCAAATTAAAGTTCCTAAAACCTCTTAATTAATTTTATATTAATTTTTAAAGTTTAATAAAAAACCTAAAATCAAATAAAATTAAAAATTAAAGTTTTTGAAAACTTTTTTGAATGTAAACCTCAAAAATATGAATTAAAACCTAGAAACTATTTTTCTGGATTTTTAAAATGATTTTTACTATTTTTAAATTAATATCTAAAATTTAATCTAAAAATAATCCTAATAATTAATTAAATAAAGAGAAAAATAATGTTTTTAAACAGAAAAGTCTACAATGCTAATCAAATCCTAGGAAAAATAAGCTTGGCCTAATAAGCTTAATAAATAAGCTGAAAAAGACTAAATAAGCTACGGCTTATTTAAATAAGCCAAAACCAAAAACGTGTTAAATAAGATTTGAAATGAAACCTTAACGTAAAAAGGGCATCTAGATCACTGGTTAACGCGTACACTCCCCCAACGAGGGGTCTCGTGTTCGAGTCCAGGCAGGGTGCACCTTTTTGCAATTTTTTTCTTTTTTTTTAAAAAAAAAAAACTCAACAGTAATACTTTAATGAACACAAAAACACAAACACAATCTAATTTAAACAAAGATTGAATCAAATGGGAGCCAAAACGTGCCCAGACATCACTTAGTTTCTAATGAACAAGTGTGTAAGTATTCACCAAGAGGAGCTTGGTTGATGATGTATTTGGTGTTGTTTTTGATGGAACAAGGCACCCCTATACTCTTTGGAGTATAGGGAGTCACAAATACTCAAAATCACACAAGCACTTAGCCACAAATGCACACAAATAAACACACAAGGCAATATCAAGTTTCTGATGAGCTATGCTAGGTCTGGTGGGCTTTAAGCTTATTACTTGCACACAAATGAGTTTCCAAGTCCCAAATTTTGCACACAATCTCTCAACCTAGCATGCAAACAAACTCAGTCCTATATCACCCTATAATCTAACAAGCAATCAAGATCCAAGAACAAAATTCATCAAAACTGAGCAGAAAAATGACTTGGTAGATTTAAGCTATGTTTTTCAAACTATTATCCACCAACTTGTTCAAAATCTGTTTCAAACTGAAATCAACACTATCTAACACCCTATTGATAGAATCCAACAGCTTTTCAAACTCACAATCTATCAAAAAGACCCTGTTAAACCTTGATCCAAACACTACTTTAAAAATCTGTTTTCATTTTTTAATAAACCAAATCCTTCTAAACCTTAACCAAACTGATTCACTAGGCATCTAACATGCATACAAATCTCTAACTACTCAAATCAAGCCAATAGCACAATCTCAAACAACTTTTCTATGCTAAATCATACAATCCACCAATTTTAACTAAAAAACTTTTAACAAGAAAATACCTTGTTGGTCTTACATCCAAGACCAACAGTGGTAGCAATACCACCTCCTATAGACCCGGGTCTATGTAGATCCTTGGTCAAACAATAATCAACAAACCTGCAAAAATCAAACAAGAACACAACTTTCTGATTTTTTAAGACTTTCTTAAAACTCTTTTCACCAACTTTGAAACCTTAAACAAGTTTTAAAAACAAGTTGATATTCAGAACTCAAGAACTTTTGGTCCACTTTCACTTCTCAAAAGTTCTTAAAATTTCTGAAAAATCTCAACCCTTTTTTAAAACTTTTTGAAAAACTTAAACTCACAAAATCTTTCACAATTTTAAATGGAACTCAGCCTTAGCATTTTCACCACACACAAACTTTTTAAATCTAATAAAAGGAATTACACTTGTATTTTAAACAAACACCAAACTTCATTAATTTAAAAAAGGAATTACAAGATGCAAAATGCTAAAAACTGGAACAAGAGTAATAGAGACACAGGTCGTCTCTATTTATACAACTAAAAAGACTATTCTAGAATCTCAAAACCCTAAACATTGAATTGCCAAAAGTGCCCTTGAAGTCTTGGCTGAAATTTGGGTCAAAAGGTGCCCATGTGAAATGCCAGCCTTGCTTGTGATGTTTGAATGAATCACAGTCGTCCATTTGAGCTTGGGGACCAAGGGGAGTATCCTACACGTTCACTTGGTCGGTTTTTGGGGTTTGGGGTGAAAATGATGGGCAGGGGAGGGTCCTACCCTCACATGGGTGTGTCTAGGGTCACATCTTTGGTGTGGGATCAAGTGAGGGAGTGTTTAATTTGTGATCTGGAAGGTTTGAACCAAAAACCCTTTGGTTTGTTCTTGATTGGACCTGGTGATAATTAGGGTTTAAGTGGGGGATTAAGGGGGTTTTAATCTGTTTTTGGTAAAAAGATTTTAAATGAAGTGTTTGGGAGGGAAATTAAAGAGAGTGTTGACTGGTCTTTGACCAGTTTAATATTAAAACCGGGTTGGTGGGTTAATGGGATACGGGTTTGGGTAGGGTATTGGGTAAATGGGTGGATCATGGTGACGTGTAGGGACATGAGTGGTGGAGGAGGTTTGGTGGTTTGACAAACTTGGCCCCCAGGCTTTTCTTTTCTTTCCACTTTGTAAATAAATCCCATCAGCGCCTGTTTTACACTTGACAACTTTGGCCAAGTTGTCAAATATGGCACAAAAACTTATAAACTTTGAAATAAGGGCTTCTAATGTAATTCTTGGATTCTTCAAGGACTGGTCTTGTACAATCTTCAAATATCAAGGACCATACTTGTACAATTGACATTTGGAGGGTCAATTGTGACAAGTTCTTCAAAGATGAGGGACCAAAATTGCCAATCTTCAATTCTTCAAGGGTCATTTTGCAAAATCCTAACTTGGGCCCGGTTCATTGTGCGACTTCGTTTCCCGTGTTCGTTTTTGAATGATTCTTGTGATCTTTTGCCATTTCCTCAATATCCGTACCTAAAAATACACAAGTAACAAACACGAGCATGTATTTGGTCTATTTAATGATATTTAATGCATTTAAAGGCCGTTTTGGACGATGAGACCATGTATAAAAGCAGTCTCATCAGTTGTTAATGCATAATTGTAGCATATTGTCCATATGTTCTTTAATTTATGGTTGTTATTCACAGCTTATAATTGATTGGCGTTGGAGTCTAAACCTATGACTCTCACCAACTTTATTGTTGACGTGTTTAGTGTCTTTTTCAGGTGAGAATGTGGTTAAGAGTGAGAATAAAAGTGGCTAGATTTGGAGGCTTAGCACTGCATTTGGAGGAACCCCCTTTCCTCTTATCCTATATTTTATGTTTGAATAAGTGATATATTGTGGACGCCTATATGTTGATGTGTGTATTTGTATGTCTTTCGTAAGGGGTAGACTTGTTATCTACTTACCTACACGCCTGCATTTTTTGAGATATTGTCATGACATTGTGTCACCCATTTATGATATTTCCATTTCATTTAGTTATCTCTATAGACACGCTGTAACACCCCACTTGGATAAGTGGACCGTTACTTGTATTTATGGCGTGTCATCAAAGCTTGCAAGGCGATGTATTAAACATTAACTGACCATAACGGAAATAACGGAATCAAACATCAGAAATCCAAACATAAGCTCAAATATAAAAGATTAAGTACTGAAGGGAAAAGGATGAAACAATGTCCAAACAACCAAAGTAATGTATGAGTTCATAAAATAAAGGAGTTTGGATAGCTCCCATCCAATGCACGTACTCTCTCAAAATTCTTAAGAGCGTCCCTGTGTACCTGTCGTTTGGAACATGAAAGGAAAACTACGGCTGAGCATAGCGTCCAGTGAACGGATATGAAGCATGATAATAATGTACTGGAATGGAACAGATAACAAATACTGAAACTATAACTGTTATGTCATTAGAGGCAAGCTGTGTAAAATCTGAGAGTCTGATTTATAGATAATAAAGCTGAATTATAAACTGTTAAATCTGAAAACATGTATTTATTGTATTTTAATTGCCAAGAGCTTATATAGGTCATGTACTGTAACAATTATTGCATGAATAACTGGAGGGGTGACCTCGTCATGCTGTAGAGGGGTGGCCTCTAAATAATGTGCTGGGTGGAGGGATCAACTCCAATATGAAGGATGTAGAGCACACATCACATTCACCTGATAATTGTAAACTGATAGCCTAGGATGCACCCATACGCCCTATTGATAATACTGATAAATGGCCAAGCTTAATAAATGGGACGCTGCGAGAAATCACTCCCTCGTAGAGGAGTCATGACACCGGTGCCTCTAGTGTCCTGGTTACGGTACCTCCGTAACTAGTACATAAACTAGTCATGCTTGTATATAATGCTCAGGCAATTTATTTAGTTATTAAAATGGTTACTGATAAGCTTAAACATATACTGGGGAAAACATTTGGCTGTAGAGGAGAAATCCTAATCATGCATAGAAGGAAGTCCTTACTGAAGGACGAGAAATCCGTACCTCGTGTCTAGTAACCGACCGAGATCAGCTGACAGAGAGTCTACTATGATTTCACGCGAGCTACATGAATAAAGGACGCGAAGTGAACTGATATACGTTTATTTTACTGATTTAAATTGTTTCTCGTTTAACTTATTTATTCTTGTAATACTATTTGTATAGAAACTGATAAGTGTGAGTGTTCTCATAGTCTTTATTAATGTATTCCTGTTCTACTATTAGTTACGGTATAACACATATTCTGACATTATAATATTTCCATATTTGCTAACCTGCTAATAATAGAAAGTTTCGTAATTTAGAAAGTTTCCAAAATGAATAAAAAAAATCATTTAATAATATTATACCCTTTTAATTTTATAAAACTAATTTATTATAATAAATTAATTTATTAATTAAATCATTTTTAAACATTTATTTATAAAAGTGATAAAATAAGGTATAATTAAATCTTTGTTTTATTCCTTTAAGTCTAACCCGAGCCTACCGAGATACCCCTTTCTCGGTCGCACTAAAACAAGCCAACAAAGTTATTAAATCCAAAACTAGATTAGCGACATAATTTTCTGTCGCTAACTAGTACTAACTGTCACTAAAAGTTGTGATCAAAACTGACCCAAATCTGACATTGACAAACTGCAACAAAAAATTTTCTTCGCTAAACTGTCACTAATTCCATAATTAAATCTTATTATTTTTCGTTTAATATTTACCCACTGTTCCTTATATTATTCCCACCGTTCTTGTGTATTTCCCACTGCTTTAACATAGCCAAACACCCCCTTTACACAATAAACACCCCGATTGGGGTTTTTCGGTTGTGGTCGCTGGACCAGCCCCCAAACCGCCCCTGTGTGGGAAACAACTGGGTAGAGAAAAGGCCACCAAGACTTCTTGGTCTCGGTTTCATGGTTCACACCAAAACCCGACACCCCGTTAAGTACATATCCCCCTGTTTGGGGTGGTTTTTGTCCGCGACTGACCAAAGAAAGGGGACACCACGACCCCTTGATAGGTCACGTGGGTTTTGAACATCACAACGAGACCTATGGTCTCGGTTTTCTCGTGAAACAGCCAAAACGCAACACCCCCTTGTTCTTAATTCGTGATTAATCATTGATTTAGGTTATACACATGTTGATTTCGTGATTTAAAACCGAATAAAAAGGGAATAGATGATACCGTTATAACGATTAATAAAAATGTATGATTACACACGGATCGAGGATGAACAACAAACCCGAAACTCTCTTTTTCTTCTCTAACTGGCAGCCAAAAGATGAACCCTAGTTTCCTTTCTCTTTTTTTTGTTACGTATGAAGTGGAAAGAGGGGTTATACTCGTATTGTTTTTTCTTTACAAAACAAAACCAGGCCTAAAGCCCATTAAATCTTTCTTTTTTTAATAACCAGCCCCCTAGTGTTACCTTACATAGTTTTCATTTTTTTTATTCTTAACATTTATATTTATTTACGTATGTTCGTATTTATTCTCGCGCTTTTATTTTTCCCGCGTTTAATTTTTTTTGAAACGAAATTAATAATTCTGATATGATAATTATTTCCTGAATAACTATTTGTAGTAATAATTTGTTTGACAGAGGCTGCATATTTAATATTCGAGAATTCTTAAATACGGGTTTACACACGCTATTGTTGTGATGATATCCATACGTCGTGCCACATATTCTCCCATGGCGGGGTGTGACAGGATGGTATCAGAGATAATGGTTATAGAGAATTAGGTTGCCTAGTCTCGTAGCCTAGTCTATAGCTTAAGGGTCCTCGCATATAGGCGTCGTAGGAGTATGTGTGCATTTGATATTAATTGAGGTTTTTCTGGATGTTATTGGTTTTTACTTGTGATGTTTGTTAAGTTTTGACTAGTATGGGTTGAACCATAGTAGTTAATAATTAGCCACATGTTATTTTCTTTTCGGGTTGTGACTAGTGCGGGTTGAACCATAATCGTCCACGCTAGTCATTGTTGTATTTTGATTAAATTGTACATTATAGTACATAATTTGGTACATGGTAGTTTTTGTCTTTTGTTGAGTTATCTTATGTACCTAAGGTATAGTATTTTTCTTTTGATGTTTAAGTCATGTTCCCTAAGAATCATGTGGTGGTTCGAGTTACTAGGAGTAGGTAGATAAGAAGGATTTTAAGTTGTTTCCACTCTGATGGACGACATGACTTATATTTGATTATGTTTTCGTTTTGGATTTTGTCTATGTTGTTTTAGCTAGACTATAGATTTCTGTATTCCAAGAGTTTGACTATGTTATTTCAATAGTTGAAGTTTTGGACCTTATTGTTTATGTGGTTATGTGCTTAGGTGAGTTGATGGATTTATGTGTTATGTGTTGCATTGATTCTTATAAGTGTCATCATAGGAGGGAGTGCATTGGGGAAAGGGTAATTGTATAAGTATGGTGGCCAACATAGTTATACAAGTACCACAACTTCAATGGATTCCTAAGTATGATTGCATGAAAGAGGATTAATACATGCGTGTATAGTAGATGTTGGACGGATTTAAGTATATGTATCCTAATATGCCTATATACGTATGATCCCCTACTATTATCGATTGTATCCTTAGGAGCGTGCCTAACTCGCTTCTTTTAGATATTCAACCTCCGTTGTAGCGTATTATTCGAGTTTCCTATTTCACGTGTCCGTTTTAAAATGGTGTTTTGGTGTTAAGTATATTGAAATAACTTGGGATTTCTTTTGGGATAATGAAATCTTTTGTGTTGAGTCTTACATTTCTTTTGGTCGTTATATTGAAAAAAAGACTTGGAAATCTACTATAGATTTGGATAGTTGGTTGTATTCGGTAAAATAAGGGTAAGGTGTACGAATCGTGTTTGCAACAAGATGTAACATAAGTTTTTTTTTATGTAATCAACAATTATTTATTTCAAATTCTAAAAGACTTTCTTTAAAAATAAGATAAAATAAAATTTTCCTACTTAGATATTTCATATAAGTGAGTTTAACCGATCTACGTCTTTTATAATTATTTATTCAAGACTAAACTGACTTCATGATAATTTCACGTACATTTATTTCATTTCATTTAAAAAGGATTACGTTAATCACGTAAATGATTCTGTAGTTTTTAAAACAACTAATATAAAAATTGTTTTGGTCATAACTTATTCGTTTTTAAAGCTTGTTGAGTGATTCAAAAGCCTAAAATCATGTACTCGAAACGTAAATTTACAATATTCAGAATGTATAGTCATGGGAGGACAGTAGCTTGGTCAAAATTTTTTTACAAGTGTCAGGTTCAAGGTTGAGTTTTTAATAGTAGTTTTAAACTTATGATTTGGGATGTTCAGGGTACCTAGTCTTTGAATTAAGTCTTGAGATCATCTAGATGGTTGTTGTTTTCAAATTTAATTTCGAACTGATACATGTTTCGGGTTTGAGTTTTCTTTTTGAGTTTTTGTAGTGTTGGTCTGTTTTAACTCGTGCACGTGAAATGTCGATAGTTATCCGTAGCTTTGATTCGTTGATCGTATCTGGTGATTCAGGATGTAGTTTTGGATTCGTATTGATTGGGAGCGTTGAGCTAGTCATATGGAAGACTTGGTTGCGCCTACACGATTAAGTAGGTGGCCATGAGAAAATGGTTGGAATGACCTTAGTAGGGAGGAAAGAGTTAGAAGTTCGTAGACGAACTAATGTGGTCATGAGGTCTCTTAGGAGTGCCAATGGAGATGAATAGAGATTTATATAAAGTATGAATATTGGCACAAGTAATGCATCATAGAGAATGTTGGAAGGGGATGTGATATTTCAAAGGTACTTATGATATTCGTTAGGTATGTTAAATTTTCCAAAAATTTCTTAAGATTTAATAGGTTTACCTATTATCTTGAAGTAGAACCATGAACAGAGCTAGTAGAAGGAGCAAGATGAGTTGTAGTTAGTGCATTTCCAAGGAAATTGTTGATGGAATGATTTTAAAGACAGGAGTTGTTAGAAATTGAAAGGAATGCAAGATAAAAGTTGAGTTTCCTAGTAGTAAATGTGATGTGAAAATGGTTGGATGGGTTAATAATGAGGAGTATCGATCTTTTAAAATGTGTGTAGAATTTCGCGAGTAGAACGAGGCAAAAATTTATTTGTGTTGTTACCAAGAGAGGATGCAAGAATGATGTAGTAGAAATGGTTATGCATTTGGCTTCACCAAAGCACTAGCGGTTTTCATGGAGTCAATGAACCGAGTGTGCATGACCGTATATAAACGAGTTGTCATCGGGAGTATCGACGACATCTTGATCTACTCAAAGTCTAAGAAGGAGAGTGAGGCGAATTATGTGTTGGCTTTGGAGTGGTTTAAGAAAAGGAATTATACGTGAGATTGTCAAGTGTGAGTTTTAGGATTAAGTTTACCATGATGAGTAGTTAGAGATGACGACATATCATGGAACCAGCAAGGGGCAAAGTGAAGAAGGATGAGGAAGCGTTTTGGAGGCTGAAGAGGTGGATTGGATAATGAGCAGATCTTGGCATTATCGAAAGGACTGGATGAATTCGTGAAGCATGACGATACGTAGAGAAAGGATTTGGTTGCGCACGAGGACGAAAAAGAAATGCGATTGCTTATATGTTGCAGGAACTGAAGATTTAGAAGAACTAGATAAGACTTAGTTAGTAGAGCTAGATTGTTAGATCTGCCTAGAATGCTAGAGGAATTTGAGGTATGAGACGTAGAGAATGATCTATACGGGTCATGAACGTCTCTAACACATATTAAATCCTCTTGATTGAACATTTGGAAATGGTGATGTGTGGAGTTAAGTAATGAAGGAAAAATTCAAGGCCAAGTACCATCTGGGAAAGGCAAGCATAGTTAATGAGACATGGAATAAGAGGAGGAAGTGATGCTGAGACAAAATTTAGCTATATGGATGACGTGTTTGGAGGGTTTGGATGAAGGATGTAAGCTGCACGAGTAGTTGTCTAAAGAAGAGAACGCGTCAACATTTATGTTGCGTGGCTTGGACAATCATATAGAGAAAAGGGACATAGACTATACTTCCTACATAGAGGAGTAGCATAGAAAGGGCGGTGTAAGGAAGAAGATGGTAGAGGGGATACATAATAGGGTAGAGGAATAAGTACAGTGAGAGTTGGGTGATAGCCGATAGGCTGAATAATTCATCCCATATTCTAAGAGGAATGAGAAGTCAAGTAATTGAGAAGTTGGTAGATTGCGTACGGATGTGATGGAATAGGAGGTTCTGCATAAAAATTAGCCTAAGAAGTATGGAATGCTTTATGAAGGATTATGGCAAGGGAATAAACGATGGGAAGTAAGCATAGTATGATAAATGGTTGGTATGAGAATACCATAGGGATAATGGAGGAAAACGCATAGAGCATTGGCGTGCGGTTTGGAGATAGTTGGAGAATGCATTTTATTTAGGAAGAATTCTTCTACAAAGAGAGTCACTAGTGAGAGGGGCGAATTCCTCACTAATGAGAATGTAGGGAATAAAAGTGGATTGCCTAAATTATTGGCCGAAGATGAGATAGAAGATGGTATGGAAATTAAGATTATGGAGAGACAAGCGAGAAGTAGTATGGAGGAAGAATGGCTTGAGGGAGCAAAGGGTTTTCAATATAGTGTAGTGATGTAGAAGGGAAAACTGTTAGGTCTGGTGATAGGAAATGTAGTAGAAACTGCTGGAGTTAATCCATAGACGATGAGATGGATCACCGTTATGGTGGGGTGAAGTTAGAAGCAGTCAACATATTGGACCGGAGTTGGAACGGAAAACTACAAGAGGTGGTGGCAGTGATTAAGTAGAGATTAAAAATGGCAAAGGACCGACAAGAGAGCTGTGTGGACAAGAGGCGTAAGACGTTGGGATTTTATATTGGGGATAAGGTTATGCTATAGGTTTCACCATGGAAAGAAGTGACGTGGTTTGGGATGAAAGGGAAGTTAACACCTAGACTTGTGGGTCCATTCGAAATCTTCGAAAGGATTGGACTAGTGGCTTATAGGTTGGAATTACTGGGAGAATTGAGTAGTATGCATGATGTATTTTATGTGTTAAACTTGAGGAAATGCTTAGCAAGAACCGACTTGCAAGTACCGTTAGATGATATTAGTATGGATACGAGTCTTCGTTTCATCGAATAGCCGGTAGAGATTTTAGGTCGTGAAGCTAAGACGTTGGAAAAAGTATATACCGTAGTTATGGATATATGGAATTTGAAACGTGGACTAGTGTTCACTTGGGAACACGAGGAATTTATGACGGACAAGTATCCTCAACTATTTGTTAATGATGGTCCTAAGAAGTAAATCTCTGGATGAGATTTTAGGAGGTAGTGATGTGACAACCACAATTTTAAGGTTCGTCACTTAGTTTTATTTTTGTGCATATTTCGTGAAAGTGTGTGTCTTTATGTGTTTATGTGTTATTTGGTGAATAGAGTGTGGTTGGGACATCATTTTCGGGTACGGGGTACCTTGTGAGTGAAACGATGTGTCATGTTTTTCATGTTCATGAGCTCACAAAGCAGTGACTATCAATTATGATGGTGTTATTTAGTGGTTTACGTATACATATATGTATTATAGAAAAATCGTACTTTTACGATTTAGGGTTTTACATTTAGGGTCCCAGATGAGGTATTTAGTCACGGGAATAATTTACGGGACGGTTTTAAGTCATTTAGGACTTAGTTATATAGTTTATTTCATATTTTAAGAGTTTTTATAAAACTGTATATTTTACGTCTTTTACGGTATACACATAAATATGACTAGTTTTACGGTTTAGAGGTTTTGGAAGTTTTAGGAGCTGTAATAAATTAAGGTAATTTAAGGAAACATTAGTATTGTAATAAAAAATAATAATAAAATAAAAATATATATATGGTATGGTTATAGGACGGTTGGAAAAGAAAAAAAAAGGAAAGAAAGAAAAAAGGAAATATTGTATTGGGCTAGGATTAGTATGTTAATTATATAAAGCATTGTTATAAACCAAAACACATCATAAATCCTAGAGGAAAAATGGTGGTTCATAGAGTTTTTTTAGGGTTTCATTGGGTTTTTTTTCATCTTTCTATGATCTTAAGGTAAAACCTTCAAATCCCTTTTCCGTTACATTGTTTTTAATGTTTTTATAATCAATGTATGATGGATTTAGGGTTTATTCTAAATTAAAACCTGAGTTTTTATGATTAACAATGATTAGAATAATTAGGGCTTGTGATAAAAGAAATTATGAATAATTAATTAGGTTAATTCAATTAAATTCGTAATTAAAAACTGGGTAGGATTTTAGGCTTACTGTTTTATCATATCTAGAGTTCTAGGAAAATTCATTAATCAAACCAAGTAAACCTGAAAAGGTATTTGAGTTGGATTTTGAATGCAAGAAACGAGTAAATAAATTGAAGGTCGGGAAGTAGGTCAAAAACAGGTTACATCAGTCGGAGGTCAAAACTGTTTTGAAATCAGTCGGGTTTAATTTAATGTTTAAAGTTAGTAAAGGTACATAGAAGTATAATTGGACTTTCAAACGAACATGAGAATTAGTTTATATGTTATTTAAGATATCGGAAATAGGGCTCATCAATTGGGATAGTGGAAGACCCTCTGATCATAACAAACATTTCATATGTTCAAAATCGGTAAAATCTGGATAGGCGAAAGTATAAGTTGTGTATCGAGGACTTCAAATTAGCTTTGATGTTTGGAAAAGGGCTAAGATTTTAGATAACACATATAAGTTTATGGGGTTTTCATTGCAAGTAATATGGTTTATGTTTGGTGGGCGTTTGGCTCATAATACGGAGTATGAAAATCGAGACTGTTTTGGATAAAATTTTAACGGGACAGGTTATGAACTTAACTAAGTTAAGGGCTTTATAAAGGGGTGTAATAGGATGCTTATGGCATATAAATGAGGTTAAGCTATAGGAGAAGGTTAGATATCCATCATAAATTGATGAGCCATTTTGGTATGTGGTTCATGTCTTGATTTTATATGTTTGTGTGTTTAGATTTTCGCTAGAGTGCGGATATCTGGAGAAGATTGATCAGGTGAGTCTCATAGTCCCATATCTTTTAATGTTCTTTACTTCCAGATGCGATGGAAGAGACACTGTATGGTTTTGTAACTAATACTATGAATGTTTTTATGGTTTGTGATGGACTTGTGTGTACACTTATGTGATTAACTGCTATGTGATTCTTGATTGTTATTGTGGTTTGACTTGGTACCAAGGGGATGTTGACAAGTCGGGGCTTTGGGATTGGTTCATAGGTTTATGGGCGCCTATGGAACCATGGTGATTGGTAAGACTGAGAGCCTTGAAACTATGGTTAATGGTTAAATCTTGAATGTTAGTTGTTAATGCATAATTGTAGCACATTGTCCATATGTTTTTTTATTATGGTTATTATTCACAGCTTATAATTGATTTGGCGTTGGAGTCTAAACCTATGACTCTCACCAACTTTATTGTTGACGTGTTTAGTGTCTCTTTCAGGTGAGAATGTGGTTAAGTGTGGGAATATGATTGGATAGCTTTGGAGGCTTATCATTGCATTTGGAGGAACCCTCTTTCCCTCTTAGCCTTTATTTTATGTTTGAATAAGTGATACATTGTGGACATCTATATGTTGAAGTGTGTATTTGTATGTCTTTGCTAAGGGGTAGACCTGTTACCTACTTACCTAGACGCATGAATTGTTTAATATATTGTCATGACATTGTGTCACCCATTTATGATATTTACATTTCATTTAGTTATCTCTATAGACACGCTATTGTTGTGATGATATCCATACGTCGTGCCCCATATTCCACCATGGTGGGGTGTGACAACATGGGTCGGTTTTCAACTCTAATGGGGCTCTTTTATTTAAATCGTTATTCAGAACTCTAATCTTGTAGAAGTTAAACTTTGTGGCTGTCACTTCACATGGTGTCATAAATCAGGAACCAAAATGAGCAAGCTCGACATATTTTTGTCAACGATAGTCTTCTCAGCTCCTACCCAAGAATTTCAGCGATTACTCTTGATCGTTATATGTCTGACCATCGCCTTATTCTTCTTCGTGAATCATAGGTCGACATGGCCCTTCCCCTTTTAAAAAATTTTCACTATTGGTTTGAAATGGAGGGGTTCTTTGAGGTAGTTGAAGCTACATAGAACAACTACTCGAGCCACGATGTAAATGCCATCAAATATTTTACGGTCAAACTCAAACATCTCAAATGTAAGATTTGAGACTGGAGCATAAACTGCAGGGTTGGTGCTAAACACGAGAAAGATCAATATCAACACGATCTTGCGTCCATTGATTGTATCATTGACGGTGGGAATGGAGGAGAAGTGGAAATTCACAACAGACTAGAGATTCTCAAAAAAATCCTAAACATTGAAAAACTTCAAGCCATGAAACTTGCATAGAATATTAAAATCAAGTGGGCTATTTAAGTGGATGAAAACACTAGTTTTTTTCATTGTATGCTTAACAAGAAACGTAATAGCTCGACTGTTCAGGGTGTTATGATGGACGGTGTCTGGGTTGGTGATCCATACGATCATTTTAGTGATTGTTTCACCTCTCCTGGCCCTAAAGATACGAGTATTATGATGGATTTCCCTATTAAACTATCAGATGAGCAACAAATGAATTTAGAGCGTGTCGTTTTAATGTTTTTCTTTTTAAGTTTGTTTATTTCTCGGTATCTTCACGAATTGATTAATCGAGGGAAATCAAGTTAACCAATTGTTTTTGGTATTTGATTGATAATATTTTGGAAATCTAGGTCTAGTTATCACAAATCACATAAAAAGGTATAAATAGTATCTCTATGTATCCATACTAAGCTAAAAACATCGTGCACATACCAAATAGAAAGCCAAATGTACAACCAAGTAATGCACAATATGTAAAAATGCTAAAAATGTAGAGTATATGAAAGTTTAGTGACTGAAAATGTAAATTTAGAAAGTAAAAGGACTAACATGTAAAATTAACCAACTAATAACCACTTATAACAAAATTAACAAACTTTCAAACTGAAAATGTAAAAAAATATCAAGACCAGGGACTAATTTGCAAAACCTAGCAACTTTTAAACCAATTAAAACAGATTAAACAAATGCCTAATTTCCAGGGACCTTAAAGCAATTTCCAAAAGTTTTTGGTTAAAAACGGGCATATTGGAACAATAAGCTGTATCTAGAGTTTTACTTAACCATTTAAGCTGAAATCAGTCACAAAAGTTTGCAAATCCAAAAATACCTAGCCAGTTACAAGAAAATCAGTTAAAAAGCACTAAAACTCCAATAAGCACTATGTGAATAAGCTACTTTTAAGAGTCTAGCTTATTGGGATAAGCACAAAGTCTATTCTTCTCAGAATCCGATCAAAGGCCAAATAAGGAACACCTATCCAAGAAATTTTGAAAAACACTCAAGAAATAAGCCAGAAAATCGAATAAGATGTTTTGAGCTTATGTTGACCAGCGTTGACTATTGTTGACCAAGTTTGACCAAAGTCCAAACTTATTTTCAAGACTTGTTAAACTGATTTGTGAAAGAAAATTATGACTTTTATGAAAGGAATAAGCCAGAATAGAAAATAAGCTATCACATAAACCTTTGATTATTTACAAGGACTTTTAAAAGCTTATTTCTCCTTCAAATATGAAAACTGTATTAAGTGGCTTATATGTTCTGAAAGGTAGGATGTTAAGCTATCTATAGAACCAAAATATAAGTCCTAATTCCAAGTAATGAACATTTTAAGCTGAACTGAAGTTGGCATGTTTTCGACTTAAAGATCTGACCCAAAGCTATTGATGACCTTATGCCTGTTTGACTTTATGATTGACTACCAAAACTTACAAAAACACTTGTTATTAGTTTGTGAGTACAATCCAACACTTTTTAACAACTTTTACTTGCTGAAAAGAAAATAAGGTAGAGATCCAAACACTAGTTACTAGATTGAAGCAAAATTAAGCCAACTGAACCACTCAATGATAATAGGCAAAGACAATTAGCTATCAAAGCATATCAAAGCATATCAAAGAGATCAAAATGAACAATTAATAGCACGAGAACAAAGATTATAACATGCAGACTACTATTTTTAATGGAAAATGTAAAGAGAACTTAGGAATGACTTTGAAGGCTACTTTGATGCAGAAATGAGCGCTGAGTTCACTTATACTCCAAACACCACCTAATTCAGCTACTCAGCACAGCATCAAACCAATCAATCATCATCATCATCTTAGTCTGATCAATCTGCTTGTACTTTGATATTTTGGCTACTTCTGAGTGAATGAATGAACTAGTACTTTCTGATTACTTGAACAGCTTCCAAAACAATCAAACAAACTCCATTATTCCATAGGAATAACAGAATCAAGCTATGAAGATGATTGAATAGTAATGTAGGTAAGACATTGACAAGATGAGAGTAAATGTGAATCTGAGCTTTCATTAATGGAAGGTTTGTTACAAGGTGGTTATAACTGCCTAACAACTATCTAAGAGTGGTTGTCAATCACTCTTAGAAGTTGAACTACTGAAAGTAAGAACTGAAATAAGAGAAATATAAGAGTGTGTACATTTTCACACTCTAGCTAACAGTTACAAATGAGCTAATCTAGGGCTATTTATAGAGGCTGAGATGTGAAGTAGGTAATGTTGATGATGTGTTGGAGCCAATAAGAGAATGCCAAGTGTCCACAATCTGCTAATTGCTCATGATCCGTTCTTGATTAGATTGGGGGTTTTTAATTCCCTGAATGAATTGTTAATTGAAGTAGTGGGATGAATTCGTCTCTTGATCCTGATCACTTTTCATGTTGATCACTCTTTCTGAAATGGCCTTAATCGTTATGTTATTGCTGGAGAATGATGAAGTGACGTGGCAGCATGGTATTGGCTCAGTAATGATGCCAAATATCGTTATCCATTTTAACAGTATGGATAATTGACCTGTAGGCTTGCTATTGGTGGAATGAGTAAGTGGGTAACACTGTTAGGGTCTAGCGGTTTTTTCTTCTCTATTCATTAATTCATTTGAGCTGGCAATCCACTTCACTCAATTACTCACTTCTGATTGGTCCTTCATGCTTCACACGGATTCAACTCTTTAGGACTTTCCAAAAATGGCAGTTTTTATCCCTCAAGTTGACAGATTGATAATTTGAGCTCAAATCTTTATACACTTGACATTCTTGGCCCTTTGACTTTTTATTTGAACAGATTTGACCTTTTGACTTGTTGACTTTGATCTTGAGGTCTTTTGACTTTGTTCTTGACGTTACCAAATATACACTTTAAGTCCCTTAAGTTTAGCAACTTGTCAAGAAAGGTCCTTTGACTTGTTGACTTTTCATCTTGAGTCCTTCTTTTGTCTTTTCTTCAATATAAATGCCTTGGAATCTGTGTTTAAATCAAATTTGTATCTTTTTACCGACAAATGCACAAACAACAAAGAATACCCCATAATACTGATTTTACACATAAAATCTGGTATTTTTCTTTGTGTTTTAGGGTTTAATATGATATAACTGATATGAGATTTCACTCATATGAAATCCCCTACACTTGATCATTTCCATGGCCTTATGTAATGCTGATAGGTGTGATAACACCCATCATTTTACCACTTAATTATAATAATAACCAAGCCAAAACGTGTATTTTATGTCGTAAATGTCAGAATTATGCGTGGTTTGTGTTTTATTGTGTTTTAGGACCAAAGATGAAAAAGGAAGAAAACACGGGCTTTCACGGGCTTTTATCGAAGAAAACGAGAAAAGACGAAGTCAAAAGATCAAGAGTGCAAAAAGAACGAAAGTCCAAGGCCTATTCTGAAGATTTATCGAAGAAAAAAGTCTAAAGACGGAAGTTTAATGAAGTCGAAGAACTCAAGTCTAATTATTGAAGAAATTATAAGACAAGTTCAATTTATATCGACAAATCCCGAGACGACGTCGAGAAAGACAAAGATTTAAAAGACGAGAACGAGAAAGAGAAAGAAACAAGGAAGCAACACATGCACTCCCCACTTCCTATATATACCCTCCTAATGACACATTAGGAGGGTGCTAGTCATTTAGGAGTTAGTTAGTTAGTAAGTTTAGAATAGGAGTAGTGTAGTTTTACTTTCTCTCTCTAGTTTTTACTTTCTCTCTCTAGATTTATTTCATGTTTTAAAGTTTTAATCTTTAATCTTTAATCTTGTAAACTTAAATCTTTAATCTTTGTCTTTAATTTCTAGCTTTTTATTAATCTCAATCTACTTTTCTTAATGGTTTAATCTTAATCTTAATCTTTTTCATCATATTTTTATATAAAGTTCAAATCTTTTTAAGTTTCGTGGTTTGTTTTAAAGTTTTTATAAGTTTTATCATTTATCTATTAGTTTTGGTTAGCTTATTGGTGTTTTTCTTGGCTTATTGTCCTTTAATATTTGAGTTTTAAGTGCTTATTTTCGTCCTTTTTCGATTTCCTATTTTTTAGGAAATCTAATTCGATTTTGCAATTATTGCGACATTGTGCACTATTGCGACATTGTGCAATTATTGCGACATTGTGCAATTATTGCGACATTGTAAACTATTGCGACTGTTAGTGCAAACATTACGATGTTTAATCAAGATGATCCCTTTATGTTTTGGTGATGACAAACGTATAACGCGCAATACATAATGTAAAATGTGTAAGGTACTCGTAATCACTCAAGCATACTTATGTATACTTCTCTCGACACCTTGAAGATTACATTCGTCATGAAAGACAAGAAGGACGCGCGGTTCTCTTATAGAACACGCGGTTCATTAGTGATATCGAACCGCGAGAAGATATAGAACCGCGGGCAGTCAATCCGGTTTAGGCTTACTCAAGATTTCTGGAAGCTTCTAGAAGATGGAGGGAAACTAATAAATTCAAAATTCAAATTTTGAATTTGGGCTCCAAGAATATAAGGTGCATCCTTTTATCCAATGGGTGGTTCACTCTTTTATCCAATGGGTAGTCCACTCTTTTATCCATTGGGTAAAAAGGTGCTCTCCAAGGCAAGAGTTGGCTATAAATAGAAGACTATTCTCTTCCATTTTACTTGCACAAAAACACACAAAAACCTTCCAATATCCCATTCCTCATTTGCCTCATCAAGAGCAATGAGAAGAACATTTTCACCCTTGTGAAGTGTTAGTGTCTAGAGTCATAACATGATGAAGATCTCTCTAGATCAAGTCATGATTATTGTCTTCCTACTATGTATATGTAGAAGATCCAAGTTGTGGGTACACTTGGATGTGTTTGTAAGGGTAGAATATCTAAGTGATGGGTATCCTTGGATTAGGTGTTAGTTGTGTAGATCCAAGTCTTGTTAGTACTTGGATATAGTGTTAGAGTTATAGATCTAAGGGTTGTGTGCTTAGATCTATATGGTTTATGTGTTTAGGCTATAAAACACAAGGTTTGTTATGTTGGGCCATAAAACATAACTAGTGGGTAGATTAGGTTGTGTCATGGTAGTTCTCACTAAACTCTAAAGTAATGTGGTTGTGTCTAGGTATTTCTCACTAAACTATAAAGTGATGTGATTGTGTCGTGTGAGTTCTCACTAAACTTTAAAGTGATTAGTAGTTGTGTTGTGTGAAGTTCTCACTTAGCTTCAAAGTGAAGAGTCGTGAAGATTGGTTCTAGTTTTCGATTAGAACTCGACATCTAGCCTTGTGTCGTTAAATGGTGAAGAGGGCAACGTTGTGTAGATTGGTCCTACCTAAGATTAGGACTCGACATCTAGCTTAGTGTCGGAAATGTGTAAGTGACGTGTATGGTTTTCTCCGCCTTGAAAGGAGTTTTGTTGACTAGTGAAGTAACTCTCGAGTAAGGTGTACTCGAGGAGTGGAGTAGGGCGAATAGGAGCTTCGTGACCGAACCACTATAAATCATCGTGTCGGTACTTTCCTTTACATTTATGTCTTTACTATGATAGATGTATTTATATGTTGTGTGTTGTGTGCATCTCATAATCTAAACATCTAAGTTGCGGAAAAGCTAAGGCTTAGTACGTGTGTGCTTCGTGTTTAGATTATGGTCAAGTGTACATCACTTAGTCTAAACATCCTAGTTGCGGAAAAGCTTATGCTTAGTACGTGTGTGCTTAGTGTTTAGACTATTGCTTGATGTACTCTTTATTTGATGTGTTTGTGTGTTTACTTACTTGTAGTATTTATCTTTCAATCAAACACATCTCATATCTAGTCAAGCTTGATCGAGAACTTGATACAAAGGATTGTCAAAGTTTAACATGTAACAAAAGATTAAATTCACTGTCGGCGGTTCTCTAAATGGACCGGCGGTTCTTTACTGATAAAGAACCGCGGGTACACATAAGGAACCGCACACAGTTGATTTAGCCGAAATGTTTTAAAAACCTAACTAGAAACTATTCAACCCCCCCCCCCCCCCCCTTCTAGTTTCTACAATTGGTATCAGAGCGATGGTCACACAAGATCTTTGAAGTATATTGTACTTTAAAGCTTGGATCGATCCTTGCTCTAGTTTTTCAAAACAAATGGTTTTCAAAATGAAAACGGTTTTTAAAAATAGAGACGATCTTTGTATCAAATTGTTCATGAAGAGTGATTACTTATGAAATGTGTTTTGTTGTTTCATTCGTACAAGTTTTGGTGTTAAATAAACTTTGTATAATAGCTTGAATTAAATCTTTCCATGTTTGGAAGTATAAAAATCTTTTATGACATAATTAACTCTAAAATACGAGTTCTATGTGTCTAAATTGATTTTTTAGAGTCCTAAGTCCTTCCAAAAAGTTACCAAATGATTTTGGCGAAAAACCCCATTTTTGCCCTCTGGACGCGGTTCTTTATCTCTTCCCCGAGGTTCCTTATCAATAAGGAACCGCGGCCAGTCTGACTCAGATTTTTGCAAACTTTGAAAAATCATATAAAATCAATCGTAAGTTCGTAGAAGTCGTGCCACCCGGCATTTCGAACGTAATTGAGTTTTCTTTCAATTAAAAATGCTTCCAAACCTTTATTGAAACTTTAAAATTTAAATGTTTTATAAGTTCTATACTTTGTCCAAAGTATTGAGTCTCGGTTTGTCGTAAAACTTGTGTTTTACTCTTTTATATTAAGTTGGACATCTCTTGTTGATATATCTTTGTAAATTGATATATTTATAAAGTGTTGAACTTAATTAAATTTTGAAATGTGTCGAAAACTATTTTCAAATAAGATCAAGCTATGTATACGTTGGTATATCCAACACTCAAAACATGGACGAATGCTTTTATGTGTTAAGCTAATTGTTTGTGTGTGTTTCTTTGTGTGTTATTATTATATGTAGACATTATTAAGTGTTTCTTGCTATTTGTAGTAGTATTGCTTATATGTCTAGTCTCTTGTGCCTTGCTTGGTATTTGTTAGTATCTAGTTCTTCCTAATTATGATGTATGCTAGATTTCTTGCATTTTGGTTGCAACATTATTTGTGCATTGCATATAGGATCAACATCTCTAGGTTTATATATGTTATATAAACATCATGTACACCTCGTTATGTTTATTAACACTCTTAGGTTTGAAAGCTTTGGGAGCTTATCAAATCTATTGATTTGGGTCGTCTTACTCGATCATTGTGTTATTAGTTCAAGTAGATAAATGTATCACTATAAAACATGAAACACCCTTTGAAATCTTAGATATTTTCTCTTAAAAGAGTTTTTGTGGGAATCAAGAAAGGTTTCGATTAAATATCAATGCATTATTCAAACTATGATTGGTATCATTATCGAATCTAATTGACATGTTTTTTAGTGTAGACATGAATGTGGTTTATTAATTATATACATCAGATCATAACTCACACTTGTGTTGATGGTGTTATATTGAATCTACTTGTTCAAATTGTTAGATATATTTGTTTAATAATTACTTATAATGCACAATAGAGTCGGTTTGATAACTTGGATGTTTCATCCGAAATACTCAAGTAATTTACATTGCTATGCAATTTATAAATGTGTCATTTCCGAAAGACCAATCAAGAGTGTTCCTTTGGTTTGTGTAAACTTTGTTTATACACTTCAATGTTATTGGCCTCAAGTTCTATTAAGGTAATTAACCTTAACTAGACTAGTTTGACAAGATATGCAATGGTGCATTATTTACCCTCATTAGGTCATGCATTGTGTCGCCATGCAAGTTTCATCCTTGCTAAACTTTATTAGGCAAATGTTGGAATTACATTTTGTCTAACTTGAGAATGACTACTAGAGAATTTATGCACTAGGATCTTAATTTGACCTAACGGTTGAATTACTTCCATGTGGGAAGTTGAGTTGGTGTATAACTCGTAAAAATGGTCGTGTTTAGCCTTAATTGAGCACCTCTAGTGATAGTCTCATAATCATTCTCTAAATTGGCCAAATGGCTCTTCCTATATATGACTAATGATAGTTTACTTTGATGAACTTTGTTTGTCATTAGGAGTCTTTTTCTTTTGTAGCCATTAGGTTTTTCTTAGCTTTCCTCTTACGTGCTAATTGAACCTATGCGTCTTTCCTTTGTGTGTGTTCTAGTATTTATTTCTCTTAAGCATGACTCTATGATAAGTTAGACTAGAACATTAGGATTTGTTGAATTGGAAAATCCTCCTTCACCACCTAAACCTAGCCTCTGTAGGCGGTTCTTTAAATAGACCGCGGCTCCATATCAATATGGAACCGCCGGTGGAGATAAAGAACCTCGGGCAGAAGCTCTCAAATTCGGGTTTTCTTAAACTTCCCAATTGTTCCAACACCCTTTGGAATCTTTGTTTCAAACCTTTGATCACTCCCAAAATATCTTGGGCTTTCCCTTTTTAACCCATTACTAGTTTGGATCATCCCCTCACCCTTTTAAACCCACCTTGTTAGCCATGGTCTTCACACCTCAAACCATTCATCCTTACCCCTTAAACCACCCATTACTACCATGGTTTCTACAAGAACCTCCAATTCATCCAAAACCTCCTCTTCAAAGAGGCACCTCAAATTTAAGATTAAGTTACCAAAACTTAACTCTTCACCTTTTGCCACACTTAAGAATGAGATTGTGCCCATTCTCATATCTTCATCACCCTCACCACCTCTTGTACCATGCAAGACTACCTCAACCCATGATACCAACCATTTACATGGTTCTACCTCCTCTTCATTCCAATCTAGAATGAATGAGCTAACCTCACCCTTCACTCCTAGTACTCTCTTGGATGTGACTACCCAACCTCAACCTATCCAAAGCGTTCCCATTGAGAATGACTTTGTTGAACCCTTGGTGACTTCACCTTTCACCCCACCAAATTCCGCCACCACCTTTGTCTTTCATTTAAGCATGTGGATTGCTTATTGCTAAGACATCTAATTTAAGCAAATCTTAGGATTCTAGTGTAACTAAGATTAAAATTATGCTTAAGTTTCAGGCTTGTTTTTTTATACATCTTTGAATGATCTTTATTCTCTTGTATTTCCTTTCATGTTTTTCAACATGATTTTTCTTTGAGTCTTGGATCTTGTTGTTATTATGTTTTTTCTTTTCTCTTATTTTGAGTCCTTTTCTTAAACTAATAAGAATTAGGAATCTTCTTGGAGATTTACATTACATGTAGCTTGATTTGTGATTTCTAGATAGATGACTTGGATGTATGCTACTTGCTTATATATCTTCTTGCTTATCCGTATGTTATATGCTTAATTGATTAGTTAATGAATGCATGCTTATTATAAAGGTTTTGTCTTTGTCAAGCAATTCCGATATAATATCTCTTAGATGTGTCTAACTCATGCATGTCCTTAAATGCTACGTGCTAACATGTTTTACTTAGTCTTCTCTTTTTAAGTAATCTTGTTTCTTGCATGCCATATGTGTTAATTGTGCACCTTCTCTACATTGGTTTATTGTAGACTTCATAAGGCATTGCATGAATTATCCTATGTGCTTACTTGATTATGTGTTAGATTTTGTACTAACTCTTCATGTCTTCTTGAGCTTCTTTTAAGTTTCTTCTCTCATTTTCTTTCGAGATTTCACTATCACCTTCTAAGGTATAGTATTCATGAATCAATTTGTGAAGTTATCCTTAACTTCTTTGTTGATTCTCTCTCAATTCATTTTAATCATGCTCTTCTAAGTCGAGTCTCTTTCTTCTAGTCTTTCTAAACTAAGTTGAGTCGAGCCTTACCCTTTCCTCATCATGTAATTGTTCTTTGAACATCCATAATGATTGAGAAGAGCTACGGAACTTTGAGCATGTAGTTTATCGTATGCTAAACACCATTTGGTGTAGACATTCATACGCATTTTTGCCTATAATGTCCTATATCCCGAATTTTTCTTAAAGCGTCAATTTATCCACTTTTGGTTTTCCTTTATTTTTTTTGGTCAAAAATGTCTCTAGGTTGAGATATTTTTGTTCCTCTTTTTGAGAGTTGATTGCGGTTAAAATTTACAATTGGTATGGGTGATTCCATCAATTCTAAGTTTTTAACCCCTTGAGATGATATCTTCAAATTCTTGGATGTTTCTTTTCTACCTCTACTCCAACAATTTTGAATTGATTTCCTCAAAATCCTCTCCTTGTTTTTTTGAGAGTTGAGGGTTAAATCTTGAATTTTCTTGGGTGATTCCAAAAATTCTAAGCTTTTTACCCTTTGACATATTATCATTACAATTGGTATGGATGTTTCTTTTCTATCTCTATTCCAACAATTGTTAATTGATCTTGTCAAGATCCTCTCCTTTGATTTGTTTTTGGATTGATAGCATCGCAGGCACACTTCTTTGCTTGTCATTGTTTGTGAAAACGACTTGTTAATCATCCCCGTTTGGGTGACATCTCTTTTTATATATGCTTTTGTCTACTAACCTTGTTTTGTAGGACACTACTAACCCATTTTTGTAGCTCGTCACTATTCTTGCTTTGTTGGTGCCTCAAGCAAGGGGGAGCTCATATCAAGGGGGAGCATTTGCAAGAGTTCAAGTCATTACATTTGCAATCGTTGACTCACTTAAATTGCATTCATTGAACATCTTGCAAGTAATGTATTATGGGATCTCAAAGACATGGAGGTGGTTAACCTATGGTGATTGAAGACTTCACTAGGATGATGCAAGCTAAATATCTTTGGATGATGGGATTACGGTTCGGATTCTCGCCTCTCAACCGAATATCTTTTGGATGCAAGCTATCTCAAAGTTGATTCCTCTCTTCTACAAACGACGACTACCTTTGGATGCGTGATCTACCTCAAATGATATGGATTCTACTCTTCCTCAAATGACGACTACCTTTTTGATTCGACAAAAGGGGGAGAAGGAAGTGTAAACGAGTACGTTTCACATTTACTACGCGTTACGGTTTACTTGTTTGTCATCATCAAAAAGGGGGAGATTGTTAGTGCAAACATTACGATGTTTAATCAAGATGATCCCTTTATGTTTTGGTGATGACAAACGTATAACTCGCAATACATAATGTAAAATGTGTAAGGTACTCGTAATCACTCAAGCATACTTATGTATACTTCTCTCGACACCTTGAAGATTACATTCGTCATGAAAGACAAGAAGGATGCGCGGTTCTCTTATAGAACACGCGGTTCCTTAGTGATATCGAACCGCGAGAAGATATAGAACTGCGGGCAGTCAAGCCGGTTTAGGCTTACTCAAGATTTCTGGAAGCTTCTAGAAGATGGAGGGAAACTAATAAATTCAAAATTCAAATTTTGAATTTGGGCTCCAAGAATATAAGGTGCATCCTTTTATCCGATGGGTAGTTCACTCTTTTATCCAATGGGTAGTCCACTCTTTTATCCATTGGGTAAAAAGGTGCTCTCCAAGGCAAGAGTTGGCTATAAATAGAAGACTATTCTCTTCCATTTTACTTGCACAAAAACACACAAAAACCTTCCAATATCCCATTCCTCATTTGCCTCATCAAGAGCAATGAGAAGAACACTTTCACCCTTATGAAGTGTTAGTGTCTAGAGTCATAACATGATGAAGATCTCTCTAGATCAAGTCATGATTATTGTCTTCCTACTATGTATATGTAGAAGATCCAAGTTGTGGGTACACTTAGATGTGTTTGTAAGGGTAGAATATCCAAGTGATGGGTATCCTTAGATTAGGTGTTAGTTGTGTAGATCCAAGTCTTGTTAGTACTTGGATATAGTGTTAGAGTTATAGATCTAAGGGTTGTGTGCTTAGATCTATATCGTTTATGTGTTTAGGCCATAAAACACAAGGTTTGTTATGTTGGGCCATAAAACATAACTAGTGGGTAGATTAGGTTGTGTCTTGGTAGTTCTCACTAAACTCGAAAGTGATGTGGTTGTGTCTAGGTAGTTCTCACTAAACTATAAAGTGATGTGGTTGTGTCTTGTGAGTTCTCACTAAACTTTAAAGTGATTAGTAGTTGTTTTGTGTGAAGTTCTCACTTAGCTTCAAAGTGAAGAGTCGTGAAGATTGGTTCTAGCTTTCGATTAGAACTCGACATCTAGCCTTGTGTCGTTAAATGGTGAAGAGGGAAAAGTTGTGTAGATTGGTCCTACCTAAGATTAGGACTCGACATCTAGCTTAGTGTCGGAAATGTGTAAGCGACGTGTATGGTTTTCTCCGCCTTGAAAGGAGTTTTGTTGACTAGTGAAGTAACTCTCGAGTAAGATGTACTCGAGGAGTGGAGTAGGGCGAAGAGGAGCTTCGTGACCGAACCACTATAAATCATCGTGTCGGTACTTTCCTTTACATTTACGTCTTTACTATTATAGATGTATTTATATGTTGTGTGTTGTGTGCATCTCATAATCTAAACATCTAAGTTGCGGAAAAGCAAAGGCTTTGTATTTTTTTTTTTTTTTATTTTTTTTTGGTAACCGTGATTTCCGACTCATTGGCCGACTAATCCACGGGGTTTAAGCCCACCGCCACACAGACTCAAACCAGGTAAAGCCCTCCCTTTTCAGGAGGTTGGCGTGGCCAAAAGCAAAGGCTTAGTACGTGTGTGCTTCGTGTTTAGATTATGGTCAAGTGTACATCACTTAGTCTAAACATCCTAGTTGCGGAAAAGCTTATGCTTAGTACGTGTGTGCTTAGTGTTTAGACTATTGCTTGATGTACTCTTGATTTGATGTGTTTGTGTGTTTACTTACTTGTAGTATTTATCTTTCAATCAACCACATCTCATATATAGTCAAGCTTGATTGAGAATTTGATACAAAGGATTGTCAAAGTTTAACATGTAACAAAAGGTTAAATTCACTGTCGGCGGTTCTCTAAATGGACCGACGGTTCTTTACTGATAAAGAACCGCAGGTACACATAAGGAACCGCACACAGTTGATTTAGCCGAAATGTTTTAAAAACTAACTAGAAACTATTCAACCCCCCCTTCTAGTTTCTACAGCGACATTGTGCAATTATTGCGACATTGTGCACTATTGCTACATTGCGCAATTATTGCGACATTGTGCACTATTGCGACATTGTGCAATTATTGCGACATTGTGCTGTATTGAGACATTGAATATTTTATGCATTGCGAAATCTTGACTTTTCAGTGATTTCGAAATCTTGGTTTTCACTATTGCGAATTTGTGTCTTTTTCAAGCATTGCGAAATCTTTGATTTCGCAACATTGCGAAATCTTTGATTTTCTAGCAATTGCGAAATTATTTGTTTTGTGAATTGCGGAATTATTTGTTTAATTGCGAATTTAATTCATATTTTTATATATCGCG
The DNA here is from genome assembly GCA_025667525.1 of Glebionis coronaria. Classification (NCBI taxonomy): domain Eukaryota; kingdom Viridiplantae; phylum Streptophyta; class Magnoliopsida; order Asterales; family Asteraceae; genus Glebionis; species Glebionis coronaria. Next base: position 72,158,498 of record CM046874.1, read on the forward strand.
AATTTATTTCAGTTTTGTCTAATTTTATTTTTAAACTTATTTTTCCCGCCATTTTTATTTAGCTTTATATTAATTGTTTTGTCTTATTTTTACTTAGATTTATTTTTACTTGTTCATTTTAGTTTATTTTCTGAGTTATTTAATTTTAAAGTTTTTTTTAATTTACGTTTTGTTAAGCTTTAATTTCTCGTCATTTACTTTTAAAGTTTTTATATTTTTGTCACTTACTTAATTTCTTTTAAAGTCTTTTATTTAAGTTTTAATTAGTTTATCACTTTTATTATTTTGTTATTTACGTTAAAGTCTGCATCTTTATTTTTACTTAGTTACTCAATGACAAATCTCTTTCTTTTTCACCAAGAACAACTGAGTCGCACATTCAACCGGAGATCAATTCGATTAGACCGTGAACAACGAACTTTTCATACGAGGCAAAATCATTGTATTAAATGGCGCCGCTGCCGGCTCTTTTCGTGAAGATTAAAGGTTTTTAGTGAGAGACGCGTTGGATTTTGGGATCCGTTCACTCGTGAACATTATTTTTCTTGCATTTTTCAAAAAAAATTTCAAAAATCCATAAAAAATGAAAAATTTTAAAAATACAAAAACATTTAAAAAGTCATAAAAAGCATCTCTTTTTCAAAGTTTTGCACCAAAAATAATCCTCTTAACCCTCTATTGTGTTTAATTCTTTTTCTCAACCCCTCTAATTTTTAATTCTTCATGGATTCTTATGTCCATTGTGTAGGGTGTGGGAGACGATTATATGGGTGCGAATCATGTCAATGGTGTTCTTGCAAGCAATGCGGAAAAGATCTTCCACCCATTTCAACTGATTCACTATTTGGATTTTGTCCATCGTGCAATTCGACTAATTCGTCCTTTTCCAATCCACCTACTATCCCCCCTTGCATATATTGTGGAAGCGATTCTCATTGGCATGTTTCGTGTCCAATTCGATACCTGCCTCATGGCGAGCAAGAACTGGGTTACAATTATGACAATGGTAATAGCTATCTACAAGAAGCACCGGGTTTTTCTCAATACCCGTGTTGCAATTATTGTGGGGGCCCTCACGATACTTCTTGTTGTCAGCCAATGAATTATTATGAGCAAAATCCGTGTCCTCAGTTTTCTTCACCGATGGATTATTATGAACCAAATCCGTGTTCTAATTCTTCTCAACCGATGAATTACTATGAGCCACATCCATGCTATAATTTCGGTTTTCAAAATTTTGAGCCCCCACAACACTCCGTCGTTCATCAACCTTCTTTTGAGGAACAACTCACTAGTTTGGCTGGAATTTTAGAAAGCTTAAATCAACTCAAAGTTAGCTTGCATGACGAAAGCCGATAAGAGCAAGTATCTAATCTTAGTGCTTCTACTCCTCTTGTGCGTTCTTAATATTATGATGATGATGACGATGAGAATACTATTTCTTGGAATGATCTTGTTGCTCAATGTCCTAGTGCAATTGTACCTCCTTCTCTCGATATACCTAATGCGTCTAAGGATTGTGATACATCGAGTGAGATTAGTGAATTTGGTCTCAAAAACATATTTGGGGAGGTTTGTGATGTACCGACTTGTGCTGAGCTTACGGACGAGGTCCCTCTTAATGATGATGATTTTTCTCCATGCTATGAGACTTTCACTTTTGAAATTTATCCTTCTCCTCCGGGCGATGAAGGCGATGTTGATTTATTCTCTCCGACTTACGAGAAGTTCACCACTGAACTTGGTCTTGTAGATGAGGTGGAAGACGTTATTATTCGCGACAAATTACTGAAAGTTCATCTTATTATTGCTAAGATTGAAGCGTTGAATTCTGCTCCTATTTCCGACTCTTTACCTCCGTTTATTACTTCAGTTGAGAATAATGATACAACTATGGAGGAAATCGACATTCTCTCAATACCTCCGGGTATTGATGCTGATGACATGGAGGGGGATATTATTTTTTATAATTTGCTGCATGAAGGTATTGTCCCAAGTCCCCCTCCCGAGCACCTTTCATCCACTCCTTTAGACACCATTACGGAGGATGAGTGCTTTGACCCGGGAGGTGACATTAACCATTCTATGATTGATACCTTTACGGCTTTGCCGAATAGTGACCATCCATTGTCTTTAGTGGATGACAATTTGTCTCCTTTACCCACCCTACCGCCCGTGGATCACACCCTCACATACTTTTCGTATGTTGAGAGGACTTTTCTACCCTTCAAGACTTATCCTCCGGCCTCTCCTGTTGTATTTTAATCCGGGAACGAGGACAAGGTCTTTGATCCCGGTATTACATTCGAGGCTTCCCCATGGACCATTTAATTCGGGGACGAGTCAGGCTCGTGACTCGGTTAACAAAAACAAGCGCTTCTCGGGAGGCAACCCGATTATCTATCCTTTACCGTTTTCATAATAAGTGTAGGGGGAGCCCCGCATGTGTTTGCTGTCTTGTTTCTTATGTGCAGGGATTCGAGCTTTCAAAGATCCATTCTTGATGACTTTTGATGACCCGTGATTCCGTGTACCCGTCTTCCCGGTTCTATCCTAAACTCTTTTGATTCACTATTTTATATTCTTCAATAGTAAAATAGGAATCACTTTAGTTGTCTCTTCCTTAGAAAGATTTAAACAAACGTGCACAATGTCCTAAGTGTAGGGGATTTTACTCCCACATGCTTAAACATTGAGGACAATGTTTATATTAAGTGTAGGGGGGACTTCTATCGAAGTTAAGTGGGCTTTTCCTTGTATTTGTCCTCATTTTAACCGGAAAATTTGATTTTTTGACATTTTTCAAAATTTTTAATCTATTTTGGCCTAGTTGTATAGTAGTATTTTCCTTTGTTATAGTTATTCTTTCTTTGCTAGAATAAATTTTAATAAAGTGGTTTTAATTTTTCAACGTCGTGAATATTTTGACTCAACCCGTGTTTACTTATCTAAGTTTACTCTAGCTAGTATCCTTAACGTGTTTAAGTCAATTTTTGCTAGGCTTTTATATAGGGAACTTTAAAACGCGGAAGTCTTAACTCTCACGGGTTAAGAACAAGAACTTTTCGCAAGTTCCTATAATTGATCCTAGAGAGTCGTCTATCAAGGGAACTTTAAAATGTGAATTCTAAACTTGAGAAAGTCTGAGAGTTTGTAAGATCCTATAGATGACTTGAAAACCTAAAACTTTGATTTAATAGGCTAAGCATCCACGAGTCTCATTCCTTGAGATTTTAAATTGTGGAGAACGAGCGATGATAGAGTCAATTATAAGTTTGGTATTCTTTCATAAATTTATGTGAGTTAATTATGAGCTTTTTCTCCCATCGCTTGTTAATAAATTTATCTGCAATAAATAAGGTTGTACAATTTGAAAAGTTACTTACCATCTAGCACAAGATCGTTTAAAAGTTGCTCGGTATTAATTAGAGTTCATAGCCAAGGCATAACTTATTGAAGCGGGATGCGAAGATTGGCGAGTCCGAAAAGGCCCTAACAAGGCATGAGGGCTACATTTTGTTGCTAAAGATCCAAAAGTGATGTGAAGAATCATTTATCAAAAATCAATATGAAGGATCGAGACACACGACGAAAAGCAGATACTCCCCAAAAGATCATGGAGAAGTCTATCCGAAAAGACCCTAGCAAGGTATGAGGATAAATAGATCCAAGTCCTAAAAGGAGGCGGATCGTTGTATATCAGAATCCAAAATAAAGATTGGAGAAAAATGAAGAAGTCGTGGTCCAAGTATGAAGAATCTCTTAAAACTTCAAGTGAAGAAATCCCTATTATGAAGAGAAGACCATTATTTCATGAACGTCTCTCAAGATTTGAAGTATGAAGTCGCTGCCAAATATCTGTCCGAGAAAGGTCTCAAATCGCGAAGTGAGTTATGCCAAGATATGAACTTTATGAGGTCCCGAGAAGCAGTTTTAAAAGATTTTGTCCTTTAGCTAACTATTGATTAAATCGTCCTACTTTATTTTCAGCCTAAATAACTATTGAAATAAGTCAACAATGCATCCTCGTGATCATTCATGACAACAATAAAATATAATAGATACACCTAGGAATAAGGGAGTCTAAGTGAATAATTGGGCCACATGAATTTGTGTTAGTTTGTAACTTATAATAACAATGATCTCGTTTTTTAAGCTTGGTATGGAGAACGTTAAACTTGAGGGTGATAATCATTCATGACATTCCAAAACCCTAAGGTAAGTTTTTGATCTTTTTACTTGTTTTCTTCCTTTAAATATTTTGTCTCTTTAATAAAGGCCAATGTGGATTGATTATGATGGAAAATGTAACACTTGCTTTGTAATTAATGCATTGCATGAGGGCATTGCAATGGTCAAGTGTAGGGGATTTGATAGGTGCGATAACACCCATCATTTTACCACTTAATTATAATAATAACCAAGCCAAAACGTGTATTTTATGTCGTAAATATCGGAATTACGCGTGGTTTATGTTTTTATTGTGTTTTAGGACCAAAGGATGAAAAAGGAAGAAAACACGGGCTTTCACGGGCTTTTATCGAAGAAAATGAGAAAAGACGAAGTCAAAAGATCAAGAGTGCAAAAAGAACAGAAGTCCAAGGCCTATTCTGAAGATTTATCGAAGAAAAAAGTCTAAAGACGGAAGTTTAATGAAGTCGAAGAACTCAAGTCTAATTATTGAAGAAATTATAAGACAAGTTCAATTTATATCGACAAATCCCGAGACAACGTCGAGAAAGACAGAGATTCAAAAGACACGAACGAGAAAGAGAAAGAAAGAAGGAAGCAACACATGCACTCCCCACTTCCTATATATACCCTCCTAATAACACATTAGGAGGGTGTTAGTCATTTAGGAGTTAGTTAGTTAGTTTAGAATAGGAGTAGTGTAGTTTTACTTTCTCTCTCTAGTTTTTACTTTCTCTCTCTAGATTTATTTCATGTTTTAAAGTTTTAATCTTTAGTCTTTAATCTTGTAAACTTAAATCTTTAATCTTTGTCTTTAATTTCTAGCTTTTTATTAATCTCAATCTACTTTTCTTAATGGTTTAATCTTAATCTTAATCTTTTTCATCATATTTTTATATAAAGTTTAAATCTTTTTAAGTTTCGTGGTTTGTTTTAAAGTTTTTATACGTTTTATCATTTATCTATTAGTTTTGGTTAGCTTATTGGTGTTTTTCTTGGCTTATTGTCCTTTAAAATTTGAGTTTTAAGTGCTTATTTTCGTCCTTTTTCGATTTCCTGTTTTTTAGGAAATCTAATTCGATTTTGCAATTATTGCGACATTGTGCACTATTGCGACATTGTGCAATTATTGCGACATTGTACACTATTGCGACATTGTGCAATTATTGCGACATTGTGCACTATTGCGACATTGTGCAATTATTGCGACATTGTGCACTATTGCGACATTGTGCAATTATTGCGACCTTGTGCTGTATTGCGACATTGAATATTTTCTGCATTGCGAAATCTTTGCTTTTCAGTGATTGCGAAATCTTGGTTTTCACTATTGCGAATTTGTGTCTTTTTCAAGCATTGCGAAATCTTTGATTTCGCAACATTGCCAAATCTTTGATTTTCTAGCAATTGCGAAATTATTTGTTTTGTGAATTGCGGAATTATTTGTTTAATTGCGAATTTAATTCATATTTTTATATATTGCGAATTCATTTCAGTTTTGTCCAATTTTATTTTTAAACTTATTTTTCCCGCCATTTTTATTTAGCTTTATTTTAATTGTTTTGTCTTATTTTTACTTAGATTTATTTTTACTTGTTCGTTTTAGTTTATTTTCTGAGTTATTTAATTTTAAAGTTTTTTTTTTAATTTACGTTTTGTTAAGCTTTAATTTCTCGTCATTTACTTTTAAAGTTTTTATATTTTCGTCACTTACTTAATTTCTTTTAAAGTCTTTTATTTAAGTTTTAATTAGTTTATCGCTTTTATTATTTTGTTATTTACGTTAAAGTCTGCATTTTTATTTTTACTTAGTTACTCAACGACAAATCTCTTTCTTTTTCACCAAGAACAACTGAGTCGCACATTCAACCGGAGATCAATTCGATTAGACCGTGAACAACGAACTTTTCATACGAGGCAAAATCATTGTATTAAATGCCATATTTCAAAGCTCTAAATTACATTTTTCAATTAATCCACCTTGGCCAAAATGAAATGCTTTTACACTACACTACACTATATGATGCAGGATTTTGATTTTTTTTACAATGCAATGCAATAAAAACAATTCTATTTATATATTTTTGACTTTTCTTGAAATGATTTGATGTAAATAACTCATAAAGAAATCAATGACTTTAATTAGGGCTTTGGTACCATGAACACTTATCATCCTCAAGTTTCACTTTCCCCATGCCAAGCTTAAAAACGAGATCATTGCAATTCATAAGTGAAAGTGCATCGACTTATTCATACAAATTAATTGTGTTACCATTATATCCCCACTTATTATGCCTCTAAAACCGGTTATTATTTGAGCAAATTGCTTGAGAGCAAATTTGTCATTATTTAAGCGTGAAATATAAGAAGTGTAAAATCTGAAAATAAGGAAGCACGGTTTTAATCCTAAGTAACCATCTCATCCATTACTTGAAAAACCGCCCACAATTGATATAAGTCCGACCCAAAATAATAAGTCATGCATTAATAAGTAGCTACACACTCGCTAAGAAAAGAAAAATAAAACTCACGCAATAATTTATATCCGCCGTCTTTTTGAGACCTTGGATCTTCAATCCCGCAACCCGTCAAGGTAATACTGGATTGGAGCAACTATTCAACCCCCGTAACCATTGTTAGAGTAATATTGGAATTTAATAGCTAGTATAATTAACACTTCACTGCCCCTCTTGGGAGTCTTGTATAATTTTATTTTTTCTTTTTCTTTTTCTTTTTCTTTTTTTCTAGCCACTCATTTTTTTATAAGCCGCTCTCATTTTTTTATTCCTCACAAATAAAATGAAAGAATAAAAGGAAAAACACCCGCTAAGTATTAAGCATGACATAAGTCTAGTACACATAAAACGTTCTAACTCAGAATCTTAAGACGTACTTATACCAACCACGAATGATTAGTAAAAAATGCATAAGAGACTACAAACCAATTAAAACCGTTCTTGATTATTTATTAACAATATATACATGCGTTGGCGAGAAAGTAAAGGTAATGAAAAGGGATATAAAAGCCACAATTAATTAATATGAGGTCTATCTAGCCCTTTTTACTTACTTCAAACTCTATCATTTCTCGTTCTCCACAGTTTAAAATCTCAAATAATGAGACTCGTGGATGCTTAGCCTAATAAACCAATAAAGGTCTACATGGTTAAGGATACTAGCTAGAGTAAGCTTGAGTAAGCAAACTCGGGTTGAGTCAAAATATTCATGGCGGGCCTAATATGTCAAAGACTCCTAAACTTGTTAAACCATATCCTTTATTATATTTTTTTTCTTTTTATATATTTTTGATGAAAAATAAAAGAAGAAATATATACAATGAAAATGTGTTATGCATATAAAAAATGATTAATGAAAAAATTATGAATGCATATTTTTGGTGGCCAAAGTAGATCAATAATTTGAAAAAAAATGTTGAAAAATTAATTTTCCCAATTATCATGAATGCAAGACAATGGTCTAGGTAAGGTCACTTCGATAGAAGACCTCCCACACTTAAGATAAACATTGTCCTCAATGTTCAAGAGTATTGGAGTGAACTCCCCTACACTTATGACATTGATTACTTTGCTTAACTCAAGCTAAGGAAAGGTCTACTAAAGTGAATTTATGTTAGACATTATTAAGAGTCAATTTTGAATCACAAAAGTATCAAAATGAATCCGATACGAGGGACTCCTCCATAAGCTCCAATGCATGCAATGAGAGAGAGCAACCCTACAAACACCAAGAAGACAAAAGATAGGCACCCCCTACACTTCATCTCAACTATATACCCTTTTATTCCTTATCTTACCACATTCTAGTCTAAATGATCTAATCCTAGTTATTTAAGCTTGATTTAAGGAGTCTATAGATCGACTCTTCTCACAATGAATTAATTCATGGGAAAAATGGGGGTCTCTTGGACCATTTCAACGGAAATGTCCTCCCCAAAGTAATGCTTGACACGATGACAATTCACTTTGAAATTTGGGCCATTTGGTTGAGACAACTCAATAGTCCCATATGGAAATACGTTAGCAAGAGTGAATGGACTGGACCATCGTGACTTAAGCTTGCCCGCAAAAAGTTTCAACCGTGAGTTAAAGAGTAAAACCGACTCTCCAACTTTGAACTCATGGTTCTTAATCTTAGCATCATGCAATTGCTTAGTCTTTTCCTTATAAAGCAATGAGTTTTCATAGGCATCGGTTCTAAGCTCATTCATCTCATTAAGTTGGTCTTTCCTATGTGAACCGGCTTGATTAAGATTAAAGTTAGGCCATTTAAGACCCCATGGAGCCTTATGTTCTAACTTAAATGGGAGGTGGCATGCTTTTCCATGGACAAGTATATAAGGTGTACAACCTATTGGTGTCTTAAAAGCGGTTCGAAAATCCCACAAAGCATCCCCAAGCTTATGCGACCAAGAAGCTCGATGCTCTCCCACCGTACGTTCTAAAATCCTATTAAAACCACGATTTGTGACCTTGGTTTTCCCATTGGTTTGTGGGTGATACGCGGTAGAAAGTCTATGGTTAACACCATATTTCTTCATGACTCTTGTAAATTGATCATTACAAAAATGAGTCCCACGATCACTTATGATGGCACGAGGTACACCAAATCTAGCAAATAATTGCTTCAAGAACTTCACTACAACTCGAGCATCATTAATAGGAAAGGCCTTAGCCTCAACCCACTTAGAAACATAATCCACTGCTATGAGTATGTACTTATTCCTCTTTGAAGATGGAAAAGTTCCCATAAAATCTATGCTCCATACATCAAATATCTCACATTCTTGTATGAAATTTTGTGGCATCTAATCTCTTTGATTAATTTTTCCTTGTCTTTGACAAACATCACAATATTTCACCATCTCTTTGGCATCTTTGTAAATGGAAGGCCAATAGTAACTCGAATCAAAGACTTTTTTAGCCGTGTAGTTAGGCCCAAAATGGCCCCTCGTGGGTCCCTTATGGAAAGCTTCTAAAATCTTAAATGCTTCGGGCCCATCTACACAACGTCTTATGATTTGTTCTACGCATTGCCTAAAGAGGTAAGGGTCATCCCAAAAGTAATATTTAGCTTCCATGAGAAACTTTTTCTTTTGTTGGGAAGTGAAACCCTTAATTAGCTCATCCCCTACAAAATAGTTTGCAATATCCGCAAACCAATGGGTGGCATCCTCTTGTGAAGAGATAGACATGAGTTCCTCAAGTGGAAAGGATTCATTTATTTCCTTATGAGGCAATTCTCCTTGAAAAGGATGCTCAAGTCTATTCAAATGATCCACCGCTAAATTCTCAGCTCCATTCTTATCACGAATTTCTATGGAAAACTCTTGGAGCAACAAAACCCATCTCAAAAATCTAGGCTTAGCATCTTTCTTTGTCATAAGGTATTTGAGAGCGGAATGGTCCGTATACACTATGGTCTTCGAAAGCACAAGATATGGTCTAAATTTCTCAAAAGCATATACAATGGCTAGCAATTCTTTTTCCGTAGTAGTATAATGCAATTGAGCACCCGTCATTGTCTTACTAGCATAGTGTATAGGTTGAAAGTGCTTATTAACTCTTTGCCCCAAAACGGCCCCCACGGTATAATCACTAGCATCACACATGAGTTCAAAAGGCCAATCCCAATTTGGAGAAACCAAAACTGGAGCCTTAGTCAATTTTTCTTTAAGGATCTCAAAAGACTCTAAACACTCTTGTGTGAATATGAAAGGAGCCTCTTTTTCTAAGAGGTGGGTCATGGGTCTAGATATTTTAGAAAAGTCTTGGATAAAACGTCTATAGAAACCCGTATGTCCCAAAAAACTCCCAACTCCTTTCACTGTAGTGGGTGGGGGAAGTTTGGCAATAACATCTATTTTAGCACGATCCACTTCTAAACCTTTGTTAGATATCTTATGCCTCAAAACTATCCCTCCTTTGACCATGAAATGGCACTTCTCCCAATTTAGAACAAGACGTTTTTCTTCACATCTTTTAAGCATTCGTTCTAAATGGGAGAGACAAGAAGTAAATGAATCTCCAAAAACCGAGAAAATCATCCATAAACACTTCCATTGTGTGCTCTATCATGTCATGAAAGATTGCCATCATACACCTTTGAAATGTCCCCGGGGCATTGCACAAGCCAAAAGTCATTCTCTTGTAAGAAAATGTGTCATAGGGACAAGTGAATGCGGTCTTTTCTTGATCTTTTGGATCAATGGGTATTTGGAAATAACCCGAAAATCCATCTAGAAAACAATAGTATTCATTTCCCGCTAAGCATTCAAGCATTTGGTCCATGAAAGGTAATGGAAAATAGTCTTTCCTAGTGGCATCATTAAGCTTTCTATAATCAATACAAACTCTCCAACCCGTGACTAGTCTTGTGGGAATAAACTCGTTGTTTTCATTTGGAACAATGGTGATTCCACCCTTTTTAGGCACACAATGCACCGGGCTAACCCATGGTGAGTCGAAAATTAGGTAAATCATACCCGCCTGAAGGAGTTTGATAACATCCTTTTTGATGACTTCATAGATTTTTGGGTTAAGCCTTATTTGGTTTTGAATAGTGAGTTTGTAATCATCCTCCATAAGGATTTTGTGAGTACAAAAGTTAGGATCAATCCGCCTTATGTCGGATATTTTCCAAGCTATAGCCTTTTTGTGCTTCTTAAGAACTTATATAAGCTTTTTATTTTCATCATCTTTCAAATCTTTAGCTATGATAACGGGTAATTTATCCTCTCCCTCTAAGAAGGCATACTCAAGGTGTGATGGAAGATCCTTAAGCTCTAAGGTAGGTGGAATCTCAATAGAAGATTTCACTAGTGATGGATCATCATTAGTAACTTCCTTAGGAGTATGTGGAGAAGTATGGTCTTCACTGAGAAGTTTCTCAATGGTACGAATATCTTCTTCCCAATCGGTGGGAGAATCTTCATACGGTAACTCGACATCTCCTAAACTTGCCTAAAATTCTTGCAAAAGAAAATCACTTGCTCCAAAAGGAGTCAAGGAAGGGGCAATGGAAGCTACGGTCTCAATATGTGGAATGTTCTCATTACTACTCTTATAAGCCTCATGAAAGTGTTCATCACATACTTCATCAAGAACATCCACAATGTTAATGGTTTCACACCCTTGATATTTCTTAGTTAATTTTCCCATTTTAAACACAACTTTTTCATCCACCCTCATAATGAGTTCCCTTTCCGCTACATCAATAAGAGTGCGACCGGTCCTTAAGAAAGGTCTTCCTACAATGAGGGGAACTCTAGGGTCCATGTCATAGCCAACAACTACAAAATCCACGGGGAATGTAAACTTATCCACACCTACAAAAAGATCCTCTGCAATCCCCACAGGATAAGCTATTGAACGGTTTGCTAACTCAATTGTTATCCTAGTAGGTGTAAGCTCGGGAAGAGAGAGTTGTTTCCAAACCGACAAAGGCATCAAATTTATGCTTGCACCAAGTTCCGTAAGTGCAATGCAATTTTCAACCCCAGGGAAATTACAAGGAATCAAGAACCGGCCCGGATCACCAAGTTTAGTTGGTAGAGTCTTGAATAACACCGCGGAATAATTTTCGTTTAATGAAGTGTTAGGCATATCAATCAACTTTTCTTTGTTGGAGAGAAGGTCCTTAAACATTTTGGCAAACTTGGTCATGTAAGCTAAAGCATCCACAAAAGATATGTTGATATTCAATTGCTTACACATCCTCAAAAAGTTGGACACTTGAATGTCATCTTTGTTCTTAAACTTCTCTTTTCTCAATCTAGAAGGATATGGAAGATTTGGTTTTGGTAAAGGTTGAGTGGAAGTTGTTGAAGGACTCTCTTTTTGGGTTTCTTTAATGATAGGTGTAGAAGGTGAGGGATTAGTAGGTGTAGAGTTTGAAGGTGTAGAAGGTGAGGGATTAATAGGTTTAGGATTAGTAGGTGTAGAGTTTGAAGGACTCTCATGAGCATTAAGCTTTTGAAGAATCAAATCTATGGGAGAAGGTTGCATATTTCCTTGATGAAAACCTTGGTTTGGATATTGATGTGGACTATGAAGGCCTTGGTTATTTCCATGAAAATTGTTCCCTTGGTTTTGAAAGTTATTTGGCCCTCTATTGTTGTTGTTCCCTTGATAATGTCCCCTTGGCCCTTGGTTTCTATTGAGCATTTGTGGAATGTTTGGTTGGTTTTGGGTGGGTTGATGAGTAGGGAAACCCGGTGGAGCAAGGTAATTGTTAGACTTGTATGAAAGGTGATTAGGATTGATGTTGGGTTTAAAGTGTTCTCTTCCATAATCATTATAAGCATAGCATTCTCCTTGAAAGTTTAGAACTTTATCACATTGCAAGTATGAGTGAGTGCCTCTACATGTCTCACAAGATAGGGTGATGGCATTGACATTGTTGGTAGAAGAATTGTTCAAGGAAACCTTCATAAACTCTTGAAACATCACTTGATTCATCTTTTGATTCTTGTTAAGTTGTTGAAGTATTTCATTATTTTGCTTAAGTATTTGACTATCAATTGATTGAGAAGCACTCTATTGAACAACATGTACCACCTCATCTCTATCCCTATTACTTTGAACCATAGATTTTGTTTAAATGATATCCCATGCATCTTGAGTGGATTTTGAAATAATGTTCCCACCCACGGCCAAGTTAATGGAATCTTGATGGTGAGGTCTCAAACAATTGTAGAAGATGTTAATTTGGTGAACTTGGTCAAAACCATGGTTAGGGCACTTTCTTAACAACTCTTTGAACTCTTCCAAAGCTTAACTAAACTTTTGGTCTTTCTTTTGTTGAAAGCCTATTATTTGGTTTCTCAATGCGGTGGTTCGTGAAGGGGGAAAGAACTTGGTTACAAATTTCTTCTTCAGATCATCCCAAGTGAAAATGCTATTTGAGGGTTGCTTATCTAGCCAATTCCTAGCATTTCCCTCCAAAGTGAAAGGGAATAAGATCATCTTAACCGCATCGGAAGGTACCCTATTATACTTGATGGTATTACAAAGGGACATGAATCTCTTGATATGCTCATGAGGGTCATCCATAGGTCTCCCTAGGAAGGGGATAAAAGAAACAATTGTTATCATGCATGTCTTAAGCTCAAATTTGTTAGCGGCTATCTCGGGAATGACTATGGCATCCGTATTCCCATCCACGTTGGATTTGAGAATCTCAATCAATGGTCGATTGTCCATGGCTTCGTTTAAGTTGTCGAAAGCACGATGCTCGTGATCGGCTTGATGGATGGTATTGTTCTTGTTTCTCTTCCTTTTAGGAAGAAGTGGTACACCAATAGGTATATGTGCATGCGCTCGAGTGCGCATGCAACTCAACTCGAGGAATTAGAGAGGAGCTCTCGTTCGACTTTGGAAAAGAATAAACTATATCTTTCGAGGTTCAATAGTGAAAACTACAAGAAATTATAATATATATGTAGTACTAATTGGGCGGCAAAACCCCCAACAAGCCTTCCTTCTTGAAATACTTACTAGTGAACGGGGGGAATGAGGTGGCGCTAAGCTCTTAAGTACCTGTTTCCCTTAGGCTTGCATTTTATAGCAAAGCCGCCTTTCTATTCACTTAATAGTTCATATTCCTCGAACTCTTGCTTATCGAAAGTGTTTATCTATTTTTGCCTTTATTCTTGTTTGATTGATACACGTAAATGGGACCGGAACACCCCAAGTACGGTGTATTGCAAAGGCAATACTTATGGAAGTAGGTAAATTGGTTGTCCGTATCTACGTATACGTACTTACATATAATAATATATCAAAAATATTTTTGTATTTATTTGATTTTTATGAAAGTATAGTATGTACGTAAAAATGAGTGAAACCAATATATACAATATATTTTTGGTGTAATCTTTTAGAAAAAAGATTACTTTTGTATTTTTTTTATTTTTTGGTTCAATTCTTAGGAAAGAATTGATTTTTGTGGTTTTTTATTTTTTATATTTTTATTTTTTTTGATTTTTTTTATATTTTTTATTTATGATACGTAAAAGGAACGTCCACAAGTGAACGGATCTTAAAATCCAATATGTAACCGTCAATCAATCGTCAATCTCCACGTAAAGAACCGGCAGCGGCGCAAATTAATGTTTGTGTTTTTAAGTTGTTTATTTCTCGGTATCTTCACGAATTGATTAATCGAGAGAAATCAAGTTAACCAATTGTTTTTGGTATTTTATTAATAATATTTTGAAAATCTAGGTCTAATTATCACAAATGACGTAAAAAGGTAAAAATAGTATCTCTATATATCCATACTAAGCTAAAAACATCGTGCACATACCAAATAGAAAGCCAAATGTACAACCAAGTAATGCACAATATGTAAAAATGCTAAAAACGTGAAGTATATGAAAGTTTAGGGACTGAAAATGTAAATTCAGAAAGTAATAGGACTAACGTTTACCGGGGAAACCCTTTACCCAAAAAAAACATGTAAAATTAACCAACTAATAACCACTTGTAACGAAATTAACAAACTTTAAAACTGAAAATGTAACAAACTATCAAGACCAGGGACCAATTTGTAAAACCTAGCAACTTTTAAACCAATTGAAACAGATTAAACAAATGCCTAATTTCCAGGGACCTTAAAGCAATTTCCGAAAGTTTTTGGTTAAAAACTGGCTTATTGGAACAATAAGCTGTATCTAGAGTTTTACTCAACCATTTAAGCTGAAATCAGTCACAAAAGTTTGCAAATCCAAAATTACCTAGCCAGTTACAAGAAAATCAGCTAAAAAGCACTAAAAACTCCAATAAGCACTATGTGAATAAGCTACATTTAAGAGTTTAGCTTATTAGGATAAGCACAAAGTCTATTCTTCTCAAAATCTGATCAAAAGCCCAAATACGGAACACCTATCCAAGAAATTTTGAAAAACACTCAAGAAATAAGCCAGAAAATCGAATAAACTGTTTTGAGCTTATGTTGACCAAAGTCCAAACTTATTTTCAAGACTTGTTAAACTGATTTGTGAAAGAAAATTATGACTTTTATGAAAGGAATAAGCCAGAATAGAAAATAAGCTATCACAGAACCCTTTGATATAATAGGGACTTTTAAAAGCTTATTTCTCCTTCAAATCTAAAA
The DNA here is from genome assembly GCA_025667525.1 of Glebionis coronaria. Taxonomy (NCBI): domain Eukaryota; kingdom Viridiplantae; phylum Streptophyta; class Magnoliopsida; order Asterales; family Asteraceae; genus Glebionis; species Glebionis coronaria. The sequence goes on from CM046874.1 coordinate 72,173,825, forward strand.
ACTGTATTAAGTGGCTTATAAATTCTGAAAGGTAGGATGATAAGCTATCTATAGAACAAAAATTCAAGTCCTAATTCCAAGTAATGAACATTTTAAGCTGAATTGAAGTTGGCATGTTTTGGACTTAAAGGTCTGACCCAAAGCTTTTGATGACCTTTTTCCTGTTTGACTTTATGATTGATTACCAAAACTTGTGTTAGCCCTATATTTTATATAGTCGAACAAGAATGTAATAGGTCATCTTAGTCGTTAATGGTCTTGTATTGTAATAGGTTAGTCGGGAAAACCAGGCTTGGACTTTAAACTAATATTGTATAAGTTAGGGGCGTAAGCCCAAAACAAAGCCAAGCTCGACCCAAGTCACTTAAACCCACGGCCCATATGCCAAGGGTATATATACCCTCTTCCATGTGTGGAAGATGATGTTGGTTCATTTTACTTTCTCTCTCTAGTAAACATAAACCTTCCAAATTCTCTCTTGTTTCTCTCTCTACTTTTCTTCTCATTCTCTCTCTAAATATCTCTTCTAAATCTTGTGTTATGGATTGAATGGGATTAACATTTGGTATCAAGAGCCTATAGTGGATAGGTGATTGAAGATTCGTATGGTGTGTTCTTGATTTTTCGTGGTCATTTTGATCTATATATCACGTCCCAAAATTTTTCTTGATACGAATCTTCTACATAGTTGTGGTAGAGATTTGGTATTATTACTTTGGCTAAAAACACAAAAAATTTGGGTGTTTTGATCATTTTTTGGCTTAAAATCACGAACTGGTTGAGTTTTGTCCGAGAAAAGTGGGATTTATTCCGATCAGGTCATCGGAAAGGGGTTTACAGTTATTCCGATCAGTTTAATCGGAATAGGGTTTAGGGATTCTGATTTGGTCATTCCGCTTTGACATTCCGATCTGAGCTTTCCGATTTGACATTCCGATCTAAGCATTCCGATTGCATTCTACTTTGGACATTCCGATTTGACATTCCGATTTGCCATTCCGATTTGGCATTCCGACACCGGGTATTCCGATCAAGGACATTCCGACAAGGTTATTCCGATGGACATTCTGATGGATATTTTGTTTGAGTAATTTTTAGACTTAGCCACTATCAAGTAAAATCAAATTTTTTCCCTATTAGTTTTTGGCTATTTCTAACTCAAATTCAAAATTTGGCGATACAAAATTTTTCGGCTTACCGTTTTGTCAGACTGAGGAATTTATTGTCGGACTGAGAAATTTTTTTTTGAATTTTCGGAATTTCAATTTTAACCACACAACATCACAACAAATCCACTAAGATCTGCAATTCATTCACAAGTATTCACCATGTCTAACAACAACATCAACATTGCAACTGCTAATCAAATTCGTTTGGAACAAGGTGGCAACGGTAATCCACCTGTGCTCACTGCCGGTTGCTACGTTCAATGAAGATCTCGTTTTCTCAGATTTCTCGACGGAAAAGAAAACTGAACTGCTCTTCGTCACTGCCTTGAAAATCTACCTCCAGTTTTTGAATTCAGACCAATTACAACACAGGCAGAGGATGGTAATTCATCAACTATACGAGCTAAGGAGGATTTTGACACATGTTCTGCTGAGAAAAAGAAACTCCTCCAAGCTGAAGCTGATGCTGTAAACTTCATACTCACTGGACTTGATAACGATATCTATTCCACAGTTGATGCATGTCCTAATGCTATGGAAATGTGGAATGCAATTCATCGATTGAAGCAAGGTGAGTCGATCAATGTTCAAGATCTCGAGACTAATCTACTTTGGGAGTTTGGAAAATTCACATCTGAAGATGGTGAATCCATTGACTCATATTACTTGAGATTTTACAAAATGATGAATGAGCTAGTCAGAAATCAGTGCACCATCTCCAACCATCATGCCAATGTTCAGTTTCTACTTCAACTCAAACCGGAATGGCAAAGGTTTGTGACTTTGGTTAAACAAAGGGAAGATATCAAGACCATCTCCTATCACAAACTTTATGATATCTTGAAACAACATCAGAATGAAGTGAATGAACTAAGGGCTGAAAAGGCAGAACGGTCTGCTAATTCTATTGCTTTTGTGGCTGCTACTTCAATAAAACCCGTTCCTCATCAACAACCACCTACTCATTCCTCGAAGTCATCAAGCTCATCCACCAAACCTCTAGCTGCTGCTAAACACAAAGAAAAAGCAATTGTCCCCACTCCACCTCCAAAGTATGACACTGAGTCAGATGGAGACAGTGATGATGAACAAACTTCAAGGGACAAGAAGATTGAAGAACTCATGTCTTTACTCACCACAACTTATAAGAAGATCTACAAACCTACCAACAACAACCTCAGATCATCATCCAATGCAAGATATAAGGAAGTTGATCATGCACCTCGGTATGATCGTGATGCTAGGTATGATAATCAGAGGATGCCGAATCAAGTTGGGGCTAGAGACACTGTAGGCACTCCGGTTGTGCAAAAGACTGGGATTCAATGCTTCAACTGCAAGGGATTTGGGCACATCGCTAGGTAATGCAAGAAGCCAAAACGGGTTAAGGACTCAGGGTATCACAAGGAAAAGATGTTGCTGTGTAAGAAAGAAGAAGCAGGAATTCCACTCACAGCAGATGAAGTTGACTGGCGTGAGGACACTAATGATGAAGCCGATGATCAAGAGTTGGAGGCACATTATGTGTACATGGCAAAGATTCAAGAAGTGATCCCAGAGACTGATGATACTTCTGGACCCATCTATGATTCTGAGCCACTTGAAAAGGTACCATCACATGATAACTATAATGTGTTTGCTAATGAACGACGTCATCCTGAACAACCCAAAAGCATCAATGACACATATGTAATGGACACGGAGGATAGCAATATCTCTACGGATTCACAGCATATGTGTAATGATGACGGAAAAGCTGTTCAGGATACTGACTCGGATGAGGACCGTGATTTGCTTGCGTCTATTATTGATTCTTTAAAACATGAAATTGAGGAAAACAAAGAGGCTAATAAACGTTTGAAGCAAGCAAACACATCCTTAGCCGAGGAGATAGACAGGCTTAAAGAGTGTGATTATGTAAAAGAAGCTGATCGACGGGTTGCGATAGCTAATGGTTTGGTATATGAACGTAAGGTGCTCAACGAACAATATTGTTCTGAAGTAACACACGAAATTCATATGTCAAAACAGAAGATATCGGAACTTGAAGAACAACTGCTGCTACATAAACTCCAAATTACTGAAATAGAGTCGGTTAACAAAGAACAAACTGAGCTTTATAAAACTCGTGAAGAAAAGGATATTGAAAAAATTCTTGCTTTGGAAAAGAGAGTCGACACGTTAAACAACATTGTTTACAAAACGGGTCAGTCTATTCAAACTATGAATATGCTCAATAGAAATATGAAAACGAGTTTTGTCAAGCCTGAATATCTCAAGAAAGATCAAAGCACCAAACCTGCTCTTTATGATATCGGTTGTTATGTTGATAATCTTGCTCTTATGCTTTCCCCTGACTGCGACGAAATCATTCGTCAACAAGAAGAAAGTCGATCAAACTTAAGTGATTTAATAAACCTTTCTGATTCTGATAATTATATTAAGTTTGTTCCTCAAAAAGTACTTTCCAAAGAACAAAAGATGTACAATAGTGTTCCACCACCAAGTGATGAACCCCAAAAGAAAGTTTCTTTAAAAAGGAGTTTCAAAAAGCAATCAATTTTGTTAGAAAAACAAATTTCGGATGAAAAACGTAAATGGGATGAGAAAAGCAAAAGTGTTCAGCAATTTGAGTTTATAAAACAAGGTGTTTTAAATTTGTACAAAGGTGTCGTCGACTATGAAAAAGTTTCTAGGGATACCATTTGGAATATTAAACCTAACCCACAAGTAGAAGTCGACATTCAACAATGCATTGTTCCAACAATTGATGATCTTTCAAAATATGTGGAAATGTTTTATAATGCTCTCACTGAGGAAATGTTAACTGATTTAAGATATGTCAAATCTCTTGAAGATGAAGTTGATTTTCTTCAAATTAAATTAAAGACACAAGAACACCAACTTTCTAACGAAATTGATCGACTTTCTAAAGAATACTTTTATGCTAACCATATGAATGCTATACTTGGTGTGTATACCGATCTTGATCAATATTGTCATGTAGCATGTCTAGTGTCAGAATCGGACGAGAAATGTCGCAATCTTGAAGTAGAGCTTTCAAAACAAATTCAGTCATACAACAAACTTTCGAAAAGTTTTTCTCAACTTGAGAAACACTCCATTTCTCTTGAACTTGCTTTACAAAAAGGTGAAAAATATCATAATCATAAAAAGTGTCAAGAAATGTCAGCTTCTTCGTTTCGTCTACTAAATGAAAAAGATTTCGAAATAAATGATTTGAAAGCTCAGCTAAAAGAAAGGGACATTGCCATAAGTGAGTTACAGAAACTCATTGAGAAAATGAAAGGAAAGTCTGTTTTGGGTAAACCATCCGCCGTTCGTCAACCGAATGCGGTTAAATGCCCTAAATCATCTATTTTGGGACAATCCCCACAGACTTTGCCTAAGATAGGAAATGATAAAAGCACAAATGTGATAGCACCAGGAATGTATAAGATGAACACTAAGCCCACTCAAACTGGAAAATCGCGGTTACCTAAGAATATTAGGAAAACTAATCAACGTGTGTCTTCTTCTACAGGAGTAATCCCCACTACTAGCGTTAGTGGACCACAGCTTAAGAGCACTAGAATTCAAGATAAGGTCATGCCTAATAATAGTCAAGGAAAGAAGTTGGAAGTAGAAGACCACCGTAGGAATTTTAAGTTTTCTAAGAATAAACGTCTGTAACTGCTTGTAATGACAGTTTAAGTGCTAAGACCTCGAATGTTGAAGTTGTTTGTGTTGAATGTGGAAAATGTGTTCGTACTTTTAATCATGATGCTTGTGCTCTTAATCATAATGGCATGAATACTAGAACTAGGAAGCCTATTCCAGTGCCCACTAGTACTAAAGAACCCACAAGAACTTTGAACCAATCGACTGATCAACCACTTAAGAAACTAAGTGCGTTAGACTCCACTACTATGCGTAAACAAAACAGATTAAAGAAGCTATATGAGAACATGATTAGGACATGTACACGGGGGTGTTCGAGATTTACCACCTGGATACAAATGGGTACCTAAGTTAACCACTTTAGTGATTGGGTCTAGGAATATCAGCTTGCCTGTATACTTTGCATCTAGGCCCACTACTATTTTGGAACCCGTTTCTATCAAGTGGTCCCATTTGTCAAATGCTACATTGTCTTCTAATTCTTCTGCAGCTCGTCGAAATCATCCTATTCATAATGGACTCCTGGTGCACAAAGCACATGACGGGCAATCTCAAGCTTCTCATTAACTTCGTGGAGAAGTTTCTGGGTACGGTGCGGTTTGGAAATGATCAGTTTGCACCGATACTCGGATATGGAGACTTGGTTCAAGGGAATATCACTATAAAACGGGTTTATTACGTCGAGGGACTGAATCACAATTTATTCTCGGTTGGTCAATTTTGTGATGCGGATTTAGAAGTGGCTTTTCGGAAATCTACTTGCTATGTTTGAGACTACGATGGGAATGACCTTCTTACAGGTTCTCGTAGTTCTGATCTCTACACAGTAACTCTTCAAGACACATCTTCAACAAATCCAATTTGCTTAATGGCTAAAGCGTCATCATCTCAAGCATGGTTATGGCATCAACGATTGTCGCATCTCAACTTTGACACCATCAACTTGCTTCCGAAGAATGATATTGTGACCGGTCTTCCTAAGTTGAAATTCGTCAAAGACCATCTTTGTTCTTCTTGAGAGTTGGGGAAAGCAAAACGGAAGTCTTTCAAAACAAAGACTACCCCAAGCTCAAAAGGACGATTGGAACTTCTACACATGGATTTATGTGGTCCCATGCGTGTAGAGAGTATTAACGGGAAAAAGTATATTCTCGTGATTGTTGATGATTACTCTAGATACACATGGACTTTCTTCTTAAGGTCCAAAGATGAAACACCAGAGGTTCTCAAAAACTTTCTCAAGATGATACAACGCAATCTTCAAGCTCAAATCTTAACTGTAAGAACAGATAGGGGTACTGAATTTTTGAACAAGAACGTGCAATCTTACTTTCAAGAAGAAGGCATCGAACATCAAACGTCTATTGCTCGAACTCCTGAACAAAATGGCGTTGTCGAAAGACGGAACCGTACTTTGGTTGAGGCTGCTCGAACAATGCTTTCTGCTTCAAAATTACCGCTATTCTTCTGGGATGAAGCAATTGTAACTGCCTGTTATACTCAGAATCGTTCTCTCGTCATCCCTAGACATGAAAAGACACCTTACTACATCATCAATGGCAGGAAACCTACTGTCAAGTTCTTTCACGTATTTGGATCTTTATGCTACATTCTTAAAGACGGTGAGAATCTCGACAAGATGAAAGAAAAAGGTGATGCATGTATTTTTGTGGGGTATGCTACATTGTCGAAAGGATATCGAGTCTATAACAAGAGAACAAAGATCATTGTCGAAACAATTCATGTGAACTTTGACGAATTGCCACACATGGTACTTGATCACAAGAGCTCAAGTCCCGCACCTCAATGTCCAACAATGGCACCTACACACAACAGTGTACGTCCCGTGCAAGAATGTCAAGAAAATACTCCTACAGCAGACTCGACGGATACGACACATATGAATGAGTTGGTTGATTTATATGATCCAATGTTTGAAGAATATTACTATGGAAACAATCAAGTTGTATCAAAGCCTTCCGCTGTCAATACTGCTGATGAACCCGAACCAAGTTCTCAAGACACAACTGCCTCTACTTCAGCAACCGTTGCTCAAGAGAATATTCCATTGGATACTCAACAAACTCCATAAATTGTCATACAATCAACATCACCAACAGTCAATGTTGAAGGAGGTAACAACAATCAAGCAGTCGATGCACAACCTGACGAAGAAGAATTTATCAATCTGTTCGGTACACCGGTACACGAAGTCGGAGAGTCTTCTACTCAACATGTTGATCCGTCCAACATGCATACATTCTACCAACCATATCCATCCACTCACCATTGGACACGTGATCATCCATTGGAGCAAGTAATTGGAAATCCTTCACAACCGGTTCGAACACGCAGACAACTCGAAATAGATGGCGATGTGTGTATGTATGCACTCTCCGTGAGTTCAACTGTACCTACAAACATCAAACAAGCCATGACTGATCATGCGTGGATTGAATCAATGCAAGACGAAATTCATCAGTTTGAACGCCTAAATGTTTGAGAACTTGTTGACCGACCCTATGGAATGTCAATTTTAGATTTCAAATGGATCTGGAAAAACAAACTGGATGAAGAACAAACCATCATCAAAAACAAATCTCGTCTTGTGGTTAAGGGGTATCGTCAACAAGAAGGGATAGATTTCGATGAATCATTCGCTCCAGTTGCTCGTTTGGAAGCTGTCAGGATATTCCTTGCTTATGCTGCACATAAGGGCTTCACGGTTTTTCAGATGGACGTTAAAACTGCTTTTCTCAACGGTCATTTGAAGGAAGAAGTGTATGTGAATCAGCCGGAAGGATTCATCGATCCTCATCACCCTGACAAAGTCTATCGTCTCAAGAAGGCTGTATATGGACTTAAACAAGCTCCAAGGGCATGGTACGAAGAACTATCCAACTTCTTGGTCTCGAAAGGATTCTCCAAAGGTTCTATTGATCCTACTCTTATTATTAATAAATATGGGGATGACATACTGCTGGTGCAAGTTTATGTTGATGACATTATTTTTGGTTCTACGAACCCAAAACTTTCAAAACGTTTTGAAAAATTAATGCACAACAGATTTGAAATGTCAATGATGGGGGAGCTAAAATTCTTTTTAGGCCTCCAGATTCATCAATCCCCACGTGGTATCTTCATAAACCAAGCTAAGTATGCTCAAGAGATGCTTAAAAAGCATGGTATGACCTCATGTGCTCGCGTTGGTACACCATTGTCGACCACATCCCTAGACACTGACTTGTACTCATATCCCGTAGATCAAACGCGATATCGCAGTATGATCGGGTCACTTATGTACCTTACAGCCAGCAGGCCTGATATTCATCATGCCACATGCTATTGTGCACGATATCAAGCCAGACCTACTTAAAATCACCTTAAAGAGGTTAAACGGATCTTTCGGTACCTTAAGAATACCATTCACATGGGACTCTGGTATCCAAAGGGAACCGGTTTTCATCTAACAGCTTTTTCAGATTCTGATCATGTAGGTTCTCTTGATAGTCGAAAAAGCACTTCTGGTAGCATACAATTTCTAGGGGAAGACAAGCTTGTCAGCTGGTTGTCAAAGAAGCAGGATTGCACTTCGCTCTCATCAGCTGAAGCAGAATATGTGGCTCTATCCACGTGTTGTGCTCAAGTCCTCTGGATGAGAACTCAACTCACGGATTATGGCTTCCACTTTTATAAAATACCTATGTATTGTGACTCAAAGTCGGCCATAGCCATATCTTGTAATCTGGTTTAGCACTCCCGCACCAAGCACATCGATGTCAGATATCACTTCATAAAGGAACAAGTGGAACGCGGCATCGTGGAATTATACTTTGTCAGAACTGAGTACCAGCTGGCAGACTTGTTTACAAAAGCTCTATCGAAAGATAGGTTTGCGTATCTCGTTGGCCGTCTTGGTATGAAGTATATGACTCCCGAAGACTTGGAGGTTTTGGCAAATGAAGTTTCTTGATATTCTCTCACAATGACTTCTAAGCGCATCGTAGCTTAGGACTCGGACCTCAACTAAGGAAAGTTTATCTCGGACGATAACTTATCCTTCTCAACGATAAATTCATATTTCTCGGTCATGAGCTTCTCATAAAAACATTCAAAGTTTTTAAGTTCATGAAAAACGATTTCTAAGTAAATGTCATCTTAGAACTCGAACTTCAACTTAAGGAAAGTTTATCACGGATGATAACTTATCCTTCATAACGGGAAATTTATTTTTCTCGGTCATGAGCTAGTCACAAAACAATCAAAGTTTTGAGCTCATGAAAAACGGACCCGAAAGGGTAGTGTACGTTTCAGTGCGCTTTCCCTACTCAATAGAAGAGAAGTCTTCTATCCTGATTATTTTAAAACCGTTGAACACAATTTTTCAAGAATTTCTCAAAAGGTTTTTCTAACTCTTTCAAAATTGTGTGTTCAACACTCCCTTCCTCATAAGTGGTTTTCTTATCTCAAAATTGTCATATGTTATTTTGGTCAATTTTTGAGGGGGAGCGTTTTAAAATCAAGCCTTTTAATGTTGTTGGGTACATCTCTAAAATTGTCATATTTTATGTATCCAACACATTCTGAAAATGTGATTAAATCTGTCATATATATTATCAGTAAAGGCATCTCAACTCCGTACCTCAACATATTTTGTGGTGTCGTTTTTCTAAAATTTTATCAAATTTTGTTTCAAGACACACATATATTGTTGAGGGGGAGCGTCCCGACTAAAAATGTTCCATGATTCATGCGTGCACACATGTTTCTCTCCCGTCGATTTTTCGGAAGTTGTCATATTTTAATCTATTGGTATCTCCAATATTATATTTTTATATTAGAGATAGGGGGAGAAAATGTGATTAAAATGTAATATATCGCAACAAGTGATCTTAAAGACTCAAGTGCAACTCTTTCCTTCACATGCCAAACTATTTCGTATATCGATGCATGTGTGTAGGGGGAGCTTTTCGAAAAGATAAAACTTTCAAAGTGTTAAAAGTTTTGATTTTTATCAAGCACTTTGAATGGTTTTCAATGGTTTTATGGTTACGATCTTTACCCAAAACAACCTACTATCAACGACGGAATGATGAAGTCAAAAGGTGGTTTAGGATAGGAAACTAAGTCCTATGATCCAACCAGAACCGGAGGGATCTACCCAAGGACATTCCATAGCTAGAAATAGTTGTCCTTAGTAAAGATGGAGTTGAATGAAGCTGAATGCGGACCAATTACTTAAGTTAGCACTAGAACAATCACAACAAGGTGCTAATGATGACGTATTGGTAAGCATTGAAGGAGTTGAATATTCTATGCAACTTAGGCAGAAACCTGGTCAATACATCTATTGAAGACAAGTCATCATGGACCCAGTGATGCAATGCACAACCCTTCCCAGCCATTCGAGTTTCTCTCAAAAGAAACTTGTCTCATTGTCACGGAGATCAACACGTATCTATTGACTTTCTCACTCCGAGTTAGTTAATATTGAAAAGGTGGCAGTCTGCTCCAGCCTCCGATTACCAAAATGCACTTATTGAGTCTAGAGCCAAAAGAGATCAATTTATCATCTCATTAGGACACAATCGAGTCCTACGCATTATCCTTGTGATATTGCCAGAACATCTGAGTGATCCGATTCACAATGAAGATGGAAATCCTGCTTGAGCCAGCATCAAACAAGCTCATGGTAGGTAACTTGTGCGATTCTACATGAATCAAACTTGTGATAACTGGAAAGCAACTAAGTTTGGATTCTTAATTGATTCAAACTTGATTCCAGGTTTCTTCACAAAATCCGTGTGATCTTGCCAGAACATTCAGAGTGACACTATTTAGTGTTCACAGTGACGATTGGAAATCCTTCCAGTGTCAACATCAAACAGCACTGCGGTAGGTAACATGCAAGATCCTTATGAATCGAGCTTGTGGCAAACTGGAAAGCAACAATGGTGCGATTCTTATAGAATCAAACTTGTTCCAGGAATTATGAATTGACGACTCTAATCAAACGGATAACCGTATCCTTTTTTATTCACTCTTTACGTTCGCAGTCTGCTTTGAGACGGTCGAGTAAAGAGAACTGGCTACTACCGCCAGGAAACCCTGTCAAGGAGGTTCTAAATCGAATCTACCTGATCACAGGTACGGTATTTAATACAGTTTAACGGTCTTCACCGACCGGAGGTAAAACGCTACCGAGTTAGGGTGAAATGTTCAAAGCCATTTCATCCGTGTCTATATATGTTGCTGCATATCAAGAAGGTGGCGTAGCTGTGCAACCAATGTCGATTCAGAAGTCACAAGAGCACAAGATGGTGATAATCAAGATACCTGAGAATGTAAGAATGTAATAGGTCATCTTAGTCACAAGGAGTACAGATGAAGATCTCAAGCACTCAAAGTCAAATGACAAAGGCTCAAGATAAAGATCACGAAAGCATGAAGGAACAAAGCTGTTACAAACAAGATCAAGACCAAGATACAAGACCAAAGCAGGAAGATCTCCTCTACAAGAATGTATTCACTCAATCATCTTATGCTTTTTAAGCTTTTAAGATGACCGATACATTGGGGGAGATTGTTAGCCCTATATTTTATATAGTCGAACAAGAATGTAATAGGTCATCTTAGTCGTTAATGGTCTTGTATTGTAATAGGTTAGTCGGGAAAACCGGGCTTGGACTTTAAGCTAATATTGTATAAGTTAGGGGCGTAAGCCCAAAACAAAGCCAAGCCCGGCCCAAGTCACTTAAACCCACGGCCCATATGCCAAGGGTATATATACCCTCTTCCATGTGTGGAAGAGGGTGTGGGTTCATTTTACTTTCTCTCTCTAGTAAACATAAACCTTCCAAATTCTCTCTTGTTTCTCTCTCTACTTTTCTTCTCTTTCTCTCTCTAAATATCTCTTCTAAATCTTGTGTTATGGATTGAATGGGATTAACAACTTGTAAAAACACTTGTTATCAGTTTGTGAGTACAATCCAACACTTTTTAACAACTTTTACTTGCTGAAAAGAAAATAAGCTAGAGATCTAAACACTAGATACTAGATTGAAGCAAAATTAAGCCAAATGAACCACTCAATGATAACAGGCAAAGATAATTAGCTATCAAAGCATATCAAAGAGCTCAAAATAAATAATTAACAGGCAATATAAGATAGAATTACACTAGAACAAAGATTATAGCATGCAAACTACTATTTTAAATGGAAAATGTAAAGAGAACTTAGGATTAACTTAGAAGGCTACTTTGATGCAGAAATGAGCGCTGAGCTCACTTATATTCTAAACACCACCTAATTCAGCTACTCAACACAGCATCAAACCAATCAATCATCATCTAAGTCTGAGTCTGATCAATCTGCTAGTACTTTGATCTTTTGGCTACTTCTGAGTGAATGAATGAACTGGTACTTTCTGATTAATTGAACAACTTCCAAAACACTCACAAACAAAATCCATTATTCCATAGGAATAACAGAATCAAGCTATGAAGATGATTCAATAGTAATGCAGGTAAGGAATTGAGAAGATGAGAGTAAATGCGAAATATGAGCTTTCAATAATGGAAGGTTTGTTACAAGGTGGTTATAACTGCCTAACAATTATCTAAGAGTGGTTATCAATCACTCTTAGAAGTTGGACTACTGAAAGTAAGAACTGAAATGAGAGAAATATAAGAGTGTGTGTGTTTTCACACTCTAGCTAACAGTTACAAATGAGCTAATCTAAGGCTATTTATAGAGGCTGAGATGTAAAGTAGGTAATGTTGATGACGTGTTGGAGCCAATAGGAGAATGCCAAGTGTCCACAATCTGCTAATTGCTCATGATCCGTTCTTGATTAGATTGGGGGTTTTTAATTCCCTGGATGATTTGTTAATTGAAGTAGTGGGATGAATTCGTCTCTTGGTCCTTATCACTTTTCATGTTGATCACTCTTTCTGAAGTGGCCTTAATCGTTATGTGATTGTTGGAGAATGATGAAGTGAGGTGGCAGCATGGTATTGGCTCAATAATGATGCCACGGATCGTTATCCATTTTAACAGTATGGATAATTGACATGTAGGCTTGCTATTGGTGGAATGAGCAAGTGGGTAACACTGTTAGGATCTGGAGGCTGTTTCTTCTCTCTTCATTAATTTATTTAAGTTGGCAATCCACTTCACTCAAATACTCACTTCTGATTGGTCCTTCATGCTTCACACAGATTAACTCTTTAGGACTTTCCAAAAATGGCACTTTTGATCCCTCAAGTTGATAGATTGATAATTTGAGCTCAAATCTTTATACACTTGACATTCTTGGCCCTTTGACTTTGTATTTGACCAGGTTTGACCCTTTGACTTGTTGACTTTGATCTTGAGGTCTTTTGACTTTGTTCTGGACTTTACTAAATTTACACTTTAAGTTCCTTAAGTTTAGCAGCTTGTCAAGATAGGTCCTTTGACTTGTTGACTTGTCATCTTGAGTCCTTCTTTTGTCTTTTATTCAATATAAATGCCTTGGAATCCGTGTTTGCATAAAATCTGGTATTTTTCTTTGTGTTTTAGGGTTTAATATGATATAATTGATATGAGATTTCACTCATATCAGGTTTCCATTGATGAAATCAAGTTGGCGGTTTGGGATTGTGGTATAGATAAAGCTCCTGGTCCACATGGTTTCACTTTTGGCTCTATCGCCGATATTGGACTCTTATTCAGAATGATGTGCACGCGGCTATAAGTTATTTTTTCTTGAATAATGATATGCATAAGGGATGCAATTCCTCATTCATTGCTTTGATTCCTAAAACCCCTAATGCTAATTTAGTTAAAGACATAAGACCTATAAGTTTAATTGGAATCTTTTACAAAATTATTGCAAAACTTTTGGCCAACAGACTCGTAGGAGTTTTAAATGGCATTGTTAGTGAAGTGCATTTGGCTTTCATCGCAGATAGACAGATTCTTGATGGACCTTTTAATCTAAATGAAATGCTTCAATGGTTCAAGGTGAAAAAGAAACAAGCTCTCATCTTTAAGGTTGATTTTGAAAAAGCTTTTGACTCGGTTAGGTAGGACTTTCTTGATGATATTCTTAGAAAATTTGGTTTTGGTAATAAGTGTTGCAAATGGATCCAATGTCGTCTTCAATCTTCAAGAGGATCTATATTGGTAAATGGCAGTCCAACATAGGAGTTTCAATTCGGTAAAGGCCTCAAAGAAGGAGATCCGTTATCTCCTTTTCTATTTATCCTGATCATGGAAAGTTTGTATCTTTCCTTTCAACGTGTTGTCGATGCTGGTTTGTTTCATTGTATTAACCTTGGTGGTGGTTTGATAAATCTCTCTCACATGTTTTACGCGGATGATGCGGTCTTTGTTGGTCAATGGAGTGAGAACAATATCACTACTTTAATCGATGTTCTTAAATGTTTTCACAAGGCGTCTGGGCTTCGTATCAATATGACCAAGAGTAAGATTATGGGTGTCCACGTTGGTATTGATAACGTTAAAAGAGCTGCTACTAGACTTGGGTGTCTTATTCTTAAAACTCCTTTCACTTATCTTGGTTCTATTATGGGCGAAAATATGTCTCAAATTCATATATGGAAAGATATTGTTGACAAAGTTTAGAACATGTTATCTAATTGGAAATTGAACATGCTTTCCATTGGCGGGTGACTTACTCTGGTCAAATCGGTCCTAAGAACTACGCTGTTATATCACTCCTCTATCTTTAGAGCTTCGATTGGTGTTTTAAATAGTATTGAACCTCTCTGTAGTCACTTCTTCAATGGGCATACTATTAATAGTAACAAAGCTACTTTGGTAAATTGGAAGAAAGCTCTTTCTTCTAAGGATCAAGGTGGGCTGGGTATATCGAGTCTTTTTGCTATGAGTTGAAGCCTTTTATGCAAATGAGTTTTGCGTTTCTTTACTCAAAAGAATTCTTTATGGACTCGTGTCATTTAGGACATCCATGGTGTTAATGGTTGGATTGGGGTGAACAATACTTGCTGCTACAACTGTCGTTGGAGCATCACCATTCAGGAACTGAAATCTTTGGTGTTGAAAGGTATTGACATTATGCAAATTTTTGATCAAAATTGAGGAACGGGGAGAACACTAAATTTTGGGAAGACAAATGGTGCGACGGGGGTCTCTTCAAAGACAGATTTCATCGAATATATACCTTGGAGAACCACAAGCATATTTATGTTTGTTTGAAACTTTCTTAGCCCGTCATGTCTTTCTCGTTCCGCAATATCCCTAGAAGCGGTATCGAGAAGGAGAAGTTTGATAAGGTGAATGAATTGGTTAAAAATATTTCTCTTAGTTCTTATTCAGATCAATGGCTATGGTCTTTAGAGGCTTCAGGTGAGTTTTCGACTTCTTCTATTAGAAATCTGATCGATGGTATCACGCTTCCAAGTTTGGAGTTCAAAACCAGATGGAACAGCTACGTCCCGATTAAAATCAATGTGCATACTTGGAAGATCATGACGAATTCATTACCAACTAGGTTCAATATTTCTAGGAGAGGTATTCATATTAACTCTATTTTATGTGCGTGCTGCGATAAAGGAGTGGAGACATCTAGCCATCTTTTTTTCTCTTGTTCGATTGCTAAAGAGATGGTTACTTTGATCATCAGATGGTGGAGCATTCCAGTTACGGAGTTTGATACATTTGAAGAATGGGAGAACTGGTTTAGCAACGTCCATCTTCCCCGAAAAAATAAAAAGAAGCTTGAAGGATCGTTCATGTCATGTGGTGGAGTTTATGGTGTTTCTGGAACAAGCTTCTATTTGATTCCAAGATTCCAAAGAAGATGTTTTTACTTGATGATGTTATGCGCAACTCTTTCTATTAGTGTCGTTTTAGAAGTAAAGCTTCGTTCGGTGGGAACGATTGGCTTAAAAACCCAAATCTTTTAGTGTTGTAATTCTAGCTTCTCGCTAGTTTTTTCTTCTAATAAATCATCAGCCGCTGTAAAAAACATGACAAACCCGTCGTTTTATATAGTAAAGGCCTAATATGCTTGACCCCATCAAACTTTTCAAAGTTAATAGATAATTTATTTTGACACCATAATTATTAGAGGAAGCTATATTGGATATCATCTTTTTCATAAATATCAAGGGACAAATCTCAGCCCTCATCTAACTACAATCAAAGGCGTAGATTAAATGTTTTTTTAATTTAAAAATAAATAGGCGTAATGAATTTGGGTCATTTCGACCCACACACCAACTGCACCCCTAGATCTAGATCTACTCAACCGATCTCATAACTTCTTCACTCATTTTCTCTCAAAACACTCAATAAAAATACACAACACACACGCACACACACACACACACTTGTACTAATTCAGATGTCCTATTATCTTATTCGATCGGTTATATCCTTCTTCAGTTCATTAACATCAAGTAGAGTTTATCCCAATTTATTTTTATTTATCTTTTATGGCTTATTTGGTGCGAATAAACTTATAATTCAGCTTATCCTTATTTTACTTATTTGATGCGAATTAATCTACGTATTTGTTTTTTATTTGAATAAGATGATAGATTTTTTCTTAGCTTACGAATGTATCATTTTTGCTTATTTGATGTGATTAAGCGTATGAATTTTTCATAATTTAAATTTATAAGCTTGTAGTTGAGCTTAGTTGATGAATTATGTGAATTTGTCTTGTTAAATGATAAGCTAACTTATTAGGTAATTGATTTGAATAATTATCATCA
This sequence comes from Glebionis coronaria, assembly GCA_025667525.1. Classification (NCBI taxonomy): domain Eukaryota; kingdom Viridiplantae; phylum Streptophyta; class Magnoliopsida; order Asterales; family Asteraceae; genus Glebionis; species Glebionis coronaria. The sequence continues at coordinate 72,190,423 of CM046874.1, forward strand.
TCAGGATTTATTATGGGATCAGGTTTTATGGCATAATTTACGCTACAATGGCATAATTTACGCTACACAAATATCATATGCCATGTTAGTTTAAAATCATATTTGATAAGTTTCCTGAGAAAACTGTAAAAACTTATATAGGTTTAAATCATTTATACTATATAGTATATGATAATATGCTTGGAAAAAAATACAAGCAAGTATGTGATATCCTGATGAGTAATTAAAAGTTAACTTTTTATATAGTATCATATATGATAATCTGCTCAAAAGTCATGGTCTTTAACACTATAATTGTAGATGGCAAATCTTACCAATTTTGATACATAAGAGCACTTTTTGATACTTTTAAAAAAAGGATGGGGCACTTTTTGCCATTCTTTATTATTAATGGGCTAAACGAGCGCACATGTAAGAAACTTATGGGCTTAATGGGCACACATGTAAAATACTAATTAGGCTACTTGGCGGATATTTTATATTTTATTTTTTATCCTCGACTTTTAAACAAGTATTTTTATTTTTTAATTCTACGTTTTTATATGTTTTTGTTTCTCGTTTTAGCTTGCGCCCGTTTAGCCCGCCCGTCTCCCCGTGCCCATGTAGCCCGCGCCCATTTAGCCTGCTGCCCGTTTAACCCGCCGCCCGTGCCCGCCCGCCCGTTTTGTAACCTATAACTATAATATATCATTTATGATAATTTTCTTGAAAATAATACAAGCATGTATGATCTCTTTTTAAGTAATTGAAAGTTGGTTCTGTGTATACTTTCATATATGATAATCTACTTGAAAGTCAACTTCTTTTAACACTGTAATATATCATGTATGACAATGTGCTTGAAACTAAAATCAAAATCTTTTTATTTGTGTAGAGAAAGTTGTTTTCAATACATTTTGAATAACTCAATCATCTCAAGTCTAAAGAAGAGAATATAAAAAGTCACAGTCATCAAACCAAAGTGAATTACAAAAAGATAATGTAACTGACTGTGAGGTTTTATTAGTTATGAATATAGAAATCGACAGCGGATAGATTGCGAAGAACGAGAACATAGGATTCCTAATAGAAAGAACAAGGGCATGTGCATGAGATGACCAAGATGATTGTGAAGTTTGCAACATAAATATTGATGCATGATATCCACATATATCGAGAAAGCTCAATAAAGAAGCTCATGAATTTGCAAAGCCGGACACAAACAAAATATATTCTCCATTTTATTTTCTTGTAATCACCTTATGTAGTTTCGACGTCTATGAACAATGTTGTGAAACATATGAGACTAGTAAAATTTCTAGAATTTGATTTTTGTTATTAAGTGTATTATGTTTAAGTTTTATAACACACATTCATAATCACTCGTAAAAATAGAATTAGAATAGTAACATATGTTATCATTGTATAAAATCAAGTATGATAGTTGATAAATCAGTGATGATCATGTTAAATCATATCTAATTTATTAAAAAAATCACATATTATACTTCGTTACCAACTTGTAAAATACAAATATCACATACGATAATTTAAATATAAAAGAAACTAATGTAAATTCATATATAATTTCCTAGAATATCACATACGATATATAATTGAATCACATTTATGTAAGATCAAATGCAATAAAATGTAAAAAAAGAATTTATAACACTAGCTCATATAACAATCAAACATAAAAAGAGTACTTTTAAACAACAATTTCGTCTTAAACAACTAATTAACGTTGAACCATGAATAGTTCTTGATCTTCAAACCACATAAGTTGTGATCAAAATTTCTACATTATGAAAAAGCATTCGTGATCTTCAAACTTTTTTCTATCGCTTTACCCTTTCCTCCTTTAATACACAACTTTCGACGTCCTTTGTGCGTTTCAACAGATAGATCGTTTCTATTAACTACAGGCGACTCTACGTGTAACATCCCACTTGGATAAGTGGAATGTTACTTAATAATTATGGCGTGTCATCAAAGCATTCAAGGTAAATGTCTAAAACATTAATGACCATAAAGAAATCAGAAACAAACATCGGTTCCAAACATAAGCTCCCACACAAATGCATAAGTAAAGAATGTAGAATAAGGACTAAACAGTGTCCAACAAAGTAGAAGTATATATATGCATTAAAAGAAATGAAGACAAGGGAGCCTCCATACAAATGCACGTACTCTTGATTTGCCTAGCTTTGCCATTTAGTAACTGACGTATGGGTACATGGAAAGAAAATACGGCTGAGAAATACGCTCAGTGTGCGGATATATGACAAAAAAAATGACTAGCAATAAACATAAGAAAATTACGAAATGAAAGTACAACAAAGCAAAGTGCAGCTGAATAATGTAAGTCTTGGAAAACCTGGCGTTGTTTTATAAACTGTTTTATATTCTGAAAAGACTTATGTTTATTTCATAAAAACTGTATTTTAAATGCCCAAGAGCCCATATAGGTCATGAATGTATCAATGTGCATGAATACATAGAGGGGTGACCTCGTCATGCAACTAGAGGGGTTGCCTCTAATTAAAATAGTTTGGGTGGAGGGATCAACAACATGCAACGGATGTAGAGCACACATCATAGTTACCTTGAAATCTGCTAACATGTTCTAGGATGCACCCATTCGCCCCATATGAAAATAATATAAAAGGCCAAATAACTGAAAGGGACGCCGTAAGCAATGACTCTCACCGCGGAAGAGTCATAACACCGGTGCCTCAAGTGTTATGGTTATGGTACCTCCAAAACTAAGTGGAACTGGCATGCATGTATATAGCTCGGGCAATTTAAAATATGAATCATATTATTTACTGATAAGTTTAATGTAAACTACTGGGAAAAACTGATGGTTGCAAACGGGGAATCCTAAGTATAGGAAGAGAATGTCCTTACTAAAGGACGGAATATCCGTACCTTATGTCCATTAATGAGGATGAAAACGAAAGCGGAAGATCTACTCCGACTTCACGATAGCTACAAAATAAAAGGGAAATGAATGAGTTGTATGTTTAAATTATACTTACTGATTATTAGTTTACTTGAAGTGTTCTTAAGTTGTTTTACTTGTTCTTGTCTTGTTTTATTGTTTCATGTTTTATCATGTGATTCTTAGTGTTTCATGTGTTCTTGATTAGTGTATTTCATGTTTTATGTGTTATTGTACTTGTTGTATCATAATGAGTAACTTTCTAAAAATAGCAGATTTCTATATATAGTAACTTTCCAAAAATAGCAGGTTTCCATATATAGCAACTTTCCAAAAAAAGCAAGTATCTATAAACAGTAAGTTTCCAAAAATAGAAAGTTTCCATAATTAGTAAGTTTTCAAAAATAGAAAGTTTTCATAATTAGTATGTTTCCATAAATAGCATGTTTCCATATTTAGTGTTAAGCTTATTAAATAAGTATATATAATAAGTTCATGATTATTAAATATAAAAGTATAGTAAAGTTTATTAATAATATTACTTTAATCTTAACATATGATTATTAATTAATAACATAATACATGATATTATAAGTAATTATTAATTAATAATATTACATGATTTATTAATTAAACTTTACCTTAAATGACTATTGTATAACTAAATTAAAACATGTTATTAATTTAATTAAACCTTGGTTAAAAATTAAATAAAATAATTAAACTAAATTTATTAATTAATTAAATGTAACATGAAATAATTATATTGATAATTATTATAGCCTAAAGTTTATTTAAATAAAATGGCCATGTATAATATATCATGATAATTATATTTAATAATTATATCATAAGTCTTGTTATTAATGAATTAAATTAAACCATGTGTTATTTAATAAAATTAATTAATAAAATAACATAAAGTATTTTATCCAAAATGTTAGCCAAACACACCCCTTGGTGTGTTCGGTTCTACCCGAGCCTAAACAACAACCACCGAGACAATTGGAGGTCTCGGCTTCGCTCGAACACCAAAGATCACCACAGCCGCAAGGGTTGTGGTTTACCACTGCGCAGCCAACGCAGCCCCCGGCTGCTTAGCGTTTCCCCTGCTCGGCCTACATACCCACCGGCTTAGGGCGGTTCCCCCTACTGCGAACTAAACACCCACCGAGAGCATGAAGCTCTCGGTTTTCCACTGGTCCCAACCAACAGCCCCCGTTTGGGGGTGTTGGTGTTGCGGCTGCCAAGGAACACCAGCCACCGACCCCTTTGAGGGTTCGGCTGGCCGAGACCTAAACACCACCGAGAATCGTATGACTCTTGGTTTGCGTGTAAGCCACAACAAAACAAATAATTCCCGATTCCCATGTTTCATCTTTTAAATTACATGTTTTTAATAATTGTTTTCAAAGATCCATGAACAATGAAAATAAATAAAAGATTAGGGATTTAGATATACCAATTGCGTGTATATGTTAGAAATATGTTTTTAACGTATATTAGAAGTATCGGTCACTCCACAATATTATTTATGTTGTAATAGCTCGTAGTTAATGTTGCTTATTAAGTTAAGTAAGAAACCGACCCATGGGCTTGTCATGGGTCGGCCCAAGCCCAAATAGTGGCTTTGGATATAAATACCCCTTTCCACCATGGAAAGGGGTTGGTTGTTGATGATTCCACATTTCATTTGAATAAAAATACACATAGTTTCTCTCTCACTTTATCTCTCTAGTTTCTCTCTCTAGAAATCTTCAACCCACTTCATAGATTCATAGGTTATCAATATTCTACATTTGGTATCAAGAGCTATGGGGTGATTTAAGGCAATGATTTGTGTTGTTATTTAGTTTTTGATTGTATTAGTGTTCTTTAAGAAGATCCATCTTGATTCTTGGAGTTTTTGGTGTTTTTGTGATTGGGATTAGTAGATAAGTATTAGTTTTTACTTATTTTAGTTGAAATCACAAAACTTTTTGGGTAACTTGGTAAAAATCTGGGTTTTTTCTTCATATTTTTGATCGATTGAATACTCGTACAAGTTTCTGTTTCCCAGACAAAGTTCCGAACCAAAAAGTTCCGGATCAAAAAGTTCCGAATCAACAAAAGTTCCGGATCAAAAAGTTCCGAACCAAAAGTTCCGGATCAAGGAAAGTTCTGGATCAAAAAGTTCCGAACCAAAAGTTCCGGATCAAGGAAAGTTCCGGATCAAGGAAAGTTCCGGATCAAGACAAAGTTCCGAATCAAAAGTTCCGAACCAAAAGTTCCGGATCAAGGAAAGTTCAGGATCAAGACAAAGTTCTGAATCAAAAGTTCCGAACCAAAAGTTCCGGATCAAGGAAAGTTCCGGATCAAATCTTCCGAACCAAAAGTTCCGGATCAAGGATTTCCGAGCCAAAATCTTCCGAATCAACACTTCCGAATCAACAAAAGTTCCGGATCAAGGGATATTTCACTTGTTTTTTCGACGATTTTTTAGAGGATTTAATCTTGGTTTCTTACAACAAAAACTCAACACAATTCACAAACTTTACTTCACTGCTCGATCAACCGATAATCTTTGTCTCTTTGAAGTGAACAAAATGAATCCGAATTCATTAATGCCTCAAATGACATCACTTACGGACATTTCCGTCATTACGGGAACGGATAATCGCCCTCCAATGCTCATTAAAGAAGTCTTTGAAGCATGGCAAGGCCGTATGATGTCATACCTTAAGGGAAAACCGATATATGGGAGGCTTATGGATAAGTCAATTCAAAATGGTCCACTTGACTATGGTACCATCGTGGTTAACAATGTGACTCGACCAAGGGAGTTTGAAGAACTTACACCAGCTCAACAACTTGTTGCCGATGCAGATGAAAAGGCTCTTCAAACCATTCTCCAAGCTCTTCCACATGACATCTATCGCATGGTAAGTCAATATACGGTTGCGAAGGATTTATGGGAACGTCTAAAGGTGTTGCTACAAGGTACGTCTCTTACCAAACAGGAAAGGGAATGTCAGTTATATGATCTGTTTGATAGATTCACGTACAGCCCAGGGGAAACGCTTCACGACTATTACTTCAGATTCACTACTCTCATGAATGATCTGAATGTATACAATCTCGTGATTGCTCCATTCCAGGTTAACACCAAGTTTTTGAATACTTTACCTCAAGCTGAATGGGGTGAGTATATTACCGATGTTAAGTTAACCAGGGATTTGCATAAGTGCAATTTGGATCAACTCTATGATTTTCTTCAGCAGCATGAGAAACATGTGATCATGCACCGTTCGCCTCGAGGTATGTACCCTGATTCTTTAGCTTTGATGGCGAATCAACCAAGCTTGTCACACAACAACACTCCTTATATTTTGGGACACCAAGCCTATCATCCATCACCTTACATGACACCAAGCTTCCCCCAATATTCGATTCTACCGCAACCACCCACCTCACATCAGCAACAATATCGGTTTAATGCACCTTCATCACACTATGCTTCACAACCTCTTCCAACAAGCATGGCACCTTATGCTCAATCATCATATTCTTCTTATCAAGAAAATGCAGCATATCCATCAAGCTACTCTGACCACATGAGTGTTCCTTCTAGTGCTTATGCAGCTCAACAAGACCAAGCACTGTATTGTGATAATGATGAAGTCCCCATTCCTGAATTCAAACAAGGAACTGACCCAGTTGAAGTGTTAGCCACTATGTCTGCTTATCTCATAAGGACTTTAAGCAAACGAGGATTTAGAGGACCAGCTCCTACTAACAATCAGCTGAGGAATTCATCCAATTCTCGCCAACAAGCTACTATTGAGAATGGCAGGGTAATGGTTCAACCTATTCAACCTTATCAGGGGAGACCTACTACATCAACCACCAATGCACGTACGGTCAATCCTGCTCCAATGGTCAACACTCCTCCACGGGCTAATTCCACAGGCAAGTTGAGAATGATTACATGCTACAACTGCAAGGAAGAAGGTCACATGTCCAGGGATTGCAAGAAACCCAAGAGGAGAAGGGATGGTCAATGGTTTGCAGAGAAGATTTATCTGGTGAACGCTCAGGCACAAGGAAGGGAACTTGATGAAGAGGAGCTTGCATTTCTTGCTGATCCAGGGATTGCTGAACAAGACGTTGTCACCAAACAGAATGCAGCATACCAAGCAGATGATCTTGATGCGTATGATTCAGACTGTGATGAACTTCAATCTGCACAGGCAGCTCTTATGGCAACTATCTCCAGCTTAGGGCCAGAAAAAAGATCTGAGGTACTTATTAATACCACTGATACTTGTATTCAACCACATCAAGTTGTGCAAGAGAGTGCTGATTCGAATTAGTCTTCGGTGGTGAGTCTTTCAAATGAGGAGACAATCAATGATAGTAATATCAATGTGAGTCCTCAGACTTTGAGTGAATCACAACCGGGAGCCATTTCGAATACGCATACTCCTGCTCAACAAAATTTGGTCATGGTTCCTGCTACATTACTTAGCAAAATGAATGCTGCACTATTAGAAACCATAGCTAAGAATAAGAATTTGTCTGATGAGCTTGCCTTATGCAATGAGAAAGTTCAAACTTTGGAATTAGTTCCTTCGTCTAGTGTTCTAACAAATCCCGAATATGATCATTTTCGAAACAAACAAATGGGTCATTTGCAAGAAATTGAAACCTTAAGAGCAGATCTTTCTAAAGAACTTAGAGAAAAAGAGTTAGTGGTCACTAATTTTCAAAAACTTCAAACGGATTTTGAGTTACTCGAGTCTAAAAAGAATGAAATGGAGATTAATGCTGCTAATAAGATTAGAAGTCTAGATTATTTGCTTTTAAGACAATACGTTGCTTCTCAACTAGTGCACTTATTTGATGCTTCGTTTAGAGAATTTAACTTATCACGTCAAAAAGGCTTTCCCCCTAACCCACGGTATGCAAAACAAGCTTTTATCCATAGTCCAAGACTTTATAATGCAACCCAATTAGGATTGGTCTTAGACCCGATTGTTATTTTCGATGATCGCACAAGTAAGGATCTAGTTGATGAGGATCGGTCATACAACTTTGCAAAATATCCCGATTGTGATTATTTTAAAATGAATCAGGAGCTTGCTAAAACGGATTTTAGAATTCGCTTCCATATGGACAAAGATCTCATTACAGCACCAACCTACATGTTAAATGAAGAAAACCCTAGTACACTTCCTACACTTGTCAAAATGGAAGGTCCTAAGGAAATTCCAAAGGATCTTCCACCTGTTAGCACTGTATGGTTAAACTTGCAAGAGATTAATCAATACTTTACTAATTTTGACAAGGTCATTTTGGAATGTACGACTTCAAATGGCCTAAACGCCGGAGAATGGGCTTTCGAACACATGAACGAGGTGTTTAAGAATGAGATCAATCCGTTTGTCGAAAGTCTAAAAGGAAGTTTTGCATCTCTTAAGGAAAAACTTGAGTTTGAAATTAGAGAAGTTCAAAAAGTGTTTTATGAAATGGACACCGCTTACGAACTACAATTAATTGAAAAGGAAAAGATTTTATCCGAATATGACCGATTCTTGTCCCAAGTAATTTCGTGTGATGTGCTTACTACTGTAAATGTCAATTATTCAAATGAGCTTACATCCGCTATGATTAAATGTGATGATGTGAATATTTGTGATGATGTGTGTGATCTCTCTGTAAATGTTGTTGATACTGTAAATGAGGTAGATAATCATTCTTGTCACGAATCTAACGCTGAATTTTTAAAGCTACAAGATTCTTACAATTTACTTTCAAAACGCTTTAATCAACTTGAACAACATTGTATATCTTTAGAATTAAAACAAGAAACTCAAAATGAGGATCTTTTGATAACAAATGGTTGTGAAAACGGTGTTGAGACGAGTGACAAGATGATTGCAATAGTTAAGGCATTAGAGGAAGAGATTATGAGATTAAAGAGAGATGTGTCATCAAATGAAACACTAAAATTGGAACTAGAGGCCGCAGAGTCTAAAAACCAGGACTTAGAAATTAGACTTTCGTCTATTCTAGGGGAGATGGATCGGGCAAGACAGGGACTATCCGCTCTTTATGGTTCAATAGAAGAACGCTTAGCTTTTAATGCAGCACAGCAACAATCTTATGTTGAACAACTGAACCAAAAGTGTGAGGAAATCTCTGACTTAAACATCCAGCTCATTGACAAAAACATGGTTTTGGCCGAGTTAAAGGAGACACTTCTTCTCACCCGACAAGAAGCTGTTAATAACTTAGCTACCAACTCTGCACCGTCCTCTAGTGCTCCAACAACCAAGTCAGTAGTGCTTTATAAGAACCCGCTCCATAAGAAAAACCCGGTTACCTACGATGATTATATGAGGAATGCAATTAAGCATGTAGATCTTGTTAGGGATATTTTAGACGATCTTTATGCCTTAGATCCCTCAAGTAGCTACTATTACTCAGCTCATGAATACATTAAGCGAGTTCAATATTGCTTAGCATATTTGCAATACATAGGTAAACCAGGTTCTGCACTACTCACTAATCGACCCATTGCTGTAACTCCATTCAATAAGACCCCAGGAGCAAAATCGTCATTGGCACCATCAAGTAAGGCACCTTTAAAATTTGTTGCTAATGTTCCCACTTTGCCTTCTACAGGAGTAAAAGAGTCTACAAAGGCTAAAGGATCGCCACTCAAGAAAGATAAGATCAAGCCCTCCACTAGTAGTACCAACAAGAAGAAAGTAGAAGCTCACCAGAGGAATGTTAGTTCAGATTTAAATAAAAAGAATCATGTTAAGACTAAAAGCTCTGCGCCTGTGCAAAAGCCTAAACCATTTGTGAATTCTGATTTGAAATTTTGGAATTGTAATGAATGTATGTTTTCCCAACGTCATGATTTGTGTCTTATTGATCATGTGAATCAAATGAATGCCATTAGGAATGATCTTGAATGGAAGCCAACTGGTAGAACTCGTGCCCAAGTTGGCTGGCAATGGCGTCCCACTGGTAGGACCTTTACATTAGATGGAAAATGTGCCCTTTAACTAGGAATGCATCCATTGAGGTTAGGTCTGAGCGTCCTTTAGTTAGGCACACTAGCACTAAAGTATGGAAACAACGCCCTTTAATTAGGTCAGCCCCCACTATAGTGCCTATCAGTGAAGAAATACCTCAGGATTTAAGCCAACTAGAATCTACACCACCAACTAGGAAGAAGAAGGCTAGGAAATCTAAGAAACCTACAATTAGCAAATCTAAGATTATTAAATCTGTACCTGCTAATAACAAGGAACATTCAGATTCCGATACCTCTACATTGTCCTCCTCTGGTGATATTTTCAGGTGGTCCAAATCATCCTCTGGTATTTGGACTCCGGTTGTTAAAAGCATATGACCGGAGATCGCTCGATGCTCTGAAATTTCGTCAGCAAGTTTCTTGGAACGGTTAAATTCGGTAATGATCATATTGCAAAGATAATGGGGTATGGTGAATATCAGATTGGAAACGTTACGATTTCAAGGGTATACTATGTAGAAGGTCTTGGTCATAATTTATTTTCAGTAGGACAGTTTTGTGATTCCAACCTAGAGGTTGCTTTTCGACAAGATACTTGTTTCATCCGCAACTTGGAAGGAAAAGACTTGTTGAAGGGTTCTCGTGGTGCAAATCTTTATACGTTGTCCCTACAAGACATGATGGCCGCCTCTCCAGTATGTCTTCTCTCTAAAGCATCTAAGACCAAGTCATGGTTATGGCATCGCAGATTATCTCATCTCAACTTTGATGCTATTAATCATCTGGCTAAAAACGAATTAGTTTGTGGTCTTCCAAAGCTCAAATTTCACAAGGACCATTTATGTTCTGCGTGTTCAAGTGGGAAAAGTACCAAGAAATCATACAAGCCCAAAGCTGAAGACACCAATCAAGAAAAACTTCATCTTTTGCATATGGATCTTTGTGGGCCAATGAGAACTGAAAGTGTGAGCGGTAAGAAATTCATCCTTGTTATTGTGGATGATTTCTCCAAGTTTACATGGGTTAGATTTCTACGTACAAAGGATGAAGCACCGAAGGCTATCATCACTTTTCTGAAATTCATTCAGGTACGTTTGAATACTACTGTCTGCCGTATTCGTACAGATAATGGAACAGAGTTCGTCAACCAGACTCTTCGTGATTACTATGAAGGAGTTGGTATCTCACATGAAACATCCGCTGCACGTACTCCACAATAAAACGGTGTCGTTGAAAGACGGAATCGTACGCTTATGGAAGCTGCTAGGACTATGCTGATTTATGCGAACGCTCCATTGTTCTTGTGGGCATAAGCTATATCTACTGCATGTTTCACCCAAAACCGTTCTATCATTCGGAAACGCCATGGAAAAACACCTTACGAGCTTCTACATGATCGTAAACCCGATGTTTCATTCTTTCATGTGTTTGGTGCTCTTTGTTATCCAAACATTAATAGTGAGAACTTGGGCAAGCTTCAACCGAAAGCCGATATAGGTATTTTCATTGGTTACTCACCCTCCAAGAAAGCATACCAAATTTACAACCGTCGTCTTGGTAAGATTGTAGAAACTATGGACGCAGATTTTGATGAGCTGACAGCGATGGCTTCTGAGCAACGCAGCTCTGAACCCGCGCTTCATGAGATGGGAACCGGTTCTATTAGTTCCGGATTAGTTCCCAATAATCCTACTTCTACATCATTTTTACCACCTACAAGGCCCGAGTGGGATAAACTATTTCAACCGTTGTTTGATGAATTCTTTGATCCCCCAAATGATGAAGTTCCAGCACCTATAGTGATAGCTCCAATCCCTGAAGTTGTTGCTCAAGCAAATGAAGCTTTATCTAATGCATCTTAAATTAACATTGAACCGGATGCACCTTTACCAAGTGATTCTCAAACCACACCTGAATCGTCACCCTTACTTGTGCCTAATGATGTTGAAGAGGATTCTATTGATCACGATTTGGAATATGCTCACCTACAAGAGCTTCCCTTCTTTGGTGTACCGATACCTGAAAACCCTTCAGCCGCGTCTACCTTAGAAGAAGCTCCTTCTATTGTTCACTCCAGACCACCTAGGATTGAAAAACATAGCACCAAATGGACAAAAGATCACCCAATTAGGAATGTCATTGGAGATCTAGATCGACCAGTCTCTACACGCCATCAATTACAAGAGAGTGCACTCTATTGCTATTTTGATGCATTTCTCTCCGAAGTTGAACCTAAAAATTGGCAACAAGCTATGACTCAATCATCTTGGATTGAAGCCATGCAGGAGGAACTAAATGAATTCCAAAGACTTGAAGTATGGGAATTAGTTCCTCTCCCTGACAAAGTTAACATCCTTACTTTGTTGTGGGTTTATAAGGTTAAACTCGATGAGATGGGTGCAGTATTGAAGAATAAGGCTAGATTGGTTGCTAGAGGATACAAACAAGCATTGGGTATCGACTATGAAGAATCTTTTGCTCCTGTTGCAAGATTGGAGGCTATTAGACTATTCCTTGCGTATGCTGCTCATATGAACATGATCGTCTATCAAATGGATGTGAAGACGGTATTTTTGAACGGTGAACTAAGGGAAGAAGTCTATGTTAGTCAGCCGGATGGGTTCGTTAGCACGGAGTTTCCTAATCATGTGTACAAGCTTAAGAAGGCTCTCTATGGGTTGAAACAAGCTCCACGCGCGTGGTATGATCTCCTTTCAACATATCTCATCTCGGAAGGCTTCTCCAAAGGCAAGGTGGACCCCACTCTATTCACTCTCAAGGAGGACAACGACATGATTCTGGTACAAATTTATGTTAATGATATAATATTTGCTGCCTCTATCATAGAATTGTCAAAACGTTTTGAGAAGATAATGTCCACACGCTTTCAGATGTCAATGATGGGAAAATTTTCATTTTTCTTAGGATTACAAATTTCTCAGAATCCCAGAGGCATCTTTATTAATCAATCCAAATATGCTCTAGAATCTTTAAAGAAATATAACTTTGAAAATTGTGACCCCGTGGACACTCCAATGGTGGAGAAATCCAAGTTAGATGAAGATAGGAATGGGACTATTGTCGATCCAAAACTTTACCGTGGGATGATCGGCACCCTTCTCTATCTGACTGCTAGCAGGCTTGATTTGCAATTTGTCGTATGCATGTGTGCCCGGTATTAGGCTCGGCCTACCGAAAAGCACCTACATGTTGTTAAAAGGATCTTTCGGTATCTCAAAGGAACACTTCATCGTGGTCTATGGTATCCGAAAGATTCCTCCATTGCTTTAATATCATACGCAGATGCCGATCATGATGGATGTCAAGACACGAGGCGTAGCACTTCTGGATCTGTGCAACTCCTTGGAGACAGATTGATCAGTTGGTCTTCAAAAAGGCAGAAAAGCGCTGCAATTTCTAGCACGGAGGATGAATACATCGCCATGTCCGGTTGTTGTGCTCAAGTCCTTTGGATGAGATCACAATTAACTGACTACGGTTTGGGATTGAACAAAATCCTGATGTATTGTGACAACAAGAGCGCCATTTCCCTTTGCTGCAACTATGTTCAACACTCCCGGGCCAAGCACATAGACATTCGCTACCATTTCATTAAAGAGCAGGTGGAGAACGGAGTGATCGAGCTGTATTTTGTCACCACTGAGTACCAGCTGGCAGATATGTTCACCAAAGCCTTAGATCGAGGACGAATCGAGTTTTTGATCGACAAGCTTGGCATGAAATCATTCTCTCCAGCGACTCTCAAAGAATTGGCAGAAGAATCAGCTGAATAGTAGTGGTAAACTATTCAGGCGTATCCTTTGTTCGTGATCATGTATATTATCGTATATATATAAACCACAAAAAGAAAAATACAAAAATATAAAACCAAGAAAAACCATAAAAAATATAAAACCTACAAAAACCATAAAAAATTATAAAATCAAGAAAAACCAAAAAATATTTTTCGTTTTTTAAATCGGGCATGTCTTTTAGTACGATAATATTTACGGCTTTAGAAATGTCGATCAATATTGACACGGCGCCATAAATAGAGTCCGTATAAAAGTTGTACATTTTTAAAACATGCCCATTATGGCTTGTAGTTATTTCAGACTGCAACCCGGTTTAAATATTAAAGTCACGTATTTCCTTGGAAAACGTTGGCTCACAACGGGAATTAATTTTCTCGGGCATGATTTACAAACCAAATCATGCAAAGGGATCAAGTTTACATTACAACTTGGTTTCACACGAGTTAGTGTACGTCTCAGTGCATTAATTTGTCAAAATAAGAGAAATCTTATTGCCACCACGAATCAATCTTTTCAAGACAGTAATTGGAAATGTTTTCATCAATATTTGACTCTTTAAACAATGACTACAGCTCTTTAAATAGAAAACGGGTCATCGTTTAAGGGGGAGAAAATATTAAATCATCTTCGTCATAAAAACGATTTTCAAAGTGGAAAATTAATTGTCTAAATGGTTAATGAGTGGTCTTGCTTTAGAATACGACTTGTGCTCGTTCAATGAGATATGACTTGCTTCAGATCTTGGAGACTTGCTAATAGGATGCGATGCTTAAGTTGTGTGAAGGTTAAGTTGACTAAATTTAACAATGGTTAGGGAGATTAGAAAAAACAAGGAATAAAAAGGGAAAAGGTAGGAAAAGTATAGGGACTTAAAAGTAAGATTTGTGAAAGTTGTTAAAATTTGACCTAAGTCAAAACAAAACCCCCCGTCCCTTTAGTTTTTCTTCTTCACTATTTTCTCCATCCGCCATTAACATTCACACAAGCTTTCTTAAAAACTCTCGATTCAATCATCCAATCCGTTTCATTCGATCAAACAAGGTACTAAGATCATATCATTGATTTCTAATTCGCTTATCTCATTTAAATCCACTTAGTTAATTCGTGAATTAAGGTTAATCTAATTAGGGTTCATTTGCCTTAAGTTAGGGATAATTAATTAGGGGTTTTAGATGGGTTTTATGCGGATTAGCATTAGAATGTGTGTAGTTGCCTTAGAATGCCTTAAAAATCACTATCGAGCTTAGAATAATCTTTCATAGGTGCGTTTGTGAAGTTCCTGATGAACAAGGCTTATGAACTTCCGAATGAAGGAAGTTCCGGATGAACTTCCGAATGAAGGAAGTTCCGAATGAACTTCCGAATGAAGAAGTTCCGAGTGAACTTCCGAATGAAGAAGTTCCGAGTGAACTTCCGAATGAAGAAGTTCCGAGTGAACTTCCGAATGAAGAAGTTCCGGATGAACTTCCGAATGAAGGAAGTTCCGGATGAACTTCCGAATGAAGGAAGTTCCGGATGAACTTCCGAATGAAGAAGTTCCGAGTGAACTTCCGAATGAAGAAGTTCCGAGTGAACTTCCGAATGAAGAAGTTCCGAGTGAACTTCCGAATGAAGAAGTTCCGAATGAACTTCCGAATGAAGAAGTTCCGAATGAATTTCCGAATGAAGAAGTTCCGAGTGAACTTCCGAATGAAGAAGTTCCGAATGAAGGACTTCCGAATGAAGAAGTTCCGAATGAACTTCCGAATGAAGAAGTTCCGAATGAAGGACTTCCGAATGAAGAGTTCCGAATGAAGGCGTTCGGAATAAAGAGTTCCGAATGAAGAGTTCCGAATGAAGGAGTTCCGGATGAAGAGTTCTGAATGGAGAGTTCCGGATGAAGAGTTCCGAATGAAGAGTTCCGAATGAAGGAGTTCCGAATGAAGGAGTTCCGGATGAAGAGTTCCGAATGAAGAGTTCTGAATGAAGAGCTGTTGGATTGATAGTTGTTTGCTTGTTATGATTACTTGTTGAAATGTGTTATGCTTAGAAGTTATAATGATATATATATCTATATACTTTTGTGCATCAACCTTTTATGTCTTATCTTAAGCAGATACGATGACTAATCCGACAGTACAAGCACTCCAAGATTCTAGAGCAGCCGCAATTGCCGAAGCACGAACCCTCAAGTTCATACCAAGAAGATTGATCAAAAGCTCCGTGAACGTAGATTGATGAGGAGCTTAGAAAGATTCGTTGGTGGTAGACCATATCTAGTGCACCACAAGTTACTGCAACGATCCATCTTATGGGTCGTACATCTTAGGTCCACTTTATATTGGTTTTTAATTGTGAATATGTAAATTTGTGAATATTGTGCTTTTACGGCTTGATGTAGTGTTAAGGTATGATAATTTTTCAAGAATTTCTCACGAGATTCTAAATCTTTCAAAATATATCATACTAAAGCACTACAACTATCCCTTATTAATTTAAGGGGGAGCATTAACATGTTCTATGGCCAAACATCGATTTCATTTTTACCCAAAGACCGGTTAATCCATTCAATATCCCAAATATTAATGGTTAACATTTTGGATAAGGGGAGAAAATGGGATTAAGGAGACTTAAATGATACTTGGCTAAAAGATGAAAAAGACTTAACGATAATCCAACTTAATATGTGTAAAGCACGTGTTAAGGGGGAGCGTTTTTGATGAACAAAAACACCTAAGGTACAAAACTTTTGATTTCAATATCACAAGTACCTTAGGTGATTTTCAAGGATTTTTCATGGTGGCTATACTTTCCCAAAACACGCTTAATTCACGACGAATGTGGTGACAAAAGGGTGGTAGGAATAGGTTTAGTCCAATGATTCATCAGAGCCTATGGAATCTTCCCAAGGACAATTCCCTAGATAGAATTAGAAGTCTTAGGAAAGATGGAGAAAGATTGTGAACGTAGCTGAGTACCGACTAATTACTGATGCTAGCACTGGAACAATCACAACAAGGTGCTAGTGATGATGTATTGGTAAGTACTGAAGGGGTTGAAGAATGAAAAAGAAATTTAAAGATAAAGGGTGTAAAGAAAGAAGCCCTCCTTACAACTTTAGGCAGAAACCGGGTCAATACATATGCTATTGAGGTCATTTTTGTTAATGATTCTCGATATTGAAGAAAGACATCATGGACCCAGTGATGCAATGCACAACCCTTCCCAACTAACTCAAATATCTCTCAAAAGGTATTTGTTTTAATCATACGGAGATCAACACGTTATCTATTGGTTTATTCACTCCGAATAGACTGATATTGAAAAGGTGGCACTCCTCTCCAGCCATCGCTCACTAAATCAAAACGCACTATCGAGTCTAGAGCCAAGAGATCATCAAAAGTCTCATTAGGACACTTTCCATTTATTCCTTGCTTTCTCACACACTGTGAAAAGTAAGAGATTTTTATGAGTCCTACACAGTATTCTTGTAATATTGCCAGAACATCCGAGTAATACGCAAGTATTACAATGAAGATGGAAATCCTGCTTGAGCCAACATCAAACAAGCTCATGGTAGGTTACACGTGCGGTTCTTTAAGAACCAATCTTGTGAAAAATTGGAAAGAAACAGTGGTTTAATTCTTAATTGAACTTAAACTCGTTCCAGGCCTCTACGCATTATCATACGATCTTGCCAGAACACTCAGAGTGACTCTTTATTGATCACAGTGACGAGTGGAAATCCTTCTAGTGTTAACATCAAACAACACTTGGTAGGTGACGTGCAAGATTCTTTATGAATTGAGCTCGTGATAACTGGAAAGCAACGATGGTGAAAATCTTAATTGAAATTCACTTGTTCCAGGTTTCATGAATTGACGGCTTCAATCATAAGGATTTTTAATCCAAATGATTCACTCTTTATGTTCGCAGTCAGCTTTGGACGGTCGAATAAAGAGAACGAGTTTACCCGCGAAATCCTGTCAGTAAGTTACTTAATTGAAACTATCCGTCACGGGTACGATATCTAATATCGTCCAACAGTCTTCACCGACCGGAGGTAAAATGCTACCGAATTAGAGTAAAATGTCAAAGCCATTTTATTCGTGTCGTTGTTGTGTACCTGTTAAAGACGGTGGCGTTGCTGTGTACCTGTTGAAGACGGTGGCGTTGCTGTGTACCAGTTGAAGACGGTGGCGTTGCGGTGTACCTACTGAAGTCGTTCCCACATGCTTATGTTTTTCTACATCAAAGTTCAGCAGAATTCAAGAAAGTACAAAATGAAGTCTTCCGCTGTACCAAACTCTGAAGCTTTCGAGAATTTAACAAAAGACATATGTGTGTGGAACATGGAGTCACGAGGAGGCAAGATTCACAAGAAGGCAAAGATCGCACGTGAAAGGCCAAAAGAACAATGCTCTCAAGCCAAAGCCTAAAAGATCAAATCAACATATTCACAACAAAAAGAAAGAAGAAAAGACTACGAGCTGAAGAACGAAGACTTAGTATAGTATGCTAGGTTTAGAACTTTGTAAACGTGGAGTGACCTCCCTTAGGGGGAGATTGTTAGAAATACGTTTTTAACGTATATTAGAAGTATCAGTCACTCCACAATATTATTTATGTTGTAATAGCTCGTAGTTAATGTTGCTTATTAAGTTAAGTAAGAAACCGACCCATGGGCTTGTCATGGGTCGGCCCAAACCCAAATAGTGGCCTTGTATATAAATACCCCTTTCCACCATGGAAAGGGGTTGGTTGTTGATGATTCCACATTTCATTTGAATAAAAATACACATAGTTTCTCTCTCACTTTCTGTCTCTAGTTTCTCTCTCTAGAAATCTTCAACCCACTTCATAGATTCATAGGTTATCAATATTCTACAGTATAGGTTAATGATTAGGAACACGAACATATACCGTATATTATTCAAGATCCAACAACAAAGATCTTTCCCTTGTGTCCTTGTGGTGCCGCGACCAAGAGAGGAGAAAAGAGATATGTATGGTTTTTAATTATTGTGAAAAGTGTTTATGAAAATCCCCTAGAGAGTTTTACTGTTTACTAATTAGGATTAGTTATTGGGTCGGGCCAAAAGCCCTCCCCTTTTCCTTCTTGGACCGCCGGCCAAACACCCCTTATATTACTTTTCTTTTTTCTTTTTTCGTTTTTCGTGCTCAATTATGTTATCATGTTTGTTCGTATTTTAGTGTTGTGTTTTAATTCTTGTTCGTTTTTAAGTATTATACGTAAATACTTATCGTGAGTTAATAATAATCTTAATATAAGTAATTCTTTTCGTAATTAATTAATATAAGTAATAATTATATTAAATGTTCATGTACGTGTTATATATTAATTAATCGTAATGTTTTAATTAGTCCATGTTTTCATGCATTTAATGTTCTAAGGTATTTTAAAGCGGGTTTTACAACTCTTCCCCTCTAAATGAATAATTCATCCTCGAATTAGAGATACGATAAGCTGAAAAGGACATACCCGAATCATAGCTGAAAATGAGAGTAATAAGTCCGAATAGACTCCTCCGTTTCCCAAGTGGCTTCCCGCTCGGAATGGTCCCTACAAAGGATTTTGACGAATGGGATCGTCTTTCTCCTCATGACCGAATCCTGACGGTCGATAACTTCCTCGGGCTCCTCAACATAGGATAGATCCTCACGAATCTAATCGAAAGGATACAAAACTGTGTGCAACGGATGATAATTGTAACCTCTGAGTAAGGATACATGGAACACATTGTGTACATGAGATAGCTAAGGAGGTAACGCTAGACGATACGAGACCTGACCGATACATTCGAACATCTCAAACAGTTTGATGAAACGAGGACTTAGCTTGCCCATAAGTCCAAAACGCTTGACTTCACGTGCTGGTGATACCTTCACGAAAACATGTTCACCAGGTTGAAATTCAAATGCTCTACGATGTTTATCAGCATAGCTCTTTTGACGAGTACGAGCTTCCTGCAGCTTCGCCTTGGCGATGGCAACCTTCTCACTGGTCACCTCTATCATCTCTAGACCCTCAATGATTTGTTCACCAACCTGATCCCAACAGATTGGAGCACGACACTTTATGCCATAAAGCATCTCGAAAGGTGCACACTTGATACTCGCATGCCAACTATTGTTATAAGCAAACTCAACCAAGCGAATGTAGTCCTCCTAACTCCCTGTCTATTCCAATGCACAAGCTCGCAGCATGTCTTCTAAGGTCTGAATAGTACGCTCTGACTGACCATTGGTCTGAGGATGAAAGGTTGTGTTAAGCTTGAGTCTGGTGCCCTAAGATTTCTGTAAATCCCTCCAGAATTTAGACGTGAATCGAGGATCTCTGTCTGATATGATATCTGATGGAGCACCATGCGGTCGCATGATCTCCTGCGGGAATATGTCTGCCAATTTTCTAACTGGATAATCCTTGCGAATTGGAAGAAAATAAGCTGACTTGGTTAAACGATCGACTATGACCCATATAGCATCATGCTTCCTCTAAGTCTACGGAAGTCCGGTGACAAAATCCATGGAGATTTTGTCCCACTTCCATTCAGGAATCTCTAATGGTTGTAGTAAACCACTAGCTCGTTGATGTTCTATCTTAACCTGCTGGCAGGTTAGACATTTGGAAACGAAAGTAGCAACATCCTGCTTCATGCCACTCCACCAAAAATGTTGTTTGAGATCATGGTACATTTTAGTGGATCCTGAATGAATGGAAAATGGCGAGCTGTGAGCCTCATTCAGTAAGGCTTCTCTGAGTGTAAGATCATCCGGAACACATAGCTTGGTACCCTGCCATACAATGCTATCTTCTTCTATGAGAACTATGTATGCTGATCAATATTAAGAATAATAGCCCAAATCTTGTTGGTAATAAATATAAGTGTATTCATTACCCCTGCTAGTTGGTCAATGGTTCCCCTGCTAGAGTAAGTTCCCGCTGCTAAATAACAAAGGCAGGGGGATTGGTTCCCCTGCTGAAGTCAAAGGCCCTGCCGATAGAGATAAACTTGGAATAGATTATAACGTGTTTCTGTTACTACTCCCGAGATACTTTCCAAGTTTGTTAGTAGTAATCTTGTACGTGAGTCCTTCTACTATAAAAGGACCCACTAGGTTATCATGCAATGTGTGTCTTTCTCATTTGTCTTTCATTTCATACTTTAAGGTTTTTGTAACCCTAATACCATTATTGGGTATCCGTATATCTTTGATATATTAACCACCATCAAGTGGCCTAGTGGTAAGGTCATTGACTCTCAAAGGGAGGTCAAGGGTTCAACCCTCACTAGGTGTGTACCCTTGGCGATGCCCACGGAGGTTCACCTGCGACGACTCCGGGCTATCAAAAAGGGTAGTCGCTCTGGGATTAGTCGACTCGCAATGTCGAGTCGGAAACCTAGGTATAAGATATATATATATATATATATATATATATATATATATATATATATATATATATATATATATATATATATATATATATATATATATATATATATATATATATATATATATATATATATATATATATATATATATATATATATATATATATATATGTATATATATATATATATATATATATATCTTTGATATATTAAAGTTTAACGTTTGATTTAATCATTTGTTCTTGTGCTAAACACTACATTCCACATCTTGTTTAGTTACTTTATATTGCAAAGTTTCTCTAGTGTTATATTGAATCTATTCTCTCTATCACGACCCTTAAACAAGCTAAGGTTTAAGATTTGAGTTTGGGATCAACAAGTGGTATCAGATCTTGTTGAGAAACTTTGATTAAATCAAGAACAAAACATCTCACACAATCAATAGCAACCATGTCTTCAGATTCCAATTCATCCTCAACCAACAACAATGCCCTCAAACTACCCATTCTGGATCCTGAAAACTTTGAACTGTAGAAATTCAAAATTCAACAATACCTTAAGATGGAACACTATGTTCTATGGGAGATCATAGAATTTGGTGATCATTTTCCAAAGACTGTACAAGTTGAAGATGGTGGTAAAGGAGAAGATAAAGGAGAAAGCCCAAGCTTATCATATCTACAAATGAGGATGCTTCCAAAGGGGAGGAAGTTCCTAACACAGATGAATCTACTCAATGGTATGCATATCCTGGTGAACAGGATCGTAAATAAGGAAAGGTAGTAAGTG
Organism: Glebionis coronaria; assembly: GCA_025667525.1. Classification (NCBI taxonomy): domain Eukaryota; kingdom Viridiplantae; phylum Streptophyta; class Magnoliopsida; order Asterales; family Asteraceae; genus Glebionis; species Glebionis coronaria. The sequence continues at coordinate 72,212,374 of CM046874.1, forward strand.
CTGAGAAAGGGATTGAGAAAGGAAGTGCTGAGAAAGGAAGTGATAAGGGGAGTGCCACAAAAGAGATTGCTCAAACATTGTTGACTATAGGCAATCAATAAAAAGCCCCTGCTTCAAAAATTTCCCTTGCTAAACCTGATCCCCCTGCTGTAAGTTCTTCCCCTGCTAAACCTATTACTCAAACATTTATTAGGAAGAATAGAAGGCAACCAGCTCAGAAGGGAATTAAAATTAGAGAACCTGCACCTAAAGCCAAACCAGCACCAGTAGTGGATCCAAAAGACAAGGGAAAAGGGATCATGGTTGAACAGCCCAAGAAAAAGTACAAGCACAGAACTCCTAAACAACAAAGGGCTTAAGAAGAATATGATGAACAGGTAGCTCTCAGACTCCAACAAGAGGATATTGATATGCAGGATCCGAGAATGCAAAAGATGAGGCCCAAAGAGATGCTTAAGCAAATTGAAATCATGCATAGAGAGTTGGATGACAGGGTGCCTCATGTTCAAGAATTTCTAGATCAATGGGAAAGGAGTTGGTAAATGCTCCTTTGGAAGACAGGTATGAATTGATTTGTCTAGTTTACAAGTATCAAAATGAATATCTGGAAAGAAGGGCAAATCAGATTCAGAAGGAAAAATACTTGAGGTCTGAGAAGGGGAGGCTGGCACACTACAAAGTTTTGCTCAAAATACACAAGAAGTGGACTGATGGTAATTTTAGAGATATGACTTTTAAGGAAATAGAGAAGGCAGTCAGACCAGTTCTAAGAGAGTTAAATGTGGAAGACTTCCTAGCTATCAACACTCTTGAGGAAGCTGAGTATCTCAGGAGGCAAAATGAAGTGTTATAGAGAGCTAGGAAATCCAGAAAAAGAAAGGCTGAAGGAACAATAGTGGAAACTACACAAGTAGGTGCATCATTAATAACTAGATGGTTTTCACTTAGTTATGAAAGAGTTATCGTCCGATCTTTTCGAATTGATTACTAGTTAAGAGTGCGACTCAGTCGTTCTTGGTGGATAAAAGAGAAAAAGGTTAATCTATTTTAAACTAAGGTAAAATAAAAACTTGTCGTTGAGTAAAAGTAAAAACTTTAAAGATTAAACTAATAATTAATTAAATGACAAAACTTAAAGCTTGACGAAAAATTAATTGACAAAGTAATAAAAATGTAAACTTAAAAGGCTAACAAAACCCCAAACCATCGGAATCCAGATCGGAATGCTGTCACCAATACCATCGGAATGTCCAGATCAGAATATAGGTACAAAATCTATCGGAATAATTAAGTGACAATCTATCGGAATACTGATCGCAATAAACTATCGGAATAAGTCTAAAGAAAATCTATCGGAATGAACAAAAATGCAATCTATCGGAATGTCACTTAGATCGGAATGTTGCTAAGGAAATTTGGGCAGCACTTCGACTTAAAATAGCCTTAAGACCCGTCGGAATATGCGATCGCAATGTGCGATCGCAATCCCGATCGGAATAAGGGGGAAAAACCTTAGATCGCAATGTCAGATCGGAAAGAACCGTCGGAATGTGAAACCCCTCTTTCCGATGGAAGAACAAATCGCAATAAGCATAAGCTAAAAAAGCTAATCCTAATAAACTATAACCGAAACCTGTTAAAACAAGAATAAGACTAACTAAATAAGCACAAATTTAAAACCTTTCAAGACACAAAATAAGGAAACTTTAAAAAGATTAAAACTTTTTAAGAAAACTTAAAAACAATAAGCTAGACACAAAATAAGCCAATAAGCATGTCAAGATCAAAGCTTAATTCGTAGGAAACTTAGATTAACCAAAAGATAAACTTTTTAATAAATCAACATAAAATTAAAACAAAACGTGTAAAAACTCCGGATTAAAGTAAATGAAAACTAAGAAAGGTAGAATAATATGAAGACTAAAACAAGATTTAAGCTATAAAAGCAAGGATTAGATTAAAAACAAGAAAGGAAGATGAAAGATTAAGATCCTAGTGAAAGAAACTGTCACTTTCTCTCTCTAAAATTACCTACAAAAAAATGAAAAATAATGAACTAGCTAACACTAACTAACTAACCCTCCTAAATGTGTTTAGGAGGGTATTTATAGGAAATGGGGAGGTGTATGTGTTTCCTCCTCTTTCTTTCTTCACGTCTTTTCGTCTTTTAAGTTCTTCGACTTTATTGACTTTGTCTCGGGATTAATTAACTCGTCTTATAATTTCTTCATTTATTAGACTTAAGTTCTTCGGCTTTATTAAACTTTCGTCTTTAGACTTGTTCTTCGATAAATCTTCAGAAAAGGTCTTGGATTTCCGTTCTTTTTGCACTCTTGATCTCTTGACTTCGTCTTTTGTCTTTTTCGTTGATAAAAGCCCGTGAAATCCCGTGTTTTCCTTCCTTTTCACATCTTGGTCCTAAATCACAACAAAAACACGAACCACGTATAATTCCGACATTTATGACATAAAATGCACGTTTGGGCTTGGTTATTATTTTGGTTAAGTGGTAAAAGGATGGGTGTTTTCATACCTATCTAATCCCCTACACTTGTCCATTGCAATGTCCTCATGCAATGCATTAGTTACAAAGCATGTTTTACATTTTCCATCATAATCGATCCACCTTGGCCTTTATTAAAAAGATAGAAAATTATAAAATATTCAAAAGAAGAAAATAAGTAAAGAAATCAAAGACATACCTTAGGGTTTTGAAAATGTCATGAATGATTATCATCCTCAAGTTTTCACGTTCCCCAAACCAAGCTTAAAAACGAGATCATGGTAATTATAAGTTAGCCAACTAACATGAACTTATGTGGGCCAATTATTTACTTAGACTCCCTTATTCCTGGGTGTATCTCTTATATTTTATTGTTGTCTTGAATGATCACGAGGGTGCATTGTTGACTTATTTCGATAGTTATTTAGGCTGAAAATAAAGTAGGACGATTTAATCAATAGTTAGCTAAAGGAGAAAATCTTTTAAAACTGCTTCTCGGGACCTCATAAAGTTCATATCTTGGCATAACTCGCTTCACGATTTGAGACCTTTCTCGGACCGATATTTGGCATTGACTTCATACTTCAAATCTTTAGAGATGTTCATGAAATAATGGCCTTCTCTTCATAATTGGAATTTCTTCACTTGAAATTTTTGAGAGATTCTTCATATTTCGACCACGACTTCTTCATTTTTCTCCAATCTTAATTTGGGATTTTCATATACAACGATCCGCCTCCTTTTAAGACTTGGATCTATTTATCCTCATACCTTGTTAGGGCCTTTTTGGATAGACTTCTCCATGATCTTTAGGGGACTATGTTCTTTTTGTCGTGTGTCTCGATCCTTCATATTGATTTTTGATAAATGATTCTTCACATCACTTGGGATCTTTAGCAACAAAATGTAGCCCTCATGCCTTGTTAGGGCCTTTTCGGACTCGCCAATCTTCGCATCCTGCTTTAATAAGTTATGCCTTGGCTATGAACTCTAATTAATACCGAGCAACTTTTAAACGATCTTGGGCTAGAAGCTAAGTAACTTTTCAAATCGTACAACCTTACTTATTGCAATTAAATTTATTAACAAGCAATGGGAGAAAAAGCTTATAATCAACTCACATAGATTCATGAAAGAATACCAAACTTATAATTGACACAATCATCTCTCGTTCTCCACAATTTAAAATCTCAAGGAATGAGACTCGTGGATGCTTAGCCTATTAAATCAAAGTTTCGGGTTTTCAAGTCGTCTATAGGGTCTTGCAAACTCTTAGACTTTTTCAAGTTTAGAATTCGCATTTTAAAGTTCCCTTGATAAACGACTTTCTAGGATCAATTATAGGAACTTGCGAAAAGTTCTTGTTCTTAACCCGTAAGAGTTAAGACTTTCGCATTTTAATGTTCCCTATATAAAAGCCTAGCAAAACTTGACTTAAACACGTTAAGGATACTAGCTAGAGTAAACTTAGATAAATAAACTCGGGTTGAGTCAAAAGGTTCACAACGTTTAAAAATTAAAACCATTTTATTAAAATTTATTCTAGCAACGAAATAAAATAACTATAACAAAGGAAAAACTAATAGGCCAAAATATATCAAAAATTTTGAAAAATGTCGAAAATTAGATTTTCTTGTTAAAATGAGGACAAATACAAGGAAAATACCACTTAACTTCGATAGAAGTCCCCCTACGCTTAATATAAACATTGTCCTCAATGTTTAAGCATGTGGAAGTAAACTCCCCTACACTTAGGACATTGTATACTTTGTTTAAATCTTGCTAAGGAAAGGACAACTAAAGTGATTCCTATTCTAATATTGAAGAATATAAAATAGAGAATCAAAAGAGTTTAGGATAAAACCGGGAAGACGGGAACACGGAATCACGGGTCGTCAAAAGTCATCAAGAATGGATCTTTGAAATCTCGAATCCCAGCACATCATAAGAAAGAAAACAACAAACACATACTAGGGTCTCCCCCTACACTTATTATAAAAACAAAGAAAAGGATAGATACAGCGGGTTGCCTCCCGAGAAGCGCTTGTTTTTGATAACCGAGTCGTGAGCCTGACTCGACCTTGATTATCATAGGAAGAAGCTTGAAACACATCCACCGGGATCAAAGACATGGTTTTCATCCATCAAATAGCACAAGCTTAAGGCGAACAAGGCAAGCCAAAGAAGAGTAGGCAGGGTTCCCTTAAGCAGCGATTGAGCATGGTGGTAGCAAGGGTGAAGTGTAAGCATATCTCCATAAGTTCCAAAGATTTTTCCTTTTATTTCATCAGATGGATACTGAGATGGCTTAAAAACTGCAATGCCGGGGTCGAGCACCTTTTCCTTTAAGGGAAAATAACACTCAAGCTCAGCAGAACTTGAAGAAGATCCAATCATAAATCTCGCAATCTCATCATCAGAAGGTGGATAGAGAGGAGTTAAGACATAAGTGTTGCGGATATCGGGTCGTCCGGCTTCTTCTCCTTTGAGACAGGTTTCTTCATATCCAAAAGAGGATAAATACCATAATCATCAAAGTCCAAAGGAGGAGCATCACTCTCATTTGGGAAGTAAGTGTTGAGAAAAGTAGCAAAGTCTTCCTCAAATGAGTAGTCGTCCAAAGTAGGATTAAGCATGGTTGGTGGAGGATCTTCATCAAAAGTAGGTGCAATGTCATCATGTGAAGAATCACTCGAGAGAGTATCAGCCTCATCAAAATCATCATAAGTGGGCATGTCTGGATACTCAGAAGTAAAATTATCATAATCATCCCCATCAGAATTCGAATCATCATCATAGTCATCATAGGTTGGTGGAGACTCATGAATTGGTTGTTGAGTCTTAGGATCTAGACTCATCTGGGATATCATGATCATGATTGTAATAAGCACAGCGGAATAATAATTAACACAATCATAACCAAGAACAAGGCTTTCACTAATAAAGATTACTATTAATAATGCTATTGACTACTGCTCCTGGTGCCTAATAGGCTTGACACCAGGAGAACGCACACACACCTCTGGTTTACATTGTTTGTGAATGAATGAATAACCATGTGTGCCTAACCCTCTTTATATAATAGAGGTACTAGGGTTACATCACAACCCTGGCTTACTTACTAAGCTAACTATTTGCTAATAGGTCCTTCATCTTGTTTTGTCATATCAACTCAAGATATCTAAGTCCCAACAATCTTCCCCTAGTTGATTTGACAAAACCAGTAAGCACAAGCTTCCCCTGAAGCTAATATAGATGAAGGCTAAGCTTCCCCTTTATACATGCATTCTTCCCCTTTTTGTCACATCAACTCAAAAAGGATCGTCTTCCCCTTAAGAAGTTCACGGCAAATCCAGTAGGCTCCATGGAGAGATCACTGATGAAGAAAATCAAGTATAACAAATTTGATGAAGAAGTGGAATCTCCCAAACTTGTGTCTTATGTCTTGCACTAACCACGTGACGTCGAGCTCGAACAAAATCCTCAAATAAATGAGACACTGAGCACAATAACGTAACCCCTTCAAGCGATAGCAAATGTACGCATAGAGCAAATTATCTTAAAAAGGCTACCACTCCTTTTAAGATATATCGTACCCCTTCGCTAGATATGTCGAGTCTTCGTCACCATACAAACCAAGCAAGTTATCTTAAAAGGTACTCCCTTCCTTTTAAGATATGATAAGAACACAAAACCTGTGAAAATCAAATACAACATAAAATAAGTGATAATCAAATATCTTCTTCAATGAATCTCCCCAACGAAATGATGATGACTGAGAACTCCTCCTCCAGTAACAGTAGTGACATCAGACTAGTCACTAAAAGCAATCTGACATGACTAGTAGGAACCAAAACCGGCCAAAGAAAATTAGTATACAACAAGCCAGTAGGAACCAGAAGAAAGTCAGCAAGAACATACACCTACCAGTAGGAACAAACCAGTGGTACGGACCAGTAGGAACCGACTAGTAGAAACCGACCAGTAGAAGCTGATGATTCAACCAGGAGGAACCATCGAATATTACTAGGAGGAACCGAGAACACAACCACCATGAAAATATATAGCACTAGGATATCCTCTCACATGGGGTTCGAATGTTCTGAGCCTATGAAACAGGTCATCAAAGGTGAGATAGTCAAGCCCACCTTTGGCTTTGAGAGAGATCACCACCTGGTTCCATGAGTAGGGTAAGGCTTTAAGAAACCTTGCATTAATGTCACCATCATCAAGTTTTGACCGAAGTTGATTCAATTGGCTCAAGATCTTCTGGAACCTATCATACCCTTGATTTAGACCTTCAGTTTCTGAGATTTTGAATTCGGTAAATTCATCTCTCAGCATGGACCTTCGCATTTTCTTTGACTCCTCATTCCCGCCGAACCTTGCTTTTATGCCATTCCAGATCTCTCTGGCATCATCCAAATGGTAGAAGTCACCCATGTGATCTTCAGGAAGAGATTGAAGCAAAATTGTTTTTGCTTTTACCTCCTTCTGAATAGCTATGATTTCCTCATGAGATTTAGGGTCAAGAAGAGTAATATTACCGTTCTTGTCTCGTCCAGTAAGCTTCCTGCTGTTCCCATTCAGAATGATCTTCCAAAGATCTTGATCAGTGTTGGTGATCCACCATTCCATCTTCATTGCCCAGTTATCATATTCACCCTTCTTCAGAAGAGGGAATTTTCCATTCGTGTTGGAGACCGTAGCCAGGATCTGCTGAGGTTGCACAATTTTAGGAGTGCTTTCTTCTCCTGTTTGAGTAGAAGTTGAGGCAGACATGATAAACAGATTGTGAATAATAAGAGAACTTGATTCTTCTTGTATAGAGACCCTTCCAGGCTCTGATACCACTTGTTGAGTCTTAGGATCTAGACTCATCTGGGATATCATGATCATGATTGTAATAAGCACAGCGGAATAATAATTAACACAATCATAACCAAGAACAAGGCTTTCACTAATAAAGATTACTATTAATAATGCTATTGACTACTGCTCCTGGTGCCTAATAGGCTTGACACCAGGAGAACGCACACACACCTCTGGTTTACATTGTTTATGAATGAATGAATAACCATGTGTGCCTAACCCTCTTTATATAATAGAGGTACTAGGGTTACATCACAACCCTAGCTTACTTACTAAGCTAACTATTTGCTAATAGGTCCTTCATCTTGTTTTGTCATATCAACTCAAGATATCTAAGTCCCAACATTGGTGGAGGATCTTCATTGGAGAGAGAATCATCCACATCATCATGGAACAGTGGATTATAATAGCAAGAATCACACAGAGGATTGTTGTAGACGACAAAATCATCGAGCACAGTAATCATATTCGCTGATTCTCTTCCATTTGTTTTGGTTGTGATCTTACCCATTTTGAATACTTGTGCATCATTCCCGACCCTTAAGATGAGCTCACCTTCAGCAACATCGACTAATGCTTTTCCAGTTCTCAAGAATGGCCGACCAAGTATTAACAGAATACGAGGGTCCATTTCATAATCAACAACAACAAAGTCGACCGAAAAAGTGAAGGTGCCAACTTTTACAAATACATCTTCGGCAATACCAACGGGGTAAGCGAGAGTAAGATTGGCTAGCTCAAGAGTCATCTTTGTTGGTGTAAGGTCGGGTAATGAGAGTGTTTTCCAAACACTTAAAGGCATCAAGTTTATACTTGCCCCGAGATCGGCTAAGGCGGTAAATTCTTCGGTTTGGTTGAAAATGCAAGGTAGCACGAAACGACCGAGATCTCCAAGTTTTTCCGGAAGTTCTTTAAGAAGGACGGCAGAACAATTTTCATTCAATCGAGTATTAAAAAACTCGGCCATCTTCTCCTTCTTATTAAGCAATTCCTTAAACATCTTGACAAATTTAGGCATTTGTGCAAGAGCTTCAACAAGGCTAAAGGTGATGTTTATGCCGGCAATCTTGTTCAAAAAGTTGGAGACTTGAACGTCATCCTTAGTAAGAATTCTACCTTTGTCCAGCCGGGAAGGGTTAGGAATGTTGGGTTTAGGTGGTGTGGGTGTAGCAGGTACAGGTTGAGATGTTGAGGGTTGAGAAGTAGAAGGTTTAGAGATGGTAGGTGGGGTTGGTGGAGGGTTTTGTTTAGGTACTTCTTCCGTGAGAGGTGGAGACGGTAATGGAGAACTAGTACTAGGTGTGGAAGTAGGAGGGATAATTAGAGGTGGAGGAGGTGTAGACGGAGTAACGGGCGGAGGGGTAGAAGGTCCTACTAGAGTTGCTCCACTTCGGGTAGTAATAACACTCACATTCGCTCTAGGGTTTGTTTCGATGTTAGAAGGAAGAGCACCTTGTGGACGAAGGGTTTGTAACATTTGAACAAATTTCCTATCCGTGGACTCTTGAATTTGTCTAGTAGATTCTTGCATTGCTAGCATGATTTTCTCATGTTCATTCAACTTTTGCAAAACCAAGTCCATTGGCGGATTAGGTAAATTGAACCCTTGTTGTTGAAAACCTTGATTTGGGTATTGGTTAAAAGGTGGAAAACCTTGAGGATTGAAACCTTGGTGTTGAAAACCTTGGTTTTGCATTGGATAATTACCATGGTTTCCATTTGAGCCCCTCACATTGGCATTACCTTGAAAATTAGCTCTTAGCGGCCCTTGGTTGGTTTGATTAGGTTGTGGTGGTCTTTGTTGAAAGCCGGGTGGAGCCAAATAATTTGTCGAGTTGTAAGACAAGTGATTAACATCGACATTAGGCTTGAAATGAACTCTCTCGGTGTTGTTGTAAGCATACACTTCCGCGTGAGATTGATCATAAGCTTTATCACAGTTAGCATAAGAGTGTGGCCCACCACAAGTTTCATAAGTTATATTAAGAGCATAGGCATGTTGAATGGAAGAGTTATCTCGTAGAACAAGATGTTTTACTATGGAAGTAAGCTCCCTGATTTGAGTAGTGACTTCACTCTCACTGGCACTAGCCATAGTAGCCCTAACACTCTTGGTTTGGACTTTGGCTTTGTTCTCAATGATATCCCATGCGGCATTAGAAGACTTAACCAAAATGTTACCCCCCGAGGTACTATTTAGTGAATCTTGGTCATTCATGCTTAAACCATTGTAAAAAGTGTTAAGTTGATGCACTTTTTTGAAACCATGTTGTGGACACTTTCTTAAAAGTTCGTTAAAACGGTCCCAAGATTCACTAACTGTCTCACCATGCTTTTGTTCAAAATTAATGATTTCATTCCGCAAAGCGGTAGTACGTGAGGGTGGGAAAAAATAGTTTATGAATTTGGTCTCTAAATCCGACCACGTAAGAATACTTTGTGGCGGTTCCTTATCAAGCCAATGTCGGGCTTATCCCTCTAAGGAGAAAGGAAAAAGTTGCAAGCGAATGACCTCTTGTGAAACCCCATTAAACTTGATCGTATTAGTGAGTTGAAGAAACCTTTTGATATGGTCGTGAGGATCATCAAGTGTACGCCCCAAGAATGGTTGAGCAGAGACCATTTGAATGAAGCCGGATTTGAGCTCAAAATTGTTGGCTCCAATCTCGGGTATGACAATAGCATCGGTGTTGCCCTCTACGTGCGATTGCAAAAGCTCGATCATTGGTTGATTGTCCATGGTGACAATAGGTGGAGTAATGACTTTGGCTTGAGCTGCTTTCTTCTTACGAGCACGAGTACGCATACACACCTACAAAAAGAAAAGAAAAATAGACAAGAAATATTTTTGGTTTTTTGTGTTTTTCTATTTTTATGGATTTTTGAAAATTTTAAAGCAAGAAAAATAAAATGATGAACGGATCCCAAAATCCAACGCGTCTCTCACTAAAAACCGTTAATCTTAACGAAAAGAGCCGGCTGCGGCGCCATTTAATCACTAGATGGTTTTCACTTAGTTATGAAAGAGTTATCGTCCGATCTTTTCGAATTGATTACTAGTTAAGAGTGCCACTCAGTCGTTCTTGGTGGATAAAGGAGAAAAAGGTTTATCTATTTTAAACTAAGGTAAAATAAAAACTTGTCATTGAGTAAAAGTAAAAACTTTAAAGATTAAACTAATAATTAATTAAATGACAAAACTTAAAGCTTGACGAAAAATTAATTTGACAAAGTAATAAAAATGTAAACTTAAAAGGCTAACAAAACCCCAAACCATCGGAATCCAGATCGGAATGTTGTCACCAATACCATCGGAATGTCCAGATCGGAATATAGGTACAAAATCTATCGGAATAATTAAGTGACAATCTATCGGAATACTGATCGCAATAAACTATCGGAATAAGTCTAAAGAAAATCTATCGTAATGAACAAAAATGCAATCTATCGGAATGTCACTTAGATTGGAATGTTGCTAAGGAAATTTGGGCAGCACTTTGACTTAAAATAGCCTTAAGACCCGTCGCAATGTGCGATCGCAATGTGCGATCGCAATCCCGATCGGAATAAGGGGGAAAAACCTTAGATCGCAACGTCAGGTCGGAAAGAACCGTCGGAATGTGAAACCCCTCTTTCTGATGGAAGAACAAATCGCAATAAGCATAAGCTAAAAAAGCTAATCCTAATAAGCTATAACCGAAACCTGTTAAAACAAGAATAAGACTAACTAAATAAGCATAAATTTAAAACCTTTCAAGACACAAAATATGGAAACTTTAAAAAGATTAAAACTTTTTAAGAAAACTTAAAAACAATAAGCTAGACACAAAATAAGCCAATAAGCATGTCAAGCTCAAAGCTTAATTCGTAGGAAACTTAGATTAACCAAAAGATAAACTTTTTAATAAATCAACATAAAATTAAAACAAAACGTGTAAAAACTCCGGATTAAAGTAAATGAAAACTAAGAAAGGTAGAATAATATGAAGATTAAAACAAGATTTAAGCTATAAAAGCAAGGATTAGATTAAAAACAAGAAAGGAAGATGAAATATTAAGATCCTAGTGAGAGAAACTAACACTTTCTCTCTCTAAAATTACCTACAAAAAAATGAAAAATAATGAACTAGCTAACACTAACTAACTAACCCTCCTAAATGTGTTTAGGAGGGTATTTATAGGAAATGGGGAGGTGTATGTGTTGCCTCCTCTTTCTTTCTTCACTTCTTTTCGTCTTTTAAGTTCTTCGACTTTATTGACTTTGTCTCGGGATTAATTAAACTCGTCTTATAATTTCTTCATTTATTAGACTTAAGTTCTTCGGCTTTATTAAACTTTCCTCTTTAGACTTGTTCTTCGACAAATCTTCAGAAAAGGTCTTGGACTTCCGTTCTTTTTGCACTCTTGATCTCTTGACTTCGTCTTTTGTCTTTTTCGTTGATAAAAGCCCATGAAAGCCCGTGTTTTCCTTCGTTTTCACTTCTTGGTCCTAAATCACAACAAAAACACAAACCACGTATAATTCTGACATTTATGACATAAAATACACGTTTGGGCTTGGTTATTATTGTGGTTAAGTGGTAAAAGGATGGGTGTTTTCACACCTATCAATCATCACAAGCAGGTGCATCATCACAAGCAGGTGCATCATCACAAGCAGGTGCAAGTTTTCCAGCAATAGAGAGATTTGTACTCAATGCACAAAGGACAGCCAAAAGACTCAAGAGGATGGAAAAAGTTGGTATAGTTACTAAGGAGACTCAGCGTCCCTCAAATGAAGAAATTGATAAACAGCTAATTGTGCAAGAAAATGATGAAATCTCACCTAGTGAGTTTGGGAAGAAATTTGCCATAGTGGAATATGCTATTTATGAACACAAGGGGATGACTTGGTGGAAGCTTACAAGACCTGACAATACAGCATAGACATTTGAAATGTAATATAATGCAAGTTCGTTTTCTCAGTTCTTAACCAATAGAAAGTCAAATCAATATCAGATTTATTATTGTTCTTGGTTGTTCAAGCTTGCTTGGTAATCTATTGCTAATTCAAACAACACTATTTAAAAATGAAAAATATTAAACTACTTATATGTAAAACAGATTGCAATTACCACGTTTTTATTCAAGTAAAGTCTAAAATGCAAAATATAAAACTAAAAGGACTGAAAATGTAATTTCTATGAAAGTAAAATGCTCAAAATGTAAATTCTACAACTATAGGGACTAATAATGCAAATCAGTAAACTAAAAGGATTAACAATGCAAAAACTATAACAAACTTAACCAAAAATGTAACTAACCAACAAGTTGCTAACTGAAATCTAACAACTTCCAAAGTCCAGGGACCAAAAATATGCAAACCCTAATTTCTATGAAAGATTAGCCAAGATTAAACACTGATAGAAAAGAAAGGACTAAAGTGCAATTAAGCTAAGTTTTTAACCAAAAACGGGACACAATGAAGAATAAGCTCGTTTGAGCTTATTACTCAACCAAAATCAGTGAAACAACTTGCAAAAGACTTCAAATCCAAATTAAACTACGTGTGTTCAAGGAATTAAGCTAAAAGTTAGAAATAAGCAAAAGAGTGCTTATTGATAAGCACAAAATAAGCTACAGCTTAAACCAAACAGTCACAACTTGATTTTTGTGATGAAACTGATTAAACAACTTATTACAAGAACGGGAAATCAAACTAGAAACATTTTCATCCAGTAATGAACTAGAAATCTGAAATAAGCTCTTTTGATCTTATGTTGACCAAGTTTGACTGGATTTTTGGAAAAAGCTCAATTCTTCAAAAATCAATATTCAACACTAACTAACTAGATTGGTGAAAGAAAATCATGACTTTTATGAAGTGGAAATGAAGATCTAGTAAAACAGTCACAAGCTTATCACAGAGAATGAGAAATGCTCAGACCTTGACCAAAAAGCTTATTTCTAGCTTAATTCCTAATACTGTAGAATTTCCTCTTAGAATCTGAAAGTTTATGATATAAGCTAGAACTAGAAACAAATTTGAGGAAATTTTATCAAGTAATGAAGGAGAAATCAGCAAATGAAAAAGGCAAGTTTTAAAGAACAAAGCTGAATGATATCTAACCCAAACTATTTTTAAGCCAATTGCCTGATTGACTATTTATTTGACTTGTAAAAGGTATAAATCCACTTGTTAACACCTAATGACTGGAAATTAACTCTAAAACACCAATACTCAAAACTTGAAATCTACTTTATAGCTACTCCCAAACACTCCTTAAACAACTTCTAACAAGATTTTACAAAGGCTTATCAAGTGCTGACTTAAACTGATACAAAGGATATAGCAGACTAGTTTTAATGGACTAAATGAAATGTAATAGAACTAAAACCAAGCAATGACCAAGGCTAAATCAGCAAGTGAGCTAATAGGCCAAAAAGTAACTGAAATGATGCAGAAACTACAAATGACTCTCAAATCAGTTAACAAAATGCAAGATTAAGCTACAATCACACTAGAATCAATCAAACATCAACTACCATCAAGTAAAACATGCAGCCATCAAGATTAACTAGGAAAATGAGCATGCAATTGACTGTTTAGAGGAACAAAAACAAGAACTTAGAAACCTAATGAAGAGATCCTTTGGGAAGAAGAGGAGCGCTGAGCTCTCTTGCCCTAGTGATAACCACCACCTATCACTAGTGTTCAACAAGAATCAATCAACAATTCAGCTACAATCATCTATAATCATCATTCTGCTACAAATCTTCAAATGAACAATGGTATGGACTGAATTCTGAACAAACAGCTACAAGACTTCACCAATGTCAGTTATGATCAATGTATGATCATAACAAACACCAATCAGCAACAATAACACTCAACAGCAACAAGATCAAACTGGAATTTGAATAACAGAATTTGGCGGGAAAAAGGAATTCTAAATTTTATTGAATGAATTCAGTTACAAAGGTTGTTACAAGCTACTAACTAACTAACTAACTCAAGAGTTTGTCAGACTCTTGAGTAGTTAGGGAAAAAGTGAGGGAAAAAGGAAAGGGAAAATTGAACTATGTGTTTTACAAAATTAAGCTACACTGAAAAATGAAGACTAGTCTAAGTATTTATAGGCAAGAATTGAGAGTTTGTTGGAGTTGGTGACGTGTCAGAACCAGTAATAACTTGCCACGTGGAAGAATTCTGCATTTGGCACTTGAAGGTGATGAACAGATTTGGGTGTTTTTGATTTACTGGATGATTTGTTAATTGGATTGCACCATTGAATTCCTCTCTTCAAAACGATCATCTTTGGTGTTTATAACTTTCTCTGAAATTGCTTCTATCAAAAACGCGATCCTGGCAATTTTTATCTTTGAAGAAGATGACACGTGTCATTTCTTGGTTGGCTTAAAAGATGAGTTGTGGATTACACTGTTAGGATTGTGTAATAAATGAAAGGCGGCAGTAGTGGGTGACGTGGTGATCCATGTTTATTATTTACTTGATTCTCATTGGCCATTCAACACTTCACACGGATTAAACTTCAAATTACTTTCAACAATTGGCAGAACTAGTCCTTGTACTTGGCAGATTCTTGTTTCAAGCTAGAATCTTCATTCCTTTGACATTTTTGGTCCTTTAACTTCCATAACTTGTACAAAATGGTCCTTTGACTGAGTTGACTTGATAGTTGACCAGGTTTGACTTGAATCTTGACTTTTCATTATTTGCACTTCTAGTCCTTCAACTTTCATAACTTGTCAAGATAGGTCCTTGAACTTCAAAGTCTTGTCACTTTTGATCCTCTTTTGTCTTTTTCATACATTTGAGCTTGATTTTTCCTTGTTTGCTTGAAAATGTATCTTCTTACCTACAAAAGTGTACACAAACACAAACATACCACATAATACTGTTTTTGCCAAATAATTTGGTATTTTGCTTCATGTTTTAGGGTTATTTGTTGATAAAAGGATATGAGTTTAAGCTCATATCAAAATCCCCTACACTTGAACATTGCCATGTCCTCATGCAATATTATATTTCAAGGCTTAAAAATTTACATTTCCCTCATAATTAATCCACCTTGGCCATATGAGATGCACCTACACTACTCTAAACTAGATGATGCATGATTTTGACTTTTAATAATGCAATGAATCAAAATACAATTCTATCTATATCTTTTTTATTTTTCTTGAAATGGTTTTGATGGAAATAACTCATAAAGAATTCAATGACTTGGATTAGGGCTTGGATACCATGGACATTTATCACCCTCAAGTTTCACTTTCCCCATACCAAGCTTATAAATGGGATCATTGCATTCACAAGTAAAAAGTGCATCAACTTATTCATGACAATTAAATGTGGAACCGGTTATTAATTGAGCAAATTGCTTATGGGCAAATTTGTCATTATTCAAGTGTGAAATATAAGAAGTGTAAAATCCAAAAATAAGGAAGCACGGTTTTAATCCAAAGTAATCTTCTCATCCATTACTTGAAAAACCGCTCACAATTAATATAAGTCCGTATTAAGAGTAATAAGTCATTCGCCTTATGTGTAAAATCCTCATGTCATGCTTTCATAAGTAGCTACACACTCGCTAAGGAAAGGAAAATAAACTCACGCAATAATTTACATCCGCCATCTTTTTGAGACTTTGGATCTTCAACCCCGCAACCCGTCAAGGTAATATTGGATTGGAGCAATCTATTGAATCCCCGCAACCCGTCAAGGTAATATTGGAACTCAATAGTCACTATAATTAACACCACACTGCCCCTCTTGGGAGTCTTGCATTATTTTTTTTTCTTTTTCTTTTTTTTTTTTTTCTAGCCACTCATTTTTTTTTCATAAGCCGCTCTTATTTTTCTTTATTCCTCACCAAGAAATTTGCAAAGAAGAAAAGGAAAAACACCCGCTAAATATGGAGCATGACATAAGTCTAGTACACATAAAACGTGCTAACTTAGAATCTTAAGACGTACTCATATCAACCATGAATGATTAGCCAAAAATGCATAAGAGATTACAAACCAATTAAAACCGTACTTGATTATTTATTAACAATTATATACAAGCGAAGAAAATAGAGGTAAAGAAGAGAAGGGTTTAGCCACAAGTAATTGCCATGAAGTCTATCTAGCCCTTTTACTCTTGCTTCAACTCTATCATTTCCCATTCTCCACAAATTTAAAATTTCAAAGAATGAAATTGGTGGAAGCTTAGCCTAATAGACTAATGAAGGACTACATGGTTAAGGATACTAGCTAGAGAGTGCTAAAATAAGCAAACTCGGGTTGAGTCAAAATATCCATGGCGGGCCTAATATGTCAAAGAAATCTAAACTTGTTAAAACCATGTTTTATTATATTTTTCCTTTTTATATATTTTTGATGAAAAATAAAAGAAGAAATATATACACAATGCAAGTGTGATATGCAAATGAAAAATGATTGATGCAAAAACTATGAATGCATATTTTTGGTGGCCAAAGTAGATCAAAAATTTGAAAAATGTTTGAAAATTCAATTCTCCATGTTATCATGCAAGACAATGACAAGTTCTAGGTAAGGTCACTTCGATAGAAGACCCCCCTACACTTAAGCTAAACATTGTCCTCAATGTTTAAGAGCATGGAAGTATAAAAACTTCCCCTACACTTATGACAATGAATAGACTTTACTTAACCCAAGTTAAGGAAAGGACAACTATTAGTGAAATCATGTTTAAGCACAAGGTGTCAATGAAAATTCACTAAAGTAACAAAGTGAACCGGATACAAGGGCCTCCTCCATGAGCTCCAAAGCATGAGATGAGTGAGCAACCCTACAAACAAGCATGAAGACAAAAGAAGGTCTCCCTACACTTATCTCCAAATCTATGCCTTTATTTCTAACCTACAACACTCTAAACCTAGTTATACGATGCTTGAGTTAATGAGTCTCTAGCTCGACTCGTCCCACACTTAAAAGTGTCTAAAACCTATCATGGAGAAGAAAATGTTTGCCTTTGTTAAGAAAAAATCTCCATGATGAGGTAAAACAAGTGTTCATTTATCAAAACTCCATAAATATCCCCCAGGATCAAATACATAATTACCCTCCCACTTATAACACAAGCCAACAACTAGCTTCCCAATCATTAGTGAAAAGAATGAGGTGTAGTTCTCTAAAATGGTTTCCCATATGTTCTCCCCAAGGTGATGGTGTAAAGTTCTCAAATCTTTCACAAGGGTTCCTTTTGTTGCATCAGAAGGATACTGAGATGATTTAGCAAGCTCTATGCCAGGATCAAAAATCCGTTCCTTAATGGGAAAACAACAAGTGTTGGTTGCCTTAGAAGATTCTCCTTTGTAGTTCACATGGTGAGAGAAAGGTTGTGAAGGCATGGGTAACAACAAGCTCTTGGAAGGAACCATCATGACTTGTTTTCCTTTATCACTTTGAAAGGTTGAGATGGGCAAGGAAGAAGGTAAAGGATCTTCATGCAATAGAGATTCTAAATAGAGTATGTCCCCCTCCTCATCAAAATATCCAAGAGTATACTCAAAAGGTATATCCACCTCTAAAAACTCATCAATCTCATCAATGATAGAATCCTCCTCATCACCATAAACATCATAGATAGGTCTATCAAAGATTGGTGATTCCTCAAAACCCAAAGAAGTATGATCATCAACAAATGGAGAGTCACAAGTAAAAATCTCATCATCACTATATTCATCATATATTGGTGTATCACAAATAAGAGATTCTTCATCACTAAAATCCGCATGAATATCATCATTATCATGGAAAAATGGATTGTCATATGGGGTTTCACCAAGGTTTAGCTCTTGAGGTTCATGAAAATCCAAGGATGAAGTAATGGAAGCTATGGTCTCAACATATGGAGGATCATAATTACCACTTGTGCAAGCTTCATGAAAATATTCACCACAAACTTCATCAAGGATATCAACTTGATTTACCTCCTTATCAATAACATCAATATGCTTCACGGTCTCGTGTTCATTGGATTTCTTAGACAACTTCCCCGTGTTAAACACAACTCTTTCATCTCCTACCCGCATTATGAGTTCACCTTCCGCCACATCTATTAGAGTTCGACCCGTTCTCAAAAATGGCCTACCAACAATCAAAGGAACTCTCGGATCCATATCATAATCGACTACCACAAAATCCGCGGGAAATGTAAATCTATCAACCCCAACAAAAACATCCTCCGCAATTCCCACCGGATAAGCTATAGTACGGTTAGCCAACTCAAGAGTCATCTTAGTAGGAGTGAGCTCGGGAAGTGAAAGTCTCTTCCAAACCGATAATGGCATAAGATTTATGCTTGCTCCTAAATCCGCTAAAGCCATACAATTTTCCACCCCCGGGAAATTGCAAGGAATCAAAAACCTCCCAGGATCTCCAAGCTTAGTAGGCAACTTCTTAAGCAAAACCGCGGAGCAATTTTCATTCAATGAAGCATTAGGCAAATCCACCAATCTTTCCTTGTTAGAAAGCAAGTCCTTAATCATCTTAGCAAACTTAGGCATATTGGCTAAGGCTTCCGCAAAGGAGATATTGATGTTAAGTTGCTTGAACATCCTCAAAAAGTTAGAAACTTGGATATCATCCTTGTTCTTAAGCTTTTCTTTTCTCAATCTTGAAGGATAAGGAAGACTTGGTTTTGGTTGTGGTTGAGGTGTGGATGAAGGATTTTCCTTATTGAGTGTTTCATGAATAGGCTTTGAAATTGGAGAAATTGGAGCATTTTGAGGTGGTGAAGTAGAAGTAGAGGGCTTGTCACAAGTAGGAGCACAAGTGGGTTGAACAATAGTAGATTTAGGAGGTGAAGGATCCTTTGTTGTTGTACCACTCCTTGTTGTAATAGCATTAACATTGGCCCTAGGGTTTGTTTGTGTGTTGGAAGGTAAAGCCCCTTGTGGTCTTTGAGTTACCGCCATTAAAACCTTATTGAATTGGTCATTCATTTTCTTTTCTACAGCTTGGAATTTCCTTTCATTCTCTTGATTCATCTTTTGCAAAAGATCCATTGTGTTAAACTCTTGTGGCACATAACCTTGAAAACCTTGAGGTTGGAAAGGTAAAGGTTGGGAGTTAAATCCTTGATTTGGTGGATAAAAGGTATTTGCTTGAGGTTGAAATTGATTGGGTGCCTTGTAGTTATTTCCTTGGTATGGTTGTCTTTGCCCTTGATTCCTTGCTAAAATTTGAGGAGGATTTTGTGGAATTTGGGTGGGTGGTTGGGGTGGGAAGCCGGGTGGAGTAAGGTAATTTTGGGATTTGTAAGAAAGGTTATTTGGATTTATGTTAGGCTTGAAATGGTCACGATGTTCCTCTTGGTAAGCATAGCATTCCCCTTGATACCCTTGCACCTTGTCACATTGTTCATAAGAGTGGGGGCCTCCACAAGTAACACAAGAAATGGTGATGGCATTCACATTGTTTGAGGAATTGTTCAATGACAAGTTCTTAAAAGTTTGAAGCATTTCTTGTTGTGCTTGCAAATTCCTCTCACTTTCTCTATCCATCCTTTGAAAAATGGCTTCTTGAAACTTGAGGAGTTGGTTGTCACAAGGGATTTGAGAAGTGTTTTGGATAACATGAACTCTTTCTTCAAATGGATTGTTTGTTTGAACCATTGCCTTAGTCTCAATAATGTTCAAAGCCTCATGGTATGTTTTAAAAAGAATACTCCCTCCCGCGGAAGCATTTAGTGAATCTTGGTGGTGAGGTTTAAGGCCATTATAGAAGGTATTGATTTGGCTTAGATCATCCATTCCATGGTTAGGGCATCGCCTCAACAACTCACTATACTCTTCCCAAGCATCACCAAAGGATTGACTAGGTTTTTGTGTAAAGCCCATAATCAAATTCCTCAAAACCATAGTCTTTTGTGGAGGAAAGAATTTGTTCAAAAACTTAGTGGTAAAATCATCCCATGTGGTGATACTATCAGGTGGTTGGGTGTCTAACCAATGCTTAGCACTCCCATCTAAGGAAAATGACACTAACATCAATCTAATGACCTCAGGTGGAACCCCATTATGCTTAATGGTATTGCAAAGTGAAAGGAATCTCTTAAGGTGAGCATGGGGATCCTCATTTTGTTTTCCAAAGAAAGGTGATGAAGAAACCATATTGATCATAGATGTATGTAGCTCAAATGTGTTAGCGGGAAAGTCGGGAATCTTAATGGCACTAACATATCCATGAATGTTGGATTGCATACGTTCATACAAAGTACGATTATCAATAGCCATGGCTTCTTGTGGTGTTGACAAAGCACGATTCTCGTGATCGGCTTGGTGGACGGTGGTGGTCTTACTCTTTCTCTTTTTCTTCCTTTTCGGAGGAAGAGGTTGTACACCAATCGGTATTTGTGCACGCCCGCGAGTGAGCATGCAACTCAATACGAGGAATGAGAGAGAAGCTCTCGTGTGACTTTGAAAAGAATTGGATTATCCTCTTCGAGTTTCAATATTAAATATCCACAAGAAAATAACAATATATGTATTACTACTTTGGGTGCAAGACCCTCAATGAAGCCTTCCTTCTTAGAATACTCCCAAGTGAACGGGGGGTTAGGTGGCGCGAAGCACTTAAGTACCTATTGACCCTTAGATGGCATTTTATAGCACATCTCCTTTCTATTCACTTAAATGTTCGTATTCTTCGAATTGTTGCTTATTGAGAGTATTTATCTATTCTTGCTTTATTTTGTTTGATCGATACGCGTGTCAAGGACCGGAACGCCCCTCAACACGGTGTATTGCCTCGGCAATACTTATGGAAGATATGTAAATTGATTGTTCTTATACGTATACGTATTTACTTATAATAATATATGGAAAATATTTTTGTATTTATGAGTTTTTTTAAAGGAAAATACTATATGTACATAAAAACCGAGAGAATCCAATAATATATATTTTTGGGTGCAATCTCTTAGGAAAAAGATTGCTTTTTGGATTTTTTAATTTTTTTGGTCAACTCTTTAGGAAAAGAATTGTTTTGTTAATTTTTTAGTTTTTATATATTTTTATATTTTTGATTTTTTATTTGTTTTTTATTTATGATACGTAAAAATAACGTTCACAAAATGAACGGATCCCAAAAGCCAATGAAAACCGTCAATCGATAGTCTCTCGTGTAGTCAAAGAACCGGCAGCGGCGCCATTTGGAATGTAATATAATGCAAGTTCGTTTTCTCAGTTCTTAACCAATAGAAAGTCCAATCAATATCAGATTTATTATTGTTCTTGGTTGTTCAAGCTTGCTTGGTAATCTATTGCTAATTCAAACAACACTATTTAAAAATGAAAAATATTAAACTACTTATATGTAAAACAGATTGCAATTACCACGTTTTTATTCAAGTAAAGTCTAAAATGCAAAATATAAAACTAAAAGGACTGAAAATGTAATTTCTATGAAAGTAAAATGCTCAAAATGTAAATTCTACAACTATAGGGACTAATAATGCAAATCAGTAAACTAAAAGGATTAACAATGCAAAAACTATAACAAACTTAACCAAAAATGTAACTAACCAACAAGTTGCTAACTGAAATCTAACAACTTCCAAAGTCCAGGGACCAAAAATATGCAAACCCTAATTTCTATGAAAGATTAGCCAAGATTAAACACTGATAGAAAAGAAAGGACTAAAGTGCAATTAAGCTAAGTTTTTAACCAAAAACGGGACACAATGAAGAATAAGCTCGTTTGAGCTTATTACTCAACCAAAATCAGTGAAACAACTTGCAAAAGACTTCAAATCCAAATTAAACTACGTGTGTTCAAGGAATTAAGCTAAAAGTTAGAAATAAGCAAAAGAGTGCTTATTGATAAGCACAAAATAAGCTACAGCTTAAACCAAACAGTCACAACTTGATTTTTGTGATGAAACGGATTAAACAACTTATTACAAGAACGGGAAATCAAACTAGAAACATTTTCATCCAATAATGAACTAGAAATCTGAAATAAGCTCTTTTGAGCTTATGTTGACCAAGTTTGACTGGATTTTTGGAAAAAGCTCAATTCTTCAAAAATCAATATTCAACACTAACTAACTAGATTGGTGAAAGAAAATCATGACTTTTATGAAGTGGAAATGAAGATCTAGTAAAACAGTCACAAGCTTATCACAGAGAATGAGAAATGCTCAGACCTTGACCAAAAAGCTTATTTCTAGCTTAATTCCTAATACTGTAGAATTTCCTCTTAGAATCTGAAAGTTTATGATATAAGCTAGAACTAGAAACAAATTTGAGGAAATTTTATCAAGTAATGAAGGAGAAATCAGCAAATGAAAAAGGCAAGTTTTAAAGAACAAAGCTGAATGATATCTAACCCAAACTATTTTTAAGCCAATTGCCTGATTGACTATTTATTTGACTTGTAAAAGGTATAAATCCACTTGTTAACACCTAATGACTGGAAATTAACTCTAAAACACCAATACTCAAAACTTGAAATCTACTTTATAGCTACTCCCAAACACTCCTTAAACAACTTCTAACAAGATTTTACAAAGGCTTATCAAGTGCTGACTTAAACTGATACAAAGGATATAGCAGACTAGTTTTAATGGACTAAATGAAATGTAATAGAACTAAAACCAAGCAATGACCAAGGCTAAATCAGCAAGTGAGCTAATAGGCCAAAAAGTAACTGAAATGATGCAGAAACTACAAATGACTCTCAAATCAGTTAACAAAATGCAAGATTAAGCTACAATCACACTAGAATCAATCAAACATCAACTACCATCAAGTAAAACATGCAGCCATCAAGATTAACTAGGAAAATGAGCATGCAATTGACTGTTTAGAGGAACAAAAACAAGAACTTAGAAACCTAATGAAGAGATCCTTTGGGAAGAAGAGGAGCGCTGAGCTCTCTTGCCCTAGTGATAACCACCACCTATCACTAGTGTTCAACAAGAATCAATCAACAATTCAGCTACAATCATCTATAATCATCATTCTGCTACATATCTTCAAATGAACAATGGCATGGACTGAATTCTGAACAAACAGCTACAAGACTTCACCAATGTCAATTATGATCAATGTATGATCATAACAAACACCAATCAGCAACAATAACACTCAACAGCAACAAGATCAAACTGGAATTTGAATAACAGAATTTGGCGGGAAAAAGGAATTCTGAATTTTATTGAATGAATTCAGTTACAAAGGTTGTTACAAGCTACTAACTAACTAACTAACTCAAGAGTTTGTCAGACTCTTGAGTAGTTAGGGAAAAAGTGAGGGAAAAAGGAAAGGGAAAATTGAACTATGTGTTTTACAAAATTAAGCTACACTAAAAAATGAAGAATAGTCTAAGTATTTATAGGCAAGAATTGAGAGTTTGTTGGAGTTGGTGACGTGTCAGAACCAGTAATAACTTGCCACGTGGAAGAATTCTGCATTTGGCACTTGAAGGTGATGAACAGATTTGGGCGTTTTTGATTTACTGGATGATTTGTTAATTGGATTGCACCATTGAAATCCTCTCTTCAAAACGATCATCTTTGGTGTTTATAACTTTCTCTGAAATTGCTTCTATCAAAAACGCGATCCTGGCAATTTTTATCTTTGAAGAAGATGACACGTGTCATTTCTTGGTTGGCTTAAAAGATGAGTTGTGGATTACACTGTTAGGATTGTGTAATAAATGAAAGGCGGCAGTAGTGGGTGACGTGGTGATCCATGTTTATTATTTACTTGATTCTCATTGGCCATTCAACACTTCACACGGATTAAACTTCAAATTACTTTCAACAATTGGCAGAACTAGTCCTTGTACTTGGTAGATTCTTGTTTCAAGCTAGAATCTTCATTCCTTTGACATTTTTGGTCCTTTAACTTCCATAACTTGTACAAAATGGTCCTTTGACTGAGTTGACTTGATAGTTGACCAGGTTTGACTTGAATCTTGACTTTTCATTATTTGCACTTCTAGTCCTTCAACTTTCATAACTTGTCAAGATAGGTCCTTGAACTTCAAAGTCTTGTCACTTTTGATCCTCTTTTGTCTTTTTCATACATTTGAGCTTGATTTTTCCTTGTTTGCTTGAAAATGTATCTTCTTACCTACAAAAGTGTACACAAACACAAACATACCACATAATACTGTTTTTGCCAAATAATTTGGTATTTTGCTTCATGTTTTAGGGTTATTTGTTGATAAAAGGATATGAGTTTAAGCTCATATCAACATTTCTAAGTCTAGATGTCATGTTTCAAACTTTGGATAGTGAGGACTTAGATGATCTATGGAAAATTTTGAAGAAGACCTTTGTTGCAAAACCTCCTACTGTGGATGGTGTAGAGAAGAATTGGGTGATCTGGGAATGCATGCATAGGATGTATGAGCATGAACTGTTTGATCCCATATTTGATGCAGTCAATGGAGGATATTTGTTGTATTGGAAGCTATTTACCAATTCTGGGGTGTATGAGATAGTCATGGAAGGGGTAAGTGTTTACTTGGTTAATCATCATTATTATCCTTTCAATCAAGAGACCTTAAAGAAATTGGCACAAGCTGACTTGATTATAGATGCTAAAGCACCTGTTGCTTATGATCTTGTAAGGATGATGTACAGTCAGCTTTGGCCAGGAACTTTGTAAGCACCCTCATCAACTAGTATTTATTCAGAAACTTGTCTTTAGGTGAAAGCACAAGTTTAGGGGAGGATTGTTGGGAATAAATATAAGTGTATTCATTACCCCTGCTAGTTGGTCAATGGTTCCCCTGCTAGAGTAAGTTCCCCCTGCTAAATAACAAAGGCAGGGGGATTGGTTCCCCTGCTAAAGTCAAAGTCCCTGTCGATAGAGATAAACTTGGAATAGATTATAACGCGTTTTTGTTACTACTCCGAGATACTTTCCAAGTTTGTTAGTATTAATATTGTACGTGAGTCCGTGTACTATAAAAGGACCCACTAGGTTATCATGCAATGTGTGTCTTTCTCATTTGTCTTTCATTTCATACTTTAAGGTTTTTGTAACCCTAATACCATTATTGGGTATTCGTATATCTTTGATATATTAAAGTTTAACGTTTTCTTTAAACATTTGTTCTTGTGCTAAACACTACATTCTGCATCTTGTTTAGTTACTTTGTATTGCAAAGTTTCTCTAGTGTTAGATTGAATCTATTCTCTCTATCACAACCCTTAAACAAGCTAAGGTTTAAGATCTGAGTTTGGGATCAACAAATCTCACCATCATCCTTCTGAGCTGCCTTGATCCGAGAGATTAAGTCTGGCTCAACTCTTAGATTAGCCCAGTATCCATGTTGTCCACGTACAAGGAATTCAATGTCGAACGCTCTAGGTCACGTATGATCTCTTCTTCTATCTTGATGCCAGCAATCATGCCCGATTTCCTACTGAGAGCATCAGCCACAACATTCGCCTTACTGGGATGGTACTGAAGGTTGATGTCATAGTCCTTGAGTAGCTCTAACCACCGTCTCTGCCTCATATTTCGTTCTAACTGAGTGAATATGTACTTGAGGCTCTTGTGATCAGTGAAGATGTCACATGATTCACCATACAGATAGTGCCTTCAGAGTTTGAGTGTGAAAACAACTGCTGCTAATTCAAGATCATGGGTAGGATAATTTCCCTCATAAGGCTTAAGCTGACGTGATGCATAGGCAATCACTTTCCCATGTTGCATGAGTACACAGCCAAGTCCTTTACCCGAAGCATCGCTATAAATCTGAAATCCACCTTTACCAGATGGGAGAGTAAGAATAGGTGCAGAAACCAATCGTTGCTTAAGTTCTTCAAAACTCTTCTCCCACTCATCATTCTAGACGAATTTCTCTCCCTTACGCATCAGCTTGGTCAAAGGCAAGGCTAACCTTGAGAAGTTCTCACAAATCTGCGATGATATCAAACTAAGCCTAGAAAACTGCGATAATATCAATGTGGCCCAGAAATGCCACCTTATTTAACCAGAATTCATACTTGGAAAATTTGGCATATAGTTGCTTTTGGCGAAGAATCTGTAGTACGGTGCGAAGATGTTTCTCATGTTCTTCCTTGGATTTTGAGAAGATGAGAATGTCATCGATGAATACGATGACAAATTTGTCTAGAAACTCATGGAAGACGTGGTTCATTAAGTCCATGAATACCGTTGGAGCATTAGTGAGTCCGAAAGGCATGCCTACGAACTCATAGTGACCATACCTTGTGCGAAAAGTAGTCTTAAGAATGTCCTGCTCCTTCACTCGCAGTTGATGATAACCGGATCGTAGATCAATCTTGGAAAAGTGATTGGCACCTTGAAGTTGATCAAATAAATCATCGATACGCGGTAATGGATAACGGTTCCTAATCGTGATCTTGTTCAGCTCACGATAGGTGATGCACAGGCGCATTCTTTCGTCCTTCTTCTTGAGAAAAAGTATTGGTGCACCGCATGGTGATACACTCGGACAAATGAAACCTCGCTCCAGTAACTCCTGCAGCTGGTCTTTTAACTCATTGAGCTCTCTGAGAGCCATGCGATATGGAGCCTTGGAGATCGGTTCAGCTCTTGGGATGAGCTCAATGCCAAACTCCACTTCGTGGATAGGTGGTATACCCGGAAGTTCTTATGGAAATACATCAGGAAATTCTGAAACGACGGGTTGATCCTGAATCGATGGAGCTTCGGCAGTAATATCCTGAATCGTATCTAAGAAGCCTTCGTAGCCATGAGCTATTAAAGCACGGGCTTGTAAGGCAGAAATGATTTGTACAAAATTTCCTGGTATGAAACCATTATGAATGTACTCTGGGTTTTGAACGTCACTGAATATAACCCGGTGCGTATGGCAATCAATGGTGGCATGGTGTTTAGCTAACCAGTCCATGCCTAAGATTAAATCAAATTCGCACATGTCCAAAGGAAGTGCGTTAAATGGGTGAACCTTATTATCAAATTCTAAGGGAAGGTCTCTGTACACATGGGTAATGTGCACAGAGTCTCTCATTGGCGTAGATATACTTGATATATTCTATAGTTGTGTAGATGTCTTATTTACACGGGAAGCATAAGTAGTGGATATAACTGAGTGAGCTGCACTTGTTTTAAATAAAACGCAGCAGCATGTCCATACATAAATAGGATGCTAGTAATGGTAGCTATCGATTTGTTCGTCTGATCTCTGGTGGTATTGTAGACGCGACCTGAAGTTGGTGGTTTCAGAAGAGCAGTACCAGATGTACCAACAGTCTCTCCCTTCTTGCAGTCCTTCATCTAATGGCATGACTGTCCACACTTAGAGCAAATGCCAATAGCACGACGACATGGTCCAGGATGCCTACGGCTACAACTAGTGCAGATAAAATGGGTATACCCTCCAGGAGGTACCCTCGCTACCTGAGATCATGTTTCAGAAGATATGCGTGAGACCTGATTATTAGGGCATAAACATGAGTACATTGAAATTTTAAGTTATAATACCAGATGAAGACGAGTTATTAGGCTGCTGACCCTTAGCATTCTGGTCACGCCCACTCGCAGAGTTCCTGTTATGATGCTGAGATGTTAGCATTTATGACATACAACTTAACATAGAAGAGTTTAAAATTTTAGGGACCTGTTGTTGTTGGAGTAACTAGCATTATTACGGTAATTACCACTACTGTTACGCCTGTCTGATCCATATCGGTCATTAGTTTGATCGCGCCCCTTGTTGTTCGTCTGTTGAGTGGCCGGTTGGGACTGGTCTCCACCCTTCTGCCTGAAAGATACAATTGAATAGAACAAGATAAAAATGGAAGTACTGGTTTGAATGAAGTGGTTACACTTGATGACTGAAATTTATATCTCTTCTCAGGACGAGCTGGCTCCTCATAGTCATCTCTCTCATGGAGCATCTCCAAACTACGTGTTGCGTCTGCCACTTGTGACATATTGGTGAAAGTGACACATAGTAGCCGATCTGTAGTCGAGGAGTGAAGAGCCCAGCGGAAATGCTTCGCTTGCTCTTCAGTTGTACCTGCAGCAGCCCAGAAATCTAACTAACCTGAGGAATCTCTCCATAAACTTTGTTTTGTTCTCACCATTTCTCTGACGAAAAGCATGGTAGTCCCTCTTTAGTCGTTCCTGCTCAGCCCTTGGGAAGAACTAATTATAGAACAACTCAGTGAACTAAGCCCAATTCAAAGTAGCCAACCATTCATCGCCTCCATTTGTCTACTTGTACGCTCTCCACCAAGCTAGCGCATTGCCGTCGAACTTGTAGCAAGCCAACCGGGCCTTGTACATTCCATCACAACCCATGGCATCGAAGATCTTCTCCATTTGTGAGACCCAGTTTTTAGCATCAGATGGGACCTTAGCCTTCTCAAATGCTCGAGGCTTCTGCTTGTTGAATCTATCCAGCCAGGTGTGTAGTGTAACAAGTGGTGGAAGAGGAGGATTGTTCTGATTCTAAGGATGTGGTGCATTCTGGAATTCAGCCTGAATCTCGTTTCGGATCTGAGGGAGCATGGTCTGTAGAGCTGCTCTAACAACTGCAGCAAGTTCTTGATCATTTCGTGGGTTGACCATCTGACAGTTTCAAAGAGGAAAAATAAAATGATTAATCTGTTAGAAACATAGGATAAACAAAAGAGATGCATGAATAATTTTATGAAGGCATAGCCAAGGAAAATTGACATGAGCAAAGGTGGACGCCTATGGGTCGGCCCACAAAACGAAATTCGAAAAAAAGCACATGCGACTAAATATGGCCAGTCATGTACCAACCATTACTTAGTCAAAACTTAACAGAAAACAATGGTGCATGAAATGAAATTTAATGTCAGTTTAGGAAGATCTTGGTGACTACCCACTAGTCACAGGTCAATTTTAAGAGCCTACAGGTCAAAACCTTAGCTCTGATACCATAATTGTAACACCCCACTTGGATAAGTGGACCGTTACTTAAAAATTATGGCGTGTCATCAAAGCATGCAAGGTAAATGTCTAAAACAATAATAACCATAAAGAAACTAGAAACAAACATCGGTTCCAAACATAAGCTCCCACACAAATGCATAAGTAAAGAATGTAGAATAAGGACTAAACAATGTCCAGCAAAGTAGAAGTATATAAATACATTAAAAGAAACAAAGACAAGGGAGCCTCCATCCAAATGCATGTACTCTTGAGTTGCCTAGCTTTTCCCTTTAGTACATGCCATATGGGGACATGGAAAGAAAATATGGCTGAGCAATACGCTCAGTGTGCATATATATGACATATAAATGAATAAAAATAAACATAAGCATAGTATGAAATGAAAGTACAACAAAACCAAAGTGCAGCGGAATAATATAAGTCCTGGAAAACCTTGAGTTGTTTTATAAACTGTTTTATATTCTGAAAAGACTTATGTTTATTTCATAAAAACTGTATTTTAAATGCCCAAGAGCCCATATAGGTCATGAATGTATCAACGTGCATGAATACATAGAGGGGTGACCTCGTCATGCAATTAGAGGGGTTGCCTTTAATTAAAATAGTCTAGGGTGGAGGGATCAGCTCCATGCAACGGATGTAGAGCACACACCGCAGTTACCTTGTAATCTGCTAACATGTTCTAAGATGCACCCATTCGTCCCACATGATATAATATAAAAGGCTAAATAATTGAAAGGTACGCCGCGAGCAATCACTCTCACCGCGGAAGAGTCATAACACTGGTGCCTCAAGTGTTATGGTTATGGTACCTCCATATCTAAGTGGAACTGGCATGCATGTATATAGCTCAGGCAATTTAAAATGTTAATCATATTAATTACGGATAAGTTTAATGTAAACTACTAGGGAAAACAGATGGCTGCAAACGGAGAATCCTAAGTATAGGAAAAGAATGTTCTTACTGAAGAACGGAATATACGTACCTTCTATCCAGTAATGAGATTGAAAAACAAAGCGGATGATCTACTCCGACTTCATGATAGCTACATAATAAAAGGGACATGAATGAGTTGTCTGTTTAACTTATACTTACTGATTATTAGTTTACTTGACGTGTTCTTAACTTGTTTTACTTGTTCTTATCTTGTTTTATTGTTTCATGTTTTATCATGTGATTCTTAGTGTTTCATGTGTTCTTGATTAGTGTATTTAATGTTTTATGTGTTATTGTACTTGTTGTATCATAATGAGTAACTTTCTAAAAATAGCAGGTTTCTCTATATAGTAACTTTCCAAAAATAGTAGGATTCCATATATAGTAACTTTCCAAAAATAGCAAGTTTCCATGAATACTAAGTTTCCAAAATAGAAAGTTTCCATAATTAGTAAGTTCCAAAATAGAAAGTTTCCATAATTAGTATGTTTCCATAAATAGCATGTTTCCATATTTAGTATTAATCTTATTATATATATATATATATAATAAGTTCATGATTATTAAATATAAAAGTATAGTAAAGTTTATTAATAATAATATTTTAATCTTAACATATGATTATTAATTAACAATATAATACATGATATTATAAGTAATTATTAATTAATAATATTACATGATTTTTAAATAAAACCTTACCTTAAATGATTATTGTATAATTAAATTAAAACATGTTATTAATTTAATTATACCTTGGTTAAAAATGAAATAAATTAATTATGCTAAGTTTCTTAATTAATTAAATGTAAAATGAAATAATTATATCGATAGTTATTATAACCTGAAGTTTATTTAAATAAAATGGCCATGTATTATATATCATGATAATTATATTTAATAATTATATCATATGTCTTGTTATTAATTAATTAAATTAAACCATGTTTTATTTAATAAAATTAATTAATAAAATAACATAAAATATTTTATCCAAAAATGTTAGCCAAACACACCCCTTGGTGTGTTCGGTTCTACCTGAGCCCAAACAACAACCACCGAGACCATTGGAGGTGTCGGCTTCGCTCGAACACCACACATCACCACAGCCGCAAGGGCTGTGGTTTGCCACTATGCAGCCAACACATCCCCCGGCTGCTTGGCGTTTCCCTTGCTCGGCTTGCATAACCACTAGCTTAGGCCGGTTCCCCTGTTGTGAACCAAGCACCCATCGATAGCATGAAGCTCTCGGTTTGCCATTGGTCCCAACCAACAGCCCCCGTTTAGGGATGTGGTGTTGGCGGCTGCCAAGGAACACCAGCCACCGACCCCTTTGAGGGTTCGGCTGGCCGAGACCTAAACACCACCGAGAGTCGTACGACTTTCGGTTTGTGTGTAAGCCACAACAAACCAAATAATTCCCGATTCCCATGTTTCATCTTTTAAATTACATATTTTTTAAAATTGTTTTCAAAGATCCATGAACAATGAAAATAAATAAAAGATTAGGGATTTAGAGATACCAATTACGTGTATAGGTTAATGATTAGGAACACGAACATATACTGTATATTATTCAAGATCGAACAACAAAGATCTTTCCCTTGTTTCCTTGTGGTGTCGCGGTCAAGAGAGCATGAAGTGCCCCGGTTAAAAGTGTTTATGAAAATCCCTTGGAGAGTTTTATTGTTTACTAATTAGGATTAGTTAATGGGCCGGGCCAAAAACCCTCCCTTTTCCTTCTTGGACCACCGGCCAAACACCCCTTATATTACTTTTTGTTTTCGTTTTCCGTGCTCAATTATATTATCATGTGTGTTCGTGTTTTAGTGTCGTGTTTTAATTTGTTATGTTTTTAAGTATTATACGTAAATACTTATCGTGAGTTAATAATAATCTTAATATACGTAATACTTGTCATAATTAATTAATATACGTAATAATTATATTAAATGTTCATGATACGTGTTGTATACTAATTAATTGTAAAGTTTTCATTTGTCCGTGTTTTCATGCATTTAATATTCTAAGGTATTTAAAAGCGGGTTTTACACTGCGACTCCAACAAGCTCCTCCAGATTATAAGCCTTGCTCTTTTTAAATCCAGTTTCATTATAGATATTGGCACATATCTATAAGTATAAAATAAGAAATTTTAAGAAACCTTGAATCAAAGTAACATATGTGATATAACAACTGTATTAAAACAAAATCGTAAGTTGAAGTATCAAATATGATATATCAAATGATTTAAGAGACAATATTAAAATGAACTATTAGATGTGTTGAATAAAAAAAGTATATTTATTACATGTAAATATCTTTGTAGGAAGATTTTAGGTGATGGGCCACATGCATAACCTATGCTTCGTAGCATTAACCTTTCCTACTATAAACCAAATACTTTAGCTTCACAACTCCACTCTCAATCTTTAATATGATCTTCTAACTACAAACCTTACTTCTGAAACACACTTTGTATACGCAATAATGTAATCATCAACTGAATCATAAAGAGTGCCTTTAACTAGTAGAACGCTCTAAAAACCTTTTGGGATATTATAAGCAGTCTCACCAAGAGTATCAAAATTAGAGTGACTAACAAACGATTTAGAAGTTCGTAACTCGTCCAACTCTGAAAATATAAAATGAAAATAAAAGTACAAATAAACTGTTACATGAAAAAATAAAATATCATATACGATAATCACATGTCATATACATATGAAAAAGCAATATCATATATATGATAACATATATGATATACGTATGAGAAATATCATATATCATATTTCAATAAAACGATACTTAAAACCGCTTATTGGTAACTGATAAGCTAAATACACCTTAATGTAGCTTATACCAACAAATTAATCTAATACAGCTTATTCATAACATGAAATAACTAATAATAAAGCTTATTAATGCTAGCAGCATAAATAAGCTAATAAGAAGGTTTATAATTCATCAAAATAAGCTAATAAGCTAACTTGTAATCCAACAATATAAATTCAAGTTATGATAATACATAAACTTATTCCTATAAAGGACTTAAATAAATTAGCTTACTAATAACAAATAATTAAGATATTTGATGAGACTGCTTGTATACATAGTCTCATCGTCCAAAACGGGCTTTAAATAGTTAAAATATCATAAAAAGTGCCATATATATGCTTGTGTTTGCTCAATGTGTATTTTAGGTACGGATATCGAGAAAATGACAAAAGATCACAAGAATCAATAAAAAACGAACACGGGAAAAGAAGCCGCACAATGAACCGGACCCTAGAGTTGATTTTCCAAGAAAAGTCCTTGAAGAATTAAAGATTGTACAAGAAGGGTCCTTCATTATTGAAGAATTAACACTTTATACCCTTGTTTATTCATAATTATAAGCTTGGTCCCTAAAGTTTGTCAAATTTACAAAAAGGACCCTTAACTTTGAAGAATTGGTAAGAATGGTCCCTCAAAGTTAAAGACTTGTCACTTTTAGTCCTCCATGAAGACAAGAATACAAGTGAAGACCTTAAAGTTTCAAGAATAGTCCATTAAAGCCCTTGAAGAATCATGAAATTACAAGAAATACCCTTGAATATACTTTGCAAAACATTTTGTGGCCAAAATACAAAGTTGAAAACTTCAAATACAAAGGGAATTCGTTTAAGGCTGTTTAAACTTCAAAAGACAACAAGAAAGAAAAAGAGGGGCCAAAGCTGTGAGACATTATAACTTACCTAGACCAATACTATGTTGCCACCTAATAAGTGTGAAAACACTTATCCTTTTACCACTTATTTCCAATAATAACAAGACCAAAACGTGTGATTTATGTCGTAAAAGTCGGAATTATGCGTGGTTTGTGTTTTTAATGTGTTTTAGGACCAAAAGATGAAAAAGGAAGAAAACACGGGTTTTCACGGGCTTTTATCGAAGAAAACGGGAAAAGACGAAGTCAAAAGATCAAGAGTGCAAAAAGAACGGAAGTCCAAGGCCTATTCTGAAGATTTATCGAAGAAAAAGTCTAAAGACAGAAGTTTAACGAAGTCGAAGAACTTAAGTCTAATAGAAGAAGAAAATTAAAAGACAAGTTCAAATCCCGTGATGACAAAGACAAAGAATTAAAGTCGAGTCGAGAAAACGTGAAGAAAGCAAGAAAGAAGATGCAACACATGCACTCCTTCCACCTTCCCTATAAATACCCTCCTAATAGTCATTAGGAGGGGTGTTAGTTAATTATATAGTTTTTATTTTTCTTAGTTTTCTCTAGTTTTAGAGAGAGAAAGTCTTAAACTTTCTCTCACTAAATTTCATCTTCTTCTTAATCTTTTAAGATTGAACTCTTTATATTGCTTATTTCATTAATCAAAGTTCTATTTTAAGCTTTTAATCCTTAATCTCATTCTACTTTTCTTTGATTTTAGATTGATTTTGGTACGATTATCATAAGATCCGTGTTGTTCTAATTGACTTCGTGCTTAAAAGGTTAATCTTTTAATCATTTCATAAGTTTTCATTTGATTAAGCTTTAAGACTCTTGTGCTTATTGGCTTTTTTTTATGATTAGCTTATTTTTCTTATAAAAAGTTTCTTAAAAAGTTTATGTTTTTATTGTTTGATCCAAAAAGTTGCTTAATTTGAGGTTTGATAAGTTGATTCTAGTGCTTATTTGATCCGTTTAGTTGGTTCGTTTTAAGTTTTGGGGATAAGCTCAATCTAATAGCTTATTTTCTAGCTTTTTAACCGAATCCCACCAATTTCGGAAAGGGTACATACCCCTTTCCGATTTAAACATTCCGAGCAGCCTTCCATCTTCACATTCCGATCGATTGATCGGATAAGGGTTTTGGTTTCTTTCCGATTGCAGCCTATTCCGACCAGCTGCACTTTCCCTCATTCCGATCAAGTGATCGGATTAGGGTTTGTTTATTCCGATCTAGCAATCTTCTGCGTATTCCGATTGGGGGTGTTGTTGAGCATTCCGATTGTAGTAGTTTCCTCATTTTCCGATTGGAAGTCTTACACAGTATTCCGATTGTGCCAAGTTTGATATTCCGATCAGTGGCCTTCTCATATTCCGATTGTGTGCATTTCCCCCTATTCCGACCACCAGATCGGAATACATTCTGATCTATTCCGATTGAGTTGTTTTGGTTTATTCCGATCTTACTTTCTTTTAGTACTTTTCAACTAAGTTCTTACTTTTAGAGTGTTTTCCAGCGTTAGTTTCATTTAGTGTGCTAGTACTTTTCCATTGTTACTTCTAAGTTTACAAGCTTTTATTTTCACTCGTCATTTTAGAATTAATCTTTTAACTTCCATTTTACTCAACGACACTTTAATTACTTGCTAATAGTTTAAAACAAACAAACCAAACCATTCTCTTGATTCACCAAAAGACGATTGAGTCGCACTTAAGACCGGTTTTCAATTCGAAAAGATTTGGACGATAAGATTTTATACCTAGCCAAAAGCGAAGTATTAAATGGCGCCGCTGCCGGCTCTTTTCGTTACGATAAACGGTTTCTAGTGAGAGACGCATTGAATTTTGGGATCCGTTCTTTGAACGTTATTTTCCTTGCTCCAAAAATTTTCAAAAATCCAAAATATATATATATATATATATATATATATAAAACTCTTCAAAAATACAAAAACATTAAAAAAATCATTATAAGCGATTCTTTTCAAAAGGTTTTGCACCAAAAAGATTATATAGATATTCTTTGTGTATATTTTTCTTCTGCAGGTGTATGCGTACTAGATCTTCGAACTATTCTGAGCCCGAGACTCGTGAAGATTTAGATATGGCTGGTGTCAATAACAACAATAATCACCCACCTCAACCCAATTTGAATAACAACAACAACAACAACAATGTCCTCTTACCTGATTTACGAACCATGGAGGAATTGTGCCAACCCACCATGAACGGACGCGGAGGCCCAATTGCGCCAATGCACGTCACGGCTCAGGAGTTTTCGTTGAAGCATCACATGATCCAGCAAGTGCAAACAAACCCCTTTCGTGGAATTCCGGATGATGATGCCAACAAACACCTCGACAAATTCATTACCATTACCCAAAGCATGAAGTGCCCCGGTGTTTCTATGGATGACCTTCGCCTTCAACTTTTTCCCCACTCGCTTTCTCACCATGCCGAAAAATGGTTTGACCATCTTCCTAAGAACTCTATTCATACGTGGAATGACATGACTCAACGCTTTTTATCGCGCTACTTTCCCCCATCCATGGTCACTAGCCTTCGCAACCAAATCTGTGGATTCATGCAAGAGAATGATGAATCGCTTTTCGATGCTTGGGAACGATACAATGATTTGATCGACCGCTGTCCTAATCACAATATGCTCCCCGTCACTCTCATTGACACCTTCTACAATGGTCTCACTTTTCGTGATCATGACACGATCAATGCCGCCGCCGGTGGTACATTTATGAAAAGGAGACCGGAGGAGTGTCGAGAGTTGATCGAAAACATGACTACTCACCACAAGAATTGGGATTCATCCGCATCCTCAAGATCCAATTCGAGAGTCAATGTTTCATCTACTACCTCCAATCCTGAAATGACTGAAATTTCTCGTCAACTCGCTGAGATGAACAAGAATTTCATGGCCATGGCCACAAACCACTTTCAACAAGCTAAACCCGTTGCTATTTATTGTGACACCTGTGGTGGTCCTCATTCTTACAATGATTGTCCTTCCACTCAAGGCAATTATTCGGAGCACGTTAACGCAGCTTAGGGCACTTATCCCATGGGAGGCTATCAAGCCCGCCCTCAAGGAGACCGTGGCTTGCTAAGTTATCGTTCGAACAATTATCTTGCTCCTCCCGGTTTCCCTCCTGCAAACCAGAACCAACAACAAAGCTACAACCTCGTGCTAACAATCAATATCAATCCAAACGAAACCCATACCCAACTCAAGGAAATTCTCAAGCTTACCAAGCTCCACCTCTCAATCAACCGATGGCAGTGAGTCCAGAAGTCGAGACATTCATGAAGACTAATCGGGAGTTGGTGACGAATCTTCAGAGTCAAGTCCGCAACTTGAAGGGAGAAATGGCAAAACAAGGGAACGATATTCGAGCCGAGCTAAGGAATGATATGGCCAAACACAGCAATGAAATTAATGCAAACATGCAAAACTCTTTTAATAATCAAGCTGTTCACCTTCGTGATATGATTGGTTCGCTCATCCAAGGTAATCAATCCTCTTCTTCGGGTACTCTTCCGAGTAATACCGTTGCGAATCCAAGAGGGGAGATGAAAGCAATCACCACTCATAGTGGAAAAGGTTATATGGAACCCGAGCTTCCTACACCTTCACCTGTGATTGTGAACAAGGAAAAAGAGCAACTTTCCCCACCTCCTTCACCTTCTATCCTCATTTCCCCACCACCCGTGGTTATGAGTGATCCTATTCCCTTAAAGCCTTCTTCTTCATCCAATATACCTTATCCTTCAAGGTTGAGGAAAGAGAAGCAAAAGAGCAAGGATGATATTCAGGTTTCAAACTTTCTAAAAATGTTTAAACAATTGAATTTTAACATCTCCTTTGCCGAGGCTCTCGCTCACATGCCCAAATACGCTAAGATGTTTAAAGATCTTCTAAGTGATAAGGAAAAGCTTCTTGACATCGCTCAGACCCAACTTAACGAGAACTGCTCCGCAGTGCTCTTAAGGAAATTGCCCACCAAACATGGTGATCCGGGTCGCTTCTTGATTCCTTGCAACTTCCCGGGAGTAGAGAATTGCATGGCCCTAGCCGATCTAGGTTCCAGTATAAACTTAATGCCTTTAAGTGTTTGGAAGCAATTATCTCTCCTAGAGCTAGTCCCCACCAAAATGACTTTGGAATTAGCCAACCGTACGGTTGCTTATCCAGTGGGGATAGCCGAAGATGTCTTTGTTGGCGTCGACAAATTCACCTTCCCGGCGGATTTTGTCGTCGTTGACTACGAGATGGATCCCCGTGTTCCATTAATCGTTGGACGTCCATTCCTGAGGACCGGTCGCACTCTTATTGATGTAGCCGCAGGCGAATTAATCATGAGAGTTGGTGACGACAAAATTGTCTTCAACATGGGTAAGATTTCTAAGCAACCTTATTCATATGAGAGTGTTAATGCTATTGATGTTCTCGATGAGGCTTGTGAAGAACATTTTCATGATGCTTGCAAAAGTACTCTCTCTTCTCTACCCAATGTTGAGACCGTTGCCTCAATTGCTCCAGCATTGACTCCTTTTGGAGAAAGTGACTTGGATAATTTCGAAGCTAGCTTGGGTCCTCTTGATATTAAGTATGATAATTTGTCCACCAATTGGGATGAAGACATTCGTACTATTGAGAGACTTCTCAATGAGGACCCGTTGTCTCCTCCTGCTCATAAAGAGGTGACTAATGATGATCCATCGTTAGTTTCACCATCTATTAAGGATCCTCCCACTCTCGAGCTTAAAGACCTACCTCCTCATCTTGAGTACGTTTTCCTGGAAGACAACGAGAAATTACCGGTCATCATCGCAAAGGATCTGAAAGAAGACGAAAAAGCCCGACTTGTCGCTGTGTTGAAGAAGCATAAAAGAGCTATCGCTTGGAAAATCTCCGACATCCGCGGAATTGATCCTCACTTCTGCACACATAAAATTCTCATGGAGGACGACTTTAAGCCCACAATTCAAATCCAACGAAGGGTGAATCCTAAAATCCATGAAGTCATCAAAAAAGAGGTTATCAAACTTCTTGATGCGGGTATGATTTACCTTATTTCGGATTCACCATGGGTTAGTCCAGTCCATTGTGTGCCTAAGAAAGGCGGTATCACCGTTGTGCCCAATGCCAACAACGAGTTGATTCCTACCCGTCTCGTTACTGGGTGGAGAGTTTGTATAGACTACCGCAAACTCAATGATGCCACGAGAAAGGATCATTTCCCTCTACCTTTTATGGACCAAATGCTTGAACGTCTAGCGGGTAATGAATATTACTGCTTTCTTGATGGTTTCTCGGGTTATTTCCAAATACCCATCGATCCCCAAGATCAAGAGAAGACAACATTCTCTTGTCCCTATGGCACATTTGCTTACAAACGAATGCCTTTTGGCTTATGCAATGCCCCCCGGACTTTCCAAAGGTGCATGTTGGCTATCTTCCATGACCTGGTTGAGCAAACCATGGAAGTCTTCATGGATGATTTCTCGGTCTTTGGGGATTCCTTCTCTTCTTGCCTTGCCAATTTGGAACGTATGCTTAAGCGGTGCGAAGACACTCGCCTTGTTCTGAATTGGGAAAAATGCCATTTTATGGTAAAAGAAGGCATTGTGCTAGGACACAAAATCTCTAAAGCCGGTCTTGAAGTCGACCGTGCTAAAGTTGATGTCATAGCCAAATTACCTCCACCTTCAACCGTGAAGGGTGTGAGAAGTTTTCTGGGTCATGCGGGCTTCTATCGTCGATTCATTCAGGATTTCTCTAAAATCGCTCGCCCGATGACCCACCTCTTGGAAAAAGATACTCCTTTTATCTTTTCTAAAGAGTGTCTCGAAGCCTTCAATCTTCTAAAGGATAAGCTAACTAAGGCACCGGTCTTGGTTACCCCTAATTGGGAGCTGCCTTTTGAATTGATGTGCGATGCTAGCGACTTTGCTATTGGTGCGGTTTTGGGCCAACGAGTGAATAAACACTTCCAACCAATCCACTATGCTAGCAAAACAATGACGGGGGCTCAATTACATTATACGACAACCGAAAAAGAGCTTTTAGCTGTTGTCTATGCTTTTGAGAAATTTCGCCCCTATCTTGTTTTATCCCCCACCATCGTATACACGGACCATTCCGCGTTGAAGTACTTGATGACAAAGCATGATTCTAAGCCAAGACTTCTTCGCTGGGTTTTGCTCCTACAAGAATTCAACATTGAAATTCGTGACAAGAAGGGAGCCGAAAACCTGGCCGCGGATCATCTGAGTCGACTTGAGGATCCATATCAGGGGGATCATCCGAACAAAGAGATCAATGACTCTTTCCCCCTTGAGACCTTAATGTCTATAAACCTCAATCTTGATGACACCCCGTGGTTTGCGGACATTGCAAACTACCTAGCGGGTGGTATTCTCATCAAAGGGTTAACATCCCAACAAAAGAAGAAGTTCTTGAATGATGTTAAGACTTACTTTTAGGATGACCCTTATCTATTCAAACAGTGTGCTGATCTGATTATTCGTCGATGTGTTGACGGACCGACAGCTTTTGACATTCTCCAAGCTTGCCACAAAGGACCCACCGGTGGTCACCTTGGTCCCAACTACACCGCTAAAAAAGTGTTTGATTCTGGATTCTATTGGCCCACCATTTATCGTGACGCTCACGAAATGGTTAAGCATTGTGATGCTTGCCAACGCCAAGGCAAGATCACACATAAGGATGAGATGCCTCAAAATTTCATACAGGAATGTGAAATCTTTGATGTATGGGGCATCGACTTTATGGGGCCATTTCCATCATCCAAAGGGAACAAGTACATCCTCGTCGCTGTCGACTACGTTTCTAAATGGGTTGAAGCTAAGGCTCTTCCTATGAATGATGCGAGGGTGGTTGTGAACTTTTTGAAGCAGCTTTTTGCTCGATTTGGCGTTCCTCGTGCTATCATCAGTGACCGCGGGACTCATTTTTGCAACGATCAATTTGCAAGAGTCATGGCTAAGTATGGTGTCAATCACCGTCTTTCCACCGCTTATCATCCCCAAACCAATGGGCAAGCCGAGATTTCCAACCGTGGCTTGAAGCGAATTTTGGAGCGTACTGTGGGAGAGCATCGCGCCGCGTGGGCCGATAAGTTAGATGATGCTCTGTGGGCTTTCCGTACTGCTTACAAGACCCCGATCGGTTGTACACCTTATCGTCTTGTGTACGGGAAAGCTTGCCACCTCCCCATCGAGCTGGAACATAAGGCGCACTGGGCCTTGAAGTGGGCTAACTTCGACATCAACAAAGCCGGTGATCATCGCAAGATTCAACTCAACGAGCTAAATGAATTGAGGAATGAAGCTTATGAGAACTCGCTGATCTACAAGGAGAAGACGAAGATCATTCATGACGCAAAAATCAAGAACCGAGAGTTCCACGTTGGTGATCAAGTCTTACTCTTTAACTCTCGGTTAAAGATCTTCTCTGGCAAGTTGAAGAGCCACTGGTCTGGTCCATTCACCGTCGCCAACGTCTTTCCATATGGGACCATTGAGCTTTCTCAGCCGAATGGGCCCAATTTCAAGGTGAATGGCCAGCGTCTGAAGCTGTACTTTGGTGAGGACATCTCTCCAGAGATGATTCCATCCCTCACCACGTTCCCCATGAACTAAATTTGGGTCGAGTCAGGCTCATGACTCGGTAATCAAAAATAAGCGCTTCTTGGGAGGCAACCCGTGTTCTATCCTTTACTGCTTTCATAATAAGTGTAGGGGGAGCCCCGCATATGTTTGTTGTCTTGTTTCTTGTGCTGTACAGGGATTAAAGCTTCAGAGAGCATCTTGATGACATTTGACGAACCGTGATACCGTGTTCCCATCTTCCCGGTTCTATCCTAAACTCTTGTGATTCAATATTTCATATTTTATATGTTCACATTGAATTCACTTTAGTTGTCCTCTCCTTAGCAAGATTTAAACAAAGTGCACAATGTCATAAGTGTAGGGAAGTTTACTCCCACATGCTTAAACATTGAGGACAATGTTTATCTCAAGTGTAGGGAGGACTTCTATCGAAGTAAGTGGTCTTTTCCATGAATTTGCCCTCATTTTAATCGGAAAATTTGATTTTTCGACATTTTTCAAAATTTTTAATCTATTTTG
The DNA here is from genome assembly GCA_025667525.1 of Glebionis coronaria. NCBI lineage: Eukaryota > Viridiplantae > Streptophyta > Magnoliopsida > Asterales > Asteraceae > Glebionis > Glebionis coronaria. The sequence goes on from CM046874.1 coordinate 72,254,493, forward strand.
GCCTAGTTGTATAGTTGTATTTTCCTTTATCATGTTTATTTTCTTTCCATTGCTAGAATAGTTTTTCGATAAAGCGGTTTTAGATTTTTCTTAGTCGTGAACATTTTGACTCAACCCGAGTTTACTTACATAAGTTTACTCTAGCTAGTATCCTTAACGTGTTTAAATCAAGTTTTGCTAGGCTTTTATATAGGGAGCTATAAAACGCGAAAGTCTTAACTCTCACGGGTTAAGAACAAGAACTTTTCGCAAGTTCCTATAATTGATCCTAGAGAGTCGTTTATCAAGGGAACTTTAAAACGCGATTTCTAAACTTGAAAAAGTCTAAGAATTTGCAAGATCCTATAGGCGACTCGAAAACCCAAAACTTTGATTTAATAGGCTAAGCATCCACGAGTCTCATTCCTTGAGATTTTAAACTGTGGAGAACGAGAGATGATAGAGCCAATTATAAGTTCGGTATTCTTTCGTGAATTTATGTGAGTTAATTATGAGCCTATTCTCCCTCCGCTGGTTAATAAATTTATCTGCAATAAATAAGGTTGTACGATTTAAAAGGTTACTTAGCTTCTAGCCCCAGATCGTTTAAAAGTTGCTCGGTACGGATTAGAGTTCATAGCCAAGGCATAACTTATTGAAGCGGGATGCGAAGATTGGCGAGTCCGAAAAGGCCCTAACAAGGCATGAGGGCTACATTTTGTTGCTAAAGATCCAAAAGTGATGTGAAGAATCATTTATCGAAAATCAATATGAAGGATCGAGACACACGACGAAAAGCAAAAAACTCCCCAAAAGTCATGGAGAAGTCTATCCGAAAAGACCCTAACAAGGTATGAGGATAAATAGATCCAAATCCTAAAAGGAGGCGGATCGTTGTATATCAAAGTCCAAAATAAAGATTGGAGAAAAATGAAGAAGTCGTGGTCCAAAGATGAAGAATCTCTCAAAACTTCAAGTGAACAAATTCCTATTATGAAGAGAAGACCATAATTTCAAGAACGTCTCTCAAAGATTCGAAGTATGAAGTCGCTGCCAAATATCGGTCCGAGAAAGGTCTCAAATCGTGAAGCGAGTTATGCCAAGATATGAACTTTATGAGGTCTCGAGAAGCAGTTTTAAAAGATTTGGTCCTTTAGCTAACTATTGATTAAATCGTTCACCTTATTTTCGGACTAAATAACTATCGAAATAAGTCAAACAATGCATCTTCGTGATCATTCAAGACAAAAATAAAATATAAGAGATACACCTAGGAATAAGGGAGTCTAAGTGAATAATTGGCCCATATGAGTTCGTGATAGTTTGCTAACTTATAATAACAATGATCTCGTTTTTAAGCTTGGTATGGGGAACGTGAAACTTGAGGATGATAAATGTTCATGGCCGTCAAAACCCAATGTAAGTTTTTAATTTCTTTACTTATTTCTATCTTTCATGTTTAGTAATTTATAAAGGCCAACGTGAGTTATTTATGATGGGAAATGTAAACCGTGCTTTAAAATTAATGCATTGCATGAGGGCATTGCAATGGTCAAGTGTAGGGGATTTAATAAGTGTGAAAACACTTATCCTTTTACCACTTATTTCCAATAATAACAAGACCAAAACGTGTGATTTATGTCGTAAAAGTCGGAATTATGCGTGGTTTGTGTTTTTATTGTGTTTTAGTACCAAAAGATGAAAAAGGAAGAAAACATGGGTTTTCACGGGCTTTTATCGAAGAAAACAGGAAAAGACGAAGTCAAAAGATCAAGAGTGCAAAAAGAACGGAAGTCCAAGGCCTATTCTGAAGATTTATCGAAGAAAAAGTCTAAAGACGGAAGTTTAACGAAGTCGAAGAACTTAAGTCTAATAGAAGAAGAAAATTAAAAGACAAGTTCAAATCCCGAGACGACAAAGACAAAGAATTAAAGTCGAGTCGATAAAACGTGAAGAAAGCAAGAAAGAAGATGCAACACATGCACTCCTTCCACCTTCCCTATAAATACCCTCCTAATAGTCATTAGGAGGGGTGTTAGTTAATTATATAGTGTTTATTTTTCTTAGTTTTCTCTAGTTTTAGAGAGAGAAAGTCTTAAACTTTCTCTCACTAAATTTCATCTTCTTCTCAATCTTTTAAGATTGAACTCTTTGTATTGCTTATTTCATTAATCAAAGTTCTATTTTAAGCTTTTAATCCTTAATCTCATTCTACTTTTCTTTGATTTTAGATTGATTTTGGTACGATTATCATAAGATCCATGTTGTTCTAATTGACTTCGTGCTTAAAAGGTTAATCTTTTAATCATTTCATAAGTTTTCATTTGATTAAGCTTTAAGACTCTTGTGCTTATTGGCTTTTTTTTATGATTAGCTTATTTTTCTTATAAAAAGTTTCTTAAAAAGTTTATGTTTTTATTGTTTGATCCAAAAAGTTGCTTAATTTGAGGTTTGATAAGTTGATTCTAGTGCTTATTTGATCCGTTTAGTTGGTTTGTTTTAAGTTTTGGGGATAAGCTCAATCTAATAGCTTATTTTCTAGCTTTTTAACCGAATCCCACCAATTTCGGAAAGGGTACATACCCCTTTCCGATTTAAACATTCCGAGCAGCCTTCCATCTTCACATTCCGATCGATTGATCGGATAAGGGTTTTGGTTTCTTTCCGATTGCAACCTATTCCGACCAGCTTCACTTTCCCTCATTCCGATCAAGTGATCGGATTAGGGTTTGTTTATTCCGATCTAGCAATCTTCTGCGTATTCCGATTGGGGGTGTTGTTGAGCATTCCGATTGTAGTAGTTTCCTCATTTTCCGATTGGAAGTCTTACACAGTATTCCGATTGTGCCAAGTTTGATATTCCGATCAGTGGCCTTCTCATATTCTGGTTGTGTGCATTTCCCCCTATTCCGACCACCAGATCGGAATACATTCCGATCTATTCCGATTGAGTTGCTTTGGTTTATTCCGATCTTACTTTCTTTTAGTACTTTTCAACTAAGTTCTTATTTTTAGAGTGTTTTCCAGCGTTAGTTTCATTTAGTGTGCTAGTACTTTTCCATTGTTACTTTTAAGTTTACAAGCTTTTATTTTCACTCGTCATTTTAGAATTAATCTTTTAACTTCCATTTTACTCAACGACACTTTAATTACTTGCTAATAGTTTAAAACAAACAAACCAAACCATTCTCTTGATTCACCAAAAGACGATTGAGTCGCACTTAAGACCGGTTTTCAATTCGAAAAGATTTGGACGATAAGATTTTATACCTAGCCAAAAGCGAAGTATTACCACCTCACCCCACTATCTCCAACAGCCAATCACAACCCACCAATTTGCCACCTCACACCCCACTCACCCGTTTTAATAACTAATTATTAATTAGTTATTAAACTCGCGCCTTAACACAATTTCAAATCCCTAATCAGATCAGATAGCCTACTATTCACGTGAAGAACACATTTGGGTATTTCTTAATCCTTGAAAATTAAGTCTTAATCTTTTCTAGATTTAATATTAAGTTCATACTAATCATAACCCAACCCCTAAACAAGTTTCCACCTCACCCCTCTTGTCACATGTTGCCTCCCCTGCTACACACTTTTGGGAAGAGGACAAACCTTGCTAGGTAATCAACGTCCCACAGCCTTGCTTCATTTCTAAGCTCATATGGACGCCCAATATCATATTTCACCACTGGCATCTTAGCAAAACGCCAAGAAGTCCAAACTCAACCAACAAATATTCAAATTTCAAGGGAAAAAATGGGACTTCATCAACTAGGGTTTCTAGTTTTTTATTCAGTATTCTAGTTCATTGTATGCCTATATAAAGGCCCTAGGGTTTCACATTTACTTTTGTTCTTGGTTTTCTGTGGTCACAACTTTGTAAAGCCTTTGTTCATGGAATGAAAAAGAGTTTAAGTTTGTTGACGAATTCCAAGTTCCCATTTACTTTTCTGTTATTGTTGAATGATATGAGTTTTTGATTTTGAGTTCCAAAGTTTGGTTTTAAGTTTATGCAAAGTGGTTCAAAAGTTTTCAAAAATCTATAATTTTTCCAAGTTTTGTTCAAACACTTGAACTTTTTGGTCCAAAAGTTGATCATAACACCCTAATAAGTTACTTATCAAGGTGAGGTGAAGCTTGTGGATTGGGAAGATTCAAGGAGTGGGGTACAAGTTGGAAGAAATCTATTTCATTTTCATTTTTTTTTTATTATAACTGTTTGTTCATGACTCTGTTGATCTTAGCAGGGTGTTGTATTGGAAGCTTGTGGTTGTTAAGCTACCACATAAGCTCTTAGATTCGGGAGTGTGGATGTGCATTCCTGAGGTTTGAGCATTTCTCTCCCTTTTAAGAACTTTACAAGTGATTTTGGTGTCTGATGTTGAATGGTGCTATTTGATGCATGCTTTGTTGTTCTAAGTTCATTGTGTGGTTGTTATGGTGCATGATTAAACTTGGTTCAGTCTTGAAAACACTTTTACATTGTTAAATTTTGATTTAAAAATTCAAAGGGGTGTTTAGGATTACTGAATTGTTGAACTTGGTTGTGTATTGAGTAGGTGTTTAGGGTTGTTGAGTGTTTATATCTGATATTAAGGTGATTGTATGCTTATATCTGCATAACTTGTGCTCCCAAACTTTGAATCTGAATCTTTGGTATATCAAGCTTGTTTTAGGTCATTTTGAACTGCAAACTTGTGAACACCTAGATTGCATGATTATCTAGGGTTAACAAGTGGAAAAAGAAATTTTGTGTAACCTGAGTAATAGATCTAGGGATTTGAAGTTCATCTTGTGGTCAAATAGATCAGAAAAGGTCACTTTGTGTTCATCAGTAAAAGCACTTAAGTCACATAAGCTTGAATCTAGATCTAATCTTGGAATTTTTGCTTGAAACTAGTTGCTTTGTGTGGAATTAAGTCTAATTGAACTGTTGTATGCTTTTGGTTAAGTTTGGTAGGCTTTTACTTGCATAAACATAGCTTTTATTCATCAGATCTGCTTATTTCATGTCTGTATCATGTCTGTGCATCTTTTGAATTAACTGTATCATTTGGCTAGGTGAAATTTTCTTTTCTTGCTTGTTCTTGACTCCCTACAACTTACTGGTTGTAGAGGTGCCTTTATTGTCCAAAAACATCAAGTAAAACTCTTTAAAAATGCAAATAAAAAAAAGCAAGCACTGGGAACTCTTTCCCACTGAAAGTTCCCACTGATAGTGTAAATTGGACATTTGCTTATTAATAAGCTATTCTGGCTTATTCTATTGTGCAACAACTTGTTTTTTGTGATATAACTTATTATTTTCATCTTATAAGTCAGTTTGGAGGTTTACAGTTTTTGGTTTTAGCTTTTCACTAGTAAACGACTACTTTGTCTTTTTCCAAAACAGCTTATTGATTATTCCTGCTTATTGAGTGTTCTTATTTGAGATCTTTTGGTTGATTAAGCTTATTTAAGTGATTTAAAACCTTTTGCAACTTGAATCAGCTCTTGAAGTGGTCTAGAACTCAAAAACGACTATTTTGTCGTTTTCTATTGAGAGTCTTTGCTTATTTCAGGCTTATTTCTTGAGCTTTTTCAAAAATTATTTTTACAAAAAACTTTATAATCTCAAAAGAAGGATGTGTGTCAAATTTCAGCTTATGGCATTAGCTTATGGCTTAATGGGCCAAAAAGCCCATTAAGAATAAGCTGAATTCTATTAAGCTGTGATAAGCACTGATTCAACTTTTGGGCCTTTAGAGTTTTTTGTTTAAAACTTGATTTTAAGTTTATCTGGAAATTTTAGGCTCATTTGGTTAATATTTTTCTTATTGCGCCTTAATAAGCCCATTTTGCAAACTGTTTTCTATTTTGGCTCATTTGGAGGCTCATTAGGGGTATTTTGGTCATTTTAATTTCATTTCTAGTTTTATTAAGTTAAAATAAATTAGTTTGCAAGTTTTTAGAATTTTTTATAAATTTTGAATTTTTAATATTATTTTAATTTTTAATTTTAATTTTTAAGCATTTTAAATAGTTTTAATTAGTTTTACGCTTTTCAAAAATACTTTTTAGTTTAATTAAGTTATTTTAGAGGTTTACAAATTTAAAAATCTTATTTTGGGCTTTTTATTAATTAAATTAATTTTTGGGCTTTAATTAGCATTAAAAATTAATATTTAATTAAATAAAAGGTTTGAAAAAGTTTTTATTTTTGGTAAACTCTAATTGCATTTTTAGGAATTTATTGTGATTTTCTAGGAATTTTTAGAGTAATTTTTAAATTTCGTCACGTTTTTACGTTTTACGTCTTAGTTTTCGTCGTAGTTTAATCATAATCGTAACCGTCATCATTTTCTCTTTTCTTTCTTCCCAATAATATTAATCTCAAATTTAATCAAGTTTAACACACACCAAGCCTCCTTGAGAACGAACTCACACAAAGGTTCATATGCGTTTACGTTTTCCTGGACGTACGCTTAATACTTACCGCTTTTGCCTCGTTTTCCTAAACGAGTGTAAAAATACAACTATCATTTTGGTGCCGCTGTCGGGGAGACGTGTTGTGTTTAGATTTGAAAAATCTTGTTTTGATATTATCCATATAAGTATTTGTGTGATTAGCACTCTAATCATACGTATTATCGGTTTTCGTTTTTTATGAATATTATTACTATATTGTATTACGTATCACAATAAATTCACAAGTACTCCAAAAGCGTCAAAACGTAACCTTAATTGGGATTTCATCACTCAATTATTGTATTCGAATCTAAAGCAAAAGAAAAAGGCAAAATAGATAATTACTTTCGAGAAGCTTGATTTTAATTAACACAAACTATAAGGTGGGTATAAGGCGGTTGTATTTCACGACCTAAGGGAAAAAGGCTCTAAGTGCTTAGCGGCGCCTCGTTTCCCCCGCTTGCTTGTGCGTGTTAAGAGAAAAAGGGAAAATCGAGGGTTTTCCAACCAAAGTATTATCTACGTATCATATATATTTGCTTGGTTTCAAAGATTAAACCCTCTTGAACGTTTTGGTGTTCCACCAACGTTCTAAAGTCATCGAAGGCGTTCACTCAACGTGATCGTTTTCATTCCTTGAGGCTCCTTTAATTGAGAAATCAATTCGAGAGGAGATTTGTAGATTTGTGTCTACGTAATTCATAAAAATCCAAAAAAAAGTAAAAAACAATCAAAAGCACAAAAAAATTGAAAAAAGTAAAAACACCAAAAAGAATCTTCTTTGCTTAACCCCACGTTGTACGTGAAGTTTATGCAAACTCGTAACCAAGCAAGACGTGCACGTAAACGTAGAGACCGAAAGGAAGGAACACCTTCTAGTGAAGAATCTCCTATTGACGAAGCCATCGTAGAACAAGAAGCTCTCATGGCTAATCATACTATGATGGAGTTGCTTGAAGCACCCACCGAGGGTTATTGAGAAGCGATTGTGATTCCCGCTATCCTTGTAGAGAATTTTGAGGTTAAGACGTGTTTTTTTTCCATGATCCAAAACAACAAGTTTTGTGGTGACGAAAAGGACAACCCTCATAACCACATTCGCCAATTCAATCGTCTTACGGCCACTTGCAAGTTTAAGGACGTCTCGAACGACTCGATCAAGATGATGCTTTTTCCGTATTCCTTAGCGGGGCCCGCTAAAATTTGGTTAGAGAAAGAGCCACTTAATTCTATATTGACGTGGAAGGATCTCGTTTCGAAGTTCGTGAACCAATTTTTCTCGCCCTCTAAGACTACGCACTTGAAAAGTGAGATTTCAAAGTTTTCACAAGAGTATAATGAGAGTTTTTCAACGGCTTATAATAGGTTTAAGGAAATGTTGCATGAATGTCCTCATCATGGTTTTTCCGACTTACATCAAATCGACACGTTTTACAATGGCTTGAACGATCATGAACGAGACTATCTCAATGTCGTCGCGGGTGGTAATTTTTTGTGTAAAACGGTCGAGGAAGCGTTGTTGATCATTGAGAATAGGTCCAAGGTTTATATCTCTCGTAGCATATCGAGTGTCCATATGGCTTTGTCTTCTCCTTCGCCTTCATTGTCACATACCATCGATGCTTGCCAAATTGAGGCTAATTTGGAGAACAAGATATTTAATAAGCTTAAGGGACTATTGATTGAGTTTAAAGTTGGTGAACAACACACTCCCGCTACGGCTAAATCGGTTGAGGTTTCTTGTGTTTATTGTGGTGGAGTTCATGATTTCTCCGAGTGCATTACCGCTGGTGGTAACACTTCGAGTGCCTATGCGGCCAGGGAACTTATAACCAAAACGGTCAAGTTACCCGCACTAATCAATTGACTCCACCGGGTTTTCCACCAAATCAAAATGCTAACAATTATCGCAACAATCAAGTTGGTAACCAAGGAAATCAAAGGAACAATTATAAGGGTAACAACTATGGGAATCAAGGGACTAGTAATCAAGTGCAAAACAAAAACCAAAACTGTGATTTTCAAAACAAAAACAAAGGTTTGCAAAATATGAAAGATCTTCCAAATGAATTTGTTGATTATGCAACGGCTAATGATGCTAAGTTTGATAAATTGCAAAGGGTGGTAATTAGCATAAGATCCGAGCTTAAGAATGATTTGAAAAATGAGTTAAAAAACGAGCTTGCAAATGAACTTAAGAATCATACAAACAAAATGGTGAGTAACGTGCAAAGGTTACAACAAAATAAACAAAAAATGAAACAAGGCCAACATGAAATTTAACAAGAGATGCTTAAGGTGGATAAAAGGCAATATAAGTTTGAGGATAGAATATCAAGCATGTTTGAGGCTATAATGTGTAAACCGTCTTCTTCGGGTGGTCTTCCTAGTAACACCGTGCCAAACCCGAAGGAAGAGATGAAGGTGATTACCACACGTAGTGGTAAGACCTTTAAGGAACCGACTCCTCAACCAATTACTCCTACGGTGGAGGAAATTGAGGAAGAACCCGAGGTGGTGGTCAAAAAGGAGCACATTACAATCCCCAAAGTACCGCTCAAACCACACCTACGGTCGACCCTTTACCAAGTTTGGAACCCGAGATTCCAAAGGCTATGCCTATGCCCCACCCAACATCACCCTTACCTTACCCATTGAGACTTCGTAAGGAAAAATTACGAGAACGAGACAATTACCAATTTGATCTTTTTATTAAGATGTTTCGTGATATGCATTTTAACACAAGTTTTGTCGACGCTTTAATCATGATGCCTCGATTTGCCGCCAACTTTAAGAGTATGTTGAACAACAAGGAGAAATTGCAAAAATTGTCTAGTTGTTCATCGGTTTATCTTAACCGCATACCTCAAAAAGTCGGCGACCCTGGTAAATTCTTAATTCCGGTTGGTATTAAAGATATGGAGGAATGTTATGCCTTGGCCGATCTTGGTGCTAGTATTAATTTTATGCCTCTTGACATATTCAAGTCACTCAATCTTCCTAATCTTACTCCTTTAAGAATGTCTATTGAAATGGCCGATCATTCTACGATTCCCGCATGTGGATTGGCCGAAGACGTTTTTGTGAAAGTGGGAAAGTTCTATTATCCGGTAGACTTTATCGTAGCCGATATTCCTACGGATCCTCAAGTTCCTCTTATTTTAGGTCGCTCGTTTTTAGATACGTCAATGGCGTTGATTGATGTGCATGCAAGGAAAATCAGCTTAAGTTTCAACGACGAGGAACTCGTTATAAATGCAACTCAAAACTCCAAACTTTCTCATGTTTATTCTATCGCAATGTTAAACCATATTGATATGATCGATGTCGTTTGCGAAGAATTTTCACAAGAACTTTTAGGTTTTGGTGACGAAGAAAATAGTGGCAATCCCACTATGCTCGATCTTATTCTTGATAATTAGACACCATCCTTCACTCCATTTAAAGGAGGTGGTTTTACTTTGGAAGATTTTGATGTACCTCGAACTTCTAACGAAGACCTCGACAATGATGAGGACTTTTTGATTATCAAGGATTTTGTTAACGATTTCCCATTTCCTCCGCCGGTGGAGGTTATGAGTATCGAACCCAAATCTTCAATCGCGGAACCACCAATCCTCGAGTTGAAAGATCTTCCTCCTCATCTTGAATAAGTATTCTTGGAAGGAGACGATAAGTTGCCGGTTATTATTGCGAAGGATCTTTCGGATGATGAAAAAACCGCACTTATCGATGTCTTGAAGGACCACAAAGAGGTAACTGCGTGGAAATTATCCGACATTAAGGGAATCGACCCAAAATTTTGTACCCACAAAATCTTAATGGAGGAAGACAACAAGCCCGCAATCCAATGTCAAAGGAGGGTGAACCCCAAAATTCACGACGTCATCAAAAAGGAATTCCTTAAACTCCTTGACGCGGGAATGATTTACCCTATTTCCGATAGCCCTTGGGTGAGTCCCATTCATTGTGTCCCTAAAAAAGGAGGAATGACCGTTGTGCCAAATGATGACAACGAGTTAATTCTAACTTGACTCGTGACCGGTTGGAGGGTGTGCATCGACTATCGTAAGTTGAATGATACCACTCGTAAATACCATTTTCCCTTGCCCTTCATGGATCAAATGTTGGAGCGTCTTGCGGGAAACGATTTCTATTGCTTTTTAGATGGTTTTTCTGGTTACTTCCAAATCCCCATCGATCCTCATGATCAAGAAAAAACTACGTTTATGTGTCCATATGGAACGTTGCCTAACGTAGAATGCCATTCGGACTTTGCAATGCACCGGGAACCTTTCAAAGGTGCATGATGGCTATTTTTCATGACATGATCGAGAAGACGATGGAAGTCTTCATGGATGACTTTTCCGTGTTTGGTAGTTCATTCACTTTGTGCTTAGGAAATTTTAAACACATGTTGAACAGTTGTAAGGAAACCAACCTTGTGGTCAATTGGGAAAAATGTCATTTTATGGTTAAAGAAGGAATCGTCTTAGGGCACAAGGTCTCGAAAGCGGGGATTAAGGTAGACAAAGCTAAGGTAGACGTCATCACCAAATTACCTCATCCCAAAACCGTTAAGGGAGTTGGGAGTTTCCTAGGCCACACGGGCTTTTATCGTCGATTCATCAAGTATTTTTCAAAGATATCTCGACCCACTACACATCTCCTCGAAAAAGATGCTCCTTTTGTCTTTAACGAATATTGTGTTTGATCCTTTGAAATCCTTAAAAGTAAACTTACCGAAGCTCCCATTCTTGTTGCACCCAATTGGAATCTCCCATTTGAACTAATGTGTGATGCAAGTGATTACGCTATTGGGGCCATTTTAGGGCAACGTCATTAAAAACACTTCTTGCCTATTCACTATGCTAGCAAGACGATGACCGAGGCTCAACTTAAGTATACCACAACGGAAAAGGAATTCCTTGTCGTGGTGTATGCATTTGAGAAATTCCGACCTTATCTCGTCTTGACCAAAAGCATAGTGTATACGGATCATTCGACAATCAAGTACCTCTTGGCCAAACAAGATGCTAAGCCGAGATTGCTTCGTTGGATTCTCCTCCTACAAGAATTTGATGTCACAATACTTGACAAAAAAGGAGCCAAGAATCTTGCGGCCGATCACCTCTCTAGATTGGAAGATCCTCACCAAAGTGTGTACGAGAATAAGGAAATCACCGAAACATTTCCTCTCGAGACACTTGGTGTAGTGAATTCCAAGAAAAACTCTTCCACCCCATGGTTTGCGGACATCGCAAATTACCATGCGGACAACTTCATCATTAAGGGTATGACGACTCAACAAAAATGAAAACTCTTTCGTGACGTCAAGTTCTATTTTTGGGAAGACCCTTACCTATTTCGGACTTGTGCGGATCAAATTATTCGACGTTGTGTTTTTGGCACCGAAGCTACTAATATCCTTAGAGCTTGTCACGAGGGACCCATGGGTGGTCACCATGGTGCTAATCTCATGGCGAAGAAGGTTTTTGATGCCGGTTTCTTTTGGCCTACTATTTACCGAGATGCGCATGCACTTGTCAAGTCGTGTGACTCGTGCCAACGTCAAGGAAAAGCCTCACAAAGCGATGAAATGCCACAAAACATCATCCAAGTGTGTGAGATCTTTGACGTGTGGGGAATTCATTTGATGGGGTCATTCCCATCACTCGTGGTAATAAGTATATCCTTGTCGCCGTTGACTACCTATCCAAGTGGGTGGAAGCTAAGTCTTTGCCCACGAACGATGCTCGCGTGGTAGTCAAGTTTTTAAAGCAATTGTTTTCTCAGTTTGGAACCCCTCGTGCAATCATAAGCGATCGTAGAACCCATTTTTGTAATGACCAATTCAAAAGGGTTCTAAAGAAATATGGGGTTACACATCGGCTTTCTACGGCATATCACCCACAAACGAGTGGGCAATTCGAGGTTTCAAACCGAGCTTTAAAGAGGATCTTGTAGAGATCGATAGGAGAGAACCGACAATCTTGGTCGGATAAGTTAGACGATGCTTTATGGGCCTTTCGTACCGCTCATAAGACGCCCATTGGGTGCACTCCTTACAAGCTTGTGTATGGGAAGAATTGCCACTTGCACATTGAACTCGAACACAAAGCTTATTGGGCCCTAAAGCATTGTAATGATGACATTGAGACCGCGGGAAAACACCAGAAAAATGCAATTGAATGAATTAGATGAATTAAGGGACATTGCTTATGAAAATTCATTGATTTATAAAGAGAAAACTAAAAAGTTTCATGATTCAAAAACTAAAAACTGGGTTTTTAACATTGGGGATCAAGTTTTTCTTTTTAACTCGATACTGAAAATATTTTCCGGCAAGTTTAAATCCCGTTGGTCCGGACCATTCACCATTACCCAAGTGTTTCCTTATGGGACCATCGAGCTAGCTCAAAATGATGGTCCTAAGTTTAAGGTGAATGGCCATAGTGAAACACTCTCAAATTTCGTATCGGTACAGCGGAATGGTCTTTTAGAGTGTTACGGTATAGCACAATAACTCCGATCATAGACAACACATAAAAATGGTTGTACAAGGTTCAACATACATTCATTCGATAAAAAGTTTTAAAGTGTACAACATGTCCCAAATTATACAGGTCATTAAGTTTACAAAACATAGATCGAATGAACATTTTTATTATTATGTGGGCCATCAGAGTCGATCTCTGTCACACTCCCAAAATATCAGAGTATAATGGCGACAAGGGAGTGGTGACGTCATGATTATCATACACACACAGTTACAAAGAACGACCTCTAAATGAGACGTTCGGAAAAATAGATCACTTGTAATTGATAAATTAAATAGTTTTAACATAGCGCGGAAGCATAAAACTGGTCACAGTTACAAAACATAGTTTTCCAAGTAGTACAAATGATCTTTGTTTCAAAGAAATGACGGCAATGCATGAGACCTCACTTAGCATCTTCCTTCTTAATACCTGAGAAAAACATTGCTAAAGTGTCAACATAAAGTTGGTGAGTTCATAGGTTTAGTTAATTTGAAATGTTTAATGAACCACAAGATTTTCCCAAAAGTGATGACAATATAACAAATACAAAGTCATCCCAAAAGTATTTATTACAGTCTAAGCTCGTGACACCGAAGCATTAACAACACCGGTAGTATAATCATATAAATGTAGCCCAACTGGATGCCTAAACCCACGACATCCTATCTCAGACTCAAATGAAACTGTGCCCGCTTGTCCCCTTGTTGGACAAGACAGACAGAGACGTCAATCCCGATAGATCTATCCATAACATTCACGCTTACACAAAGTAATTAACGGTTCACGATTCACGGGCCAAAGCAATTGGATTTTTAGTGGGACTTAGACAAGTATATAAATCAGTAAATGTACTTGTGTTCATACGTTAAATCAAGCAATGTCTCACCCCAAAAAGCAGTAAAAACAGTTAAAAGTGGGGCTATAAACTCACCTCGTAATTCAGCAAAAAGGACGAAGATAAAGGTAGCTTGAGAGTACGGTTACGCTAGCCGCGACCTATTTCATTATAAGGATCGTGTTACGATATGAAAATTTATACTAGTAAAAGACATGACACCCTAGTTGTGCTTGACAATACCTTTCGTTTACGGAAAAACACGATACATAAAAGTCGGTTATTAAACGATCGAGGTTTACGGGTTAAATTATACGTTTAAGTTACAAGTTTTCGTTTTGGGCTTTAAATAAACCCATACACCAACACTGGCCCAATCAAGCCCAACATCCCCACCCCATGGCCCGGCCCAAGGGTTAATTAACCCGGCCCATGCCCAGGCGATACAAACAAGGAGAAAAGGAGTAAATACGTGTGTTTGTATCACACATAAATAAAAAACACTCAGTTTAACTCTCTCTCCTCTCTCGAAACACTCCCACCGCCCCCAATCCTCTCTCTCTCTCAAAACTGGATCGGATCACAACTCTCCCATGGCTAAACTTGTTTTCAGTCTAATACATCAATCATTTGTGATGGGTTGCGGTGATTAAGTCGCGTGGGATGTGGGGTTTCATCCCCACATCAAACCGATTCGGTTTTTATGGTGTTCTTCCCCAGGGTTAAAGTTATTCATCATCAATCAGAGATAAGTTGTTCATCCCTCTTTTCTTTTAATAAAAATGGTTAAATGGTTTTCGTTTATAAAAGATCCGTGGTTTTGAATCACTTGTATAAACATGTTGTGAACATAATGGCTCTCGAATTTAATGATAAACAAATTAGGGTTTCGAAAATATTTGGGTGTTTTTCTAAATCTCATGTTTAAATACAATTAATTAACGTTTTCTTTTATAAAAACATGTTAATTTCAACATATAAACGATTTTATAAAAATTAGGGTTTCGTCAAAATTGGGGGTTTATTCATACCTTGATTCCAGTTAAATTAATTAATAGATTCGGGTTTGGATTGGGTTTAATTAGGGTTTTAATTAATAAAATCAAATTAGGGTTTATATAAATTAGGGGTTTTTGCATACGGTTGATTATTCAAAATTAAATGGCGTTTTTGGAATATATAAAGTATTAATTTCATAATTAAAAAGGTTTTCAATTTTTAGGGTTTTGAATTAAAAGGAGGTTTTATACCCGCGGATATTTGGGGTTTTTATGATGTTTCTGTAAAATAAACTAGTTAAAATCTTGGATTATGGTGACTTTGAATGGTAAGGGTTTCGGCAGAAAGACAAGGACCTTGGTTGTCTTGGTTTGGTTCTCGGTTTGGGTCTTGGTTTGGGTCTCGGTTTGGGTCTCGGTTTGAGTCTCGGTTTGGTCTCGGTTTGGGTCTCGGTTTGGTTGACAGAAATAATGGGGTCATGGTCATGTTCAAGTAACAAATGTTATGGTTTATCTTTTCAGTTTTGACTAAAATAGAACCGTGACAAAACTAACATATTCGTTTAATTTTCGCAGGTTTGGTCAATGACGAGCACAACTAAGATTTATTTAGAAAATGAAGAGATGATTTAAAAGACTCACAATTGGATGATTAGGTTTCGGTTTGCAGGTGTGGACGAGAAGGATGGATCGGCTTGACACTACACTTCACTTTCACCCAGGAATTGTGTTTGAAAACTTGCCCAGGAACTATTATTGTAATATTTGGACTGTGAATACTTTGTGTTATGTTTGGACATTTGATAAACTTTGGATTGTATTTAATCTTGTATTATTAGTTTAGGGTTAGACTCAAACTGAATTTGGTAAGCTTGTGATGTACCCATTTTGGGTACACTTGGCATGTGTGCTGGATTGTAGTGCTTAGTGGATGAATAAACTATGAAATTTAGTTGTGACTGAAAATAGACACTTGCTAAACAAGTTTTGAAATAAAAGTGAATAAGGGTTCATAATTTAAATGTTTGTACATGATGCACCAATATACCACTCGGCTCAGGTTTGTCGAATGTTTAAGTCTTAGACTCGAAAACTGAATATGCACGACTCGATAGCAAACTTGATACACGATCCAAATCAAAGACGAATATGCGTGACCTCAAGGGATTTAGTAAATACTTCAAATAGACATACGGCAAAACATAATACGTTTAACAACTTCGTGTATTACATTCATATTTTAATAGACGCGAAAACTCGAGATGTTACATACGCTCTCCCTAAAAAGGGCTTTGTCCGCAAAGCAAAGTAAATAACACATTTATATCGACAACTCATCGGTAAATAATTAAAGTACTCCTACTATATGAAGAATTTAAGATGGAAATTTGACGGATGTCACAGTATTCCCATGTTTTAGAGATTTCGTCACGAAATCAAGACGTTGTCGTAGTAGGATGATTAGCGAAAAGATGAGGATACTTGCTCTTGAATTGGTCTTCACGTTCCCACGTGTATTCTGGACCTCTACGCGCATTCCAACGGATTTTTACAATAGGTATACGGCTTTGCTTGAGCTGTTTGACTTGACGGTCCATAACTTCTACTGGTTCTTCTACAAAGTTGAGTTTGTCGTCGAGTTGAATCTCTTCTAAAGGAATAACGAGTGTCTCGTCGGCTAAACATTTCTTCAGATTGCAAATGTGGAACACATTATGCACTCGGCTAAGTTCTTGGGGTAATTCCAAACGATAGGCTACGGGGCCAATCCTTTCTATAATCTTGAAGGGTCCAATGTAACGAGGATTCAACTTTCCACGCTTTCCAAAGCGAATCACACCTTTCCAAGGTGAGACCTTCAACATGACTCTATTGCCAACCTCAAACTCAAGGGGTTTGCGTCTCATGTCGGCATAACTCTTTTGTCGATCTCTTGCGGCTTGCATACGGCTCTTGATCTTAAAGATCTTCTCAGTAGTCTCGTGTATGATCTCGGGTCCAGTGAGTTGTGCTTCACCAACCTCTGCCCAACACACGGGTGAACGACACTTCCAACCATACAGTGCTTCGAACGGCGCTGCCTTAATGCTAGTGTGATAACTATTGTTGTATGAGAACTCCACCAGAGGTAGGTGTCTATCCTATCTATTTCCGAAGTCAATCACACAAGCTCTCAACATATCTTCTAAGGTTTGAATGGTCCTTTCACTTTGACCGTCAGTTTGGGGATGGTAGTGCTCATATCCAACTGCGTTCCCAATGCCTTCTGCAGTGACTTCCAGAACTGCGAAGTAAATCGGCTGTCTCGGTCGGAGATTATAGACACAGGCACACCATGCTTCGTGACTACTTCCTCCAAGTAAGTTCTTGCTAACTTATCCATTCCATCGGTCTCCTTGATGGGTATGAAATGAGCCGATTTGGTGAGTCGGTCGACGATTACCCAAATGGTGTCAAATCCGGCTGAGGTTTTTGGTAGCTTAGTAATGAAATCCATAGTGATCCTTTCCCACTTCCATTCTGGCAGTTCGGGTTGGACCAACAATCCTGATGGTTTCATATGTTCGGCCTTGACCTTGGCACAAGTCAAGCACTTGCTAACGTATGTAGCAATATCCGCCTTCATGTTCGGCCACCAATACAACATCTTCAGATCATAATACATTTTGTCAGATCCCGGATGTATGGAGTATTTAGACATATGTGACTCATGCATAATCAAAGATCGTAGGTCACCATGGCACGGTAACCAACTCCTATCATCAAGGCATAACGTTCCATCCGAGCGAGCTTCTAACTTCTTTATCATGCCTTCAACATCTTCAGTCTTGAGAATTTCTTCCTCGGCTGCCTTTTCTGAGCCTTGAGAAATAAGGATGGAAGGTCTAAGTCAATGGTCATCACCAAGGCCTTCACCCTAAGAACTCTCTCCTTTCGACTCAAAGCGTCGGCCACGACATTTGCCTTGCCCGGGTGATAACGGATCTCGCAATCGTAATCACTGAGCAACTCTAGCCAACGTCGTTGTCTCATGTTGAGTTCCTTTTGATTCAAAATGTGTTGTAGACTCTTATGGTCAGTGAATACAACACACTTAGTACCATAAAGGTAGTGCCTCCAAATCTTCAGGGCAAACACCACTGCTCCCAACTCTAAGTCATGAGTTGTGTAGTTCTTCTCGTGCACTTTTAGTTGTCTTGATGCGTAAGCTATGACCTTAGTCCTTTGCATTAGCACCGCACCTAACCCTTTTATGGATGCATCACAATACACCAGAAAGTCTTCATTACCCTCGGGTAGGGCTAGTATAGGTGCTTCACACAACATCTGTTTCAATGTCTGGAATGCCAAATCTTGATCCTCTTTCCACTCAAATTTCTTGTCCTTTTGAGTCAACTCCGTCATTGGTTTAGCTATCTTGGAGAAACCTTCAATGAATCTCCTATAGTAACCAGCAAGACCTAAAAATTGGCGTATCTCCGTGGGTGTTGTTGGAGTCGCCCAATCCTTCACGGCCTCGATCTTAGCAGGATCAACGTGAATACCACTGCTGTCGATTACATGCCCAAGGAATTGCACCGTGTTTATCCAAAACTCACATTTGGAAAACTTTGCATATAACTTCTCCTTCCTTAGCAGCTCTAGTATGGTCTTCAAATGTTCCTTGTGTTCTTCTTCATTACGAGAATAGATGAGAATATCATCGATAAATACAATCACAAACTTGTCCAAGTATGGTTTGCAAACTCGGTTCATGAGATCCATGAATACCGCAGGCGCGTTTGTCAAACCAAAAGGCATAACTTGGAACTCGTAGTGTTGGTACCGGGTTCTAAAAGCCGTCTTATGAACGTCTTCCTCTCTAACCCTTAGTTGATGATATCCTGACCTTAAATCGATCTTCGAGTATATGCTAGATCCTTGCAATTGGTCGAAAAGATCGTCAATTCTTGGTAATGGGTAACGGTTCTTTATCGTCAGCTTATTCAATTTTCGGTAATCGATACACATCCTAAAGGATCCATCTTTCTTTTTGACAAATAAGACCGGTGCTCCCCAAGGTGAGGAACTTGGTCTAATGAAACCTTTGTCAGAAAGTTCCTTTATTTGTTCAGCTAACTCTGTCATCTCGGCCGGTGCTAGGCGGTATGGGGCTCTAGCAACAGGCGCGGATCCTGGTGTAAGCTCGATGTGAAACTCCACTTGCCGTGCTGGTGGTAATCCTGGTAAGTCCTCTGGGAATACGTCGGGAAAGTCTCTAACGATCGGTACATCTTCCACCTTCTTCTCGTGATCTTCTTCTCCTTCCTTTTGTGTTATTTGAACCAAGAATACTGGACATCCCTTCTCAATGTATCTTTGGGTCCTAATACATGAGATGACTTCCAGTCTTGATCCATTCTTCACTCCACTTCTTTCGCCTTGTATGATTAGTACATCGTTTCCATAAGGAACACGGACGCACTTCTCGTGACATACAATTTCCGCGTGATGCTTCGACATCCAATCCATTCCAATGATGACGTCAAAACTTCCCAATTCTATGGGGAGTAAGTCGATACTGAACGAACGACCTTGTAACCTTACACTACATCCTTTCAGAATAGCGTCGGTGGTTACTGACTTCCCATCGGCTAATTCTACATTATACTTAACGTCTAACACAGTAGGGGTAATATTTAGACGTTCACTAAATACAGATGACACAAAACTCCTATCCGCACCAGAATCAAATAGTACTGAAGGATAGTTGTTATTGACTAGAAACGTACCAGTCACAACATTGTTGTCTTGCACTGCAGCTTCAGCACAGAGATGATACACTTTGCTAGGTGCCGTGAATCCTCCAGGAGTACTAGTTGTGGCTCGGTTATTCCCTCCCCGGTTCGCTTGATTCTTCTTCTGGTTCCCTTGGTTGTAATTCTGATTGCCTCGAATCTGGTTACCACGACCTTGGTTCCCACTGCTTGGACACTTGTTCTTGTAGTGACCTTTCTCTCCACATCCAAAGCAAGTGACATTTGCTCCTTGGCCACCTTGTGTTCCAGGTCCTCTTTGGTTAGTAGGACGAGGTGGTGCTCGACATTCCTTTGCCTTATGTCCGGCCTTCCCACAATTGTAGCACGTAGGGGGACATGCTCCTTCGTGGTGTCGGCCACACTTTCCACAAAAAGGAAGTCTTCCAGTGTAGTTTCCAGTATTACCTTGTCCAGCAGTAAACACCCTTGCTACTTCTTGTCGCTTGTTCTGGTTGTAGTTGTTTGTGTTGTTGCTGTTGTTGGTATTGTAGTTGTAGTGGTTGCCAGACCACTTCCTCTTATCCCCAGTATTTTCTCCCAACTCTTGTACCACTTGGTACATCAGACTCTGAGCCATGTCGATTGCCTCGTGCAAATCAGTTGGCTTGGATGAAGTCACATTCCCTTTGATGCTCAAAGGTAGTCCTTCAATGTATCGCTCCAACAATCGGTCGTCGTTGGGCACCATTTCGGGACATAACAAGATCAGCTCTTGAAAGCGCTGATTGTAAGCAGTAAGAGCAGTACCCTTGACCTTCAGGTTCCACATCTCAACCTCCATCTGCTTGACTTCATTCCGTGGACAGTATTTCCTCACAAACATAGCTTTAAATTCACTCCAGGGCGTCGCTTGGGCAACGTCAATGGTCACTGTACGAGCATAGACGTTCCACCAAGTCAAAGCACCATCCACTAACGTGCTTGACGCAAACTTCACCTTATCAGCTTCAGCAACATTGCTAATCCCAAATTGGGATTCTAGCTTCTCAAACCATCTGGTTAAACCTACTGCTCCTTCAGTACCGCGGAAACTTACTTGCATAACTGCACGAAATTCCTTGTAGGTACAAGTCCGTGCAATAGCATTAGTAGCTCCTTGGTTGGTCTCCTCCTGTGTGCTTGCTGTACAATTTGCTTCGGCTGTTGCGAGTGCCTCGGCCACTCGTTCGGCTATCATTTGACTTAGCATGACGGTGTCAATTCCACCGGTAGTAGCTGGTGGATTCTGCGTTTCGGATCTTCTAACTGGCGCCATAATCTAAAAAGGTAATAGGACAATGAGTTTTGCCAGACATAACATGCATGGCACGCACAATACAATTATGAAATGCTCCAGGGTATAATACACAATATATAATGATCTCACAATTTTTGTAACCCATAATATCATTCATAGAATTGTTTGGTAGTACATCATAGTTTGTTATACATAATATAATAAAAGGAAATAAAATGCCAACTAGCTAAGATAAACTTCAAAGCTTAGTGGTCATACAATGATAAGTCAATGGTACAAGATAAATCTAACTAGTGCCCTCACGGCGCTGATGAAGCTCTCTCTCCAACTCTGCTAACCTCCTCTCAACCACGATTTCACGAGCCTGGGAATCTCTAAGTCTAACATCGGTATCATAACAAGCGGCTCTAAACCTCTTATCCAAGTCTGCAACAGGGTCCTCCACCGGTGCCTCTAGTCCGCCTGTCTCAACCAATGGCTCTACTCCCCAACGGGTCATCAGGCTCTCGATCTCCTCAAGACGAGCATTCGGCATGGTATCCATCTGCTCAAGAACAGTATGAAGCTGTCCTCGTAGACGGGTCACACAAACCGTCAACACTGTCTCATCCCTAACTGGACTCTTCTTTGCCAGTGCCTCCAGCTTATCCTGCACCTCATTATACTCTTCACCTAAAGCCTCTACAGCATCCTCCAACCTGTTTAATCGTGTCGTCACACATCCATCTGCTGCCCCAAGCATCACCACCGTCGATGTAGCTCTCCTAGGAAGAGGAGTCGTAGCTCTCGGCCCAGTAGAGATGCCAGCATCAGCAAGCATCTCCTGGTACACAACAGGTACAGTCTCTGGCGGTGGTAGTAGTAGTGGTACCTCTGGGACAGGACTGGCAGGTGTGCGGGTTGCATGCCTGTCAGTGGCAGTGAAGGGTATGAGGGGTCGGTAAGGTGAAAGTGGTGGTCGAGCAGCTCTCCCCCGAAGACATCGTCTCACATAGTAGAAAGGTAGAGTACCAGGTGCTGGAGCAGGAATATCAGTCCTCTCCCCTTCGTCTTCAGATGAAGATGAGGAGATGTGTGCTAGGGAAACCTCAGGAGTAGCAGCATATGTAGTAGGAGGGTCCTCAGTGTCAGTGACCTCGGGTTCTCCTTCCCCATCTGTGAACTCCATATCATCATCCTCTGTCTCCTCTACCGTCTCATCCCTAGTAACTGATGCCTGACCTGGTGACTGCACCACATTAGCGTCTAAGTCATCCTCTCCTCCGCCTTCTAGGCTAAGTACGTCATCAGCTGATGCATCAGGAATACGGATCGGTGAGCGATGAACCTCCTCAGTCTCTCTCTCAGTATCATCATCTGAAATCATCCGGTACCACGGATATCCTGATGGTGATCCTCTAGGTAGTCCTACTGAGGAACTGATAGTCGACTGTGAACTACGGTTGTAGTACGCTCCTGTAGACGTGGAATCATCAGAAGAAGACATCGTTGTAATCATAAACAAAATAAATGTGTGTAAATATCTTATAAAATTAGTCCGTAAAAAGGGACATTAACATAACATAGCAATCATTGTTGAATCCACATGTATCCCATATAACATAATTCAGATTTTGTTGTTGCACATGTAACCCATGTAAATATACCTCGTATTTGTTAAACCACATGTATCCCATTTATTACTTATCTATGTCCATGTATCTACATATACTTAATACTTACAATCCGTATGATAATCGATTAAACACATAGCAGTTATAGTCTAGAGTTACTAAATGCAACCTAGTTCTCTATAACCATGGCTCTGATACCAATCTGTCACACTCTCAAAATATCAGAGTATAATGGCGACAAGGGAGTGGTGACGTCATGATTATCATATACACACAGTTACAAAGAACGGCCTCTAAATGAGACGTTCGGAAAAATAGATCACTTGTAATTGATAAATTAAATAGTTTTAACATAGCGCGGAAGCATAAAACTGGTCACAGTTACAAAACATAGTTTTCCAAGTAGTACAAATGATCTTTGTTTCAAAGAAATGACGGCAATGCATGAGACCTCACTTAGCATCTTCCGTCTTAATACCTGAGAAAAACATTGCTAAAGTGTCAACATAAAGTTGGTGAGTTCATAGGTTTAGTTAATTTGAAATGTTTAATGAACCACAAGATTTTCCCAAAAGTGATGACAATATAACAAATACAAAGTCATCCCAAAAGTATTTATTATAGTCTAAGCTCGTGACACCGAAGCATTAACAACACCGGTAGTATAATCATATAAATGTAGCCCAACTGGATGCCTAAACCCACGACATCCTATCTCAGACTCAAATGAAACTGTGCCCGCTTGTCCCCTTGTTGGACAAGACAGACAGGGACGTCAATCCCGATAGATCTATCCATAACATTCGCGCTTACACAAAGTAATTAACGGTTCACGATTCACGGGCCAAAGCAATTGGGTTTTTAGTGGGACTTAGACAAGTATATAAATCAGTAAATGTACTTGTGTTCATACGTTAAATCAAGCAATGTCTCACCCCAAAAAGCAGTAAAAACAGTTAAAAGTGGGGCTATAAACTCACCTCGTAATTCAGCAAAAAGGACGAAGATAAAGGTAGCTTGAGAGTACGGTTACGCTAGCCGCGACCTATTTCATTATAAGGATCGTGTTACGATATGAAAATTTATACTAGTAAAAGACACGACACCCTAGTTGTGCTTGACAATACCTTTCGTTTACGAAAAAACACGATACATAAAAGTCGGTTATTAAACGATCGAGGTTTATGGGTTAAATTATACGTTTAAGTTACAAGTTTTCGTTTTGGGCTTTAAATAAACCCATACACCAACACTGGCCCAATCAAGCCCAACATCCCCACCCCATGGCCCGGCCCAAGGGTTAATTAACCCGGCCCATGCCCAGGCGATACAAACAAGGAGAAAAGGAGTAAATACGTGTGTTTGTATCACACATAAATAAAAAACACTCAGTTTAACTCTCTCTCCTCTCTCGAAACACTCCCACCGCCCCCAATCCTCTCTCTCTCTCAAAACTGGATCGGATCACAACTCTCCCATGGCTAAACTTGTTTTCAGTCTAATACATCAATCATTTGTGATGGGTTGCGGTGATTAAGTCGCGTGGGATGTGGGGTTTCATCCCCACATCAAACCGATTCGGTTTTTATGGTGTTCTTCCCCAGGGTTAAAGTTATTCATCATCAATCAGAGATAAGTTGTTCATCCCTCTTTTCTTTTAATAAAAATGGTTAAATGGTTTTCGTTTATAAAAGATCCGTGGTTTTGAATCACTTGTATAAACATGCTGTGAACATAATGGCTCTCGAATTTAATGATAAACAAATTAGGGTTTCGAAAATATTTGGGGGTTTTTCTAAATCTCATGTTTAAATACAATTAATTAACGTTTTCTTTTATAAAAACATGTTAATTTCAACATATAAACGATTTTATAAAAATTAGGGTTTCGGTCAAAATTGGGGGTTTATTCATACCTTGATTCTAGTTAAATTAATTAATAGATTCGGGTTTGGATTGGGTTTAATTAGGGTTTTAATTAATAAAATAAAATTAGGGTTTATATAAATTGGGGGTTTTTGCATACGGTTGATTATTCAAAATTAAATGGCGTTTTTGGAATATATAAAGTATTAATTTCATAATTAAAAAGGTTTTCAATTTTTAGGGTTTCGAATTAAAAGGGGGTTTTATACCCGCGGCATATTTAGGGTTTTTATGATGTTTCTGTAAAATAAACTAGTTAAAATCTTGGATTATGGTGACTTTGAATGGTAAGGGTTTCGGCAGAAAGACAAGGACCTTGGTTGTCTTGGTTTGGTTCTCGGTTTGGTTCTCGGTTTGGGTCTCGGTTTGGGTCAAGGTTTGGGTCTCGGTTTGAGTCTCGGTTTGGTCTCGGTTTGGGTCGGTTTGGGTCTCGGTTTGGTTGACAGAAATAATGGGGTCATGGTCATGTTCAAGTAACAAATGCTATGGTTTATCTTTTCAGTTTTGACTAAAATAGAACCGTGACAAAACTAACTTATTCGTTTAATTTTCGCAGGTTTGGTCAATGACGAGCACAACTAAGATTTATTCAGAAAATGAAGAGATGATTTAAAAGACTCACAATTGGATGATTAGGTTTCGGTTTGCAGGTGTGGACGAGAAGGATGGATCGGCTTGACACTACACTTTACTTTCACCCAGGAATTGTGTCTGAAAACTTGCCCAGGAACTATTATTGTAATATTTGGATTGTGAATACTTTGTGTTATGTTTGGACATTTGATAAACTTTGGATTGTATTTAATCTTGTATTATTAGTTTAGGGTTAGACTCAAACTAAATTTGGTAAGCTTGTGATGTACCCATTTTGGGTAAACTTGGCATGTGTGCTGGATTGTAGTGCTTAGTGGATGAATAAACTATGAAATTTAGTTGTGACTGAAAATAGACACTTGCTAAACAAGCTTTTGAAATAAAAGTGAATAAGGGTTCATAATTTAAATGTTTGTACATGATGCACCAATATACCACTCGGCTCAGGTTTGTCGAATGTTTAAGTCTTAGACTCGAAAACTGAATATGCACGACTCGATAGCAAACTTGATACACGATCCAAATCAAAGACGAATATGCGTGACCTCAAGGGATTTAGTAAATACTTCAAATAGACATACGGCAAAACATAATACGTTTAACAACTTCGTGTATTACATTCATAATATAATAGACGCGAAAACTCGAGATGTTACATACGCTCTCCCTAAAAAGGGCTTTGTCCGCAAAGCAAAGTAAATAACACATTTATATCGACAACTCATCGGTAAATAATTAAAGTACTCCTACTATATGAAGAATTTAAGATGGAAATTTGACGGATGTCACAATCTCCATCCGAATCACCTTCAAGCACCTGATATAAAAACATGCAAAAATCATATCAGCGAATGCCGAGTGAATTCATAGAGTTTAATAAAACCGTTATATAAAACAATCGTTGAAATCAGAACACAAGTATAATATCAGTAGTAATCCTCGTATTGCTAGTCAGGCAATATATAAATCAAAGCATACATCTTAAACCGTCCATGAGACCGTAGCCTCAATATTACCATTATAGGTAATATTATCATCGTTATTAGCATCAATATTAACTTGTATTGGATTATATTATGGATTCATTTGGATTATTATTAGCCGCATGACATTGTTACCTTACTATCAAAACAACGGTCCGCGAACCCGACAAACAATTTGCCCATTTAAGTTAGCGTCTCGTCACAAAAATCACGCTATGTAAATCTTCTCATACATAAATTCGCTTACCAATCAATGTGGTACGACGGGGATCAACCGTCAAGGCGCGAACTAGGGTTATCGTCCCCAAATAGTACTATCATATGCATAAGCGTCTACCAAATCCCGGTAGTTCACAGTTCATGCTAATGGGACTTTGAGTGACATAACCTAACTACTAATAATCCTTTTTATCTCTTTTATTGGGTCATCGCATCATTCGGGTCCATATCATTAAGCATACCATCGGGACTACTTGTGTTCTATTTTATCAAAAACTAGCATGTTATCTCCCTCGCGGGTTTACAAATCATTTTATAAAACATTTAAAAGAGTGCGAGGCTATGAACTCACGTTGATAATGAAAGGCGGATTATCGACTACGGGCGTGCTTCGGTCACGGAAACCTATATAAATAATAATCGGTCTTAGACTTTTGTCCAATGACTTTATCAAAATAACAAATATACATATGATGATTTTGTATATATTATGACGATCAAGTGGGTTTATATATTCTTATTTACTCGTTTTAGTGTTTATGTATTGGTAACTTTTTACTAGTTTACTAGTTTTACCTATTTACATGTTTTAGGTCCAATAAGCCTATTATAAGTTCATTAACTTGTATTAATCTATTTTATACTTTTATTATCAGTTATTATACTTTACATGTTGGGCCCAAATGGGTTAAGCCCAATAAGTAAATTTTATAAGTGTTTAACTTATTTAGTTAAATTATTAGTCCAAATATGCTAACTTAGCTCGTTAATGTCCGTATGTCATATAGTTCGGGTTTTATCGGTTTTTACTTGTATTAGGTACTTATATATCAGTATATGACTTTTAAAAACTTTACATCAGACGGGTTTGATCGTTTAAGTTTTAATTGGCGAAAAACCTTAATTTTACGGTAATAGCCGAAAAAGTCGTAAAAATCATGTTTATAGTTTTTATAACTTATAAATCTTATTCAACTACCATTTTAAAAAAGTGTCCATTTATTTAACCTTATACATATTTATATAAATGAAATATAAGTTAGTGGGTTTTAATTCACATTTTATACTATATTAGTTTGAGTGCTTATATAATACTATTAAACATTAATTTCTCAAAATCTGATTTTTAGTTTCATCTTTACCATTTTTATCATATCTTGAGTTCTATAAGGAGATAGAAGCTCATATTTGGATGGCATAATCTTCATATTATGTGCTACAAATAAGTTAGTTATAGCTACTGCTCATTCCATGTCTAACGATCCTTAACAGTCCCTACAAAACAGACTATTCAGATTGGTACACTCATCTTGTTTTGATCATATCTCACTCATTTTGATGATTCCATTGCATGGCCAACTCTCGCATGTGTATGACATCTAACACTTACTGTAAATGGATTCCACCATGCAATTTTATCAGTCTATAACTTGGTTTCTTACTGTTTTTATACAGCCAACAATTTAAGCAAGATTTTAGCCTTGTTTCTTATGGTTTTTCATCTTTTTAATCATATTTATCAACACTTGATCCCCACACAACATTTTTATCATCATATATTCATAATATACATATTCAATAAGAAAGAAAATACATTTTATCTTTACAAAAATAACAAGAGAAATGGAAAGGATGATCTTCTTTACCAATCAAGATTATATCTTGTTTTTGGATGACAATAACTTGATGAACACCAAATATATCTCCAAGATCATCAACCACCAAGATAGTTTGTTGAGAAATTAGCCCTAGGGCACAAGAAAATCACCTTCTTTGTTGTTAATATGGCCACCAATCAATCAAGGCTTCAAGGTTTCTCCATAATATGAATAGATAACATATAACTTGTGGCTAGAAATGATCAAATGGTGGTGTTGGATGGTGAAGTGGGACGGCAATGGGGAGGAGAGTGAGAGAGTTTTAAGTTGTTTTGCATATGAAAATGGAAGTAAATGGTAAGTGTTAGTGGTTTTGTGGTTTTGGTGGTATGAGTAGCTTACTTGTTAAGCTTATGCTTACAAGTGTAAGCTACTTTGTTACAAGGGTGCCACACCAAATGATGTGGTGTCCTCTTTGGCCGTCCCTTTTGTTAGTAGGGTGGGATAAACTTGTTTTGTCCCATATCGCTATTTTACGGGTATTCCTCGGTTCTTGTTTCCTCGATTTGCGTGCCCTCGGGTCATTTTACGAAAAACGTTTTTATAAATTATGAATCAACGGCACAAAACGAATCTAATAAAAATTGTCTCATCAAAAACGGAGTTCAAAAACGTAAATACATAATCCTAAGGTTTCCGGTTTGGTCGTAAAGGACGCTTTTGGTCGTAAAGGACGCTAAATTATGCACGTAAGCCCAAATTTAAATCCGTAAATTGTGAGTTCATCAACCAACACAAAAATAAGTTTCAAAATATTATACGAGAAAATAATTCACTACCTGAAAATGTTAGATTGTCACTGCTTTTCCTCCTAAAAGGGATCAACGTCCTCGTGATCCATTTCATTTTGATATCCGTTTCTTATTGAAATCAAAGAGGTGTCGGATATTTCTTCCACATTTCATCCTCTCGTTCCCAAGTAAATTCCGGTCCATGCTTTGAATTCCATCGGATCTTTACAATAGGTATCCGACTTTGTTTCAGTTGCTTTACCTCACGATCCATAACCTCTACGGGTTCTTCGATAAAATGCAACTTCCCATCTATTCGAACCTTATCCAACGAAATTTTCTCATCACTCACTGCTAGACATTTCTTCAGATTAGATACATGGAATGTGTTGTGAACACCATGAAGTTCTCGGGGTAACTCTAGTTTGTAAGCCACCGGACCTACTCTAGATAAAATCTTAAAGGGTCCAATACAGCGAGGATTCAATTTTCCTCGCTTTCCAAATCTTATAACGCCTTTCCATGGCGATACTTTCAACATTACTCGGTCACCCACTTTAAACTCCATCGGCTTCCACCGCACATCCGCGTAACTTTTCTGTCTACTACGGGCAGTCAACAACCTATTCTTAATCTGAACTATCATCTCCGTAGTCTCCCGGATCAATTCCGGTCCCGTGAGCTGGGTATCCCCAACTTTACTCCAACATACATGAGATCTACACTTCCTACCATACAAAGCTTCATACGGTGCAGCCTTAATACTAAAATGATAACTATTGTTATACGAAAACTCTGCTAAAGGAAAATGTTTATCCTAATTCTTACCAAAATCTATCACACAAGCTCTCAACATATCTTCTAGTGTTTGTATCGTTCTTTCACTCTGCCCATCAGTCTGCGGGTGATAAGCAGTTCTCATGTCGAGATTCGTTCCCAAAGATCTTTGTAGAGATTTCCAAAAATTCGATGCGAATCTAGGATCTTGATCTAAAATGATCAATATAGGCACTCCATGCTTGCGTACAACATTATCAAGGTAAATACGAGTCAACTTCTCTAGTGAGAACTGCTCTTTAACCGGAATGAAGTGTGCTGATTTGGTCAGTCTGTCGACAATAACCCAAATCGAGTTGTTTCCAGATGATGTTCTAGGAAGCTTGGTGATAAAGTCCATCGTAATTCGCTCCCACTTCCATTCATGAATCTTTGGCTGTTGAAGTAGTCCTGATGGCTTTTGATGTTCCGCTTTAACTCTAGCACAAGTCAAGCATTGAAGAACATACATAGCAATATCAGCTTTCATATTTGACCACCAGTACAACTTCTTCAAATCATGGTACATCTTATCAGATCCCGGATGAATGGAATACTTAGATTTATAGGATTCTAACATAATCAAATCTCTTAAGCCTCCAAACTTAGGTATCCACATACGACCTCTTAAGCATTTCACTCCATCAGCTCTAACCTCTAAAGGATCTCCTTCTCCTCGGAACCCTTCATTAACAAAATTTTCTTCCTTACAAGCTTCTATTTGCGCATTTCTAATTTGCTCAGGCAAATTATTATGCACGGCCAAGACTAGGAAACGTACCCTGATAGGCTCTCTATATTTCCTGCTTAATGCATCGGCAACAACATTGGCTTTTCCTGGGTGATATTTTATATCACAGTCATAATCACTTAACAACTCTATCCATCTTTGTTGCCTCATGTTCAATTCCTTCTGATCGAGAATATACTATAGGCTTTTGTGATCGGTGAATACCGTACACTTGGTGCCACACAGATAATGTCTCCACAACCTAGCAAAGACTACAGCTCCTAACTCAAGATCATGAGTAGTATAATTCTCCTCATTCTTCCTTATTGCCTAGAAGAATAAGCTATCACTTTTTCTTGCTGCATCAAAACAGCTCCATAACCTCTAAGAGATGCATCACAATACACTACAAAATCTTCACTCCCGTCGGGTAATGATAAAATTGGCGCACTACATAATTTTTGCTTCAATGTTTGAAATGCTCCATCTTCATCACTTCCCCAAACGAAAGGTTTATTCTTCTGGGTAAGCTTAGTCAAGGGTTTAGCTATTAAAGAAAATTCTTTAATGAATCGCCTATAATAGCCAGCCAATCCTAAGAACTGTCGCACTTCCGTTGGCGTTGTCGGTGCAGACCAATTCTTAATGGCTTCAACCTTTGCAGGATCAACATGAATTCCATCCTTGTTAATCACATGACCAAGAAATTGCACAGAATCTAACCAAAAATCACATTTCGAAAACTTAGCATACAACCTTTCATCCTTTAACAAATTCAAAATAATCCTTAAATGTTCTCTATGTTCATCTTCATTCTTAGAATAGATTAGAATATCGTCAATAAACACAATCACAAATTTATCCAAGTAGGCTTGCACACTCGATTCATTAAATCCATGAAAACCGCAGGTGCGTTAGTTAACCCAAATGGCATTACTTGAAGTTCATAGTGTCCATAACGAGTTCTAAATGCAGTTATAGGAATATCTTCTTCACGGACGCGAAGTTGGTGATATCCTGACCGCAAATCTATCTTAGAATACACACTAGTTTCTTGTAGTTGATCAAACAAATCATCAATCCTAGGTAAAGGATATCGATTTTTAATTGTCAACTTATTCAGTTCCCTATAATCAATGCACATACGGAAAGATCCATCCTTCTTCTTAACGAACAAGACTGGAGCTCCCCAAGGCGACGAGCTCGGTCGAATAAAACCTTTATCAGACAACACCTTAAGTTGCTCAGATAACTCCTTTAATT
Source organism: Glebionis coronaria (assembly GCA_025667525.1). Classification (NCBI taxonomy): domain Eukaryota; kingdom Viridiplantae; phylum Streptophyta; class Magnoliopsida; order Asterales; family Asteraceae; genus Glebionis; species Glebionis coronaria. Next base: position 72,285,872 of record CM046874.1, read on the forward strand.
CAGAAGGGGCTAATCGGTAATGCGCACGTGCCATCGGTGTAGCACCAGGAATTAAATCGATTCAAAACTCTACTTGCCTTATCGGTGGAAGTCCGGGTAAATCTTTAGGAAATACCTCAGGAAATTCACAGATAATAGGTACATCTTACAATCGTTTCTTCTTAGACTCATTCCCGGTCACTTGAGCTAAGAATAAATCACAACCGTTCCTGATGTACTTTTGGACTTTAACACATGAAACGATTTTCAAACGGGATTCACCTCGATTACCATTAATTACTAACGTCCTATTCCTAAGAGGAATCTTAACCTTCTTTTCTCCACATAAAATAGTAGCATTATTCAACGACAACCAATCCATACCAATAATAATATCAAAACTACCTAATTCTATCAACATCAAATCAATCGGAAAGGAATAGTTTAAGAGATTTAGAGAGCATCCTTCTAATAGCTTATTAGTTTTCACTAATTTACCATCAGCCAATTCCACCTCGTAACTGGTATTTATCTCAACAGGTTCAATGTCAATAAGGGCACTAAATTTAGTGGATACAAAGCTCCTATCAGCACCCGAATCAAATAAAGCAATAGCATAATGATTGTTGAGTAAAAATGTACCAGTAACGACATTCGGATCCTCTTTCTTCACCTCGACTGTTCCAAGTTGATAAACACCACCCTGGGGGTTTCTTCCAGGTACAATCGCTTTCAACTTGGGGCATTCCGATTTCCTATGACCTTCTTCATTACAGTTGAAGCAAATGGTCCCTTTTTACACCTTTCAACCTTGTGTCTAAGCTTTCCGCAATTTCGGCACTTCCAACTGTCGCCAGCATGCCTCTTGTTGCCACACTTAGGACATCTATCATCGTTGCGCGGTGTGTTGTTGGTAAGAGCATTTGCATTCCCCTTTCTCTGGTTCTGACGGCGATTGAAATTCTTCCTATTATCACCTCTATCTACACGATCACCATCACCCTTTCGTTTCTCACCAACACGGGCTTCATCTTCCCTATCCTGAATTATCTGTCCAATGAGTTGGTAAGCCATTCGAACAGTATCATCAATGGTCAGTGGTTTCAATGATGTCACGTCCCCCCGGATATTCTTGGTCAACCCTTTAATATATTGTTCGATTCGGATCTCTTCAGGTTCCACCAATCGAGGACACAGCAAGGCCAACTCATGGAATCAGTTTGTGTAACTATCAATGTCCACACCTTTCATTCTCAAATGAATCAACTCTTGTTCTAACCTAATGATCACACTAAGGGGACAGATTTCTAAAGTCATCCACTTCTTAATTTCAGCCCAAGGAGTAGCATTAGCAACATCAATACCAATGAAAGCAATTCTCCCCTTCCACCAAGTCAACGCACGACCTTTAAGAGTAGCCATAGCAAAAGTCACCTTATCTTCCTCCTTACACTTACTAATCCGAAACACCGACTCAATCTTCTCAATCCACTGGCTTAATCCTACAGCACCTTCAGTTCCATTAAAAGGTAGAGGTTCACACTTCATGAACGTCACATAAGTACAACCACCAACTTCAGGTGCATTAGTTCCAAGTCCTCCTACATTTCTTCCAGCATTAGCATTCACATTATTAGCATTCACATTCACATTAGTACCGCCAATTCCACTACCGCCAGCTCCACTACCGCCAGCTCCACTACCGCCAGCTCCACTACCGCCAGCTCCACTACCGCTAGCTTCATTTATAGCATTTGCCATAAATTCAGTCATAGATGCGGTAACTTTCTCCGTAATAATCCTACGTACATCATCCTCAGTCACCGCTTTCTTGGGCGGCATAGTTCTATAATTTCACAATTTCAAAGTATTAAGCATTCACCCAACAAGGGATTCATATAATATGGATTGAATTCATAATCAAGATACAAATAAGTCACAATATGGAATTCAAGACAAGATACATATTTCATTGGATTTGAAACAAAAGTATTGTCTTAATTACATCCCATATCAAAGTTTCTAGCACTATACATACTCAAAATTCGTGCCAGGTCTACTACTAACAAGTCGGTTCAGTCAAAGTTACAAAAGGTACAAAAGATACAAAGGTCACTACTAAACACAGACTGGTGTACTGAGAACCGCCAGATGGTCCATCATCCATCGTCTTCTGTATCTTTGTCGGACGATCACTAGACGCATCTTCAGCTGGGCGCTTACGGATCACTCCTCTTTCAACCATGTCAGCATAAAATCTATTATTCCAACCCACAGATACAACTCCTTCTCAGCTTTCTCACGCATCGCACGAGCTACATTCAACTGAATCTCCATAGAATTCACCTTTTTCTTCATAGCAGCAAACTCACCACTTTCTAACACAGATAACCTCCTAAAAGCCTCATTCAAACCACGCTCTACATCAGTCAAATCCAAACTAAGCAATTCCCGCTCTTTCTCACCAACCTTAGTCTTCGACTCCAAATAAGCAACATGAGTCTGAACAACACCTAGTCCAACCTCTGTCATACTACTCTGAGCACGGGAAGCATCTAAATCACGTCTCAAGGCCCATGGTGCAAGACCATCCATATGAGTAGCCTCTCGAACACTAGAAGACTCTCCTATCACACGTCTACGAGTAGCAATACCATCAGTACCGTCAGGTGCATTATCATCCTCATCCTCATCTGATTCAGAATCAGATTCAGACGATTCAGACATTTCATCCCTAGGTAGCTCAACCTCAGAATCAGACAAATAAACCGGTAGGGTTAAGGGCTCGCCCTCCGGAACATCATAAGGGTAAATAAGCTCAGCTTCCTCATCATCATCAACCTCATCGTCTATACCTATATCCTCCTCGACATCCTCGTCGTCAATCTCATCATCTATATTATCTATCCCAATCTCATCATCATCATTCTCAATATCAACATTATCAATCTCATTCTCTACCATATCAACCTGAGAGGCAATCTGATCTCCTAGTCCTATCTCGGGCTCGGGATCCTCAAATGGTTCCTCCTCATCATCCATATCATAATCTACTAAGTCTAAATAAGGATCATCATCTATATTAGGTTCGGGAAGAGCATGGTTCTCTACAGGAATATTAGGGTCAGCCATGACAATCTGCATTTATATATATATCTCGTATTAGGATAACATACTTATTAAACAATTACATACTGAAACCATGATATGTACATATATATAAATTAAATTATATATATCAAAATATATATCTTCTCAATAGGGCTTGTTGGTAACGTCGGAGATCTTTGGCACCGTTATAGACAAAAGATTTTTCAAATATTTTCTCAAATGTTCATAGTTAAAAGATTTTGAAAAGTTTTGTTCAAAACCTTGGTTTTTAAAATCTTTCGTTCTCTATAACGAGAGCTCTGGTACCAAACTGTAACACTCTCAAATTTCGTATCGGTTCAGCGGAAGGGTATTTTAGAGTGTTACGGGATAGCACAATTACTCCAATCATAGACAACACATAAAAATGGTTGTACAAGGTTCAACATACATTCATTCGATAAAAAGTTTTAAAGTGTACAACAGGTCCCAAATTATACAGGTCGTTAATTTTACAAAACATAGATCGAATGAACATTTTTATTATTATGTGGGCCATCAGAGTCGATCTCCATCCGAATTACCCTCAAGCACTTAAGATAAAAACATGCAAAAATCATATCAACGAATGCCAAGTAAATTCATAGAGTTTAATAAAACTGTTATATAAAACAATCGTTGAAATCAGAACACAAGTATAATATCAGTAGTAAGTCCTCGTATTGCTAGTCAGGCAATATATAAATCAAAGCATACATCTTAAACCGTCCATGAGACCGTAGCCTCAATATTACCATTATAGGTAATATTATCATCATTATTAGCATCAATATTAAATCGTATTGGATTATATTATGGATTCATTTGGATTATTATTAGCCGCATGACATTGTTACCTTCAAAACAACGGGCTGCGAACCCGACAAACAATTTTCCCATCTAAGTTAGCGTGTCGTCACAAAAATCACGCTATGTAAATCTTCTCATACATAAATTCGCTTACCAATCAATGTGATACGACGGGGATCAACCGTCAAGGCGCGAACTGGGGTGATCGTCCCCAAATAGTACTATCATATTCATAAGCGTCTACCAAATCCCGGTAGTTCACAATTCATGCTAATGGGACTTTGAGTGACATAACCTAACTACTAATAATCTTTTTTATCTCTTTTATTGGGTCATCGCATCATTCGGGTCCATATCATTAAGCATACCATCGGGACTACTTGTGTTCTATTTTATCAAAAACTAGCATGTCATCTCCCTCGCGGGTTTACAAATCATTTTATAAAACATTTAAAAGAGTGCGAGGCTATGAACTCACGTTGATAATGAAAGGCGGATTATCGGCTACGGGCGTGCTTCGGTCACGGAAACCTATATAAATAATAATCGGTCTTAGACTTTTTTCCAATGACTTTATCAAAATAACAAATATACATATGATGATTTTGTACATATGATGATGATCAAGTGGATTTATATATTCTTATTTACTCATTTTAGTGTTTATGTATTGGTAACTTTTTACTAGTTTACTAGTTTTACCTATTTACATATTTTAGGTCCAATAAGCCTATTATAAGTTCATTAACTTGTATTAATCCATTTTATACTTTTATTATCAGTTATTATAATTTACATGTTGGGCCCAAATGGGTTAAGCCCAATAAGTAATTTTTATAAGTGTTTAACTTATTTAGTTAAATTATTAGTCCAAATATGCTAACTTAGCTCGTTAATGTTCGTATGTCATATAGTTCGGGATTTATCAGTTTTTACTTGTATTAGGTACTTATATATCATTATATGACTTTTAAAAACTTTACATTATACGGGTTTGATCGTCTAAGTTTTAATTGGCGAAAAACGTTAATTTTACGGTAATAGCCGAAAAAGTCGTAAAAATCATGTTTATAGTTTTTATAACTTATAAATCTTATTCAACTACCATTTTTATAAATTGTCCATTTATTTAACCTTATAAATATTTATATAAATGAAATTTATAAGTTAGTGGGTTTTAATTCACATTTTATACTATATTAGTTTGAGTGCTTATATAATACTATTAAACATTAATTTCTCAAAATCTGATTTTTAGTTTCATCTTCACCATTTTTATCATATCTTGAGTTCTATAAGAAGATAGAAGCTCATTTTTGGATGGCATAATCTTCATATTATGTGCTACAAATAAGTTAGTTATAGCTACTGCTCATTCCATGTGTAACTATCCTTAAGAGTCCCTACAAAACAGACTATTCAGATTGGTACACTCATCTTGTTTTGATCATATCTCACTCATTTTGATGATTCCATTGCATGGCCAACTCTCACATGTGTATGACATCTAACACTTACTGTAAATGGATTCCACCATGCATTTTTATCAGTTTATAACTTGGTTACTTACTGTTTTTATACAGTCAACAATTTAAGCAAGATTTTAACCTTGTTTCTTATGGTTTTTTTATCTTTTTAATCATATTTATCAACACTTGATCCCCACACAACATTTTTATCATCATATATTCATCATATACATATACAATAAGAAAGAAAATACATTTGATCTTTACAAAAATAACAAGAGAAATGGAAAGGATGATCTTCTTTACCAACCAAGATTATATCTTGTTTTTGGATGACAATAACTTGATGAACACCAAATATATCTCCAAGATCATCAACCACCAAGATAGTTTGTTGAGAAATTAGCCCTAGGACACAATCAAATCACCTTATTTGTTGTTAATATGGCCACCAATCAATCAAGGCTTCAAGGTTTCTCCATAATATGAATAGATAACATATAACTTGTGGCTAGAAATGATCAAATGGTGGTGTTGGATGATGAAGTGGGACGCCAATGGGGAGGAGAGTGCGAGAGTTTTGAGTTGTTTTGCATGTTAAAATGGAAGTAAATGGTAAGTGTTAGTGATTTTGTGGTTTTGGTGGGATGAGTAGCTTACTTGTTAAGCTTATGCTTACAAGTGTAATCTACTTTGTTACAAGGGTGCCACATCAAATGATGTGGTGTCCTCTTTGGCCGTCCCTTTTGTTAGTGGGGTGGGATAAACTTGTTTTGTCCCATCCCGCTATTTTACGGGTATTCCTTGATTCTTGTTTCCTCGATTTGCGTGCCCTCGGGTCGTTTTACGAAAAACGTTTTTATAAATTATGCATCAACGGCACAAAATGAATCTAATAAAAATTGTCTCATCAAAAACGGAGTTCAAAAACGGAGTTCAAAAACGTAAATACATAATCCTAAGGTTTTCGGTTTAGTCGTAAAGGACGCTAATCTATGCACGTAAGCCCAAATTTAAATCCGTAAATTGTGAGTTCATCAACCAACACAAAAATAAGTTTCAAAATATTATACGAGAAAATAAATCACTACCTGAAAATGTTAGATTGTCACACATAGGTTGAAGCACTACTTTGGTGAGGAAGTTCCTTCTTTGAACGATCTCGACCAAGTCACCTTCCCCAATGATAATTAGTATTGAGGGGATCGAGTCGAGCTCATGACTCGGTAATAAAAAACAAGGTGCCTCGTGGGGGAGTTCCAATGCTTATCTATGTACATATTATCGCTTTCTAATGTAGCTAATGTGAGGGGATTTGTGCCCTTCCAACCTTTGTTTCGTGGTTGTTTGTGAATTGTGGCTTTTAGATGATCATCTTCACGATCGGAGCCTCTCGTGTTCGTTTTACGTGAGCACTCGATCGTTTGCTTTGAACAATTTATCGATATCCATATGATATATCCTTGATTGTTCTAACCTTAGGTCTTATTAGCACACTTCATAAACGGATATTGATTTAATGGTTCCACCCTTTCCATGCTAGATTAGGCATTCTACTTCGTCTCTAGTATGGGGTATCCTACCCTTAGACTCGAAACATTGAGGACAATGTTTAACTTTTGTATGGGGTGGTGAATAGATACTTGCCTTGCCAAACCTTCACGCTTTCCAAAGTTTATCTTTTTGTTTATCGCTTTGTTGCAAAATAAGGCTAAAAATGTCCAAATTTTAAAACTTTTCTCATGTTTCATAAGTGTTTGAAGACACGAATGTAAATTTTCCGATGGCGAGAATAAGAGTAATTTTTTACTCGACCGTGCGTGGTGAGCACTTAGCTTCGATTCCTTAACTTTGATTAGGCTAAGTCTCTTAAATGAGGACGAGAAATTGTTAGGAATAAAATTAACTAAGTCCCTAGACGCTGACAAGAGGAACTTGGACGCTGACAAGAGTAAACGAGGCGTTGACAGATGAGACGTCGATAAGAATTATCAAGGCGCTGGCAAGAAGAATCTTAACACAAAGACAAGGACTAAATCTGCCAATGATGAATTCCTCAAGCTGGTGGACAAAATATGAAGATAAGAATTCATAATATATTCTTAAGTGTTTAAAAGATTTAGTCAATAAGTTATTTGAGTATGTTTATCTTATGTCTCTTCCTAAAATAGTTGATCTTAGCTTTTTGTACAAGGATCCTTAAACCTATAAAAGAAGGCCTTAGGGTTAGACATAAGACACATCCTTTTCACGCACATCTTCCACATATCTCATAACACTTTCATTGTAATCATTCATTGATATTATTAATCAAAGTGAAAGTTTGGTTTACATTGTTTTGTTCTTTGTTCTAAGTGTTAAATTCCGCATAACACTTAGTTTTTTCAATACAACAAAGTTTCTCTACGTGTTCAACTTGATTTAATCTCGTTAACACAAAGCTAAATCGATCTAAGTTTGGGATCAACAAGTGGTATCAGAGCTTGTTGAGAAACTTTGATCTGGAGAACGAGATCCAATACCGTGAGGTGAACCAGGCTAAGGAAGAAGGTGAAGAAGAATCTGATGATGTTTTCAGTCAATGCCAAGTCTACTTCAAGTTCCAACTCATCTTCGTCATCTGATAATGAGGTATGTGATGACTCTTCTTGTAGGTTAAATACTGAAAAACTTAACAAAGAGATTTTAAGATTGTTAGATGATGTGAGTACTGAGAGATGCAAATTGTCTAACTATCAAATTGCTCTCACTCAAACTGAGAAGACAGTTTCTGAGTACAAGAAAATGGAATTTGACTTAAAAGATCAAATCAATATTTTAAAACATGATTTAAACTCTAGTATGGATATTAGAAACATCATGGAGAGAGTCAATGCTGAATTACAGAGTAAGTTAGATGAGGCTATCAAAAATAAGGATAATGTAGACCTTAAATTTCAGAGATTTGATAAAGCCTCACAAACCCTAGAAAAATGTGTTAGTGAACAAAGGGATTCTAGGGATATGTCTGGGATTGGGTTGAAAGAATATGTGGCTGTTCCACCACCTGTTGGGAACTTCTATGGTGTCCATAGAAAGGATCTCTCTTGGACTGGTATTCCATAACTCCAAGAAGAGGAATTTATTCCTCCACCTAGAGTTCTCTCTCCAGTTGAGGAATATCAACAAAAGGTTATTGACCTAGAAGAGTGGAAGAAGGCCAACCCCACTTTGTTTGTTAAGGGTGGGATGCTTAGTGAGAGTCCATATGTGCCTACACCCATTGAGAGTCCAGTGGTATCTAAACCTATCACTGTGACCAATCCCATCACTGGAAAAGCTGTTAATCTTGGCTCCCCAATTAAGAAACAACCTAGTGTTAAATACGCTGAAATGTATAGGAAACCTAGGTCATTCAGAAGCCAAGCAAGTGTTAATGGGACAGGGTTTTATCAGTCTAAGCCTAAGTTTGTGTCAAAAAAGGCTTGTTACTCATGTGGGAGCTTCTCACATTTGGCCTATAATTGTGTGAGTGAATACAATTCATTCGCTGACAATAGGTCATCCAATGTCAACCATAGACCTTTTGTCCACACTAGACCACAGGCTACTAGACCAGCTCCTTTCTTCTCTAAGGCAACTAATACCCATGGACAAAGGCCCTTTCAAAAGACCAACACTTGGTCAAACAGACAGTATGTTCCTGTAGCAAACCCTAATTTGGGCGCTGATAAGAACAAATTTAGCGCTGATAAGAAAAAATTCAGCGCTGACAGGAACAAGTTCAACGCTGACAGGAACAAATGCAACGCTGATAGCTCCAAGTGTTGTATGAGACCTTATTTTAGACCATATAAAAAAAGATACTTGGTTAATAAGTGTCAAGGGTCTGAAGCATCATCCCATTTAACATGGAAACCTAAACAAGAGCAAAACTCTAGTTTTAATGGTATTTCAATTAGTTGCAATAGATTTAAATACCTTGAGAAGGTCATTACTGGACTCATTGGAACAAATTGGGTACTCAGGGCAAAAAGGGATGAACAAGGATTTGTGATAAAGAATAAGACCACTCTAGTTGAACAACTAGATAGATCCAAGTCTGATAAGGCTTGGATCTCCAAAGAAAACTAATTTGTTTTCTTTTTGAGTAGCCTATCCAAAAGCAGGTTAATGGTCAAGGATATTGGGATAGTGGATGCTCAAGAAACATGTATTGTTGGTCTTTCCACTGATATTATTTTTATCCACTAACATGTTATCTCTACCCATTATCATGGGATAGGGTAGCCTCTGTTGGTGTGTTTTGTGGTTTTTGTCTAACTATGCAGGAAAATGGAGCTACATTTGGATGGATACAGAATTGCAAACTTTTATTTATGATGGTTGGAGTGTTTACATCCTATCTTGAGATAAAATTTTGCTTCTTCACATATAATGATTTGTATGCTTCTGTTAAGGGGAGGTAAACCTTTAGGTTTTTGGGTACTCTTAGAGTACTCTTGCACAATTCTAGATTGTGTCCACTGGTGAGTACAATTTAGTTTTCTAATTCGTGAGGCACTGTAGCATGCAAAGTTGATATACTGTGCATGCTGCCAAGACTTTTGACCTAGAATTAGGTGTGGTCGTATGGGTGACCTGGGGTAGATATATTTTTGGGTTACTTGGGGAGTTGCAAAGGTTTTATATGAGTTAAATTTCTCTTTGGGGCATTTGTGAACAAAGGACTCTAGAGTTCATGTGTGTCTATCATGCTTTTGCATGAGTGTATGCATGAACAGTGTTTGTCACTCTTGCTTATTAGAGACTAGTTAATTTCCTTAGGATTATTACCTTTGTTTATGTTATAACTAAAGTTTTCCATTCGCAAGTCCATTTTATGTTATGACATCTTAGCCGGTGTCATTTGTAAACTTCTTTATAAGACCCAAAATGTTTTATCACCCTTACATTTTTCAAATTTTTGGATATCTGGAAGCCTAATGATCATTGAGATGTTCTTCCTAGTGATTGACATCTAGTAGCAGCAGAGATCACTTTCACAAGGGTGTATAGTGTTATGGAGATGGCTGAGACTATTGGTACTAGCATTAATGCAGGTCAAGTCAGTCTTATCATCAGTAAGTCCATCCCCATGTCCTATGAATTAATATTGAGGATTCATTTCCCAAATATGGATGAGGACAGTATGAAACCTTTGACATTAATGGAATTGACGAAAATCTGTATTAGCTTGCAAAAGCAAAATATAGAACAGATACAAATTGTCAAGGATCACTGTTTTGAACTGATAGACTTGTTATTTTGGAAGCTGATATTAAGCTATGAAGGATATTCATGGTACCGTCCTTTGATACTAATGTTGGAGAGGAGTCTTAAAAAGGGGAGGAGTAATTGAATTTGAGTGACAAAAGTTATAAAGAAGGCCCCAAAAGACTCTATAGATGTATTGCAGAAGATGATTAAGATCAAGTTTGAGTGTTGACTTTTTGAGGTTTATTCATACTCAAATTCAAGGATAGAGCATGTTTGTAAGAATCCTCTCTGTATGTTTTATTTTATTCAGAAACTTGATTACTAGAGTAGATATCAAGTTTAGGGGAGGATTTTTGGGAATAAAATTGACTAAGTCCCTAGACGCTGACAAGAGGAACTTGGACGCTGACAAGAGTAAACGAGGCGTTGACAGATGAGACGTTGATAAGAATTATGAAGGCGCTGACAAGAAGAATCTTAACACAAAGAAGAGGACTAAATCTGCAAATGATGAATTCCTCAAGCTGGTGGACAAAATATGAAGATAAGAATTCAGAATATATTCTTAAGTGTTTAAAAGATTTAGTCAATAAGTTATTTGAGTATGTTTATCTTATGTCTCTTCCTAAAATAGTTGATCTTAGCTTTTTGTAAAAGGCTCCTTAAACCTATAAAAGGAGGCCTTAGGGTTAGACATAAGACACATCCTTTTCACACACATCTTCCACATATCTCATAACACTTTCATTGTAATCATTCATTGATATTATTAATCAAAGTGAAAGTTTGGTTTACATTGTTTTGTTCTTTGTTCTAAGTGTTAAATTCCGCATAACACTTAGTTTGTTCAATACAACAAAGTTTCTCTACGTGTTCAACTTGATTTAATCTCGTTAACACAAAGCTAAATCGATCTAAGTTTGGGATCAACAGAAATGATAGAGTTAATTATAAGTTACTATGCTAAACGTAGAGTACTCGTATTCTTTCAAAAGCTCATGTGTTCTAATTGTTTGCTTATTCTCCCTTTGCTTATATATATATATATATATATATATATATATATATATATATATATATATATATATATATATATATATATATATATATATATATATATATATATATATATATATATATATATATATATATATATATATATATTACTAATAAGTATTGGCTTAGCGGTTTAGTCTTGATTGTTGGTTTCTAGTCTTTTCTAGTAGCTTCCATGTAATTAAATTGGGAAAACATTAAGGTATCGCCAGCGTCACGGTTTTGAAGTATTGGCAACCGAATAATCGAAAGCTTCACCCAATAATAAGATTTCAAGTGCTCACCTAAATTAAGCAAAAATTCGAAGCTCACAAGGCCGAAAAATCTATGCAAAACTGAAAGTGATTAAGCCTTAATCTTTGAAGCTTTAAAGATCCAAAATTCCTTTTACCGTGAGGATATACGTCTTTGGCCATAATAAACACCTCGTGGCGAGGTTAAATAAAAGGCAAGGCAAGACCGAAGTCATAATAAAAGCTGCATGGCGGAGTTCAATAAAAGATGGAGGTAAACCTATGATAATAAGGCCCATCCATTAGGGGGCGTATAAAAGTCTTGGTAATAAGTCTCATGTTCAAAACCGATATAAAACCGTGTTTATCGATCCTTCTTGTTGACTTAATTTTTTGACATCGTCGTCTATTAGGGAGGTTATTAATTCGATGGTCTTGGTTACACCGTTATGACTCTATTTTTGGACCTTAATCTCTATCATCGCATAAGTAAAAAATGTATCCTCGTGAACATTCAAGACAAAAATAAAATATAAGAGATACCACTTAGGATTAAGGGAGTCTAAGTACGTGATTAGGGCATATGAGTAATGCTAGCATTACTAAATTATAATGACAATGATCTCGTTACACGCTTGGCATGGAATTGGGTGAAAATCGAGGACGACGAAATTATTTCTAACGAAGCATTCACGTGTTCTTGTTCTATGAACCTAAACGTCTCATTATGCGATGAAAATCATACATTATGTCTAAAACACAAGTAGTAGCTAGTAGTAGTAGTGTAGTAAGTTTATGATTCAATAAAAGTCCATAGAAATGAATTTTGGAGATGCTAAGATACTTTATTCTAGCATTGCGTGAGGGCACGGCAATGGTTTAGTATGGGGGAGTGATGAGACTGCTTTTATACATAGTCTCATCGTCCAAAACGTGCTTAAAATGGTTAAAATATCATAAAAAGTGCCATATATATACTTGTGTTTTCTCAATGTGTATTTTAGGTACGGATATCGAGAAAATGACAAAACATCACAAGAATCAATCAAAAACGAACATGGGAAAAGAAACCGCACAATGAACCGGACCCTAGAGTTGATTTTCCAAGAAACGTCCTTGAAGAATTGAAGATTGTACAAGAAGGGTCCTTCTTTATTAAATAATTGACATTTTATACCCTTGTTTATTCATAATTACAAGTTTGGTACCTAAAGTTTGTCAAATTTATAAAAAGGACCCTCAAAATTGAAGACTTGTCACTTTTAGTCCTCCATGAAAACAAGAATACAAGTAAAGACCTTAAATTTTCAAGAATAGTCCATTATAGCCCTTGAAGAATCATGAAATTACAAGAAATACCCTTTAATATACTTCGCAAAACATTTTGTGGCCAAAATGCAAAGTTGAAAACTTCAAATACAAAGGAAATTCGTTTAAGGCTGTTTAAACTTCAAAAGACAACAAGAAAGAAAAAGAGGGGCCAAAGCTGTGAGACATTATAACTTACCTAGACCAATATTATGTTGCCACCTCACCCAGTATCTCCAACAACCGATCACAACCCACCAATTCGCCACCTCACACCCCACTCACCCGTTTTAATAACTACTTATTAATTAGTTATTAAACTCGCGCCTTAACACAATTCCAAATCCCTAATCAGATCAAACAGCCTACTATTCACATGAAGAACACATTTGGGTATTTCTTAATCCTTGAAAATTAAGTCTTAATCTTTTCCAGATTAGAGATTAAGGTCATACTAATCATAACCCAACCCATAAACAAGCTGCCACCTCACCCCTCTTGTCACATGTTTCCTCCCCTGCTACACACTTTTGGGAAGAGGACAAACCTTGCCAGGGAATCAACGTCCCACAGCCTTGCTTCATTTATAAGCTCATATGGACGCCCAAGATCATATTTCACCACTGGCATCTCAACAAAACGCCAAGAAGTCCAAACTCAGTCAACAAATATTCAAATTTCAAGGGCAAAAATGGGACTTCATCAACTAGGGTTTCTAGTTTTTTATTAAGTATTCTAGTTCATTGTTTGCCTATATAAAGGCCCTAAGGTTTCACATTTACTTTTGTTATTGGTTTTCTTTGGTCACAACTTTGTAAAGCCTTTGTTCATGGAATGAAAAAGAGTTTAAGTTTGTTGACGAATTCCAAATTCGCATTTACTTTTTTGTTATTTTTGAATGATATGAGTTTTTGATTTGAAGTTCCAAAGATTGGTTTTAAGTTTATGCAAAGTGTTTCAAAAGTTTTCAAAAATCTGTGATTTTTCCAAGTTTTGTTCAAACACTTGAACTTTTTGGTCCAAAAGTTGATCATAGCACCCTGATAAGATACTTATCAAGGTGAGGTGAAGCTCGTGGATTGGGAAGATTCAAGGAGTGGGGTACAAGAGAAATCTGTTTCATTTTCATTTTTTTAATTATTATAACTGTTTGTTCTTGACTCTGTTGATCTTAGCAGGGTGTTGTATTGGAAGCTTGTGGTTATTAAGCTACCACATAAGCTCTTAGATTCGGGAGTGTGAATGTGCATTCCTGAGGTTTGAGTATTTATCTCCCTTTTAAGAACTTTACAAGTGATTTTGGTGTCTGATGTTGAATGGTGCTATTTGATGCATGTTTTGTAGTTCTAAGTTCAATGTGTGGTTGTTATGGTGCATGATTAAGCTTGGTTCAGTCTTGAAAAAACTCTTACTTTGTTAAATTTTGATTTAAAAATTCAAAGGGGTGTTTGGGATTACTGAATTATTGAACTTGGTTCTGTATTGAGTAGGTGTTTAGGGTTGTTGAGTGTTTGTATCTGATATTAAGGTGATTGTATGCTTATATCAGCTTAACTTGTGCTCTCAAACTTTGAATCTAAATCTTTGGCATATCAAGCTTGTTTTAGGTCATTTTGAACTGCAAACTTGTGAACACCTAGATTGCATGATTATCTAGGGTTAACAAGTTGAAAAATAAACTTTGTGTAACCTAAGTAATAGATCTAGGGATTTGAAGTTCATCTTGTGGTCAAATAGATCAACAAAGATCACTTTGTGTTCATCAATAAAAGTACTTAAGTCATATAAGCTTGAATCTAGATCTAATCTTGGAATTTTTGCTTGAAACCAGTTAATTTGTGTGGAATTAAGTCTAATTGAACTGTTGTATGCTTTTGGTTAAGTTTGGTAGGCTTTTACTTGCTTAAACATAGCTTTTATTCATCAGATCTGCTTATTTCATGTATGTATCATGTTTGTGCATCTTTTGAATTAACTGTATCATTTGGCTGGGTGAAATTGTGTTTTCTTACTTTTTCTTGACTCCCTACAACTCACTGGTTGTAGGGGTTCCCTTATTGTCCAAAAACATCAAGTGAAACTCTTTAAAAAAGCAAATAAAAAATGCAAGCAGTGGGAACTCTTTCCCACTGAAAGTTCCCACTGATAGTGTAAATTGGTCATCAGCTTATTAATAAGCTATTCTGGCTTATTCTATTGTGCAACAACTTTTTTTTGTGATAGAACTTATTATTTTCAGCTTATAAGTCAGTTTGGAGGTTTACAGCTTTTGGTTTTAGATTTTCACTAGAAAATGACTACTTTGTCTTTTTCCAAAACAGCTTATTGATTATTCCAGCTTATTGAATGTGCTTATTTGAAATCTTTGTTGATTAAGCTTATTTAAGTGATTTAAAACCTTTTGCAACTTGAATCAGCTCTTGAAGTGCTCTAGAACTCAAAAACGACTATTTTGTCGTTTTCTATAGAGAGTCTTGGCTTATTTCAGGCTTATTTCTTGAGCTTTTTCAAAAATTCTTTTTACAAACAGCTTTATAATCTCAAAAGAAGGATGTGTGTCAACTTTCAGCTTATGGCATTTGTTAATGCAAACATTACGATGCTTTGTCGATATAATCTCTTTGTGTTTTGTTGATGACAAACGTATAATTCGCAATACATTATGTAAAATGTTAAGGTACTCGTAATCACTCAAGAATACATTTGTATACTTCTCTCGACACCTCCAAGACCGCATTTGGCATGAATCACTCAAGGTATGTACAAACATGTCATTAACCTAACTAAGTGATCAAGGATTAATATTTTATTAAAACTCACATTTTAATCAAATGTGACAAAAGATTTTAATTAACTTTATTTTTAAAAAAAAATTTCATTAAAAAGAAAATGGAAATTTGAATTTGGCATATTCCATATGCTAAAGGAATATCCTTTGAGGGTATAAACTACCCCAGATGGCATATCCCCACTAAAGGACAAATTTGCACGGACTCCGACGCGGAGGTTCCTTAAAGGAACCCGCGATTCCTTATTGATAAGGTACCGCGGGTAGAGATAAGGAACCGCGGGTGTTTTTGACCGTTGCAATGTTGCCCTATAAATAGTGGATCATTTCCAGATTTTCTTTCAACCCTTTTTGCATAGTTTCTTTAAAAACCATCTTAGATCCTTGATTAGTTAGTTTTGATTAATCTTGTTTAAGATGTGATTCTATCCTCAATCTCCTCATCCTCTCAAGTGCAAAGAGAAGAACACTATCATTACCATGATGTGTTGGGTTCACTACATGATGAAGATCTCTCTTTATGTAGATCTAAGTTATGTTTTTAGTCTTCCTACTATGTATATGTAGAAGATCCAAGTGTTGGGTTCACTTGGATGTGTTTGTATGGGTAGAAGATCCAAGTGATGGGTATCCTTGGATTAGGTGTTAGTTGTGTAGATCCAAGTTTGTTAATACTTGGATATAGTGTTAGAGTCATAGATCTAAGTGGTAAGTACTTAGATATATATGGTTTATGTGTTTAGGCCATAAAACACAAGGTTTGTTATGTTGGGCCATAAAACATAACTAGGGTGAAGAGTTGTGTAGTTGTGAAGAGTTGTGAGTTCTCACTAAACTATAAAGTGATGTGGTTGTGTCTTGTGAGTTCTCACTAAACTATAAAGTGATGTAGTTGTGTCTAGTGTAGTTCTCACTTAGCTTCAAAGTGAAGAGTCGCGAAGATTGGTTCTATCTTTCGATTAGAACTCGACATCTAGCCTTGTGTCGTAAAATGGTGAAGTGGGCGACGTTGTGTAGATTGGTCCTACCTAAGATTAGGACTCGACTTTTATCTTAGAGTTGGAAATTGGATAAGCGACGTTGTGTATGGTTTCTCCACCTTAGAGAATTTGTTGACTAGTGAAGTAACTCTCGAGTAAGGTGTACTTGAGGAGTGGAGTAGGGCGAAGAGGAGCTTCGTGACCGAACCACTATAAATCATCGTGTCGGTACTTTCCTTTACATTTATGTCTTTACTATTATAGATGTATTTATATGTTGTGTGTTGTGTGCATCTCATAATCTAAACATCTAAGTTGCGGAAAAGCTAAGGCTTAGTACGTGTGTGCTTCATGTTTAGATTATTGTCAAGTGTACATCACTTAGTCTAAACATCCTAGTTGCGGAAAAGCTTATGCTTAGTACGTGTGTGCTTAGTGTTTAGACTATTGCTTGATGTACTCTTGATTTGATGGGTTTGTGTGTTCACTTACTTGTTGTATTTATCTTTCAATCAAACACATCTCATATCTAGTCAAGCTTGATCGAGAATTTGATACAAAGGATTGTCAAAGTTTAACATGTAACAAAAGGTTAAGTTCACTGTCCGCAGTTCCCTAAATGGACCGGCGGTTCTTTATTGATAAAGAACTGCGGGTACACATAAGGAACCGCGCACAGTGGATTAAGCCGAAAAGTTTTGAAAACTAACTAGAAACTATTCAACCCATCCTTCTAGTTTCTACAATTGGTATCAGAGCGATGGTCACACAAGATCCTTGAAGTATATTGTACTTTAAAGCTTGGATCGATCCTTGCTCTAGTTTTTCTAAACAAATGGTTTTCAAAATGAAAATGGTTTTTAAAAATAGAGACGATCTTTGTATCAAATTGTTCATGAAAAGTGATTACTTATGAAATGTGTTTTGTTGTTTCATTGGTACAAGTTTGGGTGTTAAATAAACTTTGTATAATAGCTTGAATTAAATCTTTTCATGTTTGGAAGTATAAAAATCTTTTATGTCATAATTAACTCTAAAATACGAGTTCTATGCGTCTAAAATGATTTTTTAGAGTCTTAAGCCCTTCCAAAAAGTTACCAAATGATTTTGGCCAAAAACCCCACTTTTGCCCTCTGGACGCGGTTCTTTATCTCTTCCCAGAGGTTCCTTATCAATAAGGAACCGCAGCCAGTCTGACTCAGATTTTTGAAAACTTTTAAAAATCATATAAAATCAACCGTAAGTCCGTAGAAGTCGTGCCACCCGTCATTTCGAACGTAACTGAATTTTCTCTCAACTAAAAATGCTTCCAGACCTTTATTTAAACTTTAAAATTTTGATGGTTTCTAAATTCCATACATTGTCCAAAGTATTGAGCGTCGGTTTGTCGTAAAACTTGTGTTTTACTCTTTTCTATTAAGTTGGACATCTCTTGGTGATATATCTTTGAAAATTGATATATTTACAAAGTGTTAAAATTAATTAAATTTTAAATGGGTCAAAGACTATTTTCAAATAAAATCAAGCTATGAATACTTTGTTGTATCTAACACTCAAAACATGGACGAATGCTTGTATGTGTTAAGCTAATTGTTTGTGTGTGTTTCCTTGTGTGTTATTATTATTTGTAGACATTATTAAGTGTTCCTTGCTATTTGTAGTAGTATTGCTTATATGTCTAGTCTCTTATGCCTTGCTTGGTATTTGTTAGTATCTAGTTTTTCCTAATTAGGATGTATGCTAGATTTCTTGCATTTTAGTTGCAACATTATGTGTGCATTGCATATAGGATTAACATCTCTTGGTTTACAAATGTTACATAAACATCTTGTACACCTCGGCATGTTCTTTAACACTTTTAGGTTTGAAAGCTTTGGGAGCTTGTCAAATCTATTGATTTGGGTCGTCTTACTCGATCATTGTGTTATAGTTCAAGTAGATAAATGTCTCACTATAAAACATGAAACACCCTTTGAAAATGTTAGCTATTTTCTCTGAAAAGAGTTTTTGTGGGAATCAAGAAAGAGTTCGATTAAATATCAATGCATTATTCAAACTGTGATTGCTATCATTATCGAATCTAATTGACATGTTTTTTAGTGTAGACATGAATGTGGTTTATTAATAATATACATCGGATCATAACTCACACTTGTGTTGATGGTGTTATATTGAATCTACTTGTTCAAATTGTTAGACATATTTTGTTTAATAATTACTTATAATGCACAATAGAGTCGGTTTGATAACTTGGATGTTTCATCCGAAATACTCAAATAATTTACATTGCTATGCAATTTATAAATGTGTCATTTCCGAAAGACCAATCAAGAGTGTTCCTTGGTTTGTGTAAACTTTGTTTATACACTTAAAAATTATTGGCCTCAAGTTCTATTAAGGTAAATAACCTTAACTAGACTTGTTTGACAAGATATGCAATGGTGCATTCTTAACCCTCATTAGGTCATGCATTGTGTCGCCATGCAAGTTTCATCCTTGCTAAACTTTATTAGGCAAATGTTGGAATTTTATTTTGTCTAACTTGAGAATGACTACTAGAGAATTCATGCACTAGGATCTTAATTTGACCTAACGGTTGAATTACTTCCATGTGGGAAGTTGAGTTGGTGTATAACTCGTAAAAATGGTCGTGTTTAGCCTTAATTGAGCCCCTCTAGTGATAGTCTCTTACTCATTCTCTAAATTGGCTAAATGGCTCTTCCTATATATGATTAATGATAGTTTACTTTGATGAACTTTGTATGTCATTAGGAGTCTTTTTCTTTTGTAGCCATTAGGTTTTTCTTAGCTTTCCTCTTACGTGCTAATTGAACCTATGTGTCTTTCCTTTGTGTGTGTTCAAGCTTTTATTTCTCTTAAGCATGACTTTATGATAAGTTAGACTAGAACATTAGGATTTGCTGAATTGGAAAATCCTCCTTCACCACCTAAACCTAGCCTCTGTAGGCGGTTCTTTAAATAGACCTCGGCTCCATATCAATATGGAACCGCCGGTGGAGATAAAGAATCGCGGGCAGAAGCTCTCAAATTCGAGTTTTATGAAACTTCCCAATTGTTCCAACACCCTTTGGAATCTTTGTTTCAAACCTTTGATCACTCCCAAAATATCTTGGGCTTTCCCTTTTTAACCCTTTACTAGTTTGGATCATCCCCTCACCCTTTTAAACCCACCTTGTTAGCCATGTTCTTCACACCTCAAACCATTCATCCTTACCCCTTAAACCACCCATTACTACCATGTTCTACAAGAACCTCCAATTCATACAAAATCTCCTCTTCAAAGAGGCACCTCAAATTTAAGATTAAGTTACCTAAACTTAACTCGTCACCCTTTCACACACCCAAGAATGAGATGGTTCCAATTCTCATCTCTTCATCACCCTCACCACCTCTTGCACCATGCAATACTACCTCAACCCATGGTACCAACAATTCTCATGGTTCTACCTCCTCTTCATTCCAATCTAAAATGAATGAGCTAACCTCACCCTTCACTCCAAGTACTCTCTTGGATGTGACTACCCAAACTCAACCCATCCAAAGCATTCGCATTGTGAATTACTTTGTTGAACCCTTGGTGACTTCACCTTTCACCCCCCCAAATTCCGCCACCACCCTTGTCTTTCATTTAAGCATGTGAATCGCTTATTTCTAAGACATCCATTATAAGCAAATCTTAGATTTCTAGTGTAACTAGGATTAAAATTATGCTTAAGTTTTAGGCTTGAGTTTCGTACATCTTTGTATGATCTTTATTCTCTTGTTTTTCCCTTCATGTTTTTCAACATGATTTTTCTTTGAGTCTTGGATCTCGTTATTCTCGTGATCTTTCTTTTCTTCTTTATTTTCTCACTCGGTTGTCAAGGAAAGTTAGATTTATATCTAATTCCTCTCCTAGTAAGATTGACAACTTAAATATTTCTTTTGAAATATTCAAGTAATTATAACTTGCAATTGCAATTGTTAAAAGTCACATCCGAAGCATTGACATTCAATCCATTTAGCATCTTATGTTAAATTGTTTGAACAAGTGTTTTTCCTTTGAGTCGATAATCGGTTTTGGATACCCAATGTCCACGGTTCCTCAAATAACCTTAGGTCTCATTATTGATAATGAACCACGGACCTATTAAACGAACCGCGACCATTGAGTCCCTTTGTTCGTTTTGGTCTTTTTCTCTTTTGACGAGTTTTCTTGAAGATTCCTTCTTTTATTCTCTTTTGAGTTTCTTCTCTAGTTTCGTGAAGTTATCCTTAACTTCTTTGTTGAGTCTCTCTCAATTAATTTTAATCATGCTCTTCTAAGTCGAGTCTCTTTTTTCTAGTCTTTCTAAACTAAGTTGAGTCGAGCCTTACCCTTTCCTCATCATGTAATTTTTCTTTGAACATCCATAATGATTGAGAAGAGCTACGAAAGTTTGAGCATGTAGTTTATCGTATGCTAAACACCATTTGGTGTCGACATTCATACGCATTTTTGCCTATAATGTCCTATATCCCGATTTTCATAAAGCGTCGATTTATCCGCTTTTGGTTTTCCTTTATTTTTTTTGGTCAAAAATGTCTCTAGGTTGAGATATTTTTGTTCCTCTTTTTGAGAGTTGATTGCGGTTAAATTTACAATTGGTATGGGTGATTCCATCAACTCTAAGTTTTTAACCCCTTGAGATGATATCTTCAAATTCTTGGATGTTTCTTTTCTACCTCTACTCCAACAATTTTGAATTGATTTCCTCAAATCCTCTCCTTGTTTTTTGAGTGTTGAGGGTTAAATCTTGAATTTTCTTGGGTGATTCCAAAAATTCTAAGCTTTTTACCCTTTGACATATTATCATTACAATTGGTATGGATGTTTCTTTTCTATCTCTATTCCAACAATTGTGAATTGATCTTGTCATGATCCTCTCCTTTATTTATTTTTTTGGTTGATAGCATCGCGTGCACACTTCTTTCTTCAATGCTTGTCATTGTTTGTGCAAACGACTTGTTTATCATCCTCTTTTTATATATGCTTTTGTCTACTAACCTTGTTTTGTAGGACACTTCTAACCAATTTTTGTAGCTCGTCACTATTCTTGCTTTGTTGGTGTCTCAAGCAAGGGGAGCTCATATCAAGGGGGAGCATTTGAAAGAGTTCAAGTCATTACATTTACGATCATTCATCGAATATCTTGCTAGTAATGAATTTTGGAATCCTGAAGATAAGCATTTTATTATGCATGGAGTTAGTTAACCTATGGTGATTGAAGACTTCACTAGGATGACGCAAGCTCAATATTCTTGGATGATGGGTTTATAGTTTGGATTCTCGCCTCTCAACCGACGACCACTAGTGATGATCTACTTTTTGGATGCAAGCTCGTGTGACGTTAATTCTTCTCCTCTTCAAAGGACGTGCTATCGATGTCTACCACTTTGGACGTGTGCTCTCTCGACGTTGATTCTTCTCTTCTTCAAGATGTTGACTACCTTTTTGATTCGACAAAAGGGGGAGAAGTAAGTGTAAACGAGTAACTTATGCATTTTAATATGTGTTGCGGTTTACTTGTTTGTCATCATCAAAAAGGGGGAGATTGTTAATGCAAACATTACGATGCTTTGTCGATATAATCTCTTTGTGTTTTGTTGATGACAAACGTATAATTCGCAATACATTATGTAAAATGTTAAGGTACTTGTAATAACTCAAGAATACATTTGTATACTTCTCTCGACACCTCCAAGACCGCATTCGGCATGAATCACTCAAGGTATGTACAAACATGTCATTAACCTAACTAACTGATCAAGGATTAATATTTTCTTAAAACTCACATTTTAATCAAATGTGACAAAAGATTTTAATTAACTTTATTTTTAAGAAAATGTTTTATTAAAACGAAAATGGAAATTTGAATTTGACATATTCCATATGCTAAAGGAATATTCTTTGAGGGTATAAACTACCCCAAATGGCATATCCCCACTAAAGGACAAATTTGCACGGACTCCGACGCGGAGGTTCCTTAAAGGAACCCGCGGTTCCTTATTGATAAGGTATCGCGGGTAGAGATAAGGAACCACGGGTGTTTTTTACCGTTGCAATGTTGCCCTATAAATAGTGGATCATTTCCAGATTTTCTTTCAACCCTTTTTGCACAGTTTCTTTAAAAACCATCTTAGATCCTTGATTAGTTAGTTTTGATTAATCTTGTTTAAGATGTGATTCTATCCTCAATCTCCTCGTCCTCTCAAGTGCAAAGAGAAGAACACTATCATTACCATGATGTGTTGGGTTCACTACATGATGAAGATCTCTCCTTATGTAGATCTAAGTTATGTTTTTAGTCTTCCTACTATGTATATGTAGAAGATCCAAGTGTTGGGTTCACTTGGATGTGTTTGTATGGGTAGAAGATCCAAGTGATGGGTATCCTTGGATTAGGTGTTAGTTGTGTAGATCCAAGTTTGTTAATACTTGGATATAGTGTTAGAGTCATAGATCTAAGTGATAAGTACTTAGATCTATATGGTTTATGTGTTTAGGCCATAAAGCACAAGGTTTGTTATGTTGGGCCATAAAACATAACTAGGGTGAAGAGTTGTGTAGTTGTGAAGAGTTGTGAGTTCTCACTAAACTATAAAGTGATGTGGTTGTGTCTTGTGAGTTCTCACTAAACTATAAAGTGATGTAGTTGTATCTAGTGTGTTGATCCCAAACTTAGATCGATTAGCTTTGTGTATACGAGATTAGATCAAGTATAACACGTAGAGAAACCTTTGTTATATGCTTTGTGAATCTAAGTGTTATGTGGAATTTAACACTTAAACAAGAACACAAGATGTAAACAAAACTTTCACTTTGATTATGAATGTCGAACTTGCTTACAATGAAAGATGTTTACGAATGAAACTTATATAAAACTTGATACTAGACATTAACCTAAAGGTCTTCTTTTATAGACTAAGAAGCCTTGTACAATAAGCTACGTATCAACTATTCTAGGTAAAGATAAACATAGAAAATACATTGTCGTTTCTATCCTTACTAGAAGTATTCTAGAACATAATAAACATGTAGCTTATATCTTCCATCAGTGCTTGTCTTCAATCTGTCAACGCTTGACTTTAACTTGTCAACGCTTGAGCTGTCAGCGCTCACTTTGTTCTTGTCAACGCTTGAGTTGTTCTTGTCAGCGCTCAAGTGATCTGGCCTTAATTTATTCCCAACAATCCTCCCCTAAACTTGATATCCACTCTTATGATCAAGTTTCTGAATAAGCATTAAGAACTTGGAGGAGTCTGACAAACCTTCTCATATTGGTAATAAATAAATCTGATCAAATTCTTTGCCACGTCACTTGTATAATCTATCTCCAACTGGGTGTCCTTCATCTTTTCCAAAACAGCCTTCGATATGAAATATTGAGCATCCACAAGTAGATACTCAGCAAACTTGGTAGAACTCAAATGGTATACACCAGCAGCTGAATATAACCTCCATTGAAGACCACTGAGGTCATCTTCAAGATCCTTCCATATTTCAGGATCTTCCTCATTTGTCCCACACATTCTTTTAAATGTGGTCCAAAGTTTTATTCCATTAGCTGAAGTTGGTGCTTCAGCCTCATACTTGGTCTCCAACAACCTCCAAAGGTCCACCAAGTCTTCTCTATCACAACTTGCAAATAAAGATATGAGAGTGGTAAAAGTGTGTACCTCCTTGCCAAATCTTCCAATCTTCCAGAATCCACATTCATCCTCATCATAACTCACAATTGGATTCCTGGAATCTAATGGTAACACATGCACCATATCTGAAGCTTCTAATGGGGAGAGCTTGAGGCTCTTTCTGATAACTGCTTCACTTGGATATAGTTGATTCATATCTTTTGGAAACTCAAGTGTAAATCCCTTCTTCACTGGTCTGGGAACTATCATAGCTTTCTTGATTTCCATCTCTTCTACAAGTTGCTCCTTTCTTTCATCTGAAAGAAGTCTGAAAGTGTTTTCTTCCTGCACTTTCACCCAAATAGGATAAGCCCTATGTTCCAACTCATCAAATGTCAAAGCCTTCAACCTCTGATGTGTCCATCCAACTCCATGACATCTGAGCAACATAAAATAGAGCTTCCTTCTATCCCTTTTCAACTCAGAGAGAATATTGCTTGCCTTGTGCTTCAAAATCACCTTACAATCCTTCTGAACTCTAAGAAGAAGCTCCAAACCCCATATTTGATCTGAAATGGTCAAGTCTGGATTATCCATACAGCTTTCTTCCCAAGAATTGTACATCTGAACCACCTCTGGCATGTCAAAGTCAATCTGCAACTTTAAATCTCTCAACTTTTCCCTAGCAAGCTCATCACCATACTCAAGCCTTTCTGGTTCTATAATCATCACACTTGAGTCTGAACTAGCTCCATCACTTTCTTCTTCAGAAGTCACAACAAATGGTGACTTTTCCTTTTCACCTTGTTCCATCATTTGTTCAGCCAATCTTCTATCAAATTCAACTTGGGCTGCATTCTTTGGAACAATTTCTTCTACCAATTTACCCTTACCCTTATCGGATGGTGCAATGGTTGGTAAGGTAGATGGTAATACCTGAGTAGAAACTTCTTTGATGATAGATGATGACTGGAATACATCACCTTCATGTGCAGGTCTGTCAACGCCCAAATTTCCTTTATCAGCGCCCAAAATACTTCTATCAGCGTCCAAATTTGTCTTATCAACGCTCAAATATTTTCCCTCAGCGCCTTGTGTAACCTCTCTCAACATAGCTGTAAATGATAAATTTAGATTGGTTGGAGAGATTAAGGACGTATCAAAACCTGTTTGTTCCTTCAAAGTTGTAAGAGCTTCAGCAACATCCATTGATTGACCATCTTGACTGCTCTTATCACTCAGATTTCTTTGATCTTCCTCCCCTTTGGAAGACTCCTCCATACCCCTCCTAGCATGATCACTCTCCAAAACAACAATCCTCTCCCTCAATTGCTTCAGTTCAAGGCCTTGTGAGCTGACAATATGTACTAAGTCTGCATTTTGCTTTTGCAAGCTAATGCAGACTGCCGTCAATTCTAAAAGAGTCAATGGTTCCAGTCTGCCCTCTTCTGAAATGGGGATTTGACCTCCCAAGTCAGGTTCATTGGGCATGGATGAGGACTTAATGATGGTGGGACTGCCTTGGCCAGCATCTAAGCCAGAACCAATAGTCCCAGCCTCATCCAGGTCACCAGCCACACTTGTGGTGGTGGTTCTCTCTGCTTCATGGCTAGGACCACCAGAGGAGAACTCTCCAGTAGTCCTTTGGCGTTTGATCAACCGATATTCAGGTGGTTTGGAAGATGGTGTGGAAGAATGGGTAGATGTGGGTTGGTTAAGGGGTGTTTGGGATTGTGATGGGTGTGTGTCAGCGTTGGAAATAGGCACATCAACGCCAACATTTGATGTGTCAGCGTCAAAGGGTTCTTGGTCAATTTGCATTTGTTCAGGTGAGGGTAAAGGTTCAGGAATAGGTTCAAGTTGTGGTTGAGGGTCAATGTGAGGTTGGGGGTCTGGTTGGGGTTGTGCTGCTGCAATAACAGCAAGCATGGCTGGGGTTAAAGGTAAGTCTCTATGAGGTGGTGAATCCATCTTGGTAAAAATAGCTTTCTTTTGTTCAGGGATCTTATAAAAATCATTGTGATCCCTTGAACAATAACCTTGAGCATCAAAAATCATTTGCAGAAAACGAGGATAAGCTAAAGTCATTTTTGTCCCCTTGTTTTTACACATCCCTTCAAAAATCATTTTAGAATAGTTATATTTTTGCCCTGTTGCAATGCACACAATAGCACTTACAATGGATCTATTGATCTCATTGTGTGCAGTACATTTGGGACTCAAACATTGAAGAAGGATGTGAATGAGGTACTTCCAGACTGGGGGAAATTCCTGCTTATGATACTTATTAAGAGTACCTTCATCAGGAATAGGATATCCCAAAGCCCTAAGCCCTTGTTCTATTTCATTTATGGGAAGGATGGTTATACCATCAGCATCATCAAGATGCAAGGCTTGGCGTACCAAGGCCTCAGTAACCACCCAGGATCTCCCATGAACAATAGAAGTCAATGTGGTCACTCCATTAACTGTTGAGGAACTAACAGTGTTCCAAAACTGTTTAATGTGTGTGACTGGAATGAGTGGTGCATGAGAAAGAGCATACCTTAGAGGGGATGCGTTCAAATACGCCACCATTTGTGTGTATTGAGGAAACAAATCATTATCAGCAACAAGATAAGCAATCATGTTGTGTTGAGACTTGAACCCCAAATCCAATTCTGCTGAGTTAAACTTTGGTGCCATTGATGAAAGCTGTTAATTTGAAGTGTAGAAGATGAAGGTTGATAAGAGAAAAGTGTTAGATAAGAATTATAGATACCCTGTTTAAAAATAGGAGCCAAATTTATAGGAGATAAAGAATGCATGTGATTGGCCCAAAAATAGGCAAAGATTTTCAAAAAAACTAATCATGAAAATATTGAAAAAGTTATAAGTTATCTCATGCATTTAATGAAAGTAACAACTCCTAAAATTACGGCTTGAAAATATGTCAAAAAGTAACAACTGGGTAGGTCCCATTGAGTGTCAACGGTCAAATATAACCCATCAACGCCCAACGGCTATAATCTTGTCAACGTTCGCCTAAAGCCATGTCAGCGTCCATTTTGGTCACAACAACGCTTGGAAAAATCTTGTCAGCGTCCAAAAATAAATATGTTTTAAAAAGTGAAAAATGACCTTAACAAGTAATTTATCCTAGAGAAGATAACCAAAAGCTGATAATTATCATAGGGCGGCAAGCACTGTCCAGTTATGCACACTTGCATAAGCAAGACAGACATAACAGTCCTCTAGTGTCCCTTGCTAACCAAAATTCTTAACAACCAAGTTACCTTATAAAATCCTTGTGACTCCCAGGTAAATCCCATATCAAAATCATTCCCAAGTCTCCCAACAGACCACAACCAATTCTAGGCCAAAAATGTCTTGGCAGCATGCAAAGTTGATATACTATGCATGCTACAGTGCCTCATGGTTTAGCAAAACTAACCCATACTCACCTGTGGACACAATCTAGAATTGTGATAAGAGTATCATATGGATACCCAAAAATCCTAAAGGTTCCTAAAACCTCCCCTTAAACTATGATACAAAAAGTTTGCTAAAATCATGCATGAACATAAAAATTTATGTCAAGATAGGAATGAAACATTCCAACCATCATCCATAAATAAAAACTTGTCCAAATGCTTCTCCTTTGATCCATAAGCAACTCTGTATCCAATGGTATACTGCTAATACCATCTGCACATTTAGATTGAAAACCACAAAACTAACATTGTTGCTGACAACGCCCCGATAACATATAACAGCGTTGAAGGAAGCTTTGTCAGCGTTAGACAATTATATTGCTGACAATGTTGCAAAAACACTTATCAGTGTTCAAACAACCTTTGTCAGTGTTAGAAAAATATAGTGGAAAATCTAAATCATCAATAAGACCAACAATAATAATGCATCATCCTGTACATACTTTTACAAAAAGAATCCAAAACACATATTAAGTGAGATTAACCATTCCAATACTTGTTACCAAGTACTGAAATCTTCCAGTATCAAAAGGTTTAGTTAATAAATCTGACACATTTTCCTCAGTGTCAACCCTATCTGGTTGTATTAAACCTTTCTCAAAGTAATCTCTTATAAAATGGTGCCTAATTTCTATGTGTTTAGTTTTAGAATGATGTACAGGATTCTTAATGATGCATAAAGTACTATTATTGTCAACAAATATCTTAGTATGCATGAAATTATACCCATAATCCAACAGCTGGTTCTGAATCCACAACACTTGACCACAACATGCTGCCGCAGCCACATACTCTGCTTCAGTTGTAGAATTAGCCACCACTGTTTGTTTCTTGCATTGCCAAGATATTAATCTGCTCCCAAGAAATTGACATCCACCAGTTGTGGATTTCCTATCAAACTTATCACCTCCATAATCACTATCTGAATATGCAATCAACTCTAATGGTGAATCCTTTGGGTACCACAAACCAAGATTAGGGAAACATCTTAGGTACCTAAAGATCCTCTTCACAGCATAAAGGTGACATTCTTTGGGAGTCACTTGATGACGTGCACAAGCACATACAGCAAACATGATATCAGGTCTGGAAGCAGTAAGATACATCAAGGATCCAATCATGTATCTATAATGCCTGACATCAACATCTTTCCCATCTCCAATCTTTCCCCAAGGGTGTTCTCTATCCATAGGAGTAGTAGCCCTCTTTTCATGTGGAGAAAAGCCAAACTTCTTCAAGATTTCAGCAACATATTTGTCCTGGGAGATGAAGATACCATCTTCTTTCTGCTGAACTTGTAAACCAAGGAAGAAGTTCATCTCCCCCATAGCACTCATCTTGAATTTGTCTGTCATAAGCTTGGAGAAATCCTCACTCATCTTTGGATCAGTAGATCCAAAAATGATATCATCAACATAGACCTGCACAAGCAACACATCTTTGCCTTTCTTCTTTGTAAATAGTGTCTGATCTATGGTGCCCCTCTTGAATCCATTGTCCACCAAATAGGTAGACAAAGTACCATACCATGCTCTAGGGGCTTGATGAAGGCCATACATAGCCTTTTTGACTCTATACACTTTATCTGGATGCTCTGGATCCTCAAAACCAGGAGGTTGCATGACATATACTTCCTCAACAATGGTGCCATACAGGAATGCACTTTTCACATCCATTTGATAGACTGTGAAGCCCATGCAAGATGCATAGGCTAGAAAAATCCTAATAGCTTCAATCCTTGCAACTGGTGCAAAGACTTCCTCATAGTCTATCCCCTCCTCTTATGTATAACCTTGAGCAACTAACCTTGCCTTGTTTCTGACCACAATACCTCTTTTATCTCTTTTATTCCTGAGAACCCATCTTGTCCCTATAGGTCTGACATATCTAGGACAATCAACCAGCTCCCAAACATCCTGAATTGCAAATTGGTGAAGCTCATGCTGCATTGCTTCCACCCAACTTGGTTCTTTGAGAGCATCAAATATCTTCTTGGGTTCTTCTTGTGACAGAAAACATGCAAACAAACATGCTTGCACAAGAGGGGTATCAACCTTCTTGTGTATATTGGCAATAAATCCACCAAGACCTTGATGGGATCTTCTTGTCTGAACTGGAGTCATAACATCACCAATGATCTGAGATGGGGGGTGATTCTTCATTGTGGAGGTGAGAACCCCTCCTTCAAAAAGTCTGGTGTCCTCAACCTCATGCTCCATGTTGCCAATATCTTCTTCATCAGACTCTCTTTGAGCAACAGGAATCTCTTCATGAACATTGGAAGGTCCACCTTGTTCAAAACTGGAAGAGAAAAGATGCCCATAAGTGTTGTCAACGTTTGAATCTTGGTTGTCAGCGTCTGGGCTGACAGCGCTTGAAATGTTGTTGTCAACGTCTGAATTGGTCTTGTCAGCGCTAGATTTGCCTTTGTCAGCGCCTGAAGAACCATGCATGTTTGTATCTGGTGGTATTTGGAGACCACCATTATCTTGTCCAACAGCAGCAGCAGCAGCAAAAGCATCTGTCCAAATGGGAATTGTGACATATTCAAATGTAGGAGATGCCTTTTCTGCTTGTGATCCAACCCTCTCATTAACCTGTGTACCTGAAACATCAACAATTTGTTCCTCCACAACATTTGAAGTTACCTTCACAATGTCTGGATTAGTGACAGGCATATAATTTAAAGTTCTAGATAAGGGTTCTAAATCAAACAACCAATTAGGACCACTTTCAGGATCACTAGGTTTATTCTCTAATAACCTAACATGTACTCCTTCAACAATACGTTTGTCCTCTTTAAGATAAACCCTATAACCCTTGCTCTGCACTGAATACCCCATGAAGTAACCTTCATCACCTTTTGCACTAAATTTCCCTAAGGCATCACTAGTATCTAGGACAACTACATGACAACCAAAAGGTCTGAGAAAACCAATATTAGGTTTTCTTCCCCAAAGTAACTCATAAGGTGTTTTGTTCTGAATTTTGTTGACCAATGCTCTATTTTGCACATAGCATGCTGTATTAACAGCTTCAGCCCAAAAGGCTATAGGAAAGTGAGCATCAGCCAACATTGTTCTAGCTGCGTCAATTAGGGTTCTATTCTTCCTTTCAGCAACCCCATTTTGTTGTGGGGTTCTAGCAATACTGAATTGCCTAGTAATTCCCTTCCTGGCACAAAAATCATCTAGCTTCTTGTTCCTAAATTCTCCACCATTATCACTCCTAAGCATCTTAACCTCATTGCCAGACCTTTTCTCAATTTGAGTGATAAATTCAATAAGAACATCAGCTGTGTCACTCTTCATAGCTAGAAAGAATGTCCAAGTAAACCTAGAAAAGTCATCAGTGACAACAAAACAATATGACTTGCCATTCAAACTTTCTATATTTGTTGGACCAAAGAGGTCCATGTGTAGCATATGAAGAGGTCTGGAACTAGTATGCACTTGCTTGGACTTGAATGAGACCTTGTGCTGCTTGCCTTTAAGACATGCAACACAAGAGTGGTCATTGTGGAAGGCCTTCTCAGGCAAACCATCAACTAAACCAAGCCTCACAAGTCTATTTATATTTTTAAAATTTATGTGCCCTAGTCTCCTGTGCCACAAATTATTTTCATCTACTGAGGCCTTAGCATAAAAACAAGACATATTTGTATTCACTTTAATCCCATTTAAATTCACATTATATATGTCCTTATGCCTAGGTGTTCTATACTCAATATACTTCTCATCAGGGATCTTAAAATCCTTGCTTAACACCAAACACTCAGTATCAGTGAAAAGAACCTTATTTTTGTTATCACACACTTGTGATACACTAAACAGATTATAGTCCAGATCTTTTACCAGGAAGACGTTCTCAAAACGTAGATTATTGGTGAGAAGGGTTCCTTTGCCTGTAATGGTGCCGTAGCCCCCTCCAAAGTACACCTTATCACCATCTTTAATAGGAGTGAAGTTCGTCAGATAGTCTTCCTTCCCTGTCATGTGCCTTGAGCATCCACTATCCCAATATCCATAATCATTGATCTGCTTTTGAATGCCCTGCACATAAAGAAAACAAATTAGTTTTCTTTGGGAACCCAAGTCTCAGAAGACTTGGATTCATCTGGTTGTTCAATAAGAACAGACTTAGTTCTCACAACAACCCCATTCTCATCCCTTTTAGGATGAAATACCCAATTAACCCCAATTGGTTTTGTAATGACCTTTGAAATGTAATTAAATCTATTGCAAGTCATTGAAATTCCATTATTATTAGGGTTTTGATCTTTCTTGGGTCTCCATGTTAAGCTTGAAGAAGCTTTAGACCCCTTACCTTGTGGCTGCAAATACTTAGGTTTGGTCACGTTTCTGTCAGCGTTGGATTTTGTCCTGTCAACGCTGAAATTACCCTTGTCAGCGTTGAACCTAGGGTTTGCTACAGGAACCCATTGCCTATTCGACCAGGTGTTTGTCTTTTGAAAAGGTCTTTGTCCATGAGTGTTAGACCTTCTAGAGAAGAATGGGGCAGGTAATCACTTGTGGACTTTGCTGCACACAAGATTTGGGTCTGACAACGTTTGACTTCCTAACAACGTTGACTTTCTTCCTATCAGCGCTAAATTTTTTCCTATCAGCGCTGGCTTTTGGAGCGTTGACACACTTGTATGCCAAATGTGAAAAGCTACCACAAGTATAACAGGCTTTCTTAGACACACTCTTAGGTCTAGTAGAGAAGAAACCTGTTCCATGATTGTTAACTTGGCTCTTGGGTGACCTAGTATTCCTATACATCTCTGCATATTTAATGGTAGGTCTTCTAACAGTGTTTGAGCCTAGGTCAACAGCTTTACCAGTAACTGGGTGAGTAACCTTAATGGGTGGTGATTCATTGGGACTTTCACATAGCAAACCTCCCTTAACAAATAAAGTAGGGTTAGCTTTCTTCCACTCATTTAGGTCAGTCAGTTTTTGTTGATACTCTTCCACTGGAGTGACAACTCTTGGTGGAGGAATGAATTCCTCTTCTTGGCACTCTGGAATACCAGTCCAAGCTAAATCCTTTCTAAGGACACCATAGAAGTCACCAGCTGGTGGTGGAACCAGAGAGTAATTATTCATCCCAATCCCAGTCATGTCCTTAGGATCCCTTTGTTTAGCTACACAGTCTCCTAGGGTTTGGGTGGCTCTATCAAATCTTTGAATCTTGAGGTCAACATTATCTTTATTCTTAATGGCCTCATCTAACTTAGCCTGTAGGTCTCTATTGACCTTTGTCATGATATTTCTAATATCCATACTACCCTCTAGCTCATGTTTTAATATATTTATCTTATCTTTTAAATCAAATTCCATTTTCTTGTATTCAGAAACGGTTTTCTTAGTTTCAGTAAGAGCTAGTTGGTAATTAGACAATTTACACCTTTCAGTGCTCATATCATCTTTTAGTTTTAACACCTCTTTGTTAAGTCTATCAGTGTTTATCCTACAACCTTTGCTACAAAAATCATCATCATATACCTCAGTATCAGATGAAGAGGAGGAGTGTGCCATGAGAGCATATTCAACATGCTCTTCTTCTTCAATATCAGCAATCAAAGCTTTGTCCTCTTCAGCATCCTTAGCCAGATAGCTCCAATCCCATCCAGTACCATCAATTCCTTGAACTGCAACCATGGCCTTGGAGTCTTGAGTTTTAACAACCTGACTTGAGGGTTTACCAGCATCAGATCTTCTAGGAGATCTGCATTCCCTCATGAAGTGCCCCATACGATGACAGTTGTAGCATTCAACTTTGGATTTATCAAATCCAACAGTGTCTTTAGCATTGAAGGTCATCTTCTTCTTGAACCTTCTATTCCACCTATTTGCTCTTATACTAGCAAGAGCCATGTTCCACTTGATGTCCATCTCTTCCAAGTGCTCATCACTTATCTGCTCAAGGTCCTCATATGTAATCACTGAACCATTGGGCAAGGAAGCAATATAAGCACACACAGTATCCAAATCCAGACCAGCAGGTTTAACTCTTGGGGAGTCATTCATGAATGTGTCAGCGTCTGAAAAAGAGACGTTGACAGGACTTGTTCCAGCGCTGACAGATGATGATCCAATAACTGGATGCATAAAAGAGTCCTTCTGATGGAATTGACCTTCACTATGAGAGAAGAAGGCCATGTTGCTGGTGCTAGCTTTGCTTCCATGTTGTGAAAGAGTTTCATCTTCCAACAATCTTAGTTTGTTGTAGATGTCATCAAACGAGGAGCTCTTGTAAGTATTATTGGCAAGAATAGATCTTGCCTCAATCTTCCATGCCTCACCAAGACTTTTCAGAAAAGTAGCATTGGTGTCAACATCACCAACTTGTGTCCCCATGAAGGACAACTTGCTTGTGATGTCAAGCAATCTGCTTCTCACACTACTCAGTTTCTCATTGGGTTGAGCTTTGAAGACAGCATAGTCATGCAGAAGTTGCTTTTTCTTTTCTTCCTTAGTGTCTGCATTGCCACCATATGCAACTTCAAGTGCTTCCCAAAGATCCTTAGCAGATTCATAGCCTCTATATTTGTGCTTGTTTTCTTGTCCCAAAGAGACTTTCAGAATATTTAGGGCTTTCATGTCAACCTTTTTCTTTGCAATATCTTCAGCACCTACAGCTCTACCATCTCCAGGTTTTTCTTTCTTATCCTCTTCAGGGCATCCTTCAACAGCTGATCTTTGAGTAATGGCATCCTGAATCTTTTGAGCCTTATTGAATGAGTTTCCATATTCAATAATCTCCCAAAGTGTGTAATCAAAGATCCCTAGATATTGTTCAAAGTTGAACTTCCATAAGTCAAAGTTGGTTGCATCAAGCATGGGAATCCTGATGTTTGGTAAGGGTGAAGAGGAGGTGGTTATTGCTTCAGACATGATGTTGTTATTGGTGTTTTTAGGGTTTCTGAAAAAATTAGGGTTTTGGTGTTCGTGTATCGTTCTGGTGTTCTTCAAAGATCAAAAAGTTCCTCAACAAGCTCTGATACCACTTGTTGATCCCAAACTTAGATCGATTAGCTTTGTGTATACGAGATTAGATCAAGTATAACACGTAGAGAAACCTGTGAATCTAAGTGTTATGCGGAATTTAACACTTAAACAAGAACACAAGATGTAAACAAAACTTTCACTTTGATTATGAATGTCGAACTTGCTTACAATGAAAGATGTTTACGAATGAAAACTTATATAAAACTTGATACTAAACATTAACCTAAAGGTCTTCTTTTATAGACTAAGAAGCCTTGTACAATAAGCTACGTATCAACTATTCTAGGTAAAGATAAACATAGAAAATACATTGTCGTTTCTATCTGTTGGGTCCAATTATTAAGTTGATAAGTCAAAACACAGCAAAATAAGAAGACAAGGGCTAAAAAGTACAAGTTGCAAAAGAACAAGCCGTTGGAGTCTTTTTATTACTTTAGCTTTCTTTGTAAGCTATGTTTTCTACTATATAAAGAAAACATAGACCGTAGGTTTTAATCATATTATTCATTCACAATGTAAACCTAAAGAGTGTGTCGCACTAGACGTGGGATTCAATGTATACACGTCTAGTGGATGTTTGTTATTAATATAATGAACATCCCCAATCGTTTTAATTCGTGTTCTTTGTGTCCAAACACCTTGTCATGATCATTGTTCTTTTCCGCTATGTTATCATATGAACGATGATCAAACCTAGATATATGGTTTCTAACCATTGAGTCGAACGATCTATAGGTTCCACAAGTGGTATCAGAGCTTGTTGAGAAACTTTTGATCTTTAAGTAACGCAGAACCCTAAAACACCAAACCCTAAAAACCCTAAAATCTCAAAACCCTAAAAACACCATGTCTGGCACAAATCAACCTCCTGCTTTGCTGCAAAACAACTTCTCAAATCCTAGTATCAAAATTCCCATGTTTGATGCCAGGAACTTTGAACTTTGGAAGTCCAATTTTGAGCAATACATAGCTATTCATGACTACACTCTTTGGGAAATTATCGAATATGGGAACACATTCGATAAAGCAGCAAAGATTACTGCTGCTATTGAGGCAAGGTCAGCCATTCCTAATTGTCCAGAAGCTGATAAAGTGGAAAAGCCTGATGATGGGAGAGCAGTAGCTGTTGAAGACATAGCCAAGAAGAGGGTGGACATGAAAATTTTGAACATCTTGAAACATGCCCTAGGTCATGAGAATCAGCATAAGTACAAACGTTTTGATTCTGCAAAAGAGCTTTGGGAAGCTCTTGAAGTAGCACATGGTGGCAATGCTGACACAAAAGAAGAAAAGAAAAAGCAACTCTTGCATGAGTATGCTGTCTTTAAAGCTCAACCTAATGAGAATCTCAGCAGTGTGAGAAGTAGACTTCTTGACATCACAAGTCAACTTTCCTTCATGGGAAAACAGATTGATGACCCTGAATTGAATGCTACTTTTCTCAAAAGCCTTGGTGATGTATGGAAGATTGAGACAAGATCTATTCTTGTCAATAACACCCACAAGACTTCCAGGTTTGATGACATCTTCAACAAGTTAAGGCTGTTGGAGAATGAATGGCAATTGGAGAGTGATAACAAATCTTCCAGCAGCAACATGGCCTTCTTTTCACAAAGTGAAGGCCAATTTGATTCCATGAACTTTTATGGACATTCAGCCTCTGGATCTCAAGGTGTCAGTGCTGGATGTCAATCTGTCAGCGCTGGATCATATCCTGTCAACGCCTTGTACTCAAGCGCTGACACACACAATCATGGCGCTGATAGAATTAAACCTGCTGGTTTTGATCTTGATACTGTGTGTGCCTTCATTGCTTCTTTGCCTAGTGATTCAAGGATCACTTATGAAGATCTTGAGCAGATAAGTGATGAACAATTGGAAGAGATGGATATAAAGTGGACTATGGCTCTTGTAAGTTTAAGAGCAAACAGGTTCAACAAAAGGTTCAAGAAGAAGATGACCTTTAATGCTAAGGATGTTGTTGGATTTGACAAGTCCAAGGTGGAGTGCTACAACTGTCATAGGATGGGGCACTTTATGAGGGAATGTAGATCTCCAAGGAGATCTGATGCTGGGAAGCCTTCTAGCCAAATGATTAAGAACCCAGATCCCAAGGCCATGGTTGCTGTTCAACAAATTGATGGCGTTGGGGAATGGGATTGGAGCTGGATGGCTAAGAATGAGGAAGAGGACAGAGCTTTGGTTGCTGAAGTTAAAGAAGAGCATGCTGAATATGCTCTCATGGCACACTCCTCCTCTTCATCAGATAATGAGGTATATGATGATGCTTTCTGTTCTAAGGGTTGTCGTTTAAATACTGAAAAATCAAAACAAGAGATAGTTAAGTTATTAGATGAAGCAAGTACTCTAAGGTGCAAATTATCTAACTATCAAATTGCTCTTACCCAAACAGAAAAGACTGTAACTGAGTATAAGAAAATGGAGTTTGATTTAAAGGATCAAATAAATATCTTAAAACATGAGTTACATCAGAGTAAGGATGTTCAAGATATAGTAAATAGGGTTAATCTTGATTTGATAGCTCAGTTAGAGGAGGCTAACAAAAACAAAGATAATGTGAGTCTTAAAATCCAGAGATTTGATAAGGCCACACAATCCCTAGGAGAGTGTGTTAGTAAACAAAGAGACTCTAAGGATATGAGTGGGATTGGGATAAATAACTATAAGGTTGTTCCACCACCAGCTGGGGATTTCTATGGTGTCCAATCAAAGGACTTATCTTGGACTGGCTTGCCAGAATTCCAAGAGGAGGAGTTTATTCCTCCACCTAGAGTGACTTCCCCAGTTGAGGAATATCAGCAAAAGCTGACTGACCTAGAAGAGTGGAAGAAAGCTAACCACACCTTGTTTGTTAAGGGAGGGTTGTTGTGTGAAAGTCCAAATGAGCCCACACCAAACATGATACCAATTGTGGAGTCCTATGATCCTAAACCTATTAAGATCACTCACCCTACCACTGGCAAACCTGTTGACCTTGGCACACAATCTGTTAGAAAACCTAGTGTTAAATATGCAGAGATGTATAGAAATTCTAGGTCACCAAAAAGCCAAGTTAGTAACCATGGAACAGGCTTCTTTGCTTCTAGACCTAAGACTATGTCTAGAAAAGCTTGTTACACATGTGGTAGCTTCTCACATTTGGCCTACAAATGTGTCAATGCTTCCAATGTCAACGCTGACATGAACCATTTCAGCGCTGACAAAAGTCAACATAGGTCAAACACTGTCAGACCCAATACCTTTGTGAACAAAAGTTCACAAGTTGTTAGACCAGCCCCATTCTTTTCTAGAGGGTCTAACACACAAGGCCTAAGACCTTTTCAAAAGTCAAATACTTGGTCAAATAGGCAATGGGTTCCTGTAGCAAACCCTAGGTTCAACACTGATAAGAGCAATCGGGGCGCTGACAAGGGAACTTTCAGCGCTGATAGAAACACTGCTAAACCTAGGTATTTGCAGCCACAGGGAAATAGGTCTAAAGCTTCTACTAGCTTAACATGGAGACCAAAACAAGACCAGAACCCTAATAATACTGGTATTTCTATGACATGCAACAGGTTTCATTATATTTCTAAGGCATTGTCAACACCAATTAGGGTTAACTGGGAATTTCATTCAAACAGGGATGAAAATGGGGTTGTTATGAGAACCAGGTCTGTTCTTGTTGAACAACCAAATGAATCCAAGTCTTCTAAGGCTTGGGTTCCCAAAGAAAACTAATGTGTTTTCTTTATGTGCAGGGCATTCAGAAGAAGATCAATGACTATGGATACTGGGATAGTGGATGCTCAAGGCACATGACTGGAAAGGAAGACTATCTGACCAATTTCTCTCCTATTCTAGATGGTGATAAGGTATACTTTGGAGGGGGCTACGGCACCATCACTGGAAAAGGAACTCTTGTCACCAACAATCTTAGGTTTGATAATGTCTTCTTGGTGAAAGACCTAGATTATAACTTGTTTAGTGTATCACAAGTGTGTGATAACAAAAATAAGGTTCTTTTCACAGATACTGAGTGCTTGGTGTTAAGCAAAGATTATAAGCTTCCAGAGGATAAATACATAGATTTTAGAACACCAAGGCATAAAGACATATATAATGTGAATCTTAATGGAATTAAGGTAAATAATAAAATGTCATGTCTATATGCTAAGGCCTCAGTAGATGAAAGTAATCTTTGGCACAGGAGACTAGGGCACATAAACTTTAAGAATATTAATAGACTTGTGAGGCTTGGTTTAGTTGATGGTTTGCCTGAAAAGGCTTTCCACAATGACCACTCTTGTGTTGCATGCCTTAAGGGCAAGCAGCACAAGGTCTCATTCAGGTCTAAACAGGTGCATTCTAGTTCTAAACCCCTTCACATATTGCATATGGACCTCTTTGGTCCTACTAATATAGAGAGTTTGAAGGGTAAATCATATTGTTTTGTCATTACTGATGATTACTCCAGGTTCACATGGACTTTCTTTTTAGCCAAGAAAAGTGAAACTGCCCTAAGTTTGATTAATTTCATTACCCAAATTGAAAAGAAGAATGGTAATGAGGTCAAAATTATTAGAAGTGACAATGGGGGTGAGTTCAGAAATCAGTTATTAGATGATTTTTGTGCCAAGAAAGGGATTACTAGGCAGTTCAGCATAGCTAGAACTCCTCAGCAAAATGGAGTTGCTGAAAGAAAGAATAGGACCCTTATTGAAGCAGCCAGAACCATGTTGGCTGATGCCCACTTTCCTATAGCTTTTTGGGCTGAAGCTGTTAACACAGCTTGTTATGTTCAAAATAGGGCATTGGTCAACAAGATACATAATAAGACACCTTATGAATTACTTTGGGGAAGGAAGCCAAATATTGGTTTTCTGAAGCCTTTTGGTTGTCATGTAGTTGTGTTAGAAACTAGTGAGGCCCTAGGTAAATTTGATTCAAAAGGTGATGAAGGCTACTTCATGGGTTATTCAGTGCAGAGTAAAGGATATAGGGTTTACATTAAAAAGGAAAAACGTATTCTTGAAAAGGTACATGTTAGGTTTTTAGAGAGTAAACCTAGTGATCCTGAGAGTGGTCCAAATTGGTTGTTTGACTTAGAACCTTTGTCTAGAGCTTTAAATTATATGCCTGTTACTGATCCAGACATTGTGAAGGTAACTTCAAGTGTTTTGGAAAAGAGAATTGGTAATGTTTCAGGTATACAGGTTGCTAAGGAGGATGGACCACCAGCAGTTATATCATCTCCCACACAAGAATTTGTTACACTTCCTATATGGACAGATGAGTATTATGCTGCTGCTACTGCTGCAAGGAAAGATAATGGTGGTGTTCAGATACCACCAACTACAAACATGCATGATTCTTCAAGCGCTGACAAAGGGAAATCCAGCGCTGACACGACCAATTCAGACGCTGATGGCTCCAACGCTGACAACAACAGTTCAAACGCTGTTCGCCCTAACGCTGACAAGCATGGTTCAGACTTTGGAGACACTTTTACACAGCTTTTCTCTTCTCATTTTGAACAAGGTGGACCTTCCAATGTTCATGAAGAGATCTCTGTTGATCAAGAAGAATCTGAAGAAGATATTGGCAACATGGAGCGTGAAATTGAGGACACCAGACTTTTTGAAGGAGGAGTTCTCACTTCCACAGCTAAAGATCACCCCACGTCTCAAATCATTGGTGATGTTATGGCTCCGGTTCAGACAAGAAGATCCCATCAAGGTCTTGGTGGATTTATTGCCAATATACACAAGAAGGTTGATACCCCTCTTGTACAAGCATGTTTGTTTGCCTGTTTTCTGTCACAGGAAGAACCCAAGAAAATTTTTGATGCTCTCAAGGAACCAAGTTGGGTGGAAGCAATGCAGGATGAGCTTCACCAATTTGCTATACAGGATGTTTGGGAGCTGGTTGATTGTCCCAGATATGTGAGACCAATTGGGACAAGATGGGTTCTAAGAAACAAGAAAGATGAAAGAGGCATTGTGGTCAGAAACAAGGCACGTTTGGTAGCTCAGGGTTATACACAAGAGGAAGGAATTGATTATGAAGAAGTCTTTGCTCCAGTTGCAAGAATTGAAGCTATCAGAATTTTCTTAGCTTATGCTTCTTGCATGAATTTTACTGTTTATCAAATGGATGTGAAGAGTGCTTTCCTCTATGGCACAATTGTTGAGGAGGTTTATGTAATGCAGCCTCCTGGTTTTGAAGATCCTGAGAATCCAGACAAGGTTTATAGAGTAAAGAAGGCAATGTATGGCCTTCATCAAGCCCCAAGAGCATGGTATGGTACATTGTCCACCTACTTGGTGGAAAATGGTTTCAAGAGGGGCACCATAGACCAGACACTGTTTACAAAGAAGAAAGGAAAACATGTGTTACTTGTGCAGGTCTATGTTGATGACATCATTTTTGGATCTACTGATCCAAAAATGAGTGAGGAATTTTCCAAGCTCATGACAGATAAATTCAAGATGAGTGCAATGGGTGAGATGAACTTCTTTCTAGGTTTACAAGTTCAGCAGAAAGAAGATGGTATCTTCATCTCCCAGGACAAGTATGTGGCTGAAATCTTGAAGAAATATGGTTTTTCTCCACATGAGAAGGAGGCTTCCACTCCTATGGATAAGCAATACCCTTGGGGAAAACTTGGAGCTGGAAAGGATGTGGATGTTAGGCACTATAGATCAATGATTGGTTCATTGATGTATCTTACAGCCTCAAGACCTGACATCATGTTTGCTGTGTGTGCATGTGCACGCCATCAAGTGACTCCCAAAGAATGTCACCTTTTTGCTGTGAAGAGGATTTTTAGGTACCTAAGATGCTATCCAGATCTTGG
The DNA here is from genome assembly GCA_025667525.1 of Glebionis coronaria. Lineage (NCBI taxonomy): Eukaryota > Viridiplantae > Streptophyta > Magnoliopsida > Asterales > Asteraceae > Glebionis > Glebionis coronaria. The sequence continues at coordinate 72,327,881 of CM046874.1, forward strand.
ATTATGGTACCCAAAAGATTCTCCCTTGGACCTTATTGCATATTCAGACAGTGATTATGGTGGTGACAAGTTTGATAGGAAATCCACAACTGGTGGATGCCAATTTCTTGGGAGCAGATTAATATCTTGGCAATGCAAGAAACAAACAGTGGTGGCCAACTCTACAACTGAAGCAGAATATGTTGCTGCAGCTGCTTGTTGTGGACAAGTCTTATGGATTCAGAACCAGCTGTTGGATTATGGGTATAATTTTATGCATACCAAGATTTTTGTAGACAATAACAGTACTTTATGCATTATTAAAAATCCTGTACATCATTCTAAAACCAAACACATAGAAATTAGACACCATTTTATAAGAGATTGCTTTGAGAAAGGTTTAATACACCCAGATAGGGTAGATACTGAAGATAATGTAGCTGATTTATTAACTAAACCTTTTGATGCTGGAAGATTTCAATATTTGGTAACAAATATTGGAATGGTTAATCTCACTTAATATGTGTTTTGGAATATTTTTGTAAAAGTATGTACAGGATAATGCATTGTTATTGGTCTTTGTGATGATTTAGATTTTCCACATTATTTTTCTAACACTGACAAAGGTATATGTAACACTGTCAAGTGTTATTTTGCCGTTGTTAGAGATATTATGGTCTAACGCTGACAAGAGTTCCTTCAACGCTGTTAGGTGTTGTTGGGACGCTGTCAGCAACAAATGTTAGTTTTGTGGTTTTCATCTAAATGTGCAGATAATGGTAGCTTTATGCTATTGGATACAGAGTTGCTTATGGATCTTTGAAGAGCTATTTGGACATGTTTTGTTTATGGATGATGGTTGGAATATTTATATTCCTATCTTGACATAAATTTTTAATGTTCATATATATTGTTGAGAACTCATGTATCATAGTTTGAGGGGAGGTTTAAGGAACCTTTAGGACTCTTGGGTATTCTTAGAATACTCTCATCACAATTCTAGATTGTGTCCACAGGTGAGTATGGGTTAGTTTTACTAAACCATGAGGCACTGTAGCATGCATAGTATATCAACTTTGCATGCTGCCAAGACATTTTTGACTTAGAATTGGTTATGGTCTGATGGGAGACTTGGGAATACTTTGGATATGGGTTTACCTGGGAGTTACAAAGAATTTTATGAAATAACTTTGTTGGTAAGTATTTTGGTTAGCAAGGGACTCTAGAGGACATTTGTGTCTATCTTGCTTATGCAAGTGTGTATAAATGGACAGTGCTTGCCGCCCAGTAATTATTATCAACTTGTAAGATATTTCCCTTAGGATAAATTACTTTGTTAAGGTCTTTTTCTTTTTAAATATTTTTATTTTTACTTTTTAGACGCTGACAAGTTTTTCTCCAAACGCTGTTACGTTCAATCGTGACGCTGACAAGGCTTTAGGCAAACGCTGACAAGGAAATATAGCCGTTGGGCGCTGATGGGCTATTTTTGACCGTTGACACCTAGTGGGCCCTACCCAGTTGTTATTTTTTTTTGACTAATCTTTGGCCGTAATTTTGGGGAGAAGTTACTTTTAATTAATGCATGAGATAAGTTATATTTGATTCAAGATTTTCATGATTGCTCTTTGAATATAACCGCCTCATTTTTGACCAATCAAAATCATGCATCTCTCCTATAAATTTGGCTAATCTTTTTATTCTGGGTATTCATATTTTCTTGTCTAACTCTTTTCCTCCTAGATTTTTCCCATATCATATAACCTAAACAGCTTTACATCATGGCACCCAAATTCAACTCAAAGAATTTAACATTGGAGTTCAAGAGCCAACACAATATGATCGCTTACTTGACTGCTGATGATGCTTTATTTCCTCAGTATTCACAGATGGTGGCATTTTTAAATGCATCTTCATTGAGGTATGCACTTTCTCATACACCATTAGTCCCTGTCGCACACATTAGACAGTTTTGGAACAATGTTAGTTTCACAACAACTAATGGAGTGACCACATTAACATCTACTGTTCATGGAAGAACATGGGTGGTCACTGAAGCTTTGGTTCGCCAAGCCTTGCGTTTTGATGACGCTGATGGTGTGACTACTCTTGCCATAGCAACAATAGAACAGGGTCTTAGGGAATTGGGTTATCCTATTCCTGCTGATGTCACTTTAAATAAATATCATAAGCAGGAATTTCCCTCTGACTGGAAATATTTGATACATGTCCTTTTACAATGCTTAAGTCCAAAATGTACTTCTTTTAATGAAATAAACAGGTCAATTGCAAGTGCTTTGGTTTGTATAACACGTGGGCTTAAGTATAATTTTTCAAAAATGATTTTTGAAGGGATGTGTAAAAACAAGGGAAGTAAAATGACTTTGGCTTACCCTAGATTTTTGCAAATGGTTTTTGATTTACAAGGATATTGTTCTAGGGATCATGACACTTTTTATGAGATCCCTAAACAACAGAAAACCATTTTTGCTAAAATGAGCTCCACAAACGATCCCATACCTCTTACCCAACCCATGCTTGAAGTAATTCAGGCTGTTCAACCACAACCAGACCCACAACCAGGCCCTGAACCCCAACTTGAGCCTATTCATGAACCATCACCTTCACCAGAACACATGGCCATTGACCAACCCAGCGCTGACACTCAAAATGTGGGCGCTGACACAGCCAATCCCAACACTGATACACTTCCTGAACAATCCCAAACACCCCTTCATCAACCCACACCCACACAATCTACTTCATCTTCTACCCCATTACCATCTAGGTTGACTAAACGCCAAAGGGTTACTGGAGTGTTCTCCTCTAGTGATCCTAGCCTTGTAGCAGAGAGAACCACCTCCACAAGTGTGGCTGGTGAAATGGGTGAGGCTGGGGCTATTGACACAGGCTTAGCAGCTGGTCAAGACAGTCCTAACATCATTAAGACCTCATCCATGCCCCATGATTCTATTTTGGGAGGTCAAATCCCCATTCTAGCTGAGGGCAGATTGGAACCTATGACCATAATTGAATTGACGGCGGCTGTCATTAGCTTGCAAAAGCAAAATGTCAGTCTTGTACAAACTGTCAACAACCAGGGAAGAGAACTCCAAGCTTTGAGGGAGAGAGTAACTGTTTTGGAGAATCCAAGTAGCAGGAGTCTAATGGAGGAATCTTCCAAAGGGGAGGAAAAAGAGGATGAGGAGGATGAGTTGATTCACACAGCTAGTGAAAAGAGTTCAGAAAAGAGTTCACAATTTAGTGAATCTTTGCAGATTGCTGAAGCTCTCACCAACTTGAAGAAGCATCCAGTTGTTGATATATCCAAGATGACACCAAAGAACTTGGAAGGATCTTTCAAAGAAACATTGGGCGCTGATACAGGTTTGGACGCTGACACATCCAACGCTGATAAAGGTAATCGTGGCACTGATAGGAGCAACTTGGACGCTGACAAAGTTGCAGGTAGTGTTGATGTATTCCAGCCATCAACAATTATCAGAGATGTGTCCACACAGGTTTCTTCTTCTACTTTACCAATTATTGATCCAAAAGACAAAGGTAAAGGTATTTTGATTGAAGAAGATGTTCCAAAGAAAGATGCAGCACAAATAGCATTTGATGAACAGTTGGCTGCACAACTTGTGGAAAGAGATTTGAGGAGAAGTAGAAGATCACCATTTGTTGTTTCTGAGAGTGAGGAGGAAAGTGGTGATGATAAAGAAGGTGATAGCTCAGATTCAAGCATTCAAATTATTGAAGATCCAGAAAGGCTTGAATATGGAGATGAGCTAGCAAAGGAAAGGTTGAGTGAGTTGAAGAATCAGGTTGATTGGGACCTACCAGAAATCACCAGAATGTACCATGCTTGGGAAGACCAGGTGATGGACAACCCAGGTATGAGTTTATCAGATCAAATTTGGGGGTTGGAAGTTCTTCTTAGGGTACAAGAAGACATAAAGGTGATTATGAGATTTAATGCACAAGAGGTCAAGACCTGGCTCAAAAGAGATAGAAGGCAGTTGTACTATAAGTTGCTTAGATGTCATCAGCCTAATTGGACATCAAAGAAGTTGCTGGCCTTGTCTTTTGAGGAGTTAGAGTATAGGGCACATCCTATTTGGAGGAAGGTGCAAGAACAGAATGTCTACCAGTTTCTTTCAGAAGAAAGAAAACAAGAGCTTGCAGAGGAGATGCAAATTCAAAAGGAAATAAGGATTGCTCAAAGACCAGTGAAGAAAGGAGATCCTTTTCAATTTCCTAAAGACATGGATGTGTATTTTCCAACTGAAGGTGTTATAAGGAAGCATCTCAAGCTTTCTCCCTTGGAAGCTTCAGATTTGGTAAATGTGATACCTCTAGATGACAGAAATCCAATTATCAGTTTTGATGAAGATGAGTGTGGATTTTGGAAGGTTGGACGATTTGGAAAGGAGGTACATACTTTCACTTCAGTTATTTCTATATTTGCAAGCATAGACAGGGAAGACTTGGTGCATCTATGGAGATTAATAGAGGCCAAGTATACAGCTGAAGCACCTACTTCAGCTAATGGAATAAGACTTTGGAACACATTTATGACTTTGTGTGGTCCAAAAGAAGCAGATCCTGCCATTTGGAAGGATCTTGAAGATGATCTCAGTAATCTTCATTGGAGGCTATATTCTACTTGTGGTGTATTTCATATGAGCTCTACAAAGTTTTCAGAATATTTGCTTGTGGATGCTGACTATTTCTTGTCCAAAGAAGTATTGGAGAAGATGCTAGAGACACCCTTGGAGATTGATTATACGAGTGATGTGGCCAAGGACTTGATCAGATATGTTTATCACCAACATAAGAAGTTATTGAAAGATTCCTCCTAGGCCTTTAGTTTTTATTCAGAAACTTGATCATTGGTATGGATATCAAGTTTAGGGGAGGATTGTTGGGAATAAAATATGGGTCAGATCACCAAACGCTGATAAGAAGAAAGTCAACGCTGATAGATTGATTTTGGACGCTGATAGAAGTCAACGCTGACAGCCTTGAAGATTGACACTGATAGAATATCTTTTGTTTATTTGTTTCTTTATTTATGTATGGTAAAGATAAGCACGACATTGTATTTTCTATTATTATCTTTACCTAGAATAGTTGATTTATAGCTTATTGTACAAGACTTCTTGTTCTATAAAAGAAGGTCTTTTAGGTTAAAGTCATATCTCAGTTTTCATAGTATTCACAAGTTAAACCTTTCATTGTAATCAACATGATTATTCTAATACAAGTGAAAGTTTGTTTAACATCATTGTGTTTTAGATCAAGTGTTAATTCCGCATAACACTTTGTTACTTTATTCATAAGCAAAGGTTTCTCTACGTGTAGTACTTGATCTAATCTCGTATACACAAAGCTAATCGATCTAAGTTTGGGATCAACAATTGGTATCAGAGCCTAAGGCTCTTGATATCTAGGTACGACGAGGTGTTCGTGTATGGTGAAGAAGAAAAATTCGTATTGAATTTTTCTGGACGTTTTTGTGTGCGCAGCAGTATTCAGAAGGTCATAACTTTTGATCTAACCGTTGGATCGTCACGAAATTTTAGATGTGTGTTCTACATACATAGATCTAAACATCCACCGGAGGGATTGTCGAGTTTTATCCCCAGGCAAAAGTTATTAAGCGTCGAAGTTGGCAGCAGAGGTGATTTTCAGTTTTCTGCTTTCACATGAAATCATGATTTAGGGTTACTGAAAACCCTAGATCTACTTAAAAAGCAGGAAGAATTGAGATTGGTGGCTGCTAAATCAGGATCTATGGTTAATTAACAAACCCTAATTAGGGTTTCGATGTTTAACTTTATAAACCCTAGATCAATTAGTGATTTGCTGTTCGAAGAGAATGATGTTATATCTTGCGTTAATATGGTCCTTCACGTTCTCATTGGTTGAGATAATTGTGCTCACATGGTTTAACAGTGAAGGAAAAGATTGGATTCACACAGCCAAAAGGAGTAATATTGTGTTACTGATTTGGATTTGAATCCGCTACATACAGGTATACAATTACTCACGTAAGGTTAAGACAATCATTCGTTCTCATTGGTTATTAATCTAGCATTCACACGGCTTAAAACCCTAAGTGTTTGGATCCTCTACATGCTAGATTATTGTGTAACCGTGAGTCCCTCTTCTTAATTGGTGGAGTTTTATTGCGTTCACACGAACTTAAACCCTAATTGTTGTCATCTAAAGCTTTGATCATATACATGCGCGTCTACTGTTATTCCCGTGGGGGTTACATGCATTCACACGGCTATTTGTTTATGATTGGAGGAACAGATTGCTTTCACATGGTTTGTAAATTCCTATAGGTAAATAACGATGCATTCACACGACTGTATGAATCGCTAGTTTGTTTTATGGCTACATGTGTTCACACGATTGCTTGTTTTCTATTGGTGGACAATCATGTATTCACATGATTAAAGGGAAACAAAGGCTACGGTTACAAGCGTTTTTGTTTAATACAAGGTTTAAACATCAACGTTGATGTTTGAAATCTAAACACTGACAGATTTAAATGAGACGCTGACGAGTGAAAGAATGAACGCTGACAGGAATTTATGGTTGGCGCTGACGTTTGTTATTTGGGCGCTGACAGGAAGGGTTTCGACGCTGACAGAATAAGTCAACACTGATGGAGTTGACAGTGTTGTCCGAGATATGAGCTTCAACGCTGATACGTATTGTCCGATATCGGACAATACATCTGACCAAGATATAGGACAGAAGAGATATTGGACAACACATGGATAGCTGCTGTTTGAGAAAAACTGGTACGTTTTTAAGCACACAAAAAGAAGGGAAAGACACACAAAAGGTACATGGAATCTCCGTTTAATTCAGAATATCATTATGATATTTATGGCTCGGATATTTTTAAAAGGATTAATGATTTTAAAGTGAGTTAGCAATTATTCGTGGGATTTGATGGATATTTTAAACTATGTAATCGGGATAGCCTTGTGAAAGAGTTATCTATCAGTAGCTTTTACATATGGTATGAAGATGTTATTCCATTAAATTCATCATGAAGAAGTGTTAGCTTAAGGGGAAGAATTCTTATGGGAAGTTTGATGATTGAAGAAGATTTTTGCGAGTTTGTGTTCTATCATATCTTAAAGTCATGCACTTCCAGCCACTGACTTTAAAGGTAACTTGTTCGTGCTTACATAGTTGGTGACGAAGACTTGTCATAAACACTTGAAGGAGTTACATTATCGTGCTCAGTGTCTCACAAAGGATGAGAATATTGACAAGGGATCGAGGTCTACTTATATTTTTCTTCAGGTATAAGTTCTTTATCACATGGATAAACAAGACATGGAACATAGGTTTGTGGTATTCTACTTCTGCATCAAGACTACTTTATTTATTTTTCTTCAGAATCATTACATAGAGCTACTTTTGGAGAATCTACAAGATTGCATACTTTCACATATTCCCTATTGATATGTCAAAAAGGGGAAGAATATGTGCTATACTTAAGGGGAAGCTTCTTGGAGATCATGTACTAAATACAAAGGATTCATGCTTAAGAAGAGTGTTTTGACATCATCAACTAGGGGAAGATTGTTGGGTCCAATTATTAAGTTGATAAGTCAAAACACAGCAAAATAAGAAGACAAGGGCTAAAAAGTACAAGTTGCAAAAGAACAAGCCGTTGGAGTCTTTTTATTACTTTAGCTTTCTTTGTAAGCTATGTTTTCTACTATATAAAGAAAACATAGACCGTAGGTTTTAATCATATTATTCATTCACAATGTAAACCTAAAGAGTGTGTCGCACTAGACGTGGGATTCAATGTATACACGTCTAGTGGATGTTTGTTATTAATATAATGAACATCCCCAATCGTTTTAATTCGTGTTCTTTGTGTCCAAACACCTTGTCATGATCATTGTTCTTTTCCGCTATGTTATCATATGAACGATGATCAAACCTAGATATATGGTTTCTAACCATTGAGTCGAACGATCTATAGGTTCCACACTATCCTTACTAGAAGTATTCTAGAACATAATAAACGTGTAGCTTATATCTTCCATCAGTGCTTGTCTTCAATCTGTCAACGCTTGACTTTAACTTGTCAACACTTGAGCTGTCAGCGCTCACTTTGTTCTTGTCAACGCTTGAGTTGTTCTTGTCAGCGCTCAAGTGATATGGCCTTAATTTATTCCCAACATAGTGTAGTTCTCACTTAGCTTCAAAGTAAAGAGTCGTGAAGATTGGTTCTATCTTTCGATTAGAACTCGACATCTAGCCTTTTGTTGTAAAATGTTGAAGTGGGCGACGTTGTGTAGATTGATCCTACCTAAGATTAGGACTCGACTTTTAGCTTAGAGTCGGAAATTGGATAAGCGACGTTGTGTATGGTTTCTCCACCTTAAGGAGTTTGTTGACTAGTGAAGTAACTCTCGAGTAAGAGTAGGGCCAAGAGGAGCTTCGTGACCGAACCACTATAAATCATCGTGTCGGTACTTTCCTTCATTTATGTCTTTACTATTATAGATGTATTTATATGTTGTGTGTTGTGTGCATCTCATAATCTAAACATCTAAGTTGCGGAAAATCTAAGGCTTAGTACGTGTGTGCTTCATGTTTAGATTATGGTCAAGTGTACATCACTTAGTCTAAACATCCTAGTTGCGGAAAAGCTTATGCTTAGTACGTGTGTGCTTAGTGTTTAGACTATTGCTTGATGTACTCTTGATTTGATGGGTTTGTGTGTTCACTTACTTGTTGTATTTATCTTTCAATAAAACACATCTCATATCTAGTCAAGCTTGATCGAGAATTTGATACAAAGGATTGTCAAAGTTTAACATGTAACAAAAGGTAAAGTTCATTGTCGACGGTTCCCTAAATGGACCGACGGTTCTTTATTGATAAAGAACCGCGGGTACACATAAGGAACCGCGCACAGTGGATTAAGCCGAAAAGTTTTGAAAACTAACTAGAAACTATTCAACCCCCCTTCTAGTTTCTACAGCATTAGCTTATGGCTTAATGGTCCAAAAAGCCCATTAAGAATAAGCTGAATTCTATTAAGCTGTGATAAGCACTGATTCAACTTTTGGGCCTTTTAATTTTTTTTTTAAAACTTGATTTTAAGCTTATCTGCAAATTTTGGGCTCATTTGGTTAACATTTTTCTTATTGGGCCTTAATAAGCCCATTTTGCAAACTGTTTTCTATTTTGGCCCATTTGGAGGCCCATTAGGGGTATTTTGGTCATTTTACTTTCATTTCTAGTTCTATTAAGTTAAAATAGTTTAGTTTGAAAGTTTTTAGAATTTTTTATAAATTTTGAATTTTTAATATTATTTTAATATTTAATTTTAATTTTTAATCATTTTAAATAGTTTTAATTAGTTTTAAATTTTTCAAAAATACTTTTTAGTTTAATTAAGTTATTTTATAGGTTTACAAATTTAAAAATCTTATTTTGGGCTTTTTATAAATTAAATTGATTTTTAGGGATTTAATTAGCATTAAAGATTAATATTTAATGAAATAAAAGGTTTGAAAAAGTTTTGGTTTTTGGTAAACTCTAATTGCATTTTTAGGAATTTATTGTGATTTTCTAGGAATTTTTAGCGTAATTTTTAAATTTCGTCACGTTTTTACGTTTTACGTCTTAGTTTTCGTCGTAGTTTAATCATAATCGTAACCGTTATCATTTTCTCTTTTCTTTCTTCCCAATAATATTAATCTCAAACTTAATCAATTTTAACATACACACCAAGCCTCCTTGAGAACGAACTCACACAAAGGGTCATAAGCGTTTACGTTTTCCTAAACGTACGCTTAATACTTACCGCATTTGCCTCGTTTTCCTAAACAAGTGTGAAAATACAACTATCAATATTCGATTAAAATAAGCTGAATAATACACTTTGAAATTTGAATGATGATAAATTAATAAAGCTTATTCACATCAAATAAGATAAAATAAGAACAAATATGATGGATCTAACCTGCTGTTGTCAAATAAAGAAGAAGATAATCAACTAAAGATCGATTATTTAGATGTTTGTGATAGTCTTGATGATGATCGTGTTGATGCTCATGATGATTAAATTATACGATGAGATGTAATGAAATTGTTTTTGATGATGGATCTGTTGTTGGGAGGGAGAGAGAGAGAGAGAGAGAGAGAGAGAGAGAGAGAGAGAGAGAGAGAGAGATAGAGAGAGAGAGAGAGAGAGAGAGAGAGAGAGAGAGATAGAGAGAGAGAGAGAGATGCTTTATGTGTGTGTGTGTATTGAATGAGTGTTCATGAAAGAAAAAAATGTTTGTATTCTAGATGCGAAAATACCAAAATATCTATGTAGTGTAAATTGGGGATTTAATCTTAATCATATGATGATAAGAGAGATGGAGGGTGGGGATGAGTTCTCCGGTATCCAAGAAAGTTTTGTATCCATTTAAATTTAAATCTATATATATTAGTAAAGTTCCTAGCAAGATTGCTAGAGAAAAATAAGTGTTGCGAGCTAATTTTAGGATTCTGAATCACTTATTCCAAGAGGGACGCAAGTTCTACTCGTATCAAGTACCCAAGAAAAAGACAATGTCATAATCTTAATCAAAAGTGTCCTTTCTTAGAAGTTTTTCGTAAAATGGCTTCATATAACTAAAAAAGTATAAGCACTACCATAAAACATAATAAAAAATGAAAAACCAAGTATCGAGAAAACCTAATAAAATGAAAAACCAACAGGGTGGGTTTGTTTTCTAAAAAAACGAATGTTTACGGTCGTTTTTGGTCACATATAAAAAACTGAGTCGAAGAAACCATCCCAATCCTTTTTCATTTATCTTCACAAGATTTAAAATAATTTCATCATTAACTATTTCAAGGAGATAATCGATAGACGTCTTAGCATATCAGTCGTTTAGCTTTCATTGACCCGTAAAAAGGAATCACAAGCGACTAGTCGCCGAGGAAAACTTGGTCAACAATTTTGATATTGCTTGACTGAAAACAACGTTGGCCTCGCTCAAGGGTCGAGAAAAATTTTATGGTTGTGGTTAATAACGCGGCTTCCCCACGGACGAAGGGTATGTAGAGGTCCCGATGCAAGGTTTAAAGTTGCAACATATAGAGTGATTTTAGCGTAGTTGGCCACGTATAAATCACCAACACCAGATTTTCATTAATCTCTACACCATCTTTTATGTTTGAAAAATATTATTGTGTTTAGCATTTTGGCCGTTCACTATGATAGTTTAAGAAAGTGTTTATAAAATGATGAAAGTATCTATGAGCTTATAAACCGAGATGAGATCCATAAGGAATATGTATTTAAAAAAAATAAAGGAAGCCATCTTAGCCATTCATTTAATCTTCATCCAATGACCAATATCTAACACTAACAATCTCATATAAATCATTACCCACAATTTATTAAATTCACTTTCTCTTTCTAAAAAACACATACACACCGTACGTTTCACCCACAACCACCAACCACCAGAAAACCACCTTCCCAACCACCAGAAACCACCGTACCACCACCACCACCACATCCTCCTCACCAGAAAGCAACACACCACCACCATCGAACATCAACGAACCACCACCACCACATCCTACCGTCAAGTTTTCTATCAGCCTGTCGCACACATAGATCTGAACAAATATCTTAAATATGATGTTATGGATGTGGTTAACCAAATGGATCTAAACAAACATCTTGAATATGATGTGGTTAAACAAATGGATCTGAATAAAGATGTTGAATCAAGGAAAAATTGCGTTATGAAAGAAGTTGAAGGTGGAGATGCTGATGTGCAATAAATAACACGTAAAATTACATAATCTTGATTCATATTTGTTATGTTAATAATTAATATAAATCACATTTGATTAGGGTGAATGTGATTTTCCTCTATATTTTTCACTTATTAACTGCCGAGAATCACATGTGATTTTGACATAATTACATGTAACTTGTATGAAAGTTACATGTGATTTGGTTGAGTTACTTAGTGATTTTGATATGAAGTTGTATTTTGGTCTGAAATTGTTAGATTATTATTAAATAAAAATTACATGTAATTATGTCGAACCACATGTGATTGAGTTGTTATTTTGTGGACAAATTTCACGTGATTCTATTTCTTGATCTACTGGTAGGAAAACACCAAGATCAACTGTATATGAGCATAAGGAAACACCTGGTGGATATCTATATTGGACGAAATAAAAGTTAAGAAAAGATGAAGATTTCTAGATACTATAAAGTGAAGACGAACGAGCATACCAACATAACTTGTCCAGATAATCTAAAAGCAAGGAAAAAGAAGAAGATGATACCAATTATTGATGTTTAATAACTTTTTTTTTAATTTTATGTATTATCGAATAGTTACTTGATCAGATTTAATTTTATTATATAAAATACAACTGTTTGTTACTTGAATAAAATAACATATTTTTTAGGTTAATTGGTCGGATGATAAGTAAAAAGGGATTACATGAAATTCAAACATAATTACATGAATCACATGTAATTCAAGCAGAATTACATGTGATACAAACAAATCGCATGTAATTTAAAAACTAATTTGTTTTTCGGAATGCTTGCATCACATTTAACGCAAGCAAAATCACATGTAATTGTCACTGAATCACATGTAATTCATGCAGAATTACATGTGATTCAACCAAAATCACATGTAATTCAGAAGTCAATTTGTTTTATACTTTTACCAAAATGACAACAAACATTATCATATATTGAAAGAATTACATGTGATTCAAACAAAATCACATGTGATTCATCTAAAGTGGATTTGTTTTAAGAAGTTAAAGTTTCGAAATGCTTGAATCACATGCAACACAAGCAAAATCACAAGTATCACTGAATCACATGTAATTCATGCATAATTACATGTGATTCAACCAAAATCACATGTAATTCATAAGCCAATTTGTTTTATATGTTTACAAAAACGACAACAAGCATTATCATATATTGACATAATTACATGTGATTCAAACAAAATCACACGTGATTCATCTAAAGTGGGTTTGTTAAAAGAAGTTAAAGTTTCGAAATGCTTGAATCACATGTAACACAAGCAAAATCACATGTGATATCACCCCATCATGTAATTCAAGCAGAATTACATGTGATCAAACAAAATTACGTGTAATCGAGAAGCCAATTTGTTTTATATATTTTATATAAATGACAACAGTCATTTTAACATATTGATAGGATTACATGTGATTCAAAACAAAATCACATGTGATTCGTCTAAAATAAGATACATTTAAACTGTATGAAATAAAACTGAATATGCTCTCAATTAAAATAAGATACATTTAAGTATTAAAAAATCAATACAATCTAATGTGATTTACACAAATTACATGTGATCTTACAGCCCAAGCGAATTGCTTAACTTGTTCCTGAACTTATTCACGCACTTGCACCTAAATTGCCCAACAACATGAACCACGACCTCTACCTGACCATCTTCATATTAACACCATCTTACAGCTTGGCAAGCTCATACCTCCCCCATATCAACCTCCTAAATCGGCTCATGGTCTCACTATACCCACGTCATAAATTTCTCACGATCTAACCATACCCATAACACAAAGCTTATAACGATCTCACTATACCCATCATCACTAGAACCATCTCGCGACCCCACCATACTAACGAGGAGAACAATCTCACAACCACAATATCGATACTTAAGTGTATATGTTGTGGTTGGTTCTCGTCCCCCTTATATCTTCGAGCAATTTGATTATAGACTCAAAGTCTTTAAGCTTCTCTTCAACTTTAGTTTGCACTCTTCTATTTTCTTTTCAAATTCAACAACTTATCTAGTCGATCTGAATATAACAGTTTCAAAGATGTTCCTCTTTGCTTTTATACCATCTAAACAAGCATTTTATAGTTGAGGCATTACATCAAACAGTTGGTGGGTGTGTCCGACGGATGATGATATGATGGTGATGTGATGTTGATGCATACCAGATCGATGTTGTATTCACATGGCATATGTGCTCGACCGCAGAGAAGAGTGGTGGATCACAACTGTTACCCACGACGGTGTTGCGACGGTGCGGTTTGATTGTGGTTTGAATGGAGTGATGAGACTGTATTTATACATAGTCTCATCGTCCAAATCGGGCTTAAAATGCTTAAAATATCATCAAAATACCCCAAAATATGCATGTATTTGTTCATTGTGTATTTCAGGTACGGATATCGTGAATTCACCAAAAGATCAAAGGAATCAAGCAAAAACGAACACGGGAAACGAAGCCGCACAAAGAACCGGACCCGAATCAAGAATTTCCAGTCAAGTCCTTGAAGATTGAAGAATTGGCAAGAATGGTCCCTCTACTTATTGAAGACTTGACATTTTATACCCTTGCAAAACTCATATTTGCATTTGGGTCCCTAAAATGTTGATTATATACAAGTTTGGTCCTTGAAGATTGGATTTATTACACTATTGGTCCTTATTCAAAGTTAACAAACCAATTGGGCCAAAAATGACAAGTCTTGGAAAGTTATTTCAAAGGGAAAAAGAGTTTGTAGCTGTTTGCTGGGAAGTATCAAAGAGAAGAGAGTCAAGGGGGTGTTTTGTTACTTTTGAAAGATAAAGACCAGTTCAAACCTTAATTCGACCCTGTCACAACTCTTTTTGAACCCCTTTTAATTAAAATTGTTAATTTAATGAAAGTGGGGGAAACACAACTTTTTAAAAGTTAAACACCCAGTTATGGATTTAAACCCCTAATCCCCTTTCCCTCCTACACATAAACCCTAAAAACCCTATCCTAAATTACCCCTTTTAATCAAAGGGGTTTTACCCCAAAACATCCAGAACCATGATTTAACCTCTCCTAAATAAAACCCACCTCCCAAAACGCCACCCCGTGACCCCTAGACCCCACACGGGACAACCCTGTCACCTTCAAAAATGGCAACAAAGGTATCTCAGCAGAACATCAACGTCCCACATCAAATCCTTGGTCCCAAAGGATCCATTTAACGTTCAAGATCATTTATTCATAGCTGTCAATCACATGGGCACATATTGACTCATCAGTCAAAGATTCCAAGGGCATGATTGGAAATTCGTTACTAGGGTTTCAGTATTATTTCATATTCTAGATAGTTCTTGTTTGCCTATAAAAGGAGCACCAAACATGTTGGTTTGCCCTTTGTTCCAGTTTTTTGTAAAAATATTTAAATGATTAATGATAATGAAAGTTTGAGTTTTGTACAATAACTGAGTTCCAATTTAATTGTTTTTTCTAGTGTAATCTTAATTTTCAGCAAGATAGTTTAAGGGTTTTGAAGATTGTTCAAAAGTATTTTCCAAAAACGTTTTCTTTAAACTTTCTGAAATCCACACACAATGAAGTGATAGTGGATTTGTGTGTGGGATTTCAGAGTTTATCTATTGGTTTTCATAGTCTCGAAGTTTCAAGTGGTTTCAAAGTTGGTATTCCAAAAACCTGTTTTCTAAGATTTTCTCAAAATCTTTTATTTTTGTTACTGCTTACTGTAGCAAAAGCTATCACAAGCCTAACAAGCTTGTGATAGGCTTCTATTACTTGAAGTCTTTTTCTTGTTTGGTGGTGTATGTGCAGGTATCAACAAGAGGAAATCAAGCAATCATCATTCCATTTTCATTCTTTTTCATCATTTGTTGAAGACATATTGCACCCTGGTTCAGTTGTTGAACCTCAGCAGGGTTCTTGCACTTCTCACAAGCTTTCGTAAGCTCCTATACCACCTTTTTGAAGGCATCAGCTGACCTAGGTTTGGCTTGAACCCAAAAAGTATAGGATATTTGAGTTTGATGTGATGCTTATGTGATTGTTGTGAAACCTGTTTGTATGAGCATTTAAGTGTTTATCCAGTCTAGTTTAGGATCTTTATGCATGATTTGGTAGTTGGGAATTAGGTTTGAGCTGTTTAGATCACTTTTACTTTGCTAATTTTTGATTTCAGATATTAAAGGGGTGTTTGGATGTGGGTTTTAATCTGATTTGGTGACATAAATTTAGTTTAAAAATCAATCCTGCATATTCCTTTGTGGTTAGGTAGTTATTGTTGGTCATTAGTTATAGGTTAAGTGAGTTTTTAATCAATTTGTATGCATTTTGGGTTGGAACACATGGGTAAAATCAGGAAGCATCCTAGTTGACTGTTTTTGTAAATTTAGTTCAACCATTTTTGCTTGATTATTGGAAGGGCTGCTCATCTAGGGTTTTAGACCAGTGTGTAGTGTTTGGGTTGGGCATTTGTGAAGATTTGGTAAGCCAAATCTCACCCTAAGTGCCAATTGCACCAGCAACCAATACCCACAGCTATTTTTTGTACAACAGTGACTGTATTTTGGGATTTTTTGTGGTTTATTTGTATTGAATCTTGTGTGTTTTCTTGTTTCTGTGACTCCCCACAACCCAACTGGTTGTGGGGGTGCCATTTGTTCCAAAAGAATCCATCAAACAAGCCTTGAATCAACCAAATCCGTTTTCTGTGTTGGAGCAGTGGGAAAAAAGTTTCCCCTGCTAGTTGT
The DNA here is from genome assembly GCA_025667525.1 of Glebionis coronaria. Lineage (NCBI taxonomy): Eukaryota > Viridiplantae > Streptophyta > Magnoliopsida > Asterales > Asteraceae > Glebionis > Glebionis coronaria. The sequence goes on from CM046874.1 coordinate 72,344,482, forward strand.
TTAGTTCCCCCTGCTTAGCTAAAAAACAAAAACAGCTAAGTGTCACTATCAGTTTCATACTTTTTTGTCTTTAGTGGTTAAATTTAGGAATTAGGGTTTCAAACTTTTTCCATTATTTTTCTTTTTTTAATTTTTGATTTTTCAGTTTAGTTTATTTTGGTGTTACTGTTCATTTGCTATTTTTAACATTTAATTGCATTTTTAATTACTTTTAATTATTCTGATTTTGTCATTTAGTGTAAAAAAGTAATATTTTTCAGATTTAAAAATTTTCTTAGACTTAGAAAAATATTTTAAGGTTTTTAGTTTAAAAATTATTTCACTGTTCATTTTTAATTATTTTTTTATAATTAAATTAGTTTAATTAGGGTTTAATTATTAAATTGTTTTGTCTTTTGGTGCAAATTTTTACATTTTTAAAACTTTTTCAATTTTCTACTGTTCATTAGTGTAAGTTAGGATTTTTAAAATTATCAAATTAATTTTGGCATTATTTAATTATTTTTTATGATTATTTTAATTTAAAAATAGTTTTTAGCATTTAAAAAAATAGAAAAATAGTTTTTAAAATTTAGTAAAAATACTTTTTAGTCTTTAATTAATATAAGTTAGTTATTAGTTCAATAAATTAATATTTTGGGCATTTTGTTAATTATATTTAATTTTTGGGCTTTAATTAGCATTAAAAATTGAATATTTAATTAATAAAAGGTTTTAAAATATATTTGTTGGATTTTTATTCTTATTTATATTATTTAAGACTTATTTTAATCTTTTAATTAATTTTTAGGTTTTGTTTTTAATTTTTTCGCGTTTTACGTATTTACGTTCGCGTTTTACGTCAACGTCGTAGTTTAGATCGTAGTCGTAGCTCGTCTTTACTTTTTCTCTTTCTAAACCAAAAACGTCACTAATCCAAACTTGATTTTATATATTGGCACATTAATACACACATCTCCTTCGAGAACGAACCCGCATTTATTCGATTCTTCGGTTTTCCTAAATCGTCGAGTTTAATACTTGTCGCACTTATACGTTCTTTTTCCTAAAAGACGTGTTTTTACTCAACATCATTTTGGCGCCGCTGCCGGGGAGGTGTTTAGTGTGCCATTATTATTAGTATCGTGTTTGTGTGAGTAGTGCGTTTTTGCTTTTCATTTTTTGGAAAGCGTGAATATCGTACATACTCATTTTTGTTATTTTTCATTACTATATTATATTATCCAAATAAATCGTGTTTAATTTTCCTAAGTTAAACACACAACAATCTTTACTATATTGTAGATATCCCATTATCGTTTTCGTTTTTCTTGTGAATATATTATTACTATATTGTACTACGTAAGAACAATAAATATACAAGTACTCCAAAAGCGTGAAAACGCAACCTTGATTCGGGATTTCATCACTCGATCATTGTATTCGAATCCAAAGCAAAAGTTTAAAGGCAAAATAGATAAATACTTTCGTGAGGCTTAATTTCAATTAACACAAACTATAAGGTGGGTATAAGGCGGTTGTATTTCACGACCTAAAGGAAAAAGGCTCTTAAGTGCTTCGCGCCGCCTCGTTTCCTCTGCTTGCTTGTGCGTGTTTTGAGAAAGAGGGCTAATCGAGGGTTTGTCACCCAAGTATTATCTACGTATATTATATTTGCTTGTGTTTTCAAGATTAAACCCTCTTGAACGTTTTGGTGTTCCACCAACGTTCTAAAGTCATCGAGAACGTTCACTCCACGTGATCGTTTTCATTCTTTGAGGCTCCTTTAATCGAGAAAGGCGATTCGAGGAGAGATTTGTAGATTTGTGTCTACGTAATACATTCAAAAATCCAAAAAAATTAAAAAACCAATCAAAAACCAAAAAAATTGAAAAAATCGGAAAACCGCAAAAAGAATCTTCTTTGCTACCACCCATTCTACGTTTAGTGCATGCGCACTCGATCGAAGGATTATTCCAATTCTAGTGAAGCTTCGAATCGACGCAATCGTAATCGAAGGAATCGACGACGTAGACGAGAATTAGAAACCGACGTTCCTAATATTGTTGTTGAAGAGACCGAAGAGGAGATGGCCGATGATAGGTGTGTAAACACCCATCCTTTTACCACTTAATTCGGGCTAAAACGAGACCAAAACACGTATTTAATATCATTTGTTTGGAATTATGCGTGGTTTTTGTGTTTATTGTGTTTTCAGAGCTAACCGGATGAATATTAAAGAAAACATGGGATTACACGGGTTTTATCGAAGAAAAAGACTCAAGACGAAGTCTACTGTCCAAGAGATGCAAAAGATTTGAAGTCAATGGGCCTATTTGAAGATTTATCGAAGAAAAGGACCAAAGACGGAAGATTTACATAAGTCGAAGAAACTCAAGTCTATTTAACGAAGAAATTAAAAGACGAGTTGGATTTAATCAACGACAAATCCCGAATCAGAATCGAAAACGTCAACTTTTCTGAAAAGACGAGAAGACAAGAAGAAAGGGAGAAAGCCCACTCACCAACCAACCACTAGGAGTATAAATAGATTCTCCCTTCACATTTGAGGGAGTTAGCTTCATTTTTTTCTTTTTCCAGTTCTTGGTTCGTAGCATCACAAACACCATTAGGGTGTTTGGTGATTTTTCATTATTCCTTTCAATCTTGTAAGTCTTAATCATTACTCTTGTTCCTTTCACATTAATCTATCAATTCCATCTTTTCATTCATCTTGTTCTTCATCATCATCTTTTGCAAGTTCTTAAGTTTTTATTTGATTCTAGTTTAATCTTAAAAAGTTGTTGATTTAATGTTTTTATTGGTGGGATTTGTTACTTATGGTATTTAAATGGTTTGTGTTTGATTTGGTAAAACCTTTTTAAGTATTGGAGTTGATTTTGGATTTAAAACCGTGTCCCCTGTTCTTCGCATTTCTACAGTTCTGAGTTTCCCAGATTCCGAATAGGGATTCTGGGGTTGCCTCTATTCGGAATATTTCAATTATTCCGAGTAGAGGTTGTTTTTCTTCTTTATTCATAATATCACAGATATTCCGAATAGACCATATATTCCGAATAGAGACTTTTATTCCGAGTAAGGTATTTTTCCGCATAGGCCATATTTTATTCCGCGTAGTAAAACATTCAGCATAGAGCACATTATTCCGAATAGCCTTATTTTCCGCATAGTACTCTTTTTCCGCATAAGCCAATTTTCCGAATAGAACTTGTTTTCCGCATAGACCCTATTTTTCCGCATAGAGCAATTTTCCGCATAAGCCATACTTTCCGCATAGATGTTTTTATTCCGCATAGGATGTTTTTTTCCGCATAGCATTATTTTCCGAATAGCACTTATTTTCCGCATAGACATTTATTCCGAATAGAGATCTGTCTTTCCGCATAAGCCATCTTTCCGAATAGGACAATTTTCAGCATAGACATCTTTTTCCGCATAGCACTTATTTTTCCGAATAGTGTAATTTTTGATTAGGGTATTTTTCATTTACTGTTTGATTTAAATTCTTAAGTCCAGCTTTACTTTTTAATAGAATAGAAACCAAACTCCTTTTTGTCACCAAGAACAATCATTCCACTTTTAACTGAGATCAATTCGAGAGGATTCCGAGAAATATTTTGAACCCATTAAAATTCCTTGTACCAAATGGCGCCGCTGCCGGCTCTTCTCGTTAAGATCAAAAGTTTTTTTGTGAGAACTTGGATTTTGGGATCCGTTCCCCGTGAACGTTACTATTTCACAAAAATTTTCAAAAACACTAAACAATATAAAATTTTCAAAAATCCTAAAAAGTAAAAAACCATAAAAACCAAAAATATTTTTGCTTTGCTTTTCTTTGTTCGTTCTTTTGCAGGTGTATGCGCACTCGATCCACGTCATATCAAGAGCTCGAGCCTCTCGATAACTTAGACATGGCCGGTATACCACCTCAAAACAATAATAACAACAACAACCCGCCTTTCAACAACATAAACAATAACAACAACAATGAGCCCCTTCCGGATAATCGCCCGATGATTGAATTGCTGCAAGCTCATGTAGATGGCAACACGGATCCAATTGTCATACCTCCAATTGCCGCCAACAATTTCGAGCTAAAATCAGGCTTTATCCAGATGGTCTCCGCTCAGCCATTCTTGGGACGAACCATTGATGATCCACACGACCATATCAAAAGATTTTTGCAACTCACCAATACGGTCAAGTTCAATGGGGTTCCACAAGAAGTTATAAGGTTACAACTTTTTCCCTTTTCTTTAGAGGGACAAGCCGGGCATTCGCTTGCTAAGGAACCGCCACAGAGTATTCTCTCGTGGACGGATTTGGAAACAAAGTTCATCAATTACTTTTTTCCACCCTCTCGTACTACCGCTTTGCGGAATGAGATTATAAATTTTGAACAAAAGTACGATGAGTCGTTCAGTGAATCTTGGGATCGTTTTAAAGATCTTTTAAGAAAATGCCGACAACATGGTTTTACCAAAGTACATCAAATCAATACTTTTTACAATGGTTTAAGCATGAGTGACCAAGATTCACTGAACAGTGCCTCAGGGGGTAATCTATTGGCCAAGACTTCCAATGCTGCTTGGGATATCATTGAGAATAAATCTCGTGTGCAAACCAAGAGTATTCGGACCAATGTTTCTAGTGTTAGCACTAATGACAGCGACAAGCGATTAGACAAAATCACTACGCTTCTTGAATCGCTTGTCACCCACACCGTCAGTAACAACACCAGCAACAACGCCAAAAACGCTCAAGTGAACGCTGTCAGCCAACCTTGTGAGATATGCGGTGGTCCTCACTCTTACACAACTTGTACCGCCACCCAAGACTACCCTGCTGAGAATGTGAATGCGGCATATGGCACCTATCAACAACCTGCTTATCCAGCTAAACCTCAAGGTGACCGTAACTTGCTTAGCTACCGCAGCAACAACTATCTTTCACCACCTGGCTTTCCTCCTACCAACCCAAACCAACAACAAAACCTTAACCGCCCTCCTCAACAACAACAACAACCTCGACAACCATACATCCCACCTCACAAGCAGCAACAACCGCCTCAACGTAACAATCAAGTCTACCAACAACCTGCTTACCAACCACCTGCATACACTGCTCCTCCCAACCAAACCACCACTGCATTACACCAAGAGGTTGCAACCTACATGAGAACCAATGATGTGATAGTGGGAAATCTCCAAGAGGAAGTACGCAACTTGAAAGCAGACTTGGTCAAGCAAGGAAACGATTTGAGAGCAGATATGAGAAATACGTTGGATAGCCAAACTAATGATCTGAGGAACATGATGGCTAGTTTCTTCCAAGGTAATCAACCCTCTTCTTCGGGTACTCATCCGAGTAACACCGTTGCGAATCCAAGAGGGGAGATGAAAGCAATCACCACTCGAAGTGGCAAAGGTACCAAGGAACCCGAGCTTCCTATACCTCCACCGGTGGTTGTGACTAAGGAGAACGAGTCACCTGCTCCTATTCCTCATCCTTCTCCTTCCCCAAATTCTCCACCTCTTCTTTCTACCCCTCCTCCACCCGTGGTTGTGAGTGATCCTATTCCCCTAAAGCCTTCCTCTTCTTCCAATATACCTTATCCTTCAAGGTTGAGGAAAGAGAAGCAAAAGAGCAAGGATGATATTCAAGTTTCGAACTTCCTAAAAATGTTCAAAAAACTGAATTTCAATATCTCCTTCGCTGAGGCTCTCGCTCACATGCCCAAATATGCAAAAATGTTTAAAGATCTTCTGAGCGACAAGGAAAAGCTCCTCGATATTGCCAACACCCAACTTAATGAGAATTGCTCTGCAGTACTCTTAAGGAAATTGCCAACCAAGCTTGGTGATCCGGGTCGTTTTCTTATCCCTTGCAATTTCCCGGGAGTAGAGAATTGCATGGCCCTAGCCGATCTAGGTGCCAGTATTAATCTCATGCCTCTAAGTGTTTGGAAGCAATTATCTCTCCCAGAGCTAGTCCCCACGAAAATGACTTTGGAATTGGCCAACCGTACGGTTGCTTATCCAGTGGGGATAGCCGAAGACGTCATTGTAGGAGTCGACAAATTCACCTTCCCTGCTGATTTTGTTGTCGTCGACTACGAGATGGACCCCCGTGTGCCACTCATTGTTGGTCGTCCATTCTTGAGGACCGGTCGCACTCTCATCGATGTTGAAGCCGGTGAGCTTATCATGAGAGTGGGTGACGATAAAGTAATCTTCAACATGGGAAAGCTTTCTAAACAGCCTTATTCTTACGAGAGTGTTAATTGTATTGACGTTCTTGATGAGGCTTGTGAAGAACACTTCAAGGATGCTTGTAAAAATATTCCTAGCTCTCTTCCCAATGTTGAGACCGTTTCCTCTATCGACTCATCACTATCTCTATTTGGAGAAAGTGATTTCCTTTGGAAAGATTTGGAAGCCACCTTGGAAGATGTGAAGCAAGACAATGACGATTCTACTGCCAATTGGGATGACGATCTCAGTTTCATTGCAAACCTCCTCAGAGAAGACAATCCTTCCCCACCATCTCCCACTGTTATTGCTATCGAGACTCCGACTTCGAATACGCCTCCCGTCGACAATCCTCTGGATTTGGAACTTAAGGAGTTGCCGCCCCATCTTGAATATGTATTCCTCGAAGAAGAGAAGAAGTCGCCAGTCATCATTGCTAAGGATTTGAAGGATGAAGAGAAAGCCCGACTTGTCGCTGTGTTGAAAGATCATAAGAAGGCTATTGCTTGGAAGATTTCGGATATTCGTGGAATTGATCCTCACTTCTGCACACACAAAATTCTCATGGAGGACGACTTTAAGCCCACAATTCAAAGCCAGCGAAGGGTGAATCCAAAAATCCATGAAGTCATCAAAACAGAGGTTATCAAACTTCTTGATGCGGGTATGATTTACCCTATTTCGGATTCACCATGGGTTAGTCCAATCCATTGTGTGCCCAAGAAGGGCGGAATAACCGTTGTTCCCAATGAACACAACGAGTTGATTCCTACTCGTCTCGTTACTGGGTGGAGAGTTTGTATAGACTACCGCAAACTCAATGATGCCACGAGAAAGGATCATTTCCCTCTACCTTTTATGGACCAAATGCTTGAACGATTAGCGGGTAATGAATATTACTGCTTTCTTGATGGTTTCTCGGGTTATTTTCAAATACCCATCGATCCCCAAGATCAAGAGAAGACTACATTCACTTGTCCCTATGGCACTTTTGCTTACAAAAGAATGCCTTTTGGCTTATGTAATGCGCCCGGGACTTTCCAAAGGTGTATGTTAGCCATCTTCCATGACATGGTTGAACAAACCATGGAAGTCTTCATGGATGATTTCTCGGTCTTCGGAGATTCATTCTCTTCTTGCCTTGCCAATTTGGAACGTATGCTTAAGCGGTGCGAAGACACTCGCCTAGTTCTGAATTGGGAAAAATGCCATTTTATGGTAAAAGAAGGTATCGTGCTTGGACATAAAATTTCCAAAGCCGGTCTTGAAGTAGACCGTGCTAAAGTCGATGTTATCGCAAAGTTGCCTCCACCTTCAACCGTGAAAGGTGTGAGAAGTTTTCTGGGTCATGCGGGCTTCTACCGTCGATTCATCAAAGATTTTTCTCAAATCGCTCGCCCGATGACCCACCTCTTGGAAAAAGATACTCCTTTTATCTTCTCCAAAGAGTGCCTTGAAGCCTTCAACTCGCTTAAGGATAAGCTAACTAAGGCACCCGTCTTGGTTACCCCTAATTGGGAGCTTCCCTTTGAGTTGATGTGCGATGCTAGTGATTTTGCTATTGGAGCGGTTCTTGGACAAAGAGTGAACAAACACTTCCAACCGATCCATTACGCTAGCAAGACAATGACGGGGGCACAATTGCATTATACGACAACCGAAAAAGAGCTTATAGCTGTTGTCTATGCTTTTGAAAAATTCCGCCCATATCTTGTCCTTTCCACCACAATTGTGTATACCGATCATTCCGCGTTGAAGTACTTGTTGACAAAGCAAGATTTCAAACCAAGACTTCTTCGCTGGGTTTTGCTGCTCCAGGAATTTAAAATCGAAATTCGCGATAAAAAAGGAGCAGAAAACTTAGCCGCGGATCATCTCAGCAGACTTGAGGATCCTTACCAGGGGGATCATCCGAATAAAGAAATCAATGATTCTTTTCCCCTGGAGACCTTAATGTCTATAAACTCGAAGCCGAATGAAACCCCGTGGTTTGTGGACTTTGCAAACTACTTGGCGGGTGGAATTCTCAAGGAAGGGTTGACGTCTCAACAAAAGAAAAAGTTCTTCACCGACATCAAGACTTACTTTTGGGACGACCCATACCTATTCAAACAATGTGCCGACTTGATTATCCGCCGATGTGTTGATGGACCGGCAGCGTCTGAAATCCTTGATGCTTGCCACAAAGGACCCACCGGTGGTCACTTTGGTCCCAACTACACCGCTAAAAAAGTGTTTGATTCGGGATTTTATTGGCCCTCCATTTATCGTGACGCTCACGATATGGTTAAAAAATGTGATGTTTGCCAAAAGCAAGGCAAAATCACACATAAAGACGAGATGCCTCAGAATTTCATTCAAGAGTGTGAAATTTTTGATGTTTGGGGTATCGACTTTATGGGGCCATTCCCTTCCTCTAAAGGAAACAAATACGTCCTTGTAGCCGTTGACTACGTTTCAAAGTGGGTTGAAGCCAAAGCTTTACCTACTAATGACGCAAGGGTGGTTTGTAACTTTTTAAAAGCTCTTTTCGCTAGATTCGGTGTGCCTCGTGCCATTATTAGTGATCGTGGGACTCACTTCTGCAATGACCAATTGGCTAGAGTCATGGCTAAGTACGGTGTAAACCATCGTCTTTCCACAGCCTACCACCCACAAACTAATGGTCAGGCTGAAATATCCAACCGAGGACTTAAGCGAATTCTTGAAAGGACCGTGGGAGAGCATCGTGCCGCATGGGCTGATAAACTTGATGATGCTTTGTGGGCTTTTCGTACCGCTTACAAGACCCCGATCGGCTGTACGCCTTATCGGCTTGTGTACGGGAAAGCGTGCCACCTCCCCATTGAGTTGGAGCACAAGGCTTATTGGGCCTTGAAGTGGGCTAATTTTGATATAAACAAAGCCGGTGACCTACGCAAGATCCAACTCAATGAGCTAAATGAACTTCGGAATGAGGCTTATGAAAATTCTTTGATCTATAAGGAACGAACTAAGCTCATTCACGACTCCAAGATCAAAAACCGAGAGTTCCATGTTGGAGACAAAGTCTTACTTTTTAACTCTCGGTTGAAAATCTTTTCGGGCAAGCTCAAATCTCGTTGGTCCGGCCCATTCACCATCGCCCAAATTTTTCCATATGGTACTCTCGAGCTCGCTCAACCTAATGGACCGAATTTTAAGCTGAATGGCCAACGAGTGAAGTTGTACTTTGGTGAGGACACCTCTCAGGAGGTGATTCCATCCCTCACCACGTTCCCCATGAACTAATTTTGGGTCGAGTCAGGCTCGTGACTCGGTTATCAAAAACAAGCGCTCCTCGGGAGGCAGCCCGAGTATCTATCCCTTTAACCCCCTAAGTGTAGGGGAGGACCTATTTTGGTCATTTGTGTTTGTGTGGTGATGTGATTACAGGGATAAATGCAATCTTGGAAATCTTTGAAGAACCGTGCTCCCGTGTTATCTAAAATCCGGTTCTATCTCTCAACTATAGTGATTCAATTTTCTTCATACTCACATTTTAAATTGATCACTTTAGTCGTCTCTTCCTTCACTCGAGTTAACCAACGTGCACAATGTCATAAGTGTAGGGGAGACTTTTCCCACATGCTTACACATTGAGGACAATGTTTATCTTAAGTGTAGGGGGGACTTCTATCGAAGTTTTAAGTGGACTTTTCCATGAAAATGCCTTCATTTAACCGGAAAATCCTATTTTTCAACATTTTTCAAATTTTTTTATTAACTTTGGCCATATAGTTGTAATTTTTAAAATTTTTATCGTTGCTTTCATAGGTATATATCCCGCAATAAAGTTAAAATATTAATAAAAGTGGTGTAGCTGGTTTAGAAATCTTTGACATATTAGGCCCGTTGCGTTTATTTTGACTCAACCCGAATAGACTTATCCAAGTTTATTCTAGCTAGTATCCTTAACCATGTAGACCTTAATCGGTTTATTAGGCTAAGTATCCACGAGTCTCATTACTTGAGATTTTAAATTGTGGAGAACGAGAAATGATAGAGTCAATTATAAGTCGGTATTCTTGCGCAGGCTCACTTGGTGTAATTATTTGCCTATTCTCCCATCACTTGCTAATAATTTATCTGCAATAAGTAAGGTCGTACGATTTGAAAAGTTACTTAGCTTCTAGCCCAAGATCGTTTAAAAGTTGCTCGGTAATGATAAGAGTTCATAGCCAAGGCATAACTTATGAAGCGGGGAGCGAAGATTGGCGAGTCCGAAAAGGCCCTAACAAGGCATGAGGATTCAATTTTATTGCTGAAGATCCAAAGTGATGTGAAAAGCATTATTCCTAAAGTCAATATGAAGGATCAAGACTCACGACGAAAAGCAATCAACTCCCATAAAGATCATGGAGAAGTCTATCCGAAAAGACCCTAACAAGGTATGAGGATAAATAGATCCAAGTCCGAAAAGGAGGCGGATCGTTGTATCTCAAAATCCCAATTAGAGATTGAAGAAATAATCATGAAGTCGTGGTCAACAAAGTTGGAGTACCCCTCAAAAGTCTCCAAGTGAAGAAAACTCTATTATGATGAGAAGACCATTATCTCAAGAACGTCTCTCGAAGATATGAAGTATGAAGTACATGCCAAATATCGGCCCGAGAAAGGTCTCAAATCGTGAACCAAGTTATGCCAAGATATGAACTTTTTGATATCCCGAGAAGCAGTTTTAAGAGATTTTGTCCTTTAGCTAACTATTGATCAAATCGTCCTACTTTGCTTTCAGCCTTAATAAACTATCGAAATAAGTCCAAAAATGCATCTTCATGATCATTCTAAGACAAAAATAAAATATAAGAGATACACCTAGGAATAAGGGAGTTTAAGCATTTAATTAAGCCAGGTGTGTAAGTGTTTGATTTACTAACTTATAATAACAATGATCTCGTTTTTAAGCTTAGTTTGGGGAACGTGAAACTTGAGGGTGATAAATCTTCGCAACACCAAAGCCCTAATGTAAGTCCTTGATTTCTTTACAAGTTATTTCCATCCTTTTGTTTATTTTAAAGTTTTAAGTTCTCTTAGTATTTTAATTGTTGTTTAGTAGAATTTAAATAAGGCCAAGGTTGATTGATTATGAGAAAAATGTAAATTTGCTTTATCACTAAGCATTGCATGAGGGCATGGCAATGGTTAAGTGTAGGGGATTTGATAGGTGTGTAAACACCCATCCTTTTACCACTTAATTCGGGCTAAAACGAGACCAAAACACGTATTTAATATCATTTGTTTGGAATTATGCGTGGTTTTTGTGTTTATTGTGTTTTCAGAGCTAACCGGATGAATATTAAAGAAAACATGGGATTACACGGGTTTTATCGAAGAAAAAGACTCAAGACGAAGTCTACTGTCCAAGAGATGCAAAAGATTTGAAGTCAATGGGCCTATTTGAAGATTTATCGAAGAAAAGGACCAAAGACGGAAGATTTACATAAGTCGAAGAAACTCAAGTCTATTTAACGAAGAAATTAAAAGACGAGTTGGATTTAATCGACGACAAATCCCGAATCAGAATCGAAAACGTCAACTTTTCTGAAAAGACGAGAAGACAAGAAGAAAGGGAGAAAGCCCACTCACCAACCAACCACTAGGAGTATAAATAGATTCTCCCTTCACATTTGAGGGAGTTAGCTTCATTTTTTTCTTTTTCCAGTTCTTGGTTCGTAGCATCACAAACACCATTAGGGTGTTTGGTGATTTTTCATTATTCCTTTCAATCTTGTAAGTCTTAATCATTACTCTTGTTCCTTTCACATTAATCTATCAATTCCATCTTTTCATTCATCTTGTTCTTCATCATCATCTTTTGCAAGTTCTTAAGTTTTTATTTGATTCTAGTTTAATCTTAAAAAGTTGTTGATTTAATGTTTTTATTGGTGGGATTTGTTACTTATGGTATTTAAATGGTTTGTGTTTGATTTGGTAAAACCTTTTTAAGTATTGGAGTTGATTTTGGATTTAAAACCGTGTCCCCTGTTCTTCGCATTTCTACAGTTCTGAGTTTCCCAGATTCCGAATAGGGATTCTGGGGTTGCCTCTATTCGGAATATTTCAATTATTCCGAGTAGAGGTTGTTTTTCTTCTTTATTCGGAATATCACAGATATTCCGAATAGACCATATATTCCGAATAGAGACTTTTATTCCGAGTAAGGTATTTTTCCGCATAGGCCATATTGTATTCCGCGTAGTAAAACATTCAGTATAGAGCACATTATTCCGAATAGCCTTATTTTCCGCATAGTACTCTTTTTCCGCATAAGCCAATTTTCCGAATAGAACTTGTTTTCCGCATAGACCCTATTTTTCCGCATAGAGCAATTTTCCGCATAAGCCATACTTTCCGCATAGATGTTTTTATTCCGCATAGGATGTTTTTTTCCGCATAGCATTATTTTCCGAATAGCACTTATTTTCCGCATAGACATTTATTCCGAATAGAGATCTGTCTTTCCGCATAAGCCATCTTTCCGAATAGGACAATTTTCAGCATAGACATCTTTTTCCGCATAGCACTTATTTTTCCGAATAGTGTAATTTTTGATTAGGGTATTTTTCATTTACTATTTGTTTTAAATTCTTAAGTCCAGCTTTACTTTTCAATAGAATAGAAACCAAACTCCTTTTTGTCACCAAGAACAATCATTCCACTTTTAACTGAGATCAATTCGAGAGGATTCCGAGAAATATTTTGAACCCATTAAAATTCCTTGTATCAGCCGACAATCGTTCTATGATGGAATTGCTCCAAGCGCCCACCGAGGGTTATGGAGACGCGATCGTAATTCTCGCTTTCGAGGCGGAGAATTTTGAGATCAAGAGCGGAATGCTTTCGTTGATTCAAGCTACGAAGTTTCGAGGTCGTGAAGCCGATAATCCTCACGACCATATTCGGAATTTTGATCGTCTTTTGGCCACGAGCAAGTTTAAGAACGTCGACACTGATGTCGTCAAGCTTATGCTTTTTCCTTACTCGCTCGATGGTGCCGCCAAGGATTGGTACGAGAAAGAGCCACCTAATTCGATAGTTACGTGGAAGGATCTCGTTTCCAAGTTCGTTAATTATTTTTTCCCACCGTCTAAGACGACGTTTTTCAAGAATGAAATTACGAAATTTGACCAAAAACCGCATGAATCTCTTAGAGACGCGTGGGATCGCTTTAAGGAATTGCTTAGGCAATGTCCTCACCATGGTTTTTCCGAGTTGCACCAAATCGATACGTTTTACAACGGTCTTAATTTTCACGAACAAGACTCGTTGAATTCCGCCGCCGATGGCAACTTTTTGTGCAAAACTCCGAAAGATGCATTGATAATTATCGAAAACCGATCCAAGGTTTACCAACTCCGCAACGCACCGAGTGTTGCCAATGTCGCCAATGTTAGTAGTTCTAATCGCGACATTGAGAGAGTTGATGCAAAAGTCAACAAGTTGACGAATGTGTTTACGTCTTTTCTCGTTGAGATGCAAAAGAAAGACGCTCCCGCTACGGTGAAAGCGGTTGAGGTTTCGTGTACGTTTTGTGGTGGACCTCATAATTATTACGAGTGTGCGGCTACGGATGGCCAAACGTCGAATGTGAGTGCGTTAAATAACAATTTTTCTAATCAAAATAACGCGGGTCCATCACAACAAGGAAATTATAATCAAGGCAACAATTTTCAAAATCGAAACAATTTTCAAGGAAATAATCAACAAGGAAATTTTTCGAATCAAAATCAAGGAGGTTATAATCAAGGTCGTAATATAACTTGGCAAAATCGAGATAACAATCAAGGAAATAATTTTTCAAGTGGGAATCAAAACAATTTTCAAAGAAGTAATCAAAACCAAGGGAACTTTAATAGTAATCAAAATAGTTCGTCAAACGATTTTCAAAATTACATGAAAACGAATGAGGCTAATATGAGACGATTAGAGGGAGAAATTGGTACTTTGAAAAATGACTTTTCTAATACATTGAAATTGCAAAACACGAAGATTGAGCAAGGGCAAATTGATATTAAAAAGATGTTTTCGGCCATAATGAACAAAGCCTCGGGTTTGTCATCGAGTTCGTTACCTAGTGACACCGTTGCTAATCCGAAAGAACAATGTAAAGCCGCCTCGTCTCGTGAGAAAGGTCGTGTGATTACCCCTAACCTTGAAGGATTCCGTGTTGTTTATCCCTCTCAACCCTCGACTTCTAAGACGTCTTCTTGTCCTAAAGTCGATGGGGTGAACGTGGCGACCAAGGAAAAGAGTGCACACCCTCGTGTACCTCAAATTCCATCCACGGTTCAAAAAGAGAGCTTTGTCGACCTTACGAAAGTAACCCTTGAAGAAACTTGTGCTTCGATCCTTCTTAAAAAACCCAAAAGGCGTATGCCGAGAAAGGAAAAGGATCCGGGCCAATTTCTATTACCTTGTGATTTTTCCGAGATTGAGGGATGTTTAGCTCTTGCCGATTTAGGTGCTAGCATCAATCTTATGCCTCATTCTCTATGGAAATTGATGAGATTGCCTTCGCTTACCCCCACAAACATGACAATCGAGCTTGCAAATTGTACTCCACTTATACCAATTGGAATAGCCGAGGATGTCTATGTTAGGATTGGAAAGTTTGTTTTTCCCGCGGATTTCGTTATATCCGATTACGAGTGTGACCCTAAATGTCCCATTATTTTAGGCCGACCATTCTTATCGACGGCTAGAACCGTAATCGACGTTCACGAGGGGAGACTTACTATGAGATATGGGGATGAGAAAATAGACTTTTTCGCTAGAAAATACCAAGGGTTTAATGAGAATGAAAAAACCGAGGTTTCAAAACCTAATTATTCAAATTCTAATGATTTCAAAATGTTTACTTTAGCGGAAAGAATGAAGCTTGATGCATGTTTTGAAAGAATTAAGAAAAACGGTTTTAAAGACGATGATTTTGATGATAAAGAATACGTGTACCTAATTCAAAAGGGTATGTGTAAATTTATGGATGAAAACTCACTTTGGGATGTTTTTAGCGAAACAAGTGAACCACCAATTCCGAAGGGCGACGTTAGTGCCATCACGACAACGACCAAAATGGGCTCGTCTTCACCACCTTCGAAGGACCACGTCTTTGAGGCTTCAACTTCTAACTCCATCGAAGTGCCTCCTTTGCCTAGCCCAACACCCGTTGAGGCTAAAGGGTTTATCGACATCGATCCTCTCGTCTTAGAAAAGTCACCTAAGCATAGTCATTTGACTTGTAAGTCCATGGTTGTGAGTGCTCACATCGACTCTTTCTTTGACGATGACGATGGCGATTTTGCCGAGATTGATCACGTACTTCGACATCCACATGCTATTTTTGATTCTCCTAAGAAGAAACATGTGAAGTACGATGATTACGAGTTTGATCCCGAGATTGAGGAAATAATTGAACGAGAGCTAGCTCTTATGCCTTCACTTCCACCTACGAGTGAGGTCGACCTTTCCAAAATCGAGGATGAACTAAATGAGTTGGAACGTCTTATTTTTGATGACGAACCAACTCATGTGACCCCTAAAAATCCAATTCTCGAGGAGTTACCTAATCAACACTCCTCAAATGAGAATTACGTTCACCACATTCGTGAGGATCTAACTTATCAACGATCCTCACAAAAGAATGATGGTTTCGTGCTTGATCATGATCTTTTCGAGAGAGTTTCTAAGATACTCAAGGAGGGGAATGACAAACCTTGGTTTGACAAGCCTATCTTTGATGAAGAAATCGATGAGATCAACGTTCATAAGGATGACGAGTATGTAGACCCCGAGGGGGCGATGTTCTTTATTGACAAACGTTTTGAGAACTTATATAATCCGCCACCCCCTCCCGCCAAAGACTTAAATGTGAGGATTTTTAGCGCGACTAATTTTCAATTTGACACGCCAAATATTTTCGACATTATTAAATCGGGTTTTCATAAAGAGTTTTTGAACGACGAAAAAGGAAAGGATTTTAAAAATGTTTTAAATGATTTTTCTACATGTTTAACTCCGTCGTCACATCGTAATATGAGTGCTACCACCTCGTCTACTCCTTTTGACGATGGTGTGTGTGGTTTTAGTATGGGGGAAGCCCCAAATGTTCCCTCACACTTTACCACCGAGGACGAGATTTACGATCCCGGAATTGCTTATAAAGGGAAATCTCGGTCTTCCACCGATGCAATAAATGGAAATCATATCTATTTGCTTGGTGTGAGTCTACCTCGAGTAGCCCATATGTTTGACTTACCCATTGCCCCACCTTTCTACTTCTTATCTCTTTTCTTCTACCCCATTGGGGTTTGTGTTGGAGTGGCGTTGTTTCGTCTTTCATCCGAAAACGAAGACGCCATCTTTGACCCTGGTATACGTTTATCGGGTTTTTAAAGTACTCCATGTACTTTTGGGCCTTGTTCATCATGTAAGCCCCACCAAAAATGACCATACCAAGATTATCCCTAAATGATCACATTTATGGGGATTCGAGTCGAGCTTTTGACTCGGTTATCAAAAACAAGGTGCCTCGTGGGGGATTCTCATGCTTATCCTTGTACATATTATCGTTTTTTTAGTTAATGTAACGAGGGGACTTGTGCTCTTCCTACCTTTGTTTCGTGGTTGTTTGTGATTGTGATTCATTAGGTTCATCGTCATCATTGAAGCCTCTCGTGTTCGTTTTATGGATCACTCGAGCTTCGATTGTTGCCTTTGGAGATTCCGATATCCGATGATATCCTCTTATGTTCTAACGTTTATCTTATTAGCATAATTCATAAACGGCTTTTAGGTTATTCGTTTTACCCTTTCCATGCTCGAGATTAAGCATTCGACTTCGTCTCTAGTATGGGGGTGTTTACACCCCTAGACTCGAAACATTGAGGACAATGTTTAGTTTTAGTATGGGGGGTGAGTAGATACTTCACCTTGCTTACGTCACCACGCAATCCAATATTCATCGTTTTGTTATCGTTTCGTTGCAAAATAAGGCTAAAAATGGCCAAATTTTAAATTTTTCTAGCTTTTCATAAGTGTTTAAGACACGAATGTAGGTTTTCCGATGGTGAGAACGAGAGTAATTTTTGACTCGACCGTGCGTGTTGAGCACTTAGCTTCGATTCCTTAACTTTTTAGGCTAAGTCTCTTAAATGAGGACGAGAAATGATAGAGTTATTTATAAGTCTCGTAATCGTCACGATCTTATGTGTAGTAATTATTAGCTTATTCTCCCCACGCTTTTGCATAATAAATTGTTAATAAATATTGATTTGGCGGTTTAGTCACTATTGTTGGTTTCTAATTTGTTTTGGTAGCTTCCATGTAATTAAATTGGGAAAACATTAAGGTATCGCCAGCGTCACGGTTTTGAAGTATTGGCACCCGAATAATCGAAAGCTTCACCTAATAATAAGATTTCAAGTGCTCACCTAAATTAAGCAAAAATTTGAAGCTCACAAGGCCGAAAAATCTATGCCCAAATTGAAAGTGAATCAAGCCTTAATCTTCGAAGCTTTAAAGATCCAAAATTCGCTTTAGCGTGAGGATATACGTCTTTGGCTAATAAAACCACCGATGAGGCGGATAATAAAAGGCAAGGCAAGACCGAAGTCATAATAAAAGCTTCATGGCGAAGTTGAATAAAAGATGGAGGTAAACCAAAGATAATAAGGCCCTTCCGTTAGGGGGCGTATAAAAGTCTTGGTAATAAGTCTCATGTTCAAAACCGTTATAAAACCGTGTTTATCGATCCTTCTTGTTAACTTAATTTTTTGACATCGTTGTCTATTGGGATGAATTATTGATTTAATGATTTTGGCTACACCGTTAAGTTTCTATTTTTAGACTTAATCTCTATTCACGCATAAGTCAATGATGTATCCTCGTGATCATTAAGACAAAAATAAAATATAAGAGATACCAAGTAGGAATAAGGGAGTTTAGGTTCGTAATTAACACTCATGAGATGTGTTCGTGTTGCTAACTTATAATAACAATGATCTCGTTACACGCTTAGCATGGAATTGGGTGAAAATCGAGGACGACGAAATTATTTCTAACGAAGCATTCACGTGTTCTTGTTCTATGATCCTAAAAGTCACATTCTCGTGATGAAAACAATACATTATGTCTAAAACGCATGTAGTAGTTTATTTAAATTTATGTCTTGAATAAAAGTCATCATAAAATGAATTTTGGAAGTGCTAAGATACTTAATTCTAGCATTGCGTGGGGACACGGCAATGGTTTAGTATGGGGGAGTGATGAGACTGTATTTATACATAGTCTCATCGTCCAAATCGGGCTTAAAATGCTTAAAATATCATCAAAATACCCCAAAATATGCATGTATTTGTTCATTGTGTATTTCAGGTACGGATATCGTGAATTCACCAAAAGATCAAAGGAATCAAGCAAAAACGAACACGGGAAACGAAGCCGCACAAAGAACCAGACCCGAATCAAGAATTTCCAGTCAAGTCCTTGAAGATTGAAGAATTGGCAAGAATGGTCCCTCTACTTATTGAAGACTTGACATTTTATACCCTTGCAAAACTCATATTTGCATTTGGGTCCCTAAAATGTTGATTATATACAAGTTTGGTCCTTGAAGATTGGATTTATTACACTATTGGTCCTTATTCAAAGTTAACAAACCAATTGGGCCAAAAATGACAAGTCTTGGAAAGTTATTTCAAAGGGAAAAAGAGTTTGTAGCTGTTTGCTGGGAAGTATCAAAGAGAAGAGAGTCAAGGGGGTGTTTTGTTACTTTTGAAAGATAAAGACCAGTTCAAACCTTAATTCGACCCTGTCACAACTCTTTTTGAACCCCTTTTAATTAAAATTGTTAATTTAATGAAAGTGGGGGAAACACAACTTTTTAAAAGTTAAACACCCAGTTATGGATTTAAACCCCTAATCCCTTTTCCCTCCCATACATAAACCCTAAAAACCCTATCCTAAATTACACCTTTTAATCAAAGGGGTTTTACCCCAAACCATCCAGAACCATGATTTAACCTCTCCTAAATAAAACCCACCTCCCAAAACGCCACCCCGTGACCCCTGGACCCCACACGGGACAACCCTGTCACCTTCAAAAATGGCAACAAAGGTATCTTAGCAGAACATCAACGTCCCACATCAAATCCTTGGTCCCAAAGAATCCATTTAACGTTCAAGATCATTTATTCATAGCTGTCAATCACATGGGCACATATTGACTCATTTTCAGTCAAAGATTCCAAGGGCATGATTGGAAATTCGTTACTAGGGTTTCAGTATTATTTCATATTCTAGATAGTTCTTGTTTGCCTATAAAAGGAGCACCAAACATGTTGGTTTGCCCTTTGTTCCAGTTTTTTGTAAAAATATTTAAATGATTAATGATAATGAAAGTTTGAGTTTTGTACAATAACTGAGTTCCAATTTAATTGTTTTTTTCTAGTGTAATCTTAATTTTCAGCAAGATAGTTTAAGGGTTTTGAAGATTGTTCAAAAGTATTTTCCAAAAACGTTTTCTTTAAACTTTCTGAAATCCACACACAATGAAGTGATAGTGGATTTGTGTGTGGGATTTCAGAGTTTATCTATTGGTTTTCATAGTCTCAAAGTTTCAAGTGGTTTCAAAGTTGGTATTCCAAAAACCTGTTTTCTAAGATTTTCTCAAAATCTTTTATTTTTCTTACTGCTTACTGTAGCAAAAGCTATCACAAGCCTGACAAGCTTGTGATAGGCTTCTATTACTTGAAGTCTTTTTCTTGTTTGGTGGTGTATGTGCAGGTATCAACAAGAGGAAATCAAGCAATCATCATTCCATTTTCATTCTTTTTCATCATTTGTTGAAGACATATTGCACCCTGGTTCAGTTGTTGAACCTCAGCAGGGTTCTTGCACTTCTCACAAGCTTTCATAAGCTCCTATACCACCTTTTTGAAGGCATCAGCTGACCTAGGTTTGGCTTGAACCCAAAAAGTATAGGATATTTGAGTTTGATGTGATGCTTATGTGATTGTTGTGAAACCTGTTTGTATGAGCATTTAAGTGTTTATCCAGTCTAGTTTAGGATCTTTATGCATGATTTGGTAGTTGGGAATTAGGTTTGAGCTGTTTAGATCACTTTTACTTTGCTAATTTTTGATTTCAGATATTAAAAGGGTGTTTGGATGTGGGTTTTAATCTGATTTGGTGACATAAATTTAGTTTAAAAATCAATCCTGCATATTCCTTTGTGGTTAGGTAGTTATTGTTGGTCATTAGTTATAGGTTAAGTGGGTTTTTAATCAATTTGTATGCATTTTGGGTTGGAACACATGGGTAAAATCAGGAAGCATCCTAGTTGACTGTTTTTGTAAATTTAGTTCAACCATTTTTGCTTGATTATTGGAAGGGCTGCTCATCTAGGGTTTTAGACCAGTGTGTAGTGTTTGGGTTGGGCATTTGTGAAGATTTGGTAAGCCAAATCTCACCCTAAGTGCCAATTGCACCAGCAACCAATACCCACAGCCCTTTTTTGTACAACAGTGACTGTATTTTGGGATTTTTGTGGTTTATTTGTATTGAATCTTGTGTGTTTTCTTGTTTCTGTGACTCCTCACAACCCAACTGGTTGTGGGGGTGCCATTTGTTCCAAAAGAATCCATCAAACAAGCCTTGAATCAACCAAATCCATTTTCTGTGTTGGAACAGTGGGAAAAAAGTTCCCCCTGCTAGTTGTTTAGTTCCCCCTGCTTAGCTAAAAAACAAAAACAGCTAAGTGTCACTATCAGTTTCATACTTTTTTGTCTTTAGTGGTTAAATTTAGGAATTAGGGTTTCAAACTTTTTCCATTATTTTTCTTTTTTTAATTTCTGATTTTTCAGTTTAGTTTATTTTGGTGTTACTGTTCATTTGCTATTTTTCACATTTAATTGCATTTTTAATTACTTTTAATTATTCTGATTTTGTCATTTAGTGTAAAAAAGTAATATTTTTCAGATTTAAAAATTTTCTTAGACTTAGAAAAATATTTTAAGGTTTTTAGTTTAAAAATTATTTCACTGTTCATTTTCAATTATTTTTTTATAATTAAATTAGTTTAATTAGGGTTTAATTATTAAATTGTTTTGTCTTTTAGTGCAAATTTTTATATTTTTCAAACTTTTTCAATTTTCTACTGTTCATTAGTGTAAGTTAGGATTTTTAAAATTATCAAATTAATTTTGGCATTATTTAACTATTTTATGATTATTTTAATTTAAAAATAGTTTTTAGCATTTAAAAAAATAGAAAAATAGTTTTTAAAATTTAGGAAAAATACTTTTTAGTCTTTAATTAATATAAGTTAGTTATTAGTTCAATAAATTAATATTTTGGGCATTTTGTTAATTATATTTAATTTTTGGGCTTTAATTAGCATTAAAAATTGAATATTTAATTAATAAAAGGTTTTAAAATATATTTGTAGGATTTTTATTCTTATTTATATTATTTAAGACTTAGATTAATCTTTTAATTAATTTTTAGGTTTTGTTTTTAATTTTGTCGCGTTTTACGTATTTACGTTCGCGTTTTACGTCAACGTCGTTTTAATTAGGGTTTAATTATTAAATTGTTTTGTCTTTTAGTGCAAATTTTTATATTTTTCAAACTTTTTCAATTTTCTACTGTTCATTAGTGTAAGTTAGGATTTTTAAAATTATCAAATTAATTTTGGCATTATTTAACTATTTTATGATTATTTTAATTTAAAAATAGTTTTTAGCATTTAAAAAAATAGAAAAATAGTTTTTAAAATTTAGGAAAAATACTTTTTAGTCTTTAATTAATATAAGTTAGTTATTAGTTCAATAAATTAATATTTTGGGCATTTTGTTAATTATATTTAATTTTTGGGCTTTAATTAGCATTAAAAATTGAATATTTAATTAATAAAAGGTTTTAAAATATATTTGTAGGATTTTTATTCTTATTTATATTATTTAAGACTTAGTTTAATCTTTTAATTAATTTTTAGGTTTTGTTTTTAATTTTGTCGCGTTTTACGTATTTACGTTCGCGTTTTACGTCAACGTCGTAGTTTAGATCGTAGTCGTAGCTCGTCTTTACTTTTTCTCTTTCTAAACAAAAAACGTCACTAATCCAAACTTGATTTTATATATTGGCACATTAATACACACACCTCCTTCGAGAACGAACCCGCATTTATTCGATTCTTCGGTTTTCCTAAATCGTCGAGTTTAATACTTGCCGCACTTATACGTTCTTTTTCCTAAAAGACGTGTTTTTACTCAACATCAATGACAATGGTGGGTGCGATGGCGGTGTTGTGTCGGTGGTGCGATGGCAATAGTGGTGGTGATTGTTGTCAGTATGTGTTTTGTATCATGGTATGAAAAAACTCTTTTTATATATAAAGTATTGGATGGTGGAGATTAATTTGAAAGTGAGGGTCAAGATTGATTCTTTTGTACTTTTTTTTAGGATGGGTTTCCTCTGGAACTTTTCTCCTTATAAATCATAGCGAAGATAAGTTTATAAATATGTTTATAACGAATAAGTTTAGAATATTATACTTTTTTCAAAATTTAATGCTTGTGTATATATTGAAAATTTATAAACTTAAAAAATTTATATATAATGCAAGAAGGTTTATGAAGCCAAAAACATTATAAATTAATAATCTTATTAATTTTTTAACTTTTTAAAACCTTTACCATTATAAATGCTTTTAGATTTTAGTCTCATTTTGTTATCTTTGTAATCATTCAAAACAAGTATAAAATCTAAGTTAGATGATTGCTTTGTTTTAAAAATAGAGTCGAAACAATAAATAGAATATTATGATATGTGTGACTAATTTTGTTTCGATTGGTAAAAAATAATTTCTACCTTCATAGTTATAGTGTGATTGGCATTACTAGTTAGAGCTGGAACATATTGTTATAGCGGGTTGTTAAAACATGTTGCTAAAACGTTAGCTTGAGCTTTTATTAAACGTTGATTCAAAAAGCATTTTATTTAGTAGCTTAATTTTATAATAAACTCTTTTAAAATATGTCAAATAAATGAGACTTATCCTTAAAAATAATTTATATATATAAAAAAGTTTAAGTTTATGTTTCGATTAGCTCTTGTAAGTTTATACGTCAAACATGTCATTAATATATAAATTTAAAATGAGTAATTAATATGTATTTTGATTATAATAAAATAAGAAAACTAGTCACACGTACTATCCAATAATAAAAATTAGATAATCTAAAAAAACAACAACAATATCACTAAAAGTTTATAACATTTGTTAACCAAATTAAATGTGAAAAAAGTAAGTAATAAGAAGATAAAAAAAAAATTCTTAGTTTTTATTAAAAAGAATCCTTAAAATTTATTTTTATTAATTCGCACTAAAATAAAAAAGATCTTTAAAAGTTTATTCTTACTAACAAGTAAAAGTTATTTTAATAGCCTTTTTTTTTAGTAAGCAAACAGTGTTGGTTTTTTACATACTTTTATATTTAATATGTTTTGATAAAAGAAAGTTCTAATAATTTAAATGATTGATTATCTTATTAGTAAGTAAAACTTTAATATACAAATATTTTTTGCTTTATAATGTAAAATGGACAATTTTTTATAAAACAACCGAAGTTAAAGCTTTTTTCTAAACTTTCTTTTGGATCTAGATAGGTAAATTTACCCTATTCCCTTTTTATATTAGTGTAGGGGAAAAAAATTGTTTACGTAAAATAGCATTGAGTTGTGTAAGGTGTTTTTAAACATAAAACATGAAAAAAAAAATTAGAAGATTTAAAACTCATGTCTAATTTTATGTTTTTAGTTTATTGATTTGTAAAGATATAGATCCGATTTATAGAATCAATAAATTATTGACACACATACTTAGAAATAAAATTTGGCATGAATTTTAAGTTTTCCAATCACTTCTCT
Organism: Glebionis coronaria; assembly: GCA_025667525.1. Lineage (NCBI taxonomy): Eukaryota > Viridiplantae > Streptophyta > Magnoliopsida > Asterales > Asteraceae > Glebionis > Glebionis coronaria. The sequence continues at coordinate 72,368,682 of CM046874.1, forward strand.
AAACCATATTGAAAGCTTGTAACAAAACGTTTAGAAGGTTAAAGTAACATCATGTTTCATACTTTGAGCAGCATAGTGTCATATATATGCATGTAAATATAACGGCATCCAATGCCTTGCAAGATCAACTGTGAGTATGAAATGGTAGAAGCACAAAATCATGACAATTCCGCTGCTTAAACCTTATGAAAAAAAATATTGGATGCCATGTTATGTGAATTAACACATCAAAAGTTAATAAATTATACGAAAATAGAATAAGGATTTTGGGGCACGTGAAGAGGAAATGAAAAGTAGTGGAGGGTAGTTTATTAAAGGGTAAAGGAGTGGTCAAGTTGGTATCCGAGTGTAGGTGAGGGTAGTTTTGTGGATGCAAACCCACGATTTCAGCTACCTAACTCTCACTTTCTTTACACTAAAATTAGTAGAATTTCTCATTATTATAAAGACTAGCATGAACCCGCGTAATGCGTCGGGGAGTACTCGTAATCATTTTTTAGGCTAACAAATATTAATCTCTTATCTATTAAATTGTATTGTTAAAGTTGTAAAAAAATAAAAATAAAACCTCTAAATTTAAAAAAAATTAATAGTTAATAAAAATATATCAAAATGGATATTGAATTAAAAAGCTTAAAATTTTAGAAAATATGGTGAAATTATATTATAAAAATAATAAATAAATAAAAAGATTTTTTAATTTAAAAGAAAAAATGTTATTTAATTAGGTTGTTACAAAAGTTTGTTACACAAGGTTGTTACAAAAAGTTGTTAAAAAGTGTTATAGTATGTAATGTTGATGAATATATCAACAACTTGCTTTATTTAGTAAGAAAACAAATCTGAATTTTCAGCCTTGTTATTTTAAGAAGGTTCCAAATGCTTTATAAAATAGTATAGATAAAGATTATCAACCAGGGCAGAGCAGAATCGCACCGTGAAGGCGTGAACCAGAAAATCGCAAAAAAGTAGTATCACAAAAATCGTATCATGACAAAATCGATAGGTAGGTTTTAAGAAAAAAAAACTACAAAAAAATACAATATAATTACGGTTTTACGAAACCAAACCATAAAACTGCACCACACATTAATAATTTAACACCAAAATACGCCACGTTAATTATTTTATATATGTTATAAGTCTTCTGGTGCTTATCATCATTAGTGTGCTAATAAGTCATAATAAGTGATGTGTTTGTTACATTAAATAGAAAAAAATTCATGTTTGGTCCATATGTTTTACACCAAATATCACGTTTAGTCTAATTCTCAAATTAAATATACGGATAATCTTTATTTTTAAAACTATCAACACATTTGATCCCTATTTTGGATTGGTGTTAATTTTGGCTGTTAACTTTTGATAGTAGAAAGGTACTTCGGTCCTTTACTCTTTTGGCTGCATTAAATACAAACACACTCGCTTTCTTTTTTACTTTTAGTTTTATTCTTTTCATTCCTCCTCTCTCTCTCTCTCTCTCTCTCTCTCTCTCTCTCTCTCTCTCTCTCTCTCTCTCTCTCTCTCTCTCTCTCTCTCTCTCTCTCTCTCTCTCTCTCTCTCTCTCTCTCTTTCTCTCTCTCTCTCAAATGGATCTTCTACTTTTGTTTACTACTGCCGTTGCTTTTGTTGGTACTTCGACTGCTTGGTCCAACTTTGGTATATTCACAAAGAATAGAACCTGCTTGTATCAAGTCCAACGATCTTACTCACCAACCAGTTTCCATCGACCTAAACACTTCAAATTTGTTCTTCGCGACCTTTTGAGTAACAAGGTTACAACATTCTGAAGAACAAGAACAATAGGGTCCGCATTCGTAAATCACGGTGTTCCTCTCACGAGAATCCCTTTCTTATCATAAGCAAATTCACCTCCATTTTTCTTAGCGCAAGCACAATCAAGTCCGCATACATCAACACAGAAGCAACCAACAAAATCACTATTCCCCGGCGGTTGATAAATAGAAGCTGGAAAAGGAGTCCTCACCAAATACTCATAGTGCAGCGGCTCATTATTATCATCATTTCCCTAATATTCTCAGCAAATTTAAGGATCGCACTACCCATTTCAGGTTGACCCTCCATTCTAACAAGCTTAATCTTATACACACCAAAATCCGACCTGCCATTGTCAAGCCAAGCCTCAGTAACTTTATATATACCGTCATAAACATAAAGTTTGTCACTAGCACTGCCTTTATACTTGAAACCACGAATAACATGCACCTCAATCCCCTGATACATACTTATCTCCATCCCTAAATTCCCACCTTCCAACTTCTGATCAACAATGTGCAATTTCGAATTCTTATCTCACCCACCTTGACCCGTATACACAATCACACCACCACTATCCTCATCATCCTCGTACCCACCCGACACAATCACACTAGTAGCTAGTGGCTCCTTATTAGGACTCATACTCGCCGACAAGTAATCAATCCCAGCTTGAGGAACCCCGTGAATCCCAAATCTACCCATTAACAACAATTCGACTCACAACTTTCAGAAATCCATAAATCCCTCTGCCCAATCTTGTTTTATTTATATCACATAAAACCTAAATCACCAGAACCGGATCTTGTTATTAGTCGTCAAGAAGCCTTAACCGGATTTTGATAAACCCACATCACCAAAACCCCGACTGCTACCACCACGACATACCTTATCTAGTAGGTAGATGATTTTGGGTTGCTATTTTTACAAGATCAATGATGGGTTTCCAACAAGTGAAGTATGCTTCACTTCACCACAAAATCCTTCCATCCCATCGACCTCCAGCATCACTGCTTCCATCCCATCGATCCATAATTTGATGGATTCGGTTGGAGAGAGATGTTTCCAGACCTGAGAGATAGGGGGCAACCATAATTTGATGGATTCGGTTGGAGGTTGCAACTGTTGGAGATCAGAGGTGTGGTAGGTGACCAAGTTTAAGTTTGGGTGGTGTGAGATTAGAGATGATGATGATTGATGATAGTGGTTTGCAGGGTAGGTTGCAGCAGAGAGAGAATTAAAAGGAAAAAGTAATGATTTTATGGTTGTAGTTAATTAAATAGAAAAGAAATAAATACCCCTCTAATTATTACACTTAACGGAAAAAGACAACACCCATCCAAAATAGGGACCAAATGTGTTGATAGTTTCAAAAATAGGGATCATCTGTTTATTTAATTTCAGATAGGGAATAAACGTGATGTTTGGTATAAACCATAGGGACAAAACATGAAAATTTTCTATTAAATTTATACATTTTTATAGATGAAAAAATAACATTATAAGCTTAAAAATGCAAAAGTCCATATAAAACAGAAAAATTCTTAATATACTTTTTTTTAATCAAAAAAATCGTTAAATTACTGTAACAAGTAGGTTTTGATAGATTTCGGTCAATTTAGAATAAATTTGCCATACTAAGCAAAAATCAACTTAATCGACCTAATCAGGTATATAATTTTAAACTTTTTAAATTCATAATATTATATATTTATATGATTAATCCTTGATTAATCTCCATTTAATGATCGTATAAGACATTATTGTTTTTGTTATCTTTTGTGCTAATAAATGATGAACATGAATAAGTGAATAAATCCATACAAAAATAAAAATTCGATGATATGCATCGTTAGTTATCTAGAAATGAGATCAACATAACTTCATAATTTAATATTGATTTTATATACAAATTTTAGTCGCTCGTCTTTTTTTTATGAAAAATAAAAACACCAATTTTCTACCCGTTTTATAATATTAAAACAATTTATAAACGATAAAATCGTTAAACGAAGAAAAATACATAATCGTAGCGAGAAATAAATCTCTTTCTATTAAGGAAGAAAAATACATAATCGTAGCGAGAAATAAATCTCTTTCTATTAAGGACACATGCATATACTTTTGACTAATTTTTTTAAGATTTTTTTAAGTCACGTTTGAGAAAATTATACATGATTCGTATCGCAAATCATATATGATTAGTGATACGAATCATATATGATTTTCTCAAACGTGACTTAAGAAAAAAGATAGTAAAAAAGGTTCGTCGAAAGTATATACATGTGCCCCTCTATAGAATGATGATTTAATTCTTGTCGTGATAGTATGTATTGTTTTGCGTAACGATTAACAGTTTGTAAGATATTTTTTTAAAAGGACGAAAGTGAGTTTTTTTAGATAAAAAACGAATGATTGAGACTCGTTCATTTGGTATATGATAAACAATGAGTTTTGCCTAATTACTTAATTACTTTTATTTTTATGTATTATCACAAATACATGAACAATAATCCTCCTTGTATGTCTGGTATGAGCTCGTTAAACCCTTATGCGGATTCGAATAGTGTTGATGTTACCAGTACGTAGGTTGAGACGAAGGAGAATGAGGGCGTAACATTAGCTAGTCGTGTTACACCTACCGTTACTCCTATAGTTGATGTTGTTGATGATGATGTTGCTTTATTGAATAATGTTATTAGTGTTGGGGTGGGTAACGTTCCTGCTAGAACTATGAACCCTAATGCTACTGTTGGTAAGACTTTGAACCCTAAAGGATAGGTAATGTAGTGTTGTTCATGAGAAAGCTACTGGTTTGGACACTATGGTTATGGTTAGTGGTAAGAGTGTTATGAATTCACACTCTAATCCTACTAGTATACAAGCTGTTGATGTGCAAATGACAGGGGTGCCTTGTTTCTCGAGTGATAATGCTACTGTGAATATAATTGTACATGGTATTAAATGTGATGTTGTTTCTATTCCTTGTATGTTGACTACGTAGCTTGTGGGGATTTCAAAATGATTAATAAGGTCAATGCATTTGACTTCGATAATGTACTATCCAGGTTGTCAAATGCAGATAACGAAGCCAAAAAAAAATGATTTTAGCCAAGTTGAATAAGCACAAGGCTAATGAGCTCAGTGAAATTACTCATAAGGTGGCTACAACGAAGGTGCAAGCCTCACCTAGTGGATGTGTGCATAACGTAGATTCCATGTTTGACACTAATGTGCGTAATGGAAGTTATATTACCACTAACAATGTTGCTGATATGTTTGACGCATCCCTTAATAACTAAGGATATTGATGGGTTTACAAAGCGTATTGGGGATGGTGAATATGATCATGTTCTTAAGGGATGAATGGTGTAGAGCGAGAGGTTGTATTTAAGGCGGTGCAGACTGTGTGGGATAAGATCTTGGCGGCTAGTCTTGGAAATGATCATAGTAGTGTGAAGGAGAAAGTGGAGACGATTATTAATCTGAACCCATTATGCAATAAGTTTCTTATTCAGGTGTTGTGGGAGGAGATGGTGTTTTGAAAGTATAAAGCAATGGTAAAGCTAATTTTGCTTTATGGATTTTGAAAAGGTGAGTGCGGGTGCGGGTTTTGAGTTTAATATCCCTTTTATGGTCGTTAATGAGGCTTATACCCATTTTGAAAATACTTTGTATGGTTACTTTATTGGTAAGCGTCTTACATTTTCAGTTTTGGAGCATTATGCTCGTTAGTACTAGGGAAAATTTGGACTTACTCATATAATGTTGGACTCCAAAGGTTTTTTTTTCCTTTTTTAAATTTAATTCAAGAACAGACTCGAGGATGTACTTGAGAACGGGTCGTGGCTGATTCGGAAAGTTCCAATTATTCTTAAGAGTTGGACTATGGATCCGAGATTGCAAATGGATGAGTTTACTCGTGTAGGTTAAAATTCATGATGTTCTAATCCTTTCTCGAAGGATGGTATTAGTATCATTACTTCTCATAATAGTAAGCCTATTTTGCTTGATTCATATACTAGTACTATGTGCATTGAATCATTGCGAAGGAGCAGTTGTGCCCGTTATTTGATTGAAATAAGTGTGAAAGATGATCTTAAAAAGAAATGAGCCATGAGAGCTCCTTTGTCTGATGGTTCTGGTTTTACAACGGAAACAATTACTATTGAATACGAGTAGAAACCACCTCGATGTGAGTTATGCAAAATTTTGGTCATGAGCATGATAGATGCCCTAAGATGGTAAAGGTTACCCATATTGTTGAGCCAACTAATGATGGATCCAAAGTATATTTAGTAGGAGAAAACATTGAAAAAAGGTGTTGATACTGGTAGTAAGACGGGTGGTCAACCTATTGGACAAAACTTTCAATATATCCCTAAGACTTATGTTAGTATACCCACAAAGGCAATCTCTAATGTTAGTAAACCGTCTAAATCAGTTTCGTGTAAGCCTTCAAAGGCTAGGGATGCTCATTCGTCGTATAAACCTGGTCAGACTCTTAAGAGTATATGTTTTGTCACTTCTAATGCTTTTGATGCTTTGGAAGATACGGATGGGAAGGAGGTTGAAAACTTTATGATGAAGTTACGAACTTGGTCTACAACAACAAACCCGGGGTCCCCAATGATCATGATAATTTCAAAACGTGATATTTGTAGATTTCATTTCTTCGTGTTATCTCGAGTAGTTTATTTTTTAATTTATTTCTAGAGGTGTAAGTGTGTATGACATGTCATATATACAGTTTTTGATATTTATCAAGCCTTATTTGCTTGAGGTTAATGTGATATTTCAGTCACATTTCATGAGTACTTAAATGTTTTTTGATGTAATAAATTTACCGGGTTTATAAAGCCCTTTTAACCAATTAGGGGATTAACAAATTTCTTCCGCATATATATTACAACGTCAGATACATGCAATTTATACTCTTATATAAATTCTAGACATTATTTATCGTTTAAAACCACCCAAAAGGCCAAAAGTCTGGCCTTTTTGTATATAAGTTGCGTTTGGCAAAGGACTTCTCGAAATTTATTTAGGATTTGGTTCTTATAATAAGCCGGTTTATAAAATAAGTCTAATATCAGGCAAATTTATGATATAACTTATAAGTCATAAGTCTTTATAAGCCGCATCCTAATAAAAAGGCAAAAAATTTTAACCCGAAACTTTAAACCATAAATTAATTATTTACTCTCATAAATATATTACATCTACTAAAGTCTCATTTAACTATATAATTTTTTGTTTTTGCAACAATAAGTGTCCGTCCTAACCCATTTGCCAAAAAATACAAAATAAATATATTTTGATTTCGACTTATAATATAAGCTTCAACTCCATCTTTAATTCAAAACCCATCCAACTCATTTCTTACGATGCAAAGAAACTACTTTCACAAAATTTACTAACAATCCTCCCAACGCGCAATCATCTCTGATCCTTCCCTTGTACAAAATACTAATCTACATTGGGCGTTCTTAGGAGCTGGAGCAAATCATTGGAGCGGGTCGCTGGAGCTAGATGCTAGAGCATGTAGCTTGAGCTTATTTTTACATGCTATTTCGCCAAACATACCCGTACTCTGACCTTCATTTTTACGACACAAACAAACCACTTTCACAAAACTTACTAACAATCCTCCAAACACGCAATCATCTCCGATCCTTCCCATATGTAAAATACTAATTTACACTGGCATTCTTACGAGCTGGAGCAAATCGCTGGAGCGGGTCGCTGGAGCATGTAGCTTGAACCTATTTTTAAATGCTAGTTTAACTAGCATTTCATTTAAGATCTTATTTTTTAAACATGCTCCTTCAAGCTCTGTCAGCCAAACGAGACTAACTTTTACTAGTGGCTTATTTTGTTTAAAAACAATAAGCTCATGGTACGATAAGCTTAGATAAGCTCACGCGCCAAACATAGCCTAATACAACACTTCAAATCTTTTTACAAACACACACATTATAATCTTATCATTTACCACTATATTTTAGTTTAATCAAAGTTTCCTATACCACCACTCCCTATAACTCACACACCCAATTGTTCATGCACTTTTCTGGTGTTTGTGTGTTAAAGCAAAAGAATAGAAAAACCTTCTCATTTAGGGTGTCTTCTTCCCCTTCCTCACTCGCCAAAATAAGAAATTTCAAAAACCTTCTTACAAAGAGAGGCTAATAATCTCCTCTCCCACTCACCAAACACACACACAATCACCGTTTATCTCTCAGTAGTATTCTAGATCCTCACATAAAATTCACCCTCACCTAAAAAATTCAAATCGGATCTGTTGGAAATTTAGTGCAATTGTGGGATCGAGTCATACTTGTAAATGGGTTTGGAGGTACGGAGTGTACACCCATTAAGTCCCTGACCTCCCTGGACTCAATATAGTGGTTGAAAGTTCATCAGTAGGAAGCTGCTTCTGGTTAGGAAGTTGCTCCTGGTTAGGAAGTTGCTCCTGGTTAGGAAGTTGCTCCTGGTTAGGAATCTGCTCCTGGTTAGGAAGTTGCTCCTGGTTAGGACGCTGCTCCTGGTGATGCACAAAGTCTTTGTAACCTCTTTGACCAATCAATGAGGGTTGAATGATGACCAGGTTTATGGTATGTAACCACTATGGTTTCATGTAGGTAATTATGAGCTTAATTGATCGATTAATGCTCTTAAATACTTTTGACTATGAGTTACATCCTTCTAGGACTAGGATCACTATAAATAGTGATCATATTTGCATGATGAAATATACAGAAACAAGAAACACTTACACGCATAGAGTTCTTGATTTGTGCCTAAAACAAGAACTAACTCTGGTTTTATCCCAAGGAGGTATTCGTGTTAACCCAGGCATAGGGTCGAATAATCTTCTTTGGAAAGTGATTACACGACTTCAAGAGATATCCGGTAACCATTCATTGGTACGTAGTTAGGCTATTGATTATCTTCACCCTGTTGGAACGAAGTAAACCCCAACAATCAAAGAAGATTATTTTGTGATAATCAATGGCGGCAGCAATGAAGCATATGGTGGCTAACTTCTCCAAACTGGACAAGTTTGAAGGGGTTGATTTTAGGAGATGGCAAAAGAAGATGCACTTTCTTCTTTCTACCATGAACGTGGTGTACGTGCTGACTACTCCTATTCCTGATGGTGGTGATGATGCTACTTTAGAGGAACTGGGGAAAAGGAGCAAATGGGAGAATGATGATTATGTGTGTCGCGGCATAATTATCAATGGTATGTCTGATTCTTTATTTGATATTTACCAAAATGTTGAATCTGCTAAAGAACTATGGGATTCCTTGGAAGCCAAATATATGGCTGAGGATGCATCAAGTAAGAAGTTCCTTGTGAGTGATTTCACAAATTACAAAATGACTGATTCAAGACCAGTCATGGAACAATACAATGAACTTCTTGGAATACTTGGCAGATTTACACAACATAAAATGAACATGGATGAGACCATTCAGGTCTCGTGTGTCATTGACAAACTACCTCCTTCTTGGAAAGATTTCAAGCACACCTTGAAACATAAGAAGGAGGAATTAACTCTTGTTGAGTTGGGCAGTCATTTGCGCATTGAGGAATCCCTCAGGGTGCATGAAAGTGATAAGCCAAAGAGCAACAATGTTGCTGGTTCATCAGTTGTCAATATGGTGGAGCATAACAACTCCACCAGGTACAATGACAAAAAAGGGCAAACGTAAGCATCATGATAACACCAAAGCTAATCCTAACAAGAAGTCATCAGTAGCTTGTTGGAAGTGTGGGAAACCTGGACACTTCAAAAGGGATTGCAAAGGTGTTAGCATTGGCAACCAAGCTAATGGATCAGGCACAAAAGGTCAGAATATGTTTAATGAATCTCTCCAGATTTATAATGTTACATATGTATCTGAAGCTTATTTTGTGCAGGATGATGATGTTGCGTGGTGGGTTGACTCTGGAGCAACAGTACATGTGTGTAAAGATAGATTCTGGTTCAAGACTTATGAGTCAATGAATGATGGATCTATTCTTCACATGGGAAATGAGTCAACAGCCCTAGTGCATGGACGTGGTTGTGTAGATCTTAAATTTAGTTCTGGAAAGATTGTTTCTTTGTTTAATGTTTTGCATGTTCCTAATATTAGGAAGAACTTGGTTTCTAGTAGTGTTTTAAATAATTGTGGTTATAAACAAGTGATTGAATCTAATAAATTTGTTTTATCTAAACATGGTGTGTTTATTAGATTTGGCTATTTGAGTAATCAAATGTTCAGGCTTAATATTGATTCTAGTATAAATGTTGATTCTGTCCTGATGACTACCACTAAACTGAATGATTCATCACTATGGCATGCTAGACTAGGCCATGTCCACTATAAGAGGATGCAAGATATGTCTAAGGATGGGTTAATTCCAGCTTTTGACATGGACACTAATAAGTGTCAGACTTGTATGCTGAACAAAATTACTAAGAAACCATTTCAGGATGTAAAACGTGAAACTACAGTTTTGGAGCTAATCCATAGTGACCTATGTGATTTGCATGCTACTCCCTCATTAGGGAATAAGAAATACTTGGTAACATTTATTGATGATGCTTCTAGGTTTTGCTATGTTTATTTGTTACATACTAAGGATGAAGCATTATATAAATTTAAAGTATTTAAAACTGAAGTTGAATTACAACAAGGAGTCCAAATCAAAAGATTTAGGATTGATAGGGAGGTGAGTACATGGATACTTTGTACTTTGAGTTTGTTAGAATCATCCATGAGACAACTGCTCCCTATACTCCACAACAAAATGGTATATCTGAAAGGAAAAATAGAGTACTAAAAGAGATGGTTAATTCCATGTTGTCCTATTCAGGACTGAGTCAAGGGTTTTGGGGAGAAGCTATGTTAACAGCTTGCTATTTACTAAATAGGGTTCCTAATAAAAGGAACAGGATTACCTCTTATGAACTCTGGACTAAAAGGAAACCAAACTTGAACTACCTCAAAGTGTGGGGTTGTAGGGATGTTGTAAGACTCCCTGATCCAAAGATGAAAACCTTGGGTGAAAGAGGCATTGAATGCATCTTTGTTGGATATGCTGAGCATTCCAAGGTATATAGGTTCTATGTCATTGAACCTAATGATTCAGTTTCAATAAACTCAATCATTGAATCAAGGGATGCTAACTTTGATGAGACTAGGTTCTCATCAGTCCCTAGACCAAGCCTTAGGACTCCTACTGGAGCTGAGGACATTGGTGTTTCAGTAGAACCTCAAATGGTCACTGATGAGGTTGTGGTTCAGCAACCTGAGCCTGAGCTTAGAAGAAGCACAAGGCATAGGACTCCAAGGAATTTTGGGCCTGAGTTTCAACTATTCTTAGTTGAAGGAACAAGGGATGAGGTCTCTGATAAATACTCATATTGCTTTAATGTTGAGGATGATCCCAAAACATTTGATGAAGCAATGAAGTCCCAGGATGTTGCTTTCTGGAAAGAAGCAATAAATGATGAGATGGACTCTATCATGGGCAACAACACTTGGGTGTTGGTTGATCTACCTCCAGGTTGTAATCCACTTGGTAACAAGTGGATTTTCAAAAGGAAAATGAAGGTAGATGGATCTGTTGAAAAGTTCACGGCAAGGCTAGTCATTCAAGGCTTTAAACAAAAATCAGGGATAGACTATTTTGATACTTATGCTCCAGTAGCACGTATTAGTACCATAAGAATGTTAATTACTCTAGCAAGTATTCACAATCTGATTATTCATCAGATGGATGTGAAGACAGCATTCTTGAATGGTGACTTGGATGAGGAGGTTTATATGAACCAACCTCAGGGCTTCATCATGCCTGGTCATGAAGGTAAGGTGTGTAAACTGATTAAGTCCTTATATGGACTCAAACAAGCACCTAAGCAATGGCATCAAAAGTTTGATGAAGTGGTTTTGTCTAATGGTTATTTACTTAACCAAGCTGACAAATGTGTATATAGTAAATTTGATGAATCTGGTAAAGGAGTCATCATTTGCCTATATGTTGATGACATGTTAATCTTTGGTACTGACCAAGTTCAGGTTGATTAAACCAAAGAGTTCTTGTCATCAAGGTTCTCTATGAAAGACATGGGGAAGGCTGATGTTATCCTTGGCATAAGGATTAAACATGAAAGTGATGGTATTGTAATTTCTCAGCCTCATTATATTAAGAAGGTCCTGAAGAAATTCAATCACTTTGATTGTACTCCAGTGAGTACACCTATGGATACAAGTGAGAAATTAATGCCTAACAATGGTCAGGCTGTCTCCCAGCTTGAGTATTCTAGGGTGATTGGTTGCTTGATGTATGCCATGACTAGTACTAGGCCTGATATTGCTTTTGCAGTGGGTAAACTGAGTAGGTACACTAGTAATCCTAGTACTCAGCATTGGCAAGCAATTCAGATGGTACTAAAGTATTTGAAAGGAACAATAGGTTATTGTTTGTCATATAGTGGATATCCTTCAGTGTTGGAAGGTTACACTGATGCAAGTTGGATCAGCAATACTGAGGATAATTCATCCACAAGTGGCTGGGTATTCCTTTTTGGTGGTGGTGCAATTTCTTGGGCATCCAAGAAGCAAACTTGCATTACTGGTTCAACAATGGAATCTGAATTTGTGGCTCTAGCAGCTGCTGGTAAAGAGGCTGAATGGTTGAGAAACTTGCTTCTTGAGATTCCATTGTGGGTCAAACCTATGGCACCCATATCTATCCGTTGTGATAGTGCAGCTACATTGGCTAAGGCTTATAGTCAAATGTACAATGGTAAGTCTAGACACTTAGGTGTTAGACATAGCATGATTCGTGAGCTAATCATGAATGGGGTGATATCAATAGAGTTTGTGAGGTCTCAACAAAACTTAGCTGATCACTTGACGAAGGGATTGGCTAGAGACTTGGTTATAAAGTCTGCTAAAGGGATGGGTTTAAAGTCCAAAACTAGTCACTGAATGCTAGGACACCCAACTCCCTCCTAAGGAAACTTGGGAGTTGAGTTCAATGTGGAAAGCTGAACATTCAGGGGACTGATGCACATGTTTTACATATCATCCTAAGGATGTGCTTGTACCTGCTGGAAGGAGGATGAAGTTATAAACTTCTTAATGGTTAATCTTTTTGAAAAAGTGCTTAAGCAGGAGCATGAACTAAAGAGGAACCACCTATGTAAATGTTGAGGTTTCGCCGCCTCAAGGAGCATGGACTTTGGCTCTTACAACATTTATGAATTGGATATGGACACATGGCTTGTATGGTGTCAGGAGCGTTTTAAGTGTTTGAAAACTTTTGTGTATTTTTCTTCAGGTATTCGAAGTAGTTGAAGGGTTCAATTCTTAGAACACCCGGATTCTCGAATATTTGAAGTGATGTACTAATATGGAAATTCAATCCTCAGGACATTTTCATTTATGCACTGGTTTTGTTAAAGTTGATTTTCATACAAAAGGAATTGTACTAAATTGGGGAGGATTGTTGGAAATTTAGTGCAATTGTGGGATCGAGTCATACTTGTAAATGGGTTTCGAGGTACGGAGTGTACACCCATTAAGTCCCTGACCTCCCTGGACTCAATATAGTGGTTGAAAGTTCATCAGTAGGAAGCTGCTTCTGGTTAGGAAGTTGCTCTTGGTTAGGAAGTTGCTCCTGGTTAGGAATCTGCTCCTGGTTAGGAAGTTGCTCCTGGTTAGGACGCTGCTCCTGGTGATGCACAAAGTCTTTGTAACCTCTTTGACCAATCAATGAGGGTTGAATATTGACTTGATGACCAGGTTTATCGTCATGTAACCACTATGGTTTCATGTAAGTAATTATGAGCTTAATTGGCCGATTAATGCTCTTAAATACTTTTGACTATGAGTTACATCCTTCTAGGACTAGGATCACTATAAATAGTGATCATATTTGCATGATGAAATATACAGAAACAAGAAACACTTACACGCACAGAGTTCTTGATTTGTGCCTAAAACAAGAACTAACTCTTAGTTTTATCCCAAGGAGGTATTCGTGTTAACCCAGGCATAGGGTCGAATAATCTTCTTTGGAAAGTGATTACACGACTTCAAGAGATATCCGGTAACCATTCATTGGTACGTAGTTAGGCTATTGATTATCTTCACCCTGTTGGAACGAAGTAAACCCCAACAGGATCCCTAAATCAACACCCCACAATTATAATTTTATTATTAGTTATAACTGAAAAATCGATTTAGTTATGAATTTAAGGAAAAAACAACAAGTCACACGGGTAATTATAACTATATATTTAGTAGTTTTATAGACTCTAATCAAGTATTTTGTTTTTTTAATTTTGATTGCTTGTTTTAGGAGTTGTTCTTAAATTTCAATGCTACTAAACCAAGGTTGAAGTTGAAAAGGGAAAAGGTTGAAGATACTACAATAAATGGTTGTTTTTTAGATTAGATTAGGATGGTTATCAATAAAAAGCGAATATGTTTGTTCTTCTAAAAACTTTATTTGATTCTTTGTTTTTTATTGTTACATAATTCATAACCATATCTTGAAACCAAACTTTGTTGATGATGTCTTATTTTTATTTTCAGGCTAGAGATGTGATGTTCAAAGGATAATTAGATTGTGGTAAAAGAGGAGTTGAAACTTTTTTACTGGATATGTTTTCTTACGAATCTTTAATATAATTTTTTTATATTTCTATTTTTTGATTATGTTTGTTATTATCTTAGAGATTAAACAGTCACCCTTTAATTTTTTGGTTTTTAGTATTTTTTACAAATCGTGATTAAATTTGTTGGTTCCCTATGGCTTTAGGGTTGGCTCAGTAGAGAAATCACGAATGTTGCCAGTAAACATTTCATCTTGTAGAAACTAGAAAGGGGGGGGGGGGTTGAATAGTTTCTCTTCGGTTTATCTCCTAATTAAATTTTTTTTTTCAATTAGGTGAGTGCCAAAACCATCTTTTACTTGAAAGCTAGTTGCATAATGATTAGGTTCAATTCTAATGCATTAACAATGACAAGTAGTAAGTGTGATGATAATGAAAGTAAGTAAAGAGTAAGGAAAGAAATAACCGAATGGGAAGACACCAAGATTTATAGTGGTTCGGCAACGAAGCTCTATCCTCGTTCCTACTCCACTCCTCGAGTACACCTACTCGAGATTTTTACTATATCCAGAAGCTCCCTTCTTGGTTGAGAAAACCTTACAACGTCGGTTACATTATTTTCCAACACTAAGCTAAATGTCGAGACATAGTCTTAGATAGGACCAATCTACACAACGTTGCCCGCTTTACCATTTTACAACACAAGGCTAGATGTCGAGTTCTAATCGAAAGATAGAACCAATCTTCACAACGTTGCGTACTTCACCATTTTCCGACACAAGGCTAGATGTCGAGTTCTAATCCAAATCTAGAACCAATCTTCACGACTCTTCACTTTGAAGCTAAGTGAGAACTTCACACAACACAACTACACATGACTTTATAGTTTAGTGAGAACTCACAAGACACAACCACATCACTTTATACTTTAGTGTGAACTTACACAACTTATTACAACTCAACTAAACATATTCAAGTGCACACATGTAACTTGGATCTACACAACACAAATCCAAGCACACACATATGCAAAGGATTTATACAACTCTAATCCAAGTATTCACAAATAGCTTGGATGAACACAACTAGTCCAAGTATTCACAAATACATTTAATCTACACAAGACACAAATAAACAAATGATGAACATGACTAGATCTTTAGGAGAGGATGATCTTCATCAAGGCTTTATCTTTAATCACATCACAAGTGTGTGAGTGATCTTCTCTTTGGAAAAGGTAAAGAAGGAGATCAAGAGGATAATCATAGGTAAACATACTTAACACATAAAGTGATCATTTACAAATGAATATGATTAGAAAGGAGAAAGAAGGCTGAAAGAAATATCCAAAAAGGGTTATAGAAAATGCAGATTTGATCCACTATTTATAGGAGACAAAAACCAACGGCTAGCTGAGCGCGGTTCTTTATCTCCCTAGGCGGTTCCTTATCGAAAAAGAACTGCATAGGTACTTAAAGAACCGCGGATGTAGACTCCGCTCCTTTTTGTCTTTTAGTGGGGTCAGAATATCTGAGGCAGTTTAGAAAACCTTCAAAGGATATTCTTATGGCATTTGGAATATGCCATATTCAAATTTACATTTTTATTTTAATAAAACATTTTCTTAAAAATAAAGTTTATTAAAAATCTTTTGTCACATTTGACAAAAGTGAGTTTTAAGGCTAATCACTTTTATGATCACTAAGCATGATTAATATATGTTAGTGTAATGATTATTACCTTGATGATAGTGTTTGTTAGATAATTCGTTTTACGATTATATTTTATGCTAAATGTCTTTGTAATTTGTCGTGATCAAAACTAAGAAAGATTAGTTAGCAATAACAACGTTTTAGGCATTGCTTTGTATTAATAATCTCCCCCTTTTTAATTACGACAAACTATAAACTCATTTACGTAAAATACAAAATTATTCGAATTAGTAACGAGTTTATCACTATCATTTCTCCCCCTTTGTCGAAGCAAAAAGATTAGCACAAGTCTTTGAAGAAGTGAAGAACCGAACTTTGCTAGTAGCTCCCCCTTGGTGCCTACTCCCCCTTGCTTGGGGCACCAAGTGAGTGAGCTAAGGTGACATGCTACACAAAGATTAGAAGATAGAAAAGAAACACCAATGTATAAATGTGCACTACCTACTAACTAACTTGAGAGGGAGGAAGAAAAGAAATCCTAAATTAGAAGTAAGTATTTGCTAAGTATGTCCAAAGAGTGTGTTTTGACAACATCAAAGTTCAATTGGTGGAATAGAGAAAAAGAAGAAACATCCAAGCCAATTGAAATGATTAAAATGTCAAGGGGTTAAAAATTTAGAATTTATGAAATCACCCATAATTAATTTTAAATTTTAACCATGATCAACTTTTAATAAATGTGTGAAAAAGATTTGGCGGGAAAGGGATAACACACATAACATTCATATTACACAAATATGAAAGAACATACAAGAGAAATATTTATACACACAATATGAATATTTAAAGCAAAAAATATGGAAAATAAACCAAAAAGCATAAACTACTCTAGTAGTGATAATTTTCCAAAATTTCTTAAGTTGTATTGACTCAAACAACTAAAGTACAAAATGTGCCTTAGATGAAAAAGAAAGACGAAGATGCATCATTCGAAGTTTTGTTCGTGGGAACAAAAACTTTGAGAGGAGGTCGAGTGAGGAGGAATTCAAGGAAATTTAACTTGTCATACACATGAGCAAGTTCAATTTGTTGAAAGCGACAACAAGCACAAGAGGATCCATGATGCAAAACAAAGTCGTTAGATGGGGGAGGTCCATCAAAATGAGAGTTTGGTGGAGAGGGAGATAAAGGATAAGAGATGTTTTCACAATGCCTAGTGAGATTTGGGAAAGAAGATAGGTCATTGAGTTGTGGAGAGTTGAAAGGTTTAGGTGGTGGTGGAAGAATTTCCTTTTCTCCGGTAATTAGATTTATAGAGAGTCTCGTTCCAATATTTGATCAGAGAGAAAGAAGAATTCTTGGAGGGTTTTGGAGAAGAGGAATCATGATGATTCTTGTTCTTCTTGATCCAAATGGGTCGAACTAAGATTTTCGGTTTCTTTGAAAGCTTAAAAGAAGAAGCTTTAGGTTGAGAAGATTGTGACAAAGATATGTCAAGGTTAGGAATGGAAGAGTTAGGCATTGTGAGGGATGAAGAGAAGAACTCCTAAAAGAGAGGAATTTAAAGAAAGTAGACAAGGCAAAAATTTAAAATGAAAACAAAAGGTTTTAGGGAATGTTTAGCCAAATTGGATAGACAAGGAATCTTAACAAAGACATTGGTCAAAGAAGAAAGACCAATAATAAGCCAAAAACGGGCTTGCTGTCCGCGGTTCCTTAAAGGAAACGGCGGTTCCATATCGATATGGAGCCGCACGACTTCTATTGAGCCGCATACAGTGGACATGAAACCATGATTTTTCAAAGTTTTGGAGAAAAATAAGACTCTTTCAAAATTTTGCAAATCTTGGATTTTTACCTCTTTTAGCACTAGAATATGCTAGGGTTGCATAAAGGCAACACACTCACAAAGAGTATCTTGACAAAGGGTGACAAAATATTTATATAACATTTTGATCCAATTTTAAGTCAAGTTTTAGAGGTTTTGATAGATTTAGGTTCAATTTTAAATAAACTGAAGTTGATTAATGTGACCACACAGGTTGAAACAAATAAAACTAAATCCATTGAACATCTTCATGAAAAACTCATGAAGGAAAGGAAATACACGAAAAGAAATAACAACTAACTAATACAAAGTTAGCTTAAACTAGTTCTTAATAGCATAGTCTTCCTTGTCTTGACTTTCTTTAAAAACATTTATTTTTGAAAATCATCATTCATCTCCTAGGAGGAGGAGGCATGAAAAACAAGGTAAGCAAGAAATCTTGCAACCTCCTATGGAGACCAAACATCTCCATCCTTAGGTTTTAAATGATATAGTTGTTATAGATACAACATGGATAATTAGTACCATGAGCTTCTAGAAAACCAAAGAAGTAAGGATCACCCATGAAGTGAGAAATAGGAATGCCCAAAAGAGGAGCATTAGTATTTGAGGGAGGAGGAGGAGGTGGATGCATAGTGTCTAAAGGTGATATGGGTGAATTGGGTGGAGTGAAAGGAGATGTAATCATAGGCTCAACTACAAAGGGGATGCTTTGTAGAGGTTGAGGTTGAGTATTCACATCCAAGGGAGGACTAGGAGTGAAAGGTGAGGATAACTCATTCATTATTGATTAGAATGAAGAGGAGGTAGAACCATGTGAGTGGTTGGTACCATGAGTTGAGTTGGTCTTGCATGGAGCAAGAGGTTGTGAAGGTGATGAAGAAATGAGAATAGGAGAAGTCTCATTCTTGGGTGTATGGAAAGATGAAGAACCAAGTTTGGGTAACTTAATCTTGATCTTAAGGTTTCTTTTGGAAGAGGAAATTTTGGGAGAATTGGATGTTCTAGTGGACACCATGGTTGTGTGTTTAGGTTTAGAAAGAAGTTGAAGGGATGAAGAACACAATCAACAAGAGAGAGTTTAAGAAGAGGAATGGATGATCCAAACTAGTAATGGGTTAAAATCATTTTAGGTGAATAATGAAATTAGGTAGCCTAGTTTAGGAAAGTGCAGGTTTTTGCAAAAATTTCACC
The DNA here is from genome assembly GCA_025667525.1 of Glebionis coronaria. NCBI lineage: Eukaryota > Viridiplantae > Streptophyta > Magnoliopsida > Asterales > Asteraceae > Glebionis > Glebionis coronaria. Next base: position 72,387,755 of record CM046874.1, read on the forward strand.
AATGTTTACACAGATTAAGGGAAAACAGTGTAAAACAAAGATTCTCTCGAAACAGATGACGGCGGTTCCTTATGTAGGGTCGTGGTTCGTTATCGCTAAATAACCGCGAGACAGATAAAGAACCACCCCCCAGAGGATTCCATAAAATGCATCTGAAACTTTTGCTAGCCCAGCTTTTACACAAAGGTTTATCAAGCCAAAGTGAACTATTAATCAAAATCTAGGAAGCTAACTAACACATAAGATGCACAAAGCTATGTAAATCGAAAGATCGATAATGCTGGCAATTAGGATAAAAATACTAAGTAATCAAAACACATAGAGTTAGTTAATAAACATAACATCCTAAAAAAATAAAGGAAATATTGTTCAACAATTCAAACATGTTTACAAACATGTTAACCATGATAAACCAAAGCTTCACTTATTCTTTTTGCCAAGTCCCTTGATCAATTTGCTTATGCTCTTGAACGATCCTCTTGACTCCACTCGATGATCATACAACTCACCTTGGGTTTTAAGATTAACACGATATACATCCTCAAGACCAAAGTTATCCAGAAGTATACTAGTGGCAAAGTGAGGAGGAGGGATAATTTCATCTAACCCTTCCATGAAAGTGTCCATTGATGGGTGGGAGTCACTCGAAGAGCCAACATGAGTACTAGTTCCTACACCACCACCATCACTTGGTGACATATCAAAGTCCTCATCATCGAACTCTTGTGGATCGAACTTTCTCGAACCTCGATCACTTCTAGTCTTTCGTGGTTGTACCTTTTAAATAGGTAACATAACTCGTTTGACCGAACGAAAGCGAGTAATATCGATGTCGGGATAGTCTTCACCAACCTTCTTAAGAAGGCGAGTAAGGAGCATGGCATAGGGAAGGTTTGTTTTGGGTTTGGAAAGAGCATAAGTAATTCGTCGAGCGATAAAATATGCGAGATTGTACTTGGCGTTGGTAGCGATGCAACATAACATGTGCGCCATACACGCCGGAATATGATCCTGGTTTCCACCAAGACAAAACACATTTTCCCTAAGGATTTCGGCCCATCGGACCATACAATCATTAAGGTCGCTTAAGAGAACCTCATAGCGTTTTACCCGACGCTTGTTAGAGTGGAGGCTTCTTACAACGTTTCCACTACGCTCTTTACAAATGACGTCAAGGATGAAGTCAAGGTCAATCTCTTCATTTTCATTTGGAGCACAGTTGAAGGGTTCAAGGAGATAATCAAGCTTCCATTTATCCGTAAATCGACAAGTGCCACTAAATGGAAGACGAAGTTTAATGAGTCGACCATCAATGATGAACCTAACATATACTCTACCGTTATCATAAACGAGAGAATATGTGCTAAAGAACTCTAAAAGGAATTCGGGATATATATCCTCCTTGATGTTCAACAAACAATCAAACCCGATTTGTCTAAACATTGACTGAGTATATATATAGCCGTCAATATCATTTTGGACAACTCTACCCTCGTGAAAACAACGATTTTGGAGTGAGGAGTAGGTGTTTGCAAGTTGAGGGGAAGGACACATTTCGGCTAGGTTTGGAATATATTGTTTAGTGTATTGGTGATCTTGTTGATATTCCGAAGGCATGATTAGTACATAAATAAGCACAAAATATTTTCCCTATCACTCACCTGTTAAACAAAAACCAAAAATCAAAAGGATGAGAATGTGTTTCGTCAATTTCTTGACAGACAAAGGATTAATCCTTATCATTCCCATGTTTACAATGTACCTAGTTAATCATTGAAAATAACATATTAATCATGTAAAATCAACAATGAACTTGAACATTAGTTTTTCAAAACAAGGTTTTTAGGTAAGCATTTAACAATGCAATTACCAACTTGTTTGTGGGTTCATATCAATTCCATCAATTAACCAAAGTTATTTAGTCAAAATTCGGATTGTTCTACAACTGAGCTTTAGTGAAATCTCAATGAATATGAACCTAAGGAATCATAGTATAATCACTATGTCAACTCACATTCCTAGTAAGGTTCTAATTCAATATCAATTTTAAAAAGCCCCAATTATGAATGTATGAACCCTAGAACAAATTAGATGAAATTGAATGAAATGACTTACAGATAATTGATCTTCGATGAAGGATGAGTGAAACCCACAAATTGGAATCAAATTATCTTGAGTGATTGAAGGTTTTGAAAGATCAACAATGGTGGAAAAATTGAAACCCGTCGCTCTATTGGAGAAGAGAGAGAAGGTTTGTTTGAAAAATGATTTTTATAAAAAGTTTGGCACTTTAGTCGCAATCACTGACCGCGGCTCCTTATCGATATGGAACCGCGCATTTGAGTCGCGACAAATAAAGAACCGCCTATAGTGGCACGTTTTTATCAAAGAAAATCAAAGAATTTTTCAAACTAAATTTTTCTAAAATCCTTAAAATATGTCTTAAGCCTTTTGGAAATCATTAGATCACTTCAACACTAAGTAATAATGCCTTTATGAAGGATTACGAGTTGAATCGAGATATAAAAAGACCGAAACAGACAAACGACTACTCGTAGAAAAGAAACAAAGAAGAGAGAAGTCAAGAGGAGTGAATCGAGACCAAGAACAATGATCAAGAGACAAATGACAATCTTCAAATCGAGGAGACGAAGAGCTTGGGTCATATATAGTGGTTTAAGACGCGCCTTTCTGGCGAAAGTCTAAACGGCTTTGGTAATGAACTACACCAAGCAATTTTGATGCATAGAGTAAGATCTCTTTCAAGAAAAATCTTACTCTACTTCAAAATATGAGCAAAGTATAGATTCAATTTCTCTCCCACATGATCGGACAATTATTATTCCTAGGATTTACAATAACAATATCCTTGGAATATTTCAATTCCAAATGTGTAAAATCCAACTACAACTTGTGAAGTAGTTTGGTATCTCAAGGGATTCATCAATCATCCTAGAGATGAGCTCAATTGCACAAGTTACACATGATATAGGTCCTACTAACCGTAAGGGGGCAAACCATAGAAATCATATTTGATACTTTAAGCTACTACTAACTCACTCTACATCCCCATAGTGATTCAAGTAACCAAGCAATGAAGGTTTGAGAGGGGAAAAGGAAAGAATCACAAACTACAAACGAATTTCAAGGCAAGGATGCCAAGAACAAGCACATAGTCAATTAATGATTAAAAGAATGATCAATAGGGCGTGTGGAAGAACGAAAACGTACCTTAGCCACAAAATGCATTCCAAGATTTTAAGGAACCAATGCAAAGCCCAACCATGACTAAAGTGACTACTAAGTCTTCAAGGACTAGTATCACTCCCATCCATCTTGATATCATCATTCAATGATGTTGGAAATAAAAGAAGATGAGTCTTCTAGAAGTGTAAGTGACTCATTCCACAATCAATTAAATGATTGATCTTCATGAGTACCTACACATAACAAGATGCAAACTAGTAGATACATTTCAAGAGTAAATCTAAAATGCATAAATACTACTGATCTAAATGGGATGCTATATTACCAATTAAAAGGCCTATTTTCAATAAAAAATAGTTTTTACCAAAGAAAAACTTTAGTACAACTTAACCTTCTAATTTGAGGAGACAATGGATCGATCCAAGTATTAAAGTACAACATACTTCAAAGATCTTGTGTGACCATCGCTCTGATACCAATTGTAGAAACTAGAAGGGGGGTTGAATAGTCTCTTCGGTTTATCTCCTAATTAAAATTCCTTTTAATTAGGTGAGTGCCAAAACCATCTTTTACTTGAAAGCTAGTTGCATAATGATTAGGTTCAATTCTAATGCATTAACAATGGCAAGTAGTAAGTGTGATGATAATGAAAGTAAGTAAAGAGTAAGGAAAGAAACAACCTAATGGGAAGACACCAAGATTTATAGTGGTTCGGTAACGAAGCTCTATCCTCGTTCCTACTCCACTCCTCGAGTACACCTACTCGAGATTTATACTATATCCATAAGCTCCCTTCTTGGTGGATAAAACCTTACAACGTCGCTTACATTATTTTCCGACACTAAGCTAAATGTCGAGACCTAATCTTAGATAGGACCAATCTACACAACGTTGCCCGCTTCACCATTTTATGACACAAGGCTAGATGTCGAGTTCTAATCGAAAGATAGAACCAATCTTCACAACGTTGCCTACTTCACCATTTTCTGACACAAGGCTAGATGTCGAGTTCTAATCCAAAACTAGAACCAATCTTCACGACTCTTCACTTTGAAGCTAAGTGAGAACTTCACACAACACAACTACACATCACTTTATAGTTTAGTGAGAACTCACAAGACATAACCACATCACTTTATAGTTTAGTGAGAACTTACACAACTTATTACAACTCAACTAAATATATCCAAGTACACACATGTAACTTGTATCTACACAACACAAATCCAAGCACACACATATGCAAAGGATTTACACAACTCTAATCCAAGTATTCACAAATATCTTGGATGAACACAACTAGTCCAAGTATTCACAAATATTGGATCTACATAAGACACAAATAAACAAATGATGAACATGACTAGATCTTTAGGAGAGGATGATCTTCATCAAGGCTTCATCTTTAATCACATCACAAGTGTGTGAGTGATCTTCTCTTTGGATAAGGTAAAGAAGGAGATCAAGAGGATAATCATAAGTAAACATACTTAACACATTAAGTGATCATTTACAAATGATTAGGATTAGAAAGGAGAAAGAAGGATGAAAGAAATGTCCAAAAAGAGTTATGGAAAATGCAGATTTGATCTACTATTTATAGGAGACAAAAACCAACGACTATCTGAGCGCGGTTCTTTATCAGCCTAGGCGGTTCCTTATCGATAAAGAACCGCATAGGTACTTAAAGAACCGCGGATGTAGACTCCGCTCCTTTTTGTCTTTTAGTAGGGTAGGAATATCTGAGGCAGTTTAAAACCTTCAAAGGATATTCTTATGGCATTTGGAATATGCCATATTCAAATTTATATTTTCATTTTAATAAAATATTTTCTTAAAAATAAAGTTTATTAAAGTCTTTCGTCACATTTGACAAAAGTGAGTTTTAAGGCTAATCACTTTTATGATCACTAAACATGATTAAGATATGTTAGTGTAATGCTTATTACCTTGATGATAGTGTTTGTTAGATAATTCGTTTTACGATTATATTTTATGCTAAATGTCTTTGTAATTTGTCATGATCAAAACTAAGAAAGATTAGTTAGCACTAACAACGTTTTTAGGCATTGCTTTGCATTAACACATCCATTTGACAGGCTGCTTTTGGCTCTGCAATTACGTTCAGTCGTTTTGCATGTTTTACAAACTAGCTAATTTCCCCATAAACATGATGAAATTCATATGCGGACCCAACAAACAAGGAAAGGATGCCTCTCGGGGCATCTGAGAATAATTCGACCCGTATGAAGGGAAAATATCACGTATACTTTCTTTTTTAGGGGGGGGTGTCTGCTTATCAGTTACTTTATAATGAAAGTAGCTTTAGAAGCTTTTATCGCACTCTGAAAATTGAACCCGCAGGATTACCATATAAGAATTTAAGTTTACTTGATTTCGGCATACATTTTATAAGCCTCGGTTTTACGAATTATTTTGAGATCTATGAGTTTATATAAGTTTGTTATATCTTAATATACTTATATAAGCCCACACGTCTGAAAATAAGATCGAAAGCTAAAGCTTACGATATACATGTTGAAATAACATAAGCTTATAAACCCACATATAAGCTAAAAGAAACACCCACTAAATAAAATAGGCATCACACATGATATATGACTAGGAATTGGCGACGTTTCATAATTGTAATAAGGGTATAAGATTGCATTTGGGTTATTTGCAGGTTGTTGGCAGAGGAGTCATGGTAATATAAAAAGGGAATGGATGCAATCGGATTACAAGGAAACACATCTTTAAGACTTTATGATGTTGTAGGGTACCAAGAAAAGGTTGCAGTGGTATCGAGGAGTATGTGGCACGCTAACAAGAGAAGTTGTCGATTTATGTAAGTGGGGATTAGAGATACTTCCGGGTAAGCATATGATCTGCTTATACTTCAAGTATTAAGATTTTAGCAATAGTAGTTCCATAAATTAGAATATATAGAAAATTCTATTTCTTTGAGATGCAGAACATCTTCTTATTGCTGGTATGTAGGATTTAAAAATAAAATTTGAAGCCAGGCCAATTTATAAGGAAGCAGTTTCAAGCAAACAACAAAAAGTAGAAAGATTCACATTTAAAAAGCGACATAAAATGGCAAAAGTGCTGAGAAGATTTCTACATGAACTTGGGCCTAAAGGTGGCATTAGACCTTCATATACTCGAGCTCAACACATAACGACAAATACCTCTTAATTACAAATTATCGACTGATGTTATTCTGAATGGACAATCTATTTTGAAATTAAATGCTAACATCTATGGACCAGACAACCGACCTTTACATTTGTTTCAACATGACATACCCGTGAAAGAGTAGTTTCTACGAGGGATCATAGTATGAATCAAGAAGAGGTGGATTCTCAAGACCCGATGTAGGGCAAAACGTCTCAGATACGTACACACATATTTCGCCACTAGGATTGGTATTTTGAATTATACTTGAGTTTAAAGACTTTGGTTGTTGTTGTTGTATTTATTGAATACTGAATGTTATTTACATTAACATATCAGGCACACGAGAAATAAGAGGTGAAGGAACAAGTGGGTGCGGGTGTAGGGCTGTAAGCAAAAAATATGGGCCTAAACAAAGTACATGTATATGCTAATACAGGTCCAGCATATGATCACAAGAAAAAAAAGCCATCCCACCTGAATCTAAAAGATGGAGCAATGTGTAGCATGTATTGCGAGAAGGAGCAAAAAAGATGGATCAAGGTCTTAGCCATAAGGTAATCTTCTTAGTCCTTTCCAAAACTTTGTTGATATTTTTAGATGTCAACCTTAAATTACAAAACTGAAAGACAAATGAATTATGTGGGTGGGTTATGAAGAAGATGAAACTTTTACATGTCGTTAAAACCTAAAATGTGAGCATTTAACACGTATAAACACATTAAACAATGATTTGAAAAACATACCCCGTAATATTTTTTTTAGCATTGTAATAGCTTAAATGTAATCCTGCATATAGCAAGTTAACATTTTATGTGGAAAATGGTAAGCCTAATTATATATTTTTTTTGTTACAAAATTATTGTAAAAATGGCACTAATATGTATATAAGTGGTGATTCAAACTGTCGCACCGACTGTAGTTATTCATGATTAGGGGATGTTTGGTTTACCTTACCTATCAGGCTTATGGTGGTTTTTGAATGTGTAAAAACCAACAATGTCACCTTTTAGAGCATATGAGTCATTATTGTTGTTGTTTAAAGTTAATGAGTTAGTCAGCTTCAACTAAGCTAACCATACACCCCGTTTACAATCGGAACATAGGAAATGTTGTGCCTAAACTTGAATAGAAAGAAAGTATACAACGATGGTGCCGAATCGAAAAGAAACTCGATAGTAATGTTAACATTTTAGCTTCGCTTATTCCTAATAGGATCTCTCCAACTTTTATAATGGTGGATTTTATAAAGGTTAGTGGTTTTTGAATTGGGTTAACGGATTCTCTTATTTGCAATTTGGTATGCTTGGGTTTGCTCTATAGCATTGTGTTAAATAAGAGTACGATATCTTGATCTGGTTAAATTAGAATTTGAATGTGATTAAGGATTAGCTCCAAAACACTAGTGTACGCTTTATTAACTGAATGGAAGGAAATCTAGGATCAGCTTTTTATTGGATTGCCAGTCTGCCCCATTAAAGATGTTCCGACGGTACCAGTTTAGGTAAAATCTAGACACATGTGATGAGCTTAAAGACATCTGCTAAAATGTTTTGGGTGTTTGCATAGAAGTGCTTATATGCACCTCGGTAGAAGATTAAAATAAGAAATTTTATCTCGTATTATTAAAGTGCTATTTAAGTTCTTTTTTTAGATTACAGAAACATTAAAAGCGTTGATGGAAGCACTTCATGGCAGAAAATGGTCGAAATCATAGTTGGTCTGGGTCTGTCATTGATAAATATACCTGGTGCTAAATACTCGTTTTGATCATATTGGGTAAATGTAGTTATTTACTGTTCAAATCGTGTAACACAAAGAAACTTAGAGCACAAGTAGGAAAGATGACAACCAACTTATACTAAATTGGTTATTGCACACCACTTTTGGTTTATGTCGATTAAGTTAAAAATATTAAGTTAAGAAAACAACTTATCATTTATAGAAGATATAAATTTCGATGAGGAAAACAGATATAATGTGAATTTGAAAGGATAATGTAGGTGTTGGAGTCCAATGAAAGCGTTCTTTGTTTCTGCTTAACATTTGTCCCTCTTTATATGAGGTGTTTTTCTTATAGTTTTGGGTTTAAAGGAAAGGAAGAGGTAAAGGGCGATTGGTAGGTGTGTGAGTTTTAAGGTAGTTGTAGTCAGAGGCTGTTATTCGTATGAGTGAGTGTCTGGGTTATCTTATTATGCCAACTTTTGGGCGGCTTATTTGCTAGTACCTAAATGATATGACCTCGGGGCAGGATATGATGGTACTGGACCTGATTTAGTTGCACTATTGGAACAATATTAGAAAGATTGTCTTGGTGAGAATGAGGATCAACCTATAGACAGATGACTCATAGTGTAACAACAAAGCTTCATAAATCTTCAAGGAGCTTAAAAAATGTTTGGAGGCATACCAGAAGTGTTTGAGGATTAATATCCATGTAGCAAACGCCAATTGTATGATTACATAGTAGAACTTTAAAATTTTGAAATCAAGTGAATGTCATTCCACCAGCCACGTGAAAATGCTCTACTTTTAATCTGAGTATTTTTGTAAGAACATATCCAAACACCGCTTAAGGCTTAACCTATAAGTTTTGTGCGAAAAATGTCAAGGTAAGTATCACATCTCATGACGTTTCATATATCCATGTTTTTCGTGGTTTGACTTTTTTTGCAATATGTTTGGTATTATGATTCGAGCAGAACAGAAGTCATTGAAGGAAGAAACTGTTGCAAGGTTAAACCAAGACATGCATACATGGTCTTCTAACGAATTAGTACTTCCTTTGACATCTATGTTGTTAAACCTGAAAATCATGAATGTTTGAATAAACATTATAGTTGTTAACAGATCGTACCAAGCATTGTTCTTATGTAAACTTGAAATACCAATTTAGTTACGGACATTTGTGTATGTTTTTATATTGGTTATCAGTACACGTTTATTTAACATGTCTAAGTAACAACCTGATATAAAGCGCACGGACTGGATATATTGATTTAAACTCGTGCAGCGAAGCATGGGTTTAATCCTTGTTAATATAACTTCTCACGTTCTCAAATTGTTTGCACTAACTTTTGTTGAACTCCCTCGATAACTATTACACAGTGTAATAGTTTCCTCAATATATTTCGGCACAAAAAATAAAACAATACATATATAAATTATGTTTGACGCACAAGCTTATAAGAGCTTATCGAAACATTAGCTTATTTTATTTAAAAATATACGCTATTTTTAAAAATAAGTCTCGTTTGATTGACATAACTCGTAGTAACATGAAAAAAGACGATAAAATAAGCTACTAAACGAAATGCTTATAGGACTAGCATTTAAATAAAGCTCCAGCCCCTGTCAACATGTTCCAACAACCAGCTCCAACAATCTGTTGTATCTCCCGCCAATATTGCCAACATTATCATAGTATGTTTGACAATACATTACAAAATTTATTACATTTGCTTACTAAAATAAATGGGTAATGAGTAAGTAATAAGAGGGCGCTAAAAGTATTTTTCAATCAATTTCTACTAAAAAAAGTTACCAAAAATTATTTTTATCAACTTAAAAAAAAGAGTAATTAATAAAGAGTATAACTAAAAGTCTAAAGAGTAAGCAAAAGTAGGCAAAAAAATAAACAAAAATATAAAACTTTTAATAATTATTTTCTAGTAGGCAAAAAAGTAAACAAAAGTTGTGGGTTTTTTTTGTCTCCTTTTATATTGATTGTGTTTTAATAAAGAAAAGTTATAATGATTTAAATATTTATTTTTTTATTAATAAGCAAAATTTTTAATAACAAATTTTTCAATAATCTAATGCTTTTTATTTTATAGTTATATTAACAGAAGATAAAGTAGATTGGTGAAGCATGTTGCTAAAGCATTGAAGGAGCTTTTGTTAAACTTTGATTATAGGAACATCATTTTATTTAAGTCTATGTTTTTTAATGTTTGTTTAACTTATCTCAAACAAACAAAACTTGTTTTTAAAAATATTTTATATTCTAAAACAGACAAATTTATGTTTCGACAGGTTCTTGCAAATTTACGCAGCAAAGATGCCGATAGTATGTACGTAACCGTTCACTTTGGGAAGAATATATGTTAAATTCTCCCTAACGTGAAGTTCTATTTAGATTTCAAAGTTCTTAGTTTTCTTAGGGCTGAGCAATAGGTTCGGATCATATCGGACTAAGATAGAACCGAAATGGTATGGTCCAGTTCAAGTCAGTCCGGTCCGGTTCGATTTTCGGTCTAATTCTATTAAGCATAATCGACGAATTTTTTGTAAGAGCGAATTGGTTCGATCGGAACAAGGATTAAAATGGTACAAAACTTTAGACCGAGAACCAGGCCGAAGTTATCAGTCGGATCCAATCCAGATCAATTCGGTCTAGTTTGATTTTTCAATCCGATTCAGTCTGATAATCCAAATGCTCACCTTTAGTTTCCTATGCCCCTTGAGTTTAAAAACTATGCCCCTTGAGTTTAAAAACTATGCCCCTTGAGTTTAAGTGTCAATTTATGACATATAAATTCGTGCAATGTTGAACATGTTCAATCTATGACGTATAAATTCGTGCAATGTTTAACATGTTCAATTTATTACACATGCATGGATCACACTACGAGCCGTATTGGACTGGAACCATAATTTATGAGGGTTGGTGGATGTACGTACGGCTAGACTCTTCGGCACCAGACATAGTATCATGTTGACCGATGGAAATTCTCATGCCAACGCCTTATATAACACTAGGGTACCCAAACTCTTAACAACATGTTAATGCATATCAGCATATGTACATATATATAGATGCACCATCAAGACAGATGTACAATAACGCATTAAGCACATTAAAACAACAGAAACATGATATGAAAACCCTCATTTTATAATGATCTTGATAGTACGGTTCCTGAACCCATGAAATGCTGTTGGCGAGATTTGAATTATTCACTCTCTTTTTTTAATTATTCGCATTTAAACTACATCATATATGTATTTGTGCATTATGATCGTAAATGAGTTGAAGTTGTACTACTACAACAAAGGTTCAATTTGTGAACAAAGTTCTTATTGCAAGAGTAATGTACTTCCCCAAATTTCATACATGTACAGTCTAATTTATCGACATGAATTATTAAAACTTAATTGCAGATATGCAGCTGACTGGTAAACTTAACATACACACAAAGATATATAGTACATATGTAACATCAAACCTAATATAATGCTAGAATTATATGATTATTGTAAGAGCATCGTCATACATTTGAAAATACATTTCAATATGGATCGGTGTTGAATGATGGCTTGTAATACTCTCGATTTATTGCGTTCGTAAAAAAATATGTAAATGTTTGGTCAAGACTGTTTGCATATACATTTATATATGGTTTGTGTCGGGTTAAGGTTGATGGGTTCGAGTTGACAGGTCAAAAACGTCAACTCGAATTTGATATAATTAACTAATCGAGTCAATTACGTTAGGCTAACAACAACATTGATTGGGTTCGACCCACAAAAACACCCATCACATTAACTTTCTCTCTCTCACAACTTAAAACGACTCCTTTTTCACATCAATACCACTTACAGTACGACGTTCGAGGCTTTCCTCAGCGAAATGCCGAGCTTTTCTCTTGCGAAATGTCGTTGGGGAAACCAATCCCAGCAACATGTGGCAGGGGAAGGGCCGCTGGAACGCTCGTAAGATCCTAGCGACTTGTCGAGGTTTTTCCCAGCGATATCGTAGGTCCCATAAACTTTTGACAAAGCGAATTAGTGCCACCCTGACACCAGAATCCCCAGCGACATGTCGCTGGGGAATGAAGTCGACAGAAGAAGTTAATCAACACACTTAAGCAACACCTTTATTAATCCTGCCTTTTCTCCGGCGATATGTCGCTGGGGTAACTTTCCTTATACGTTGACAAGTCAACTAGACACGTGGCTTTTTTGCTGTGTAAACAAACTATCCCAAGCGACAAGTCAATTGGACTCATCCATTGAACATCTAAGGTACAACCAATGCCGGTTAACTAATCGTTGGCGGGAAAATGTTAACCATTTCTCTCACTTTTTTTACCATACAAACACATGTTATCTTTATAACCACACACAATCCTACCAGCACAACCACCAACAGATTACACACACACACTTATCATGTAAAACCCGCATTAAAAACTTATGAATAGTACACATGAACAGTAACTTACGAAAACACGATAAAATTTAAACTTTCCATTTATAATATTAATACACGTGGCACGACAATAAATAACGAACAATCATGAATATTATAAATGTGACACGATCACGAATACCAAAATCACGAATATTAAATCACGAGCATACACGACTAATTATTTAACACATGAAAAACTTCGGGTTCCCTTGTTGGGCTCCCCAATGCCGCAACTACAACAAAGAAAAGAATGAAGATGGGCTTTGGCCCATAACCCAATTGTAAATAATAAAATACAGGAAAACATAAACATATTTTAGGTTTCCAGAAAAGTTTTTCTGCCTCCTTTTTGTGCTATTGCCACCGGCCATATACAACCACAAGGAAGATTCAGACGATTTTCATTATTGATTTGTATTCGTGATCATTCTCTTTTTCTTTTCACACATTCGGTATAAATAACACCTTTTTCTTTTTATTTAATTCTTTTGATTTCATGTTATAATTTAATTAATCATCAAGAACAAGAATAAAACATGTAATAGATTAATTAAATCATGTTTTCGGGTTTGGTTTGTGTGTGGTGTGGTTCGGCCGAGACAACCGAGACCCCATATGGGGCTCGGCTTGTTTTGATCACCACCACCGAGAGTCCCAAGACTCTCGGCTTGGGTTGGTGTGGGCTCGGACGTAACAAGGCAACCCCGACCAAGGGTCAGGGTGTGTTTGTTGTTCGGTTTGGGTGGAACCGAGGCACCACCGAGACCCCAAAGGGGCTTGGTTGGTTTTTGTTGTTCGGACCCGAGACCAAAGAAACCCCGACACTAAGTTGGGGTATGTTGTACATGTTTGTTATTTTAAGTAGTGTCAACCGAGACCCCTCCAAGGTCTCAGTGGGACTTTAGTATGGATTATCTAGTTCGGCTTATTTAAAACACGGGCTTGGGATTCGGGTTTTTCATGAAAACTGTTTTTATAGTCATGTTATATTAAACTTTAGGTTAAGTAATTTTTAAATTAATTCATGTATAACCTAAGGTATTTTTACTTAGTTAGTTAATTAAAACATGTATCTTTAATTAAAATCATATAACGTATAGTTTAATTAAGTAACCAGTTATTTAATTAATAAGCTATGGTAAAAACTTTAATTATTATTTATAATCCAGCTTATTTTTATTTATGGAAACTTACTATTTTTGGAAACTTTCTATTTATAGAAACTTACTATTTATGGAAAACTGCTATTTTTAGAAAGTTACTTAGTATTACAATACAAGTATTATAATACACTAATATATGAATAATGCTCAACAGAACATCATAATAACTACAATTAACACAATAAACTATAAGACATGACAGAATACGTATAACAAGCAAATAATACACGGAACCAGTAAAACACATGTAATTCAGACAACTCATATTTTTATGTAGTGTTATCCGTCGAGGCAGATTAGTCTTCATCGTTTCCGTTAGCTTCTACTGGACATAAGGTACGGATTTCCCGTCCTTCAGTAAGGACAATCTCTTCCTTCATTAGGATTTCACGTATGCAGCCAACTGTTTTCCCCAGTAGTTACAGATTAAATGCTTATGTTTATTAGTTACCTTAGCCATATACATGCATGACCAGTTTTACCTAGTTATGGAGGTACCATAACCATAACACTAGAGGCACTAGTGTTATGACTTCACCACGGCGGAGTGATAGCTCGTGGCGTCCCTTTTCAGTTATTTGGACATTATATTATTATATTATCATGTGGGGTGTATGGGTGCATTCTAGTTATATGTTTCAGTCAGGATTTCATGGTGAATGTGTGTGTGCCTTGCATCCTTCACAAGGAGCTGATCCTTCCTACCCACTTACTAGTTAATTAGAGGCATCCCCTCTAATTTGCATGACGAGGTCACCCCTCCAAGTATTCATGCACTTTGTTGACCTCATGACCTATATTGGCTATTATGGTACATTAACTAATAAAGATTTTCATAAGTAACATAAGCTATGTTTTCAGAACTAAAACCAGTTAACATGACAAACAACTAGGTTTTCCAGAAATTATTCATTTACGCTGCCATTCATGCTTTATATTCTTTATATGCTTCCATATTCTATGTTTTCCATGCTTTATTGTATATCCATGCACTGAGCGTTATGCTCAGCCGTCTACTATTGCATGTTTCCAAACGGCAGGTACCCAAGGACGCAAGTAGGAGCTCCAGAGTATGTGCATTCGGATTGGAAGCTATCCAACCTGTTTTACCTTATGCATTTATTCCTACTTTATCATACTTTACTTCTTTTGGACATTGTTTAGTCCTTTCCATTTACAGTACTTATATTGCTTGTGTGTGAGTTACTAGACTACCGATGTTTGATTCCGGTATTTCTATTTATGGTCATGAATGTTTAGAAATTTACCTTGCATGCTTTGATGACACGCCATAATTTACTATAGCATCCTATCTTAACAAATGGGGTGTTACAATTATGGTATCAGAGCCAAGGTTTCGACCTGTAGCTCTATAAAACATGACATGTGACTTACGGGTAGTCACCAGTGTCTTCCTAGAACTGAGAGTTGGTTTTCATGCATTCATTCATTTTCATTTCATTTCATGCATTCATATCATTGTAGCAGGTTTATGACACGTTCACAACGTGTTTCATGTGTCCTTACTCAGAGGATACAACTATCATCCAGTTCATGTTGTCTAGTATCCACTTGATCAGATTCGAGAGGATCTTTCATACGTCCAAGAACCCGAGAGAGTTCTTGAGCGACAAGATCGTGCCATGCGGATGAATACGATCCCTTTCGTCAAAATCCTCTGGAGGGATCATCTTGAGCGGGAAGCCACTTGGGAGACGGAGGAGTCTATACGGACTTCTTACCCTCATTTCGGGTTTTAATTCGGGTATGTTTTCTTTCAGTTTACGTTTCTCCAATTCGAGGACGAATTGTTCTTTTAGAGGGGAAGAGTTGTAAAACCCGCATTAAAAACCTATGAACAGTACACGTGAACAGTAACTTACGAAAACACGATAAAATTTAAACTTTCCATTTATAATATTAATACACGTGTCACGACAATAAATAACGAACAATCGTGAATATTATACATGTGACACGATCACGAATACCAAAATCACGAATATTAAATCACGAGCATACACGACTAATTATTTAACACATGAAAAACTTCGGATTCCCTTGTTGGGCTCCCCTATGCCGCGGCTACAACAAAGAAAAGAAGGAAGACGGGCTTTGGCCCATAACCCAATTGTAAATAATAAAATAAAGGAAAACATAAACATATTTTAGGTTTTCAGAAAAGTTTTTCCTGCCTCCTTTTTGTGCTATTGCCGCCGGCCATATACAACCATAAGGAAGATTTAGGCGATTTTCATTATTGATTTTGTGTTCGTGATCATTCTTTTTTTCTTTTCACACATTCGATATAAATCAAACCTTTTTCTTCTTATTTAATTCTTTTGATTTCATGTTATAATTTAATTAATCATCAAGAACAAGAATAAAACATGTAATACATTAATTAAATCATGTTTTCGGGTTTGGTTTGTGTGTGGTGTGGTTCGGGCGAGACAAGCGAGACCCCATATGGGGCTCGGCTTGTTCTGATTACCACCACCGAGAGTCCCATGACTCTCGGCTTGGGTTGGTGTGGGCTCGGACGTAGCAAGGCAACCCCGGCCAAGGGTCGGGGTGTGTTTGTTGTTCGGTTTGGGTGGAACCGAGGCACCACCGAGACCCCAAAGGGGCTCGGTTGGTTTTTGTTGTTCGGACCCGAGACCAAAGAAACCCCGACACTAAGTCGGGGTATGTTTTACACGTTTGTTAGTTTAAGTAGTGTCAACCGAGACCCCTCCAAGGTCTCGCTGGGACTTTAGTATGGCTTATTTGGTTCGGCTTATTTAAAACACGGGCTCGGGATTCAGGTTTTTCATGAAAACTGTTTTTATAAGTCATGTTATATTAAACTTTAGGTTAATTAATTTATTAAATTAATTCATATATAACCTAAGGTATTTTTACTTAGTTATTTAATTAAAACATGTATCTTTAATTAAAATCATATAACGTATAGTATAATTAATTTACCAGTTATTTAATTAATAAGGTATGATCAAGACTTATATTGTGCTAATTAAACTTTAATTATTATTTAGAATCCAGCTTATTTCTAATTATGGAAACTTACTATTTTTGGAAACTTTCTATTTTTAGAAACTTACTATTTATGGTAACCTGCTATTTTTAGAAAGTTACTTAGTATTACAATACAAGTATTATAATACACTAATTCATGAATAATACTCAACAGAACATTATAGTAACTATAGTTAACATAGTAAACAGTAAGACATGACAGAATACGTATAACAAGCTAATAATACACGAATCCAATAAAATACATGTAATTCAGACAACTCATACACGTCCATAATTTTATATAGAGTTATCCGTCGAGGCGGAATAGTCTTCATCGTTTCCGTTAGCTTCTACTACACATAAGGTACGGATTTCCCGTCCTTCAGTAAGGAAAATCTCTTCCTTCATTAGGATTTCCCGTATGCAGCCAACTGTTTTCCCCAGTAGTTACAGATTAAATGCTTATGTTTATTAGTTACCTTAGCCATATACATGCATGACCAGTTTCACCTAGTTATGGAGGTACCATAACCATAACACTAGAGGCACTAGTGTTATGACTTCACCACGGCGGAGTGATAACTCGTGGCGTCCCTTTTCAGTTATTTGGCTATTATATTATTATATTATCATGTGGGGCGTATGGGTGCATCCTAGTTACATGTTTCAGTCAGGATTTCATGGTGAATGTGGTGTGTGCCTTGCATCCTTCACAAGGAGCTGATCCCTCCTACCCACTTACCAGTTAATTAGAGGCATCCCCTCTAATTTGCATGACGAGGTCACCCCTCAAAGTATTCATGCACGTTGTTGACCTCATGACCTATATTGGCTATTATGGTACATTAACTAATACATATTTTCATAAGTAACATAAGCTATGTTTTCAAAACTAAAACCAGTTAACATGACAAACAACTAGGTTTTCCCGGACTTATTCATTTCCGCTGCCATTCATGCTTTATATTCTTTATATGCTTCCATATTCTATGTATTCCATGCTTTATTGTATATCCGTGCACTGAGCGTTATGCTCAGCCGTTTACTTTTCCATGTTCCCAAATGGCAGGTACCCAAGGACGCAAGTAGGAACTCCAGAGTATGTGCATTTGGATTGGAAGCTATCCGGCCTCTTTTACCTTATGCATGTATTCCTATTTTATCATACTTTACTTCTTTTGGACATTGTTTAGTCCTTTCTATTTACAGTACTTATATTGATTGTGTGTGAGTTACTAGACTACCGTTGTTTGATTCCGGTATTTCTTTTTATGGTCATGAATGTTTAGACATTTACCTTGCATGTTTTGATGACACGCGATAATTTACTGTAGCATCATATCTTAACAAATGGGGTGTTACAATTATGGTCTCAGAGCCAAGGTTTCGACCTGTAGCTCTGTAAAACATGACTTGTGACTTACGGGTAGTTACCAGTGTCTTCCTAGAACTGACAGTTGGTTTTCATGCATTCATTCATTTTCATTTTTTTTCATGCATTCATATCGTTGTAGCAGGTTCATGATTAAGTAATGGTTGGTACATGACTGACCCTATTTAATCGCATGTGCTTTTATCAAAACTTTTAACTTTGGGACTGATCCATTAACGTCCCCGCGCCATATCTTTTGTTTTGAGTGAATTGACCTCTTTTACCTTAAATATGATTAACCTCTTTTAAATAAAAATCATTATTATGCTACTACTTGTTAGATTTTGTTATATTCATATCAATAATACCTCTAGATTGATTAGTATTCAACTGCTCGAATACAGTTATACTGATTTTGAGATTCGTATTAAAATATTATGGGGAAGTCAAAAACTCATTTTTTCACGTGTGAGCTTGTAGTAGGTACAGATTGTGGTGTAGGTTCACACGCTTAAATTGTTTGATCACTATAAAAGTGTAGCTCTCCTTACACCTTAAAACTCAGAAGTTGGTGATTTCATCATCAACATAACGTTGTACAGGTCATATTTTTATAATATTTCTGTTTTAGCTTTTAATTTCCATTTCATTGTCTTTTTGTCCCTTCTTTTAGAATTATTTCAACTGAGTTGTGATTTTTTATGACAGATTGTTCACATATAATTAAGACGATAACTCGAGATCGATCGATATGCAAGAAACTGATAAAAGGGTGAGGGGTTTCAATGCGATTCTTGTCAAGTGAGCAGTCTTTTGCGGTTCATCTCTCTTTCGTTGTCTGTTCGACCTTGATTATATGCATATCTGAAACCCTAGTTATCCAAAAATATACTCCTATTATAGCTTAATTCTTGCTCGCCTAACAATTATTTATGGTCCTGTTAGTTTCTAACATATCTCTAGATTTTTCATTTTAGTTGCATGTTTTTGTTGGTCAGATCATCATTTCGTATATATACATCGTAGATATTGATCGGTTAATCATAAGTTAGGTGATCAAGAACTCTATTAAGAGAGGGAAATTCCCATGAGTACACTTATGTGGACTATATAACTTACTACATCTAAGTACCATAGTCTAAAATCTAATAATTTTTTTTAACGACAAATTTTATTAAAACTAGTAAAAAGCTAGAAAGGGATTAGAATCTAGAACTCAAAATTACACAATTCTAACTATAAGTATCATTGTTTTAGTTTGGTTAGCTTGTCCATGTTTATCAAGCTAAGCTTGGTTATCGTTTACGAAAAACCTAACTAGAAACTAGGTTTTCATGTAGGTGCTTAATTAGTTGCATTACAACCAATTTTGTGAATCCTACACAGAGTTCTGCTCTTTAAACTTACCAATTTTGCTTTACTAGGCAAAATTAGACTTTCATATGTGAGAAATATACTATATGTAGTTTTTGCTTTACTGTATTTTTTTTAACGGATAAGGCGACTACAATTATCGTAGCCAACTAGTTAGAATTCTGGCCACTAAAAAGATAAAAGAAATAACCCAGGGCAATTGCGGCCAATTGGCTACATATAAATTGTAGCAAATATATTTCTTTGTGTTAATGATTCTATATTTGTACAATAAATCGGAAGTTAGAGATTTTAATATTATCAATAAGTTTATCTAATGAATTACCTCTTGTATCATTTCATTAAATTTTTAGGAAAAAGGGATGATATATCACTAACCATATTGGGAAATTTCTTGAGCTTGATTATCGGGGCTAATTGTTCACTATAAATATCACGATACATGAAAGTCTTGAGCGTCACGTCTTGGTCGTTATATAACTTATGCAAATTAGGTATTTTGATATCGATGGCTTTTAAGAAAATATGAATGTTACAGACTATATATTTCTTCTAAAGTCGCAATGTAGTAGCTATAAATTGTTGTCTAAAGAGTGTCGCCATAGTAAATCTCTCATTTTCAGGTTTATGTAAGTTCTAAGCAAATTCTTTAGTACAGTAATTATTAGAACTCATTTTACGTACTTTCCTAGTAGTATTTATTGATTTCCCTTTCTTTATTTTGAGTTAATTATTAAATAGTTTACATATAGTTTCTATAGTACTCTATTTATTTTGTTAACAAATAGGAGTCGCTCATTTGTATCCCTCACCTACCCATGCACACTAACAAAGAAAAATGCCTTTGTTGAAACCGACCACCTTGTTTTATAATATCATATATATATTCGTTTCATATGTTCTGAAAACTTATGGTAAATTATTTAACTATTTATCAAAACTATTTATAAAATTATAAAAAACAAATATAGTTTTTGTAGATACAAAATTAGTGAATACTTTCAAAATATACGCACCTGTGATACGAAACATACTAATTATAGAAATATTAATGATTCTATTGAACACTAAATAAAAGAGAATCTTATTTGATGATTATTATTAGATAAAAAAATAAAATATATGACTATATGATGGGTCCACAACTATTTGATCTGAGTTTTTAGCCGTTTATTAGATCTCGAATAAAAATACCTTTGTTACCTACCACCACCACAAAAAGACGACTAAAACAAGTGGAAAATTTTTGTACTGTACAATTCACGGTAGGTGTGAGCTCAATTCTGATGTGGCTTAGTCACCACCATTTGTGCCACCCACCACCATCTGTTGATCTTTTGTCGAACATTCCAATATAAAAATTAAAAATAAAATCCACATGATATGTCTTCAACTCATTGTTCAATAAGTTTCATTGCATGCATCACATGTAACGTATAATGTTTAATGTGTCATTGTCATTTTGTAGTATGTGGCCATGCATGTATTATGTATGTATGTGTGAGCGTATTTGTTAGAATAAGTATGACACAAGGTGGGACAGACGATGAATGTGAGGTAGTAACAAGCAATAAGACTGGTTACTTGACAAGAGTTTGCATGGAAACCAACACTGAGTGTGGGGGCCTTATAAGAGCAATAATGGATGATCAAAAGGTTCGATGGCCCATCTCGAATATTTTGGAGGCAGATCGCGGCAGATGAATCGAAAAGGACACTGGTTACCAAATGTATTACGATGATGACCCGTTGGAAATTTAAAGGATGAAAATCAACAACCATTGGTATATGTTTAGTTTCTAGAAATCTACTGTAACTGCTACGAGGTGCAATTAATGTATCGTATTTATGTTCTTTGGATTGTTGTGTCGGCAAATGTAAAGTTCGATCATACGACTTTATGCGAAGGAGATAAAAGGTAAATGCGATGAACCTCTTGGTTGTAATTTTCTGAGGTGTTGAAAAGTGTTGTAACGTACGATAATTAACTGTACTGCTTGTTCGCTTGAGGGTCTAGCACTAAAAATCCATTTAAGGTAATAGAAGACGAAAGACAATGGATTCTTAGAGCATCTATAATGGTAAAAGCTAAAGACTTTTTACTATTTCACAAAGTCTTTTTAAGAGCTTGTTACCATTGAATGAAAGGCTTTTTAGTGTAGGCTTTAAGAATGACTTGGGTAAACACAAGTCTTTTGGAAAAGCTATACTTATAATATATGTGTGATATTAATGACATTAAATGCACCAAATCTTAAAGACTTGGTGCATTGGACATGCTCTTAGTAAGAAGTTAGTATAAATGCTGAAAAGTTAAAAAAAGAGGAATCAAACGGAAGTTCCGTATAATTGATTCCGGTGAAATACGGAAAGGAAAAAACTCTTAAAGCCACTAAAGGGCTTTTTTGTAGATCGCATTGTTTGTAGACGATTTACAAAACTCGATACGATCACATTAAAAGGATAAACAAACAACAACATGTTGTATTTTTAATAGTTGCATATTCATAAAACATGAGCATGATTAGGTTTAGAGAAACAAAGTGAAGAGAATAAGGAGAAAAATATTTCTTATTGATTTGATACAAATAAAACAAAAGACCCCGCCCTCCTAGAAGAGACTAGGATGTAATATAGTCGCGTACACGCCCTACTTGGTGACAATTACATAATTAGTCCATGCGTATAAATAACCTACAAAACTAAAGCAAATACCGTTAGATGTCGTTACTTTTAAGTTTTAACAATCATCTATCTTCTCAAGGCAATAAACAAAGAAACTTGCTTTGTGTGATTTTCGATCTATATATACTTCAATTTCATTTAGAAACTTGCAAGACAATGATATTATATCTTCTATATTTCCAGATACATGTATAAAGACACATACATACGATTTTTCATCAAGTTTAGAATCTACAACAAGGCTCGTTAGTTTGAGGAGGAGTCGAATATAACATCGTTCAAAAGAGGTTATTAATAACACTTGTAACATTGTTCACCTTCAAGTGAAAAGGTCGAAGCTAGGGTACATCAAGAAGAAAAGAGCCCCCGAAGACATGTTGATACTTTGATGTGCTTCCGAAAACCTTAAATGTTTTACACTTTTATTTGTAGGGAATATTGTAAGCAAATCCCGCATGTCATTACATGAGAGAAGATTGTTAGAGGAACATGAAATGAATCAACAATGTCTTCTCACGTATGATGAATACTATACTTCCCATCAACCAAATCATAGAAGTCGAAATGATATTACATGAACCAACTTTATCGCAGCCAAATGATATATATGCATTTAACCCTTCTTAATAAAACCGCTAAACCCGAACAAAACGCCAATATCCATGATGTCGCAGTATACCCCTCTTTTTTGTGAAAAATTGTCTCCCCTTATCTTTTTTTGCCATTTGAATTCGATGATAACCACTTAACCATGCATGTATCCATCAAACATTTAGATATGTAGCCCATGAGTGTATCTATCTTCCAATTTAACTCTTGAAGAGAATGTAAGATTGTAGTGCATGATTTGTTAAGAACCCTAAATCAAACACATATCCTCCACCTGTCATCCCTTGATTAGCAACCAAGTTATGGCACTACATATATATATATATACGCTTGAAAATCAGTGAATGAATATATTTGTTCACTTCATCAATAAAAAATATCCTTCTTTCCTAGGAGAAAGCTAAGGCTCCTATATTTCTACACCTTCGGCTCCACATGACGATAAGTATTACAAACGGTACTTTGCTGTCAATCGAGGAATATCAGTCATGTCCGCTGGAGTCTAGGATAACACAAAAACATTCCTTCTGGCTATTTGAATCAACTTCTTCTTGCACTCGTGAGACTAATCTCCGCCAGTATTGATAAGCTTCTCTGGATACTGTTTACTACCACCTATTCAAAAATGTTGGTCCACTTACCTCCTGTACCACTTCAGTTTCGACATTACAAGGTCGCACCTCTGATGAAACCTTTTGTGCCTTTTAGTTTACAACCTCGAGTTGTCTCCAGATATGGAGCAGTTACCCGAGCATACTAACTTGAACATTGTGCTTCATCTATTTGCCTACATTTCATATGGGTTCCCCTACTGGTGACAATAATGGATATTATATTCGAATTTAGGAACTTGATCGTGGAGTGGATGGTGGAGCCTACCTCTCCAAAGCTTCTCATCCTAGTTCTTCGCAGCATAATATTATAGGGAGACGGGTTCTTGACTACCACTAACACCATCAACATCGTCTTGGTTATGTTATGTTCCCCCATGGTAACCTTTAGATCAATTTTTCCTAGCGAGTAGTTAACTTCTTATGAGAACATAACTAGCGGTATCCTAGACTCCATCAATCTTAAACTTAAACGGTTGCTCAAATTCCTGATACAATGTTTGTATCACCCCAAAATTGTTGGGATTTTGAAACTAGTTAAATCATTAACTACGAATGCGCAGTGGAATTGATCTATTATAACATACATGATTAACACATAATAAAACATAATTAAAAACCAACCTTTAATTAATTGAATAAATCAATTAATGCGTCTTAATCTTGATATTGAACTTTAACGGTTAAATTACCGTCTCCATCGTTTGCTCACACGACACGTCAAACGAAGACATCACGATGCTAGTGGTAACTTCACCTCTCAAACAACTAGTGTATATATCTTGTAACTAGAAACTCTAGATACAAAATCCTAAGTGGGATTCCGTAAGGATCGATTTATAGACGTTACAAGATTAATTACCCAAAAATCACATAAACACTAGTTAGGGTTTATGTAGTCAACGAGCCACAAGGGGGCAAAACAAAAGACTAAAACCTTGACACGAGGATCAAAGGTTTAGTATTAGGTTTAGAAACTTCATAAGGGAGTACCAAAAGGTAGTCGATCTTGCAAAGGTTTACACTTTAGGTGATTTTAGGGTTTTTAGGGATGTTTGTTTTTTCTTGGTGCCTTTAATCGATCAGACGAACAAGAGGGAATAGGGAGGACGAAATTTATGAGGTGTGGGGATGTATATTTATACTATTCTCCCCCTCCTTAAATTATTTGGTCCCTACTCCAAGAAAACATAATTAAGGAAAATATTTAGCTTAATAATTATATAAAAAATCTTCTAGAATCCCCTAGAAAAATTCGGCCGACTATGGCCCATAGGTTTTCTAGAGTTGATTTTTAGTTCCTTAAATTTAATAACGCGCTCACGATAAATTAATTAAACACGTAATTAATTTAACCACCGTTAATTAAATAAATAAGTAAAGTTCTTATTTAACGTTTAATTATAAATAATAAAACGTATAATAAAAGTGTGTTCTCTGTGTTTGAGCGTGTGCCCCCGATAGGCTCACGCATTTTCGATGGCTAAACGATCGCATATCCCAATAGCTCCCACTTGTGAGAGTTTAAGACATAGTATGTCCATAATAAAGTATCAAGCAACACTTTATTATAACCGGAAATGATTGATGTATAGTTTCAAGAAGAATATCTCAAAAGTATAAATGGTATACGATTATGTGACTTGCTAATAATCATCCCTTTGTTACTAGTACCGTTAAACCATGGATATGGATCCTAACTCATTCCATATAGTTTAACTTTTAGTTTCTCGTTATAGAAGTTAATTCAGATATACGAAATGTAAACAAGTATCATCTTGATTTACTCTTTAGGTGCGGCCACACAATTATCTGATTAATTATGGAGAGGGCCCAGTGGTACTAATCTACACTATATCAAGTGGATGAACAAATTCTATATTTACTGCAAGTGTTTGTGGATGTTGCTTCACAACACTTCTAAATATAGCCTTTATAACTACCGCTTCCGAGATAGCGTTTAACTTATAATCAAGAAGTGATATTCAAACATGCACAAACTTGTTTGCATCTCAAGTCTAAGGATGACTTAATCACCATTTTCGAAATCTTACTCATGACAAGGATCCAAAAGTAATGATTCGAAAGTTTAGGGTGTCCAATACGCATCCCTTATGAATAACACATGATTTTGGTGGGAACCGTCCATGTATTCAAAGAATATAACCAACACTCACATTTGTCTTAATATAGAAAATATTCCCATATTCGACAATGGACATATTTAGAATAATCAAATATTCAAGGATTAAAGATACAAATATAGGACAAGAGTAATTATATGAATGAATACATATATCAAGTATCTTTATTCATCAGAAAGTAATAACTGTCTTACCATCCCAATTATCCAAATACTAAAATATATTGCATGAAACTAATTTAGCAAGTTGAAGTCAAATTTTCCAACATTTCCAACTTTTCTTTACAAGAATGCTGAATAGTCATCTATGTAAACTTACCAAATAATTGTTTCAAATTTCATAAATTGTGAATTATTTGAAGAACAAGATGAGTGTCTCATCCTACATGCTCATACTATTGCAAGTGTCATAGTATGAGGATATCGTCATACCTTTTATTAGGTATTTAAAATCAACGATATACTGACAGTCATCTTTATAGTTTTTTTATATGTAAAGTATTCTTATTCTTTAATGTGTAATACAACAATGCTCATTGTGAGAAGATTTAGTTTAGCAGATTTATCATCAATAAGAAAATCTCACTTTACTAGAATTGATTATCCTCTAACGTCAGTGTACACATACAACACTATGCTTTATAATTCGTAAACATTTGTTTAACAACAATCTAAATACTCTCAATTAGATATTATTTTTTTCATCTCACTTTGCTCTTGTACAAAAGTGACAACAAGTCATATACACATGTAAGATATACATAATGAATCCTTAGTTAAAAAACATAAGGTTTCCATTCATGTAATAAATTTTGTCAAGTGAAATATATCAATCAAGACTCGCTTCAATGATGTGTTGCATTGTGTTAGACTTAATTACCGCATATGCTTATTTCAATAAACATTTATTCCAAAGTCATTAGTTTTATTCCATAAATTCTCAAATAAAGTTTCATTACAATCTTAAGGATTATCATCTAACTTAGATGGAATGATATCTTCAATATGTTATAAAACATATGAATTTCAAGAAAAACATAGTGTTCCCACTTAATGTCAAGTGTACTCCAAACAATCTAAATTTAAACAAAATCATATTGAATTCAATTCCAGATTTAGTTTCTAGATGCATGATTTAATCCATATGTGGATTATTTTATCTTGTATGCTCAATAAAGATTTTATAGACTCATAAACCCTTTTGATTATACACCATCCTTGCTAAAGGTAATCATAAAGGAGAACTATAAAATTTAATTGACATATTGCATATACATAGAAACATATATGACAATCAGTTATCTTTATTTAATCAATACATGTATGGAAGAATGATTTGATCATAGTCAATTGCTTGAGTATAATTAAAAACTTCCTATTATTAGTCATGCATTAATTATGTATATGATTTTTTCCTTGTGAGTCTTTCTTCAAAAGAAACTCGTTCCATCCTCATAGGCTTATAATTAGGCGAAATATCAATCAAGTTTAAATGATTGATTTTCTCTTTAAGGACTGCATCTTATCACTCATAGTTTAGGGACATTTATCAGATTTAAGATATGATAACTTATCTTAGTAGTTAGTAGATTACAAAGATCTCCTAACTTATACTCCTCAGCATTGATAATAAAATATCAATCAAGTGATGAGGTATCCTTGCGAATTATGAATGAGAGTAACAATTACTTTGGTCTGACATTTCCGTGCTTAACCAAAATATGACACCAACAAGTGGTTTTAGAAGGAAATGTATTTTCCTCTTAAATATCTTCAAGATTTGTTTATAACTCCCACTTACTTTTGTAAGTAGAGATAATTCTCTAAATACTAAGTATTCAAGCAACAATAAATTGTTCTTAATAGAGAAACTACAAAACACATTTTAAAACTCTTATCTCAAGTTTGTTAATAGTATGCTTCATAAGTTATTAACAAAATAAAGATCTTTAATTAAGACATATTGGTATTCATCGCAAAAACCCTAATTAGGGTTCGTAGTATAAACCCTAATTCTTACATCACGTTTTAACCAGTAACCTTTAGGAAAGGCTTGTGTTACGTCAAGCTAGGAGGAACACCAAAACTACAATCATCAAGCTAGGAAGTGTAGGAAAATCGTAAAACCTCCAAGGTTTTAGGATTCGATTGGTTTGAGTGAAACAACAGAAAATCCCTAATGGTTTAGGGTTTTTAGTTGTGGGTTGTCTTGAATACCTTCTAGGTTTGAACTATACTGAGTGTATCAATGACACAAGCAATATTCTAACCTTGATAGATCATGGAGGTAGAATAAGTAAAGCTATCATAAATCAAACTATACGAATATAGTTCGTTTCAACTCTTTAGACATACCATAATATTTTGGTATTCTATGAGTATTGGAATTGCGAGACTACATCAGAATTCCATAGATAACTTGATTCTCTTTGGATTAAATACTTTGTTAACTGGATCGTGTACCAAATTACAATATCAGTATTTTAAAACCAAGTGCATGCTATAATGTATATTTCTTGAACAATGCGAGAACCATGTGTTTACAAGAAGACATAGTAGTTCAAGAATTATATGTTCATATGTTTACAAGAAAACAAATCATATCAAGTATACATTATAAGTCTATGAGTAATTTAAAGACCTTATCTTTATGTGTTAACAAGAAGACATCACTATTTTACTACATAGTTTATGTTATAAGTTGGTGAGTAATTCAAAGACTTTATAATTATGTGTTAACAAGAAAACATAATTACACAAACTAAAGTAATTATGAACGCAAACTTTTGAGTTCAATAGTAGTTTCAAGTAAATTTTTATACTTCAAAATTATGATTATTATATCTTAAACATAATTATATTTACTAAACATGTAGTAAAAATGTCGAAGTATCTTTTCACTATATCATGACATTGAATGTAGTAGGGGGACAAACATCTTGTGTGTTCAAGTCCTAGTAGAATTATTAGCTTTCTTACCTTAGGGCAAGTGAAACCAATTATATGTTGTTCCTTGCACACACATTAATACTTCTCTCACTTGTGTAAGGCATAACATCATATTATGAAGACAAGCAACACAACATGTGGTTGATTGTGTAAACAATATGATAATGTCATTGATATTATAAGTAGATTTTGAACCATAACTTTAAATAAGTAATCGTGGATTATTATTCTATAGATAACGTTTCAGAAAGCAACATCAGAAGGGCAACGTGTTATCTCATAAAATAAATTGCAATTTCCTTTAAGCAATGGCCGTTCATATTTGGAAGTGATAAATTATTTCAAAGCAAGTTCGAAATAATATGGGTGACTATCAAGAAAATAAATCTTGTAGCTCACACTGAAATTGACAACTATTACATGAATATTATTTTAGTAACAAAACCACAATGCTCCCACTGGATTTGTCAACATTAAAAAATGTTACATCACCAGTAGAAAGCAAAAAACAATTTATTGACTTCATTATCTCTGAAAAATGCCTACAAGTATACATTTACTTAGGTATTGAGCAAAGTATATGAAATTCTACTTGTGTAGATGAGGGGCTAGTCGTTCATGCTTTCAATTAACTTGACTATTTAGCATGCAATTCTTCCTTTATCGTCTACATAACCACATGGGTATTTAGCCCTTTAAGGAATAACAAGAGTTCAAGAATGATGCCTAGCGAAGTGCTAGTAAATTCTTTACTCTTTTCGATTTAAACTCATACATCATGAAAAGTGCAAGATGTCATTTATCTTGGTAGCTATAAACAAAAGTACTCTAGATACACAAAATATGTTATCTTTCAATGATTTCAGAACCGGGTTTGGATAATGAAATATTAAAAGTGAGTTTAAATACAATCGATAATTATTCGATTATGATCCTATTTTATTCTTGTCAACTAATGAGAAGAGATAGGAGTAAGTCTCGCTTTTCTTACCAGGAAAAGAGACAATGGTTGTTCTCTATAAGAAAACAACTTTAGTTTACGAATTATGTCGCAACAACACAATTAATCAGAACATAGAAAGTTCAGTTTAGTATTTTCGATGATTAAACATGTAATAGAATCAACTACCCAATTAATTAATAATAAGTCTAAGATCCTTACTTGCACTCCCACTTAATATTATAGGTCTGACCATATAATAATAAGTAGGTCAAGAGGTAAGCGTCGAGCGTTAGTTGCATACAAGTGCAACTCTTAGAATTTATGAGACGATTCATGAAGTTTATTTTTGTAGAGTGTTTGGATGGGATGTTCTCACAACTCTTTCGAGTACCAATAAACATCTCAAACAAACTTCTTCTACATGTAATAAATTCATGTGTATGTTTCATCTCATCTTATTCCTAGGGTTCGGAATCTGACCGGGAACTCGAATTAAGTCGTACCAATGTAAAGCATGTAATAAGGCATATATCCGACCTATGACAAAAATCGCCTCGGGTATAAAATTCGCGCTAGGTATGACCAGATGACGAAAACCAACTACAAGTGCTTTTACATTAGATGGCATAGACTTAAAGATTCAAATAGGTATCACATAAGTTTAGAAAACAAATGTCAAAAGTGTGTAAAAAGATGTATGTAATCATCCTTTTAGCACAAGTTAAGAAAAACCTTAATGTTAACTTTTGTTTAGGCGTGTTTACCGCGTGAAAAGATTAAAGAAGGATCAAACCCTATACCATACTCTTCATGCGCCTGAAGGCACAAGTGCTTGGGATAATTATCATATAAATGCCGAAACATCTATATGACACGGAAAAACATTAAAGATCGTTTAAACCCTAGATAGATTGACTAGATCACGTAGTGCAATAGCAAGTCTATCATTAGTAAATCACAAAACAAGTTGTTTTTAAGTATTATA
Source organism: Glebionis coronaria (assembly GCA_025667525.1). Taxonomy (NCBI): domain Eukaryota; kingdom Viridiplantae; phylum Streptophyta; class Magnoliopsida; order Asterales; family Asteraceae; genus Glebionis; species Glebionis coronaria. Next base: position 72,418,193 of record CM046874.1, read on the forward strand.
TGATAATTAATTTTGCAAATCACGTCGTTGAGAAGATGGTTTATGAGCCATCATTACGGTATCTAAGCCCAACACGAGTGACAATATGATTTCGCAAAACAATTAGATTACAATTAAAAACAAGTTTCATAGATCTTATGTCCATATTAATCTTTGTTCAAAAAACGAGTTTTACCAAATAACACATAGCCAATTCGCAAGGAAAAAAGTGTATTAATATGACATACTTTTAAAGCTAGTTTCGATATAAGTAGAGATCCGTTTTTATGATTCCAAGAATCTTGTATTATTAAGTTTTGTAATTCATAATAGAAAACAAATAAGCACATAAATCAGACTAGAAAAGGGTAGAAGATGAAGAGACTCTATATGAAAGCAGTAACATATAAGATCTAAGTCTCAAATGAGTCTTTCCCAAATTGAGGATCAAATACCCTCATCAAGTTTTTGAGCAAGGTACTTGATGACTTTCATGAATCATAAAAGTGATATGCTAAAGTCTTTGACGGATAATAAAAAACAATCGTAATTTATTAATCGGTTTAATTTAACCTAACCAATTTTAACAATTTATCTAGATCAAGATTGAAACTTTATGGAAAGTATGCATGTAATTGCCATATAAACATAAATAAAAGAGATTTTAAAGAAAAACAAACGTGTTTTATTCTATGTGTAACCCATGAATGCCATACGAATTGAATCGTGATGCCACTGTTGGGATTTTGAAACTAGTTAAACCATTAACAACGAGTTCGCAGCGGAATGGATCTAGTATAACATACATGATTAAGCACATAATTAAAAAAATTTAAAACTGGCCTTTAATTAATTGAATAAATCAATTAATACGTCTTGATCTTGATCTTGAACTTTAAATTACCGTCTCCATCATTTGCTCACACGACACGTCAAACGAAGACACCACGATGCTAGTGGTAAATTCACTTCTCAAACAACTAGTGTATATAGCTTGTAACTAGAAACCCTAGATCCAAAACCCTAAGTGGGATTACGTAAGGATCAATTTATGTATGTTACAAAATTAATTACCCAAAAATCACATAAACCCTAATTAAGGTTTATGTAGTCAACGAGCCACAAGGGGACAAAACAAAAGAGTAAAACCTTGGAACGAGGATCAAGGGTTTAGTATTAGGTTTAGAAACTTCACAAGAGAGTACCAAAAGGCAGTCGATCTTGCAAAGGTTTACATTTAGGTGATTTTAGGGTTTTTAGGGATGTTTGTTTTTTCTTGGTGCCTTTGATCGATCAGACGAACAAGAGGGAGAAGGGAGGACGAAATTTATGAGGTGTGAGGATGTGTATTTATACTATTCTTCGCCATCTTAAATTACTTGGTCTCTACTCCAAAAAAACATAATTAAGGTAAATATTTAGCTTAATAATTAAACAAAAAATCTTCTATAATCCTCTAGCAAAAATTCGGCCGACTATGGCCCATAGGTTTTCTAGAGTTGATTTTTAGTCCCTTAAATATAATAACACGCTCACGATAAATTAATTAAACAAGTAGTTAATTTAACCACCGTTAATTAAATAAATAAGTGAAGTTTTTATTAAACATTTAATTATAAATAATAAAACGTATAATAAAAGTGTGTTCCCCGTGTTTGAGTTGTGCCCCCGAAAGGCTCACGCATTTCCGATGGCTAAACGATCGCATATCCCAACAAAGAGAGCATAGCGGAAACATAGAAGTACTAGGGATGTACTGTAATTTAATCCAAATACAAGGAGTAAGAGAACGACTCTAAATAAGACGGAACATAAAGTAGTATAGATATACATAACCATTATAGGAGATATAATGTTACGCTTATTGGGCAAGACATAATCGTTTATGATATCCCTAACCTCATGAATCTGATGTTAATGACAAGATGAAACATTATAAGTGCATGTTAGGTGTCTTATCCTAAGACTACCTCTGATATGTCCGTCTGATAGTAACATAAGAATGTAATTTACTTAACGACATATTGATATGAGTGTAAACCCATATCCTATTTTCTTATAAAACAGACTTAAAATGAATTAATATGTGCAATATTGAATTGTATATGTTATTTTGTCATGTGTGCGTGTGCAGGTAAAGATATGAAGAAGATCACAATAAATGGTTAAAAAATTGGGCAAAAACGACATGAGACTAGAAAGTGCAAAATCAAAAGCTAAGGGAATTTAATGAGTCACCGTTTATAAGTTATTGGGCCAATTTATACTCTCAAATGGGCCCCATGAACCCTTAATGGGCCTTGAGGCCCATTAGTAAACCTTAACCATTTGTTATATTAATTTGAAGTACAAAAGCCCAAAATTATGCCCTTTAAGCCCAAGTCAACCACACTTACAAGGTCGGGTCAACACTTATATAAACCAGAGAAATAAACATATCATTCATGTTTGTGACTCTTCACTCTATTGTAAGATTCAAGAACAATCAATCAAGCGAATCATTGGATAATTGATGAGGGTGTACGGTTGGTGCAATATGACTAACATTGGATCCCTTACCAACCACCTCAGCAATCTATCACGTCACACCTATCCACCGTGGAAATCCAATGTGCTCATATTGGCTCATCAATCGTGTAACACATCCAAAGGCTACAAAGAGGATTTGATCAAAACGGTTATCATCTAAGTGTCTGAAATGAATCAACCACGTCACCCCAAGCCTTGAATCCATCTATAAATAAAGGCCTAGTCCACCAGCTTTAAATTTTTTTTACAACTTTTCTAGTGTAGGATTAATGAAAATGTATATTTTCTTAATTTAAATTTAAGTAATGTACTTTTGTTTTATGAAATAAAATTTTAATTAAGTTTCATTCTCAATTTGATATTACTTGTTCAAGCTTCTTTATCACAATGTCTTCGTGAATAAGCATTAAGCTCTTAAATAAGCTTTATACACTTTTTCATCTACATTCTGCAAATAATCTCATCTATAGGTTGTTCGTATAATTTTTACATAGAAAAGTTCAATAAATAAAAAAAATGGGTAAAAAGATCAAGCCACGCTTTAGAAGTTAGGTTAGCTAGGACGAACTCAAAAGGCTTGATCTTACTGGCTAGGCTAGAGCTGTAGGTTACCTTAATTTAAGCATTGATTTTTGTTTTGCTGAAACTAAAGGTGCAAAATCGGTCTTTTTCTAAAGTTTAATCAACTGCTATTATAGTGTTTAATGTTTAAAAATTGTTGTTCTAGTTGTTTATTTGATCTCAATTTAGCTTAGTTTTAATCTGTTATAGCTTAAGTTAGCTTATATTTCATTAGTTAACAAGTTTTGAATAATCTGCTATAAGTATTGAATTATTTGTCATGAGGATGATCTGCTGGCGTATGTGTAATTTATCTTGATTAATTGGTTCATGCATATCTATTTATCTGTTTTGTAATATGTTTTGAATAGTTGAAGCTTAGATCTCAATAAATCTAGACTTGTTATTAAATTGTGTTAGCAATAGAGTAAACTACACATTCACTTTTTGATCTATTTTAGTGAATGATTGTTGAAAGTTTTGGTTTGTTTGATCTAAATTAATGTTATTGGTGTCACACCCCGCCAAGAGAGAAACTGCAGACGTGAAAAAATAGAATATCATCACGACGCAATGGCGTTACAATAGAGAAACAAAATCTAAAAATGACATTCGATAAAAGCATTTCACAAACGTGCCATGATAACATCTATTCAACACAAAATGAACGCTCACATAATGCATAAGTCATAACATAAGTTCAACAAATAAATCCTAAGACATAAAGCAACTCTTACGCAATGCAATCCTAAGGTCTAGCTAATCCAAAGCAACTCCTTAACTCATATTGCGAACACTTGAAAATGATACAAAGCTGCGTGTTTTAACTCGAAACATGCTTTAGATTCCATGCTTCAAACGCGAACCACAACTCTAAATTATCCGTATTAATTTACAAGGTCTATAAAATAGCTTTTGATAGCATTATTTCTTTACTCGATAATCTAATAACTCTTAAAGGTCTTTAGTTTTTAAATGTCGTTTATTAAAGCTATTAAATATGGAGTATAATATTTTACATTTAAATCAACCAACCCAAGTTGCAAACCCAAACACTCCCAACTCTATTTGTTATCCATTAATCCAAACGCCTCTTAATAGATTTTATACGCATATCCAAAGCACCTTCACAGTTTTATACACAAATCCAAACACACCCTTTTGACATATTATATCCAATTCCAAACACACCCTCATAACATTATAGACTCAATCCCAAACACACCCCTAAGTTGATTAACACAGACACCCCTTTTGGACAGATTCACTAATACAAACACACCTATATGGGCTGTTAAACCCGAATCCAAACACACCATAATATCCGGATGTACATAAGAACTCTAAAATAACACAAAATTGATAACAACACCACCATAAGCCCGAAACCCCTTAGGTTTGGCTGTGGTGGTCGGAAAACAACCACGAACATCACCTATGTAGTGGTTTCATGATAAACAACAAAAAATACCTCGCGGGTGTGTGACGACCATACGGGTTGACCACCACATCGTTTAAACCACAACGTGGTGGTGGTGGCTGGTGGCAGAGCCACGGTGACGTTGTGGCTGGTGATAGTGGTGTGGAGGCAATGATGACAATGGTGGCAGGTGGTTGACAAGTGGCAACGAGTGGTGTTGGAGGTTCGTGGTGTTGGTGGCTGCGGTGATTAAAGTCAATGATGGTGGGTCGATGGTGTTTAGATCGGCGACGGCTGCTAGGTGGATTGACCACGATGGAAGCGCCGCGGTGGTGGCTGGTCGGCAGGGGGTTTCGGGTTGAAGACACGACGACTGGTGGCGTGGTGTAGCGACGATGGTTGTAACGGGTGGTGGTGGTTATGGATCTCGGTGGTGGTGTAGCATTTTTTGGGATGTGCGTAAGTTATAAATAGTATTTAGTATGACAAAAAGTGCGTGAGCCAAAGGGGTCACACACTTAAACATCGAGATCATCTTTTATTAAAGATATATAATAAATATGCCTATATTTATTGTATATATTTAACTTGATAAGTTAATACTTAACGGTTGTTATTTAATAAGTTAAAAGGTTTAACGAGTATTTATTAATAAGACTTTATAATTTAAGGTACCTAATGTAATTACATTATTACTTAAAACAGAAAGTCAAAAAGTCAAACCAAACACCCTTAGGGTGATGGTCGGCCGAGTTTAGCAAAAGAGAAGGGAAGAAGAGTTTTTGGTTCTAGAAGGTTTATTACTTGGAGGTTAAGTTGTAATGTATTCCAAAAATAAACCTAAAGCTCACCTATATAAACAAAGGGATGTGATTCATTGTTTCATAAAATTAAAACCAAATTTTCTCCCCTTTTTTCTCTTAGTCGACGGCCAAAGAAGACCCACAAGGGTTTTGGTGTTTAATTTTTATTAAGTATTTGCTTAATCAAGATCTAGCAATTGAAGGTGATTGATTGAGGTGTTTTGTGGACTAAGCTTAGAGAAGATCTACTTTGATCTTATAGTTTTTGGTGATCGATTTTGGTGTATTGGAATTAGGGTTTGGTTGGTTGATTGGCTCTCGGTTACTTGATCATCTGTTCTTGGACTTAAGGTATGCATTCTTTATCTTTATTTTAATTACATTATGTGCATAGTTAATCGATCATATCCGCTGCCTTTTACTCTTGATACATGAATATATGATTCATATGATTTTTAAGTTCCAACAGTGGCATCACGAGACGAAACTATGCCACGTAATTACATAAAAAACATCTAAAACATGTGCAAAAAGTATTTTTTTTTCATGATTGATTATGATTTAATTTTAAATCTTTAAATTGCTTAATTAGATGCTATTAGATCCATAATTTTCTGGAAAAAATAAGGTTGCATGCATTTTAGGGTTATAGCAAACATTAATTACAAATACGTGTGCAATTTGCGTGTTTTCCGATATGTTATGCATGTTTAAATTGATTAAATCAATGAACCATGATTTTAATTGTTAGATTGCATGATTTAGATTCTTAACATGATTGAGATTGCTATGTTATAGGAATATACTAATTGTATTGGTGCTTGCATGCTTAAGGGGAGTTTTATAAAATTGTTTTAGGGCTGCGATTTTTGACACCCGAACAAAAACTAGTTTTTATAAAATAATTTGTACACTTTCATGGTCTGATCTTTTATGAGACAGGTAAAAACTCGATTCTGCACAATGTTTTAGTTTCTGCAGAAAGCTGGGGAAGACTTATTCCTGCCCGTTTTTTGCTTGCAAAATAGAATCTGCCTGAAATCGGAAAATTGAATTTATAATTTACTAAAATTTATTGCCCTAAACAAGTTATTTTTGGAAAATATCTTCCATTATTATAGTTTATATGTGATATATTAGAGCATCTCTTATGATGAACTTTTTTAGAGGTCTATAAAATTAATTTACAAAAATTTTTGTTTTATAAACCTACTTCTACTATGTATAAACCTCTTCTAAATTTATAAGCCTCTTAATAACTCACATGCATTAAATTATGAAGTGGTTCAACATCTTAGACCTCTTCATGCCACATAAGCTTGAAATACATCTCCACTATGGTTTACAAGTTTTTAGACCTCTTCATAACTTTATAAACCACCATAGTGGATGCCCTTAGTTTAGTTTATTGTCTTGCTTATTTTATTTGATTTATTGCTATAATTGTTATAATGTATGAATGCAAAAAGATTTTCAAGAATTAAACCGGACTAACTAGGGTAAGTGAATATTTGGTCCTAGACTAAATATTTAATCACTCTAGAACTATATAAGAAACTATCTTTTATTCTACATCTATTAGGTTTTAGATAGATTACACTAGACTAGAAAAAGCGGATCTCCTAAAGATTTCCTAAAGAAGAAGGGCGCTTAAGTAGCTTTTATAGCTGGCTAGATTCTCCAGATCTTTTTTGTGTGTCTTCCAAGACGCCATAGATCGAATGTCACCATATAAAGGTTCGTTTGAGTTTCCATTGGTGCTTGTAAGAGATGCGAGGAAAACCCGACCGAACAAACCTATTAGACTTTATAAAGATTAGTACAACGTTTTTAAAATAATGGGTAGCTCGGTTATTGAATTACTAATGATTTCATGAAACCGAGGAATATGTTTTATTTAAGGAAAGTTAAAAAATATCGTAAATTTATTTTTCTAGAAACTTGTTGTAAAAGGAAGTATTACATGTTTCATTTTATACGAATTTTTTCATGATTTTCAAAAATTAAATTAATACCACTTAAGTAACTTTTGTACTAACCAAGTTATTAGTCACTTGTATTGGTTATGTCATCAAAGACAGTCTTAAGACTTAACCAAATATGAGGTGCCATAATATCCCAAGGGTCAGACCCGAAGGCTATAAATCCGCAGATTAATATTGGTCGACTTACGTTGTGCATGTTTCGTCATACCTTTTGCACAAAGTACGAGACGAGGCAAACATGACGTGGCTACATTTATACTAGATATTGTAGTCATGACCTAATTATGGCTAAGAGTTTCACCGGTGGAAATTATCATTCGATGATTACCTTTTGAATTATTTTGTCTCTAGTAGATAAACTGCATTGATGGAATAAGTTCAAGTTGGGTCTTAGGCTCTTTATGAAATTAATTGTTAACATGGGTAGTTAATCTAATGAGAGACTTATAGTTGAAAATAGCAATATTTTCTTAACTTTGTTTTGTAGATAGCTACTGCGCAAAACAAGGATTCCACACTAAGGTCTAACTTGTTTAAGGATAAGTTGATTGGATCAAACTTCTCTGTATGGTACCGAAACCTAAGAATTTGTCATGGGATGAAGACCGAATGACTTATCTGGATAAACCTATGATTCCAGCTCCTGAGGAAAATGTTGAGCCCGTCGTTCATGAAGAATACAATGCGATGCTTAAAGAAAAAAGTGGCATGGCATGTCTCATGTTAGCATCGATGTCTCCAGATTTACAAATAATGCGGGAAAATCTTAATGATTATGAGATGATCACTGAACTCAAAACTATGTTTGAGGAAAAAGCTAAACAAGAGCTTTTTGATACTACTAAAGCTGTTCATGCTTATAGACAGGAGATTGGAAAATTCATTAGCACTTATTTTCTGAAAATGAAAGGTTATTTGGATACACTGGAACGCCTTAGCTATCCTATGCCACATGAACTTGCTGTGAGTTATATTCTGAATTTTCTCAACAAGGATTTTGAATCACTTGTGCAAATTTATGTTTTGCATAGCATGGAGAAGACATTAGTAGAGCTACATGCTATGCTAAAGTCACATGAGAAAGGTCTTCAAAAGAAGGTTGAAACGCCTGCTGTAATGGCTATTAGGGCAGGGCGGATCCAGAAAGACAAGGGTAAGAAACTGCAAGGGGGTAAAGGAAAGTCTGCTGGAAAGGGTAAGTCAAATTACGCCCCAAAGCAGAAAAATTCTCCAACACCTAAGAAGGATAATCCGACAAAGGACTCCAAGTGTCACCACTACAAAGAGGTAGGACACTAGAAAAGAAATTGCCCGAAGTATCTCGCTGAGGTGAAGAAACGCAAGAATGATAGCGGAGCTAGTACTTCAGGTATCTTCGTTATAGAACATTATGTTAAATTTAATAGTAAGACGATGTTATATGATACGGGTTGTGGAACTCATATTTTTAATACATCGCAGGGACTTAGAGATAGCAGGAAATTGAAGCAAGGAGCTTTGAGCTTGTATGTAGGCAATGGGATGCATGCAAACATCAAAGCGATTGGTCAATTGGATTTGGCACTTCCAAATTGACTAGTTATTACTTTTAATAATTGTCGTTTCGTACCTTCTATTGTTAGAGGTGTTGTTTCAGTTTCTAGATTAATGGAAAACGGTTTTATTAATGTTATTTTGAATAATGTAATTTCCGTTTACAAAGACAACATACTTTATTTTAATGCAATACCACGTGATGGCATTTTTGAAATTGATTTCTTAATCTTAATAGTTCTATATATATTGTTAGCAGGAAAAGATCCAAACATATGATGTTGGATTTGACCTATCTATGGCACTGTCGCCTTGGTCATGCAAACAAGAAACACATAGAGAAGCTTCAACGTGATGGAATTTTGAATCCCAACGATGTTGATTCTTTTGATGACAAATGCAAGTATTGTGTGTATGGGAGATGACGCGTAAGCCTTTCACACATGTAGTTGAAAGAGCTAAAGATCTTTTAGGACTCATTCATACGGATGTTTGTGGAGCCTTTAGAACGGTGTCTAGTGAAGGAGCTAGCTACTTCATTACATTCACGGATGATTTAAGACGTTATGGGTATGTTTACCTTGTGAAACATAAACATGAATTATTTGAAACATTCAAGAAATTTCAAAATGAAGTGGAAAACCAACTCGGCAAGAAAATCAAGGCTATTCGATTCGATCATGGAGGCGAATATATGAGTTTTGAGTTTGTGGAACATTTGAAGAAATGTGGCATTGTGTCACATCTCACGCCTCCCTACACGCCCTAAAATAATGGAGTGTCGAAAAGGAGGAATAGAACTCTATTAGACATGGTTCGTTCCATGATGAACTCAACTGCTCTTCCAAAGTCCTTTTGGGGTTATGCTTTAGAGTCTGCTATACGCATTCTCAATATGATTCCAACCAAGAAGGTCGATAAGACACCATGGTATGGTATGGGAAAGCTCCCAAGTTGTCTTATTTGAGGGTTTGGGGTTTTGAGGCACTCGTGAAGCGAGATGCTCCTGAAAAATTAGACCCCAAATCAATTAAGTGCATTTTCGTAGGATACCCAAAGGAAACGATGAGCTACTACTTCTACTATCCACTTGAGAACAAAGTATTTGTTTCTCGAAACACTGAGTTATTTGAAACAAGTTTCATAGATCAAGCAGAAAGTGGGACTACTCCACCGCTTGGAGCAAGTGAGACTTTTAATGAATTAGAAATCTTCGAAGATGTAGATGCACTTCCTTCTAGTAACATTATCGAAGTACGTGATGAAGTTCCGCAAGAATTTGTTGAACCTCAAAACATAGACGTTCTGGTTCGAAGGTCCGGTAGGAAGCCTCAAGCACCTAGTAGATATGGATTCTACATAGATGATGAGAAGCATCAATTAGGGGATCATGATGAGCCTCCTAATTATCAAGCGGCTATATCGGATGCAAGATCCGCCAAGTGGCTTGAAGTAATGAACGGGGAAATGCAATCCATGAAAGACAATCAAGTATGGGTGTTGATTAATCTTCCTACGGGGGTAAGAATCGTAGGGTTTAAATGGCTTTATAACATAAAGACCGACATGGATGGCAATATACACACCTATAAAGCTCGACTTGTTGCAAAAGGATATACTCAAACCCAGGGTCTAGATTATGAGGAAACCTTTTCTCTCGTCGCGAACATTAGAGATATTAGGATTCTCTTAGCCATAGTGGCGTTCTATGATGATGAGATTTTTCAAATAAATGTTCAGACTGCTTTCTTGAATGGTTACCTTAGTGAAGATGTTTATATGGTGCAATCGGAAGGCTTTATTGATCCAAAGTATCCAAATAAAGTTTGTAAGTTGTAGAGATCCATTTATGGTTTGAAACAAGCTTCAAGAGCTTGGAACAAACAGTTTGATGAAGAAATTAAGAAGCTTGATTTTGTTTACAATCTCGATGAGCCATGTGTATATGTCAAAGCTAGTGGGGTTATGTCGCATTCCTAGTATGTGGATGACATATTACTTATGGGAAATATCACTTCAATGTTGCAGGAAGTGAAAGCTTGGCTGAGCAAGTGTTTTTCCATGAAGGATCTAGGAGAGGCTGCATATGTTCTTGTAATTTAAGATCACAAGAGATAGATCTAAGCGGTTGCTGTCTTTAATTCAAAGTTATTATTTTGATAAGATTCTAATGAAGTTTAGAATGGATAAATCCAAGAAAGGATTTGTTCCAATGTAAGAAAAGACTGACTTAAGTAAAAATCAATGTGCGATCACACCTAATGAGGTGAAACGCACAACGAGTGTTCAGTATGCTTCGGTAAGTGGCTCTATCATGTATGCGGTATAATGCACTAGACCTGATGTTGCGTTTGCGCAAAATCTTTGTATTAGATTCCAACAGAATCCTGGTGAGAAACACTGGACTGCTGTTAAGACCATTCTTAAGTATTTTAGGAATACTAAAGACATGGAGCTTGTTTATGGGGCTAAGAAGGAAAGCAAGCTTCGCGTTAAGTGTTATATCGATGCTAGTTTTTAAACCGACAATGACGATACTAAATCTCAAACTGGGTATGTGTTTGTACTTAATGGTGGAGCCGTGGACTAGAAGAGCAGTAAGCAAAGCATTATTGCTATGTCCTCTACTGAAGCTGAATATGTTGTTGCTGCTGATGCTGCAATGGAGGCTGTCTGGATTTGGAAGTTTATTAGTGGTCTTACATATTTCATACCATCTAATAATCAACCTATGGAATGTTGTGCGACAATTCTACCGCAATTTCCGTCGCTGATGATCCTGGAATCATGCGAGGTGCTAGACATTATCAAAGAAGGTTTTACTATATTCGATAAGTCATCAAAAATAGTGAAGTCATCATTAACAAAGTTCACACAAATGACAATGTCGCAGATCCTTTCACAAAACCAATGCCGTTGAGTAAGCATTTTAAGCATGTTGAGTCTATTGGTCTTGTTCGTTCTGCTAGTCTCGTGTAAATCTGTGATAAAATTTATTTTATGTATTAGTTTTTGGACAAGGGATGTTTAAACATTTGTTATCAATAAATGAATTAATTTTTGCTGGAAATGTTGTTTTCAATTCTTAATAATTGTATCCTATATTTTCATGTTTAATCCGTGAATATAGCTTCTACTTCTAGGTGTGTAACATATATTCTAAATCTCTGAAATTGTGTATATTGAAGTTCGTTTCTCTCGATTCTTAGCCAATTGAATGTCCTAACAAAATCAGGTTTATTATCGTTTTTGGTTGATAGGGTTATTTGGATTTTCTATGTCTATTTAAACAAGCAAGTAAAAATGTGAAAAATATTAACTACGTATCCGTAAAACAATTAGCACTTACCAAGTTTTTTATTCAAATAAGAACAAAATTGTAAATCTATGAAAGAAATGTGCTAAAAGTGTAAGTACTTGAAACTAGAATGCTTGAAATGTAAAAATCAGAAACTATAAGGACTAATTATGCAAATTGTAACAAACTACTAACAAAATGTAACAAATTGTGAAACTATAATACTAGGGTTTTGCAATCCTATTTTTAACAATTAATGTTCGTTTTTCCTCGACTCACTCGAATTGATCTTCAATTAAACGTAAGATTATATTTGTTTTTGGTGTCTAAAAACTTTTTGTAATTTAAAAAAAAGTATTTAAAATAAAAGCTATTTAATCTAATTTAAAAATTAAACTAATTTAAACTAATTTTAATAAAACTATTTTAAAATAAAACTTTAAACACAATTAAATCTAATTGATTTTAAACTAAAAAAAACTTTTAAGTGTAAACTATTTTAAAATAAAACTTAACTGAAAAACTATTTAAAACTTTATAAAACTTTATAAACTATTAATATAAAACTTTATATAAAACTTTAATAAAACTATTAATATAAAACTTTATATCTAAAATTAATTAAACAAAAAAAATCTTGAATTAAAACTAATTAGTTTAAAGCTGACAGGAAATTAAATCCTATATTAATTAATTAAAGGGAAATAGAACGCAAATAAAGGTATAGAGCAGTTGGCTATGGCGTTGGGCTTGTGAACGAGAGGTCGAGGGGTCGAGTCCCACCAGTGACAATATTTTTGCTATATCAAAATTTTTTGGAATAAAGAAAGAAATCAGATCAAATGATTTGTTTCTCAGCAATACTAGCAAATACATAAACCCCACATAAGCTACAACAGCCAAAAGCACGAAATCCTAAACCGAAATAAGCAAAATGAAATCAAATAAGCAGTTCAATAATAAGCTAAAATAAGCAGTAACTAGATAATATACTTAAACTAAATAAGCAGATTATGCAAATGAAGCTAACCAAAAGAATAAGCAAATCAGATAAACTAAATATCAAAAAGCAAAAACTTAAATAAGCCAAACTTATCAAACAAGCATTCAAAAACAAATCTCAAATAAACTAAACAAGCAGATTCAAAAATGCTAAAATTAATACAAAGCAAAACCGAAATTTAAAATAAGCTAACGAACTTCAAACGCAACGCAAAACGATTCACATAAATAAACTACCAAAAATTAATTATTAGCTAAAACAAGCAGAAAATCAAAAAAACTATAAACCGAAAAAAACAAACATAAGCAGATTTATCTTAAACTAAAACTTAAACTCGAACAAATTTAATAGAACAAATATTAAAACAAAACATCAAAGCAATAAGCAGTTTCCAAATAACTTCAAACCAAACAGATAATAAAAATAGCAGATAAACAATTAACCTATATTAATCAGAAAAATAAAAGAGATAAGAGGAACCTTATGTCGAAACCGTTGTGACGAAGGGTGGTGCTGAACCCCCTTATGAACCGAAGCAAACTCCACCATTAATCATCTCGACTTCAACCTTCGAACCACCTAAACAACACTCGAACCAAAAAGATTTCCTCTTCGAATAGTACTTTTTTTTATATTAAATCGATAATGAGAAACTCGAACAGTAATGAAAATGAATTAAGATTTAAAAGTAAATTTGACAGGAATTTAAAATGGAGACAAAATTAATAAAGTAAACTTTTCATTAATTAAAAAGAGAATTACAATTACTAAAAATTAAAATTACAATAAACCTAATCTACTTTTGCAGAAAATTAAATCTAATTTAAATCCGAATCCTAATTTAAAAAAAACAGTAAATAAAAATAAAGAAAATGGACTCCCCAAAATTACAAGATGTGGGGGTTTTATAGGAAAACCCTCAAACCCTTTTGATGAACTTGGTGCCCAATGCTTCCAATCATGTCCGCTTCTTTTCTTCTCTCTCTTTTTCTTCAATGATCATCGGCTGAAATTTAATCTTGACACGGATTGCCAACATGGTGTGATATGATTGGAGGATTTGTGTGTGATGTTGTCACAACCAATCACAAATAAGGGATAGGGCCACGTCAGGATGGAAGAGAGGACCACCTTGAGTGATTGCTTCCGAAAAGTTAGGGGTTTAATTCTAATCCATGTGAATCACACGTATGGATTAAAACCACCAATTTTCATGGTTAATTTTGTTTGAGGTAAATTAGGGTTTTTAGGTAGTGTCTGAGTAAAAAATAGGAGAGAAGGAGAAAAGCTTTGGTATCATCGAAATAGGGTGTGTGGGGAAGGGTAAAAAGAAACGGTTTATTTAATTGTGTGGGGAAAATAACTTTTATTAAAAGAGTGGTGGGATACACGTGTGACTGGTTTTGTGAGTTTGACTGAGAGAGTTGACCAAGCAAAACCAAATGCAAACATTTGTTCTTCGTCCCTTCTTTGTTTAAGCCATTTGGGCTTTTGGCCCAATCGGTTCTATTCCTTCCTTACGTTTCTTGATTGGCAAATGGGCTTGGGCCCAAGATTAAATTTATCCGTATAGCTTACTTTGTTTTTGGGCCATTTTGGGCTCTTTGTGTAAAATAGGTTTAAGTTAAATCCACTATTGGGCTTTCAGGCCCGATAAGCAGATGTGGGACCCACTAAGCTCGAATATCTTCAACAAGATTAAATCCGTTTAAAACGAACTCGATTTCGGCTTTCTTGTTTATTTTCTTCAAACTCGTGTCGGTTTAGCCGGTTTTCGTGAACTTGGGCACACTTTTGGTCTTTTGACTTTGTCTTCGTCTTTTTTTGGACTTTTCTTCAACATTTGACCGTGAAATCCCGTGTTTTCTCTTCTTTTGATCATTTGTACCTATTTTGACACAAAAACACAAAACCACGCGTAATTCCGACTTTTACGATATAAAACACATGATTAGGTCTTGTTTTTCTTTGATTTTTAGTGGCAAAAGGATAAGTGTTTACACACTTATTAAATCCCCTACACTTGACCATTGCAATGACCCCATGCAATGCATAATTTTAAAGCATAAAGTTACATTTTTCTCGTAATTAACCCATCTTGGCCTTTATTACTATTACTACTACTACGACGAAAAGTTAAAAATTTTAAAGGAGACAAAATTTATAACAATTTATTAACTTGAAAATTATTTGATGGAAGAAACTCGTAAAGAAATCTAAGATTTGAATTAGGGCTTTGGTGTCATGAATATTAATCACCCTCAAGTTTCACGTTCCTCATACTAAGCTTAAAAACGAGATCATTTTTTACCATAAGTCCTCAAGTTAAAACCACTTATATAAGACAATTGTGTAATACTCTTTCTCCAATTCCTACTTTGTATCTCTAGATTTTATTGATTGTCATTCACCCGTAAGCTCATTTGACTTATTTATTAATTATTAATCTAAAAATGAAGGCCAAACGGTGCTAACCCGACACTCAGAACCTAACCTCGTCCTCAAAAACGTTGTCACTAAAGTAAGCCCACATCAAGGATGATTTAACACGATTTGGGGAATAAATTCCCGGACCCAAAATTTGGCCAAATAGTTCTACTTATTAATTATTCCTCCAAAGTCATGTAGACATTATGTGGAGTTTAGCAAGTTCACATCATATACCCTTAGGCTCTTTAAGATGTAAAAATGCTCCCCGTTTATTGTCCACACCCTAAGGCTCCTTGAACGATACACGAGGGAATTGATTTTTGATCAATTTTTATTCAACACTTACCATGCCATACACCCTAAGGCTCTAATGACAAGGTTTGTGCTACATGCCCCACACCCTAAGGCTCCTTGAGGTCATGTTTTAATCTTATTCTTTCTTATTATGATATATATAGTAGGCCAAATTCCGCGGTCCCATGGTCTGAATACCTCCTACTTAGTGGTTATGAGCCACCTTAGTCGGAAGTCCACAACGCTGGCACCATCAATGTGTTCATGCTTTAATTACAAGGAGAATAAAGATTTGGCTAAGAGTTAAGATATTTGATCCCCGAAAGCGGTGCTATTTTAATACTAGGGTTTTGCAATCCTATTTTTAACAATTAATGTTCGTTTTTCCTCGACTCACTCGAATTGATCTTCAATTAAACGTAAGATTATATTTGTTTTTGGTGTCTAAAAACTTTTTGTAATTTAAAAAAACTATTTAAAATCAAAGCTATTTAATCTAATTTAAAAATTAAACTAATTTAAACTAGTTTTAATAAAACTATTTTAAAATAAAACTTTAAACACAATTAAATCTAATTGATTTTAAACTAAAAAAAATTAAATGTAAACTATTTTAAAATAAAACTTAATTGAAAAACTATTTAAAACTTTATAAAACTTTATAAACTATTAATATAAAGCTTTATATAAAACTTTAATAAAACTATTAATATAAAACTTTATATCTAAAATTAATTAAACAAAAAAAATCTTGAATTAAAACTAATTAGTTTAAAGCTGACAGGAAATTAAATCCTATATTAATTAATTAAAGGGAAATAGAACGCAAATAAAGGTATAGAGCAGTTGGCTGTGGCGTTGGGCTTATGAACGAGAGGTCGAGGGGTCGAGTCCCACCAGTGACAATATTTTTGCTATATTAAAATTTTTTGGAATAAAGAAAGAAATCAGATCAAATGATCTGTTTCTCAGCAATACTAGCAAATGCATAAACCCCACATAAGCTACAACAGCCAAAAGCACGAAATCCTAAACCGAAATAAGCAAAATGAAATCAAATAAGCAGTTCAATAATAAGCTAAAATAAGAAGTAACTAGATAATATACTTAAACTAAATAAGCAGATTATGCAAATGAAGCTAACCAAAAGAATAAGCAAATCAGATAAACTAAATATCAAAAAGCAAAAACTTAAATAAACCAAACTTATCAAACAAGCATTCAAAAACAAATCTCAAATAAACTAAACAAGCAGATTTAAAAATGCTAAAATTAATACAAAGCAAAAACCGAAATTTAAAATAAGCTAACGAACTTCAAACGCAACGCAAACAAATTCACATAAATAAACTACCAAAAATTAATTATTAGCTAAAACAAGCTGAAAATAAAAAAAACTATAAACCGAAAAAAAACAAACATAAGCAGATTTATCTTAAACTAAAACTTAAACTCGAACAAATTTAATAGAAGACATATTAAAACAAAACATCAAAGCAATAAGCAGTTTCCAAATAACTTCAAACCAAACAGATAATGAAAATAGCATATAAACAATTAACCTATATTAATAAAAATAAAATAAAAGAGATAAGAGGAACCTTATGTCGAAACCGTTGTGACGAAGGGTGGTGTTGAACCCCCTTATGAACCGAAGCAAACTCCACCATTAATCATCTCGACTTCAAACTTCGAACCACCAAAACAGCACTCGAACCAAAAAGATTTCCTCTTCGAATAGTACTTTTTTTTAATATTAAATCGATAATGAGAAACTCGAACAGTAATGAAAATGAACTAAGATTTAAAAGTAAATTTGACAGGAATTTAAAATGGAGACGAAATTAATAAAGTAAGCTTTTCATTAATTAAAAAGAGAATTACAATTACTGAAAATTAAAATTACAATAAACCTAATCTACTTTTGTAGAAAATTAAATCTAATTTAAATCCTACTCCTAATTAAAAAAAACAGTAAATAAAAATAAAGAAAATGGACTCCCCAAAATTGCAAGATGTGGGGGTTTTTATAGGCAAACCCTCAAACCCTTTTGATGAACTTGGTGCCCAAGGCTTCCAATCCTGGCCGCTTCTTTTCTTCTCTCTCTTTTTCTTCAATGATCATCGGCTGAAAATTAATCTTGACACGGATTGCCAACATGGTGTGATATGATTGGAGGATTTGTGTGTGATGTTGTCACAACCAATCACAAATAAGGGATAGGGCCACATCAGGATGGAAGAGAGGACCACCTTGAGTGATTGCTTCCGAAAAGTTAGGGGTTTAATTCTAATCCGTGTGAATCACACGTATGGATTAAAACCCCCAATTTTCATGGTTAATTTTCTGTGAGGTAAATTAGGGTTTTTAGGTAGCGTCTGTGTAAAAAATGGGAGAGAAGGAGAAAATCTTTGGTATCATCAAAATAGGGTGTGTGGGGAAGGGTAAAAAAACGGTTTATTTAATTGTGTGGGGAAAATAACTTTTATTAAAAGAGTGGTGGGATACACGTGTGACTGGTTTTGTGAGTTTGACTGAGAGAGTTGACCAAGCAAAACCAAATGAAAACATTTGTTCTTCGTCCCTTCTTTGTTTAAGCCATTTGGGCTTTTGGCCCAATCGTTTCTATTCCTTCCTTACGTTTCTTGATTGGCAAATGGGCTTGGGCCCAAGATTAAATTTATCCGTATAACTTACTTTGTTTTTGGGCCATTTTGGGCTCTTTGTGTAAAATATGATTAAGTTAAATCCACTATTGGGCTTTCAGGCCCGATAAGAAAATATGGGACCCACTAAGCTCGAGTATCTTCAACAAGATTAAATCCGTTTAAAACAAACTCGATTTCGGCTTTCTTGTTCATTTTCTTCAAACTCGTGTCGGTTTAGCCGGTTTTCGTGAACTTGGGCACACTTTTGGTCTTTTGACTTTGTCTTCGTCTCTTTTTGGACTTTTCTTCAACATTTGACCGTGAAATCCCGTGTTTTCTCTTCTTTTGATCATTTGTACCTATTTTGACACAAAAACACAAAACCACGCGTAATTCTAACTTTTACGATATAAAACACATGATTAGGTCTTGTTTTTCCTTGATTTTTAGTGGCAAAAGGATAAGTGTTTACACACTTACTACTTAACTGAAAATGACAAGTTTAGAACAATCAAGGACTATTATTAAGCAAACCCTAATAATTTGGAAGATTAGCCAACAATACAAACAGTACCAAATTTTGAGGACTAGTATGCAAATAAAGGGAAATTTCTATAAAAAACAGGCTAAAAGCACAAACTCGTATAGGCTCTAGAATGCACCAAATAAGCTCAAACCAATTTTAAACAGCTTAAAATCCAAAATCATTTAGGATAGTACAAGGAATAAGCTTGAAATTCAGTAAAACTCAAATAAGCCAACTTTGATAAGCCAACAATAAGCTATTTGATAAGCTAGACGTGCACAAGTAGATTTTTCAGCTAAATCTTGTCAAACAGCTCAAGGAGAGTCTGTAATGCCTCCTTTTATGGAAAATGATCAAGTAATGAATCTGGAATTTGAAAATAAGCTGAAACTAGCTTATTGACCAAGTTTGACCAAAATTTTGAAAAAGCTGAAAACCACCAGATCTACTCAAGACAACTTTCTAAACAAGTTTATGAAAGAAAATGGAAAGGTTTATGAAGTGGATTTGCCAGTTCTAGAAATCAGATAGCACTTTGTTTACAGAAACTTGCAGTTGCTCAACAGCTTATTAAAAAGCTTATTTCTCACTTGAATCTTTAAACTGTATGTTTTCCTAATAAGCACTCAAACTTTGGATGTTGTATGACACATAGAAACTGGTTTGAAGGAATTTCATCAAGAATTGAACAAATGCTAAGTATTTGAAATTGGCAACTTTTATGAAGAACTAGTTAAGCAAACCTGACCTAAACATTTTAATAGCCATTTGCCTTTTTGACCTTTTTGTTGACTTTAAAACTACGCAACCTAGTTTACAATGACTGAAGGAATGTAAATGAGAAAAAACTAACCACTTAACAATACTTGACTACAAAATGACAGTTAATCCAAACACTAGTTTACTGATAAGAACAAAACTTTTGTGAAGGAAAATTAAGCAAATGGTTGAACTGGTTTAAAACTGATATCTCCTCAATCTTATTGATCAAAATGGAACTCAAATGAACCAAGAACATGCAATAAAACAGACTAATAGTCAAAATGCATAAGCAAGCTAGGTAACTGATGAAATGAATTCAGTAACAAGTAATAAGTAGGCAAACAAGTATCAAACTAACAAGAAGCTATCTACTCATCAGAATTAATCTAAGAACATACTAAACACACTTTATCAGGGCAACAAGTAGAATTAAGCTAGAATTGAGCATGCAAATTGCTATTTAGTGGAATTAAACTCAGAAACATGAGACCTTTTAGCAAAAGGCCTCCACTGATGGAGTAGGTAGGCACTGAGCCTCCTAAATAGTGTTAAACCACCACCTTAACACTATTAACCACTAATCAACATCTACATTCATCATCATCACCATTTTTACACAAATTCTGCTTCAAATCAACTCAACTACTTGGAATAGGATTGAACAGCTACAAGTCTTCAACAAGAGCTCCTTATGATCAAGTATGATCACAAGCAACTCATATCAACACAAAATCAACAGTAATGCAAGAACTGAATAGGAGATTGAAGGAGAAATGGGAAATTTTATTGCTAGGAATGTAAACGTTTGTTACAAAGTTAGGTAGGAGGTTACAGCTACTATAACTAACTCAAGAGTTTGTCAGGCTCTTGAGGTCGTTACACTAACAACTAACTAGCTAGGATTGAGAGAGAAAAGGGAAGTGTGTAAAATTTTCACACTTAAGCTACATATAACAAATGAGAGGGCTATTCCCTATTTATAGACAAAAAGTGAGAAGTAGTTCGAGCTGATGACGTGTCCCAACCAATAAATTGCTGCCAAGTGTCCTGAATTTGTCAATTGGAACTAGCCGTTAAGAACTTGGAATTGGGCTTTTCTTCTTGGTTGATTTTTAGGTTATTTGAGCACGTGGGATAGATTCCTTGCTTGAAAACGATCACTTTTCATGTTGATGACTTTCTCTGATATGCAGTATAACTCCAAGTCGTTCCTGGGTTTATTTGGGGAAGAAGGTGATACGTGGCATGCTTGGATTGGGTGAGAATTGATCACACAGATCATTATCCGTTTTGGATATATTGAATATGGGTTGGCACATTCTGATTGGTTAAAAATTGGCTAGTGGAATTTACTGTTGAAAAGAGTCGCATTTATTTCTTTGGTGATGTGTAACTCTTTGTTGGCAATCCATGTATACAAAATGCTGCTCTCCCATTGGATATTGACCATATCACACGGATTAAGACCATTTTAAGTGTATTTTTGGCAAGTTTAGTCCTCATACTTAGGCAGAATATCCAAATGAGCTAGGGACTTCATTTTAATGGCATTTTTGGTCCTTCCACTTGCATTCTTGTCTAGTTTGACCCTTTGACTTGGTTGACTGAAGAGTTGACCATGTTTGACTTTTATCTTGACTTTGACACATTTACACTTTGAGTCCTTCAACTTTGAAGTGTTGTCAAGATAGGTCCATCATCTTCAAAGTCTTGTCATCTTTGATCCTTCTTTATCTTTTTCATCCAAATAAGCTTGATTTCTTCTTGTTTGCTTGAAAATGTACCCTTCTTACCTATTTATACACAAACACAAAACATACCACATAATTCCGCTTTATAGCACAAAAGTTAGGTATTTTCCTTGTGTTTTAGGGTGATTTGTTGATTAATTGATATGAGTTTTTGCTCATATCAAACCCCCTACACTTGAACATTGCCATGACCTCATGCAATGCTATATTTTAGAGCACAAATTTATATTATCCTCATAATTAACCCACCTTGGCCAATATGGAATGCTATTACACTATGCTACTTTACATGATGCATGATTTTGATTTTGAACAATGCAATGCAAAAGAAACAATTCTATTTATATCTTTTTGGATTTTTCTTGAAATGGCTTTGATGGAAAAACTCATAAAGAAGTCAATGACTTAAATTAGGGCTTTGGTACCATGGACACTTATCACCCTCAAGTTTCACTTTCCCCATACCAAGCTTAAAAATGGGATCATTGCATTCACAAGTAAAAAGTGCATCAACTTATTCATGACAATTAAATGTGGAACCGGTTATTATTTGAGCTAATTGCTTTTGGGCAAATTTGTCATTATTTAAAGCATGAAATATAAGAAATGTAAAATCCAAAAATAAAGAAGCACGGTTTTAATCCTAAGTAATCCTCTCATCCATTACTTGAAAAACCGCTCACAATTAATATAAGTCCGTTTCAAGAGTAATAAGTCATTCTCCTTATGTGTAAAATCCTCATGTCATGCATTAATAAGTAGCTACACACTCGCTAAGGAAAGAAAAATAAAACTCAAGCAATAATTTACATCCTCCAGCTTTTTGAGACTTTGGATCTTCAATCCTACAACCCGTCAAGGTAATATTGGATTGGAGCAACTATTAAATCCCCGCAACCCGTCAAGGTAATATTGGAATCTAATAGTTACTATAATTAACACTTCACTGCCCCTCTTGGGAGTCTTGTATAATTATTTTTTATTTTCTCTTTTTTTTCTAGCCACTCATTTTTTTAAGCCGCTCTTATTTTTCTTTATTCCTCACAAAGAAAATTGAAAAGAATAAAAGGAAAAACACCCGCTAAGTATTAAGCATGACATAAGTCTAGTACACATAAAACGTTCTAACTTAGAATCTTAAGACGTACTTATACCAATCATAAATGATTAGACAAAAATGCATAAGAGACTACAAACCGATTAAAACCGTTCTTGATTATTTATTAACATATATACATGCGAAGAAAATAGAGGTAAAGAAGAGAAGCGTTTAGCCACAAGTAATTATCATGAAGTTTATCTAGCCCTTTTATACTTGCTTCAACTCTATCATTTCCTACTCTCCACAAGTTTAAAATCTCAAATAATGAGATTGGTGGATGCTTAGCCTAATAGACCGATGAAGGACTACATGGTTAAGGATACTAGCTAGAGAATGCTAAGATAAGCAAACTCGGGTTGAGTCAAAATATCCATGGCGGGCCTAATATGTCAAAGAAGTCTATATTTGTTAAACCATGTCCTTATTATATTTTTTCCTTTTATATATTTTTGATGAAAAACAAGAAAAATAATATATACAATGCAAATGTGATATGCAAATGAAAAATGATTGATGCAAAAATTATGAATGCATATTTTTGGTGGCCAAAGTAGATCAAAAATTTGAAAAATATTTGTAAAATTAATTTCCGCGTTATCATGAAGGTCAATGATAAGGTCTAGGTAAGGTCACTTCGATAGAAGACCCCCTACACTTAAGCTAAACATTGTCCTTAATGTTTGAGAGCATGGAAGTTTAAAACTTCTCCACACTTATGACAATGAATAGACTTTTCTTAACCCAAGCTAAGGAAAAATCAACTATAGTGAATTCATTTTTAAAGCACAATGTGTCTATGAAAAATCATAATAGTAACAAAGTGAACCGGATACAAGGGCTCCTCCATAAGCTCCAAAGCACGTGATGAGTGAGAAACCCTACAAACAACATGAAGACAAAAGAAGGTCTCCCTTACACTTCTCATCAACTTGCTATCCTTATTTCTAACCTACAACACTCTAAGTCTAAAACTTCTAAACCTAGTTATTCAAGCTTGATTTAAGGAGTCTCTAGCTCGACTCTTCCCACAATGAATTAATTCATGGGGAAAATGGGGATCTCTTGGACCATTTCTACGGAAATGTCCTCCCCAAAATAGTGCTTCACGCGGTGACCATTCACTTTAAAATTGGGACCATCGGGTTGTGACAACTCAATAGTTCCATATGGAAATACTTGAGCAATAGTGAATGGACCGGACCATCTCGACTTAAGCTTGCCCGCAAAAAATTTCAACCTTGAGTTAAAGAGGAGAACCGGCTCTCCAACTTTAAACTCACGGTTCTTGATCTTAGCATCATGCAATTTCTTAGTCTTCTCCTTATAAAGCAAAGAGTTCTCATAGGCATTGGTTCTCAATTCGTCCATTTCATTAAGTTGATCCTTTCTATGTGAGTCGGCTTGATTTAAATCAAAGTTAGCCCACTTGAGAGCCCAAGAAGCCTTATGTTCTAACTCGAATGGGAGGTGGCATGCTTTTCCATAGACAAGCCTATAAGGAGTACAACCAATTGGTGTCTTAAAAGCCGTCCTAAAAGCCCACAAATCATCATCAAGCTTATCCGACCAAAAAAGAAGCTCGATGTTCTCCCACCGTTCTCTCCAAAATTCTCTTTAAACCACGATTTGTGACCTCGGTTTGACCATTGGTTTGAGGGTGATACGCGGTAGAAAGTATATTATTAACTCCATATTTCTTCATAACTCTCGTGAATTGATCATTACAAAAGTAAGTACCACGATCACTTATGATGGCCCGAGGTACACCAAATCTAGCAAACAATTGCTTCAAAAATTTCACAACAATTCTAGCATCATTAGTAGGTAAGGCTTTGGCCTAAACCCATTTTGACACATAATCCACCGCTACGAGTATATACTTATTTCCCTTGGAAGATGGAAAAGGTCCCATAAAATCTATTCCCCACACATCAAAAATCTCACACTCTTAAATGAAGTTTTGTGGCATCTCATCACGTTGTGTAATTTTTCCTTGTCTTTGGCATACATCACAAAATTTCACCATCTCTTGGGCATCTTTATAAATGGAAGGCCAATAGTAACCCAAATCAAAGACTTTCTTGGCGGTATAGTTGGGCCCAAAATGTCCACCCGTAGGTCCCTTATCACAAGCTTCTAGAATCTTAAATGCCTTGGGCCCATCTACACACCGTCTAATGATTTGGTCTGCACATTGCCTAAAGAGGTAAGGATCATCCCAAAAGTAGTACTTTACTTCCTTGAGAAATTTCTTCTTTTGTTGGGAAGTAAGACCCTCTATAAGCACATTCCCCACAAGATAGTTTGCAATATCCGCAAACCAAGGGGTGGCATCCTCTTGAGAAGAGATAGACATGAGCTCCTCTAATGGAAAGGATTCATTAATTTCTTTATTAGGAAAATCTCCTTGAAAAGGATGCTCAAGTCTACTCAAGTGATCCGCCGCTAAATTCTCGGCTCCTTTCTTATCTCGAATCTCTATCTTAAACTCTTGAAGCAATAAAACCCATCTCAAAAGCCTAGGCTTAGCATCTTGCTTTGTCATGAGATACTTGAGAGCGGAATGATCCGTATGCACTATGGTTTTGGATAGAACAAGGTATGGTCTAAATTTCTCAAAAGCATAAACTATAGCAAGCAACTCTTTTTCCGTGGTAGTATAATGAAGTTGTGCACCGGTCATAGTTTTACTAGCATAGTGTATAGGTTGAAAATGCTTATTCACTCTTTGTCCTAACACGGCCCCCACCGCATAATCACTAGCGTCACACATAAGCTCAAAAGGTAATTCCCAATTTGGAGAAACCAAAACGTGAGCCTTAGTCAGTTGCTCCTTAAGAGTCTCAAAAGAATCCAGACACTCTTGGTTGAAAATGAAAGGAACCTCTTTTTCCAAGATGTGAGTCATCGATCTTGCTATCTTAGAAAAATCTTGTATGAAGCGTCTATAAAACCCCGCATGACCTAAGAAAACTCCTTACACCTTTAACCGTAGTGGGTGGGGGAAGCTTAGCAATCACATCAATTTTAGCTCGATCCACTTCTAATCCCTTATTGGATATCTTGTGTCCCAAAACAATTCCCTCTTTCACCATAAAATGACATTTCTCCCAATTAAGAACTAAAGGGGTTTCCTCACACCGCTTAAGCATTCGTTCTAAATTGGTGAGACAAGAGGTAAATGAATCTCCAAAGACAGAGAAGTCATCCATGAAAACCTCCATAGTTTGCTCTATTCGGAATAAAATGTAGCCAGTACACTTGAACGCGGACAAGAAGAAAACAAGCGTTGATAAGAAGAAAACAATCGTTGACAGATTAAGCGTTGACAGGAAGAAGTCAAGCGTTGATAGGTTGAAGCAAAGCACTGATAGAAAGATATGATCTACGCGTATTTTTTTCTTAGTTTGTTTCTAGTAAAGATAGGATCAACAATGTATTTTCTATAGTTATCTTTACCTAGAATAGCTGATACGTAGACTCTTGTACAAGGCTTCTTATGTCTATAAAAGAAGACCTTTAGGTTTAGTTTTCATATGTTCAACACTTTCATTGTATGCAAGTTTGTTATAATCAATCAAGTGAAAGTTTGTTTTACAATTTTTTGTGTGTTCTTGTTTAAGTATTAATTTCGCATAATACTTGAATTGTTTTATACACAACAAAGTTTCTCTACATGTTTAACTTGATCTAATCTCGTTTACACAAGCTAAATCGATCTAAGTTTGGGATCAACAAGTGGTATCAGAGCTTGTTGAGAAACTTTGATCTAAAGAACACAAGAACCCTAAAATTTTTACAAAACCCTAAAAACATCATGTCTACTCCAGAAGTAACCTCCTCCTCCTCCTCAAACCACAACATCAAGATTCCCATGCTAGACCCAGACAATTTTGAGCTGTGGAAGTTTAACTTTGAGCAATGATGTAGAGTGGAATGTATATGTGATAATTAGATACGTTATAGGGTAAATTAGAAAATTACCTTTAGGAAAAAGTAATAGTCTAAAATTACCAAAGACGAATTCAATTAAACACGTGGATGAACCAAGTTCGTTGCACACGAAGATCGAGTGAATTTGAGACGGTTTGTTTTGATTTGGACAATTGATTCGAATTAGTTTTCGGTTTTTAAACTAAAATTAAAGTCTACAAATTTTAATCCTATTTTAATCCTAAAGTGCATGAATCGTAAAGCCCCAAATTATTTAAATCTAAAACAATAATTAGAACTATTTAAAAATTAAACTATATAAAAATTAATCTATTTGGATAAAATTAACTTTTAAACTACTCAACATGGCTACCTAAGCACCTTATAACTCGAACCTAATAACTCGACTTCATGAAAGTCTAGATCAGTAACTTGTACATTCAATCTCAACACAAGTTATCCGTCCAAATCAGATTCAAAAACATATTAAATGAACAAATCTATCATCTTAAACTTACGCAAACCCAATATCAAACTTAACAGTTATTACAGAGATCAAGATTCTAACGCAGACTCATCAAACATACAAATACTAACTCATATAGATTTAACCAAAAGCTTTATTTAAAACAGAATAAACTAGCATCTATCAGATTAATAAACTATGAACATGAAGAGCACATAAACGACATAACAGAATAATCATAAACAGATTCAATTCAACATCTAAGAACAATTAAACTGAATCATACGAACAAATTAATTAAAACATTCAAAATAAAAACATAAAATTAAAAGAGTTTAAAACCTATTGTCGATAGCCATTGAGAAGTGACACAGCGCTGAGCTGGCCTGAATTACTTGCTGCTCAAACCGTAACACCATCAATCAATAAAACATCACTGATAATCTCGAACCATCACTTTTGTTTTTATTTAACCAGTAGGGTTAAATAATCTTTTACCCAAGGTCATTCCAATGTTCATAAAAGCTATTAACATCAGCTTATATAAACATTCACTTATATAATGTTTAGCTTAGAGATTAAACTTGCAAATATTTTAAATAAAAGTAAAAAGACACAATATCAATATTATCAAACTAAAACTTTTATTTAATTCATTCAAAACATTACAATTTTAATAAAAAGAAAAATACAATTAATTAATCTAAAACTAACATTATAACAGTAAGAAAAAGAAAGGGATGATTTTACAGTAAAAAGGTGGGGGTTTTATAGCTGAGGAGAGAGGCGTAGGGTGGAAGTTGTTGGTGATGATATGATGATCACATCCCTTCATCTTCTTCTCTCTCCTTTCTGTTTTGATCCAAGGGTGGATATGTGCTCACCTTCACTCGGATTGCCAGCTTGGCTTCATCTTGTGCTTGTTGTGTTACTTCAAAGCTGAGGTGGCCTTCTTTTATTGGAGGATTGAGGAATGTTGAGGTGTCTCCTCCAATCACAAGCTAGAACGAATCCACGTCACTGATTGATCCCCATCTTCAATCTCCGGAAAAGATGGATAATTAATTAAGGTCGCGTGATGGTTCACGCGCCTTATATAAGTAAAGCCCCAAATTAATTTGTGATAAAATGAACTAGGGTTTTCTTTAAACAGTGAATTAATTGGGTTTTTAGGGTTGGGAATAAATCTGGTTTTGATTTATTTGGGTGATGAAGATGGTGAAACCTTGGATGTATCGAAAGGTCTAATAAACATGTGGTTGTGTGTGTGATAGATATGGTTTGACAGAAAAAATAAGTGAATAAACTTTTCACTTATAAAACTTATAACTTTCCCAACATCATAACCCTAATGGGCCTTTGACCCAATAAAACTCCACCGTCTTATATTCTTCTGATTTGGGCTTTTGATGGGTTCATCCGTCTCCAAAAACATTTGGACCATATGGGCTTCTTTTTCCAATAGTAAATAACAAATGCACTTAAAATGGGATCTTGGGCCCATTAACCAAGAGTGGGGCCCACAAGGCCCAATTAAGATTAAATCCTCTAAAAACGAACTTGCATTTGGCTTCCTCGATCTTTTCATCAAACTTGTGTCGGTTTTGCCGGTTTTCGCAATCTTTGGTACCTACACACGTGAAACACAAAACAAGCATATACAAGGCATTTTTCATTGATAATATGCATTTATTGATTGTTTTAAGATACAATTGATATGAGTAAAATCACTCATATCAAACTCCCCCTTGCTAAGCAATTGCCGTGTCCACACGCAATGATAAAATTAAACACTAACTACACCATTATTCAACTTTTTAAACCCTTATTTTTCAAAGACATAATGTATTGCTTTCATTATTTGGAAAATAATTTTTAGGATCATAAAACTCAAATAGATTCATCGTCCCCGAATTTTCACTTTTCCATGCCAAGTGCAAAAACAAGATCACTATCAATCATAAGCCCCAAAATTAAACCAACTCATACTCAATCTCCTATTATTCCTAATTCTATCTCTAGATTTTAAATGTCATTCACCCAAAGGCTCGTTTGACTTTATTTGATATTTATTAGTCCAAAAATGAAGGCAAGAACGGTGTAAACTCAACACTCAAAACCTAACCTCGACTTCAAAAACCGTTGTTACTAAATAAAGCCCACATCAAGGATAACTTAACACGATTTAGGGATAAATCCCTGGACCCGAAATTTGGCTATTATGGCTACTTAAAAGCAAAAATAAAAACCTCCAAACTCAATTATGACCTTATATGGAGTTAGCAACAATCACATCATAACACCTTTTGGCTCTTTAAGATACAATTGTGCTCCTTATTTAAAATCCACACCCGAAGGCTCCTTGGACAAAAATAAGGGAACTGACTTCACCATCCCACCTTATGGCTCATGATGATGAAGCAATTTTTATTCAACACGTCCCCTTGCCATACACCCTAAGGCTCTAATGACAAAGTTAGTGCTACATGACTCCCACCCGAAGGCTCCTAGGGAACATGTTTTTATTTATTCTTATTTATTAATATGATATTTATAGTAAGCCAAATTTCCGCAATCCCTCTCAATATACGCACAAGCAAGCGGGGAAACGAGGTGGCACAAAGCACTTAAAAACCATTTTCCTTAGACGGCCTTTTATAGCACGTCGCCTTATACCCACCTTATAGTTTCTATAAATCGAGTTTAAACTTCTTATTAGTATTTATCTATTTTGCCTTTTTTTTTTGTTTTGGATTCGACTACAATAGCTAGGTGATGAAATCCCAACTAAGGCCTTATTTGAAAAGTATGTAAAATTTATTGTTCTACGTAATATAATATATTAATCACAAAAAACGAGAAAAACGATACATACTATATAATAGAAAAATAACAAAACTTTCCGAGGACGGAAAGGGTCTTCAAATCAACGATCAACAAATCTCAACAAAGACGAATCGTACACAAGATCCCCGGCAGCGGTGCCAAAATTTTTGATGTAGAGTGGAATGTATATGTGATAATTAAGATACGTTATAGGGTAAATTAGAAAATTACCTTTAAGAAAAAGTAATAGTCTAAAATTACCAAAGACGGATTCAATTAAACACGTGAATGAACCAAGTTCGTTGTACACGAAGATCGAGTGAATTTGAGACGTTTTGCTTTGATTTGGACAATCGATTTGAATTGGTTTTCGGTTTTTAAACTAAAAATTAAATCTACCAATTTAAATCCTAAGTGCATGAATCGTAAACCCCCAAATTATTTAAATCTAAAATCAATTACTAAAAATTTGGACTATTAAAATATATACTATTTAAAAATCTATAGAAATTAATCTATTTAATAAAAATAACTTTTATACTATTTTAAAACCTATTTAAATTCTACTTAACTTTTTATTAAACAAAATATATTTTTTAACCATCTTTATTTAAATCTAAAATAATAAAAATCTAAATAATTAAAAACTAATTAAACTTTTAAAATTAATTAAAACATTATTTATTTTTTTATATTATTAAAACTATTTAAAACAAAATTTTATAAACTAATTATTATTCTAAAAATTAAAACTAGTGAATAAATCTATTTTAATTAAGCTGTCAGCCGATCAACTAAACTATATTAAAATACCAAACTGTAATAAAACCAAAACTGCTAGTCAGTCCAGTTGGTTAACACGCGTGATCCATGACCAGGAGGTCACGGGTTCGAGTCCTAGGAAGGACAACATTTTGTGAATATATTTTTTTTGACAGTAAAAACGTGATGGAGTCACAGGAGGTGACTTATTGATAATTCCTTATTGATAGCTGATAAGTATAACAACATGAAACCATCAGATCAGTTAATCTGATAGCCTATGTGTGAACAACAATAAAGTAAGCATACATATTACACAAAATAAGTTCAAAGATCTCAGCAAAATAAAAGCAAAAATCTAAAACTCAAATACCAGCCAAACGAATTCAACTAAGCAAATAGATCAGAAATAGACCAAAATATAACAATCTAAAATGAAAACTCAGCTAAATCAGCTCTAGTATAGCACAAAACTTCAGACAGTCTTAATCCAAATCATCAGCATACTAAGCAAATAATATCAGCTAAAAAAATACAAAATCATTCAGCTACTAAACAAGATTACTATATCAGATAAAGTAAAGGAAACAAAATGCACAGCAAACTAACATGTTATCAAATCCGCAGTTTTAAATAAACTGAACGGGCTACTCAACATGGCTAACTAAGCACCTAATAACTCAAACCTAACAGATTTAAAACTTCTAATCAAAACATACTTATTTAAATTCACCAATTAGTATATAAGGACAAGATTATACTAGCAGATTAAACTATCTCAAATCCACAACCTGGATCCACTTACTCATGTAAATCAGTAACTAACGAGAACTGTAAAAGCAAAATTCAAATAACAATCTAACTATAACAAAGCAGACATCACAACAGATCTAAAATAACTTAAAATCAGAACAATCTTTAATATCCAATTAATCTTAAACTTAATAAAACTATATATCATATAACATCAAACATAAACATAAATAACATAAACATAAATAAAACAAAAATTAAATTGAATCGAACCTTTTGTAGAAACCATTGGGAAGAAGGTTGTGCTGAACAACCTTTTGAACCTAATCGAAAACACCATCACCATTTAACCATCACCACCATAAATCGAATAGCATTCAAGCACTGAATCCAAATTCACAATCGATCCAGTTTTGTAAACTTTCCAGTGGGGAAAGTTTTATTCCCAAATTTAGTCTTAAGAACATTTAATACAAGCTATTATTTAGCTCAATTGAACATTCTTTTATTATTATAACCAATCAGTCACAGAATAAATTGCAAAAATTTAAGTTTGGGCAGAAAAGTAAATAACGAATTCGATTAAAACCAAATTAACTTTCATTGATTAATAAAAATGCGTACAAAACTGAAAGAGAAATACAATTACCCTAAACTAATTTAAGCATAATAACATTAAAACTAAAGAAATGGGATACATTACATGAAAAAGATGAGGGTATTTATAGCTGATGAGAGGCTTTGGGGTTGTTGAGGAAGAACCAATTTTAGCCCTTAGATCTTCTTTCTCTTCTTCTCTCTCTTGGTTGTTTTGATCGGATGGCTGTAAATACACAACTAGCATACGGATTGCCAACGTGGCATCCGTTTGTGCTAGTTGTGTTAGTTTGATGCTGATTTGGCTTCCAATGATTGGCTAATTGAGAAAAATGTGTTGTCACATCCAATTAATCGCTGCCACGTACCCTAGCCTCTCCATTTTCTGCCTTCCGAAAAATTGGGGGATTTAATTTCCCCAAGTGTGAATCACACATGGGAACAAAAGCCCCAAATTTACTTGAGGTAATTATTGGCTAGGGTTTTTGATGAATAGTGAAGGTTACAGGTTATTTTGTTGTGGGAGAGAAGCACATAGGGAGTATCTAATGTTTTTTTTAATGCGTGTGAGTAAATGGGGAATTGTTTGACTGGAAAGAACAAAACGTGTGATATTTAACAAAGTATATTGTGTTTTCAACCGACCCATAACACTTCTCGTCTTTCAGGTTTGGGCTTGGGCCTTTGGAATAATCAAAAACATCCCAAATGTAATTCACTTGTGAAAACACTTTGGGCTTGAAGCCCATCAAGCTTCAGCCGTCTCTATAATTTTTGGAATTGGGCCATAATAGGTTTTGGTTATGAAAGTGAATAAGAATGGGCTTTTAAACCCATTTTCCCAATGTGGGACCCATTTGGCCATTTTCTTGCATAATTATCAAATCCACTAAAGTCGAGCTCGAATCTTGGCTTTATCGATCTTGTCTTCAAACATGTGCCGGTTTTGCCGGTTTTTGCGATCTTTGGTACCTACACACATGAAACACAAAACAAGCATATACAAGGTATTTTTCAATGATAATATGCATTTATTGTTCGTTTTAAGATACAAATGATATGAGTAAAATCACTCATATCAAACTCCCCCTTGCAAAGATTTTGATGTAGAGTGGAATGTATATGTGATAATTAAGATACGTTATAGGGTAAATTAGAAAATTACCTTTAGGAAAAAGTAATAGTCTAAAATTACCAAAGACGGATTCAATTAAACACGTGAATGAACCAAGTTCGTTGTACATGAAGATCGAGTGAATTTGAGACGTTTTGCTTTGATTTGGACAATCGATTTGAATTGGTTTTCGGTTTTTAAACTAAAAATTAAATCTACCAATTTAAATCCTAAGTGCATGAATCGTAAACCCCCAAATTATTTAAATCTAAAATCAATTACTAAAAATTTGGACTATTAAAATTTATACTATTTAAAAATCTATAGAAATTAATCTATTTAATAAAAATAACTTTTATACTATTTTAAAATCTATTTAAAATCTACTTAACTTTTTATTAAACAAAATCTATTTTTTTAACCATCTTTATTTAAATCTAAAATAATAAATATCTAAACATCTAAAAACTAATTAAACTTTTAAAATTAATTAAAACATTATTTTTTTTATTTTTTTATATTATTAAAACTATTTAAAACGAAATTTTATAAACTAATTATTATTCTAAAAATTAAAACTAGTGAATAAATCTATTTTAATTAAACTGTCAGCCGATCAACTAAACTATATTAAAATACCAAACTGTAATAAAACCAAAACTGCTAGTCAGTCCAGGAGGTCATGGGTTCGAGTCCTAGGAAGGACAACATTTTGTGAATATATTTTTTTTATAGTAAAAACGTGATGGAGTCACAGGAGGTGACTTATTGATAATTCCTTATTGATAGCTGATAAGTATAACAGCATGAAACCATCAGATCAGTTAATCTGATAGCCTATGTGTGAACAACAATAAAGTAAGCATACAAATTACACAAAATAAGTTCAAAGATCTCAGCAAAATAAAAGCAAAAATCTAAAACTCAAATACCAGCCAAACAAATTCAACTAAGCAAATAGATCAGAAACAGACCAAAATATAACAATCCAAAATGATAACTCCGCTAAATCAGCTCTAGTATAGCACAAAACGCATGCTACATTCAGACAGTCTTAATCCAAATCATCAGCATACTAAGCAAATAAAATCAGCTAAAAAATACAAAATCATTCAGCTACTAAACAAGATTACTATATCAGATAAAGTAAAGGAAACAAAATTCACAGCAAACTAACATGTTATCAAATCCGTAGTTTTAAATAAACTGAACGGGCTACTCAACATGGCTAACTAAGCACCTAATAACTCAAACCTAACAGATTTAAAACTTCTAATCAAAACATACTTATTTAAATTCACCAATTAGTAAATAAGGACAAGATTATACTAGCAGATTAAACTATCTCAAATCCACAACCTGGATCTACTTACTCATGTAAATTAGTAACAAACAAGAACTGTAAAAGCAAAATTCAAATTACAATCTAACTATAACAAAGCAGACATCACAGCAGATCTAAAATAACTTAAAATTAGAACAATCTTCAATATCCAATTAATCTTAAACTTAATAAAACTATATACCATATAACATCAAACATAAACATAAATAAAACAAAAATTAAATTGAATCGAACCTTTTGTAGAAACCATTGGGAAGAAGGTTGTACTGAACAACCTTTTGAACCTAATCGAAAACACCATCACCATTTAACCATCACCACCATAAATCGAATAGCAATCAAGCACCGAATCCAAATTCGTAATCGATCCAGTTTTGTAAACTTTCCAGTGGGGAGTTTTATTCCTAAATTTTGTCTTAAGAACGTTTAATACAAGCTATTATTTAGCTCAATTGAACATTCTTTTATTATTATAACCAATCAGTCACAGAATAAATTGCAAAAATTTAAGTTCGGGCAGAAAAGTAAATAACGAATTCGATTAAAACCAAATTAACTTTCATTGATTAATAAAAATGCGTACAAAACTGAAAGAGAAATACAATTACCCTAAACTAATTTAAGCATAATAACATTAAAACTAAAAAATGGGATACATTACATGAAAAAGATGAGGGTATTTATAGCTGATGAGAGGCTTTGGGATTGTTTAGGAAGAACCAATTGTAGCCCTTAGATCTTCTTTCTCTTCTTCTCTCTCTTGGTTGTTTTGATCGGATGGCTGTAAATACACAACTAGCACACGGATTGCCAACGTGGCATCCGTTTGTGCTAGTTGTGTTAGTTTGATGCTGATTTGGCTTCCAATGATTGGCTGATTGAGAAAAATGTGTTGTCACATCCAATTAATCGCTGCCACGTACCCTAGCCTCTCCATTTTCTACCTTCCGAAAACTTGGGGGATTTAATTCCCCCAAGTGTGAATCACACGTGGGAACAAAAGCCCCAAATTTACTTGAGGTAATTATTGGCTAGCGTTTTTGATGAATAGTGAAGGTTACAGGTTATTTTGTTGTGGGAGAGAAGCACATAGGGAGTATCGAATGTTTTTTTAATGTGTGTGAGTAAATGGGGAATTGTTTGACTGGAAAGAACAAAACGTGTGATATTTAACAAAGTATATTGTGTTTTCAACCGACCCATAACACTTCTCGTCTTTTAGGTTTGGGCTTGGGCCTTTGGAATAATCAAAAACGTCCCAAATGTAATTCACTTGTGAAAACACTTTGGGCTTGAAGCCCATAAAGCTTCATCCGTCTCTATAATTTTTGGAATTGGGCCGTAATAGGTTTTGGTTATGAATGTGAATAAGAATGGGCTTTTAAGCCCATTTTCCCAATGTAGGACCCACTTGGCCATTTTCTTGCATAATTATCAAATCCACTAAAGTCGAGCTCGAATCTTGGCTTTATCGATCTTTTCTTCAAACATGTGTCGGTTTTGCCGGTTTTTGCGATCTTTGGTACCTACACACATGAAACACAAAACAAGCATATACAATGTATTTTTCAATGATAATATGCATTTATTGTTCGTTTTAAGATACAAGTGATATGAGTAAAATCACTCATATCAAACTCCCCCTTGCTAGGCAATTGCCGTGTCCTCACGCAATGATAAAATAAAACACTAACTACACCATTATTTAACTTTTGACTCTTTATTTTGCGAAGACATAATGTATTGCTTTCATTATTTGAAAAATAACTTTAAGGATCATAAAACTCAAATAGATTCATCGTCTCCGACTTTTCACTTTTCCATGCTAAGTGCAAAAACAAGATCATTGTCAATCATAAGCCCCAAAATTAAACCAACTCATACAAGTAATTTGTGTTAAACTGAATCTCCTATTATTCCTAATTGTATCTCTAGATTTTAAATGTCATTCACCCAAAGGCTCATTTGACTTTATTTGATATTTATTAGTCCAAAAATGAAGGCAAGAACGGTGTAAACTCAACACTCAAAACCTAACCTCGACTTCAAAAACCGTTGTTACCAAAGAAAGCCAACATCAAGGATAACTTAACACGATTTAGGGATAAATCCCCGGACCCAAAATTTGGCTAATATGGCTACTTAAAAGCAAAAATAAAAACCTCCAAAGTCAATTATGACCTTATATGGAGTTTGCAACAATCACATCATAACACCTTTTGGCTCTTTAAGATACAATTGTGCTCCTTATTTAAAATCCACACCCGAAGGCTCCTTGGACAAAAATAAAGGAATTGACTTCACCATCCCACCTTATGGCTCATGATGGTGAAGCAATTTTTATTCAACACGTCCCCTTGTCATACACCCTAAGGCTCTAATGACAAAGTTAGTGCTACATGACTCCCACCCGAAGGCTCCTAGAGAACATGTTTTTATTTATTCTTCTTTATCATTATGATATTTATAGTAAGCCAAATTTCTGCAATCCCATTATCAAAAGTCCATGACGCTGACACCCTTAATGTGTTCTCACTTTAATTACAAGGGAAGAAAAAGAAGGAGTTACGAGTTAAGATATCAAGCCTAAACCGCTAAAACTTCATTTATTAAACAGTTATTATTCAAGTGTGGAAAGTAAATACGAGGAGATTAAATCAAACACAAAAATACTTGCACAAAGAAGAATTAATTTTAGAAACTTATGATTGAACTCTATCATCTCTTGTTCTCCATATTGTAAAATTTCAAAAATGTGAAATCAATGGATACTTAGCCTATTAAATCAAAGTTTTGGGTTTTCAAGTCATCTATAGGATCTTGCATCTTCTTATACTTTTTCAAGTTTTAGAATTTGCGTTTTAAAGTTTCCTTGATAAATGACTTTCTAGGATCAATTATAGGAGCTTGCGAAAAGTTCTTGTTCTTAACTCGTATGAATTAAGACTTTCGCGTTTAAAGCTCCCTATATAAAAGCCTAGCAAAACTTAATTCAAATACGTTAAGGAAAAGCTAAGGTAAAAACCGAGTCGAGTCAAAAACTATTTTTATTTTCACCAACGGAAAGCCTACATTCGTGTCAAAAGCACTTATTTTATTTATTAAACTTAAAAATAACACTAAAAATTTAAAATTTTATTGATAATAGAGAAAAACAATTACGTTTGGACATGACAAAAGCAATAGCAAGCGATTATATCGATTGACTCCCCCGTGCTAAAACCAAACATTGTCCTCAATGTTTCTTAGCTCAAGAGTAACACCCCCTTGCTAAAATACGAAGAGTCTAATGCAAAATCCTAGCATGGAAAGAGCACGTAAATCTATAAGCCGTTTATTAATTATGCCTCAAGATAAAACGTTAGTCGATAAAAATCAAAAGGGATAGAGAGTGTGCCCCTTTTTGGCATTCAAAGAATGGAATATCAAGTGGACCGACAAAAACCGAACACGAGAGTCTTCAAATAATTAGGGTCATACCTAAGATTCACATCACAACAAAACACGAGCACGAGCTTGAAAGATCAAGCCTTATTAGTGTTAGAAAATAGAAAGAAGATAGAATGTATGGGACTCCCCCACAAGGCACCTCGTTTTTGTTAACCGAGTCATGAGCTCGAATCGATCCCCGCATTCATTGGTCCTTAGGGAAAATGGTGAAAACCGGCATAATGGAATAAAATCCATGATAAAGCACGATGTCGGGGTCAAAGATCTCATCCTCGTTGTCGGATGACAAACGAAAGAATAAAACTCCAACACAAATCTCTAAATAGAGATGGTAGTCACAAATAATGGTATGGATGTAGCATGCTCCCCGAGATAAACTCTCACCAAGATGATTAAAAAGTCTTTCAATTATAGCATCGGTGAAAGGCCGAGATTTCCCTAAATCAACGATTCTGGGGTCGAATACCTCGTCCTCGGTGGAGAAAGGAATAGACAACACGGTGTCGTCCCCCCATGCTAATCCTAAATCATATGAAGCACATGGTAATGGTGGTATAAAAGTCTCAACACTAGTTGTATCAACTTGCATGACTTTGTTGACCTTATCACTCTTAGGAATGTGAACAAAAGGGTCATGGTACTCAAAATGAGTCGCATGAAAAACCCGCACATTAAGTTCAAAACGAGTGGGAAGGAAAATTGGAGCAAAAGTAATTTCTCCCTCCGGGTCAACATTATCATCATCATAAATCGGGTGATCAAGCCAAGAATCTTCATCACCGTCATTAGACTCTTCCTTAAATTCCGAAGGAATGTCTATATAAAGAAACTCATCAACCTTCTTCATGAGAAGCTCATCATCACAAAGGTTGTGAGAAGTAGGAGGTATGATGCTCTCAAAATCCTCTTGAAACAATGGATTATTGTTCATTGAAGCTTCAAAGAGAGGATTTGAGTAGGTCACAAAAGTGTCATCAATCTTGTCATCACAAGAAATATCCGAAAAAGTATCAAGTGTATCACACTCGGATACAAGATCATCATTCCCATTAGAGGGAAATTCATCGGAGAATTCCTCAAGAATGGTAGGTAAAACATGAGAATCACACTTGATCTTGAGATTGGAAACGTCTTCACTTCCCCGTGGAAGTGGATCAATGATAGCAAAAAGTTCATTGATGAACTTATCACATGAATAGTCACTAACCTCACTCGGTGTGAAGTTAGGAATCAAAGGCTCTTCAATTGAAGATTGTGCCTTAGGAACATCAATATGATCCTTAGAAGAGAGTATCCATTTTCAAAGATTGTTCAATTAAAGCAATATCACTCTCGGGATCAAAATTCTCACTATTAAACTCACTAGCATCAAATGGTGCACTTAGGTATTCATCAATTTGTTTTTCAATATTATCATCCTCGTGTGGAGTGAGTGAAGATGAGGAAAGATTAAAACATGATTCAACAAAGCAAGCTTCTTCATTTGAATTTAACTTTTCACTTTCACAAAATGAAGTTTCCAAAATTGAAAAAACACCTTTATCAAAGAGAGCTTTCTTATTACTTTCCAAAGTCTCGACAAGTTTAACACTTTCAACTTTCTTAGAAACAAATCTTGGAATCTTTTCCGGTTTAAAAACAATACTTTTATCTCCATAAAACAATTTAATCTCCTCTTTCCTCATATCAACTTGAACTTGAGCCGTGCATAAAAATGGTCGTCCTAAAATAATAGGCACACGAGGATTGGTCTCATAATCAACTATAGCAAAATCGGCTAAGTACAAAAACTTTCCCACTTTAACAATGACATTTTCCGCTATACCAACCGGTCGAGTGGTGGTACCATTATCAAGCTCAATGATCATTCGAGTGGTACTAAGTGGTGCATAGTCAATAGTTTTCCAAATGGCTAGGGGCATTAAGTTAATGATAGCTCCTAGATCGGCTAGGCCTTTGCAAACCCCAAGCTCATTAAAAACACAAGGTATCAAGAATTGACCCGGATCTTTATATTTCTCGGGAAAGAAATCAAAGAAAACCGAGGTACTAATCACATTCAAAGTAGCCTTGGTGACATCTAGAAAAGTTTCCTTAGGTGGAGGATTAAACTCAATCACTTCAACTTCTTCTAAATTATCACAATCTTCATAAACGGTTATGGCCTTAAGCTCTCCCTTCGGGTTTGGAATGGTATTACTAGGTAAGCAACCCGAAGAAGTAGATGGTTTTGACATAAATCTATCAAACATCGAAAGCAATTTATTTTGACCTTGTTCCAAACTTTGTTGCATACGATTATGACTTTGCTCTAATCTTTGCTCAAAACAGGTTTGGTTTTGTTCAAATCTTTGTTGATTAAGCTCAATCTTATTGTTTTGCCCTTTAATCGTATTTTGAAACTCATTCTTCAAAGTTGCCATTTGTCCTTGAATGTTATTTTGAAAAGCTTTCAAATTTGCCTCATTCGTTTTAATGTAGCTTGACATATCATTTTGGTTATTTCTTTGCAAACCTTGATTGTTTTGATTAGCATTAAACCCACTTCCTTGATTATAATTCCCTTGGTTACCATGGTTAAAATTATTCCCATTGTTCCCATTGTTGTACCTATTTTGAACCGTTGGAAAACCCGGTGGAGCAACATGATTTTGACGAGGAACTTGACCGTTGGAGCCATAAGTTCCCGTCGCGGCAAAAGCACTAGCTTGATCAAACCCCGTGGTTGAACAAGCATAATTAGGATATGCTCCACCACATGATACACAAACATTCTCAACCATATTAATGGATCTATGAGGATTCTTCCTAATCTCATTCAACAAAGTCGCGAATCCACTATCAATCTTAGAGTCCAATCTAGCAATCTCGGGATTAAATGAATTCACATTGGAAACACCCGGTGTGTTCCGTGAATATTTTTCTCTAGATTTATTCTCAATTATACCCCACGCGTCTCTCGGAGTTTTTCTTAAAATATTACCACCCGCAGCGGCATTTAACGAATCTTGTTCAATCATATTAAGCCCATTATAAAAAGTATTTATTTGATGCAATTCCGAGAAACCGTAGTGTGGACATTGTCTCAACAAATCTTTAAATATTTCCCAAGCAACCCCAAACGATTCATGCACTTTTTGTTCAAATCTAGTGATCTCGTTCTTAAAGTGTGTTGTCTTAGATGGTGGAAAGAAATAATTCATGAACTTAGACACTAAATCATCCCATGTTAAAATCGAACCCGGTGGTTCTTTCTCATACCAAATCTTGGCATTACCCTCGAGCGAGTACGGAAAAAGCATGAGCTTAATCGCGTCATTCGGCACATCTCTAAACTTGAGAGTCGAGGTAATTCGAAGAAAAATCCGAATGTGAGAGTGCGGGTTATCGGTCTCATTGCCACGAAATTGGTCGGCACGAATGAGCGATAAAAGACCCGTCTTAATCTCATAATGATCCGCCAAAATAGCCGGCACAACGATTGCTTCCCCATACCCTTCGGTGGGTGCACGGACCAATTCCTCCATTGTTCGGTTATCAGCCATCTCTACAACAATAGGTGGAAGCTCGGGTTCCACTATTCGTTGTTGACGATTTCTATTTCTACGAGGAATACTTTCAAGCCTATTAAAATCAATCACAAGTCTAGAAGAACGTAATTGCATACACTACAAAGACGAGAATTTAGAGGATTGAAGAAAAGAAATTAGATAAGAAGAAGATTATTTTTGGTATTTTATTTGGTATTGCTCAATCAAAAATGATCGATAAAAACAAGGAATAAGTATAACTATTATGGAAGTAAATTACCCTCGGTCGACTTTGAAACGATAGGTGAAAACCTAAACGTCTCGAGGTTCAATAAGTAAACTACAAAAATAAGATTTATTACTACTTGAGTTGGCAAACCAATAATAGGTCGTCCCTCTCAATATACGCACAAGCAAGCGGGGAAACGAGGTGGCACAAAGCACTTAAAAACCTTTTTCCTTAGACGGCTTTTTATAGCACGTCGCCTTATACCCACCTTATAGTTTGTATAAATCGAGTTTAAACTTCTTATTAGTATTTATCTATTTTGCCTTTTATTTTTGTTTTGGATTCGACTACAATAGCTAGGTGATGAAATCCCAACTAAGGCCTTATTTGAAAAGTATGTAAAATTTATTGTTCTACGTAATATAATATATTAATCACAAAAAACGAGAAAAACGATACATACTTGTGGAAACCTTGGTTTCCGGATCTTTAAACTACTAGGAATGCATCATGTTCATATGATTAGATAATCAAAGCGGAATTAGAACACAACACATTAACAAGGTATTTGTACACAAAGAACATGAATTAAAACAAATGGATTGCTAACTATATTAATAATTAACAATCACTAGACGTGTATACTTTGAATCCCACGTCTAGTCGACACACGCTTTAGGTTTACATTGTGAATGAAAGTTATGAATAAAACCTAAGACCCTTGGTTCCTTTTATAGTGTAAGGATTAGGGTTTACAAGAGATAAAATCAAATAAACATGTAAATCTTCTATTTAGATAAACATATACAGAATATATCCTGCATATATATGCAAATAGAAGCTTCTAAAGGCTTCTTGTCTACGTTTCTATCAATTTTTACATTGTACATGATAATGCTTGGATTGTACATGACAATGCTTGCTTCTGTCAACCTTGGATTTGCTCTTGTCAACGCTTGGATTGCTCTTGACAACGCTTAGATAAAATCTTCATGTTTTCTTCGTTTTTGAGTTTCTGCCACATCAACTTTTTGACCCAACAATCTTCCCCTAGTTGATGTCGGCAAAACTCTTTGTGTATCTCTTGTAAGTTGTACATCATCTTCAAATTGCTTCCCCTCAAATGTAGCATGTATGTATTCCCCTTTTTGTCACATCAACAGGGAAGTAAACAATGTATGCAATCTTGAAGATTCTCCAAATGTAGCTCTAAGTAATGATCTTGAAGAAAAATAAATAAAGTAATCTTGATGTAGAAGCAGAGTAACCCAAACCTATGTTCCATGTCTTGTACTATCCACGTGATAAAGAACTTATACTCATCTCACCAAGTATAAGTAGACCTCGATCCCTTGTCAATATTCTCATCCTTTGTGAGACACTGAGCACGATAATGTAACTCCTTCAAGTGTTATGACAAGTCTTCGTCACCAACCATGTAAAGCACGAACAAGTTATCTTTAAACCAATGGTATCCCTCCATGATTTAAAGATATGATAAAGCACAAACTCGCGAAAATCTACTTCAAACATCAAACTTACCATAAGAATTCTTCCCCTTAAGCCAACACCTTTTCATGATGAATTTTAATGGAATAACACCTTCATACCATATGTAAGAGCCACAAATATGGATAACTCTTTCGCAAGGCTATCCCGATTACATAGTAAAATATCCATCAAATTCTCACGAATAGTTGCTAACTCGCATTAAGATCATTAATCCATTTTAAAAATATCCGAGCCATAAATATCAACTTGATATTCTATAAAAACGGAGATTCCATGTACCTTCATGTGTAAATTCCTCCTTTTTGTGTGCTAAAAACGTACCAATTTTCTCAAACAGCAGCTATTCTTTTGTTGTCCAACATCTTCCTTTATCCAAGATATCAGCACTGTGTGTTGTCCAATATCGGACAACACTTGTCAGCGTTTGAAAATGTATATATCGGACAACAAGTGTCAGCGCTTCCCAACAACGCTTAACTTATTCCTGTCATCGCCAACTTTGTACCTGTCAGCGCATGTCCATCAGCATCTCATCCATGCCTTGTCAGCGTCACACCAACATCTATCAGCGTTACACCAACATCTATCAGCTTCTAAATAACACATGTCAGTGGGTAATAGATCTAGGGTTTTATAAACCCTAAATCATGATTTTATGTGAAGACCATAAACTGTAGTGAACTTTGACATCGAATATCTTCTTCATAAGAGCTCAGATCGAAGATCCCTTCGGTGAGATCCTAGACACAAGTGTCAAGAACCTACATATTGAATTTCACGACGATCCAACGGTTAACGAAGGAGAAATGGCGTTTTTACTATTATT
This sequence comes from Glebionis coronaria, assembly GCA_025667525.1. NCBI lineage: Eukaryota > Viridiplantae > Streptophyta > Magnoliopsida > Asterales > Asteraceae > Glebionis > Glebionis coronaria. The sequence continues at coordinate 72,462,161 of CM046874.1, forward strand.
GTTCACAGAAAACAGCATATGACCCCTGCTGACTTTGACGCTTAATAACTTTTTCTTGGGGATAGATCTCGACAATCCCTCCGGTGGATATCTAGATATATGTGTGTAGAACACACACAACAAATTTCGTGGTGAACCAACGGTTAAATAAAATGTTATGGCCTTCTGAATACTGCTGCGCACACAAAAACGTCCAGAAAAACCCTAGACGGATTTTTCTTCTTTTCACCATACACGAGCACCTTGTTGGTCCTAGCATCACGAGCCACGAGGCTCTGATACCAATTGTGAAAACCTTGGTTTCCGGATCTTTAAGCTACTAGGAATGCATCATGTTCATATGATTAGATAATCAAAGCGGAATTAGAACACAACACATTAACAAGGTATTTGGACACAAAGAACATGAATTAAAACAAATAGATTGCTAACTATATTAATAATTAACAATCACTAGACGTGTATACATTGAATCCCACGTCTAGTCGACACACGCTTTAGGTTTACATTGTGAATGAAAGTTATGAATAAAACCTAAGACCCTTGGTTCCTTTTATAGTGTAAGGATTAGGGTTTACAAGAGATAAAATCAAATAAACATGTAAATCTTCTATTTAGATAAACATATACAGAATATATCCTGCATATATATCCAAATAGAAGCTTCTAAAGGCTTCTTGTCTACGTTTCTATCAATGCTTACATTGTACATGACAATGCTTGGACTGTACATGACAATGCTTGCTTTTGTCAACCTTGGATTTGCTCTTGTCAACGCTTGGATTGCTCTTGACAACGCTTAGACAAAATCTTCATGTTTTCTTCGTTTTTGAGTTTCTGCCACATCAACTTTTGACCCAACAATACTATATAATAGAAAAATAACAAAACTCTCTGAGGACGGAAAGGGTCTTCAAATCAACGATCAACAAATCTCAACAAAGACGAATCGTACACAAGATCCCCGGCAGCGGCGCCAAAATTTTTGATGTAGAGTGGAATGTATATGTGATAATTAGATACGTTATAGGGTAAATTAGAAAATTACCTTTAGGAAAAAGTAATAGTCTAAAATTACTAAAGACGAATTCAATTAAACAGGTGGATGAACCAAGTTCGTTGTTCACGAAGATCGAGTGAATTAAAGACGTTTTGTTTTGATTTGGACAATTGATTTGAATTGGTTTTCGGTTTTTAAACTAAAATTAAAGTCTATAATCTTTAAACCTATTTTAATCCTAAAGTGCATGAATCGTAAAGCCCCAAATTATTTAAATCTAAAATAATAATTAGAACTATTTAAAAATTAAACTATATAAAAATTTATAAAAATTAATCTATTTGATAAAAATAACTTTTAAACTATTTTAAAATCTAATGACAACTATTTTTACTTTTACAAATTTAATTAAAATAAATTTACTTAAAACTAATTAAACTTTTAAAATTAATAAAAACATCTTAAATTTATTTAGAAACTATTGATTATAAAAACTCAAAATTACTTTAAATACAAAAAATATATTAATAAAAATTTATTAAAAACGGTAACAAATCTTAAATCACAATCTGCCAGAAAAAGATTACTATATTAATTTAAGAACTGATAGAGAAATCAAAAGAGCTTGTAGCTCAAGTGGTTAACACACTGGGTGTTCATCCGTGAGGTCACGGGTACAAGTCCTAGGAAGGACATTTTTTTGTGACATATTTTTTTGGATGATGAAAATAAGAAAAACAATAAACCAAACACTCCCAATTAAGGAGTGTTGGCCAAATACGAACACAAAGTACAGACAGCAATAAACACCAACAATTAGCAACACAAACGAAGCAGATATATCAGAAGAGCAAACCAGCAATATATAAAAGCAAAATCAGACACATTTAAAATTCTAAAATAGATAAACTAGTAATCAGATAAACAGATATCAATATAAAAAATAACCAATTCAGTAGATCTCAATAACACATCTAACTACGACTAATATGCAAGCAAATTCAGTCAGCCAGTCTCAATCCATATACTCAGCAGAATACAAATAAATTTAGCAAAATCCAAATATCAGCAAAACATAAGCATACTTAGCAAATAAAATCAGCAAGAAGTACCAAATCATACAGCTACTAAACAAGATTACTATATCAGATTAAGAACCAGATGCACAACATATTAACATGTTATTAAGTCCGCAGTTTTATATAAACAGAACGGGCTACTCAACATGGCTACCTAAGCACCTTATAACTCAAACCTAATAACTCGATTTCATGAAAGTCTAGATTAGTAACTTGTACATTCAATCTCAACACAAGTTATCCGTCCAAATCAGATTCAAAAACATATTAAATGAACAAATCTATCATCTAAAACTTACGCAAACCCAATATCAAACTTAACAGTTATTACAGAGATCAAGATTCTAACGCGGACTCATCAAACATACAAATACTAACTCATATAGATTTAACCAAAAGCTTTATTTAAAACAGAATAAACTAGCATCTATCAGATTAATAAACTATGAACATTAAGAGCACATAAACGATATAACAGAATAATCATAAACAGATTCAATTCAACATCTAAGAACAATTAAACTGAATCATACAAACAAATTAATTAAAACATTCAAAATAAAAACATAAAATTGAAAGAGTTTAAAACCTATTGTCGATAGCCATTGAGAAGTGACACAGCGCTGAGCTGGCCTGAATTACTTGCTGCTCAAACCGTAACACCATCAATCAACAAAACATCATTGATAATCTCGAACCATCACTTTTGTTTTTATTTAACCAGTAGGGTTAAATAATCTTTTACCCAATCTCATTCCAATGTTCATAAAAACTATTAACATCAGCTTATATAAACATTCACTTATATAATGTTTAGCTTAGAGATTAAACTTGCAAATATTTTAAATAAAAGTAAAAAGACACAATATCAATATTATCAAACTTAAAATTTTATTTAATTCATTCGAAACATTACAATTTGAATAAAAAGAAAAATACAATTAATTAATCTAAAACTAACATTATAACAGTAAGAAAAAGTAAGGGATGATTTTATAGTAAAAAGGTGGGGCTTTTATAGCTGAGGAGAGAGGCGTAGGGTGGAAGTTGTTGGTGATGATATGATGATCACAGCCCTTCATCTTCTTCTCTCTCCTTTCTGTTTTGATCCAAGGGTGGATATGTGCTCACTTTCACTCGGATTGCCAGCTTGGCTTCATCTTGTGCTTGTTGTGTTACTTCAAAGCTGAGGTGGCCTTCTTTTATTGGAGGATTGAGGAATGTTGAGGTGTCTCCTCCAATCACAAGCTAGAACGAATCCACGTCACTGATTGATCCCCATCTTCAATCTCCGGAAAAGATGGATAATTAATTAAGGTCGCGTGATGGTTCACGCGCCTTATATAAGTAAAGCCCCAAATTAATTTGTGATAAAATGAACTAGGGTTTTCTTTAAACAGTAAATTAATTGGGTTTTTAGGGTTGGGAATAAATCTGGTTTTGATTTATTTGGGTGATGAAGATGGTGAAACCTTGGATGTATCGAAAGGTCTAATAAACATGTGGTTGTGTGTGTGATAGATACGGTTTGACTAAAAAAATAAGTGAATAAACTTTTCACTTATAAAACTTATAACTTTCCCAACATCATAAACCTAATGGGCCTTTGACCCAATAAAACTCCACCGTCTTATATTCTTCTGATTTGGGCTTTTGATGGGTTCATCCGTCTCCAAAAACATTTGGACCATATGGGCTTCTTTTTCCAATAGTAAATAACAAATGCACTTAAAATGGGCTCTTGGGCCCATTAACCAAGAGTGGGGCCCCCAAGGCCCAATTAAGATTAAATCCTCTAAAAACGAACTTGCATTTGGCTTCCTCGATCTTTTCATCAAACTTGTGTTGGTTTTGCCGGTTTTCGCGATCTTTGGTACCTACACACATGAAACACAAAACAAGCATATACAAGGAATTTTTCATTGATAATATGCATTTATTGATTGTTTTAAGATACAACTGATATGAGTAAAATCACTCATATCAAGCAATATCTGCAAATCCATGACTACACTCTATGGGAAATTATTGAATATGGAAACACATTCAATAAGGCTCAAAAGATTGCAGATGCCATTGCTACAAAAACAGTTGTTCAAGGTTCTACTGAAGAGGATATAAAAGAAAAACCTGAAGATGGTAGAGCTTTCTCAGTTGAGGACATAGCAAAAAGAAGAGTTGACATGAAAACCCTAAGCATTCTGAAACTCTCTTTGGGACAAGAAAATCAGCATAAATACAGAAGTTACGAGTCTGCAAAAGATCTTTGGGCAGCTCTTGAAGTTGCTTATGGTGGTAATGCTGATACTGTACAAGAGAAAAAGAAACAACTCTTGCATGAGTATGCTGTTTTTAAGGCTCAACCTAATGAGAAGCTAAGTAGTGTGAGAAGCAGACTTCTCGACATCACAAGCAAGCTATCCTTCATGGGAACAGTGCTTGGTGATGTTGATATTATCGCCACTTTTCTTAAAAGCCTTGGTGATGCATGGAAGATTGAAGCAAGATCTATAATTGCCAACAACACTCACAAGAGTTCTGCTTTTGATGATGTTTACAATAAACTGAGGCTGTTGGAGAATGAAACTCTTTTGGATCATGGAAGCAAGTCCACAAATGGAAACATGGCCTTCTTCTCACATAGTGAAGGTCCATTTGATCAAAAGGAGTCATACATGCACCCCGTTACTGGATCAACTTGTGTCAACGCTGGATCATATCCTGTCAACGCCTCACATTCAGACGCTGACACATACAAAATTGACTCACCAAGAGTTAAGCCTGCTGGCATTGATCTGGATACTGTGTGTGCATACATTGCTTCATTTCCCAATGGTTCAGTGATTACATATTGTTAGAAATGCGTTTTTACGTATATTAAAAGTATCGGTCACTCCACAATAATATTCATGTTGTAATAGCTCGTAGTTAGATATTAGGTATCATTTGCTTATTAACTTAAGTAAGAACCGGTCCATGGGCTTGTCATGGACCGGCCCAAGTCCACTTATGACTTGGAGTATAAATACCCCTTTCCACTAAGGAAAGGGGTTGGTTGTTGTCATTCTAAACATTTCATATTAATAAAACCTTCCATTTATTCTCTCACTTTCTCTCTCTAGTTTCTCTCACTAGAAAACATCAACCCACTTCATAGATTCATAGGTTATCAATTTCTACATTTGGTATCAAGAGCTATGGGGTGATTTAAGGTAAGGATTGTGTTATTTTTTAGTTTTTGAATCTATTAGTGATCTTTAGGAAAAATCTATCTTGAATCTTGTTATTTTTGGTGTTTTTGTTATTGGGATTGATTGATAAGGATTGGGTTTAGCTTATTTTGGTAAAAATCATAAAACTTTTTGTGGTTTTGGATCAAAAATCGGGGTAAAAAGCTTCTTTTTTAGTCTCGGAAATATTTCACCAGTTTATTCCGAATAGAATTTTCCGAATAGGAGGGTTTTCCGAATAGACAGTTTATTCCGAGTAGAAGTTCCGAATAGGAAGATTTTCCGAATAGAAGGTTTATTCCGAATAGAAGTTCCGAATAGGATAGTATTCCGAATAGAGGGTTTTTTCCGAATAGACTTTCTGTTTAGAAGAAACTTTCCGAATAGCCACATCTTTCCGAATAGAAGATTTTTTCCGAATAGCAAAAAATTTCCGAATAACCAACTTTTCCGAATAGAAACAACTTTTCCGAATAGCCAATCTTTCCGAATAGACACCAATTTTTCCGAATAGCCAAGTTTTCCGAATAGCCAAAATTTTCCGAATAGGAGGTCTTTTCCGAATAAGCCAAATTGCCAAGATATTCCGAATAGAAGAAAATATTCCGCATAGGGGTTTTTCCGCATAAGGGTTATTCCGCATAGAGTTTATTCCGAATAGAGTATTTTTCAACATAGGATTATTCCGAATAGGCATTATTCCGAATAAGGGTTTATTCTGAGTTTGGGTTATTCCGTATAAGCAAGTTCAAGGGGTATTTGAGGTTTTTTTTCGACGATCTTTAGTGGATTTAATCTTGAGTTTAACCAACACAACACAAATTCTCAACCTTTCTTCACTGCTCGATCAAACGATAATCTTTGAGTCTGTTAAGTGATCACAATGAATCCAAGTTCATTAATGCCTCAGATGACATCTCTTACGGATATCTCGATCATAACGGGGACTGATAGTCGTCCACCGATGCTTATTAAAGAGGTGTTTGAGGCATGGCAAGGTCGAATGATGCAATATCTAAAGGGGAAACCGACATACGGAAGGCTTATGGTCAAATCGATTTTGAATGGTCCACTCGACTATGGTACCATTACGGTTGACAACGTGACTAGACCACGAGAATTTGAAGAACTCACTCCAGCCCAACAACTCGTTGCAGATGCAGATGAAAAAGCTCTTCAAACAATTCTCCAAGCACTTCCCCATGACATCTATAGGATGGTGAGTCAGTATACGGTGGCAAAGGATCTATGGGAACGTCTTAAGGTGTTGCTACAAGGCACGTCTCTCACCAAACAAGAAAGGGAGTGTCAGCTGTATGATTTGTTTGATAGATTTACCTACAACCCAGGGGAAACGCTCCACGATTATTACTTCAGATTCACCACACTTATGAATGATCTGAATGTATACAATCTTGTGATCGCACCATTCCAGGTTAACACCAAATTCTTGAATACTCTACCTCAAGCTGAATGGGGTGAGTACATTACTGATGTGAAGTTAACCCGGGATTTGCATAAGTGCAACTTAGATCAAATCTATGCCTTCCTTCAGCAGCATGAGAAGCATGTGATTATGCACCGTTCTCCTCGTGGTATGCACCCAGATTCTTTAGCATTGATGGCGAATCAACCAAGCTTGTCTCACAACAACACACCCTATATCTTGGGACATCAAGCTTATCATCAATCACCTTACATGACACCAGCCTTTCCCCAATACTCGATTCTACCACAACCACCCACCTCACATCAGCAACAATATCGGTTCAATGCACCCTCACCACAGTATGCTTCACAACCTCATCCAGCAAATGTTGCACATTATGCTCAGCCATCATATTCTTCTTATCAAGCGAATGCAGCATATCCAACAAGCTACCCTGATCAAATGAGTCTTCCTTATACTGATTATGCAGCTCATCCAGATCAAGCATTATATTGTGATGATGAGGAAGTCCCAGTTCCTGTCTTCCAACAAGGAGCTGACCCAGTTGAAGTGCTAACTACTATGTCTGCTTACCTCACAAGAACTTTAAGCAAACGAGGATTCAGAGGATCAGCTCCTACCAACAATCAGTTGAGGAATTCATCCAATTCTCGCCAACAAGCTACAATTGAGAATGGCAGAGTAATGGTTCAGCCAATTCAGCCATATCAGGGGAGAACTTCCACATCAACCAATGTTCGCACCGCCAATCCTGCTCCTGCTCCAATGGTCAACAACCCTCCACGGGCTAATACAGGCAAGTTGAGAATGATTACATGCTACAACTGCAAGGAAGAGGGTCATATGTCCAGGGATTGTAAGAAACCCAAGAGGAGAAGGGATGGACAGTGGTTTGCAGAAAAGATCTATCTGGTAAATGCTCAGGCGCAAGGAAGGGAACTTGATGAAGAGGAGCTTGCATTTCTTGCTGACCCAGGGATTGCTGAACAAGACGTTGTCACTACACAAAATGCAGCTTACCAAGCCGATGATCTTGATGCGTATGATTCCGATTGTGATGACTTTCAGACTGCAAAGGCTGCTTTCATGGCAACTTTCTCCAGCTTAGGGCCAGATAAGAAATCTGAGGTACTTATTAATAACACTGATAATGCCACTGATGCTAGTATTCAACCACATCAAGTTGGGCAAGAGAGTGCTAAATCGAATGAATCTTCGGTGGTGAGTCTTTCAAACGAGGAGACAAACAATGATAGCAATATCAATGTGAGTCCCCAGACTTTGAGTGAATCACAACCGGGAACCAGTTCGCATATGCCTACTCCTGCTCAACAAGATTTGGTCATGGTTCCTGCTACACTACTTAGCCAAATGAATGCTGCACTCTTAGAAACCTTAGCTAAGAATAAGAATTTGTCTGAAGAGCTTGCTTTAAGCAATGAGAAAGTACAAACCTTGGAACTAGTGCCTTCGTCTAGTGTTCTCACAAATCTTGAATATGATCACTTTAGAAACAAACAAATGGGTCACTTGCAAGAAATCGAAAACTTAAGAGCAAATTTGTCTAGTGAACTTAGAGAAAAGGAGTTAGTGGTCACTAATTTTCAAAAACTTCAAACTGATTTTGAATTACTCGAATCTAAGAAGACTGAAATGGAGATTAATGCTACTAATAAGATTAGAAGTCTAGACTACTTGCTGTTAAGACAATACGCTGCTTCACAACTAGTTCACTTATTTGATGCTTCATTTAAAGAGTTTAACTTATCACGTCTAAAAGGCCTTCCCCCTAATCCACGATATGCAAAACAAGCTTTAAGACATAGTCCTAGACTTTATAATGCAACTCAATTAGGATTGGCTTTAGACCCGATTGTTTTTCCCAATGATCGAACAAGTAAGGTTCTAGTTGATGAGGATCGGTCATACAATTCAGAAAAATATCCCGAGTGTGATTATTTTAAAATGAATAAGGAGCTTGCTAAAACTGATTTTAGAGTTCGCTTCCATATGGATAAAGATCTCATTACAGCACCAACCTACATGTTAGAGGAAGAACGCCCTAGTACATTTCCTACACTTGTCAACATGGAAGGTCCTAAGGAAATTCCAAAGAATCTTCCACCTGTTAGTACTGTATGGTTAAACTTGAAAGAGATTAACCGATACTTTACTAACTTTGACAAGGTCATTTTGGAATGTACGACTTCAAATGGCTTAAACGCCGGAGAATGGGCTTTCGAACACATGAACGAGGTGTTTAAAACTAAGATCAATCCGTTTGTCGAAAGTCTAAAAGGAAGTTTTGCATCTCTTAAGGAAAATCTTCAATTTGAAATTGGTGAAGTTCAAAAAGTATTTTATGAAATGGACACCGCTTACGAACTGCAACTAATTGAAAAAGAAAAGATTTCAACCGAATATGACCGATTCTTGTCTGAAGTAATCTCGTGTGATGTGCTTACCACTGTAAATGTTAATTATTCGAATGAGCTTACATCCACTATGATTAATTGTGATGCTGTGAATATTTGTGATGATGTTTGTGATATTTCTGTAAATGTTGCTGAAACTGTAAATGAGGTAGATAGTCATTCTTGTCACGAATCTAACGCTGAGTTTTTAAAGCTACAAGATTCTTATAATTTACTTTCTCAACGCTTTAATCAACTAGAACAACATTGTATATCTTTAGAATTAAAACAACAAGCTCAAAATGAAAATCTTTTGATATCAAATGTTTGTGAAAACGGTGTTGAGACAAGTGACAAGATGATTGCAATTGTTAAGACATTAGAGGAAGAAATCATGAGATTGAAGAGAGAGATATCATCAAAGGAAACATTAAGAATGGAACTAGAGGCCGTAGAGTCTAAAAACCAAGTCTTAGAAATTAGACTATCAACTGTTCTAGGGGAGATGGATCGGACAAGGCAGGGACTATCCGCTCTTTATGGTTCACTAGAAGATCGATTCGCTTTTAATGCGACACAGCAACAATATTATATTGAACAACTGAACCAAAAGTGCGAAGAAATCTCTGACTTGAACATCCTGCTCATAGACAAAAATATGGTTTTGGCTGAGTTAAAGGAGACACTTCTTCTCACCCGACAAGAAGTTGTTGATAACTTAGCTACCGACTCTGCACCGTCCACTAGTGCTCCAACAACCAAGAAAGTAGTGCTTTATTAGAATCCGCTTCATAAGAGAAACCCGGCTGTATACGATGATTATATGAGGAATGCCATTAAGCATGTCGATCTTCTTAGGGATATTTTAGACGATCTTTATGCCTTAGATCCCTCAAGTAGCGACTATTATTCGGCTAATGAATATGTTAAGCGAGTTCAATATTGCTTGGCTTATTTGCAATACATAGGTACACCAGGTTCTGCACTACTTAATAATAGGCCCATTGCTGTCACTCCATTTAATAAGACTCCAGGAGCGAAACCATCATTGGCACAATCAAGTAAGACATCTTTAAAATCTGCTGCTAATGTTCCCAATTTGCCTTCTACAGGATTAAAAGCAACTACTAAGGCTAAAGGATCGCCACTCAAGAAAGATAAGATCAAGCCCGCCACTAGTAGTGCCACAAAGAAGAAAGTAGAAGTCCACACTAGGAATGCTAGTTCAGTTTTAAATAAGACGAATCATGTTAAGACTAAAAGCTCTGCGCCTGTGCAGCAGCCTAAACCATTCGTGAATTCTGATTTAAATTGCTGGAATTGTAATGAATGTATGTTTTCACAGCGTCATGATTTGTGTCTGATTGATCACGTTAATGAAATGAATGCAATTAAGAATGGTCTTGAATGGAAGCCAACGGGTAGAACTCGTGCCCAAGTTGGCTGGCAATGGCGTACCACTGGTAGGACCTTTACTCTCGATGGTAAAATGTGCCCTTTAACTAGGAATGCATCCATTGAGGTTAGGTCTGAGCGTCCTTTAGTTAGGAACACTCGCACTCAAGTAAGGAAACAGCGCCCTTTAATTAGGTCAGCCCCCACTTTAGTGCCTATCAGTATAGAAATACCTCAGGATTTGAGCCAATTAGAATCTACACCACCAATTAAGAAGAAGAAGGCTAGGAAATCTAAGAAACCTAGAGTTAGCAAATCTAAGATTAATAAATCTGTACCTGCTAATAACAAGGAACACTCAGATTCCGATACCTCTACATTGTCTTTGTGTGGTGATATTTTCAGGTGGTCCAAATCATCCTGTGGTATTTGGACTCCGGTTGTTCAAAACATATGACCGGAAATCGCTCGATGCTCCGAAATTTCGTCAGCAAGTTTCTTGGTACGGTTAAATTTGGGAATGATCATATAGCAAAGATTATGGGGTATGGTGAATATCAGATTGGAAACGTGACGATTTCTAGGGTATACTATGTTGAAGGTCTTGGTCATAACTTATTCTCAGTAGGACAGTTTTGTGATTCCAACCTTGAGGTTGCTTTTCGACAACATACTTGTTTCATCCGCAACTTGGAAGGAAAAGATTTGTTGAAGGGATCTCGTGGTGCAAATCTTTACACTTTGTCCTTACAAGACATGATGGCCGCTTCTCCAGTATGTCTTCTCTCTAAAGCTTCTAAGACCAAGTCTTGGTTATGGCATTGCAGATTATCTCATCTTAATTTTGATGCTATTAATCATCTGGCTAAAAACGAGTTAGTTCGTGGTCTTCCTAAGCTTAAATTTCACAAGGACCATTTATGTTCCGCGTGTTCAAGGGGGAAAAGCACCAAGAAATCTTACAAACCCAAAGCTGAAGACACTAATCAAGAAAAACTTCATCTTCTGCATATGGATCTTTGTGGACCGATGAGAACTGAAAGTGTGAGCGGTAAAAAATTCATTCTCGTCATTGTGGATGATTTTTCAAGGTTTACATGGGTTAGATTTTTACGTACAAAGGATGAAGCACCGAAAGCTATCATTACTTTTCTGAAGTTCATCCAGGTACGTTTGAATACCACTGTCCGCCGTATCCGTACAGACAATGGTACAGAGTTCGTCAACCAGACTCTTCGTGATTATTATGAAGGAGTTGGTATATCACATGAAACATCCGCTGCACGCACTCCACAACAAAACGGTGTCGTTGAAAGACGAAATCGCACACTTATGGAAGCTGCTAGGACCATGCTTATTTATGCGAACGCTCCATTGTTCTTGTGGGCAGAGGCTATTTCTACTGCATGTTTCACCCAAAACCGTTCAATCATTCGGAAACGCCATGGAAAAACACCTTATGAGCTTCTACATGACCGCAAACCCGATGTTTCATTTTTCCATGTGTTTGGTGCTCTGTGTTATCCAAACATCAATAGTGAGAACTTGGGTAAGCTTCAACCAAAAGCCGACATAGGTATTTTCATTGGTTACTCACCGTCCAAAAGAGCATACCGAATCTATAACCGTCGTCTTGGCAAGATTGTAGAAACTATGGACGCTGATTTCGACGAGCTGACAGCGATGGCTTCTGAGCAACACAGCTCTGAACCCGCGCTTCATGAGATGGGACCCGGTGCTATAAGTTCCGGATTAGTTCCCAACAATCCTACTTCTACATCATTTTTACCACCAACTAGGCCTGAGTGGGATAAATTGTTTCAACCGTTGTTTGATGAATTCTTCGATCCCCCAACTGATGAAGTTCCAGTACCTGTAGTAATTGCTCCAATACCTGAAGTGGTTGCTCAAGTTAATGAACCTTTATCTAATACATCTACAATTCAAGTTGAACCTGATGCACCTTCACCAAGTGATTCACAAACTACACCTGAATCATCACCCCTACTTGTGCCTAATGATGTAGAAGAGGATACTACTGATCACGACCTGGAATATGCTCACTTGCAAGAGCTTCCTTTCTTTGGTGTTGCGATCCCTGAAAACCCTTCAGCCGCCTCTACCTCAGAAGAAGCTCCATCTATTGTTCACTCCAGACCACCAAGGATTGAAAAACATAGTACTAAATGGACAAAAGATCACCCAATTAGGAATGTTATTGGAGATCTAGATCGACCAGTCTCTACTCGCCATCAATTACAAGAGAGTGCACTTTATTGCTACTTTGATGCATTTCTCTCTGAAGTTGAACCCAAAAATTGGCAGCAGGCTATGACCCAATCATCTTGGATCGAAGCTATGCAGGAGGAACTCAATGAATTCAAAAGACTAGAAGTATGGGAATTGGTTCCTCGCCCTGACAAAGTTAACATCCTTACTTTGTTATGGGTTTATAAGGTTAAACTTGATGAGATGGGTTCGGTATTGAAGAATAAGGCAAGATTGGTCGCTAGAGGATATAAACAGGCCTTGGGTATCGACTTTGAGGAATCTTTTGCTCCTGTGGCTAGATTGGAGGCGATTAGACTATTCCTTGCGTTTGCTGCTCATATGAACATGATCGTCTATCAAATGGATGTGAAGACGGCATTTTTGAACGGTGAACTAAGGGAAGAGGTTTATGTTAGTCAACCGGATGGGTTCGTGAGTACAGAGTCTCCTAACCATGTGTACAAGCTTAAGAAGGCTCTCTATGGGTTGAAACAAGCTCCACGCGCGTGGTATGATCTCCTGTCAACATATCTCATGTCGGAAGGCTTCTCCAAAGGCAAAGTGGACCCCACTCTATTCACTCTCAAGGACGGCAACGACATGCTTCTGGTACAAATTTATGTTGATGATATAATTTTTGCTGCCACTAACATAGAATTGTCTAAACAATTTGAGAAGATAATGTCCACACGCTTTCAGATGTCGATGATGGGAAAAATATCATTTTTCTTAGGATTACAGATTTCTCAGAATCCCAGAGGCATCTTTATAAATCAATCCAAATATGCTCTAGAATCACTTAAGAAATATAACTTTGAGAATTGTGACCCCGTAGACACTCCAATGGTTGAGAAAACCAAGTTAGATGAAGATAGGGATGGGATTATTGTCGATCCGAAACTTTACCGTGGAATGATTGGCACCCTTCTCTATCTGACTGCTAGCAGGCCTGATTTGCAATTTGCTGTATGCATGTGTGCCCGGTATCAGGCTCGGCCTACCGAAAAGCACTTACATGTTGTGAAAAGGATCTTTCGGTATCTAAAAGGAACACTTCATCGTGGTCTATGGTATCCGAAAGATTCCTCGATTGCTTTAATATCATACGCAGATGCCGATCATGCTGGATGTCAAGATACGAGGCGTAGCACTTCTGGATCTGTGCAACTCTTAGGAGATAGATTGATCAGTTGGTCTTCAAAAAGGCAGAAAAGCGCTGCAATTTCTAGCACGGAGGCTGAATACATCGCCATGTCCGGTTGTTGTGCTCAAGTCCTTTGGATGAGATCACAATTAACTGACTACGGTCTTGGATTTAACAAAATTCCGATGTATTGTGACAACAAGAGCGCCATTGCCCTTTGCTGCAACTATGTTCAACACTCCCGGGCCAAGCACATAGACATTCGCTACCATTTCATCAAAGAGCAGGTGGAGAACGGAGTGATCGAGCTGTATTTTGTCACTACTGAGTATCAGCTGGCGGATATGTTCACCAAAGCCTTAGATCGAGGACGAATCGAGTTTTTGATCGACAAGCTTGGCATGAAATCATTCACTCCAGCGACTCTCAAAGAGTTGGCAGAAGAATCAGCTGAATAGTCGTGGTAAACTATTCAGAGTATCCTTTGGTTGTGATCATGTATATTATCGTAAATATAAAACCAACAAAAACCATAAAAAATATAAAATCTAGAAAAACCATAAAAAATATAAAACCAAGAAAAACCAAAAATATTTTTCGTTTTAAAACGGGCATGTCTTTTAGTACGGTAATATTTACGGCCTTAGAAATGTCGATCAATATTGACACGGTGCCATAAATAGAGTCCGTATAAAAGTTGTACATTTTTTTTGAAAACATGCCCATTATGGCTTGTAGTTATTTCAGACTGCAACCCGGTTTTCATATTAAAGTCACGTATTTCTTTGGAAAACGTTGGCTCAGAACGGGAATTAATTTTCTCGGGCGTGATTTACAAGCCAAATCATGCAAAGGGATCAAGTTTACTTTATAACTTGGTCTAACACGAATTTGTGTACGTCTCAGTGCATTAATTTGTTAAAATAAGAGAAATCTTATTGACACCACGAATCAAACTTTTTCAAGAAATCAATTGGGAAATGTTTTTCATCATCATATGCCTCGTTAAACAATGACTACAGCTCTTTAAATAGAAAACGGGTCATCGTTTAAGGGGGAGAAAATGTTTCGTCATCTTTCACATCTAAAAGATCTTCAAAAAGTTTTCAAGGAAATTCATAAAGCTTAAAATGTTAATGGTTGGATTGCTTTGGCATTTGTAGTGTTGTTGCTTATAAGTTTGTCGTGGAGTGTTTTGTGCTTATGTTAAGTTAAGCTAATCACTAAGACTCGAATAGTTAACATAAGATAGGGTAAAAATGGCAAGTGTTAAAACTTAGTAAACAAAAGAATAATGAATGAAGCAAAAAGAAAAGTTGAGGGGGAAAAGTTGACAATATGTCAAACTTGTGGAAAACTTTGACCTAGTCAAAAGTTATCCCCCCCCGTTTTTTGTTTCTAACCCTTCACTGTTTACAAACCATTTGCCGCCATTGACAACCTTACACACAAAAACTCACGATAATCAATCAAACTTGCATCAATCAGCTATTCTCTTGATTCAGATCTTCACAAAAGGTACTAAAACGGATCTATTTTTCATATACCTCAAGATAATTAACTGATTAAGGTGGAAAATCAATCGAATCAAATTAATGATTAATTAGGGTTAATTATTTGGGGGTTTTGCCTGGGGATGATTCGGAATAGGTTTAATTGCATAGATTTGGCCTTTAGAACACTTGTAACAATCGATTGCATGCCCAATTAGAAAAAAACGTCACTGATTGTAACTTTCCGAATAGAACAACTTTCCGCATGGTGAAAATTTTTTCCGAATAGAAAAGTTTTCCGCATAAGGGAAAAGTTCCGCATAAGGGAAAATGTTCCGCATAGGAAAATGTTCCGCATAGGGTAAATTTTCCGCATAGGGCAAAAAGTTCCGCATAGGGCAAAAAGTTCCGCATAAGGCAAAAAGTTCCGCATAGGGCAAAAAGTTCCGCATAGGGAAAAAGTTCCGCATAGGGAAAAAGTTCCGCATAGGGAAAAAGTTCCGCATAGGGAAAAAGTTCCGCATAGGGAAAAGTTCCGCATGGGGCAAATGTTCCGAATGGGGCATTTATTCCGCATGGGGCAAATATTCCGAATGGGGCATTTATTCCGCATAGGCTAAAAGTTCCGCATGGGAAATTTTTTCCGCATAGCCCAAATGTTCCGAATGAAGGAAATTTTCCGCATAGCCCAAATGTTCCGAATGGAGGAATTTTTTCCGCATAGCCCAAATGTTCCGCATAGGGAATTTATTCCGCATAGGTCAAAAGTTCCGAATTGCCTTTTTTATTCAGAATAGGAATGTTTTCCGCATAGGCTATATGTTCCGAATAGGACTTATATTCAGCATAGGACTATTATTCCGAATTGAGTGAATATTCCGAATAGAAGATGTTTGCATGATTTCAAAGCTTAAAGGATTATGTCATATGTACAATGCTTAAGTTTTAAAGTCATAATGATATTCATACTTGTTTGTATCAACCTTTGTGTTTTATCTTAAGCAGAGACGATGACTAACCCTACCGTACAACAACTACAAGACGACAGAGCTGCCGCCATTGCTGAAGCCAAGACACTTAAGTTTGTTCCAAACAACTACCGTCTGAAGGAGGTATCTCACTCGACCCATAATGGCTTTAAGGTAGCTACAGCCATGCTTGATAAATCTCACTTCAAGTATGCGCTAAGGAGAAGTGCTTCGGTGCCATATGACTACCTTTACGAGTTCTGGGCTACCAAAGAGAGGACGTCGAACAAGATCACTTTTTCCTTGGACAACAAGCAGCAGACGCTTACAGTGTCAGACTTCAGGAAGATCTTTGGCTTTCGACCGTTACTCAAAGGACTACCATCATACTCACCCAACCCTACCAAGGACCAGATGATGGAGATGTTCACTGCTATTGGATGTCTTGACATTCGAACCCCGTCTGAGTTTACTACTGCCAAAATTGGTCAACCATGGAAAGCTATCTTTGGGATCCTTAGCCGATGCTTGACACCCAAGACAACTGGGTATGATGCTGTTCGTCCACCGATCATCAAAATGTTTTATGGTATGTTCAAAGGTATGGGTATTGATTATGCATCACTGCTGTGGGAGGAGTTTACTTTTCAACTCTTCACTAACACTAAGGGTAAAATCAAAACTTACCAGTACCCTAGGTTTATTAAGTTGATCATACATTATTTTATGGAAAACGATGCATCCATTAACAAGCTTGCAGGTAGTCGTCACCACATGATAGATGATGATGATTTGGTAGACTTAAGGCAGGAGACTCATTCGAATACGGTTATTCCTGGTCCCATTCCCAGTCATCTTCTGACCGATGAGATTATTGCATCCGATGCCTACACGAACTTGCTCACGGAAATTGAGAAACAACGAGCAAGCCTTCTAGCAGGTGAAGACTCATCTACCACGGTTAAAAGCAAAGGTAAAAGGAAGCAAGCAGATTTACCTGAGCCCAAAACCAAGAAGAAGAAGACAGAGGGTAAGAAGGGAAAGGGTAAGGACTTGATGCGTCTGCGTGACGAAGAAAATATTGCTGATCCTGATATTGAGAAAACTGAGAAACAAATGATGAAGATAGCCATTCAAAGGAGCAGGAAAGATACTGGTGGTAGTGGTTCAGGTGTCAGAATAGACATTGAGGATGAGTATATTGAACCTCATGATGTTGATGAGTTTGGGTCTCCTGAAAATTATTCCACTTCGAAGGAGCAATCAATCCATGTTTCTACACCACCTCCTCCACCTACTCAACCTTTAACAACTCAACCTCCACCAACTCAACCCTTACCAACCAAACAGGTTTCTACACCACTTCCTCCACCACCACCAAAGCCCATCCTTAGCACCGCAGTCACAACCGAGCCTATTCCATCAACCTCTACAACATCTGCAACATCTGCAATGGCAGCAATAGTGTTGGGCGAGATGTTGGATAAACATGTGGATGCTCACAAGAGAGAAATGAATGAACTTCGCCAAGAGTTAAATAAAAGAGCTCAAAGTGAAGAAGCATCAAGGAAAGCTCAAGAAGAGTTGATTGCCAAGTTCGCTGCAGACATGGAAGCTACACGTAAAGCTCATGCAGAGGAACTTGCTCAGGTAAAAAGGGATGAAGCTAATAGGCATAAAGCACGAATTGCAAGACTTAAAGCTATTAAGGATGACCTTAAAGAGCAAAACGACGCTCTTGAAGCTACTATTGAGCAGAAAGTAAAAGACTCAGTTGAATCCTTAATGCCTAAACTGCGTGATGACTTGAAGACGCTTGCTGCTGATAACTTGATGATCAAGTCATCTAATCCTTCAGAAGCCGCCTACAAGATCGCATATGACTTGACGGATTTTGAACTGAAGAAGATCCTTAAGGCTCGAATGAAGGAACTTGGTTCGTTTGATAAATCAAGGAAACAACGAGCTCTCTTCAAATCCCTGAATGACGCTATCATGGAGGATGATAGGTTGTTCAAGACGTTTGGAAGTGTGGTACCCTACCACATTCTCCCTGAAGAAGAACGGGAAGAGAGTGAGGAAGACGAGGGTACTGGTGGAGAGGAGGAAGAAGAAGAAGAAGAAGATAAGAACGAGGAGGAGGATGAGGATGAGAATAATGATGAGGATGATGAGAATGATGAGGATGATGATAATGATAAGGATGATGAAGATGATGATGAGGATGATGAGGATGATGATGATGAGGATGGAGATGATGATAATGATGGTAATGATGGTGGTGATGGTCACCAGGAGAGTGTTAAGGGGAGCAATGCGGATAAAGGTGAACAGAGTGAGAAAGGGGATAAAGGCGCCAGCTCAAAGAAAGTGGTTAAGTCTGGCACCAAGTCAAAGAAGGATGCAGCACCAAAGGAGAAATCTACATCCACGGAATCCAGACGATCGAAGTGGCGCCATGACGTGAATGCCACTACAGGGTCATCTATTCCTGGTACATTTATCCATAAATCAATACCTGTTACCACTAACCCCGTTAGTTCTTGTGTTGTTACTCCTGTGATTGCAGAATCGGTTACAGAACCAGAAGCTGCTCAACACTCACCCATCCATGACACTGCTGAAATGCCTGAATCTGAAGCAGATGTTCACATCTCGACTCCTCTGCAACAAAACCCACAATCCACTGTTCCTGAACCAAGCACAAGGAACTGGGAGGACACGTTGGAAATCGACGAGACTGCTCCACCACAGGCTTGGATCATGGCAGCGGCACAGTATGATCCGATCACCGACGCCGACAAAGATGTCTTGTACCTTCGTATCCGAAGTCCGATTGACTTATGTGCATTTCTTGCTCATGAGTATAAGACTTCGGTTACTCCATCATTGGTGAAGAAAGTACTGAAGGATAAAAGACTTCGCGCCAAAACCCGGTTGCCCCAAATGGAGTTCGAATATTATGCCGAGGAGATCCTGAAGGCTCTAAACACCGTTCAACGGCCAGGTCTTCATGAATCAGAACGAGCTCCACCTCCAATGGATCAAGATAATCAGATTGCTCTTGACTTCTTTGTCACCAATGATCTGGTGTATCTACTGAAGGGGTCATCAAAGTACGCAACATCCCTGACATTGCTGAAAGCTGCCAACTGGGGGACAATACCCTTCATCGAGGAAAAGGTAAACCGACTCTGGGTCCCAAAAATGAATCGTAATTATGATATGTATGCTGTCATAGGTGCATCTCATTGGGACGAACGAGTCAGAAGGGCGTACAGGTGTTGCTGCTTAGTCAATTCTGGAAGCTCAGTTAGATCCGATATCCGCATCTCCAGCATTTTAGGGATGAAAACAGAAGCCAAGAATGGCTACTATCATGTGACGGAGATTCGTTTGAAAAGGGAGGATGACAGGGAATACAAAATCCAGCAGGGAGATTTTTCCATCATTCGCCTTGAGGATATCGAAGATATGCTGCTTCTGATGACCAGAGATCAACTGACACATATTCCTCGTGAAGACCTGATTGCGTTGAATACAGCACTTCGTATGTTCACACGAAGCGTTGTCATTAAGTCAAGAGTTGAAGACCTTCAGTTGGGAGTCGAAAGCTATCAGAGGAAGCTCAATTTAACCCGTCCTGTGAACAAAGTGTTACCTCAACATGTAGCAAGATGTCCTTATACCGGCATTTCGGTCCCGAATTACGGCATTTTCTACTTAAACAGTCGAGGTTTGATGAAGTTTATGAGGATGGGGGAGCTCCACAAGTATAGTGATGGAACTCTTATACAAGTCAGAGGAAAGTTGGAGCATCTGAACTCGGGTAAGACTTTGCCAGAAATGACGGAGGATTGGCATCCAGGTTACCGGCAGATGGCGAAGTATGTCATCAAGAAGATCGATCAGAAGCTCCGTGAACGTAGATTGATGAGGAGCTTGGAAAGATTTGTGGGTGGTAGACCATATGGAGTGCACTACAGGACACTGCAACGATCCATCTGAAGGGTCGTACATTTCAGGTCACTCTATATTGGTATTATTTGTGAATATGTATATTTGTGAATAATGTGCGTTAATGGCTTGTTGTAGTGTTAAAGTATGATAATTTTTCAAGAATTTCTCACGAGATTCTAAATCTTTCAAAATATATCATATTAAAGCACTACAACTACCCCTTATTAACTTAAGGGGGAGCAATCGTTTGTTCTATGGCCAAACAACAATTTCATTTTTACCCAAAGACCGGTTAATCCATTCAATATCCCAAATATTAATGGTTAACATTTTGGATAAGGGGAGAAAATGGGATTAAGGAGACGTAAGTGATACTTGGCTAAAAGATGAAAAAGACTTAAAGATTATCCAACTTAATATGTGTTAAGCACGTGTTAAGGGGGAGCGTTGTTGATGAACAAAACACCTAAGGTACAAAACTTTTGATTTCAATATCACAAGTACTTTAGGTGATTTTCAATGATTTTTCATGGTGGCAATTCCTTCCCAAAACACGCTTAATTCACGACGGATGTGGTGACAAAAGGGTGGTAGGAATAGGTTTAGTCCAATGATTCATCAGAGCCGATGGAATCTTCCCAAGGACAATTCCCTAGTTAGAATTAGAAGTCCTAGGAAAGATGGAGAAAGAATGTGAACGTAGCTGAATGCCGACCAAGTACTTAAGCTAGCACTGGAACAATCACAACAAGGTGCTAGTGATGACGTATTGGTAAGCATTGAAGGGGTTGAAGAATGAAAAAGAAATGTAAAGATAAAGGGTGTAAAGAAAGAAGCCCTCCTTACAACTTTAGGCAGAAACCGGGTCAATACATATGCTATTGAGGTCATTTTTGCTAATGATTCTCAGTATTGAAGAAAGACATCATGGACCCAGTGATGCAATGCACAACCCTTCCCCAGCTAACTCAAATATCTCTCAAAAGGTATTTGTTTTAATCACACGGAGATCAACACGTTATCTATTGGTTTATTCACTCCGAATAGACTGGTATTGAAAAGGTGGCACTCCTCTCCAGCCATCGCTCACTAAATCAAAACGCACAATCGAGTCTAGAGCCAAGAGATCATCAAAAGTCTCATTAGGACACTTTCCATTTATTCCTTGCTTTCTCACACACTGTGAAAAGTAGGAGATTTTCATGAGTCCTACGCAGTATTCCTGTAATATTGCCAGAACATCCGAGTAGTACGCAAGTATTACAATGAAGATGGAAATCCTGCTTGAGCCAACATCAAACAAGCTCATGGTAGGTTACACGTGCGGTTCTTTTAGAACCAATCTTGTGAAAAACTGGAAGGTAACAGTGGTTTAATTCTTAATTGAAATTAAACTCGTTCCAGGCCTCTTCGCATTATCATAAGATCTTGCCAGAACACTCAGAGTGACTCTTTATTGACCACAGTGACGAGTGGAAATCCTTCTAGTGTCAACATCAAACAGCACTTGGTAGGTAACGCGCAAGATTCTTTATGAATTGAGCTCGTGACAACTGGAAAGCAACGATGGTGAAAATCTTATTTGAAATTCACTTGTTCCAGGTTTCATGAATTGACGGCTTTTTAATCACAAGGATAATTTATCCAAGTGGTTCACTCTTTATGTTCGCAGTCAGCTTTGGACGGTCGAATAAAGAGAACGGGTTTACCCGCGAAATCCTGTCAGGAAGTTACTTAATTGAAACTATCCGTCACGGGTACGATATCTAATATCGTCCAACAGTCTTCACCGACCGGAGGTAAAATGCTACCGAATTAGAATAAAATGTTCAAAGCCATTTTATTCGTGTCGTTGCTGTGTACCTGCTAAAGACGGTGGCGTTGCTGTGTACCTGTTGAAGACGGTGGCGTTGCTGAGTACCAGTAAAGACGGTGGTGTTGCGGTGTACCGGTAAAAGTCGTTCCCACATGCTTATGTCTTTTGCAACAAAGTTGAGCAAAAATTCAAGAAAGTAAAAGATGAAGTCTTCCGCTGTACCAAACTCTGAAGCTTTCAAGAATTCAACAAAAAGACGTAAGTGTGTGGAACATGAAGTCACAAGGAGGCAAAATTCACAAGAAAGGCAAAGATCGCACGTGAAAGGCCAAAGAACAATGCTCTCAAGTCAAAGCCAAAAAGATCAAATCAACATATTCACAACAAAAGAAAGAAAAGAAGAAAAGACTACGAGCTAAAGAACGAAGACTTAGTATAGTATGCTAGGTTTAGAACTTTGTAACGTGGAGTGACCTCCCTTAGGGGGAGATTGTTAGAAATGCGTTTTTACGTATATTAAAAGTATCGGTCACTCCACAATAATATTCATGTTGTAATAGCTCGTAGTTAGATATTAGGTATCATTTGCTTATTAACTTAAGTAAGAACCGGTCCATGGGCTTGTCATGGACCGGCCCAAGTCCACTTATGACTTGGAGTATAAATACCCCTTTCCACTAAGGAAAGGGGTTGGTTGTTGTCATTCTAAACATTTCATATTAATAAAACCTTCCATTTATTCTCTCACTTTCTCTCTCTAGTTTCTCTCACTAGAAAACATCAACCCACTTCATAGATTCATAGGTTATCAATTTCTACACATATGAGGACCTTGAGCAAATTAGTGATGAGCATTTGGAGGAGATGGACATAAAGTGGAATATGGGTCTTGCAAGTATAAGGTCAAACAGATGGAATAGAAGATTCAAGAAGAAGATGACTTTTAATGCTAAGGACACTGCTGGATTTGATAAATCCAAGGTTGAGTGTTATAATTGTCATCATATGGGACACTTTATGAGAGAATGCAGATCTCCAAGAAGATCTGATGCTGGAAAACCTTCAAGCCAAGTTGTTAAGGCTCATGATCCCAAGGCCATGGTTGCAATGCAAGAAATTGATGGTGTTGGATGGGATTGGAGCTATTTGGCTAAGGATGAGGAAGAAAATAAAGCTTTGGTTGCTGAGATGGAAGAAGAAAAGCATGTTTACTATGCTCTCATGGCTCACTCCTCATATTCATCAGACAATGAGGTATATGATGATGCTTTTTGTAGTAAGGGCTGTCGTTTAAATACTGAAAGACTTAACAAAGAGGTTTTAACATTGTCATCAGATGTGAGTAATGAGAGATGCAAGTTGTCTAACTATCAACTTGCTCTTACTCAAACTGAAAATACTATAGTTGAGTATAAGAAAATGGAGCTTGACCTAAAGGATAAAATTAATATCTTAAAACATGATTTAAATGCTAGTACTTATATTAGAAACATCATGGAGAGGGTCAATGCTGAATTACAGGCTAAGTTAGATGAGGCTATCAAGAATAAGGATAATGTAGATCTTAAAATTCAGAGATTTGATAAAGCCTCACAAACCCTAGGAGAATGTGTTAGCAAACAAAGGGATTCTAGGGATATCACTGGGATTGGGATGAAAGAGTATGCTAGTGTTCCACCACCAGCTGGGGACTTCTATGGTGTCCAAAGAAAGGACTTATCTTGGACTGATTTACCAGAACTCCAAGAAGAGGAATTCATTCCTCCACCAAGAGTCCTTACCCCAGTAGAAGAATATAGGCAAAAGTTGACTGATTTGGACCAATGGAAGAAAGCCAACCCTACCTTGTTTGTCAAGGGTGGCAGGCTTAGTGATAGCCCAAATGAGTCTACCCCCATCAAAGTAACAAACCCAATCACTGGCAAGACTGTCGATCTTGTCTCAAACACTGTTAGAAAACCTAGCATTAAGTATGCAAAAATATATAGAAATACTAGGTCACCAAGAATCCAAGTTAGTGATAATGGAACATGTTTCTTTTCTTCTAGACCTAGAGTTATGTCTAGAAAAGCCTATTATACTTGTGGTAGCTTTTCACATTTAGCCTATAAGTGTGTCAACGCTGACAAAAAGTCAAACACTGTCAAACCCAAAACTTTTATTCAGCAAAGTCCACAAGTTGTTAGACCAGCTCCATTCTTTTCAAAAGGGTCTAATACTTATGGACATAGACCTTTTCAAAAGACCAATACATGGTCTAATAGGCAATGGGTTCCTGTAGCAAACCCTAGGTTCAACGCTGATAAGGGTAATTTCAGCGTTGACAAGACCAAATCAAACGCTGACAGAAATGTTGCCAGACCAAATAATGGTAAATATTTGCAACCACAGGGAAAAGGGTCTAAAGCTTCTTCTAGCTTGACATGGAGACCTAAACAAGATCAAAACCATAATTCTAATGGGATTTCTATGACCTGTAACATATTTAATTATATTTCAAAGGTCATCACAAAACCAATTGGGGTTAACTAGCGGTTCAATCCAAAAAGGGATGAACAAGGAGTTGTTATGAGGACTAAGTCTGTTCTTGTTGAACAACCAAATGAATCCAAGTTTGCTCAGGCTTGGGTTCCCAAAGAAAACTAATTTGTTTTCTTTATGTTCAGGGCATTCAAAAACAGGTTAATGATTATAGCTATTGGGATAGTGGATGCTCTAGGCACATGACTGGGAAGGAAGATTATCTCACAAACTTCACTCCCATTAAGGATGGTGATAAAGTTTACTTTGGAGGCGGATATGGAACTATCATAGGCAAAGGAACTCTTCTCACCAACAATTTGCGTTTTGAAAACGTGTTTCTGGTTAATGAAGAGGTTGGATCACAAGCAGACAAGTCATCTCCCATACTTGAGTATGTCACTATTCCCATATGGACATATGCTTTTGCTGCCGCTGCTGCTGCTGGAAAGGATAATGATGGTCCCCAAGTATCACCAGTTAACAACATGCATGGTCTTTCAGGCACTGACAAAGGAAAATCTGGCGCTGACAAGACTAATTCAAGCGTTGATGGCTCAAACGTTGACAACTCTATTTCAGGCGTTGATGGCTATAACGCTGACAACCTTGGTTCAGGCGTTGACAACTCTTTTGACCATATTTTCTCTTCCATTTTTGAACAAGGTGAACCTTCAAGCAGAAATGGAGAGGTTCATACAGATATTGATAAAAGAGAGTCTGAAGAAGATATTGGTAACATGGATGATGAGATTGAAGATAACAGACTTTTTAAGGGAGGAGTTCTTACTTCTACACTGAAGGATCACCCCTCTTCTCTAATTATTGGTGATGTGATGTCTCTAGTTCAAACTAGAAGATCTCATCAGAATCTTGGAGGATTTATTGCCAATATACAGAAGAAGGTTGATACCCCTCTTGTTCAAGCATGTTTGTTTGCCTGTTTTCTGTCACAACAGGAACCCAAGAAGATTTTTGATGCTCTCAAAGAACCAAGTTGGGTGGAAGCAATGCAGGATGAGCTTCACCAATTTGCTATTCAGGATGTTTGGGAGTTAGTTGAATGTCCCAGATATGTCAGACCTATTGGGACAAGATGGGTTCTTAGAAACAAGAAAGATGAAAGAGGTATTGTGGTCAGAAACAAGGCATGTTTAGTGGCTCAAGGCTATACACAAGAGGAAGGGATAGATTATAAGGAGGTCTTTGCACCAGTTGCAAGGATTGAGGCTATAAGGATTTTTCTAGCCTATGCTTCTTGCATGGGCTTTACTGTCTATCAAATGGATGTGAAGAGTGCTTTTCTTTATGGCACAATTGTTGAGGAGGTTTATGTAATGCAGCCTCCTGGTTTTGAAGATCCAGAGCATCCAGACAAGGTATATAGAGTCAAGAAAGCTATGTATGGACTTCATCAAGCCCCAATAGCATGGTATGGCACATTGTCCACCTATCTGGTGGAAAATGGATTCAAAAGGGGCACCATTGACCATACCTTATTTACAAAGAAGACTGGTAGGGATGTCTTACTTGTTTAGGTTTATGTGGATGATATCATCTTTGGCTCATCAAACCCAAAGATGAGTGAAGACTTTTCCAAGCTTATGATAGACAAGTTCAAGATGAGTGCAATAGGGGAGATGAACTTCTTTCTAGGGTTACAAGTTCAGCAGAAAGAAGATGGTATCTTTATCTCTCAAGATAAGTATGTAGCAGAAATCTTGAAGAAGTTTGGCTTTTCTCCACATGAGAAAAGGGCTAATACTCCTATGGATAGAGAACACCCTTGGGGAAAAATTAGAGATGGAAAAGATGTGGATGGCAGGCACTATAGATCAATGATTGGTTAATTGATGTATCTCACAGCCTCAAGACCTGACATTATGTTTGCTGTGTGTGCATGTGCACGCCATCAAGTGACTCCCAAAGAGTGTCACCTTCATGCTGTCAAGAGAACTTTTAGGTACCTCAGATGTTATCCAGATTTGGGATTATGGTATCCAAAAGATTCATCATTGGAGCTTATTTCATATTCAGACAGTGACTATGGTGGTGATAAATTTGACAGAAAATCCACAACTGGTGGATGTCAGTTTCTTGGGAGTAGGTTGATATCTTAGCAATGCAAGAAACAAACAGTGGTGGCCAATTCTACAACTGAAGCAGAATATGTAGCAGCAGCTACTTGTTGTGGACAAGTCTTATGGATTCAGAACCAGCTGTTAGATTATGGGTATAATTTCATGCATACCAAGATTTTTGTAGACAATAACAGTACTTTATGCATTATTAAAAATCATGTACATCATTCTAAAACAAAACACATAGAAATTAGACATCATTTTATAAGAGATTGTTTTGAAAAAGGTTTAATACAACCAGATAGGGTTGACACAGAAGAAAATGTGTCTGATTTATTAACTAAACCTTTTGATACTAGAAGGTTTCAATACTTGGTAACAAGTATTGGAATGATCAATCTCACCTAATATGTGTTTTGGGACCTTTTTGTAAAAGTATGTACAGGATATGCATTGTTATTGGTCTTTTTGAGAAGTTAAATTTTCCACTATATTTGTCTAACGCTGATAAAGGTTATCTTAACGCTGATACGTGTTATCGTGACGTTGTCAGCAACATGTTAGTTTTGTGGTTTTTGATCTAAGTGTGCAGGCGGTGTTAGCATTGTACCATTGGATATAGAGTTGCTTATGGATCCTTGGAGAATCATTGAAACATGTTTCAATTTATGGATGATGGTTGGAATATTTATATTCCTATCTTGACATAAATTTTTATTTACATGCATATTATTTAGCAACATGTGTATCACAGTTTAAGGGGAGGTTTTAGGAACCTTTTGGACTTTTGGGTATTCTTATAATACTCTTATCATAATTCTAGATTCTGTCCACTGGTGAGTGTGAGTTAGTGTACTAAATCATGAGGTACTATAGCATGCAAAGTAGACATACTATGCATGTTGCCAAGAACTTTTTGGCCTAGAATTGGATGTGGTATGTTGGGAGACTTGGGAATGGTTTATAATGGGTTTACCTGGAGGAATGTTATGTCTATCTTGCATAGCAAGTGTGCATAACTGGACAGTGCTTGCCGCCCTATAATAATTATCAATATATAGATTATCTTCACTAGGATAAATTACTTTGTTAAGGTCCTTTTTCATTTTTATTACTTTTATTTTTGGACGCTGACAAATACTTTTCCAGGCGTTGTTATGACCAATTTAGACGCTGACATGGCTTTGACAAACGTTGACAAGAATATAACCGTTGGGCGTTGATGGGTTATTTTTTACCGTTGACACTCATTGGGACCTACCCAGTTGTTATTTTTGACGAATTTTGGGGCCGTAATTTTGGGAGTAGATAACTTTTAATTAATGCACAAGATAACTTATTTTCTTTTCAATATTTTCATCATTATATTTTGAAAATACTTGCCTTATTTTTGACCAGTCACATGTGCCTATCTCTCCTATATATTTGGATCCTATTTTTAAACAGGGTACTATCATATTCTTGTCTAACACATTTCTCCTATTATTCATCTTTCATCAATCTTTAACAAACAGCTTTCTTCAACAATGGCACCAAAGTTTAAACCGAGTGACTTGGTATTGGGATTCAGGAGTCAGCACAACATGGTTTCTTATTTGGAGGCTGATGATACTTTGTTTCCACAATACACTCAGATGGTGGCGTATTTGAATGCATCTCCACTTAGGTATGCATTTTCTCATGCTCCTCTCATCCCTGTCACTCATATTAAACAGTTTTGGAACATTGTTAGTTCCTCAACGCTTAATAATGTGACTACATTATCAGCTATTGTTCATGGGCGCACTTGGGTGGTTACTCAAGCCTTGGTTCGCCAGGCTTTGCATCTTAATGATGCGGATGGTATAACCACTCTCCCCATTGATGAAATAGAACAAGGACTTCGGGGTATCCTTTCCCTGCTGAGGGTACTTTAAATAAATATCATAAACAAGAATTTCCCCCATCCTAGAAGTACCCCATACATGTCATCCTTCAATGTTTGAGTCCCAAATGTACTACACATAATGAAATTAACAGATCTGTTGCTAGTGCAATTGTGTGCATTACAAATGGACAAAAGTTTAATTTTTCAAAACTTATTTTTAATGGCATGTGTAAAAATAAAGGGAATAAGATGACTTTGGCTTATCCCAGATTTTTACAAATGGTTTTTGATGAACAAAGGTACTGCATAAGGGATCATGATGATTTTTATGAGATCCCTGTGCAAAAGAAAGCTATTTTTAGTAAGATAAACTCACCTCCTCACCGTGAATTACCCCTCACCCAAGCTATGCTTGCTGTTATTGTAGCAGCACAACCTCAACCAGACCCACAACCACAACATGACCCAATTCCAGAACCTTTGCCTTCACCTCAACACATGGAAATTGACCAAGAATTCTTCAACGCTGACACATTAAATGTTGGCGTTGACACAAGTAATCCAAACGTTGACACCTTTCCTTCACAGACCCAAACACCCCTTAACCTTCCAACTGCCACCCAATCCACATCATCTTCTACACCCCCTGAATATAGGTTGATTAAACGCCCAAGGACTACTGGAGTGTTCTCCTCTAATGGTCCTAGCCATGTTGCATAGAGAACCACCACCACAAGTGTGGTTGGTGCTATGGATGAGGCTGGGACTATTGGTACTAGCTTAGATGCAGGCCAAGCCAGTCCTAACATCTTTAAGACCTCATCCATGCCCCATGACTCTACTTTGGGAGGTCAAATACCCATTCTAGAGGAGGGCAGATTGGAACCATATACATTGATGGAATTGACGGCTGTCTGCATTAGCTTGTAAAAGCAAAATGCAGACCTGGTACAAACAGTCACTACACAAGGCCTTGAACTCAAGCAATTAAGAGAGAGGATTGTTCTTTTGGAGGATGCTAACACAAGGCGTGGAATGGAGGAATCTTCCAAAGAGGATGATGAGCAGATTAATGTGAGTGACAAAGGCTCACATGATGGAGAATCTTTGGGTGTTGATGGAGAATCTTTGGGTGTTGCTGAAGCCCTCACTGAATTGAAGAAGCAACCAGGTTTTGATACATCTCTGGTTACTCCTACAAATTTGAACTTGTCTTTTACAGCTATGTTGGAGCAGTTCACTAGAGGCGCAGAGACAAGTAATTTGGGCGCTGACAAGCAAAATTTGAACACTAATATACCAAGCGCTAATAAGAGTAATTTGGGCGCTGACACACAGAATTTGAGCGTTGACAGACCTGCAGATATGGTTGATGTATTCCAGTCATCAGCTATCATCAAAGCAGTGTCTTCACAGGTACCATCATCATCTTTACCCATCATTAATCCATTAGATAAGGGTAAAGGAATTATGGTAGGAGTAGCAGTTCCAAAGGATGCAGCACAAGTAGAGTTTGATTCAAGGTTGGCTGCAAAACTTATGGAACAAGAAATAAAGAAGGTTAGTGAGTCACCATTTGTTGTCACTTCTAAGGAACAAGAAGGAAGTGATGAAGGAAGTTCAGATTCAAGTGTGATGATAATTGAACAACCAGAAAGACTTGAATATGGTGATGATTTGGCAAAAGAGAAGCTTAGAGAGTTAAAATTGCAAGTAGACTTTGGTATGCCAGAAGTTGTTCAGATGTACCATGCTTGGGAGAATAGAATTATAGAGAATCCAGATTTGACAATTTCAGACCAAATTTGGGGATTGGAGATTCTTCTAAGAGTTCAAAGAGATTGCAAGGTAATTCTGAAGCATAAGGCTAGCGATATTTTCTTACTGCTGAAGAGGGATAGAAGGGAGCTTTACTATATGTTACTCAGATGTCATGGAACTGGATGGACCTTCAAGAAATTGCAGGGATTATCCTTTGAAGAATTGGAGTACAAGGCTTATCCCATTTGGGCAAAAGTGCAGGAAATGAATACTCTTAGACTTCTTTCAGATGAAAGGAAAGAAGAACTTGTAGAAGAGATGGAGATTCAAAAGGCAGTGATTGTTCCAAGGCCTTTAAAGAAGGGAGTTCCACTTGAGTTTCCCAAAGATCTAAATAAAGTGGTTCCTAGTGAAGCTGTTCTTAGAAGGAGCATTAAGCTCTCACCCATGGAAGCTTCAGATAGGTACAAGTGTTGCCTCTTGATGCCAGAAACCCTATCAGTAGCTATGAAGAAGATGCAAGTGGGTTTTGGGTGATTGGTAGATATGGGAAAGAGGTACACACATTTACTACTCTTATGTCTCTCTTTGCAAGTATGGATAGGGAAGACTTGGCAGACCTTTGGAGGTTGTTGCTGGCCAAGTATGAGACTGAAGCTCCTACTTCAGTCAATGGAATAAAGATTTAGTCAACATTCAAGAGAATGTGTGCACCAGAAGAAGAAGATCCTGTTTGGAAGGATCTTGAGGATGATATCAGTGGTCTTCAATGACGTTTGTATTCAGCTGCCGGTGTGTATTATTTGAGCTCTACAAAGTTTGCTGAGTATCTTCTTGTAGATGTTGAGTACCCTATGTCCAAAGAAGTTTTGGAAAAGATGAAGACAACACAGTTGGAGATTTACTATTTAAGTGACGTGGCCAAAGATTTGATTAGACATGTTTATTACCAATATGATAAGATTTGTAAGATTTCTCCTAGTTCTTAATTTTTATTCAGAAATTTAGGGGAGGATTGTTGGGAATAAATGTAGCCAGTACACTTGAACGCTGACAAGAAGAAAACAAGCGTTGATAAGAAAAAAATAAGCGTTGACAGATCAAGCGTTGACAGGAAGAAGCCAAGCGTTGATAGGTTGAAGCCAAGCACTGATAGAAAGATATGGTCTACGCGTATTTTGTTCTTAGTTTGTTTCTAGTAAAGATAGGATCAACAATGTATTTTCTATAATTATCTTTACCTAGAATAGCTGATACGTAGACTCTTGTACAAGGCTTCTTATGTCTATAAAAGAAGACCTTTAGGTTTAGTTTTCATATAAGTTTTCATATGTTCAACACTTTCATTGTATGCAAGTTTGTTGTAATCAATCAAGTGAAAGTTTGTTTTACAATTGTTTGTGTGTTCTTGTTTAAGTATTAATTCCGCATAATACTTGAATTATTTTATACACAACAAAGTTTTTCTACGTGTTTAACTTGATCTAATCTCGTTTACACAAGCTAAATCGATCTAATTTTGGGATCAACATGCTCAATCATATCATGGAAAATTGCCATCATACACCTTTGAAACGTCCCCAGTGCATTACACAAGCCAAAAGGCATTCTCTTGTAACCAAATGTATCGTAGGGACAAGTGCATGTGGTTTTTTCTTGATCCTTAGGGTCAATGGGTATTTGAAAATAACCCGAAAATCCATCAAGAAAGCAATAGTACTCATTTCCCGCTAAGCGTTCAAGCATTTGGTCCATAAAAGGCAATGCGAAGTGATCTTTCCTAGTAGGCTCATTGAGCTTCCTATAATCAATACAAACTCTCCAACCGGTAACAAGTCTCGTAAAATAAGCTCATTGTTCTTATTAGTTACTACGGTGATTCCACCCTTTTTTGGAACACAATGTACCGGGCTAACCCATGGAGAGTCAGAAATGGGGTAAATCATGCCCGCATCAAGGAGTTTGATAACTTCTTTTTTAATGACCTCATGGATTTTAGGGTTAACCCTTCTTTGGCTTTGAATGGCGGGTTTTTAATCATCCTCCATAAGGATTTTGTGTGTACAAAAATGTGGATCAATTCCCCTTATGTCGGATATTTTCCATTCTAAGGCTTGCTTATGTTTCTTAAGGACTTCTATGAGTTTCTCTTTCTCATCCTCTTTCAACTCTTTAGCAATGATCACGGGTAATTGGTCTTTTTCCTCTAAGAAAGCATACTCTAGGTGGGATGGAAGGTCCTTCAGTTCAAGTGGAGGTGGACTCTCTATGGAAGGTTTAACTATGGATGGATCGTCATTGGTTACTTCTTGTAGAATGGGTGAAGGAATGGGGTCCTCATTGAGCAACTTTTGGATAGTGAGAATATCTTCTTCCCAATTGATGGGAGAATCATCATTACAAGAAAGTTGGACTCAAATTCCTCGAAGAGGAAATCACTCTCTCCAAAAGGTGTTAAGGAGGGAGCAATTTAGGCCACGGTTTCAACATGGGGCATATCCTCATTATTACTCTTGCAAGCGTCATGAAAATGCTCATTACACACCTCATCTAGCACATCAACTATGTTAATGGTCTCACAAGGTTTAGACTCCTTAATCTCTTTCTTATCACACACTTTCCCTAACTTAAACACCATTTTCTCATCCTCAACTCTCAAAATTAGTTCTCCTTCCGCCACATCTATTAAAGTACGACCCGTTCTAAAAAACGGTCTACCAACAATCAAAGGAACTCTAGGGTCCATGTTATAATCAACCACTACAAAGTCGGCTGGAAAGGTAAACTTATCCACACCTACAAACACATCCTCCGCGATACCTACCGGGTAAGCTATGGTACGGTTGGCTAACTTAAGTGTCATCCTAGTGGGAGTGAGCTCGGGAAGAGAGAGTTTTTTCCAAACCGATAAAGGCATGAGGTTTATGCTTGCCCCTAGATCCGCCAAAGCCGTGCAATTTTCCACCCTGGGAAAATTACAAGGTATCAAAAAGCGCCCCGGATCTCCAAGTTTTGTTGGTAAGGTTTTGAGTAACACGGCGGAACAATTTTCATTAAGGGATGTGTTGGGCAAATCAACCAATTTTTCCTTGTTGGAGAGTAGATCCTTGAACATCTTAGCAAATTTTGGCATGTAAGCAAGAGCTTCCGCAAAGGAGATGTTTATGTTGAGTTGCTTGAACATACTTAAGAAATTTGAGACTTGTATATCATCCTTGTTCTTCAATTTGTCCTTTTTCAATCTTGAAGGGTAAGGAAGATTTGGTTTAGGTGTAGGTGTTGTAGGTGTTGTAGTGGAAGATTTGTCGTTGTTAGATTCTTCATTGGGAGTTGTGGAAGGTAAAGGAGAGGTGGGAATAGGTTGAGAAGGTGTGATTGATGAAGTAGGAAAGTTTGGAGGTGGTGAAGTAGATGTAGAAGGCTTATCACATGTGGGAACCAAAGTGGTTTTAACCATAGAAGGTGAAGGATCATCTGTTGTTTTTCCACTTCTTGTTGTAATAGCATTGACATTTGCCCTTGGGTTTGTTTGTGTGTTAGATGTTAAAGCCCCTTGTTGTCTTTGATTAAATTCCATCAAAAGCCTCTTAGTTTGCTCCTCCGATATGAGTTTTATTTGCTCATTCATTCTTTTTTCACTTTCACGAATTCTCCTCTCAACATACTCATGAGTTTCTTGTAGCCTATATCCTTGATTTTGAAGTTGAGGGTATCCTTGATTTGGGAAGGGTGGGGGTGGTGGATTAAATCCTTGATTGGGTGGATAAAAGTTATTTCCTTGATTTTGAAAATTGTTAGGTGCCTTGTAGTTGTTCCCTTGGTATTATGGTCTTGGACCTTGATTCCTTTGTAACAATTGACGGAGATTTTGTTGAAATTGGGTGGGTGGTTGGGGTGGGAATCCCGGTGGAGTAAGGTAATTTTGAGACTTATAAGAAAGGTTATTTTGATTGATGTTGGGCTTGAAATGTTCTCTATGTTCCTCTTGGTATGCATAACACTCCCCTTGATATCCTTGCACCTTATCACATTGTTGATATGAATGGGGACCTCCACAAGTCTCACATGAAAGAGTAATAGCATGCACATCATTTGTGGAATTATTGCCCAAAGAAAGTTTCATAAATTCATTCATCATGGTTTGTTGCATCTTTTGAGTGTTTTGCATAATGGTTTGACTTTCCTTTTGAGCTTGAGTCAATTCTTGAATGCATGAAATGAGTTGAGTCTCCAATGGTTTAGAACCTCCTTCTTGAATGACATGTACTCTTTCAGCAAATTGTGTGTTGGTTTGCACCATTGCTTTGGTCTCAATAATATCCCAAGCTTCTTGAATGGATTTAAGAAGAATATTTCCTCCCGTGGAAGCATTGAGTGAGTCTTGGTGATGAGGTTTAAGGCCATTGTAGAAAGTATTGATTTGGTGAACTTCATCCAATCCATGGTTAGGGCATCTCCTCAATAACTCTCTATTATCCTCCCAAGCATCACTAAACGTTTGACTAGGTTTTTGTTGAAAGCCTATAATTAAGTTCCTCAAAGCCGTGGTCTTAGATGGGGGAAAGAACTTGTTCAAAAACTTCTTAGTGAAACCATCCCATGTGGTAATGCTCTCGGGTGGTTGTGTATCTAACCAATGCTTAGCCGGACCCTCTAGTGAAAAGTGCACCAATATCAAGTTAATGGCATCATGGGGAACTCCATTGTACTTAATGGTGTTGCAAAGAGCAAGAAATTTCTTAAGGTGATCATGTGGATTATCATTCTTGTGTTGGGAATAAAATTAGCTAAGTCACTGGAACGCTGACAAGAGGAAATTGAACGCTGACAAGAGTAAACGAGGCACTGACAGATGAGACGCTGATAAGAATTATCAAGGCGTTGACAAGAAGAATCTTAAGACAAAGACAAGGACTAAATCTGCCAATGATGAATTCTTCAAGCCGGTGGACAAAATATGAAGATAAGAATTCAGAATATATTCTTAATGTTTAAAAAGATTAGTCAATAAGTTATGTTTATCTTATGTCTCTTCCTAAAATAGTTTATCTTAGCTTTTTGTACAAGGCTCATTAAACCTATAAAAGGAGACCTTAGGGTTAGACATAAAACACATCTGATATACACCTCTTCCACATATCTCATAACACTTTCATTGTAATCATTCATTGATATTATTAATCAAAGTGAAAGTTCTGTTTACTTTGTTTTGTTCTTTGTTCTAAGTGTTAAATTCCGCATAACACTTAGTTTGTTTAATACAACAAAGTTTCTCTACGTGTTTAACTTGATCTAATCTCGTTTACACAAAGCTAAATCGATCTAAGTTTGGGATCAACAAGTGGTATCAGAGCTTGTTGAGAAACTTTGATTTGAAGAACGAGATCCAATATCGTGAGGTGAACCAAGCTAAGGAAGAAGGTGAAGAAGAATATGATGATGTTTTCAGTTAAGGCCACGTCTACTTCAAGTTCCACAAGTTCCAATTCTTCTTCATGTTCTGGTAATGAGGTATGTAATGACTCTTCTTGTAGGTTAAATACTGAAAGACTTAATAAAGAGGTTTTAAGACTGTTATCAGATGTGAGTAATGAGAGATGCAAGTTGTCTAACTATCAACTTGCTCTTACTCAAACTGAAAAGACTGTAGCTGAGTATAAGAAAATGGAGTTTGACCTAAAAGATAAAATCAATATCTTAAAACATGATTTAAATGCTAGTACTGATATTAGAAATATCTTGGAGAGGGTCAATGCTGAACTACATGCTAAGTTAGATGAGGCTATCAAGAATAAGGATAATGTAGACCTTAAAATTCAAAGATTTGATAAGGCCTCACAAACCTTAGGAGAATGTGTTAGTAAACAAATGGATTCTAGGGACATGACTGGGATTGGGATGAAAGAGTATGCTGGTGTTCCACCACCCGCTGGGGACTTTTATGGTGTCCAAAGAAAGGACTTGTCTTAGACTGGTATTCCAGAACTCCAAGAAGAGGAATTTATTCCTCCACCTAGAGTTCTTACCCCAGTAGAGGAGTACAAGCAGAAACTAACAAATTTAGAAGAGTGGAAGAAGGCCAACCCCACTTTGTTTGTTAAGGGTGGGATGCTTAGTGAGAGTCCATTTATGCCTACACCCATTGAGAGTCCAGTAGTATCTACACCTATCACTGTGACCAATCCCATCACTGGAAAAGCTGTTAATCTTGGCTCCCCAATTAAGAAACAACCTAGTGTTAAATATGCTGAAATGTATAGGAAACCTAGGTTACTCAAAAGCTAAGCAAGTGTTAGTGGGACAGGGTTTTATCAATCTAAGCCTAAGTTTGTGTCCAAAAAGGCTTGTTACTCATGTGGGAGCTTTTCACATTTGGCCTATAATTGTGTCAGTGGATACAATTTATTTGCTGACAATAGGTCATCCAATGTCAACCATAGACCTTTAGTCCACACTAGACCACAGGCTACTAGACCAGCTCCTTTCTTCTCTAAGGCAGCTAACATCCATGGACAAAGGCCCTTTCAAAAGACCAACACTTGGTCAAACAGGCAGTATGTTCCTATAGAAAACCCTAATCTGGGCGCTGACAAGAACAAATTCAGCGCTGACAAGAACAAATTCAGTGCTGACAGGAACAAATTCAACACTGACAAGCACAAATGCAGCGCTGACAGCTCCAAGTTTGGTATGAGACCTTATTTTAGACCATATAAAGGGTCAAGGGTCTAAAGCATCATCCCACTTAACATGGAAACCTAAACAAGATCAAAACCCCAATTTTAATGGTATTTCAATGAGTTGTAATAGATTTAAATATCTTGAGAAGGTCATTACTAGACTCATTGGAACAAATTGGGTGATTAGGTCCCAAAGGGATGAACAGGGATTTGTGGTAAAGAATAAGTCCACTCTAGTTGAACAACTGGACAGATCCAAGTCTGACAAGGCTTGGATCTCCAAAGAAAACTAATTTGTTTTCTTTTTGAGCAGCCTATCCAAAAGCAGGTTAATGATCAAGGATATTGGGATAGTAGATGCTCAAGGAACATGCATTGTTGGTCTTTCCACTGTTATTATTTTTATCCACTGACATGTTATCTCTACCTATTATTGTGGGAAAGGGTAGCCTCTATTGGTGTGTTTTTGTGGTTTTTTCTAACTATGTAGGAAAATGGAGCTACATTTGGATGGATACAGAATTGCAAACTTTTATTTATGATTGTTGGAGTGTTTACATTCCTATCTTGAGATAAAATTTTGCTTCTTCACATATAATGATTTGTATGCTTCTATTAAGGGGAGGTAAACCTCTAGGTTTTTGGGTACTCTTAGAGCACTCTTGCACAATTCTAGATTGTGTCCACTGGTGAGTACGATTTAGTTTTCTAATTCGTGAGGCACTGTAGCATGCAAAGTTGATATACTGTGCATGCTGCCAAGACATTTGACCTAGATTTGGGTTTGGTCGGTTGGGAGACTTTGGGTATATTTTTGGGTTACTTGGGGAGTTACAAAGGTTTTATATGAGTTAACTTTCTCTTTGGGGCATTTGTGAACAAAGGACTCTAGAGTTCATGTGTGTCTATCATGCTTTTGCGTGAGTGTATACATGAACAGTGCTTGTCACTCTTGCTTATTAGAGACTAGTTAATTTCCTTAGGATTATTACCTTTGTTTATGTTCTAACTAAAGTTTTCCATTCGCAAGTCCATTTTATGCTATGACATCTTAGCCGGTGTCATTTATAAACGTCTTCATAGTCCCAAAATGTTTCATCGCCCTTTCATTTTTCAAATTTTTGGATATCTGGAAGCCTAATGATCATTGAGATGTTTTTTCTAGTGATTGACATCTAGTAGCAGCATAGATCACTTTCGAAAGGGTGAATAGTGTTATGGAGATGGCTGAGACTATTGGCACTAGCTTTAACGCAGGTCAAGTCAGTCTTATCATCAGTAAGTCCATCCCTATGTCCTATGAATCAACATTGAGGATTCATTTCCCGAATGTGGATGAGGACAGCATGAAACCTGTGACATTAATGGAATTGACGAAAATCTGTATTAGCTTGTAAAAGCATAATACATAAATGGTATAAATTGTCAAGGATCACTATTTTGAACTGATAGACTTGTTGTTCCGTCCTTGTATATTGATCTTGGAGAGGAGTCTTAAAAAGGGGAGGAGCAATCGAATTTGAGTGACAAAAGTAATCAAGAAAGCTCCAAAGACACTACAGGTACTGAAGATGATTATGACCAAGTGAAGGCTGACTATACAAGGAATTTGAGTGATTGACTTTTCGAGATTTATTATTACTCAAATTCAGGGATAAGTATGTTTGTAAGAATCCTCTCTATATGTTTTATTTTATTCAGAAACTTGATTACTAGAGTTGATATCAAGTTTAGGGGAGTATTGTTGGGAATAAAATTAGCTAAGTCACTGGAACGCTGACAAGAGGAAATTGGACGCTGACAAGAGTAAACGAGGCGCTGACAGATGAGACGCTGATAAGAATTATCAAGGCGTTGACAAGAAGAATCTTAAGACAAATACAAGGACTAAATCTGCCAATGATGAATTCTTCAAGCTGGTGGACAAAATATGAAGATAAGAATTCAGAATATATTCTTAATGTTTAAAAAGATTTAGTCAATAATTTATGTTTATCTTATGTCTCTTCCTAAAATAGTTTATCTTAGTTTTTTGTACAAGGCTCCTTAAACCTATAAAAGGAGACCTTAGGGTTAGACATAAAACACATCTGATATACACCTCTTCCACATATCTCATAACACTTTCATTGTAATCATTCATTGATATTATTAATCAAAGTGAAAGTTCTGTTTACTTTGTTTTGTTCTTTGTTCTAAGTGTTAAATTCCGCATAACACTTAGTTTGTTCAATACAACAAAGTTTTTCTACGTGTTTAACTTGATCTAATCTCGTTTACACAAAGCTAAATCGATCTAAGTTTGGGATCAACATCTTATTCCCATATAATGGTGTATTTGAAACCAAGTTAATCATGGATATTTTTAGCTCAAATGTGTTTGCGGGAATATCGGGTATCTTGATAGCATCGACACATCCTTGTACATTGGATTGCAAGTGCTCCATCAAAGGTCGAGTATCAACTCCGGCCATGGCTTCTTGTTGTGGATTGATCAAAGCACGATTCTCGGGATCGGCTTGATGGACGGTGGTGTTCCTACTCTTTCTCTTTTTCTTCCTTTTCGGAGGAAGGGGTTGTACACCAATCGGTATTTGTGCATGCCCGCGAGTGAGCATGCATCTCAATACGAGGAATGAGAGAGAAGCTCTCGTGTGACTTTAAAGAGAAAAGGATTATCCTCTTCGAGTTTCAATATGAAATATCCACAAGAAAGTATAATATACGTATGTACTACTTGGGTGCAAGACCCCCAATGAAGCCTTCCTTCTTAGAATACTCACTAGTGAACGGGGGGTTAGGTGGCGTGAAGCACTTAAGTACCTATTGACCCTTAGATGGCATTTTATAGCACATCGCCTTTCTGTTCACTTTGTAGTTTGTATTCTTTGAATTATTACTTATTGGAAGTATTTATCTATTCTTGCTTTATTGAATTTGATCGATACGCGTGTCAAGGACCGGAACGCCCCTCAACACGGTGTATTGCCTTGGCAATACTTATGGAGAATATGTGTATTGGTTGTTATTATACGTATACGTATTTACATATAATAATATATAGAAAATATTTTTGTATTTATGGGTTTTTTTTAAAGAAAATACTATATGTACATAAAAACCGAGGGAATCTAATAATATATATTTTTGGGTGAAATCTCTTAGGAAAAAGATTGCTTTTTGATTTTTTTAATTTGTTTGGTCAATTCTTTAGGAAAAGAATTGTTTTTGTTATATTTTAGTTTTTATATTTTTATATTTTTTATTTTTTTATTGTTTTTGATTTATGATACGTAAAAAATAACATTCACGAGGTGAACGGATCCCAAAAAACAATGAAAACTGTCAATCGATAGTCTCTCGTAAAGTCAAAGAACCGGCAGTGGCGCCATTTGGAATTGTGTATATTGAAGTTCGTTTCTCTCGATTCTTAACCAATTGAAAGTCCTAACAAAATCAGCTTTATTATCGTTTTTGGTTGATAGGGTTATTTGGATTTTCTATGTCTATTTAAACAAGCAAGTAAAAATGTGAAAAATATTAACTATGTATCCGTAAAACAATTAGCACTTACTAAGTTTTTTATTCAAATAAGGATAAAATTGTAAATCTATGAAAGAAATGTGCTAAAAGTGTAAGTACTTGAAACTAGAATGCTTGAAATGTAAAAATCAGAAACTATATGGACTAATTATGCAAATTGTAACAAACTAGTAACAAAATGTAACAAATTGTGAAACTACTTAACTGAAAATGACAAGTTTAGAAAAATCAAGGACTATTATTAAGCAAACCCTAATAACTTGGAAGATTAGCCAACAATACAAACAGTACCAAATTTTGAGGACTAATATAAAGGGAAATTTCTATCAAAAACGGGCGACAAGCACATATAAGCTCGTATAAGCTCTAGAATGCGCCAAATAAGCTCAAACCAGTTTTAAACTGCTTAAAATCCAAAATCGTTTAGGCTAGTACAAGGAATAAGCTTGAAATTCAGTAAAACTCAAATAAGCCAACTTTGATAAGCCAACAATAAGCTATCTGATAAGCTAGACATGCACAAGTATATTTTTCAGCTAAATCTTGTCAAACAGCTCAAGGAGAGTCTGGAATGTCTCCTTTTATGGAAAATGATCAAGTAATGAATCTGGAATTTGAAAATAAGCTGAAACTAGCTTATTGACCAAGTTTGACCAAAATTTTGAAAAAGCTGAAAACCTCCAGATCTGCTCAAGACAACTTTCTAAACAAGTTTATGAAAGAAAATGGCAAGGTTTATGAAGTGGATTTGCCAATTCAAGAAATCAGATAGCACTTTGTTTATAGAAACTTGTAGTTGCTCAACAGCTTATTAAAAAGCTTATTTCTCACTTGAATCTTTAAACTGTATGTTTTCCTAATAAGCACTCAAACTTTGGATGTTGTATGACACATAGAAACTGGTTTGAAGGAATTTCATCAAGAATTGAACAAATGCTAAGTATTTAAAATTGGCTACTTTTATGAAGAACTAGTTAAGCAAACCTGACCCAAACATTTTAATAGCCATTTGCCTTTTTGACCTTTTTGTTGACTTTAAAACTACTCAACCTAGTTTACAATGACTAAAGAAATGTAAATGAGCAAAAACTAACCACTTAACAATACTTGACTACAAAATGACAGTTAATCCAAACACTAGTTTACTGATAAGAACAAAACTTTTGTGAAGGAAAATTAAGCAAATGGTTGAACTGGTTTAAAACTGATATCTCCTCAATCTTATTGATCAAAATGGAACCCAAATGAACCAAGAACATGCAGTAAAACAGACTAATACTCAAAATGCATAAGCAAGTTAGGTAACTGATGAAATGAATTCAGTAACAAGTAATAAGCAGACAAACAAGTATCAAACTAACAAGAAGCTATCTACTCATCAGAATCAATCCAAGAACATACTAAACAAACTTTATCAGGGCAACAAGTAGAATTAAGCTAGAATTGAGCATGCAAATTGCTATTTAGTGGAATTAAACTCAGAAACATGAGACCTTTTAGCAAAAGGCCTCCACTGATGGAGTAGGTAGGCGTTGAGCCTCCTGAATAGTGTTAAACCACCACCTTAACACTATTAACCACTAATCAACATCTACACTCATCATCTTCACCATTTTTACACAAATTCTGCTTCAAAATCAACTCAGTTACTTGGAATAGGATTGAACAGCTACAAGTCTTCAACAAAAGCTCCTTATGATCAAGTGTGATCACAAGAAACTCATATCAACACAAAATCGACAGTAATGCAGGAACTGAATAGGAGATTGAAGGAGAAATGGGAAATTTTATTGCTATGATTGTAAAAGTTTGTTACAAAGTTAGGTAGGAGGTTACAACTACTATAACTAACTCAAGAGTTTGCCAGGCTCTTGAGGTCATTACACTAACAACTAACTAGCTAGGATTGAGAGAGAAAAGAGAAGTGTGTGAAATTTTCACACTTAAGCTACATACAACAAATGAGAGGGCTATTCCCTATTTATAGACAAAAAGTGAGAAGTAGTTGGAGCTTATGACGTGTCCCAACCAATAAATTGCTGCCAAGTGTCCTGAATTTGTCAATTGGAACTAGCCGTTAAGAACTTGGAATTGGGCTTTTCTTCTTGGTTGATTTTCAGGTTAATTGAGCACGTGGGATAGATTCCTTACTAGAAAAACGATCACTTTTCATGTTGATGACTTTCTCTGATATGCAGTATAACTCCAAGTCGTTCCTGGGTTTATTTGGGGAAGAAGGTGATACGTGGCATGCTTGGATTGGGTGAGAATTGATCACACGGATCATTATCCGTTTTGGATATATTGAATATGGGTTGGCACATTCTGATTGGTTAAAAATTGGCTAGTGGAATTTACTGTTGAAAAGCGGCGCATTTATTTATTTGGTGATGTGTAACTCTTTGCTGGCAATCCATGTATACAAAATGCTGCTCTCCATTGGATATTGATCATATCACACGGATTAAGACCATTTTAAGTGTATTTTTGGCAAGTTTAGTCCTCATACTTAGGCAGAATATCCAAATGAGCTAGGGACTTCATTTTAATGGCATTTTCGGTCCTTCCGCTTGCATTCTTGTCTAGTTTGACCCTTTGACTTGGTTGACTGAAGAGTTGACCATGTTTGACTTTTATCTTGACTTTGACACATTTACACTTTAAGTCCTTCAACTTTGAAGTGTTGTCAAGATAGGTCCTGCATCTTCAAAGTCTTGTCATCTTTGATCCTTCTTTGTCTTTTTCGTCCAAATAAGCTTGATTTCTTCTTGTTTGCTTGAAAATGTATCCTTCTTACCTATTTATACACAAACACAAAACATACCACATACTTCCGCTTTATAGCACAAAAGTTAGGTATTTTCCTTGTGTTTTAGGGTGATTTGTTGATTAATTGATATGAGTTTTTGCTCATATCAATCTCCGTTGTCGATTATTAATATGGGAGTATTAATGAATTAAGGTAAATATGGGGGTTGGTTGTATTTTGGAAATAAATAAAGATGATTCTTCTAGACTCATAGGTTATTCAATGCGGCTGAATAATTGGATTATCTCAACTCGTGTAGGATTCTTTATGAATCAACCTCATTAAGAATCTACATATATGGTAAGTATTGCGATCCTTAGAATTTAGATGCAAGTGGATCTTTGTAAGAATGGATGACATTTCTTGGTTTAAGAAAACGTTGAGTCATTCGCGTGGACAGTTATAAAACTTATTTCATAAGTGTTTATTACATGTGTAAAAGGTACTTGTAGTCAAAATTGGATTTTGTTCCTTCATGATGGAGTATGATATATACTGGGCCCTCTCGTATGATCAATCGAATGTTTGCATGGCCGTGCCCAAATAGTAGTTAAGAAATTTCTTATTACATTTGGTAATCTTGACGATATCGAAAAAACGAGAAACAAAATGTTAATCAAATGAAGTGACATATGATCCATATTCATGATTAACCGTATAGGTAACAAAAGGGAAGCAATATTTGTTATTAAATTACCATAAGGCTAAAGCAGTTTACCAGGAACCAAACTCGGGTGCTTTTATGAGCATTGATGGTGTTGCTAGACTATCCGTTACTGTTATTTTAAATTACACTATAACTACAAATTTCGCAAGTGGGAGCTGTTGGGATGTGCGGAAGTTATAGATAGTATTTAATATGGCCGAAAGTGCGTGGGCATAAGGGGTCACACATTTAAACACCGAGATAATCTTTTATTAAAGATATATAATGAATATGACTATATTTATTGTATATATTTAATTTGATAAGTTAATACTTAACGGTTGTTAGTTAATAAGTTAAAAAGTTTAACGCGAATTAATTAATAAGAATTTATACTTTAAGGTAATTAATGTAATTACATTATTAAGTAAAATAGAAAGTCAAAAAAATCAAACTAAACACCCTTAGGTTGATGGT
This sequence comes from Glebionis coronaria, assembly GCA_025667525.1. Taxonomy (NCBI): domain Eukaryota; kingdom Viridiplantae; phylum Streptophyta; class Magnoliopsida; order Asterales; family Asteraceae; genus Glebionis; species Glebionis coronaria. The sequence goes on from CM046874.1 coordinate 72,506,765, forward strand.
CGGCCGAGTTTAGCAAAAGAGAAGGGAATAAGAATTTTTGGTTCTAGAAGGTTTATTACTTGGAGGTTAAGTTGTAATCTATTACAAAAATAAACCTAAATCTCACATATATAAACAAAGGGATGTGATCCATTGTTTCATAGAATTAAAACCAAACTTTCTCACCTTTTTTCTCTTTGTAGTCGACGGCCAAAGAAGACCCACAAGGGTTCGCGATTTATTTTTTATTAAGTATTTGCTTAATCAAGATCTAGCAATCGAAGGTGATTGATTGAGGTGTTGTGTGAACTAAGCTTGGATCTACTTTGATCTTAGGGTTTTTGGTGATCGGTTTTGATGTATTGGAATTAAGGTTTGGTTGGTTGATTGGTTCTTGGTTACTTGATCACCCGTTCTTGAACTTAAGGTATGCATTCTTTATCTTGATGTTAATTATATTATGTGCATAGTTAATCGATCATATCCGCTGCGTTTTACTCTTGATGTATGAATATATGATTCATATGATTGTTAAATTTCAACAGCATTGCCTTCGACGGCGTTCGGGGTGGTGTAGCGACAACGGCCAGTAAGTGGGCAGCGACCGGAGTTGGCCGGAAGTGGTAGATATGATCGATCGCTTGGTTGATCTGATAGATCGACTGGTGGGGAGTAATTTGGTGCTCGCTGGAATTTTGGCCGAAAATAGTAGCGACGCCGAAAAGTTTTCCGGTATCCGGATCTAATGGAGGAGGGGGAAAGTATAAAAATATAATTAGGGTTTGTGTGTGTGTGTTTTTATGAAGTAAAATATATAAATTTTGCTATTTATATTTTTATAAGGTGATAAATGGAAGGTATATATGTTGAGGGGTTGGATATTTAATTTATTTACTTAACTTTTTTTTATCTTGTTTAAACGTGGTTGGTGACTCGATCGAGACAGATAAAATTTGAATGAAAACTCGAAATTGTTACCTTGCGCTTAAAATAGTTTTTCACGAAAACAGGTTATTTATACGAAAAGAAATTCATAAATCACCAATAAATTCATTTAAATGTTAATTATTTGTCGAGTTTCTGGGACAAGCTTAGTTTTAACGAAAAATAGACTTTAACTTGATTATTCATGTTTTATCAAAGATTATTAAAATTAACTATTAAATAATTTAATAAATCATTTTTGTTAAATATCTCGTGAAAATTAAACATTATTTAATTAATTTATTTTTTTATCGTGCATGTACGTAAATTGTGTGATTTTTCTCATTTTGTAAAATATGTTCCGTTTTCAAATCCAACAAATTTAGCAACGCTCAAAAATAAATTTCAAATAATAATTAATATAATTTATTGTATTATTTAAAATACGAAAAATTCTCGGTTGTTACACCGTTCGCCCTTGTGGTTTACGTTGACCGAAATAGTTCGTGCATTGAACAAAAAAATGCATCACTCGTCCTTAAGTGGAAAAAGTTATGTAGCATTAGTCCATCCCTTTTTATAGCGCCACTAACTGATTTTATTCTCTTATCCATTAAAGGTATTTAAGTCTTTTCATATCATCCTTTTTTTATTCTTTGTTCAATGTCATCATTAACGTTAGCTTCATGTTTTTTCAGTTCATCTTTCTCTCTACTAAAATTTCACATCTGCAAATTTTAAAATCACTTACATCAAAACCGACATTAATAATTTTTACATCGATAAAACTATAAAACATATAATCAATTCTTAGATTTTCAGTGAAAAGATATACAATTAAAACATAATTGAATGAAATTAACATTTAGTGACAAAATTATAAACTGAGTATTAATTGTTATATGTATTTTTGTATAGAAATTAACATTTACTAGCAACAGATAAAAAGAAGAAGTAAATTCTTTAAATTGATTATTTTTCCAATGTTCAAGCAGAAGCTTTTCATATAATCTGTTTGCATTATCATGTAGATCTGATACCTCCACTTATAGGATTGCAACAACCAACTCATCATGTAGATCTGCTAATGGTGGTTGTTTGTGGTTCGATCGACGAAAAAGACACTGTTTTAGTTGTTTTAGTATGTAGGAAATGCAACTCCATTTCTGCTTCTAGTCCAGCTTATTCTCGTTCTTCTTAACCCCAGATCTACAAACGAAGATGTATCATTTGAGGACTCGCGATGTTGGCCATGGTGGCCCATGGTCGTGGTGTTGGAGAAGGCCCGTGATTGTGGTGACTGATGGTTACCTACAAGAATCCGTTGCTGGTCGAAAAGATTGGGTTTGATTTGAAGTGGTGATATGTGTATAATTTAATTTATTAGAATGTGTGATTTTTTTTGTGTATGTGGATTTTTATATGTATATAAATTGGATTTGGAAAAAGCATTTGGGTGGTGGTGGCCGGATTTTATTGGTGGTGTGAGGCGTAGGTGGAAGAGCGATGGATTGTGGGAGTAAAGTAGTAAATATGAAAATGAACAAAGAATAAAAATACAGGAAGTTGGGAAAAGATCAAAATACCCTTAATAGATAGGAGAATAACATCAATTAGCGGGATCATGAAAAGGAATAGACCAACGCTACATAACGTTTTTCACTTAAAGACGAGTTGTACATTTTTTTTGTCAAGGGACGAGCTGTGTCGGTCAACGTAAACTAAAAGGACGAACGGTGTAATTTAGTCTTATATCTTTTTTTTTACTTTTTGCATGACAATTTTTTTAAATAACTAATTGATAAATATTTTAAATTTTGTAATTATCACTTTAAATGAAAGTGGTATGATAAATTAATCTAACATTTATGTAACTGTTTTTGAAAATAAATACTATAATTTGAAACAACATAAAATAAAAACATAAATTATAATTATACAATGAAGTATATGTCTACAAACTGTAAAGGGGCTACAACATCTCCTATTCATGTTAAAAAAAAAAGCGAGACGGCCCCTCTTGAATCGATTATTTTTATAATGTTAAATCTAGTTCGTTTACTTGGTGTAAGTTTAGAAGTAAAAGCTCCTTTTCTTAGGTAGATTGGCTTAAGAACCCTAATCTTATTGTATTATAATCTAGCGTCTTGCTAGTTGTTTGAATAAATTGTCGTTCAAAAAAAAATAACTCAAATTTACGTGTCTTAATAGATGTCTAACAATTTTATACAGGTGTTTAGACGTTTATGTAAATCTATGTGTAATATGATACTCTTTTATGCTTTATCATTGATGTATTGTACTACCATTAATCTTAAACATCTGCTTCATTTAACTAAACACTTGATCATTTAACTATAATATTGAAGAGCGATAGAAGGATCATGTCTTTTTCAAAGCCTTACTTTTAGGCTGGGCTGAGCTTAGTCACATGCTTTTCAACTTTTATCTTGCTTCTTTTTCTCAATCTTTTTTTCCCTCACTCTAACATATAAAGAAAAATAGAAAGGCTTTTAATTAAACTAAATATATGTGTTCTATCTGATCTTAATTTCTGCTTTAGATAAGCGAACTTTTTATCATCGATTGATTAACATATATATAACTCTTGTACCTCGGGAAATTAAAGAAGACATATATATCTCGTGTTAGAGTTTACGAGCTCTTGATTTGCTAGCTATTAGTACTAGTAATTACCACCAACAAGTTTGATAACTTTCATAATGCATACGGATTTATATAAAAAGTATTAGGAAATTTTATACTACCGTAAAGTAGGAGTATGTGGTGGGAACCCCACATGCAATATTCGTTAGATGCCTTCCTAGTTAAGCCATCACCTTTGCCATATTCGTTATCGTCATTTTTGTTTTTCCAAAAAACTTTATGCATATAGAATTTATTTATTGGATGGGTCTAGCCGTCTAGTAAATTAGGTCAGCCAAAAGATGATCAAGATGCTATTTGTGATTAAAATGCTAGCTCTCAAAATCAAAACAGCTAAGTTAGTTTTTTTAATCTACAAAGTACTCTTTTCAACATGCAAAAGACTCTTTTACATAAAAACAAATGGGAGGGATTAAGAGTTCCATAAAGATGGTATTATATAACACATTATAAAGTTTAAATTTTCTTAAATATTCTGTTATTGTATATATTATACTACCTCAATACTTACAAATAAAAATTATACTATGACCGTCTCAAATTATTGTTTATTATTCCATTTTAAATTTTCTCAAAATAATTATCCTTTTTCAAAAGTAGATAATAAATCCAATTCGACTTTATCATATTACACTTACGTGAAATTATTATTACAAACAAACAATTATTTAAATAATTACTAAGACAAAACTATTATTTTACAAAAAGTATAAAATAAAAAACATAATACTAATATTTACTAAAATTATAACCTTTCTGTTTTAAAATAAATGTCAATGTTTAAATTTTGTATTTTTTTTCAAGTTTGATATTAAATAAGTTTTTTTTTTCTATATTACTTAATGAAAATTATATAAATGAATTAGTTTTTAAACGTAATTTCATTAATATAATTCTCTATCAAATATCGTTCGACACAAAAGAAACTTATTTACAATCAAATTTGAAGAAAAATGATTTTAAAAATTAAGTGTGAACGCTTATTTTAAAACGAATATACTATGTGTTTTGTTTATAAATAATAATTTTAGAACAAAATACACTAAGACACAAGAAATACTCAAACCTTAATTTGAGTAATCTTGAACTATATTAAATTACAATACTATTTAGCATGGAATCCGTTAGCTTCATGCACACCACCTCCTACAAATAAAACCACTTCATTCCAATTTAGTTTTTCTTCTTTCACATTCTCTCTACCACCCTCACTTCCAACCTTAAAACCTAAATCAATCGAAACACCATCACCTTATTGCCATGTCGATATCGACAACGTTCCTTCTCGTCTTAGCCGTCGTACTTCTAGCTCCAGCCGAAGCAACAACTACAAGGAAGCTCACATCCATTGACACGGCCCAAAGTGGATCACTAGAAGACCAATCCAAGTGTGGTGGATGTCCTTGCAACAAGCCTTGTTACACTGCTCCACCACCACCACCACCACTGCCCAAGAAGCCTTCTCCAACTCCCGGCTTTGACTGCCCTCCACCACCCTCCTACATTTACATGAATGGTCCACCAGGAAATCTCTATCCGGTCGACCCCTACACCCGATCCTCAGCCCATCAACACGTACGGGCCTTGTCACCGCTATTGGTTGTCATTGGACTAGTGAGCATGCTTGCTTTTTGGTAAATTCGATAGAATCAATCTCGGGTATGAAGCAAAAGAATAATTATACTAAATGACTATATATAGGTTATATATCTGTTTAATCCTAATTGATAATCACTTCATCCTCTTGTAGTCTTGTGGCATTTTGTTACAAAGAATTTGGACACTTGTAAATTTAAGTGTTCTCGTTCACTGTTGTTATATGTCAATAAAACACTAGTTTCTTTGTGTTTTTTGTTTTGTTTGTTGTATTGATTACCTTGTGGTAATCCTTTATTCCTTTACATCACATTATTTCTTTTATGTGTAATTTTAGTGTGATGACTAGTGTTATAATATTATGTTTAGTTTTGTATTATTAGTTACATACTCATATTTAGTTCTAAATAAGAAAGGGCAAATGTACTAAGCGTTTCAAATGCATAATGATAAAAATATATATAGAAATACGCAGATCAACAAATTTGCTATTTTGTGGATCCCTAAGTCTTACTAAACATTTTTTTAAGCTTCAGAAAGAACTTTTGATCGAGGCTGTGTCCCCTTGTAACGATTCTACTAAGTGATACCTGTAAAAATATGAGGGAATACCGAAAACGGATACAAATAAAGCTAACAAATTATAAATCAGGACGTCCAAGTACAAACTTGGTGCAAGAGAGAGTCTCAAGCTGATGCAATCGAAACCGTACGTACACTACAAACGTTATGAAACTAGTCAGGTCTGAAACAGATGGACTTGCAAAACCAAAACCATATGCAAAATCAGAGCATAGCAACATAAATAGTTAAATACTGAGTTTAACTATGATATTAGTAATGCTAATTGATCAAATATGATATACCAATACAAACTATCTTAGCAACTAACAAAGGTACACTTTTTTTTATTGGAGCTAATTAACATATATATGTCCATCAAGATCATTCATGTAATTGCGGCTTACAAATCAAACATCATACATAGTAAGGTGGGGTAAACGTGGGGCGAGAAGAACCTCAAGCGGGGTCGTTTTGTAACTAGTCATTCCTAAGCTTTCAGTCATATCAACAGGTTCATTCGATGGTTTTTGAAGCACAAATTGTTGTATCAAAGAAGCTAATATTAAACGCAACGATTGGAGGGAAAATAAAACACCAGGACACATTCTTCTTCCGCTACCAAATGGAAGCAATTCAAAAGGCTTCCCCTTCATGTCAATATGCTGGTGACTTGTCAAAAATCTTTCTGGCCGAAATTCATAAGGATTTGTCCAGATGTTTGGATCATGATGTATTTTTGATAGATTTACCACGAGACGTGTACCTTTTGGAATATCATATCCACCCACTATGCAGTCCTCTATAGACTCACGAGGAGCCGAGAGTGGTGCAGGTGGATACAAACGCATCGTCTCTTTTTGTATGGCGTCTAGGTAAACCAATTTTTTCATGTCCGACTCCTCCACCAGCCTGTCCCTTCCAACGTGCTCATCAAGTTCATTTTGTGCAATTTCTAATACTTTCGGGTTGTTAAGAAGTAACGATAAAGCCCATGTTAAAGTCCCTGAGGTTGAGTCCAAGCTTGCTGTCAATAGTTGCTGCGAAATAAGTTTGCACAAAAAGTCCATCAATTATCTCACTGACAAGAAGTTACATAAGTTATGCATAAAACTCTATAAGTAAATAACCAATAATAAGGAAACCAATTGTGTATGTACTTGACATGTTGATTTGATAATCGTATCATGTTCAAACCCCGTAAATCCATCTTCAGAAGTACACTGAAGTATATCAATGAGAGCATCTATGAAGACTTGGTTGCCTTCATGTTGTTTTGCACACATTTTCTCTATTTTGCGTTCTTTTAACCATTTGGAAAATATAATGTCTAAATCAGTCCCTGTCTTCTTCAAGGCTTTTTTGTATCCACCTACATCAAAAAACTTGAAATAAGGGATAAAATCTGACACCACAAATACACCCAACAATTTGAAGTAGTCCTTTGCGACCTTCTGAAACCGAACTCCTTCTTCGTCGTCTGGAGAGTACCTCTTTCCCGAGAGTATCCTAACCATAATGTTAAATACTAAGTTAGCAAACCAACTACTCATTTCAACCTTCACCATATCGGAAGTATTTCCATTTTTTTGGTTCTTTATTAGCCAAGTTTCGTATATATATTTCATGGATGCTCTAAGTTCTGAAACTCGAATATGTCCAAGCATGTCTACTTTCTGTTGAGAAAGAACTTCGAGCATGACTATCTTGCGCACTTGTCTCCAATAGTCTCCATATGGAGCTAGGCCAAACATGGCATAGTTATATGCCATGAGTTTTGTTGCTTCTGCTTTGGGGCGACTTGCAAACACCTTGTCGTTTGTAGTAAAACAATCCTTAGTTATCTCCGCGTTACTCACCACCAAAGCATTATGAACACCAAGCTTGATGGTAAAGATTGGGCCGTGCTTATCGGCCATGTCACCTAACACCTTATGAGGTAGCTTAGGTCCACCCATAAGGTGAAGGTGTCCAATTATAGGCCATGCACCCTTTGCTTGAGGGGGTTTTCTGTTTTTCCCACTCTTGGTCTTCTTTGTATTATGGGTATGAAGTAGCAAAGCTAGCACGATCACAAGAATGGTAGCTGCTATAGCTAGTGTAAATGAATCCATGGCATATTTTTGCTCAAAAAGCACTATGTAAATGCCTGGCATATATATACTTGTGGTTATATCTATACCGTGTGAAGCTATAATATAGATAAACGATCAGTGTCTGATGCAAGCATGAAACGGATAGATCTTTAATGTTCAGATTATCTAGGGACGTCTGTTGTAAGTCACGTACCCGCGATCCAACTAAAGCATCCTTGTAACTGTATCCGGTGTATCTCGGACGTTTTTGATAAAATATGTATGGTCTAAATATAGTTTTACAACTGAATGTATATATATTTGGGAGGGCATTTATTTTGATTTTGATGTGAGATGCTTAACAAACATTGATACAAGCAAACTTCATAAATTTCTTTCCTGCACATGGATTTCCACAATCAGTGATGAGGTTGGAATGAGAATTTCACATGGGACTTGAATCATCCTTCCGCCCATACTATTTTTATATCAAAACTGAACGTCATTGAGCATTGGGGCGGTTGAATTCGATAAGAGCATCGGTTAGTAAATGATATGTTGTATTAATTATTTGTTGTGTAATTTTAGCCTGGCACTACCATAAAAAATGGTATTAGCGACCACGGAGTTGCTAAACCATACAAATTTATAGCTAAACAAAGGGTGTTAGCTGGTTCGTCCGCCACTCCTTCAATAATATCCCATTATCTTCAAATGGAGTTGATTTAGATACCCAGATGGTATAGACAAACATAAAGCGAGTGAAAACTGAGAAAATGTAGTAGGTAGGCATCAATATGGGCTAATCACGTAAGTGTTTGTCATTCAATTTTTCCTAGAGGTTAACTGCAAATTTTATCTTTTGAATATTGAAAAAATGTAAAAAAATCTCCAAGACTAAAAATGTGCAAAAACGGCCACAAACTTTACTTTTTAATCTAAAAAGCCTCTTGAGACGTTAAAATTAACCTTTTCTCGTTAAGTCCCGTTAACTCCCTTACGTGCCACGCACGTGTGTGACTCTTTGTCTTTTCCTCTCGTCCCAAATACGACAACCCGCCTCCACCTTTCCTTCTGTGCGAAACATTTCCCCAAACCATTTCCAAACTTTGACGACTGACCTTCCCATCATTATTATCCTGACAACATTTTTTCAAGGACAATATTTACAACGAATTCAAAATTTCAACTTCTACATAATTAAGTGCGCGTGCACACACACACACACACACACACACTTATGAACACGCATTACCTTTCGTCTCGTTTACGATTCATGGCTCGGTTATTGAACTTGTTTGTGCTTCGGGCTCATTTGTAATTTCTGAAATGATGGTTACCCATTACCAAAGAGAGATTGAAGAGGACGTGTTGCAGGCAAGAGAATTGATGAACAACTCTCAAAGTTTACTGATCCGGTAATGCGTATGGGGAGTTAATTATTAAGCTCCAAAATGACAATACGTTTAAATCTTGAAGGGAGAATGTGACTAAGCTTAAGTCACTTCAAATTGCTGAATGCGCAAGGCAAGGATCTTGTTGAAAGTGGTCACAAATGTTCACATCAAGATTGTTAAAAAGATCGACTTTGCAGCAAGGCAGAGGGGATGTGAGCTGGTTGGTTGATGAAAGTTTAGAGGGTTGATGTGTGTAGATAGGGGTTTCAAATGGCTAGTCTTTTGGTTCGATAAATGTTAATCGTGTGTAAATTGATGTTTCTTAGTTTGCATTTAGGCTTTATGTTTTTGTTTCAGTTTGGCAATTTACCAATAATTATGTTTGGTATGAACTTTTAAGTAGTTAAACTTAACTATTATGAGTCAAAGAAACATATCCTACGGTTTCTCCCAAGACCAACTTTAAGAATCAAATGAGTCAAAATAGGATAATCGAACTAGGAGGTTTAGAAACTAATTTAAAAATACTAAAAAAGTAAACTATAATTTTTAAGAAAATTAACAAAAATTCCTTAAACTATCGTAGAGGTTTAGAAGTAAACAGAAGTGAAAAGGCTTTTCTTAATAAGTAGTTAAAAAATCAATAAGCAAATAAGGTGTTAACAAATAAGGCTATAAGTACAAGAGGTCTTGCAAGTCTTTATGAAAAGGATACAAGGGCGCTAACGGTAAGTGTGTTGTGTTGTGAGGGTGAGGTCACAGGTTCAAGTCTTCCGCCTTACTTTTAGAAAAAAATTCTAACTTTTGTAAACTATTGAACAAATGAAAATAAGCTACTTTTAAAAAGCATATAAAGCTCAGAACTTAAAGTGGTTTGAGACAAAATTAACACACATATGATAAGCACTATAACACTTACAATAATAGAATAATCAGTTATGACGATTCAGAAATGCAACGATTTTGGTACAAATAATTTTAGAAATGATGGAATTGTCGACTGTATTAAGGAGTTTTCGTTTCTTTAGCTGTCTAATCGTAGTAAAAAATATGTAATTAATTGGGTTGATTGGCTTAAAAACCCAATTCATACATTGTAATCTTCTTTCTAGCCTCGGCTAGCTTTTTCTTTTTATATACACTAGTTGTTTTAAAAAAATAGTATAACCAATTATCACTACAATAAACACTGTTAATAGCTATATTACAAATAAAGCAAATAAGTACTAATAAGACATCAATGAGCAGAGAATAAGCTATGTTGTTTTTAGCAAAAAACATATTTAAGGAGAATAAAATAGGAAAGTCCAGGAGAGTCTACCTGAAAAAACTCCAAAGTACTGAGAATGCTTATATGTAATGACGTGCAAGAACCCTTAAAATGCCAATAATGAGCCATTACAAGAGGAGTGTCAAAACTAACACACTTCACAATATGAGTACCCCAGGTTATGCTAGATTTATCTAATTACAAAGTAGTGGGAATACTTATATACACTCTCTGAAACACTCTTTGAAGTAAAAACTACAGGAACACATATTAGCAATTGTCTCAACTGCTCTTGATATATGTGTGACAGTTCACTTGTTTCCTATAAATATTGGTACTCTAAGACCTAGTACGCAATTAGTGTGCTTAAAATCTTGATGCGTACATAACTTGTTACGAGCTCTTAAACCAAGTGCGACGAACCTATTTATACGAACTTTAATTCCGGCCAAATTATCAACATTAGCATACCTTTCCCCAACATTCAAAATGGTTTTAGACCTAGTCCTACCATTCATAGACCCACCCTCTATAATGACAATACTAATAGAACTTTGTACAACTTGTTTTCTCGGGTTAAAACCCACATCATCTTCAACCATGATCCCTTTATCCTATTTTCATAGCTCTCTTCTTCTTCACCAATGAGGTCTCAGAATCACTCTTATTCTCACTCTCATTAAATTTTTTTCTTTTACCATACTACTTTTTGTGCCCTCTCTATTCTTATTCTCTTTAACCCTTTCATCACTCTTTCAATCTTTTGTTACGACAACTACTCTCTTAAATCTTTTGTCATCCCTTTTCCTTTGTGAAAATGGTGTTTGACTCAAAAGGAGTTGCACTATAGAAACACAACCTAGAATCATCTTCTACCCATCTCCAAAAATCCCCATCCGCATCCTCTAAATCTAAGTTATTGAAATAATACTCAACTAGTCTCTATTTCTTATGAGCAAAATACAAATTAATCGAATCATTCCTACAAGCCAGTTCCAAAATTTTATGCACATTATTTTATGTGTGAATCAACATCAAACCTTCTTCTAATGGTTTGTTTGGTAAACAAAAGAACAATGCCCATTTTTCGCATTATCAATCCTTCTAAAAAACATGATTTATCCCAATGCTAAATATGTTGCTCTTGGAAGTAAAGCCACAAATTTGGCTAAGATTTTCATTCGCATACCTCAATGGATGATGTTCGTTTGCAAGTCTTAAATTTATAACAAGGCTTAGACAAAATAAGGGAATAGAATACAAACACGGGCAAGTATACCCTTTCGTTCGTAATATAGCTTGTAGTGGTAAGCCAGAATCGTTCGCTAGGACTTAATTTCTTTTTGGTAATCAATATAATAATTGAAGAAAGAAATGATTAAAATAAATAATAATAGTAACAAGTATGACTAATATGGGATAGTTCGTATAAGTTCGTGATGATGATAATAATGATCGAGATATGTTTATGTAGGTAAAGAGTGATAATCCTTTTTCGTCAAAATGGCGTTTGCATAATTTACTTTAGTGTGATTCAAGACTTATGTTTATTTAAGTGACTAAGCTTAAAACAAGTTGCCAACGTGTTTAATATTTTATCAAAGTTTCTAAGCGGATCTCTCCAACCAAAGGTTCAAAACCATAGACAAGTTCTTATAAAATTATTATAAAAATTTCTCAACGCCAAATTATCGTAACAAATCAACTCTAGATAAAATATGGTTAATAGAACTAGGTGGTAAAATGGTTCTATAACATTAGCTTGAAATCAATTATAAAGGATCATATCATAGCATCATCACTAATTATTGTCACATACCCATATAGTCACAAATAGCTTAGCCTAACATAGTAATCAAAATAACAAATGGAAAAGAGTAAGAGAAAATCATACTTAGATTGATCGAATGAACGAGTACACAAGTGTCACGATTGTATCATTTCTCCAAGAATCAAAGAGTGTAATACTCTTGTTACAAGTATTTCCTAAAAGTGGATAATACTGAAAATTTACTAAGAAAGCTAAAATACTCGAGTTATGGAGTATTAGATAGAAGAGGTGTGTGTAACATGAGTGAAAATGGTCTCTATTTATAGTGCTGGTTGAGGGAAAATGTGCGCCGCACTTCTCCAAAAGTGCGCCGCACTTTGGAGGTGTGGAATGTACGCCGCACTTCTGGCATTGTGTGCCGCACTTTTGTGCATTCCAGAATCTTCTCTCAATAGTTTCAATTATTTGCACTTCAAGGACCCTTCTTTGTATTTCTTCACTTTGCTTCCTTAAACTTTATACCTGCATATAAAACTCAATATATTAAGTATCGAAAGCTCTTATTTATAATACAAGTGGCATTATAATAACTGATTGAATATGTATATTTAGGTCGTTATCAAATTCCTCCACACTTAGCTATTGCTTGACCTCAAGCAATCAAAGCGAGAAAACAAATTAAATTTTAAAACTTTTAAGTATTGTGAAGTATGATAGGAAAATGATTAAATTTTTCCAATTAGCAAAAGCAAATGACAAAATTATTTCAGCGCCTCACATGGATAGTGTTTGGTTTTAAGTTCACACAAATGTCAGTCACAAAGGCAAAATGTAAGATAACACTCAAGTAGCTCGGTCATAAAATAGATAGCTGCCATAGGCTTGTACATGACACATAAACATAACCGTTGCGGCGTGAGCACCAGATAAATCTTCAAAGAAGCAAAACGTGATAAATGATGTGGGTTTAGAAACAAAATATGCCTTGTCAAAGTCGTAGAATAAACTATACTAGAATTCTTTATTATTTCTGTTTTTCTTTTACTTTTTCATCAAATTTTATTTTTCTTTTGTTTTTTTGTTTTTTTAAGAGAACACATCATATATACTTTTGACTTGACAATGGATAGACATCATATCGAGATAATAGTACGTGTGATAATATAGCACATAAGTACGAGCACAACATATTTTAGCAAGCCCGTGTAGCTTGACTAAAATGATACTGGTGATTTATTTTGCCTATTTTCGAAAATATCTATAAATTAACCTCACTGCGGTTTAGTAAATGATAATCAAGCACAAGTTCTGAAGCATACTAGATTATCGGCTTTCACATAAAATAGAGAAATATAAGGCTAGGGTTTCTCACATATTTGGTGGATGGTTTTTGTGCTTAGTTATAGTGTCAATTAATAAGATTTTTGCTTTGTTAAAAACTTTATTTATTTACAAAACATATATATTTTTATTTTATTTCAAAAAGATTTTTATGTTGAGAAATTTATTATTTATTTTTATTATTTTTCCTATTTGTCTCCTCCTCCACACTTAGGGTGAACATCGTCCTCGAGGTGATAACTGATAAAAAATAAAAATAGGAAAAATGCAAAGGGAAACGAGAACTTCCCGGGGCTAAGTAGAAAATTGTGGGACTTCAAAAGATGAATCCAGCTTAGAGCTCCAAATTTGCTATTTTCCTGCATGATATTATAAGACAAAAAACACATGCAAAATATATAAAAGGACGGTTATGTTTATTTTACAAGTCCTCCTCCACACTTAAATTAAAAAGTGGGGGATAAAATACGGATTGCCTTCCGAGAAGCGCTAAGTTTAGAGTCTTCAGTCAGACTCGGCTACTCGGGTTTACTTTAAAAGGAAGTGGATCTATTTTTCGTCGAATTCATTACAGTTTTCTTCTTCATGGTAGAGCTTCAGTCTATGTCCATTGACAATAAAAGTTGTATTGTCTCTACCGTATAGTTCAACATATCCAGATGGATATTGGTGTTTCACAATATAAGGTCCAGTCCATCTCGAAGTAAGGTTAGGTTGCTTGAATTTATATTTTGAGATAAAGAGAAGTACTTTCTCTCCATGTTTAAATTCTTTTCTTAGTCTCAATTTGCGATCATGCCACACTTTGGTTGGTTCTTTATATAAACGTGAACTTTCATAAGCTTGATGTCGAAATACATCTAACTCATGAAGTTGGAATATACGTTTTTCTCCAGCTGCAATAAGATCAGGGTTGTAGTTCTTAAGTGCCCAATATGCACGGTGTTCAATTTCTATTGGTAAGTGGCATGTTTTTCCATTCAAGAGCTTGTACGGTGTGGTCCCAGTTGGTGTTTTGAATGCGGTACGAAAGGCCCATAGAGCATCTTCTAATTTTTTAGACCAACAAGAAGGGCTGTTTTGGATGGTCTTTTCAAGAATTTGCTTAAGAGCTCTATTAGTGTTTTCAACTTGGCCACTCGTTTGAGGGTGGTAAGATGTGGAAAATCGATGGTTGACTCCATATCTTTTCATGATTTTTTCCATGAGTTTATTACAGAAATGAGTTCCTCTGTCGCTTATTAGTGATTTTGGAATTCTAAAACGACAGAATAATTTCTTTAAGAATGCTATAACAACTCTTGCATCGTTAGTTTGAAAGGCTTGAGCTTCGGCCCATTTCGATACATAGTCGACGACGACTAACATGTATTCATATTTATAAGATTTAGGAAATGGTCCCATGAAGTAGATACCCCACACGTCAAAGATTTTGTAGACTTGGATATTATTGAGAGACATTTCATCTCTCTTTGTAAGATTTCCAGTCCTTTGTCATGCTACGCATAATCGTACTAAGGTATGAGCTTCACGAATAATCTTAGGCCAGTAAAAGCCAGCGTCAAACACTTTTTAGCGGTGGTGTTCACTGCGTAATGTCCTCCGGTCGGTCCGTAGTGACATTCATCGAGAATTTTTCGAGATTCAGATCCGGAAATACAACTTCGGATCATTCCATCAGAACAGATTCTAAATAGGTGAGCTTCGTCCCAAAAGTATTTTTTTTCAGAAAAGAATCTTTTCTTTTGTTGGTATGTCATTCCCTTTTGTAAAATACCTACAGCCAAATAGTTTGCAAAGTCTGTGAACAATGGTGTATTGTTAGTATTTATTTGCATTATATGCTCATCGGGAAAATCATCAATTTTATCATCGCTAGAATCATCATTAACTATGGAAGATAAATGATCGGAACAACATTCTCAGCTCCTTTTTTATCTTTAATCTCTAAATCAAATTCTTGTAAAAGCAATATCCATCGTATGAGACGAGGTTTGGCGTCTTGCTTTTTAAACAAGTATTTTAAAGCTGAGTGATCGGTGTAAACTATTGTTTTTGACAAACGAGGTATGATAGAAATTTGTCAAACGCGTAAACTACAGCCATGCGTTCTTTTTCCGTGATGGTGTAATTTTGTTGGGCTGCGTTTAGAGTTCTACTAGCAAAGTAGATGGGGTGAAATTGTTTTCCATCTTTTTGTCCAAGAACGGTTCCAAGGGCATGTTCACTTGCATTGCACATAAGCACAAATAGAAGATTCCAATTGGGGCTTGCAATAATTCGTGTGCATGTAAGCTTTGCTTTGAGTGTTTCAAATGCTAAAAGGCATTCATCATTAAAATCAAATGCTCTTTCTTTTTCTAGAAGTTGAGTTAAAGGTCTTGAGATCTTCGCAAAGTCAATCGTCGGTAAAAACCAGCATGAGCTAAAAAGTTCTAACGCCTTTCACATTAGTAGGTGGTGGGAGTTTTGAGATTACGATTATTTTTTATTTTGTCAACTTCTAAGCCTGCGCCAGAAACTTTGTGTCTGAGCATATTTCCTTCTTTAACCATAAAGTGACATTTTTACCAGTTTAGCACAAGATATGCTTCTTCACAACGTGCTAACATTTTATCAAGATTTCTAAGACATGTGTTGAAAGAATTTCCAAAGACGAAAAAACCGTCCATGAATACTTCGACTGATTCTTCGATCATATCGTGGAAAATTGCAATCATACACCTCTAAAAAGTAGCAGGTGCATTGCATAGCCTAAAAGGCATGCGCTTATACGCGTAAGTTCCAAATGGACAAGTAAATGTGGTTTTCTCTTGATCCATAGGGTTGATTGGGATTTGAAAGTATTTGGAAAAACCATCGAGGAAACAAAAGTATTCATTCCCTGTGAGTGTTTCTAACATTTGATCCATAAAGGGCAAAGGAAAATGATCTTTCGCGGTTGCGTCATTTAAATTTGTATAGTCAATACAAACTCTCCATCCGGTGATGGTTCGTGTTGGTACTAACTCATTATTTTCGTTAGTTACTACAGTGATACCTCCCTTTTTAGGTACACAGTGAATATGACTAACTCAGGGGCTATCTGCGATTGGGTACATTATTCAATAATCGAAGAGTTTAAGGATTTATTTTTTAACAACGTCCTTCATGTTAGGATTTAATCTTCGTTGTATTTCAACAATCGGTTTTTTGTTATCCAAAAGTTGGATTTTGTGTTTGCAGAACGATGGACATATGCTAGGAATGTCAGAAGTTTTCCAAGCAAAAGCTTGTTTATGCTTCCTGAGAACTTCAATTAGATCGATTTTGTGTTCTTCCGAAAGTTGGGATGAAATAATTACAGGCAGTAATTTTTCTTTATGAAGAAACGCATATTCCAGATGTTCAGGAACAGGTTTGAGTTCTAAATCTGTAGGAGGCTCTTCCACATATTTCTTAACTTTGAAATCGGTTTCGAAAGTTATTGTTTCAAATGGTGTTCCATTTTCTTCTTCAGTGGTTTCTATTGGTTCGTCGATAATAACGGTTATGAAGGCGTCAAATTCAGCAAAAAGTTCTTCTTCGAGGATAGTTCCTTCGATAGAATATAAAATTTCGCTTCCTTCATCAAGAAGAGCGTCGAAATCAGCTTCAACGACTTCGTCAATGACATCAATACTAAAGCAAGTATCGTCATTAGAATACGAGTGTTTCATTGCTTCGTCGATAGAAAAGGAAATTCTATCTTCTCCAAACCCAAGGTTGAGTTGTTTTTATTTTACTCGAATCACAGCATCAACAGTATGTAAGAAAGGTCTACCAAGGATAAGTGGAACCTTGCTATCTTCTTTCATCTCTAGGATTACAAAGTCGACTGGGAAAATGAATTTTCCAACTCCAACGAGCATGTTTGCGGCTATTCCCATTGGGTATTGAAAAGAATGGTCCGCGAGGCGAACACTCATTTTTGTGGGTTTGAGAACATCTTTTGAGAGTTTAGCATACAAAGAGTATGGCATGAGGTTGATACTAGCGCCAAGATCGGCCAAGGCGTTACAAGAGTATAAGTGATGGAAAGTACATGGAATTAGAAAACTTCCAGGATCTCCAAGTATTTGGTGGAACTTTGTTTTGGATAATGGCAGGACATTCGTCATTTAGAAAAGCTGAAGAAACATCTTCAAACTTATGTTTGCTTTTGATAAGTTCTTTGAGAAATTTGCCATAGTTTGGCATTCCAGCCAGAACATCGACTAAAGACATGTTAATTCGAAATTCTTGGATTAAGTCGAGGAATTTACCATACTTAGCTTGCATCTTTTGCTTGCGTAAGCGTTGGGGGTATGGTACTTTTGGTTTATATGGTTTGGGTGTTGGGTTTGTGTTTTCAGTGGGTTTGGTTTTTGTTGGTTGTGCTTCATCCTCATCGTGACTATCGAGTGGATTTTCGATTGGTATATCTTGGTAGGTTTGGTAGGCGATTCGTAAGATAAACCACTCCGCGTGAATATGGCATTCACATGCTCATTACGAGCTTGAGGTGGTTAATATTTGTTGTTGTTTTTGGGGTTTGGTTTGGTATTGCTTGCTAAAGAACCAGAAGCGCGATTAGATTGCTTATCGACAAAACGATCACATTTAGCTTCGAGGTTTTGAATGGAAGCTTGGTGGTTTTTTTTTGAAGTCTCGAACTTTGTTTTGAGGTCAGTAAATGTATCTCGCACGAAAAGGTTGGTTTTTCTTTGAGATTTAATAAAATTGTCGAGCTTGGTTTCGAGATTGGGTTTGTCTTCGGTTTGGTTGGGTTTCTTTTCGTCTCGATCGTAACTTGGTTTATCATTAGATCTCCAATTATCGCGATCACGATTACGATAATCGTTATAAATCGAGTTCGACGAAAGGTGCTCATGAAATTGGCTTCTTCTTCTTTTGTCATAGGTGTGTCATCGTCATCACATTCACTAGAAGGATGGTTTCCTCCACAGTGTTTGAAAGTTTCATGACTTTTGTTTTTCATCTCTTTATATTGAGTGTCGATTTTAAGAGACATGGCGACCATACGAGCCATAATTTTTTCGGTGTCGGTTGGGTTGTTGCTTTCTTCGGCAAAAGCTAGGGTTTTTCAAGGGTTTTTGTTCTTGTGATTTTTGGACCAATCAGTCTTGAGTAAGACTTTGTCATCTAATAATTGGTAGGCTTGGTTAGGAGTTTTGTAAAGGGAGATACCGCCCGTTGCGGCGTTCAATGCATCTTGGGTAGCATCGTCAAGACCATGATAGAAAATCTTGATTATTCCTTCCTTTTTGAGTCCATGACCATGGCAGTTTCTGAGTAATTCTTTCATTCTTAACCATGCGTCATTGAGAGTTTCTCGATCTTGTTGAGAAAAGCTTTGGATTTCTCCGAGGATTTTTTCAAATAGGGCAGGAGGAAAGAATCGGCTAATGAAAGCGGTTCTAAGACCTTCGCATGTTCAAATGGTTCCTTCATTAAGTTCGTCGAGCCATGACTTGGCTTCTCCAGTAAGGGATGATGGAAACATCATGAGTTGAATGGCTTTGGCTTGTCCTTCTCCATAGTTGAACATTTTGCAAATTTCGCTAAATTCATGGATGTGTTTGTGAGGATCGATTTTGATTCGACCATCAAATTGGTGATTTTTGACAAGTGTCAAACGGTTTCCTTTGATTGCAAAATTGTTTGCAAGTTCACGTATAACGATGACAGAGCCAGGAGTTGGTGCTACAACTCTATCGGCTGACCACATCGGTTCATCATCGGTGCCCGACATTGGATCGTAACGTTTGATGAGTTTGATGAGAAATAGTAATTGAGAAAGGTTGTCGAATGGTTGGTTGATTTCGCGAGGTTGAGGTTGCTCGTGTCTCCTATCTAAAGGTACACAAATGTGAAGTCTACATAACCTTCGGTTAAGGGTACGTTCAGGTTCTGGTAATGGTGATGCTGGTGGAGTTTTGGATGAACGTGTGTGCATCCAACAAAGGTTTTAGTGTTATAGTAGGAAATGTGCGGCACACTTTTGAATTGTGCGGCGTACTTTGATTTGTTACAGGAAGTGCGGCGCACTTTTGATTTGTGTGGCGTACTTTCTGTATTGCAGGAAAATTTTGGGTTTGTTTTGGGTGGGGTCAATTCTTCAAAGATTATGAAAAATTTGCTTACAAAACAGGATTGTAAGTCCCCGACAGCGGCGCCAAAAACTTGATGTTCGTTTGCAAGTCTTAAATTTATAACAAGGTTTAGACAAAACAAGGGACTAGAATACAAACACGGGCAAGTATACCCTTTTGTTCGTAATATAGCTTGTAATGGTAAGCCATGATCGTTCGCTAGGACTTAATTTCGTTTTGGTAATAAATATAATAACTGAAGAAAAATGATTGAAATAAGTAATAATAGTAACAAGTATGACTAATATGGGATAGTTCGTATAAGTTCGTGATGATGATAATAATGATCGAGATATGTTTATGTAGGTAAAGAGTGAAATCCTTTTTCGTCAAAATGGCATTTGCACAATTTACTTTAGTGTGATTCAAGACTTATGTTTATTTAAGAGACTAAGATTAAAACAAGTTGCCAACGTGTTCAATATTTTATCAAAGTTTCTAAGCGGATTTCTCCAACCAAAGATCAAAACAATAGACAAGTTCTTAAAAACTTATTATAACAATTTGCGTTTCTCAACCCCAAATTATCGTAACAAATCAACTCTAGATAAAATATGGTTTATAGAACTAGGTGGTAATATGGTTCTACAACATTACCTTGAAATCAATAATAAAGGATCATATCATAGCATCATCACTAATTATAGTCACATACCCATATAGTCATAAATAGCTTAGCCTAACATAGTAATCAAAGTAACAAATGGAAAAGAGTAAGAGAACATCATACTTATTGATCCCAAACTTAGATCGATTTAGCTTGTGTAAATGAGATTAAATCAAGTTAAACACGTAGAGAAACTTTGTTGTATATGTAACAATTCAAGTATTATGCGGAATTAATACTCAAACAAGAACACACAAACAAGATAAACCAAACTTTCACTTTGATTGATAAATCAAACTTGCGTACAATGAAAGTGTAAAACGTATGAAAACTTATATTTAACGAAACCTAAAGGCCTCCTTTTATAGATCAAGGAACCTTGTACAAGAGTCTACGTATCAGCTATTCTTGGTAAAGATAAACATAAGAAATACACTTTCGAACATATCTTTACTAGAAACATACTAGAAACATAATACGTGTAGACTAAGTCTTCCATCAGTGCTTGACTTCTTCTTATCAACGCTTGACTTCTTCCTGTCAACGCTTGTCCTGTCAACGCTTGACTTCTTCCTGTCAACGCTTGTCCTGTCAACGCTTGATTTCTTCTTAACAACGTCCAGATTGATCTTGTTAGCGTCCAAGTGTATTGGCTACATTTTATTCCCAACAATCCTCCCTTAAACTTGATATCTACTCTAGTAATCAAGTTTCTGAATAAAAACTAAGAACTAGGAGGATTCTTACAAATCTTATCAAATTGGAAATAAATATATCTAATCAAATCCTTGGCCACGTCACTTGAGTAGTCAATTTCCAACTGTGTTGTCTTCATCTTCTCCAAAACTTCTTTGGACATAGGATACTCAACATCCACAAGAAGATACTCAGAAAACTTTGTAGAACTCAAATGATACGCAACAGCTGCTGAATATAGACGCCATTGAAGTCCACTGATATATCCTCATCAAGATCCTTCCAAACAGGATCTTCTTCATTTGGTGCACACATCCTTTTGAATGTTGACCAAATCTTTATTCCATTGACTGAAGTAGGTGCTTCAGTCTCATACTTGGCCTGCAGTAACCTACAAAGGTATGCCAATCTTCCCTATCACAGCTTGCAAACAAAGACATAAGAGTAGTAAAAGTATGTACCTCTTTCCCATATCTGCCAATCATCCAGAACCCACTTGCATCTTCTTCATAACTAACTATAGGGTTTCTGGAATCATGAGGTAATACTTCCACCATATGTGAAACTTCCAAGGATGATAGCTTAATGCTCCTTCTAATAATAGCTTCACTAGGGTTCAATCTATCCATATATTCTGGGAATTCAAGTGGAACTCCCTTCTTCTTAGGTCTTGGTACAATTAAAGCCATTTAAATCTGCATCTCTTCTGCAAGCTCTTCCTTTCTTTCATCAGAAAGAAGTCTGATAGTGTTCATCTCTTACACTCTTGCCCAAATAGAATAAGCTTTATACTCCAATTCATCAAAGGATAATCCCTGCAACTTCTGAAAAGTCCAACCCCCTTGATGACATCTAAGCAACATATAATAAAGCTCCCTTCTATCCCTCTTAGATTGTGAGAAAAATTTGCTGGCTTTATACTTTAGGATTACCTGACAATCTCTTTGAATCCTAAGTAGAATCTCCAATCCCTAAATCTGATCTGATAAAGACATATCTAGATTCTCCATGATCTACCTTCATCTTCAACTCTGCAAGGTTTTCCTTTGCCAACACATTACCATATTCAAGTCTTTCTGGTTCTTTAATAATCATAACACTTGAATCCGTGCTCTCATCATTACTTCCTTCTTGTTCCTCAGAAGTAACCACAAATGGTGACTCAACAACCTTCTTCTTTTCTTGTTCCATAAGTTGTGCAACCAACACTGAATCAAATTTTACTTGGGCTACATCCTTGGGAACCTCTGTTTCTACCATAATTCCTTTACCCCTATCTAATGTATCAATGATGGGTAAAGATGATGATGGTACCTGTGAAGACACTTCCTTGATGATAGCTGATGACTGGAATACATCAACCATATCTGCAAATCTATCAACGTCCAAAACCTGTGTGTCAACTCCCAACTTACTCTTATCAGCGCTTGGCTTGTCAGCGTAAAAAATCCGCTTGTCAACGCTCACCTTACTCTTGTCAGCGCTTCTTGTGAACTGCTCCATCATTTTTGTAAAGAACAAATTCAAATTTGTAGGAGTAACCAAAGAGACATCAAAACCTGGTTGCTTCTTCAAATATGTAAGAGCTTCAACCACACCCAAAGATTCTCCATCATGTGAGCCTTTGTCACTCACATATATATGCTCATCCTCTGTAGAATATTGATAATCAATGAATCTATGAAGGGGTTTGTTAATTTCTAGAGAGAGAAAGTTAGAGAGAGAAAGTGAGAGAAACTATGTGAATTTTATTAAGTGGAAATTAAGAAATGATAACAACCAACCCCTTTCCTTAGTGGAAAGGGGTATTTATAGTTCCAAGTCATAAGTGGACTTGGGCCGGTCCATGACAAGCCCATGGACCGGTTCTTACTTAAGTTAATAAGCAAATAATAACTAATTACTAACTACGAGCTATTACAACATAAATCATATTGTGGAGCGACCGATACTTCTAATATACGTTAAAACGTATTTCTAACAATCTCCCCCTAAGGGAGGTCACTCCACGTTACAAAGTTCTAAACCTAGCATACTATACTAAGTCTTCGTTCTTTAGCTCGTAGTCTTTTCTTCTTTTCTTTCTTTTGTTGTGAATATGTTGATTTGATCTTTTTGGCTTTGACTTGAGAGCATTGTTCTTTGGCCTTTCACGTGCGATCTTTGCCTTTCTTGTGAACTTTGCCTCCTCGTGACTTCATGTTCCACACACTTACATCTTTTTGTTGGATTCTTGAAAGTTTCAGAGTTTGGTACAGCGGAAGACTTCATCTTGTACTTTCTTGAATTTTTGTTGCCAAAGACATAAGCATGTGGGAACGACTTTTACAGGTACACCGCAACACCACCGTCTTCACTGGTACACAGCAACGCCACCGTCTTCAACAGGTACTCAGCAACGCCACCGTCTTTAGCAGGTACACAGCAACGACACGAATAAAATGGCTTTGAACATTTTATTCTATTTCGGTAGCATTTTACCTCCGGTCGGTGAAGACCGTTGGACGATATTAGATATCGTACCCGTGACGGATAGTTTCAATTAAGTAACTTCCTGACAGGATTTCGCGGGTAAACCCGTTCTCTTTATTCGACCGTCCAAAGCTGACTGCGAACATAAAGAGTGAATCACTTGGATAAATTATCCTTGTGATTAAAAGCCGTCAATTCATGAAACCTGGAACAAGTGAATTTCAATTAAGATTTTCACCATCGTTGCTTTCCAGTTGTCACGAGCTCGATTCATAAAGAATCTTGCACGTTACCTACCAAGTGCTGTTTGATGTTGACACTAGAAGGATTTCCACTCTTCACTGTGGTCAATAAAGAGTCACTCTGAGTGTTCTGGCAAGATCATATGATAATGCGAAGAGGCCTGGAACGAGTTTAAGTTCAATTAAGAATTAAACCACTGTTACCTTCCAGTTTTTCACAAGATTGGTTCTAAAAGAACCGCACGTGTCACCTACCATGAGCTTGTTTGATGTTGGCTCAAGCAGGATTTCCATCTTCATTGTAATACTTGCGTATTACTCGGATGTTCTGGCAATATTACAGGAATACTGCGAAGGACTCATGAAAATCTCTTACTTTTCACAGTGTGTGAGAAAGCAAGGAATAAATGGAAAGTGTCCTAATGAGACTTTTGATGATCTCTTGGCTCTAGACTCGATTGTGCGTTTTGATTTAGTGAGCGATGGCTGGAGAGGAGTGCCACCTTTTTAATACCAGTTTATTCGGAGTGAATAAACCAATAGATAACGTGTTGATCTCCGTGTGATTAAAACAAATACCTTTTGAGAGATATTTGAGTTAGCTGGGGAAGGGTTGTGCATTGCATCACTGGGTCCATGATGTCTTTCTTCAATACCGAGAATCATTAACAAAAATGACCTCAATAGCATATGTATTGACCCGGTTTCTGCCTAAAATTGTAAGGAGGGCTTCTTTCTTTACACCCTTTATCTTTACATTTCTTTTTCATTCTTCAACCCCTTCAATGCTTACCAATATGTCATCACTAGCACCTTGTTGTGATTGTTCCAGTGCTAGCTTAAGTACTTGGTCGGCATTCAGCTACGTTCACATTCTTTCTCCATCTTTCCTAGGACTTCTAATTCTATCTAGGGAATTGTCCTTGGGAAGATTCCATCGGTTCTGATGAATCATTGGACTAAACCTATTCCTACCACCCTTTTGTCACCACATCCGTCGTGAATTAAGCGTGTTTTGGAAAGGAATTGCCACCATGAAAAATCATTGAAAATCACCTAAAGTACTTGTGATATTGAAATCAAAAGTTTTGTACCTTAGGTGTTTTGTTCATCAAAAACGCTCCCCCTTAACATGTGCTTTACACATATTAAGTTGGATAATCTTTAAGTCTTTTTCATCTTTTAGCCAAGTATCACTTACGTCTCCTTAATCCCATTTTCTCCCCTTATCCAAAATGTTAACCATTAATATTTGGGATATTGAATGGATTAACCGGTCTTTGGGTAAAAATGAAATCGATGTTTTGGCCATAGAACAAGTTATTGCTCCCCCTTAAGTTAATAAGGGATAGTTGTAGTGCTTTGGTATGACATATTTTGAAAGATTTAGAATCTCGTGAGAAATTCTTGAAAAATTATCATACCTTAACACTACACCAAGCCATTCAAACACATTATTCACAAATTTACATATTCACAATTTGAAAACCAATATAAAGTGACCTGAGATGTACGACCCATCAGATGGATCGTTGCAGTAGCTTGTGGTGCACTAAATACGGTCTTCCACCCACGAATCTTTCCAAGCTCCTCATCAATCTACGTTCACGGAGCTTTTGATCGATCTTTTTGATCACATACTTTGCCATCTGCCGGTAACCCGGATGCCAATCCTCCGTCATCTCTGGCAAAGTCCCACCTGAGTTCAGATGCTCCAACTTATCTCTGACTTGTATAAGAGTTCCATCACTATACTTGTGAAGCTCACCCACCCTCATAAACTTCATCAAACCTCGACTGTTCAAGTAGAAAATGCCGGAATTCGGGACAGAAATGCCGGTATAGGGACATCTTTCTACATGTTGAGGTAGCACTTGATTCACAGGACGGGTTAAGTTGAGCCTCCTCTGATAGCTTTCGACTCCCAACTGAAGATCCTCAACTCGTGACTTGATGACAACGCTTCGTGTGAACATACGAAGTGCTGTATTCAAAGCAATCAGATCTTCACGAGGAATGTGAGTAAGTTGATCTCGGGTCATCAGAAGCAGCATATCTTCAATATCCTCAAGGCGAATGATGGAAAAATCTCCTTGCTGGATTTTATATTCCCTGTCATCCTCCCTTTTCAAGCGAATCTCCGTCACATGATAGTAGCCGTTCTTGGCTTCAGTTTTCATTCCTAAGATGCTGGAGATACGGATGTCGGATCTAACATTGCTTCCAGACTTGACCATGCAGCAACCCCTGTACGCCCTTCGGACTCGTTCGTCCCAATGAGATGCACCTATGACAGCATACATATCATAATTACGATTCATTTTTGGGACCCAGAGTCGATTTACCTTTTCCTCGATGAAGGGTATTGTCCCCCAGTTGGCAGCTTTCAGCAAAGTCAGGGATGTTGCATACTTTGATGACCCCTTCATTAGATACTCAAGATCGTTGGTGACGAAGAAGTCAAGAGCAATCTGATTATCTTGAGCAGGATCCATTGGAGGTGGAGCTCTTTCTGATTCATGAAGTCCTGGCCTTTGAACGGTTTTCAAAGCCTTTATGATCTCATCGGCATAATACTCGAACTCCATACGGGGTAATCGGGTTTTGGCACGCAGTCTCTTATCTTTCATCGCTTTCTTGACCAAGGATGGAGTAACCGAAGTCTTATACTCATGAGCAAGAAATGCACATAAGTCAATCGGACTTCGGATACGCAGATACAGCACATCTTTGTCAGCATCTGTGATCGGATCATATTGAGCTGCTGCCGTGATCCAAGCTTGTGGTGGTGCAGACTCGTCTATCTCCAACGTGTCTTCCCAGGCACGAATGCTTGGTTCAGGAACCGTAGATTGTTGAACCTGTTGTTGAGGAGTGGAAGTGCGAACATCTACTGGTTCAGTTTCAGGCATTTCAGCAGTGTCTTGAACTGGAGAGTGTTGTGCAGCTTCGGGTTCCGTCACTGATTCTGCAATCACAGGAGGAACAATAGCAGAACTAATGGGGTTAGTGGTAATAGGTAAAGATACAGCGACAGAGATACCAGGAACCGATGACGCTGTAGTGGCATTCACATCGTGGCGCCACTTAGTTCGTCTTGATTCTGAGGATGTTGACTTGTCCTTCTGTCCTGCATCTTTTGTGGACTTGGTTCCAGTAGCCGTCTTCTTGGAGCTGGTAACCTTGTCTCCCTCTTTCGGCTGTTCACCCCCATCATCATCCTGATTGTCATCCCCGTTATTATCCCTAACACTCTCCTGATTCTCATCACCACCATCATCGCCATCATCATCATCCTCATCCTCGTCATCATCCTCATCATCCTCATCATCATCACCACCTTCGTCATCGTCTTTCTCCTTTTCACCTTCTTCTTCTTCTTCTTCCTCTTCTTCACCCGTACCCTCTTCTTCACTCTCTTCCCTTTCTTCCTCAGGTAAGATGTGATATGGTACCACACTTCCAAACATTTTGAATAATCTATCATCCTCCATGATAGCATCATTCAGGGATTTATATAGAGCCCGTTGAATCCTCGACTTGTTATACGACCCAAGTTCCACCATTCGAGCCTTAAGGATCTTCTTCAATTCAAAATCCGTCAGGTCATAAGCAATCTTATAGGCGGCTTCTGAAGGGTTGGAGGATTTGACCATCAAGTTGTCAGCAGCAAGTGTCTTCAACTCGTCACGAAGCTTAGGCATTAAGGATTCAACGGATTCTTGCACTCTTTCTTTCACAGATGCTTCAAGTGCTTCTTTTTGTTCCTTATATTTATCCCTCATTGCTTGAAGTCTGGTAATGCGTGCAGCATGCTTATCAGCCTCAGCCTGCTTAACTCGAGCAAGTTCCTCTGCATGAGCTTTACGTGTAGCTTCCATGTCTGCAGAGAACTTGGCAATCAACTCTTCTTGAGCTTTCTGAGATACTTCTTCCCTTTGAGCTCGTCTTTGCAACTCTTGGCGAAGTTCATCCATTTCGCGTTTGTGATTGTCAAGCATTTCGGCCATCACTAATGCAGCCATTGCAGATGTTGCAGAGCTGCTCTGGGTTGACTGAATAGGCTCGGTTGTTACTGCTGTACTAAGGATGGGGATTGTGGGTGGTGGAAGAAATGGTGTGGAAGCCGGTCGGGTTGGTCGGGTTGTTAAGGGTTGGATTGGTGGTGGTAGAGTTGCCAAAGGTTGAATTGTCACCATGATCGTAGAAGCAACAGGTTCCTTTTCCACACTTGTTGAAATAGGGATTGATGGCTCCTTCGAAGTGGAATAGTTTTCGGGTGACCCAAACTCATCAACATCATGCGGTTCCTCGTACTCATCCTCGATATCTACCCTCGCACCTGAACCACTACCGCCTGTATCTTTCCTACTCCTTTTAATAGCCATCTTCATCATTTGTTGCTCGGATTTATCAAGAGTAGGATCAACAATATCTGCTTCATCACGTAGACACATCAAATCCTTACCCTTTCCTTTCTTACCCTCTGTCTTCTTCTTCTTGGGTTCGGGTTCAGGTAACGCAGCTGGTTGTTTGCGTTTACCTTTACTCTTAACCGTTGTGGAAGAGTCTTCTCCAGTTTGAAGGTTTGCTTTCAGCCTCTGGATTTCTAACTGTAGTAGCTTGTAATCTGCAGAACCTTTGATTTTTTCAGATAGAAGGTAATCAGGAACAGGACCCGGAATCACACCAGTAGACGGTCCTTCATGCCTCAGATCTACAGTATCATCAGCTTCTTCAGTGTGATAGCGACCTCCTGCACGCCTATCAATAGTAGCATCAAGCTTCATAAAGTAATTTATGATGAGCTTAATAAACCGAGGATAAGGAAAGAAGTTTGTCTTCAGCTTCTTGTTGTGGAAGAGTTGAAAGGTGAATTCTTCCCATATCAACAAAGCATAATCTGAATTCGCAGCTTTGTACATGCCATAGAAGAGGTTCATTATCGGACTTCGCAAAGCATCATGTCCACTCGTTTTTGGTGTAAGGCATTTACTGAGAATACCCATCAAAGCTCTCCAAGG
This sequence comes from Glebionis coronaria, assembly GCA_025667525.1. Taxonomy (NCBI): domain Eukaryota; kingdom Viridiplantae; phylum Streptophyta; class Magnoliopsida; order Asterales; family Asteraceae; genus Glebionis; species Glebionis coronaria. The sequence continues at coordinate 72,535,560 of CM046874.1, forward strand.
TTGTCCCACCTTAGCAGTTGTAAACTCAGATGCAACTCGTATTTCCGGACATCCAAGTGCATCAAATAACTCCGCGAGTTCATCTTTAGTAGGATCCCTTGAGAAAGACATGCCCTTGGGTGTATCCCGTATACCAAGCATCTTACGGAAGTCTGAAACGGTGAGTGTCTGCTGCTTGTTGTCGATGGTGAAGGTGATCTTGTTCAAAGTGAAATCCTTGGTTGCCCAAAATTCAAACATATACTCATAAGGCACCGAGGCTGTATTCCTAAGAGCGTTCTTAAAGTGAGAGTTATCAAGAATGGCTATGGCGACCTTAAAACCATGGTGAGTGGATTTAGAAACCTGCTTTAGCTTATAGTTGTTGGGTATAAACTTAAGGGTTCGAGCTTTAGCAATATCGGCTTCCCTAGATTCTTGGATAGCTTGTACTGTTGGATTAGTCATTTTATCTGCTTAAGATAAGACATGAAAGGTTGATGCACAAAAACAGATAGATATATATCATTCTACTTCTAAGCATAACACATTTCATAAGATAAAACAACAAGTACATAGATAGCATGTAAACAAGAAAACTCTTCATCCGGAACATTTATTCATTCGGAACATCTTCATCCGGAACTTTATTCATTCGGAACTTCTCCTCATTCGGAACTTCTTCATCCGGAAGTTCTTCATTCGGAACTTCCTTCATCCGGAAGTTCTTCATTCGGAACTTCCTTCATCCGGAAGTTCTTCATTCGGAACTTCCTTCATCCGGAAGTTCTTCATTCGGAACTTCCTTCATTCGGAAGTTCTTCATTCGGAACTTCCTTCATCCGGAAGTTATTCATTCGGAACTTCCTTCATCCGGAACATTCCTTCATTCGGAACTTCCTTCATTCGGAAGTTCTTCATTCGGAACTTCCTTCATCCGGAACATTCCTTCATTCGGAACTTCCTTCATTCGGAAGTTCTTCATTCGGAACTTCCTTCATTCGGAAGTTCTTCATTCGGAACTTCCTTCATTCGGAAGTTCTTCATTCGGAACTTCCTTCATTCGGAAGTTCTTCATTCGGAACTTCCTCATTCGGAAGTTCTTCATTCGGAACTTCCTCATTTGGAAGTTTTTCAGAAGAAATCCTTCATTCGGAAGTTTTAAGCCACGTTCATCCGGAACTTTTACAAACTAAACTCAGATGATTAATTTAGCGCGTTTGTGAGTTTCTAAGGCAATATAAACATCATTTAGTCTATTCCGAGCAAAACCCACCATAAATCCCTTGTTAATTAACCCTAATTAATGAATACCCCTAAATCGGATAAATGTTAATTATCTGGATCAATTACATGGATATAGATGTTTAATATAGATGTTATGTACCTTAATTTAACAGATGAACAGGAAGGAGATGGATTTAAGCAAGTTATTTGATTTCTTGTGTGTGTGTGATGTTTTCAACAATGGCGGCAAAGGAATGAGTAAACAGTGAATCAGAAACAGTGAGGGGCGGGGGTTTTGTTTTTTGACTTAGGTCAATTTTGACAAGTTTCAATAAAACACACCTTTAGTCCCTACTTTTTCTAAACTTTTCCTTTTTATTTCTAATTTTTCTTTTTCACCTAACTCTTGTTAAACGTACACACAACTTAGCAAACGCATCTATTAGCATATCCTCAAAATCTAAAAGCCATGCCTATCACTTAGAACGAACACTAGTCGTTTTCTAAAGCAAAACCACTCAATTGCCATGTAGCCCTTAATTTTCACAATCACTTTTGAAAAGCAATTTTAATGACAAAGATGATTTTACTATTTTCTCCCCCTTAAACGATGACCCGTTTTCTATTTAAAGAGCTGTAGTCATTGTTTAAAGAGTCAAATAGTGATGAAAGCATTTCCAATTTATCTCTTGAAAAATTTAGATTCGTGGTTTTAATAAGATTTCTCTTATTTTAACAAATTAATGCACTGAGACGTACACTAATTCGTGTCAGACCAAGGTATAAAGTAACCTTGATCCCTTTGCATGATTTGGCTTGTAAATCACGCCCGAGAAAATTAATTCCCGTTCTGAGCCAACGTTTTCCAAGGAAATACGTGACTTTAATATGAAAACCGGGTTGCAGTCTGAAATAACTACAAGCCATAGTGGGCATGTTTTAAAAATGTACAACTTTTATACGGACTCTATTTATGGCACCGTGTCAATATTAATCGACATTTCTAAGGCCGTAAATATTACCGTACTAAAAGACATGCCCGTTTTAAAACGAAAAATATTTTTGGTTTTTCTTGATTTTATAATTTTTATGGTTTTTCTAGGTTTTATATTTTTTATGGTTTTTGTTGGTTTTATATTTTTTATGGTTTTTCTTGGTTTTATATTTTTTATGGTTTTTCTTGGTTTTATATATTTACGATAATATACATGATCACAACCAAAGGATACTCTGAATAGTTTACCACGACTATTCAGCTGATTCTTCTGCCAACTCTTTGAGAGTCGCTGGGGTGAATGATTTCATGCCAAGCTTGTCGATCAAAAACTCGATTCGTCCTCGATCTAAGGCTTTGGTGAACATATCCGCCAGCTGGTACTCAGTAGTGACAAAATACAGCTCGATCACTCCGTTCTCCACCTGCTCCTTGATGAAATGGTAGCGAATGTCTATGTGCTTGGCCCGGGAGTGTTGAACATAGTTGCAGCAAAGGGCAATGGCGCTCTTATCTCATGAAGCGCGGGTTCAGAGCTGTGTTGCTCAGAAGCCATCGCTGTCAGCTCGTCGAAATCAGCGTCCATAGTTTCTACAATCTTGCCAAGACGACGGTTATAGATTCGGTATGCTCTTTTGGACGGTGAGTAACCAATGAAAATACCTATGTCTGCTTTTGGTTGAAGCTTACCCAAGTTCTCACTATTGATGTTTGGATAACACAGAGCACCAAACACATGGAAAAATGAAACATCGGGTTTGCGGTCATGTAGAAGCTCATAAGGTGTTTTTCCATGGCGTTTCCGAATGATAGAACGGTTTTGGGTGAAACATGCAGTAGAAATAGCCTCTGCCCACAAGAACAATGGAGCGTTCGCATAAATAAGCATGGTCCTAGCAGCTTCCATAAGTGTGCGATTTCGTCTTTCAACGACACCGTTTTGTTGTGGAGTGCGTGCAGCGGATGTTTCATGTGATATACCAACACCTTCATAATAATCACGAAGAGTCTGGTTGACGAACTCTGTACCATTGTCTGTACGGATACGGCGGACAGTGGTATTCAAACGTACCTGAATGAACTTCAGAAAAGTGATGATAGCCTTCGGAGCTTCATCCTTTGTACGTAGAAATCTAACCCATGTAAACCTTGAGAAATCATCCACAATGACGAGAATGAATTTCTTACCGCTCACACTTTCAGTTCTCATCGGTCCACAAAGATCCATATGCAAAAGATGAAGTTTTTCTTGATTAGTGTCTTCAGCTTTGGGTTTGTAAGATTTCTTGGTGCTTTTCCCCCTTGAACACGCGGAACATAAATGATCCTTGTGAAATTTAAGCTTGGGAAGACCACGAACTAACTCGTTTTTAGCCAGATGATTAATAGCATCAAAATTAAGATGAGATAATCTGCGATGCCATAACCATGACTTGGTCTTAGAAGCTTTAGAGAGAAGACATACTGGAGAAGCGGCCATCATGTCTTGTAAGGACAAAGTGTAAAGATTTGCACCGCGAGATCCCTTCAACAAATCTTTTCCTTCCAAGTTGCGGATGAAACAAGTGTGTTGTCGAAAAGCAACCTCAAGGTTAGAATCACAAAACTGTCCTACTGAGAATAAGTTATGACCAAGACCTTCAACATAGTATACCCTAGAAATCGTCACGTTTCCAATCTGATATTCACCGTATCCCATAATCTTTGCTATATGATCATTCCCAAATTTAACCGTACCAAGAAACTTGCTGACGAAATTTCGGAGCATCGAGCGATTTCCGGTCATATGTTTTGAACAACCGGAGTCCAAATACCACAGGATGATTTGGACCACCTGAAAATATCACCACACAAAGACAATGTAGAGGTATCGGAATCTGAGTGTTCCTTGTTATTAGCAGGTACAGATTTAATAATCTTAGATTTGCTAATTCTAGGTTTCTTAGATTTCCTAGCCTTTTTCTTCTTAATTGGTGGTGTAGATTCTAATTGGCTCAAATCCTGAGGTATTTCTACACTGATAGGCACTATAGTGGGGGCTGACCTAATTAAAGGGCGCTGTTTCCTTACTTGAGTGCGAGTGTTCCTAACTAAAGGACGCTCAGACCTAACCTCAATAGATGCATTCCTAGTTAAAGGGCACATTTTACCATCGAGAGTAAAGGTCCTACCAGTGGGACGCCATTGCCAGCCAACTTGGGCACGAGTTCTACCCGTTGGCTTCCATTCAAGACCATTCTTAATAGCATTCATTTCATTAATGTGATCAATCAGACACAAATCATGACGCTGTGAAAACATACATTCATTACAATTCCAGCAATTTAAATCAGAATTCACGAATGGTTTAGGCTGCTGCACAGGCGCAGAGCTTTTAGTCTTAACATGATTCGTTTTATTTAAAACTGAACTAGCATTCCTATTGTGGACTTCTACTTTCTTCTTTGTGGCACTACTAGTGGCGGGCTTGATCTTAGCTTTCTTGAGTGGCGATCCTTTAGCCTTAGTAGTCTCTTTTAATCCTGTAGAAGGCAAATTGGGAACATTAGCAGCAGATTTTAAAGTTGTCTTACTCGATTGTGCCAATGACGGTTTCGCTCCTGGAGTCTTATTAAATGGAGTGACAGCAATGGGCCTATTGTTAAGTAGTGCAGAACCTGGTGTACCTATGTATTGCAAATAAGCCAAGCAATATTGAACTCGCTTAACATATTCATGAGCTGAATAATAGTCGCTACTTAAGGGATCTAAGGCATAAAGATCATCTACAATATCCCTAAGAAGATCGACATGCTTAATGGCATTCCTCATATAATCATCATAGGTAAGCTGGTTTCTCTTATGAAGCGGGTTCTTATAAAGCACTACTTTCTTGGTTGTTGGAGCACTAGTGGACGGTGCAGAGTCGGTAGCTAAGTTATCAACAACTTCTTGTCGGGTGAGAAGAAGTGTTTCCTTTAACTCAGCCAAAACCATATTTTTGTCTATGAGCAGGATGTTCAAGTCAGAGATTTCTTCGCACTTTTGGTTCAGTTGTTCAACATAATATTGTTGCTGTGTCGCATTAAAAGCGAATCGATCTTCTAGTGAACCATAAAGAGCGGATAGTCCCTGCCTTGTCCGATCCATCTCCCCTAGAACAGTTGATAGTCTAATTTCTAAGACTTGGTTTTTAGACTCTGCGGCCTCTAGTTCCATTCTTAATGTTTCCTTTGATGATATCTCTCTCTTCAATCTCATGATTTCTTCCTCTAATGTCTTAACAATTGCAATCATCTTGTCACTATTCTCAACACCGTTTTCACAAACATTTGATATCAAAAGATTTTCATTTTGAGCTTGTTGTTTTAATTCTAAAGATATACAATGTTGTTCTAGTTGATTAAAGCGTTGAGAAAGTAAATTATAAGAATCTTGTAGCTTTAAAAACTCAGCGTTAGATTCGTGACAAGAATGATTATCTACCTCATTTACAGTTTCAGCAACATTTACAGAAATATCACAAACATCATCACAAATATCCTCATAAATATTCACAGCATCACAATTCATCATAGCGGATGTAAGCTCATTCGAATATTTAACATTTACAATAGTAAGCACATCACACGAGATTACTTCGGACAAGAATCGGTCATATTCGGTAGAAATCTTTTCCTTTTCAATTAGTTGCAGTTCGTAAGCGGTGTCCATTTCATAAAACACTTTTTGAACTTCACCAATTTCAAACTGAAGATTTTCCTTAAGAGATGCAAAACTTCCTTTTAGACTTTCGACAAACGGATTGATCTTAGTTTTAAACACCTCGTTCATGTGTTCGAAAGCCCATTCTCCGGCGTTTAAGCCATTTGAAGTCGTACATTCCAAAATGACCTTGTCAAAGTTAGTAAAGTATCGGTTAATCTCTTTCAAGTTTAACCATACAGTACTAACAGGTGGAAGATTCTTTGGAATTTCCTTAGGACCTTCCATGTTGACAAGTGTAGGAAATGTACTAGGGCGTTCTTCCTCTAACATGTAGGTTGGTGCTGTAATGAGATCTTTATCCATATGGAAGCGAACTCTAAAATCAGTTTTAGCAAGCTCCTTATTCATTTTAAAATAATCACACTCGGGATATTTTTCTGAATTGTATGACCGATCCTCATCAACTAGAACCTTACTTGTTCGATCATTGGGAAAAACAATCGGGTCTAAAGCCAATCCTAATTGAGTTGCATTATAAAGTCTAGGACTATGTCTTAAAGCTTGTTTTGCATATCGTGGATTAGGGGGAAGGCCTTTTAGACGTGATAAGTTAAACTCTTTAAATGAAGCATCAAATAAGTGAACTAGTTGTGAAGCAGCGTATTGTCTTAACAGCAAGTAGTCTAGACTTCTAATCTTATTAGTAGCATTAATCTCCATTTCAGTCTTCTTAGATTCGAGTAATTCAAAATCAGTTTGAAGTTTTTGAAAATTAGTGACCACTAACTCCTTTTCTCTAAGTTCACTAGACAAATTTGCTCTTAAGTTTTCGATTTCTTGCAAGTGACCCATTTGTTTGTTTCTAAAGTGATCATATTCGAGAGTTGTGAGAACACTAGACGAAGGCACTAATTCCAAAGTTTGTACTTTCTCATTGCTTAAGGCAAGCTCATCAGACAAATTCTTATTCTTAGCTAAGGTTTCTAAGAGTGCAGCATTCATTTGGCTAAGTAGTGTAGCAGGAACCATGACCAAATCTTGTTGAGCAGGAGTAGGCGTATGCGAACTGGGTCCCGGTTGTGATTCACTCAAAGTCTGGGAACTCACATTGATATTGCTATCATTGTTTGTCTCCTCATTTGAAAGACTCACCACCGAAGATTCATTCGAATCAGCACTCTCTTGCCCAACTTGATGTGGTTGAATACTAGCATCAGTGGCATTATCAGTGTTATTAATAAGTACCTCAGATTTCTTATCTGGCCCTAAGCTGGAAAAAGTTGCCATGAAAGCAGCCTTTGCAGTTTGAAAGTCATCACAATCGGAATCATACGCATCAAGATCATCGGCTTGGTAAGCTGCATTCTGCGTAGTGACCACGTCTTGTTCAGCAATCCCTGGGTCAGCAAGAAATGCAAGCTCCTCTTCATCAAGTTCCCTTCCTTGCGCCTGAGCATTTACCAGATAGATCTTTTCTGCAAACCACTGTCCATCCCTTCTCCTCTTGGGTTTCTTACAATCCCTGGACATATGACCCTCTTCCTTGCAGTTGTAGCATGTGATCATTCTCAACTTGCCTGTATTAGCCCGTGGAGGGTTGTTGACCATTGGAGCAGGAGCAGGATTGGCGGTGCGAACATTGGTTGATGTGGAAGTTCTCCCCTGATATGGCTGAATTGGCTGAACCATTACTCTGCCATTCTCAATTGTAGCTTGTTGGCGAGAATTGGATGAATTCCTCAACTGATTGTTGGTAGGAGCTGATCCTCTGAATCCTCGTTTGCTTAAAGTTCTTGTGAGGTAAGCAGACATAGTAGTTAGCACTTCAACTGGGTCAGCTCCTTGTTGGAATACAGGAACTGGGACTTCCTCATCATCACAATATAGTGCTTGATCTGGATGAGCTGCATAATCAGTATAAGGAAGACTCATTTGATCAGGGTAGCTTGTTGGATATGCTGCATTCTCTTGATAAGAAGAATATGATGGCTGAGCATAATGTGCAACATTTGCTGGATGAGGTTGTGAAGCATACTGTGGTGAGGGTGCATTGAACCGATATTGTTGCTGATGTGAGGTGGGTGGTTGTGGTAGAATCGAGTATTGGGGAAAGGCTGGTGTCATGTAAGGTGATTGATGATAAGCTTGATGTCCCAAGATATAGGGTGTGTTGTTGTGAGACAAGCTTGGTTGATTCGCCATCAATGCTAAAGAATCTGGGTGCATACCACGAGGAGAACGGTGCATAATCACATGCTTCTCATGCTGCTGAAGGAAGGCATAGATTTGATCTAAGTTGCACTTATGCAAATCCCGGGTTAACTTCACATCAGTAATGTACTCACCCCATTCAGCTTGAGGCAGAGTATTCAAGAATTTGGTGTTAACCTGGAATGGTGCGATCACAAGATTGTATACATTCAGATCATTCATGAGTGTGGTGAATCTGAAGTAATAATCGTGAAGTGTTTCCCCTGGGTTGTAGGTAAATCTATCAAACAAATCATACAGCTGACACTCCCTTTCTTGTTTGGTGAGAGACGTGCCTTGTAGTAACACCTTAAGTCGTTCCCATAGATCCTTTGCCACCGTATACTGACTCACCATCCTATAGATGTCATGGGGAAGTGCTTGGAGAATTGTTTGAAGAGCTTTTTCATCTGCATCTGCAACGAGTTGTTGGGCTGGAGTGAGTTCTTCAAATTCTCGTGGTCTAGTCACGTTGTCAACCGTAATGGTACCATAGTCGAGTGGACCATTCAAAATCGATTTGACCATAAGCCTTCCGTATGTCGGTTTCCCCTTTAGATATTGCATCATTCGACCTTGCCATGCCTCAAACACCTCTTTAATGAGCATCGGTGGACGGCTATCAGTTCCCGTTATGATTGATATATCCGTAAGAGATGTCATCTGAGGCATTACTGAATTTGGATTCCTTTTGTTTTTCTTCAAAGAAACAGAGATTATCGGTTGATCGAGCAGTGAAGTAAAGCTTGTGAATTGTGTTGTGTTTTTGTTGTATGAAACCAAGATTAAATCCTCTAAAAAATCGTCGAAAAAACAAGCAAAATCACCCTTGATTCGGAACTTTTTGTTGATTCGGAAGTTTGATTCGGAAGATTACCTTGATTCGGAACTTTTTGTTGATTCGGAAGAATACCTTGATTCGGAACTTTTTGGATTGATTCGGAACTTCTTGGTTCGGAAGTTATTGATCCGGAACTTTGGCTTGATCCGGAACTTCTTGACTCGGAAGTTCTTGGTTCGGAACTTTGTCTTGATCCGGAACTTCTTGACTCGGAAGTTCTTGGTTCGGAAGTTTCTTGATCCGGAACTTCTTGGTTCGGAAGTTTCTTGATCCGGAACTTCTTGACTCGGAAGTTCTTGGTTCGGAAGTTTCTTGACTCGGAACTTCTTGGTTCGGAAGTTTCTTGATTCGGAACTTCTTGACTCGGAACTCCTTGATCCGGAACTTCTTGATCCGGAACTCCTTGATCCGGAAGTTTTGCTGAATGAACAGAAACTTTGTCCGATGAACAGTAGAACAGTAAAACTTACGATTAAGCCCAGATTTTGACCAAATAACCCAAAAAGTTTTGTGCTTTCGACTAAAATAAGTAACAACTAATACTTATCCACTAATCCCAATCACAAAAACATCAAAAACACCAAGAATCAAGATGATTTTTCTTAAAGAACACTAATACAATCAAAAACTAAAAAACCACACAAATCACCACCTTAAATCACCCCATAGCTCTTGATACCAAATGTAGAATATTGATAATCAATGAATCTTTGAAGGGGTTTGTTAATTTCTAGAGAGAGAAAGTTAGAGAGAGAAAGTGAGAGAAACTATGTGAATTTTATTAAGTGGAAATTAAGAAATGATAACAACCAACCCCTTTCCTTAGTGGAAAGGGGTATTTATAGTTCCAAGTCATAAGTGGACTTGGGCCGGTCCATGACAAGCCCATGGACCGGTTCTTACTTAAGTTAATAAGCAAATAATAACTAATTACTAACTACGAGCTATTACAACATAAATCATATTGTGGAGCGACCGATACTTCTAATATACGTTAAAACGTATTTCTAACATCCTCCCCTTTGGAAGAATCTTCCATACCACGCCTATTGTTAGCACCCTCCAAAAGAACAATCCTCTCCCTCAATTGCTTGAGTTCAAGGCCTTGTGTAGAGACAGTATGTACCAGGTCTGCATTTTGCTTTTGCAAGCTAATGCATACAGCCGTCAATTTCAACATTGTATATGGTTCCAATCTGCCCTCCTCTAGAATGGGGATTTGACCTCCCAAAATAGAGTCATGGGGCATGGATGAGGTCTTAATGATGTTAGGACTGACTTGGCCTGCATCTAAGCGAGTAACAATAGTCCTAGCCTCACCCATATCACCAACCACACTTGTGGTGGTGGTTCTCTCTGCAACATGGCTAGGACCACCAGAGGAGAACACTCCAATGGTCCTTTGGCGTTTTTCCATCCTGAAGTCTAGGGGTGAAGGAGATGATGTGGACTGGGTAGTAGTTTGAATGTTAAGGGGTGTTTGGGTCTGTTGTAGAAAGGTGTCAACGTTTGGATTTGAAGTATCAACGCCAACATTTAATGTGTCAGCGTTGAAGGGATCTTGGTCAAGTTCCATATGTTGAGGTGAAGGTGATAGTTCAGGTAACGGGTCAAGTTGTGGTTGTGGGTCAGGTTGAGGTTGTGTTGTTGCAATAACAGCAAGCATGGCTTGGGTAAGGGGTAAGTCTCTGCGAGGGGGTGAATTCATCTTACTAAAAATAGCTTTCTTTTGCACAGGGATCGCATAAAAATCATCATGATCCCTGGTGCAATACCTTTGCTCATCAAAAATCATTTGTAAAAATCTTGGGTAAGCCAGAGTCATCTTGCTACCCTTGTTTTTACACATGCCATCAAAAATCAGTTTAGAAAAATTATACTTTTGCCCATTAGCAATACACACAATGGCACTACCAATAGACCTGTTAATTTCATTATGTGTAGTACATTTGGGACTTAAACATTGAATGTTGACATGTATTAAGTACTTACAAGCTGGGGGAAATTCCTGTTTATTATATTTGTTTAAAGTACCCTCTTTAGGGAAAGGATAACCGAAAGCTTGAAGTCCCTGTTATATCTCACCAATGGGTAGAGTGGTTATACCATCTGCATCATTAAGATGCAAAGCCTGGCGAACCAAGGCTTCAGTAACCACCCATGGACGCCCATGGACAATAGCAGTTGATGTAGTCACATTATTAAGCGTTGAGGAACTAACATTGTTCCAAAACTGTTTAATATGAGTGACAGGGATAAGAGGAGCATGATAAAGTGCATACCGTAGTGGAGATGCATTCAAATACGCCACCATCTGAGTATATTGAGGAAACAGAGCATCATCAGCCTCAAAATAGGCAACCATGTTATGCTAACTTCTGAATCCCAGTACCAAGTCACTCGGTTTAAACCTAGGCGCCATTGATGTAGAAAGCTGTGTGAAAGGTTATGAAAGATGAAGATAGGAGAAAAAAAAATTGTTAGACAAGAATAAGCAGGTACCCTTTTACAAAATAAGGAGACAAATATATAGGAGAGGTAGGCACATGTGATCGGTAAAAAATGAGACAGTTATTTTCAAAATATAATGATAAAAATATTGAAAAGAAAATAACTTATCTTGTTCATTAATTAAAAGTTACCAACTCCCAAAATTACGGCCCTAATTTTCGTCAAAAATAACAACTGGGTAGGACCCAATGAGTGTCAACGGTAAAAAATAACCCATCAACGCCCAACGGCTATATTCTTGTCAACGTTAGAAAAAGCCATGTCAACGTCTAAATTGGTCCTAACAACGTTTGGTAATAAATCTGTCAACGTCCCAAAATAAAAATAATAAAAATGAAAAAGAACCTTGACAAAGTGATTTATCCTAGTGAAGATAACCTATAAACTAAAAATTACTATAGGGTGGCAAGCACTGTCCAATCATGCACACTTGCTTAAGCAAGATAGACATAACAGTCCTCAAGTGTCTCTTTCTAACCAAAGTTCTTAACAGTGAAGTTATCTCATAAAATCCTTTGTAACTTACCAGGTAAGCCCAATAAAAATCATACCCAAGTCTCCCAACAGACCACATCCAATTCTAGGCCAAAAACTCTTGGCAGCGTGCATAGTATATCAACTTTGCATGCTACAGTGCCTCATGAGTTAGTAAACTAATTCATACTCACAAGTGGACACAATCTAGAATTGTGATAAGAGTATTATATGAATACCCAAAAATTCCTAAAGGTTTCCTAAATCTCCCCTTAAACTATGATACATAAGTTTCCAAATAATATGCATGTAATAAAAATTTATGTCAAGATAGGAATATAAATATTCCAACCATCATCCGTAAACTAAAACATGCTCCAATAATGCTCCAAGAATCCATAAGCAACTTTGTATCCAAATGTACAATGCTAACAGCGCCTGCATAATTAGATCAAAAACCACAAAACTAACATGTTGCTGACAACGTCAATTTAACACTTGTTAGCGTTAAAATAACCTTTGTCAGCGTTAGACAAATAAAGTGGAAAATCTAATTTTATATAAAGACCAATAACAATGCATTTCCTGTACATACTTTTATAATAAGTTCCCAAACCACATATTAAGTAAGACTGATCATTCCAATACTTGTTACCAAGTATTGAAATCTTCTAGTATCAAAAGGTTTAGTTAATAAATCAGACACATTTTCTTCTGTGTCAACCCTATCTGGTTGTATTAAACCTTTTTCAAAACAATCTCTTATAAAATGATGTCTAATTTCTATATGTTTTGTTTTAGAGTGATGTACATGATTTTTAATAATGAATAAAGTACTGTTATTGTCTACAAAAAACTTGGTTTGCATGAAATTATACCCATAATCCAACAGTTGGTTCTGAATCCATAAGACTTGTCCACAACAAGCAGCTGCAGCAACATACTCTGCTTCAGTTGTAGAATTGGCCACCACTGTTTGTTTCTTGCATTGCCAAGATATCAATCTACTCCCAAGAAATTGGCATCTACCAGTTGTGGATTTTCTATCAAATTTGTCACCACCATAATCACTGTCTGTATATGCAATAAGCTCCAATGGGGAATCTTTTGGATACCATAATCCCAAGTCTGGATAACACCTAAGGTATCTAAAAATCCTCTTGACAGCATGAAGATGACACTCTTTGGGAGTCACTTGATGGCGTGCACATGCACACACAACAAACATAATGTCAGGTCTTGAAGCTGTGAGATACATCAATGAACCAATCATTGACCTAAAATGCCTGACATCCACCTCTTTTCCATCTCTAACTTTTCCCCAAGGGTGTTCCCTATCCATGGGTGTGCTAGCCCGTTTCTTATGTGGAGAAAATCCAAACTTCTTCAATATTTATGCCACATATTTTTCTTGAGAGATGAAGATACCATCTTCTTTCTATTGTACTTGTAACCCTAGAAAGAAGTTCATCTCCCCCATTGAACTCATCTTGAACTTGTCTGTCATGAGTTTGGAAAAATCTTTACTCATCTTTGGACTAGAAGAGCCAAAGATGATATCATCCACATAGACCTGTACAAGTAAGAAATCCTTAGCAGTCTTCTTTGTAAACAAGGTCTGGTCTATGGTGCCCCTTTTGAATCCATTTTCCACCAGATAGGTGGACAATGTGCCATACCATGCTCTTGGGGCTTGATTAAGTCAATACATAGCTTTCTTCACTCTATGCACCTTGTCTGGATGTTCTGAATCTTCAAAACCAGGAGGCTACATTACATAAACCTCCTCTACAATTGTGCCATAAAGAAAAGCACTCTTCACATCCATCTGATAGACTGTAAATCCCATGCAGGAAGCATAGGCTACAAAAATCCTTATAGCCTCAATCCTTGCAACATGTGCAAAGACCTCCTCGTAGTCTATCCCTTCCTCTTGTGTATATCCTTGTGCCACTAAACGTGCCTTGTTTCTGACCACAATGCCTCTCTCATCCTTTTTGTTCCTAAGAACCCATCTTGTCCCAATAGGTCTGACATGCCTGGGACATTCAACCAACTCCCAAACATCCTGAATAGCAAATTGGTGAAGCTCATCCTGCATTGCTTCCACCCAACTTGGTTCTTTGAGAGCATCAAAAATCTTCTTGGGTTCCTGTTGTGAAAGAAAACAGGCAAACAAATATGCTTGAACAAGAGGGGTATCAACCTTCTTGTGAATATTGGCAATAAATCCTCCATGATTCTGATGAGACCTTCTAGTTTGCACAGGAGTCATCACATCACCAATAATTAGAGAAGAAGGATGATTTTTGATTATAGAAGTAAGCACTCCTCCTTCAATAATTGTGGTGTCCTCAATCTCATCTTCCAAGTTACCAATATCCTCTTCAGACTTGTTGGGAATAAATTAAGGCCAGATCACTTGAACGCTGACAAGAACAACTCAAGCGTTGACAAGAGCAAAGTGAGCGCTGATAGCATAAGCGTTGACAAGTTAAAGTCAAGCGTTGACAGATTGAAAACAAGCACTGATGGAAGATGTGAGCTACACGTTTATTATATTCTAGAATACTTCTAGTAAGGATAGAGACGACAATGTATTTTCTATGTTTATCTTTACCTAGAATAGTTGATTCGTAGCTTATTGTACAAGACTTCTTGTTCTATAAAAGAAGGTCTTTTAGGTTAATTGTTGGAAATACGTTTTTACGTATTTAGAAAGGATCGGTCACTCCAATGATATTGGGCTCGTGATCCAATATAGTCCATATAGCCCACATGTAGGGTGGGCTATATAAACCCCCTCCTAGCATGTTAGGAGGGGTTGGTCATTCTCACTTTCACACATTCAATCTAATATTTCATTTTCTCTCCAACCTCTCTCTAGTTTCTCTCTCTACATCTTCATCTATCTTTCTATTTCTTTAAATCATTCCAACACAAGGATAATCCAAGATTACGAGGACCTACAAATGGTATCAAGAGCCTTGGTTTGATTGGTTTTGTTCTTGTGTTCTTGATTTTGTGTTTTGATAATCCATACCCACGTCCAAATTTTTTTTGTGTTTTTATGCTTTGATCTTGATACACGTTATCTAGTTACTTGTTGTAGAGATTTTGGTATCTTGATTTTGGTTAAAACACGTTCTTTCTTGGATAAAAAGTGCAAAAAGGCATTGTGTTCTTATTTCCGAAATTCAAGCAAACATATCCATCGGAAAGTACAAACTGTACTTGGGCCTCCATCGCAATAACTTAACCATCGGAAAGGGTTAGGTTTCTACATTGCGATCGCTGGATTTTTATCACTTATTCCGATCTGGACATTCCGATCGTTCATTGCGATCTGGGATTCCGACGGTTATAAGGAAGTGGTTAAGTCGTTACTCTGCCCAAATTTTGTCAGCTATATTCCGATCTGAATCTTTCCGATAGGACTTTGCGATCTGAACTTTCCGATAGGACATTGCGATCTGAATCATTCCTACAAGGTTACATTGCTATCTGAGTATTGCGATCTGAAATCATTCCGATCTGACATTACGATCTGGACATTTCGATCTGACATTCCGATCTGACATTCCGATGGGTATTCCGACGGATTAAATTTGAGGATTCCGACACAGTGACAAGTATTTCAAGATTTTTCAAAAACGTGCTTTTGAAATTTTTGGTTTATCGAGAACAATTATTAGGGGATTTTAACATTATTTCTCGACTTCTACTCACAACAACCAACACAATTACTTTCTTTCATTGATCGATCGACAAGTAATCCTTACTTTCATTTATCATAGATTTTTAATGGATTCGTTGAAATCGACATCTCGAGAGGGAGACTTGCATCTCATGCAAAACACAGCTAGAGAAAGTGGTATAACGTTCTTTCGACTACTCCAGTCTCATCTAGTGACCATTTCTTGGTTTCAAGGAGGAAACGAATTTCTGACACTCTTCGGTCAAGATCGTTATATATTCATCGATTCCATATTCCTCAACTTGAACCAACTAGCTGAGCAACTTCACAAAGAAGACTTTAATCACTCTGCATCAGCATCTGCATATCAAGCTCTAGTGACACAACTTACGCACTTCTTCAAATTCAACATTTTTAAGTCTGACAATTCAGGGATATGTCAATCATTTCTTCAGTACACACAAACGGAAATTAAAGAGTTTCGTGGTACATTGTTGAAATTAATGATATCAGTCTCGTCTTCGATTTATGAAAGATCTCGACTTCAGCTAGAGTATGATAATGGAGTGCAAGAATCTACGATGCAGATGCAAAAGGAGAATGATCATGCGGTTGAAAACTTGGAGCCTAAAGATTACAAGAGCAAGGATTCGGGAGGAACGCATGATACAAGCAGCATGTCAGGGATTGATGCCACCATACCTGTATTTGACGAAGAGTCTACAAACACGGTACTAAGGAATGTGGTATATGATGTCTATGCTGATAAACTATCGCATGTTGTGCATTCCGAACCTAATTATGACAAAATTGGGATGGAAAAGGGTTATAGTTTTACCACTTCAGATTCATCCAATGTGAGTCAAAATGGGGGAGAAATTGTTCAGAATGCTATAGTACATCATAATAAATGCTTTATGATTGCTTCATTAACCGATTCTGATTCCAAGATTAAAGAGCTTGAAACGATCTTAGCTCAGCAATCTAAAGCTCTTGAGGATGCCAAAATTGAATTTTCGAAGAAAACGGATAAATTTGAAAAGTATTTTGAAAAACTTGAAAATTCAAACGTTATTCTAGAAAGAAAATTAAATCAAAAAATTCAAGATTCTAATGCTGAAAAAAATAATTTTGTGAAACAAATTACTTTGCTAGAATCTAAGTTGGCATCCCAAGATAAATTGCTTAAAGATAATGAGAATTTGAAGGCCCAGGTTCAGGAAAAGGTTTTTGCTATAGCTGCGTTGAAAAACGAATTAAGAAAAGCTAAAGGAACTAGTGTGGACACTAAGCTTGAAAAACCATCAATCTTGGGGAAACCGCCTCAAATTCAGTCTGTTAGGCAACCGACTGCATTTAGATCCGAGCGACCAAAATCCTCGAGACCGCGGTTTGCCTCCCAAGTTGACATGGTTCATCTTTCTAGACCAGTCACTCCACCATCTAGGCCCAATGTGACTAAAATAGCTTTTGCAAGACCTAATCACATGATTTCATCTAGTCTCCCTAGACATAGTCCAAAGAATACGTCTCGAACTAGTTCAAATGACGTTCGCCATACATTTGGTCTAAGGGAAGCTAAGCAAAAGACACAAGTAAGAGATAGGAATTTCAAACCTAGTCAGATGCCTTCTAGATTACCCAACACTGCTAACCGTAGCATATCATATCCTAGGAGCATCAATCAATCATCTAGGAATTCTAGATCTTACTCGGACATTAAATATGCTACTTGTAAAACATGTAGGAAATGTGTCTTTAAAGCCAATCATGATTCTTGTGTCAAGAAATTACTTAATGAGGTGAACTCCCGTGCTAGACTTAAATCCCAGTGGGTGGCTAAAATCAAACCCATTGGTAAAATGTGGCGCCCCACTGGTAGAACTTTCACTCTTGTAGGAAACGAGTGCCCTTTAACTAGGATAGTCTCTGATTCTACTAAGACTACTAGGGAGGAAATTGAAAAGGAGGATACATCACTTAAGCCTGAACTTAAGGTTTTCTATAAAAGGAAACGTTTGCCAGCTAAGACAAGTGAATCATCTCCTCAGGTCACCTCTAGCACAAGAAAAGAAAATTGTGAACCCCCACTTTCTTCTAAGATAGATATCGCTAACCCATATCAAAGCATGCAAACTCCTAATGAGAATGCAGGTACCAAAAAGAATGTCCCAAAAGAAAGAAGCGGTCCAATCATTGTATACCACTCAATTAAGGACACTCTCGGAGTTTGGTTGCTAAAGAAGCTGATATCTAAGAAACAAGTATATCAGGGGATTTCCAGTTAAGCTTACAGTGCATTAGGACTTACAGTCACATAACAGACTGTAACTCGATCTCAAAAGACAGGAGAGTTCATCCCGATGATGACTTATCCTAAAAACGAGAAATTCATTTTTCTCGGGCATGAGCTTATGTTAAAAACATTCGAAGTTTTTAAGCTCATGCACAAGGACTTATAGTCACATCACAGACTATAACTCGGTCTTCAAGTAAAGGAAAGTTTATCGCCGATGATAAACTTATCCTAACAACGAGAAATTAAATTTTCTCGGGCATGAGCTTATATCAAAAAACATTCGAAGTTTTTTAAGCTCATGCACTATGACTTACAGTTAAATGTCAGACTGTAACTCGAACTTAAAATAAAGGAAAGTTTATCTTTTATGATAACTTATCCTCTTAACGAGAAATTCACCTTTCTCGGTCATGAGCTTGTATTAAAACATTCGAAGTTTTAAGCTCAGAAAGGGAAGTGTATCTTTTAAATAAGAGAACTTTTCTTCATAACGAGAAATTAACCTTTCTCGGTCATGAGCTTTCCGTTAAAACAGTCAAAATTTTCAAGCTCATGAAAAACGACTTCTAAGTAAATGTCAGCTTAGGACTCGTTCTTCAAATAAAAGGAAAGTTTATCGCCGATGATAAACTTATCCTTAACAAACGGGAAGTTTACAACTTCTCGGACTTGAGCTCGTTTTATAAGATATTCAACATCTTAAGCTCAAGTAATTGTTTTTCAAAACTTTGAACACAATTTTTCGAGAATTTCTCAAAAGGTTTTTCTAAATCTTTCAAAATTGTGTGTTCAAAAATGTTTTGATAAAACGAGCATGTCTTCTGGAATCGATAATATTTACGAACCTAGAAATGTCATTCAATAATGACACGGGGTTGTAAATAAAGTTCGAGCAGAAGTTCAAATGATTTTAAAACATGCTCAAAATAGTTTGCTATTATTTCAGATAGCAACCCGTTTTTCATAATCAAGTCAAGCATTTCACCGGAAAGCTTTGACTCAACAACGGGAATTAATTTTCTCGGGAACGTGACGAGGAGACCAACATTCGTGAACAAGAACCATGTGAATCTCTCATATGATGTTCTCCATCATTCAGGTCCTACCTCGTACATTATTAATCTTGTGAATTCATTATCATATATGATCTTTGCACGTAATAAATACCTTACACTTGTGTTTAAAAGGTATTTAATTTACGTTTTAGCACACCCTCATTAATTTAAGGGGGAGCTTGTGTAATTCATGAAGATAATTGGACTTGCATTTTTCTTCCCAAATTTTCTTAAAATGCTATTAAATCAATTGATATTAAAAACATCGATTGGGTTAATATTTTTAATATGGGGGAGAAAATGTGATTTAATATGGGATATGATCAATCATAAATGGTTTGACTTAACGTGATAGCTCATCCCGACATGTGCAAAATGTTTTCGGATATCGTAGCATATGTTAAGGGGGAGCAAAATGGATTTGCATTTCAAAATGGATTTCATGGTGACATACACTTACCCAAAACATCTCTATTCACGATGATGAAGATTGTGGTGACATAAGGATGGTAGGATAGGTTAAAGTCCAATGATTTCTCTAGAACCGGAGGAATCTTCCCAAGGACATTCCATAGCTAGAAATAGTAGTCCTTAGGAACAATGGAGAAAGATTGTGAACGTAGCTGAATGCCGACCAAGTACTTAAGTTAGCACTGGAACAATCACAACAAGGTGCTAGTGATGACGTATTGGTAAGCATTGAAGGGGTTGAAGAATGAAAAAGAAATGTAAAGATAAAGGGTGTAAAGAAAGAAGCCCTCCTTACAACTTTAGGCAGAAACCGGGTCAATACATATGCTATTGAGATCATTTTTGTTAATGATTCTCGATATTGAAGAAAGACATCATGGACCCAGTGATGCAATGCACAACCCTTCCCAGCTAACTCAAATATCTCTCAAAAGGTATTTGTTTTAATCACACGGAGATCAACACGTTATCTATTGATTTATTCACTCCGAATAAATTGATATTGACAAGGTGGCACTCCTCTCCAGCCTCCGATCACTAAAATCCAAAATGCACGATCGAGTCTAGAGCCATTTGAGATCATCAAATATCTCATTAGGACACACTTTCATATTCCCTTGCTTCTTCACACACTGTGAAAAGTAAGAAAGATCTTAAGAGTCCTACGCAAAATCTTCATGATCTTGCCTGAACATCCGAGTAATACGAAAGTATTTACAATGAAGATGGAAATCCTTCTTGAGCGAACATCAAAAAGCTCATGGTAGGTGACTTGTGCGATTCTTTATGAATCAAACTTGTGATAACTGGAAAGCAACAGTGGTTTAATTCTTAAATGAATTTAAACACGTTCCAGGCCTCTACGCAATATCTTAATGATCTTGCCAGAACATTCAGAGTAATACTATTAAGTATTTACAGTGACGAATGGAAATCCTTCTAGTGTTAACATCAAACAGCACTTGGTAGGTAACTTGCAAGATTCTTTATGAATCAAGCTAGTGACAACTGGAAAGCAACGATGGTGCGGTTCTTAATTGAACTTCACTTGTTCCAGGAACATGAATTGACGGCTTCAAATCATACGGATAATATTATCCAAATGATTCACTCTTTACGTTCGCAGTCAGCTTTGGACGGTCGAGTAAAGAGAACGGGTTTACCCGCGAAATCTTGTCAAGGAGGTTCTTTATTGAAACTACCTGCCACAAGTACGATATTTAATATCGTCCAACGGTCTTCACCGACCGGAGGTAAATTGCTACCGAATTAGAATGAAATGTTCAAGGCCATTTCATCCGTGTATATTGTTTGTTGCTAACTGTCTTATGCAGCGTAACAAAAAGGTGGCATTGCGGTGTACAATCCAGAAGAAGTCGTCACCACATGCTTATACTACATACAATTAGTACTTCAACAAATTCAAGAAAGCCCGAAGGTCAAGTCTTCCGCTGTATCAAACTCTGAAGCTTTCAAGAATTTAAAAGTATAAGTATATGGAACATGAAGTCACAAAGAGGCAAATTTCACAAGTGATGAATGCACAAGGTCAAGGCAAGGAAACATGCTCAAGACTAAAGTCAAAGATCACATCAAGCATATTCACAAGAACAAGATCGAAGACTCAAGCATAGTATGCTAGGTTTAAGATTTTTGTAAAATGGTGTGACCTCCCTTAGGGGGAGATTGTTGGAAATATGTTTTCCCAAAGAAAGTCTCGGTCACATCATTATTAGCATAGATCACGAGCTATAGAATATTTAGAACTTTGTAACTTGGAGCGACCTCCCTTAGGGGGAGATTGTTGGAAATACGTTTTAACGTATTTAGAAAGGATCGGTCACTCCAATGATATTGGGCTCGTGATCCAATATAGTCCATATAGCCCACATGTAGGGTGGGCTATATAAACCCCCTCCTAGCATCTTAGGAGGGGTTGGTCATTCTCACTTTCACACATTCAATCTAATATTTCATTTTCTCTCCAACCTCTCTCTAGTTTCTCTCTCTACATCTTCATCTATCTTTCTATTTCTTTAAATCATTCCAACACAAGGATAATCCAAGATTACGAGGACCTACATTAATGTTAAAATATAAGTTTTCATAAGTATTCGCAAGTTAAACCTCTTTCATTGTAATCAAGTTCGTTTATTCTAATACAAGTGAAAGTTTGTTTAACATCTTTATGTTTTAGATCAAGTGTTAATTCCGCATAACACTTTGTTACTTTATTCATAAGCAAAGGTTTCTCTACGTGTAGTACTTGATCTAATCTCGTATACACAAAGCTTAATCGATCTAAGTTTGGGATCAACAAGTGGTATCAGAGCTTGTTGAGAAACTTTTGATCTTTAAGTAACGCAAGAACCCTAAAACACCAAAACCCCTAAAAACCCTAAAATTCTCAAAACCCTAAAAACACCATGTCTGGCACAGATCAACCTGCTGCTTTGTTACAAAACAACTCCTCAAATCCTAGTATCAAAATTCCCATGTTTGATGCCAGGAACTTTGAGCTTTGGAAGTCAAATTTTGAGCAATATATAGCTATTCATGACTACACTCTTTGGGAGATTGTCGAATATGGGAACACATTCGACAAAGCAGCAAAGATTGCTGCTGCAATTGCCACAAGGACAGCTGTTCCTAATTGTCCTGAAGCTGATAAGAAGGAAAAGCCTGGAGATGGGAGAGCTGTAGCTGTTGAAGATATAGCCAAGAAGAGGGTGGACATGAAAATCTTGAACATCATGAAACACGCCCTAGGTCATGAGAATCAGCACAAGTACAAACGCTTTGAGTCTGCAAAAGAGCTTTGGGAAGCTCTTGAAGTAGCACATGGTGGCAATGCTGACACAAAAGAAGAAAAGAAGAAGCAACTCTTGCATGAGTACGCTGTCTTTAAAGCTCAACCCAATGAAAATCTCAGCAGTGTGAGAAGTAGACTTCTTGAAATCACAAGTCAACTTTCCTTCATGGGAACACAGATTGATGACCCTGAATTGAATGCTACTTTTCTCAAAAGCCTTGGTGATGTATGGAAGATTGAGACAAGATCCATTCTTGTCAATAATACCCACAAGACCTCCAGGTTTGATGACATCTTCAACAAACTAAGACTGTTGGAGAATGAATGGAAATGGGATAGTGACAATAAATCTTCCAGTAGTAACATGGCCTTCTTCTCACAAAGTGAAGGCCAATTTGATTCCATGAACTTCTATGGACATCCAGCCACTGGATCTCAAGGTGTCAGCGCTGGATGTCAATCTGTCAGCGCTGGATCATATCCTGTCAACGCTTTATATTCAAGCGCTGACACACACAACTTTGGCGCTGATAGACTTAAACCTGCTGGTTTAGATCTAGATACTGTGTGTGCATTCATTGCTTCTTTGCCCAGTGATTCAAGGATTACATATGAAGATCTTGAGCAGATAAGTGATGAACAATTGGAAGAGATGGACATCAAGTGGACTATGGCTCTTGTAAGCTTAAGAGCAAACAGATTTAATAAAAGGTTCAAGAAGAAGATGACCTTTAATGCTAAGGATGTTGCTGGCTTTGACAAGTCCAAGGTTGAGTGCTACAACTGTCATAGGATGGGGCACTTCATGAGGGAATGTAGATCTCCAAGAAGATCTGATGCTGGTAAGCCCTCAAGCCAAATGGTTAAGAGCCAAGATCCCAAGGCCATGGTTGCTATTCATCAAATTGATGGCGTTGGAGAATGGGACTGGAGCTGGATGGCCAAGAATGAGGAAGAGGATAGAGCTTTGGTTGCTGAAGTTAAAGAAGAGCATGTTGAATATGCTCTCATGGCACACTCCTCCTCTTCGTCAGATAATGAGGTATATGATGATGCTTTCTGTTCTAAAGGTTGTCGTTTAAATACTGAAAAATTAAATCAAGAGATAGTAAGATTATTAGATGAGGCAAGTACTGAAAGATGCAAAGTATCTAATTATCAAATTGCTCTTACCCAAACAGAAAAGACAGTAGCTGAGTATAAGAAAATGGAGTTTGATTTAAAGGATCAAATAAATATCTTAAAACATGAGTTACATCAGAGTAAAGATGTTCAAGATATAGTAAATAGGGTCAATCTTGATTTGATAGCTCAGTTAGAGGAGGCTAACAAAAATAAAGATAATGTGAGTCTTAAAATCCAGAGATTTGATAAGGCCACACAATCCCTAGGAGAGTGTGTTAGTAAACAAAGAGACTCTAAGGATATGAGTGGGATTGGGATGAAAAATTATACTGGTGTTCCACCACCAGCTGGGGATTTCTATGGTGTCCAATCAAAGGATTTATCTTGGACTGGCTTGCCAGAATGCCAAGAGGAGGAATTTATTCCTCCACCTAGAGTGACTTCCCCAGTTGAGGAATACAAGCAAAAACTGACTGACCTAGATGAGTGGAAGAAAGCTAACCACGCCTTGTTTGTTAAGGGAGGGTTGTTGTGTGAAAGTCCAAATGAGCCCACACCAAACATGATACCAATTGTGGAACCTATTGATCGTAAACCTATTAAGATCACACACCCTACCACTGGCAAAGCCGTTGACCTTGGCACACAAACTGTTAGAAAACCTAGTGTTAAGTATGCAGAGATGTATAGGAATACTAGGTCACCAAAAAGCCAAGTTAGTAATCATGGAACAGGCTTCTTTGCTTCTAGACCTAAGACTATGTCTAGAAAAGCTTGTTACACATGTGGTAGCTTCTCACATTTGGCATACAAATGTGTCAACGCTTCCAATGTCAACGCTGATAGGAACCATTTCAGCGCTGACAAAAGTCAACATAGGTCAAACACTGTCAGACCCAATACCTTTGTGAACAAAAGTTCACAAGCTGTTAGACCAACCCCATTCTTTTCTAGAGGGTCTAACACACAAGGCCTAAGACCTTTTCAAAAGTCAAACACTTGGTCCAATAGGCAATGGGTTCCTGTAGCAAACCCTAGGTTCAACGCTGATAAAGGCAATCGGGGCGCTGACAAGAACAATTTCAGCGCTGACAGACACACTGCCAAACCTAGGTATTTGCAACCACAGGGAAATAGGTCTAAAGCTTCTACTAGCTTAACATGGAGACCAAAACAAGACCAAAAACCTAATTCTACTGGTATTTCTATGACATGCAACAGGTTTCATTATATTTCAAAGGCATTGTCAACACCAATTGGGGTTAACTGGGAATTTCATTCAAACAGGGATGAAAATGGGGTTGTTATGAGAACCAAGTCTGTTCTTGTTGAACAACCAAATGAATCCAAGTCTTCCAAGGCTTGGGTTCCCAAAGAAAACTAATGTGTTTTCTTTATGTGCAGGGCATTCAGAAGAAGATCAATGATTATGGATACTGGGATAGTGGATGCTCAAGGCACATGACAGGGAAGGAAGACTATCTAACTAATTTCTCTCCTATTCAAGATGGTGATAAGGTATACTTTGGAGGGGGCTATGGCACCATCACAGGAAAAGGAACCCTTGTCACCAACAATCTACGATTTGAGAATGTCTTCCTGGTAAAAGAACTGGATTATAATTTGTTTAGTGTATCACAAGTGTGTGATAACAAAAATAAGGTTCTTTTCACAGATACTGAGTGCTTGGTGTTAAGCAAAGATTATAAGCTCCCTGAGGAAAAATACATAGATTTTAGAACACCAAGGCATAAAGACATATATAATGTGAATCTTAATGGAATTAAGATAAATAATAAAATGTCATGTCTGTATGCTAAAGCCTCAGTAGATGAAAGTAATCTTTGGCACAGGAGATTGGGGCACATAAACTTTAAGAATATCAATAGACTTGTGAGGCTTGGTTTAGTTGATGGTTTGCCTGAAAAGGCTTTCCACAATGACCACACTTGTGTTGCATGTCTTAAGGGCAAGCAGCACAAGGTCTCATTCAGGTCTAAACAGGTGCACTCTAGTTCTAAACCACTTCACTTATTGCATATGGACCTTTTTGGTCCAACTAATATAGAAAGTTTGAAGGGTAAATCATATTGTTTTGTTATCACTGATGATTATTCCAGGTTTACATGGACTTTCTTTTTAGCCAAGAAAAGTGAAACTGCCCAAAGTCTGATTAATTTCATTACCCAAATTGAGAAGAAGAATGGTAATGAGGTCAAAATTATTAGAAGTGACAATGGGGGTGAGTTTAGAAATCAGTTGTTAGATGATTTTTGTGCCAAGAAAGGGATTACTAGGCAGTTTAGCATAGCTAGAACCCCACAGCAAAATGGGGTTGCTGAAAGGAAGAATAGAACCCTTATTGAAGCAGCCAGAACCATGTTGGCTGATGCCCACTTTCCTATAGCCTTTTGGGCTGAAGCAGTTAACACAGCTTGTTATGTTCAAAATAGGGCATTGGTCAACAAGATACATAATAAGACACCTTATGAGTTACTTTGGGGAAGGAAGCCAAATATTGGCTTTCTCAAGCCTTTTGGATGTCATGTAGTTGTTTTAGAAACTAGTGAGGCCCTAGGTAAATTTGACTCAAAAGGTGATGAAGGCTACTTCATGGGTTATTCAGTGCAGAGCAAAGGATATAGGGTTTACATTAAAAAGGAAAAACGTATACTTGAAAAAGTACATGTTAGGTTTTTAGAGAGTAAACCTAGTGATCCTGAAAGTGGTCCAAATTGGTTGTTTGACTTAGAACCTTTATCTAGAGCTTTAAATTATATGCCTGTTACTGATCCAGACATTGTGAAGGTAACTTCAAGTGTTTTGGAAAAGAGAATTGGTAGTGTTTCAGGTATACAGGTTGCTAAGGAGGATGGACCACCAGCAGTTAAATCATCTCCCACACAAGAATATGTTACACTCCCTATATGGACAGATGAGTATTATGCTGCTGCTGCTGCTGCTAGAAAAGATAATGGTGGTTTTCAAATACCACCAAATACAAACATGCATACTTCTTCAGGCGCTGACAAAGGGAAATCAAGCGCTGACAAGACAAATTCAGACGCTGATGGATTAGACGCTGACAACAACAGTTCAAGCGTTGTTAGCCCAAGCGCTGACAAACAAGGATCAGACTTTGGTGACACCTTACACAGCTTTTCTCTTCCCATTTTGAACAAGGTGGACCTTCCAATGTCCATGAAGAGATTCATGTTGATCAAAGAGAGTCTGATGAAGAAGATATTGGCAACATGGAGCGTGAAGTTGAGGACACCAGACTTTTTGAAGGAGGAGTTCTCACTTCCACAGCAAAGGATCACCCCACATCTCAGATTATTGGTGATGTTATGGCTCCAGTTCAACATGAATCTCTTCTGACCCACGTTACTGTTCTTACAAGTGGTATCAGAGCTTGTTGAGAAACTTTTGATCTTTAAGTAACGCAAGAACCCTAAAACACCAAAAACCCTAAAAACCCTAAAATTCTCAAAACCCTAAAAACACCATGTCTGGCACAGATCAACCTGCTGCTTTGTTACAAAACAAATCCTCAAATCCTAGTATCAAAATTCCCATGTTTGATGCCAGGAACTTTGAGCTTTGGAAGTCAAATTTTGAGCAATATATAGCTATTCATGACTACACTCTTTGGGAGATTGTCGAATATGGGAACACATTCGACAAAGCAGCAAAGATTGCTGCTGCAATTGCCACAAGGACAGCTGTTCCTAATTGTCCTGAAGCTGATAAGAAGGAAAAGCCTGGAGATGGGAGAGCTGTAGCTGTTGAAGATATAGCCAAGAAGAGGGTGGACATGAAAATCTTGAACATCATGAAACACGCCCTAGGTCATGAGAATCAGCACAAGTACAAACGCTTTGAGTCTGCAAAAGAGCTTTGGGAAGCTCTTGAAGTAGCACATGGTGGCAATGCTGACACAAAAGAAGAAAAGAAGAAGCAACTCTTGCATGAGTACGCTGTCTTTAAAGCTCAACCCAATGAAAATCTCAGCAGTGTGAGAAGTAGACTTCTTGACATCACAAGTCAACTTTCCTTCATGGGAACACAGATTGATGACCCTGAATTGAATGCTACTTTTCTCAAAAGCCTTGGTGATGTATGGAAGATTGAGACAAGATCCATTCTTGTCAATAATACCCACAAGACCTCCAGGTTTGATGACATCTTCAAAAAACTAAGACTGTTGGAGAATGAATGGAAATTGGATAGTGACAATAAATCTTCCAGTAGTAACATGGCCTTCTTCTCACAAAGTGAAGGCCAATTTGATTCCATGAACTTCTATGGACATCCAGCCACTGGATCTCAAGGTGTCAGCGCTGGATGTCAATCTGTCAGCGCTGGATCATATCCTGTCAACGCTTTATATTCAAGCGCTGACACACACAACTTTGGCGCTGATAGACTTAAACCTGCTGGTTTAGATCTAGATACTGTGTGTGCATTCATTGCTTCTTTGCCCAGTGATTCAAGGATTACATATGAAGATCTTGAGCAGATAAGTGATGAACAATTGGAAGAGATGGACATCAAGTGGACTATGGCTCTTGTAAGCTTAAGAGCAAACAGATTTAATAAAAGGTTCAAGAAGAAGATGACCTTTAATGCTAAGGATGTTGCTGGCTTTGACAAGTCCAAGGTTGAGTGCTACAACTGTCATAGGATGGGGCACTTCATGAGGGAATGTAGATCTCCAAGAAGATCTGATGCTGGTAAGCCCTCAAGCCAAATGGTTAAGAGCCAAGATCCCAAGGCCATGGTTGTTGTTCATCAAATTGATGGCGTTGGAGAATGGGACTGGAGCTGGATGGCTAAGAATGAGGAAGAGGATAGAGCTTTGGTTGCTGAAGTTAAAGAAGAGCATGTTGAATATGCTCTCATGGCACACTCCTCCTCTTCGACAGATAATGAGGTATATGATGATGCTTTCTGTTCTAAGGGTTGTCGTTTAAATACTGAAAAATTAAATCAAGAGATAGTAAGATTATTAGATGAGGCAAGTACTGAAAGATGCAAAGTATCTAATTATCAAATTGCTCTTACCCAAACAGAAAAGACAGTAGCTGAGTATAAGAAAATGGAGTTTGATTTAAAGGATCAAATAAATATCTTAAAACATGAGTTACATCAGAGTAAAGATGTTCAAGATATAGTAAATAGGGTTAATCTTGATTTGATAGCTCAGTTAGAGGAGGCTAACAAAAATAAAGATAATGTGAGTCTTAAAATCCAGAGATTTGATAAGGCCACACAATCCCTAGGAGAGTGTGTTAGTAAACAAAGAGACTCTAAGGATATGAGTGGGATTGGGATGAAAAATTATACTGGTGTTCCACCACCAACTGGGGATTTCTATGGTGTCCAATCAAAGGATTTATCTTGGACTGGCTTGCCAGAATGCCAAGAGGAGGAATTTATTCCTCCACCTAGAGTGACTTCCCCAGTTGAGGAATACAAGCAAAAACTGACTGACCTAGATGAGTGGAAGAAAGCTAACCACACCTTGTTTGTTAAGGGAGGGTTGTTGTGTGAAAGTCCAAATGAGCCCACACCAAACATGATACCAATTGTGGAACCTATTGATCGTAAACCTATTAAGATCACACACCCTACCACTGGCAAAGCCGTTGACCTTGGCACACAAACTGTTAGAAAACCTAGTGTTAAGTATGCAGAGATGTATAGGAATACTAGGTCACCAAAAAGCCAAGTTAGTAATCATGGAACAGGCTTCTTTGCTTCTAGACCTAAGACTATGTCTAGAAAAGCTTGTTACACATGTGGTAGCTTCTCACATTTGGCATACAAATGTGTCAACGCTTCCAATGTCAACGCTGATAGGAACCATTTCAGCGCTAACAAAAGTCAACATAGGTCAAACACTGTCAGACCCACCAGCTGGGGATTTCTATGGTGTCCAATCAAAGGATTTATCTTGGACTGGCTTGCCAGAATGCCAAGAGGAGGAATTTATTCCTCCACCTAGAGTGACTTCCCCAGTTGAGGAATACAAGCAAAAACTGACTGACCTAGATGAGTGGAAGAAAGCTAACCACACCTTGTTTGTTAAGGGAGGGTTGTTGTGTGAAAGTCCAAATGAGCCCACACCAAACATGATACCAATTGTGGAACCTATTGATCGTAAACCTATTAAGATCACACACCCTACCACTGGCAAAGCCGTTGACCTTGGCACACAAACTGTTAGAAAACCTAGTGTTAAGTATGCAGAGATGTATAGGAATACTAGGTCACCAAAAAGCCAAGTTAGTAATCATGGAACAGGCTTCTTTGCTTCTAGACCTAAGACTATGTCTAGAAAAGCTTGTTACACATGTGGTAGCTTCTCACATTTGGCATACAAATGTGTCAACGCTTCCAATGTCAACGCTGATAGGAACCATTTCAGCGCTGACAAAAGTCAACATAGGTCAAACACTGTCAGACCCAATACCTTTGTGAACAAAAGTTCACAAGCTGTTAGACCAGCCCCATTCTTTTCTAGAGGGTCTAACACACAAGGCCTAAGACCTTTTCAAAAGTCAAACACTTGGTCCAATAGGCAATGGGTTCCTGTAGCAAACCCTAGGTTCAACGCTGATAAAGGCAATCGGGGCGCTGACAAGAACAATTTCAGCGCTGACAGACACACTGCCAAACCTAGGTATTTGCAACCACAGGGAAATAGGTCTAAAGCTTCTACTAGCTTAACATGGAGACCAAAACAAGACCAAAACCCTAATTCTACTGGTATTTCTATGACATGCAACAGGTTTCATTATATTTCAAAGGCATTGTCAACACCAATTGGGGTTAACTGGGAATTTCATTCAAACAGGGATGAAAATGGGGTTGTTATGAGAACCAAGTCTGTTCTTGTTGAACAACCAAATGAATCCAAGTCTTCCAAGGCTTGGGTTCCCAAAGAAAACTAATGTGTTTTCTTTATGTGCAGGGCATTCAGAAGAAGATCAATGATTATGGATACTGGGATAGTGGATGCTCAAGGCACATGACAGGGAAGGAAGACTATCTGACTAATTTCTCTCCTATTCAAGATGGTGATAAGGTATACTTTGGAGGGGGCTATGGCACCATCACAGGAAAAGGAACCCTTGTCACCAACAATCTACGATTTGAGAATGTCTTCCTGGTAAAAGAACTGGATTATAATTTGTTTAGTGTATCACAAGTGTGTGATAACAAAAATAAGGTTCTTTTCACAGATACTGAGTGCTTGGTGTTAAGCAAAGATTATAAGCTCCCTGAGGAAAAATACATAGATTTTAGAACACCAAGGTATAAAGACATATATAATGTGAATCTTAATGGAATTAAGATAAATAATAAAATGTCATGTCTGTATGCTAAAGCCTCAGTAGATGAAAGTAATCTTTGGCACAGGAGATTGGGGCACATAAACTTTAAGAATATCAATAGACTTGTGAGGCTTGGTTTAGTTGATGGTTTGCCTGAAAAGGCTTTCCACAATGACCACACTTGTGTTGCATGTCTTAAGGGCAAGCAGCACAAGGTCTCATTCAGGTCTAAACAGGTGCACTCTAGTTCTAAACCACTTCACTTATTGCATATGGACCTTTTTGGTCCAACTAATATAGAAAGTTTGAAGGGTAAATCATATTGTTTTGTTATCACTGATGATTATTCCAGGTTTACATGGACTTTCTTTTTAGCCAAGAAAAGTGAAACTGCCCAAAGTCTGATTAATTTCATTACCCAAATTGAGAAGAAGAATGGTAATGAGGTCAAAATTATTAGAAGTGACAATGGGGGTGAGTTTAGAAATCAGTTGTTAGATGATTTTTGTGCCAAGAAAGGGATTACTAGGCAGTTTAGCATAGCTAGAACCCCACAACAAAATGGGGTTGCTGAAAGGAAGAATAGAACCCTTATTGAAGCAGCCAGAACCATGTTGGCTGATGCCCACTTTCCTATAGCCTTTTGGGCTGAAGCTGTTAACACAGCTTGTTATGTTCAAAATAGGGCATTGGTCAACAAGATACATAATAAGACACCTTATGAGTTACTTTGGGGAAGGAAGCCAAATATTGGCTTTCTCAAGCCTTTTTGATGTCATGTAGTTGTTTTAGAAACTAGTGAGGCCCTAGGTAAATTTGACTCAAAAGGTGATGAAGGCTACTTCATGGGTTATTCAGTGCAGAGCAAAGGATATAGGGTTTACATTAAAAAGGAAAAACGTATACTTGAAAAAGTACATGTTAGGTTTTTAGAGAGTAAACCTAGTGATCCTGAAAGTGGTCCAAATTGGTTGTTTGACTTAGAACCTTTATCTAGAGCTTTAAATTATATGCCTGTTACTGATCCAGACATTGTGAAGGTAACTTCAAGTGTTTTGGAAAAGAGAATTGGTAGTGTTTCAGGTATACAGGTTGCTAAGGAGGATGGACCACCAGCAGTTAAATCATCTCCCACACAAGAATATGTTACACTCCCTATATGGACAGATGAGTATTATGCTGCTGTTGCTGCTGCTAGAAAAGATAATGGTGGTTTTCAAATACCACCAAATACAAACATGCATACTTCTTCAGGCGCTGACAAAGGGAAATCAAGCGCTGACAAGACAAATTCAGACGCTGATGGATTAGACGCTGACAACAACAGTTCAAGCGTTGTTAGCCCAAGCGCTGACAAACAAGGATCAGACTTTGGTGACACCTTTACACAGCTTTTCTCTTCCCATTTTGAACAAGGTGGACCTTCCAATGTCCATGAAGAGATTCATGTTGATCAAAGAGAGTCTGATGAAGAAGATATTGGCAACATGGAGCGTGAAGTTGAGGACACCATACTTTTTGAAGGAGGAGTTCTCACTTCCACAGCAAAGGATCACCCCACATCTCAGATTATTGGTGATGTTATGGCTCCAGTTCAGACAAGAAGATCCCATCAAAGTCTTGGTGGATTTATTGCCAATATACACAAGAAGGTTGATACCCCTCTTGTACAAGCATGTTTGTTTGCCTGTTTTCTGTCACAGGAAGAACCCAAGAAGATTTTTGATGCTCTCAAAGAACCAAGTTGGGTGGAAGCAATGCAGGATGAGCTTCATCAATTTGCTATTCAGGATGTTTGGGAGCTGGTTGATTGTCCTAGATATGTGAGACCAATTGGGACAAGATGGGTTCTAAGAAACAAGAAAGATGAAAGAGGCATTGTGGTCAGAAACAAGGCATGTTTGGTAGCTCAGGGATATACACAAGAGGAAGGCATAGATTATGAAGAAGTTTTTGCTCCAGTAGCAAGAATTGAAGCTATAAGAATTTTTCTAGCTTATGCCTCTTGCATGAACTTCACTGTTTATCAAATGGATGTGAAGAGTGCTTTCCTCTATGGGACAATTGTTGAGGAAGTATATGTCATGCAACCTCCTGGTTTTGAAGATCCTGAGAATCCAGACAAGGTTTATAGAGTGAAGAAAGCTATGTATGGACTTCATCAAGCCCCAAGAGCATGGTATGGTACATTGTCCACCTACTTGGTGGAAAATGGATTCAAGAGGGGCACCATAGATCAGACACTATTTACAAAGAAGAAAGGAAAACATGTGTTGCTTGTGCAGGTCTATGTTGATGACATCATTTTTGGGTCTACTGATCCAAAAATGAGTGAGGACTTTTCCAAGCTCATGACAGATAAATTCAAGATGAGTGCAATGGGTGAGATGAACTTCTTTCTAGGTCTACAAGTTCAGCAGAAAGAAGATGGTATCTTCATCTCTCAAGACAAGTATGTAGCTGAAATCTTGAAGAAATATGGTTTTTCTCCACATGAAAAGGATGCTTCCACTCCTATGGATAGGGAACACCCCTGGGGAAAGATTGGAGCTGGAAAGGATGTGGATGTTAGGCACTATAGATCAATGATTGGTTCATTGATGTATCTTACAGCCTCAAGACCTGACATCATGTTTGCTGTGTGTGCATGTGCACGCCATCAAGTGACTCCCAAAGAATGTCACCTTTTTGCTGTGAAGAGAATTTTTAGGTACCTAAGATGTTATCCAGATCTTGGCTTGTGGTACCCAAAAGATTCTCCATTGGATCTTATTGCATATTCAGACAGTGACTATGGTGGTGACAAGTTTGATAGGAAATCCACAACTGGTGGATGCCAATTTCTTGGGAGTAGATTGATATCTTGGCAATGCAAGAAACAAACAGTGGTGGCAAACTCTACAACTGAAGCAGAATATGTGGCTGCAGCTGCTTGTTGTGGACAAGTCTTATGGATTCATAACCAGCTGTTGGATTATGGGTATAATTTTATGCATACCAAGATTTTTGTAGACAATAACAGTACTTTATGCATTATTAAAAATCCTGTACATCATTCTAAAACCAAACACATAGAAATTAGACATCATTTTATAAGAGATTGCTTTGAGAAAGGTTTAATACAACCAGATAGGGTAGCCACAGAGGATAATGTGGCTGATTTATTAACTAAACCTTTTGATGCTGGAAGATTTCAATATTTGGTAACAAATATTGGAATGGTTAATCTCACTTAATATGTGTTTTGGAACATTTTTGTAAAAGTATGTACAGGATAATGCATTGTTATTGGTCTTTGTGATGATTTAGATTTTCCACATTATTTTTCTAACACTAACAAAGGTAAATGTAACGCTGTCAAGTGTTATTTTGCCGTTGTTAGAGATATTATTGTTTAACGCTGACAAGAGTTCCTTCAACGCTGTCAAGTGTTGTCGGGACGCTGTCAGCAACAAATGTTAGTTTTGTGGTTTTCATCTAAATGTGTAGGTAGGTGGTAACTTTATGCCATTGGATACAGAGTTGCTTATGGATCTTTGAAGAGCTATTTGGACATGTTTTTGTTTATGGATGATGGTTGGAATATTTATATTCCTATCTTGACATAAATTTTTAATGTTCATATATATTTTGAGAACTCATGTATCATAGTTTAAGGGGAGGTTTAAGGAACCTTTAGGACTCTTGGGTATTCTTACAATACTCTCATCACAATTCTAGATTGTGTCCACAGGTGAGTATGGGTTAGTTTTACTAAACCATGAGGCACTGTAGCATGCATAGTATATCAACTTTGCATGCTGCCAAGACATTTTTGGCCTAGAATTGGTTGTGGTCTGTTGGGAGACTTGGGAATCATTTTGATATGGGTTTTACCTGGGAGTAACAAGGATTTTATAAGGTAACTTGGTTGTTAAGAATTTTGGTTAGCAAGGGACACTAGAGGACTGTTATGTCTATCTTGCTTATGCAAGTGTGCATAACTGGACAGTGCTTGCCGCCCTATGATAATTATCAGCTTTTGTTTATCTTCTCTAGGATAAATTACTTGTTAAGGTCATTTTTCACTTTTTAAAACAATTTTATTTTTGGACGCTGACAAGATTTTTCCAAGCGTTGTTGTGACCAAAATGGACGCTGACATGGCTTTAGGCGAACGTTGACAAGATTATAGCCGTTGGGCGTTGATAGGTTATATTTGACCGTTGACAATCAATGGGACCTACCCAGTTGTTACTTTTTGACATATTTTCAAGCCGTAATTTTAGGAGTTGTTACTTTCATTAAATGCATGAGATAACTTATAACTTTTTCAATATTTTCATGATTAGTTTTTGAAAATCTTTGCCTATTTTTGGGCCAATCACATGCATTCATCCACTCTTATAAAATTGGCTCCTATTTTTAAACAGGGTATCTATAATTCTTGTCTAACAACTTTTCTCTTATCAACCTTCATCTTTTATACTTCAAATTAACAGCTTTCATCAATGGCACCAAGATTTAACTCAGCAGAATTGGATTTGGGGTTCAAGTCTCAACACAACATGATTGCTTATCTTGTTGCTGATAATACTTTGTTCCCTCAATACACACAGATGGTGGAGTATTTGAACGCATCCCCATTAAGGTATGCTCTTTCTCATGCGCCACTCATTCCAGTCACACACATTAAACAGTTTTGGAACACTGTCAGTTCCTCAACAGTTAATGGAGTGACCACATTAACTTCTATTGTTCATGGGAGATCTTGGGTGGTTACTGAGGCCTTGGTACGCCATGCCTTGCATCTTAATGATGCTGATGGTATAACCATTCTTCCCATATCTGAAATAGAACAAGGGCTTAGGGCTTTGGGATACCCTATTCCTGATGAAGGTACTCTTAATAAGTACCATAAGCAGGAATTTCCCCCAGCCTGGAAGTACCTCATTCACATTCTCCTTCAATGTTTGAGTCCCAAATGTACTGCACACAATGAGATCAATAGATCCATTGCAACTGCTATTGTGTGTATTGCAACAGGGCAAAAATATAACTGGTCTAAAATGATTTTTGAAGGAATGTGTAAAAACAAGGGGACAAAAATGACTTTAGCTTATCCCCGTTTTCTGCAAATGATTTTTGATGCTCAAAGATATTGTTCAAGGGATCACAATGATTTTTATAAAATCCCTGAACAAAAGAAAGCTATTTTTACCAAGCTGAACTCACCACCTCATAAAGATCTACCTTTAACCCCAGCCATGCTTGCTGTTATTGCAGCAGCACAACCCCAACCAGACCCCCAACCTCATATTGACCCTCACCCACAACTTGAACCTATCCCTGAACCTTTACCCTCACCTGACCAAATGCAAATAGACCAAAATCCCTTTGACGCTGACACATCTAATGTGGGCGTTGATGTGCCTATTTCCACCGCTGACACCCAACCATCACAATCCCAAACACCCCTTAACCAACCCACATCTACACCTTCATCTACACCATCTTTCACACCACCTGAATATAGGTTGTTTAAACGCCAAAGGACTGCTGGAGTGTTCTCCTCTGGTGGTCCTAGCCATGAAGCAGAGAGAACCACCACCACAAGTGTGGCTGGTGACCTGGATGAGGCTGGGACTATTGGTTCTGGCTTAGCAGCTGGCCAAGGCAGTCCCACCATAATTAAGTCCTCCTCCATGCCCAATGAACCTGACTTGGGAGGTTAAATCCCCATTTTGGAAGAGGGCAGACTGGAACCTATGACGCTTTTGGAATTGACGGCTGTCTGCATTAGCTTGCAAAAGCAGAATGCAGACTTGGTACAAATTGTCAGTAACCAAGGCCTTGAACTCAAGGAATTGAGGGAGAGGATTGTTGTTTTGGAAAGTGTTCATGCAAAGGGAGGTATGGAGGAGTCTTCCAAAGGGGAGGAAGATCAAAGAAATCTGAGTGATAAGAGCAGTCAAGATGGTCAATCATTGGATGTTGCTGAAGCTCTTACTACTTTGAAGGAACAAAAAGGTTTTGATACGTCATTGATCTCTCCAACCAATTTAAATTTATCATTTACAGATATGTTGAGAGAGGTTATACAAGGCGCTGAGGGAAAATATTTGAGCGTTGACAAGACAAGTTTGGACGCTGATAGAAGTATTTTGGGCGCTGATAGAGGAAATTTGGGCGTTGACAGATCTGCATATGGAGGTGATGTATTCCAGTCATCATCTATCATCAAAGATGTTCCTACTCAGGTATTATCATCTACCCTACCAGCAATTGCACCAACAGATAAGGGTAAGGGTAAGTTGGTAGAAGAAATTGTTCCAAAGAATGCAGCTCAGGTTGAATTTGATAGAAGATTGGCTGAGCAAATGATGGAACAAGGTGAAAAGGAAAAGTCACCATTTGTTGTGACTTCTGAAGAAGAAAGTGATGGAGCTAGCTCAGATTCAAGTGTGATGATTGTTGAACCAGAAAGACTTGAGTATGGTGATGAGCTTGCTAGGGAAAAGCTGAGAGATTTAAAGTTGTAGATTGATTTTGATATGCCAGAGGTGGTTCAGATGTACAATTCTTGGGAAGAAAGCTGTATGGATAATCCAGACTTGACCATTTCAGATCAGATATGGGGTTTGGAAATTCTTCTTAGAGTTCAGAAGGATTGTAAGGTGATGTTGAAGTACAAGGCAAGCAACATTCTCTCTGAGTTGAAAAGGGATAGAAGGAAGCTCTATTTTATGTTGCTCAAATGTCATGGAGTTGGATGGACACATCAGAAGCTGAAGGCTTTGACATTTGATGAGTTGGAACATAGGGCTTATCCTATTTGAGTGAAAGTGCAGGAAGAAAACACTTTCAGACTTCTTTCAGATGAAAGAAAGGAGCAACTTGCAGAGGAGATGGAAATCAAGAGAGCTATGATAGTTCCCAGACCAGTAAAGAAGGGATTTGTACTTGAGTTTCCAAAAGATATGGATCAACTATATCTAAGTGAAGCAGTTATTAGAAAGAGCCTCAAGCTCTCCCCATTAGAAGCTTCAGATATGGTGCATGTGTTACCACTAGATTCCAGGAATCCAATTGTGAGTTATGATGAAGATGAATGTGGATTCTGGAAAATTGGAAGATTTGGCAAAGAGGTACACACTTTTACCACTCTCATATCTTTATTTGCAAGTTGTGATAGAGAAGACTCGGTGGACCTTTGGAGGTTGTTAGAGACCAAGTATGAGGCTGAAGCACCAACTTCAGTCAATGGAATAAAACTTTGGACCACATTCAAAAGAATGTGTGGGACAAAAGAAGAAGATCCTGAAATATGGAAGGATCTTGAAGATGACCTCAGTGGTCTTCAATGGAGGTTATATTCAGCTGCTGGTGTATACCATTTGAGTTCTACAAAGTTTGCTGAGTATTTACTTGTAGATGCTCAGTATTTCATATCCAAGGCTGTTTTGGAAAAGATAAAGGACACCCAGTTGGAAATAGACTATACAAGTGACGTGGCAAAGAATTTGATCAGATTTATTTATTACCAATATGATAAGGTTTGTCAGACTCCTCCAAGTTCTTAATGTTTATTCAGAAACTTGATCATAAGAGTGGATATCAAGTTTAGGGGAGGATTGTTGGGAATAAATTAAGGCCAGATCACTTGAACGTTGACAAGAACAACTCAAGCGTTGACAAGAGCAAAGTGAGCGCTGATAGCATAAGCGTTGACAAGTTAAAGTCAAGCGTTGACAGATTGAAAACAAGCACTGATAGAAGATGTGAGCTACACGTTTATTATATTCTAGAATACTTCTAGTAAGGATAGAGACGACAATGTATTTTCTATGTTTATCTTTACCTAGAATAGTTGATTCGTAGCTTATTGTACAAGACTTCTTGTTCTATAAAAGAAGGTCTTTTAGGTTAATGTTAAAATATAAGTTTTCATAAGTATTCGCAAGTTAAACCTCTTTCATTGTAATCAAGTTCGTTTATTCTAATACAAGTGAAAGTTTGTTTAACATCTTTATGTTTTAGATCAAGTGTTAATTCCGCATAACACTTTGTTACTTTATTCATAAGCAAAGGTTTCTCTACGTGTAGTACTTGATCTAATCTCGTATACACAAAGCTTAATCGATCTAAGTTTGGGATCAACAAGTGGTATCAGAGCTTGTTGAGAATATAATGATTCGAATATAATAAACGTGTAGCTCACATCTTCCATCAGTGCTTGTTTTCAATCTGTCAACGCTTGACTTTAACTTGTCAACGCTTATGCTATCAGCGCTCACTTTGCTCTTGTCAACGCTTGAGTTGTTCTTGTCAGCATTCAAGTGATCTGGCCTTAATTTATTCCCAACAATCCTCCCCTAAACTTGATATCCACTCTTATGATCAAGTTTCTGAATAAACATTAAGAACTTGGAGGAGTCTGACAAACCTTATCATATTGGTAATAAATAAATCTGATCAAATTCTTTGCCACATCACTTGTATAGTCTATTTCCAACTGGGTGTCCTTCATCTTTTCCAAAACAGCCTTGGATATGAAATACTGAGCATCTACAAGTAAATACTCAGCAAACTTTGTAGAACTCAAATGGTATACACCAGCAGCTGAATATAACCTCCATTGAAGACCACTGAGGTCATCTTCAAGATCCTTCCATATTTCAGGATCTTCTTCTTTTGTCCCACACATTCTTTTGAATGTGGTCCAAAGTTTTATTCCATTGACTGAAGTTGGTGCTTCAGCCTCATACTTGGTCTCTAACAACCTCCAAAGGTCCACCAAGTCTTCTCTATCACAACTTGCAAATAAAGATATGAGAGTGGTAAAAGTGTGTAGCTCTTTGCCAAATCTTCCAATTTTCTAGAATCCACATTCATCTTCATCATAACTCACAATTGGATTCCTGGAATCTAGTGGTAACACATGCACCATATATGAAGCTTCTAATGGGGAGAGCTTGAGGCTCTTTCTAATAACTGCTTCACTTGGATATAGTTGATCCATATCTTTTGGAAACTCAAGTACAAATCCCTTCTTTACTGGTCTGGGAACTATCATAGCTCTCTTGATTTCCATCTCCTCTGCAAGTTGCTCCTTTCTTTCATCTGAAAGAAGTCTGAAAGTGTTTTCTTCCTGCACTTTCACCCAAATAGGATAAGCCCTATGTTCCAACTCATCAAATGTCAAAGCCTTCAGCTTCTGATGTGTCCATCCAACTCCATGACATTTGAGCAACATAAAATAGAGCTTCCTTCTATCCCTTTTCAACTCAGAGAGAATGTTGCTTGCCTTGTACTTCAACATCACCTTACAATCCTTCTGAACTCTAAGAAGAATTTCCAAACCCCATATCTGATCTGAAATGGTCAAGTCTGGATTATCCATACAGCTTTCTTCCCAAGAATTGTACATGTGAACCACCTCTGGCATATCAAAATCAATCTGCAACTTTAAATCTCTCAGCTTTTCCCTAGCAAGCTCATCACCATACTCAAGTCTTTCTGGTTCAACAATCATCACACTTGAATCTGAGCTAGCTCCATCACTTTCTTCTTCAGAAGTCACAACAAATGATGACTTTTCCTTTTCACCTTGTTCCATCATTTGCTCAGCCAATCTTCTATCAAATTCAACCTGAGCTGCATTCTTTGGAACAATTTCTTCTACCAACTTACCCTTACCCTTATCTGTTGGTGCAATTGCTGGTAGGGTAGATGATAATACCTGAGTAGGAACATCTTTGATGATAGATGATGACTGGAATACATCACCTCCATATGCAGATCTGTCAACGCCCAAATTTCCTCTATCAGCGCCCAAAATACTTCTATCAGCGTCCAAACTTGTCTTGTCAACGCTCAAATATTTTCCCTCAGCGCCTTGTGTAACCTCTCTCAACATATCTGTAAATGATAAATTTAAATTGGTTGGAGAGATCAAGGACGTATCAAAACCTTTTTGTTCCTTCA
Source organism: Glebionis coronaria (assembly GCA_025667525.1). NCBI lineage: Eukaryota > Viridiplantae > Streptophyta > Magnoliopsida > Asterales > Asteraceae > Glebionis > Glebionis coronaria. Next base: position 72,576,291 of record CM046874.1, read on the forward strand.
AAGTAGTAAGAGCTTCAGCAACATCCAATGATTGACCATCTTGACTGCTCTTATCACTCAGATTTCTTTGATCTTCCTCCCCTTTGGAAGACTCCTCCATAACTCCCTTTGCATGAACACTTTCCAAAACAACAATCCTCTCCCTCAATTCCTTGAGTTCAAGGCCTTGGTTACTGACAATTTGTACCAAGTCTGCATTATGCTTTTGCAAGCTAATGCAGACAGCCGTCAATTCCAAAAGCGTCATAGGTTCCAGTCTGCCCTCTTCCAAAATGGGGATTTGACCTCCCAAGTCAGGTTCATTGGGCATGGAGGAGGACTTAATTATGGTGGGACTGCCTTGGCCAGCTGCTAAGCCAGAACCAATAGTCCCAGCCTCATCCAGGTCACCAGCCACACTTGTGGTGGTGGTTCTCTCTGTTTCATGGCTAGGACCACCAGAGGAGAACACTCCAGCAGTCCTTTGGCGTTTAAACAACCTATATTCAGGTGGTGTGGAAGATGGTGTAGAAGAAGGTGTAGATGTGGGTTGGTTAAGGGGTGTTTGGGATTGTGATGGTTGGGTGTCAGCGGTGGAAATAGGCACATCAACGCCCACATTAGATGTGTCAGCGTCAAAGGGATTTTGGTCTAATTGCATTTGGTCAGGTGAGGGTAAAGGTTCAGGGATAGGTTCAAGTTGTGGGTGAGGGTCAATATGAGGTTGGGGGTCTGGTTGGGGTTGTGCTGCTGCAATAACAGCAAGCATGGCTGGGGTTAAAGGTAGATCTCTATGAGGTGGTGAGTTCAGCTTGGTAAAAATAGCTTTCTTTTGTTCAGGGATTTTATAAAAATCATTGTGATCCCTTGAACAATATCTTTGAGCATCAAAAATCATTTGCAGAAAACGGGGATAAGCTAAAGTCATTTTTGTCCCCTTGTTTTTACACATTCCTTCAAAAATCATTTTAGACCAGTTATATTTTTGCCCTGTTGCAATACACACAATAGCAGTTGCAATGGATCTATTGATCTCATTGTGTGCAGTACATTTGGGACTCAAACATTGAAGGAGAATGTGAATGAGGTACTTCCAGGCTGGGGGAAATTCCTGCTTATGGTACTTATTAAGAGTACCTTCATCAGGAATAGGGTATCCCAAAGCCCTAAGCCCTTGTTCTATTTCAGATATGGGAAGAATGGTTATACCATCAGCATCATTAAGATGCAAGGCCTGGCGTACCAAGGCCTCAGTAACCACCCAAGATCTCCCATGAACAATAGAAGTTAATGTGGTCACTCCATTAACTGTTGAGGAACTGACAGTGTTCCAAAACTGTTTAATGTGTGTGACTGGAATGAGTGGCGCATGAGAAAGAGCATACCTTAATGGGGATGCGTTCAAATACTCCACCATCTGTGTGTATTGAGGGAACAAAGTATTATCAGCAACAAGATAAGCAATCATGTTGTGTTGAGACTTGAACCCCAAATCCAATTCTGCTGAGTTAAATCTTGGTGCCATTGATGAAAGCTGTTAATTTGAAGTATAAAAGATGAAGGTTGATAAGAGAAAAGTTGTTAGACAAGAATTATAGATACCCTGTTTAAAAATAGGAGCCAATTTTATAGGAGTGGATGAATGCATGTGATTGGCCCAAAAATAGGCAAAGATTTTCAAAAACTAATCATGAAAATATTGAAAAAGTTATAAGTTATCTCATGCATTTAATGAAAGTAACAACTCCTAAAATTACGGCTTGAAAATATGTCAAAAAGTAACAACTGGGTAGGTCCCATTGATTGTCAACGGTCAAATATAACCTATCAACGCCCAACGGCTATAATCTTGTCAACGTTCGCCTAAAGCCATGTCAGCGTCCATTTTGGTCACAACAACGCTTGGAAAAATCTTGTCAGCGTCCAAAAATAAAATTGTTTTAAAAAGTGAAAAATGACCTTAACAAGTAATTTATCCTAGAGAAGATAAACAAAAGCTGATAATTATCATAGGGCGGCAAGCACTGTCCAGTTATGCACACTTGCATAAGCAAGATAGACATAACAGTCCTCTAGTGTCCCTTGCTAACCAAAATTCTTAACAACCAAGTTACCTTATAAAATCCTTGTTACTCCCAGGTAAAACCCATATCAAAATGATTCCCAAGTCTCCCAACAGACCACAACCAATTCTAGGCCAAAAATGTCTTGGCAGCATGCAAAGTTGATATACTATGCATGCTACAGTGCCTCATGGTTTAGTAAAACTAACCCATACTCACCTGTGGACACAATCTAGAATTGTGATGAGAGTATTGTAAGAATACCCAAGAGTCCTAAAGGTTCCTTAAACCTCCCCTTAAACTATGATACATGAGTTCTCAAAATATATATGAACATTAAAAATTTATGTCAAGATAGGAATATAAATATTCCAACCATCATCCATAAACAAAAACATGTCCAAATAGCTCTTCAAAGATCCATAAGCAACTCTGTATCCAATGGCATAAAGTTACCACCTACCTACACATTTAGATGAAAACCACAAAACTAACATTTGTTGCTGACAGCGTCCCGACAACACTTGACAGCGTTGAAGGAACTCTTGTCAGCGTTAAACAATAATATCTCTAACAACGGCAAAATAACACTTGACAGCGTTACATTTACCTTTGTCAGTGTTAGAAAAATAATGTGGAAAATCTAAATCATCACAAAGACCAATAACAATGCATTATCCTGTACATACTTTTACAAAAATGTTCCAAAACACATATTAAGTGAGATTAACCATTCCAATATTTGTTACCAAATATTGAAATCTTCCAGCATCAAAAGGTTTAGTTAATAAATCAGCCACATTATCCTCTGTGGCTACCCTATCTGGTTGTATTAAACCTTTCTCAAAGCAATCTCTTATAAAATGATGTCTAATTTCTATGTGTTTGGTTTTAGAATGATGTACAGGATTTTTAATAATGCATAAAGTACTGTTATTGTCTACAAAAATCTTGGTATGCATAAAATTATACCCATAATCCAACAGCTGGTTCTGAATCCATAAGACTTGTCCACAACAAGCAGCTGCAGCCACATATTCTGCTTCAGTTGTAGAGTTTGCCACCACTGTTTGTTTCTTGCATTGCCAAGATATCAATCTACTCCCAAGAAATTGGCATCCACCAGTTGTGGATTTCCTATCAAACTTGTCACCACCATAGTCACTGTCTGAATATGCAATAAGATCCAATGGAGAATCTTTTGGGTACCACAAGCCAAGATCTGGATAACATCTTAGGTACCTAAAAATTCTCTTCACAGCAAAAAGGTGACATTCTTTGGGAGTCACTTGATGGCGTGCACATGCACACACAGCAAACATGATGTCAGGTCTTGAGGCTGTAAGATACATCAATGAACCAATCATTGATCTATAGTGCCTAACATCCACATCCTTTCCAGCTCCAATCTTTCCCCAGGGGTGTTCCCTATCCATAGGAGTGGAAGCATCCTTTTCATGTGGAGAAAAAACATATTTCTTCAAGATTTCAGCTACATACTTGTCTTGAGAGATGAAGATACCATCTTCTTTCTGCTGAACTTGTAGACCTAGAAAGAAGTTCATCTCACCCATTGCACTCATCTTGAATTTATCTGTCATGAGCTTGGAAAAGTCCTCACTCATTTTTGGATCAGTAGACCCAAAAATGATGTCATCAACATAGACCTGCACAAGCAACACATGTTTTCCTTTCTTCTTTGTAAATAGTGTCTGATCTATGGTGCCCCTCTTGAATCCATTTTCCACCAAGTAGGTGGACAATGTACCATACCATGCTCTTGGGGCTTGATGAAGTCCATACATAGCTTTCTTCACTCTATAAACCTTGTCTGGATTCTCAGGATCTTCAAAACCAGGAGGTTGCATGACATATACTTCCTCAACAATTGTCCCATAGAGGAAAGCACTCTTCACATCCATTTGATAAACAGTGAAGTTCATGCAAGAGGCATAAGCTAGAAAAATTCTTATAGCTTCAATTCTTGCTACTGGAGCAAAAACTTCTTCATAATCTATGCCTTCCTCTTGTGTATATCCCTGAGCTACCAAACGTGCCTTGTTTCTGACCACAATGCCTCTTTCATCTTTCTTGTTTCTTAGAACCCATCTTGTCCCAATTGGTCTCACATATCTAGGACAATCAACCAGCTCCTAAACATCCTGAATAGCAAATTGATGAAGCTCATCCTGCATTGCTTCCACCCAACTTGGTTCTTTGAGAGCATCAAAAATCTTCTTGGGTTCTTCCTGTGACAGAAAACAGGCAAACAAACATGCTTGTACAAGAGGGGTATCAACCTTCTTGTGTATATTGGCAATAAATCCACCAAGACTTTGATGGGATCTTCTTGTCTGAACTGGAGCCATAACATCACCAATAATCTGAGATGTGGGGTGATCCTTTGCTGTGGAAGTGAGAACTCCTCCTTCAAAAAGTCTGGTGTCCTCAACTTCACGCTCCATGTTGCCAATATCTTCTTCATCAGACTCTCTTTGATCAACATGAATCTCTTCATGGACATTGGAAGGTCCACCTTGTTCAAAATGGGAAGAGAAAAGCTGTGTAAAGGTGTCACCAAAGTCTGATCCTTGTTTGTCAGCGCTTGGGCTAACAACGCTTGAACTGTTGTTGTCAGCGTCTAATCCATCAGCGTCTGAATTTGTCTTGTCAGCGCTTGATTTCCCTTTGTCAGCGCCTGAAGAAGTATGCATGTTTGTATTTGGTGGTATTTGAAAACCACCATTATCTTTTCTAGCAGCAGCAGCAGCAGCATAATACTCATCTGTCCATATAGGGAGTGTAACATATTCTTGTGTGGGAGATGATTTAACTGCTGGTGGTCCATCCTCCTTAGCAACCTGTATACCTGAAACACTACCAATTCTCTTTTCCAAAACACTTGAAGTTACCTTCACAATGTCTGGATCAGTAACAGGCATATACTTTAAAGCTCTAGATAAAGGTTCTAAGTCAAACAACCAATTTGGACCACTTTCAGGATCACTAGGTTTACTCTCTAAAAACCTAACATGTACTTTTTCAAGTATACGTTTTTCCTTTTTAATGTAAACCCTATATCCTTTGCTCTGCACTGAATAACCCATGAAGTAGCCTTCATCACCTTTTGAGTCAAATTTACCTAGGGCCTCACTAGTTTCTAAAACAACTACATGACATCCAAAAGGCTTGAGAAAGCCAATATTTGGCTTCCTTCCCCAAAGTAACTCATAAGGTGTCTTATTATGTATCTTGTTGACCAATGCCCTATTTTGAACATAACAAGCTGTGTTAACAGCTTCAGCCCAAAAGGCTATAGGAAAGTGGGCATCAGCCAACATGGTTCTGGCTGCTTCAATAAGGGTTCTATTCTTCCTTTCAGCAACCCCATTTTGCTGTGGGGTTCTAGCTATGCTAAAATGCCTAGTAATCCCTTTCTTGGCACAAAAATCATCTAACAACTGATTTCTAAACTCACCCCCATTGTCACTTCTAATAATTTTGACCTCATTACCATTCTTCTTCTCAATTTGGGTAATGAAATTAATCAGACTTTGGGCAGTTTCACTTTTCTTGGCTAAAAAGAAAGTCCATGTAAACCTGGAATAATCATCAGTGATAACAAAACAATATGATTTACCCTTCAAACTTTCTATATTAGTTGGACCAAAAAGGTCCATATGCAATAAGTGAAGTGGTTTAGAACTAGAGTGCACCTGTTTAGACCTGAATGAGACCTTGTGCTGCTTGCCCTTAAGACATGCAACACAAGTGTGGTCATTGTGGAAAGCCTTTTCAGGCAAACCATCAACTAAACCAAGCCTCACAAGTCTATTGATATTCTTAAAGTTTATGTGCCCCAATCTCCTGTGCCAAAGATTACTTTTATCTACTGAGGCTTTAGCATACAGACATGACATTTTATTATTTATCTTAATTCCATTAAGATTCACATTATATATGTCTTTATGCCTTGGTGTTCTAAAATCTATGTATTTTTCCTCAGGGAGCTTATAATCTTTGCTTAACACCAAGCACTCAGTATCTGTGAAAAGAACCTTATTTTTGTTATCACACACTTGTGATACACTAAACAAATTATAATCCAGTTCTTTTACCAGGAAGACATTCTCAAATCGTAGATTGTTGGTGACAAGGGTTCCTTTTCCTGTGATGGTGCCATAGCCCCCTCCAAAGTATACCTTATCACCATCTTGAATAGGAGAGAAATTAGTCAGATAGTCTTCCTTCCCTGTCATGTGCCTTGAGCATCCACTATCCCAGTATCCATAATCATTGATCTTCTTCTGAATGCCCTGCACATAAAGAAAACACATTAGTTTTCTTTGGGAACCCAAGCCTTGGAAGACTTGGATTCATTTGGTTGTTCAACAAGAACAGACTTGGTTCTCATAACAACCCCATTTTCATCCCTGTTTGAATGAAATTCCCAGTTAACCCCAATTGGTGTTGACAATGCCTTTGAAATATAATGAAACCTGTTTCATGTCATAGAAATACCAGTAGAATTAGGGTTTTGGTCTTGTTTTGGTCTCCATGTTAAGCTAGTAGAAGCTTTAGACCTATTTCCCTGTGGTTGCAAATACCTAGGTTTGGCAGTGTGTATGTCAGCGCTGAAATTGTTCTTGTCAGCGCCCCGATTGCCTTTATCAGCGTTGAACCTAGGGTTTGCTACAGGAACCCATTGCCTATTGGACCAAGTGTTTGACTTTTGAAAAGGTCTTAGGCCTTGTGTGTTAGACCCTCTAGAAAAGAATGGGGCTGGTCTAACAGCTTGTGAACTTTTGTTCACAAAGGTATTGGGTCTGACAGTGTTTGACCTATGTTGACTTTTGTCAGCGCTGAAATGGTTCCTATCAGCGTTGACATTGGAAGCGTTGACACATTTGTATGCCAAATGTGAGAAGCTACCACATGTGTAACAAGCTTTTCTAGACATAGTCTTAGGTCTAGAAGCAAAGAAGCCTGTTCCATGATTACTAACTTGGCTTTTTGGTGACCTAGTATTCCTATACATCTCTGCATACTTAACACTAGGTTTTCTAACAGTTTGTGTGCCAAGGTCAACGGCTTTGCCAGTGGTAGGGTGTGTGATCTTAATAGGTTTACGATCAATAGGTTCCACAATTGGTATCATGTTTGGTGTGGGCTCATTTGGACTTTCACACAACAACCCTCCCTTAACAAACAAGGTGTGGTTAGCTTTCTTCCACTCATCTAGGTCAGTCAGTTTTTGCTTGTATTCCTCAACTGGGGAAGTCACTCTAGGTGGAGGAATAAATTCCTCCTCTTGCCATTCTGGCAAGCCAGTCCAAGATAAATCCTTTGATTGGACACCATAGAAATCCCCAGCTGGTGGTGGAACACCAGTATAATTTTTCATCCCAATCCCACTCATATCCTTAGAGTCTCTTTGTTTACTAACACACTCTCCTAGGGATTGTGTGGCCTTATCAAATCTCTGGATTTTAAGACTCACATTATCTTTATTTTTGTTAGCCTCCTCTAACTGAGCTATCAAATCAAGATTAACCCTATTTACTATATCTTGAACATCTTTACTCTGATGTAACTCATGTTTTAAGATATTTATTTGATCCTTTAAATCAAACTCCATTTTCTTATACTCAGCTACTGTCTTTTCTGTTTGGGTAAGAGCAATTTGATAATTAGATACTTTGCATCTTTCAGTACTTGCCTCATCTAATAATCTTACTATCTCTTGATTTAATTTTTCAGTATTTAAACGACAACCCTTAGAACAGAAAGCATCATCATATACCTCATTATCTGACGAAGAGGAGGAGTGTGCCATGAGAGCATATTCAACATGCTCTTCTTTAACTTCAGCAACCAAAGCTCTATCCTCTTCCTCATTCTTGGCCATCCAGCTCCAGTCCCATTCTCCAACGCCATCAATTTGATGAACAGCAACCATGGCCTTGGGATCTTGGCTCTTAACCATTTGGCTTGAGGGCTTACCAGCATCAGATCTTCTTGGAGATCTACATTCCCTCATGAAGTGCCCCATCCTATGACAGTTGTAGCACTCAACCTTGGACTTGTCAAAGCCAGCAACATCCTTAGCATTAAAGGTCATCTTCTTCTTGAACCTTTTATTAAATCTGTTTGCTCTTAAGCTTACAAGAGCCATAGTCCACTTGATGTCCATCTCTTCCAATTGTTCATCACTTATCTGCTCAAGATCTTCATATGTAATCCTTGAATCACTAGGCAAAGAAGCAATGAATGCACACAAGGTATCTAGATCTAAACCAGCAGGTTTAAGTCTATCAGCGCCAAAGTTGTGTGTGTCAGCGCTTGAATATAAAGCGTTGACAGGATATGATCCAGCGCTGACAGATTGACATCCAGCGCTGACACCTTGAGATCCAGTGGCTGGATGTCCATAGAAGTTCATGGAATCAAATTGGCCTTCACTTTGTGAGAAGAAGGCCATGTTACTACTGGAAGATTTATTGTCACTATCCAATTTCCATTCATTCTCCAACAGTCTTAGTTTGTTGAAGATGTCATCAAACCTGGAGGTCTTGTGGGTATTATTGACAAGAATGGATCTTGTCTCAATCTTCCATACATCACCAAGGCTTTTGAGAAAAGTAGCATTCAATTCAGGGTCATCAATCTGTGTTCCCATGAAGGAAAGTTGACTTGTGATGTCAAGAAGTCTACTTCTCACACTGCTGAGATTTTCATTGGGTTGAGCTTTAAAGACAGCGTACTCATGCAAGAGTTGCTTCTTCTTTTCTTCTTTTGTGTCAGCATTGCCACCATGTGCTACTTCAAGAGCTTCCCAAAGCTCTTTTGCAGACTCAAAGCGTTTGTACTTGTGCTGATTCTCATGACCTAGGGCGTGTTTCATGATGTTCAAGATTTTCATGTCCACCCTCTTCTTGGCTATATCTTCAACAGCTACAGCTCTCCCATCTCCAGGCTTTTCCTTCTTATCAGCTTCAGGACAATTAGGAACAGCTGTCCTTGTGGCAATTGCAGGGTCATCAATCTGTGTTCCCATGAAGGAAAGTTGACTTGTGATGTCAAGAAGTCTACTTCTCACACTGCTGAGATTTTCATTGGGTTGAGCTTTAAAGACAGCGTACTCATGCAAGAGTTGCTTCTTCTTTTCTTCTTTTGTGTCAGCATTGCCACCATGTGCTACTTCAAGAGCTTCCCAAAGCTCTTTTGCAGACTCAAAGCGTTTGTACTTGTGCTGATTCTCATGACCTAGGGCGTGTTTCATGATGTTCAAGATTTTCATGTCCACCCTCTTCTTGGCTATATCTTCAACAGCTACAGCTCTCCCATCTCCAGGCTTTTCCTTCTTATCAGCTTCAGGACAATTAGGAACAGCTGTCCTTGTGGCAATTGCAGCAACAATCTTTGCTGCTTTGTCAAATGTGTTCCCATATTCGACAATCTCCCAAAGAGTGTAGTCATGAATAGCTATATATTGCTCAAAATTTAACTTCCAAAGCTCAAAGTTCCTGGCATCAAACATGGGAATTTTGATACTAGGATTTGAGGAGTTGTTTTGTAACAAAGCAGCAGGTTGATCTGTGCCAGACATGGTGTTTTTAGGGTTTTGAGAATTTTAGGGTTTTTAGGGTTTTTGGTGTTTTAGGGTTCTTGCGTTACTTAAAGATCAAAAGTTTCTCAACAAGCTCTGATACCACTTGTTGATCCCAAACTTAGATCGATTAAGCTTTGTGTATACGAGATTAGATCAAGTACTACACGTAGAGAAACCTTTGCTTATGAATAAAGTAACAAAGTGTTATGCGGAATTAACACTTGATCTAAAACATAAAGATGTTAAACAAACTTTCACTTGTATTAGAATAAACGAACTTGATTACAATGAAAGAGGTTTAACTTGCGAATACTTATGAAAACTTATATTTTAACATTAACCTAAAAGACCTTCTTTTATAGAACAAGAAGTCTTGTACAATAAGCTACGAATCAACTATTCTAGGTAAAGATAAACATAGAAAATACATTGTCGTCTCTATCCTTACTAGAAGTATTCTAGAATATAATAAACGTGTAGCTCACATCTTCCATCAGTGCTTGTTTTCAATCTGTCAACGCTTGACTTTAACTTGTCAACGCTTATGCTATCAGCGCTCACTTTGCTCTTGTCAACGCTTGAGTTGTTCTTGTCAGCGTTCAAGTGATCTGGCCTTAATTTATTCCCATTTTGAACAAGGTGGACCTTCCAATGTCCATGAAGAGATTCATGTTGATCAAAGAGAGTCTGATGAAGAAGATATTGGCAACATGGAGCGTGAAGTTGAGGACACCAAACTTTTTGAAGGAGGAGTTCTCACTTCCACAGCAAAGGATCACCCCACATCTCAGATTATTGGTGATGTTATGGCTCCAGTTCAGACAAGAAGATCCCATCAAAGTCTTGGTGGATTTATTGCCAATATACACAAGAAGGTTGATACCCCTCTTGTACAAGCATGTTTGTTTGCCTGTTTTCTGTCACAGGAAGAACCCAAGAAGATTTTTGATGCTCTCAAAGAACCAAGTTGGGTGGAAGCAATGCAGGATGAGCTTCATCAATTTGCTATTCAGGATGTTTGGGAGCTGGTTGATTGTCCTAGATATGTGAGACCAATTGGGACAAGATGGGTTCTAAGAAACAAGAAAGATGAAAGAGGCATTGTGGTCAGAAACAAGGCACGTTTGGTAGCTCAGGGATATACACAAGAGGAAGGCATAGATTATGAAGAAGTTTTTGCTCCAGTAGCAAGAATTGAAGCTATAAGAATTTTTCTAGCTTATGCCTCTTGCATGAACTTCATTGTTTATCAAATGGATGTGAAGAGTGCTTTCCTCTATGGGACAATTGTTGAGGAAGTAAATGTCATGCAACCTCCTGGTTTTGAAGATCCTGAGAATCCAGACAAGGTTTATAGAGTGAAGAAAGCTATGTATGGACTTCATCAAGCCCCAAGAGCATGGTATGGTACATTGTCCACCTACTTGGTGGAAAATGGATTCAAGAGGGGCACCATAGATCAGACACTATTTACAAAGAAGAAAGGAAAACATGTGTTGCTTGTGCAGGTCTATGTTGATGACATCATTTTTGGGTCTACTGATCCAAAAATGAGTGAGGACTTTTCCAAGCTCATGACAGATAAATTCAAGATGAGTGCAATGGGTGAGATGAACTTCTTTCTAGGTCTACAAGTTCAGCAGAAAGAAGATGGTATCTTCATCTCTCAAGACAAGTATGTAGCTGAAATCTTGAAGAAATATGGTTTTTCTCCACATGAAAAGGATGCTTCCACTCCTATGGATAGGGAACACCCCTGGGGAAAGATTGGAGCTGGAAAGGATGTGGATGTTAGGCACTATAGATCAATGATTGGTTCATTGATGTATCTTACAGCCTCAAGACCTGACATCATGTTTGCTGTGTGTGCATGTGCACGCCATCAAGTGACTCCCAAAGAATGTCACCTTTTTGCTGTGAAGAGAATTTTTAGGTACCTAAGATGTTATCCAGATCTTGGCTTGTGGTACCCAAAAGATTCTCCATTGGATCTTATTGCATATTCAGACAGTGACTATGGTGGTGACAAGTTTGATAGGAAATCCACAACTGGTGGATGCCAATTTCTTGGGAGTAGATTGATATCTTGGCAATGCAAGAAACAAACAGTGGTGGCAAACTCTACAACTGAAGCAGAATATGTGGCTGCAGCTGCTTGTTGTGGACAAGTCTTATGGATTCAGAACCAGCTGTTGGATTATGGGTATAATTTTATGCATACCAAGATTTTTGTAGACAATAACAGTACTTTATGCATTATTAAAAATCCTGTACATCATTCTAAAACCAAACACATAGAAATTAGACATCATTTTATAAGAGATTGCTTTGAGAAAGGTTTAATACAACCAGATAGGGTAGCCACAGAGGATAATGTGGCTGATTTATTAACTAAACCTTTTGATGCTGGAAGATTTCAATATTTGGTAACAAATATTGGAATGGTTAATCTCACTTAATATGTGTTTTGGAACATTTTTGTAAAAGTATGTACAGGATAATGCATTGTTATTGGTCTTTGTGATGATTTAGATTTTCCACATTATTTTTCTAACACTGACAAAGGTAAATGTAACGCTGTCAAGTGTTATTTTGCCGTTGTTAGAGATATTATTGTTTAACGCTGACAAGAGTTCCTTCAACGCTGTCAAGTGTTGTCGGGACGCTGTCAGCAACAAATGTTAGTTTTGTGGTTTTCATCTAAATGTGTAGGTAGGTGGTAACTTTATGCCATTGGATACAGAGTTGCTTATGGATCTTTGAAGAGCTATTTGGACATGTTTTTGTTTATGGATGATGGTTGGAATATTTATATTCCTATCTTGACATAAATTTTTAATGTTCATATATATTTTGAGAACTCATGTATCATAGTTTAAGGGGAGGTTTAAGGAACCTTTAGGACTCTTGGGTATTCTTACAATACTCTCATCACAATTCTAGATTGTGTCCACAGGTGAGTATGGGTTAGTTTTACTAAACCATGAGGCACTGTAGCATGCATAGTATATCAACTTTGCATGCTGCCAAGACATTTTTGGCCTAGAATTGGTTGTGGTCTGTTGGGAGACTTGGGAATCATTTTGATATGGGTTTTACCTGGGAGTAACAAGGATTTTATAAGGTAACTTGGTTGTTAAGAATTTTGGTTAGCAAGGGACACTAGAGGACTGTTATGTCTATCTTGCTTATGCAAGTGTGCATAACTGGACAGTGCTTGCCGCCCTATGATAATTATCAGCTTTTGTTTATCTTCTCTAGGATAAATTACTTGTTAAGGTCATTTTTCACTTTTTAAAACAATTTTATTTTTGGACGCTGACAAGATTTTTCCAAGCGTTGTTGTGACCAAAATGGACGCTGACATGGCTTTAGGCGAACGTTGACAAGATTATAGCCGTTGGGCGTTGATAGGTTATATTTGACCGTTGACAATCAATGGGACCTACCCAGTTGTTACTTTTTGACATATTTTCAAGCCGTAATTTTAGGAGTTGTTACTTTCATTAAATGCATGAGATAACTTATAACTTTTTCAATATTTTCATGATTAGTTTTTGAAAATCTTTGCCTATTTTTGGGCCAATCACATGCATTCATCCACTCCTATAAAATTGGCTCCTATTTTTAAACAGGGTATCTATAATTCTTGTCTAACAACTTTTCTCTTATCAACCTTCATCTTTTATACTTCAAATTAACAGCTTTCATCAATGGCACCAAGATTTAACTCAGCAGAATTGGATTTGGGGTTCAAGTCTCAACACAACATGATTGCTTATCTTGTTGCTGATAATACTTTGTTCCCTCAATACACACAGATGGTGGAGTATTTGAACGCATCCCCATTAAGGTATGCTCTTTCTCATGCGCCACTCATTCCAGTCACACACATTAAACAGTTTTGGAACACTGTCAGTTCCTCAACAGTTAATGGAGTGACCACATTAACTTCTATTGTTCATGGGAGATCTTGGGTGGTTACTGAGGCCTTGGTACGCCAGGCCTTGCATCTTAATGATGCTGATGGTATAACCATTCTTCCCATATCTGAAATAGAACAAGGGCTTAGGGCTTTGGGATACCCTATTCCTGATGAAGGTACTCTTAATAAGTACCATAAGCAGGAATTTCCCCCAGGCTGGAAGTACCTCATTCACATTCTCCTTCAATGTTTGAGTCCCAAATGTACTGCACACAATGAGATCAATAGATCCATTGCAACTGCTATTGTGTGTATTGCAACAGGGCAAAAATATAACTGGTCTAAAATGATTTTTGAAGGAATGTGTAAAAACAAGGGGACAAAAATGACTTTAGCTTATCCCCGTTTTCTGCAAATGATTTTTGATGCTCAAAGATATTGTTCAAGGGATCACAATGATTTTTATAAAATCCCTGAACAAAAGAAAGCTATTTTTACCAAGCTGAACTCACCACCTCATAGAGATCTACCTTTAACCCCAGCCATGCTTGCTGTTATTGCAGCAGCACAACCCCAACCAGACCCCCAACCTCATATTGACCCTCACCCACAACTTGAACCTATCCCTGAACCTTTACCCTCACCTGACCAAATGCAAATAGACCAAAATCCCTTTGACGCTGACACATCTAATGTGGGCGTTGATGTGCCTATTTCCACCGCTGACACCCAACCATCACAATCCCAAACACCCCTTAACCAACCCACATCTACACCTTCTTCTACACCATCTTCCACACCACCTGAATATAGGTTGTTTAAACGCCAAAGGACTGCTGGAGTGTTCTCCTCTGGTGGTCCTAGCCATGAAGCAGAGAGAACCACCACCACAAGTGTGGCTGGTGACCTGGATGAGGCTGGGACTATTGGTTCTGGCTTAGCAGCTGGCCAAGGCAGTCCCACCATAATTAAGTCCTCCTCCATGCCCAATGAACCTGACTTGGGAGGTCAAATCCCCATTTTGGAAGAGGGCAGACTGGAACCTATGACGCTTTTGGAATTGACGGCTGTCTGCATTAGCTTGCAAAAGCAGAATGCAGACTTGGTACAAATTGTCAGTAACCAAGGCCTTGAACTCAAGGAATTGAGGGAGAGGATTGTTGTTTTGGAAAGTGTTCATGCAAAGGGAGGTATGGAGGAGTCTTCCAAAGGGGAGGAAGATCAAAGAAATCTGAGTGATAAGAGCAGTCAAGATGGTCAATCATTGGATGTTGCTGAAGCTCTTACTACTTTGAAGGAACAAAAAGGTTTTGATACGTCCTTGATCTCTCCAACCAATTTAAATTTATCATTTACAGATATGTTGAGAGAGGTTACACAAGGCGCTGAGGGAAAATATTTGAGCGTTGACAAGACAAGTTTGGACGCTGATAGAAGTATTTTGGGCGCTGATAGAGGAAATTTGGGCGTTGACAGATCTGCATATGGAGGTGATGTATTCCAGTCATCATCTATCATCAAAGATGTTCCTACTCAGGTATTATCATCTACCCTACCAGCAATTGCACCAACAGATAAGGGTAAGGGTAAGTTGGTAGAAGAAATTGTTCCAAAGAATGCAGCTCAGGTTGAATTTGATAGAAGATTGGCTGAGCAAATGATGGAACAAGGTGAAAAGGAAAAGTCACCATTTGTTGTGACTTCTGAAGAAGAAAGTGATGCAGCTAGCTCAGATTCAAGTGTGATGATTGTTGAACCAGAAAGACTTGAGTATGGTGATGAGCTTGCTAGGGAAAAGCTGAGAGATTTAAAGTTGCAGATTGATTTTGATATGCCAGAGGTGGTTCAGATGTACAATTCTTGGGAAGAAAGCTGTATGGATAATCCAGACTTGACCATTTCAGATCAGATATGGGGTTTGGAAATTCTTCTTAGAGTTCAGAAGGATTGTAAGGTGATGTTGAAGTACAAGGCAAGCAACATTCTCTCTGAGTTGAAAAGGGATAGAAGGAAGCTCTATTTTATGTTGCTCAAATGTCATGGAGTTGGATGGACACATCAGAAGCTGAAGGCTTTGACATTTGATGAGTTGGAACATAGGGCTTATCCTATTTGGGTGAAAGTGCAGGAAGAAAACACTTTCAGACTTCTTTCAGATGAAAGAAAGGAGCAACTTGCAGAGGAGATAGAAATCAAGAGAGCTATGATAGTTCCCAGACCAGTAAAGAAGGGATTTGTACTTGAGTTTCTAAAAGATATGGATCAACTATATCCAAGTGAAGCAGTTATTAGAAAGAGCCTCAAGCTCTCCCCATTAGAAGCTTCAGATATGGTGCATATGTTACCACTAGATTCCAGGAATCCAATTGTGAGTTATGATGAAGATGAATGTGGATTCTGGAAAATTGGAAGATTTGGCAAAGAGGTACACACTTTTACCACTCTCATATCTTTATTTGCAAGTTGTGATAGAGAAGACTTGGTGGACCTTTGGAGGTTGTTAGAGAGCAAGTATGAGGCTGAAGCACCAACTTCAGTCAATGGAATAAAACTTTGGACCACATTCAAAAGAATGTGTGGGACAAAAGAAGAAGATCCTGAAATATGGAAGGATCTTGAAGATGACCTCAGTGGTCTTCAATGGAGGTTATATTCAGCTGCTGGTGTATACCATTTGAGTTCTACAAAGTTTGCTGAGTATTTACTTGTAGATGCTCAGTATTTCATATCCAAGGCTGTTTTGGAAAAGATGAAGGACACCCAGTTGGAAATAGACTATACAAGTGACGTGGCAAAGAATTTGATCAGATTTATTTATTACCAATATGATAAGGTTTGTCAGACTCCTCCAAGTTCTTAATGTTTATTCAGAAACTTGATCATAAGAGTGGATATCAAGTTTAGGGGAGGATTGTTGGGAATAAATTAAGGCCAGATCACTTGAACGCTGACAAGAACAACTCAAGCGTTGACAAGAGCAAAGTGAGCGCTGATAGCATAAGCGTTGACAAGTTAAAGTCAAGCGTTGACAGATTGAAAACAAGCACTGATGGAAGATGTGAGCTACACGTTTATTATATTCTAGAATACTTCTAGTAAGGATAGAGACGAAAATGTATTTTCTATGTTTATCTTTACCTAGAATAGTTGATTCGTAGCTTATTGTACAAGACTTCTTGTTCTATAAAAGAAGGTCTTTTAGGTTAATGTTAAAATATAAGTTTTCATAAGTATTCGCAAGTTAAACCTCTTTCATTGTAATCAAGTTCGTTTATTCTAATACAAGTGAAAGTTTGTTTAACATCTTTATGTTTTAGATCAAGTGTTAATTCCGCATAACACTTTGTTACTTTATTCATAAGCAAAGGTTTCTCTACGTGTAGTACTTGATCTAATCTCGTATACACAAAGCTTAATCGATCTAAGTTTGGGATCAACAAGACTCTCTTCCATCATCATCTGAATGAACTCCTCCATGACTGTTTGAAGGTTCACCTTGTTCAAAATTATTGGAAGAGAAAAGATGGTCAAAAGATCTGTCAACTCCTGAACCAAAGCTGTCAACGTTTGAGCCATCAACACCTGACATTGTCTTGTCGGCGCCAGAATTTCCTTTGTCAGCGCCTGAAGGATCATGCATGTTTTCAACTGGTGATACTTGTGGAATACCTTTTTCCTTTCCAGCAGCAGCAGCAACAAATGCATCTGTCCATATAGGAATGGTAACATACTCAAGTACGGGAGATGTTTTGTCTGATTGTGATCCAACCTCTTTATCAACCTGTGTACCTGAAATTTCATCAACTTGTTCTTCCACAACATTTGAAGTTACCTTCACAATGTCTGGATTACTAACAGGCATATAATTCACTGTTTTAGATAGAGGTTTCAAGTCAAATAACCAATTTGGACCACTCTCAGGATCACTAGGTTTATTTTTCTAAAAACCTAACATGTACCTTATCAAGTATACATTTTTCTTTCTTAAGGTAAACTCTATATCCTCTACTCTGCATAGAATAACCCATTAAGTAGCCTTCATCACCTTTAGCACTAAACTTACCTAAGGCATCACTAGTGTCCAAGACAACTACATGACATCCAAAAGGTTTAAGAAAACCAATATTGGGTTTCCTGCCCCAAAATAGCTCATAAGGTGTTTTGTTATGGATCTTGTTGATTAATGCCCTATTCTGAACATAACAAGCTGTATTCATAGCCTCAGCCCAAAAAGCATTGGGAAAGTGAGCATCAGCCAACATAGTCCTAGCTGCTTCTATGAGTGTTCTATTCTTTCTCTCAGCTACCCCTTTTTGTTATGGGGTTCTAGCTATACTAAACTGTCTATTAATCCCTTTCTTGGCACAAAAGTCATCTAACAACTTATTTCTAAACTCACCACCATTATCACTTCTAAGCATTTTAACCTCATTACCAGACTTCTTTTCTATTTGGGTAATAAAGTTAATCAAAGTATCAGCAGTGTCACTTTTCAAAGCTAAAAAGAAAGTCCAAGTAAATCTAGAAAAATCATCAGTGATAACAAAATAGTAGGATTTACCATTTAAGCTTTCTATATTAGTTGGACCAAACAAGTCCATATGCAGTAAGTGAAGAGGTTTAGAACTAGAATGCACAGGTTTAGACTTAAATGAGACCTTGTGTTGTTTGCCTTTAGGGCATGCAACACAAGAATGGTCATTATGGAAAGCCTTTTCAGGCAAACCATCAACTAAACCATGTCTCACAAGTCTATTTATATTCTTAAAATTAATGTGCCCTAATCTTCTATGCCAAAGATTACTCTCATCAACTGAAGCCTTAGCATATAGACATGACAAATTATTATTCATCCTAATTCCATTAAGATTCACATTATAAATGTCCTTATGCCTAGGTGTTCTATAATCAATGAATTTCTCATCTGGTACTTTAAAATCTTTGCTCAACACCAAGCATTCAGTATCAGTGAAAAGAACCTTATTTTTGTTATCACACACATGTGATACACTAAACAGATTATAGTCAAGTTCTTTTACGAGAAACACGTTTTCAAAAAGCAAATTGTTGGTGAGAAGAGTGCCTTTGCCAGTGATAGTTCCATATCCTCCTCCAAAGTACACTTTGTCACCATCTTTAATGGGGATAAAAAGTTTCAGATAATCTTCCTTCCCCGTCATGTGTCTAGAGCATACACTATCCCAATAGCCATAATCATTAACCTGTTTTGAATGCCCTGCACATAAAGAAAACAAATTAGTTTTCTTTGGGAACCCAAGCCTGAGCAGACTTGGATTCATTTGGTTGTTCAACAAGAACAGACTTAGTCCTTATGACAACCCCTTGTTCATCCCTTTTTTATTAAACACCCAGTTAACCCCAATTGGTTTTGTTATGACCTTTGAAATATAATGAAATCTGTTACAGGTCATAAAAAACCCATCTGAATTAGGTTTTGTTCTTGCTTAGGACTCCATGTCAAGCTAGAAGAAGCTTTAGACCCCTTTCCCTTTGGTTGCAAATATTTTCCTTTACTTGGTCTGGCAACGTACCTGTCAGCGTTTAATATGTTCTTGTCAACGCTAAAATTACCCTTATCAGCGTTGAACCTAGAGTTTGCTACAGGAACCCATTGTCGGTTAGACCACGTATTGGTCTTCTGAAAAGGTCTTTGTCCATAAGTATTAGACCCTTTAGTAAAGAATGGGGCTGGTCTAACAACTAGTGTACTTTGCTGGACAAAAGGTTTGGGTTTGACAGTGTTTGACTTTCTATCAGCGTTGACCTTTGAAGCATTGACACACTTATAAACTAAATGTGAAAAACTTCCACAAGAATAACAGGCTTTTCTAGACATAGCTCTAGGTCTAGAAGAAAAGAAACCTGTCACATTATCACTACTTTGGCTTTTTGGTGACCTAGGTTTTCTATACATTTCTGCATATTTAATACTAGGTTTTCTATCAACGTTTAAGCCAAGGTCAACAGTCTTGCCAGTAGTATGATTGGTCACTTTTATGGGTGTAGACTCATTTAGAATGTCACTAAGCATGTCACCCTTAACAAATAAGGTAGGGTTGGTTTCTTCCATTGGTCCAAATCAGTCAACTTCTGCGTGTATTCCTCTACTGGGGTAAGAACTCTTGGTGGAGGAATAAATTCCTCTTCTTGGAGTTTTGGTATACCAGTCCAAGACAAGTCCTTTCTAAGGACACCATAGAAGTTCCCAGCAGGTGGTAGAACACCAACATACTCTTTCATCCCAATCCCAGTCATATCCCTAGAATCCCTTTGTCCACTAACACATTTTTCTAGGGTTTGTGAAGCTTTATCAAATCTCTGAATTTTAAGATCTACATTATCTTTGTTTTTTATATCCTCATCTAACTTAGCCTGTAAAGCACCATTGGCTCTCTCCAAAATGTTTCTAACCTCAACACTGGCATGTAAATCATGAGTTAAAATGTTGATTTGATCTTTTAGGTCAAACTCCATTTTCTTATATTCAGCCACAGTCTTTTCAGTTTGAGTAAGAGCAAGTTGATAATTAGATAACTTGCATCTTTCATTAACGACATCTGTTGTTAATTTTAAGACATATTTGTTAAGCTTTACAGTATTTAGACGACAACCCTTACTACAAAATGCATCATCATATACCTCATTGTTTGATGAAGATGAAGAGTGTGCCATGAGAGCATAGTGAACATGCTCCTCTTCTTCCTTTTCTACAACCAAAGCTCTGTTCTCTTCCTCATCCTTGGCCAAATAGCTCCAATCCTATCCAACACCATCAATGTCTTGCATAACAACCATAGCTTTGGAATCCTGAGCCTTGATGATTTGGCTTGAGGGTTTTCCAGCATCAGATCTTCTTGGAGATCTACATTCTCTCATAAAGTGTCTCATTCGGTGACAATTATAACACTCAACCTTGGATTTATCAAATCCAACAGTGTCCTTAGCATTAAAACTCATCTTCTTCTTAAATCTTTGATTCCATCTATTTGCCCTTATGCTTGGAAGAGCCATATTCCACTTTATGTCCATCTCCTCCAAATGCTCATCACTAATTTGCTTAAGGTCCTCATATGTAATCACTGAACCATTAGGAAATGAAGCAATGTATGCACACACAGTAACTAGATCAATACCAGCAGGCTTAACTCTTGATGAGTCAACATTGTATGTGTCAGCGTCTGAATGTGAGGCGTTGACAAAGCTTGATCCAGCGTTGACACAAGGTGATCCAGTAACAGGGTGCATGTAGGACTCTCATTGATCAAATTGACCTTCACTGTGTGAGAAGAAGGCCATGTTTCCATTGGTAGACTTGCTTCCTTGATCCAAAAGGATTTCATTCTCTACAAGCCTCAGTTTATTGTAAAAATCATCTAAAGTGGAACTTTTTTGAGTGTTATTAGCAATCACAGACCTTGCTTCAATCCTCCATGCATCACCAAGACTTTTAAGAAAAGTGGTGATGATATCAACATCATCAAGCACTGTTCCCATAAAGGACAGCTTGCTTGTAATGTCAAGAAGTCTGCTTCTTACTCCACTTAGATTTTCATTGGGTTGATCTTTAAAAACAGCATACTCATGCAAGAGTTACTTCTTTTTCTCTTGTACAGTATCAACATTACCACCATAAGCAACTTCAAGGGCTGCCCAAAGATCTTTTGCAGACTCATAGCCTCTATATTTGTGCTGATTGGCTTGTCCCAAAGAGAGTTTCAGAATGCTTAGGGTTTTCATGTCATTCCTTCTCTTTCCAACGTCCTCAGTTGAGACAGGTCTTCCATCTTCAGGTTTTTCTTTTCGATCCTCTTCTAAAGAGCCTGGTGTTGATGTTACCAAGATAGTAGCTGCAATCTTGGCAGCCTTATTGAATGTGTTTCCATATTCAATAATTTCCCATAGGGTGTGGTCATGAATTTGAAGATACTGATCAAAGTTAAACTTCCATAGCTCAAAATTGTCTTGGTCTAGCATGGGAATCTTGATGTTAGGGGTTGAGGAGGAGGAGGTTAACTCTGGAGTAGACATGGAGTTTTAGTTTTTGGGTTTCTTGAAAATTAGGGTTTTTGTGTTCTTTAGATCAAAGTTTCTCAACAAGCTCTGATACCACTTGTTGATCCCAAACTTAGATCGATTTAGCTTATGTAAACGAGATTAAATCAAGTTAAACACGTAGAGAAACTTTGTTGTATATGTAACAATTCAAGTATTATGCGGAATTAATACTCAAACAAGATAAAACAAACTTTCACTTTGATTGATAAATCAAACTTGCGTACAATGAAAGTGTAAAACGTATGAAAACTTATATTTAATAAAACCTAAAGGACTCCTTTTATAGATCAAGGAACCTTGTACAAGAGTCTACGTATCAGCTATTCTCGGTAAAGATAAACATAAGAAATACGTTGTCGAACATATCTTTACTAGAAACATACTAGAAACATAATACGTGTAGACTAAGTCTTCCATCAGTGCTTGACTTCTTCTTATCAAAGCTTGACTTCTTCCTTTCAACGCTTGTCCTGTCAACGCTTGATTTCTTCTTAACAACGTCCAGATTGCTCTTGTCAGCGTCCTAGTGTATTGGCTACATTTTATTCCCAACAATACTTAGATTGATCGAATGAACGAGTACACAAGTGTCACGGTTGTATCGTTTCTCCAAGAATCAAAGAGAGAAATGCTCTCCTTACATATTTCCAAAAAGTGTACTAAAAATTTACTAAGAAAACTAAAATACTCGAAATATGGAGTATAAGATAGAATAGGTGTGTCTAAAATGAGTGAAAATGATCTATATTTATAGTGATGGCTGAGGAAAAATATGCGCCGCATTTCTCCAAAAGTGCGCCGCACTATGGAGGTGTGGAATGTGCGACACACTTCTGGCATTCTGCACCGCACTTTTGTGCGCTCTGGAATCTTCTCTTAATAGTTTCAATTATTTGCACTTCAAGGACCCTTCTTTGTATTCTTTCACTTTGCTTCCTCTAACTTTATACTTGCATATAAAACGCAATATATTAAGTATCGAAAGCTCTTTTTTATAATACAAAGTGGCGTTATAATAACGGATTGAATATGTATATTTAGGTCGTTATCAATGGACCATGTACAAAAACCCCATTATTATGAATTTTGAAAATGACTGTTTTCTTATACGTCATTATAGCTGCTGGATAAGAAAATGAATCGAGTTTTTGGTTGGCGGTATGATTTTAATTTAACCAGTTCTTCATTTAATGTTGAGATACAAGTGGAAGTTGCAACCTTGACGTTGTAAATTTAGTCCTTGAATTTATTTCTTCGCGAGAAAATGGTTTGGGGGACATGTTTCGCATGATGGAAAAGACGGAGTTAACGGAACTTAACGACGAAAAGTTAAGTTTTAACGTCTCAAGGGTTTTTCGAATGAAAAAGTAAAGTTCGTGGCCGTTTTTGCACCACATTTTGGTCTTAGTGGCTTTTTTCACATTTTTGTGATATTTAAGGGACAAGATTTATAATTTACCTTTTTACTGGTAACCCAATACTTTGATTTTGTGGGTTTAGACTTCTTTTTTCTTTTATGGATATTTTGTCACCCACCATGCCTATAACAATTATATGTGTTTTGTAAACATAAGCCCATGTGTCAACATAACCATATTTCCTCCGGATCCCATTTTAAAGTATATTCTCAAGTAGAGACCATAATGCATTAATTAAAAACAATACTATGACTTTAATGCCTCACCCGCCTGGTCCGAACATTGTTTGTTCCATGTGCTTCTTTAAGCATAAGTGTTTAGCAGATGGTTCTCTTAGTTGCTAGAATGCTTGTACTGTGACGAATGGTAGATTGTAGTAGTTTGATGAGGAATTTAGCTTATTTGTCAACTCGTCAACTAGATCACTATTCGTAATGTACTTGGTCGTGCAACTTGTCAACAATGGTAGGTTTATTACCTTTAATGTCAATAATGCATTTCTTTTTGGTAGTTTTCCTAATACTATTTATATACGTCAAGCACCTGGTTTTTAGATCTACATCATCACAATTTTGTGTGTATTATATAAATGTCTCTATATGTTTTGAAGTAGGCTATTTGTCGGTTATGATACTCGCGTTAGATTTCATCATAGTAGTTGTGACTTCTAGCTAATTATTTACTGTCATGGGACAACTATTGCTTATTGATTATGATATGTTGGTGATATTCTCTAGAGTGCATGTTCTACAACATGATTAGAGTGTATAGTTACTTGTCTTCATCAAGTTCTTTCTATGACTTACCATAGTCTGTTTAATTATTTATTCCGGAATCTATTGTTAGTTCTTCTATAGTGATGTTCTTATTTGAGGATAAATATGATTATGAGGTTCTTGAGCGTTCACTGATGATGTATAATCCCCAGCCGGGTCATGAACCCGACCCACGGGTACTACCCGTATCCGGCCCATCACAGATGGGTAGGAGTAATGTCATTTAAGCTTATGGGCTTAAATGAACAGTAACCGCACACACGTGTGCGGTCCACGGCCCGGCATGACCGGTGCAGGGTTAGACAGAATCATATTCTATCTCTGAATGTGATTTACTCCAAAGAAGGAGATATTCACTCACCATAATTAGAAGATAACAATCAATCTAATTCTGGTGCTTATCTCTTCCTTGGGGCCGAAGTATCAGTGACAGCCCATTAGGGTTTCACTGCCTATAAAAGGAACCCTCAAAGGTTCCACAAGGTATTACGTTCTATAATCTCAACTCACATAAAACCCTAACCGATTACTTACTCTCACGCTGGAGTCTAATCGTGGGAAACACTCCCACGGTAAGCCTAACGCGTGTTGCTTAGTGTGCAGGATCCCAACCAAACGATTCACTTGGTGCAGGAGTCGGAGCCCAGCCAACCCGAATTAAGCCTAATTCGGGTCTAGCAAGGATCACCCAACTTTTGCATCAACAAGTTGGCGCCATCCGTGGGACCCATTACACTAAGCTAGAACAAAACCTCATTCTGAATTTCCAATGACGAAGGGGCATGCGCAAGCCAATCCCAGGAACACGAATCCTGGAAATCGGAAGTCCCAAGGGGAAGGGATACTCATCCCCATTCAATCACCTAGCCGCCTTGCAGGCGGACCTGGTAACCGTGGCGGTTTTCAGCCCTTGGGGGTGACGAGCACGATCTCCATAACACCCCCACCTACTTCAACCCTGGATAACCCTGACCCAGGGAGTGCACCCAATCCTTCTAACAAGTAGCCGCGCAGACCATCAGTGGAGGAGGAAGTAGAAGTCCAACCACTCAGCGAGGAGGATCTCACTCGAGTTCTCACGCAGAACTTTGATAGGATCGTCCCGGGGATCGCATCAAGGTTGAATCTGAGGAGGAACCTCCAATCCAGACTCAACTTTGGTGACACCGGACCAATCACCTCTTCCCAAAATCAGAGGAAAAGGAGAGCTCGGCCTCAGGAACAGAGCATCTTTAAGGAAACCCCTCAACCCAGGAATTTGTTTGAGCGCATAGGAGATCGCCTTATATAGGAACTAATGCAGTCTCGAGAAGGAGGAGATAAGTCCGACGGTAGCTGGCCAGAACCGCTCGCCGCACGAGCGTGTGGGACAGGATGAACACTGGGAAAAAGGCTCCTGGTTCGTCCCAAAAAAGTGGTCCTCACCCAAAGGATGGGGCACCACCACCGTCTCCAAACCCCTCAGGGGAGGACTCAGACGACCATCCGCCTAAGCGTCGCCGACCTAGGCGTACCCCTCCACCACCACCAAACAATGATGAGTATTATGGTGGCCCTTATTATCGAGATACAGAAGCGGAGGATCTTTCCCGCCCATGGTGTGAACCATGGGATGACCCTAGGCTCACCCGGCCATGGGCGGATCCCAGGGAAGACCCGTTCACCCTCCGCATACGGAACTATTCCGAGGACACCAAACGTCGCATGCCGGCGTGTGTCAAGACCTATGATGAAACTGGTGATCCGGATGATCACCTTAAAATATTTAATACGCAGGCTAAAATTGAGCGATGGCCCATGCCTATATGGTGCCAAATGTTCAATTCAACTCTGATCGGAAATGCCCGTGACTGGTTTGAGGGACTCCCTCCTCGAAGCATTGATAGTTTCACGAAACTACGCACTGCGTTCAAGAATAATTATACTCAGAGGAAGAAGTATAATAGGGATCCGGTCTCACTGGCGACTGTCAAACAACGGCCGGGGGAGTCCACAGAAGCCTTCACTGAACGCTTCAATGATGAGTGCACGCGCACAATACAATGCCGGAACTCCTGAAAATCTCTGACTACATGCACGCCATAACAGACAGGGAATTTATCAGGCGCCTCAATGACAAGCGTCCAGAGAGATATGATGACCTCATGGAAAGGGTCATAAATTTCATAGAAGGAGAAACAACTGTTGCCGCGGCTTACCCATCCAGAGGAAATGCGTACCGGTCAAACGACCAGTCTCGAAGACAGTCGGGCGATCAGGGCAATCAGAACAATAGCAAGGGCTCAGACTATAAGAGCCAGAACAAAGGAGGACGACCGGACGATAAGTTTACCCCCCTAAAGATGTCCTACCGGGAGATCTTGCTGACGGAAGGGGCAAACTTTCCAAGGCCTCCCCCAATGACAACTCCGCCGGACCGTCGGCAAGGAAATCGCTTCTGCGAGTTCCATAATGACAAGGGCCATGGTACGGAGGAGTGTATCCAGCTCAAGAAGCACATTGAGTCACTGATCAAATCAGGTAAACTCAAGCACTTAGTTAAGGATTAGAAGGATGGGAAAGACAACAAGAAGTATGATAAGAAGGATCCCCAAAAGGACAAACCTTCGACTATATACATGATCCAATTCAGACAGCGCCGCACGAGGCAGAAAGTTGGCCAAAAATTTTCACGCGGCAGGGAAATCTCATTCCCTCCCATCACATCAAGCGATGTGATTGATGCGCCTCTCACTATTGAGATAAGCATTGGAACACACAATGTTCGTAGCATGTATGTGGATGGAGGGTCGTCAGCAGAGGTACTGTATGAACACTGTTTCGTGCAGTTATGCCCAGAAATAAGAAGCCAATTACTACCGGCCACGGCGCCGCTCACTGGCTTTAGTGGAGACACTATCTGGCCGATAGGGCAACTACGTCTGCTTGTAACCATTGGGAATGAGGAACACTCCACTACGGCGTGGATGAACTTCATGGTGATACGCTCACTTTCTCCGTACAATGGGATCATAGGCAGACCAGGTATTTTGGCTATACGGGTGGTACCCTCCACGGCGCACGGAATGATCAAATTCCCTGTGGAGGGAGGAATCGTCACCATTTACAACACAATCGTACCAGCATCCGAATGTCATACCGTGACAACACCGGCTCCACCTGTTCCACCCAAGGATGGATCACCACCTCCCAATTGGAAGGTGGCAATTCATCCCGACTATCCGGAACAGGAGATATCCATAGGAGGGGCACTCTCGGATAACTGCAAGAGGGCCATGTGCTCTCTGTTAAGTGCAAACCTAGATATATTCGCATGTGAGCCAAAGCATATGACAGGCGTGCCACGGGCGATAGCAGAACATAAGCTCCAGATCCGCCAGGGGTACCAACCCGTCAAGCAAAAGAAGCACGGCCAGGCGCCTGAGCGCAGTCAAGTAATATTGGAGGAAGTACGGAAACTAGTGGACGCAGGTATCATGCGCGAGGTATACTACCACGAATGGTTATCCAATCCGGTCATGGTCAAAAAACATGACGGAAGTTGGCGCATGTGTGTGGATTTTACGGATCTGAACAAGGCCTGTCCACAAGATTGTTACCCGTTACCGGAAATCGACTGGAAGGTGGAATCCCTATGTGGATATCCTTTTAAATGCTTCTTAGACGCATATAAAGGATATCACCAGATCCATATGGCGGAGGAGGATGCAGAAAAAATGGCGTTCCATACAAGCCAGGGCGTATATTGCTATACGAAAATGCCGTTTGGACTGAAGAACGCCGGTGCTACATACCAACGGCTTGTGGACAAAGCTTTTGAATCACAGATAGGCCGCAACTTGGAAGTCTATGTGGATGACTTGGTTATAAAAAGTCATACGGAGGATGCACTTCTCCGGGATGTCCAAGAGACATTCGACACACTGAGAAGGATTAACATGAAGCTAAATCCAAAGAAATGTACGTTTGGGGCAACGGAGGGAATGTTCCTTGGATATTTGATTGATCCAAACGGCATCAAACCTTGCCCAGAGAAAACGGACGCAGTGATACAACTGACATCCCCTCAGACACGGAAGGAGGTGCAATCCTTAAATGGAAAACTGGCCGGGCTGAATAGGTTCCTATCTAAATCCGCAGAGAAGTCATTACCCCTATTTAAGACACTCAAGAATTGCATTAGGAAGGGAGACTTCCGGTGGACAAAGGAAGCCGAGGAAGCTTTTGGCCAACTCAAGCAGCACCTTGCATCTCTCCCTATGCTAGTAGCTCCCCGACCAAAGGAGGAACTCATTATGTATCTCTCAGCCACTCATGGCGCAATAAGCGCGGTACTCATGACAGACAGAGATACAGTGCAAACCCCGGTCTACTTCATAAGTAGAACATTACAAGGGCCGGAGCTGAATTACTCTTCTATGGAAAAATTGGTTTTGGCACTGGTATTTGCTACAAAGCGGCTGCGCTGATACTTTCAGGCGCACCCAATTGTAGTCATCACGGACCAACCAATCAAGCAGGTTATTTCTAGACCGGATGTGGCAGGGAGGTTACAAAAATGGAGCATCTTATTGGGGGAGCATAATATATCTTATAGACCAAGGACGGCTGTGAAGGGCCAGATCTTGGCAGATTTCCTGATTGAGAAGCCGGATGAGGAAGGGCCAATCGTTAAACAAGACGAGACTCCAACAGGACCATGGGTGCTATTTACGGACGGATCTTCATGTACGGATGGATCCGGAGCTGGTCTCATCCTCACATATCCGGAAGGAATGGAGTTCACGTACGCCCTCCGTTTTGAGTTCACGGCCACCAACAACGAAGGGGAATATGAAGCATTAATCGTGGGTTTAAAAATCGCCGCTAGAATGGGAGTCCGCAACCTTGAGGCCTACGTGGACTCACGGCTTGTTGCGAACCATATTCTAGGTGGATATGTGGCTAAGGAGGACAACATGGTAAGATTCTTGGAAAAAGTCAAGTCACTAATTGCGGCTTTCAGAGAATTTTCCATCAAGCAGGTGCCAAGAGGCGAGAACAAGAAGGCGGACACTCTCAGCAAGATCGCATCCACAAGCTTCGCTCACTTGTCCAAACAAGTCTTGGTGGAAATACTCAAGGAGAAATCTATAACAGAAGGGGA
The DNA here is from genome assembly GCA_025667525.1 of Glebionis coronaria. Lineage (NCBI taxonomy): Eukaryota > Viridiplantae > Streptophyta > Magnoliopsida > Asterales > Asteraceae > Glebionis > Glebionis coronaria. The sequence goes on from CM046874.1 coordinate 72,605,286, forward strand.
GGTCGCTACTATAGTTGATGAGGACGGACCTACATGGATGACCCCGATCATTAACTATTTGACTAGTGAGACCCTTCCGGACGAGGAAAAAGCAGCACGGCGCGTCAGGAGGAAGTCGCAACACTTCGAACTTCGAGAAGGCATCCTTTATAAGCGATCTTTCTTGCAGCCGTGGTTGCGGTGTGTTGGACCACGGCAGGCCGTTTACGTAATCAGTGACATACATGAAGGGTTATGCGACATGCACGCAGGTCCACGATCCGTGGTAGCTCGAGCCTTACGAACAGGATACTATTGGCCTACCATGCACAGAGACGCGCGCGACATGATTCGCAAGTGTAGTGATTGCCAAGTGCATAGACCAGTGCCACGACATCCGCAGCAGGAGCTTACACCTATTACATCTCCATGGCCATTCTATAAGTGGGGAATTGACATCGTAGGACCATTTCCTGTAGCTGTGGGGGGAGTGAAGTTCTTGATTGTCGCAATGGATTACTTCACACGATGGATAGAGGCCAAGGCAGTCAAATCCATCAAAGGCAAGCAAGTTAAAAAGTTTGTTTGGGAGCATATTGTGTGCCGTTTTGGCCTACCAGGAGAAATCATCTCGGACAACGGTAAACAGTTCACGGACAATCCATTCAAGGACTGGTGTGCATCATTGAATATTAGGCGGCGCTTCGCATCTGTTAAGCATCCGCAAATAAATGGCCACGTGGAACGAGCAAATAGGAGCTTGGGAAATGGCATCAAGGCACGTCTGGATGAACGAAGTGTCAAATGGGTGGATGAGTTACCACATGTCCTATGGGCATATAGGACCATGATCAAAACCGCCAACGGAGATACTCCATTTGCATTAGCCTACGGCACTGAAGCTGTTATACCAGCAGAAATAGGAATGCCTACCATCCGCACAGCGGAGGTTAATGTCGTCACGAACGACGAGCAGCTGCGAATTAACCTGGATCTGTTGGAAGAAAAAAGGGAGATAACAGCCATCAATGAGGCTATGTCCAAGGCTAAAATGAAGGCTTATTATGACGCCAAGGTCAAAGGTGTTTCTTTTCGACCGGGAGATTATGTCTATCGTGCCAACGAAGCAAGTCGAGCGGAGAATACAGGAAAGCTGGGCCCTAAGTGGGAAGGACCGTATGAAGTCACGGAGGCCTTGGGACTAGGCACGTACAAGTTACGTGACATGGATGGCCGCGACCTAGAACGCACATGGAACATCTCCAATCTTAAAAGGTGCTATGTTTGAAAGCTACGGCTTCCGCATGGGTGCTTCGCTATATGTGGCTTAAATGAAGAACCATACGGCTTATCTGTTTTTCTTCTTGTGTTTGTTTAGGTTCCTTTTTTGTTTTTTTGGACTTATTATTCTTGTTCAAACAAAAAATGTAAACGTTCTAATAAAATGTCGTGGCGCCTAACTATCTCTACGGCTTGTTTCGTGTAAATCCTTTTTAGATTTTGTCAGTCATATGAATTTTAGTTGTTATTATAATATGCCATGTTTTATTCGTATGCATTCATTCAAATTACTGTAGATGTACTATACGCCTCCAGGCGGGATAAGAGGATTAAGTGAACCTACTAATTCAACTTGACGCGTAAGAGGGATGCAACCCTAGCCGCACGGATCATGTATCCTTACTAGACACCTTACTCGCAAGACGTTGTGGTAAGTTTCGTATGCCGTACTCACGCAGTGCTTCGCATAGTAAAGACGCACATCGCATGTCTAGTAAATTATAGGCTTGTATGTATTTCCCCTTTTTGTGTGTAAGACGTGACATGTCATGCAGTATTGGTATACAATATTCAACACAATCAAAATACACAAGTTTCCAAATAAATAACAAAAATGGCCGTGGTCATCACGGACTTACATACAAAATACACATGTTTTAGCCGTGTACATGCACGGACGAATAAAAACTACAAATATTCAGCGGTTACAAACCAGAGTTGTCTGAAAATGGATCATAAAGTAGGAGCACCCTACATGGGGGGGAGAAACTTACCTATCTCCACTTGTTCCTCGACCAAGCATGACAACCACTCACTACGTTCCTTTCGCTTCCGGGCTTGAGCCGCATTCCTCTCCAGCACCCCACTTAAGGGTTCTTCATCGAGCACGATCCTGGTTACATCCTCATAGATGGGGAGCGTCAGGTGGCTGGGCGATGGAGTGAAGGAAGCACGGGATTGACCCTCATCTTGGGAGAACGCACTAAGACTTAGCTTTTCCATGATTTTCATGTTCGATGCATCTTTTGTGGCCTCCAGCTCAGCCAAGAATGGATAATGCAGGTCTCGCATCGCGGCCATGGACGCAGTCATCTTGTTAGCCGCTTCAGGGTTAAAGAAAGCATGTCTGGTGAAGTTCTCCCTTTTCTTGATCAGCTCTACGGCCTGGACCATTCCCTCATGACGGTCGTGGTCAATACCATCGGACACAAGACTTGCAAACTGTTGCACAAATTCGGGGGCCTCTAGTACCTTGGTGACGGCCAAGCGTGCTCCATGCCCTACCATCCACCTGCGGCCGGCAATGGCCGCTAGTAGTTGAGGGCATAGCACGTCATCGCGTTCGGCAGTGAGAGCATCGATCATCATATCTTTTTGGGCAAACGCCTCTTTCAGCTCCCTGGTGATATCCCTCTCGTCAGCAAGCTCCTCTTGTACCTTCTCCATGCTCTGGATTGTCATTTGCGCGCCTTCCAGTTTCTTGGTGAGCACGGATACCTGGCTGGAGGAAGACTTGGCAGACGCCTTCGCTGTGGTTACCTATATGAGATTAATTGTTAGAATATATTTCTTTTAGAATAAAGGGTGGTGCGGCACGGATATGTACCTTGGTTGTCGCAGCATCTAGTTTTGACTCGAGTTTGGCCACTTGTTGGTCATACTCATTCGCACGGGCCGATTGCTCTTTTATGGTCGCCTCGGCACTAGCAAGTTGGGACTGGAGGGCTGCAATTTGAGCTTCATTGTCCTCGATCATCCTCTCCCTCCGTCCAACCTTCCTCTTAAGAGACTCCACATGCCCAAGTGCGGCTTCAAATCTTACTCTCATCGAGGTGCCCATTGCCATTTGATGCACCAAAGCACCGTTGTACTCATCCGCCAGGTCCGCATGGCTGAGTGCATTTACTTCTCGCACCAAGCCGGGTAGTATGCAGTTATTGAGGTACTCTCGGCATTCCTCGGCTTCCCTCATTCGTGATGCAGTTGTGATGTTCCAAATTGGGTTGAACGACTGAGGGGGCCGGACGTTGGGATGTCTTGGGAGGCTGTGGGGGTACCTTCCTCGAAAACGGGGCTGGATTTCGTGGCGGCCGTATGAGGCATGGGGTTTCCACCCACTTCTTTTTCTTTTCCCTTATCCATTTAGGTGGCAGGAGTAGGCGCGGCACCAGTTTGTTCATCCCTGTGAAATAGGCATTTGGATACATATTAAGTATTGCTTAAAGGGAAGTTGTCGTTCTTACGTATCAGGATGGAGTCTTACATGTTATTTCTTGCTAATTCTGATGTGGTTGGGGGAATCTGAGTGACTGGATCGACATGTGCGGCCCGGATCGTCTCGGAAGCCTGGGTGGTGCTCCCAACAGATTGGTATAAGGGGTGGTCTTCTCGAAGCTTCTTGGGAGGGGCGTTGTGTTCGCCAATCTCGGCTGGAGCAGCTCTCCTTGCTCGTTTGTTCTTTTTGCGGGTACGCTTGGCGACGGGCTGAGCTGTTGCTTCTCCGACCTCCTCCTCAACCTCTTTTTCCACTTCCTCCTCTTCCTCCTCATTGATTTGTTGTACCTCTTCATCATCATCGCCCAACATCCGGCGAAGGCTGGAGGTGGTTAAGTCAATATTGTCTCCCTGCTCTTCCCCATGTGAAGGAGTGGCAGTCTTAGGCGGTGAGGAGGGCCCGGCTCCTCCTTCAAGCATCCTGTTATCACCGTCCTCGTTGTCAAAGTCAACGGGCGTCCTCATTAAAGTTGTTTGTTCCTCATCCGAGTGGGGATCCGGTACGGCTTCAAGAGAAACCGTCACATTTCGGGTATGCTCAAGAAGGGGTAGTTCATTCTCACGGAGGGGACGGGAGCCCTCTGGTACGAGCTTCGGGTCGCCCTGGCGTAGATGTCCAAAGAAGTTCATTTCTGCCATACAATAACAGAATATGTTAGATATTACAAAGTAATTGAATAAGCTTTTCTGTGTACGGATGATAGCCTACCTTCACCCCGCCTTCTCCAAAACACAGGATATCTGTTGGACGGGCCAAAATAGTTGCGGCTAATCCCTAGCAAACATAGAAATGATTCGAGAAGATTTCTATGGAACCCGATCCTATTCAGATCTAATTCTTGGGAGTGTCGGGGGTTATATGTACTAGCGTGCGGCTGGGGGTCGTGGGATATCCTATGTCTAAAGGCATAATCAGCCGGCCATACTATTGCGTCAGTGAAAAAGTAGTGGTCATACCAGTTTTTCAGCGAATCCATTGGCTTATTATGAGACTGGGGACTGTTAGGGGACCGTTTCTTAAAGGATAACCAACCATTTACTAGGTTGGGAGTGTAAAAAAGCCGGAATAGTTCTACGGTTGGGGGGATTCTTCTAGCACGGCAGAGGATCTCGAATTGACTAATCTTACAGGCGCCTATACAATGGATCTGACTAATATGTACATCATAATATCCTAACAGATCTATGAGGAAACGGGTGAATGGAATGCGGTAATTGGCCGCATCAAAAAGGCGAGTGTACAGGCCAATCTTACCCACCGGAGCCTCAGTTATGAGGTCTCCGGTGGCAGGAAGTGAGGGGTGTAGGTTGGTAGGGATGAAATAATTTGTACAAAAGTGATCTAGTTGTTCCTGGGTCATTACATTAAGCACAGATCCAATGGTGGGGTTGTTTCTGTGAGCCATTACTAAATAAAAATGTACGGGCGTAGTGTTCTAACCTGTAGAGGAAGGGATCCGTGCGTGATTGATTAGAGCTAAGAAGAAAGCTTTAATGGTAGAAATGGAGATAAAAATTGTGTGTTCACACAGCCGTAGGGGTGGCTTACTTATAGGGTTGCCTCGTGGGTCATGGCCTGTTGGATGTGTGACACGTGTCTGCTACTATTCTTAATCGTGTGGTTAGGGGGCAAGTGACAAGTAAAACGTCAGGCAGGACCCACGGGTCATTTCTGACTCAAACGTTTACACTGCTCGAGGCTCTGACTGTTTGCACTTTTGTCAGTCAACATGGCAGGTGAACAGTTATTAATGTCGGGATATGTGGCTCTTACGTAAGACTTGACATTTAATGCTATATTTAATTTGTCTCGGTCGCCATGAGCGGCTGAGATAATAATGGAATAAATTCCTAAGTCAGGTTGCCACGTGCGGCCGAAACAAATTCTTGGACAACTTATCATTCCCTATTTTTTCTTGGTACGTCCAAGGAGCGTCTTGGTAGTCTAGAGGTTACGTCTATGGTTGTAACAACTAGACTGGGGGGACATGATGACGTATAGTCCCCAGCCGGGTCATGAACCCGGCCCACGGGTACTACCCGTATCCGGCCCATCACAGATGGGTGGGAGTAATGTCATTTAAGCTTATGGGCTTGGATGAACAGTAACCGCACACACGTGTGCGGCCCACGGCCCGGCTTGACCGGTGCAGGGTTAGACATAATCATATTCTATCTCTGAATGTGATTTACTCCAAAGAAGGAGATATTCACTCACCATAATTAGAAGATAACAATCAATCTAATTCTGGTGCTTATCTCTTCCTTGGGGCCGAAGTATCAGTGACAGCCCATTAGGGTTTCACTGCCTATAAAAGGAACCCTCAAAGGTTCCACAAGGTATTACGTTCTATACTCTCAACTCACATAAAACCCTAACCGATTACTTACTCTCACGCCGGAGTCTAATCGTGGGAAACACTCCCATGGTAAGCCTAACGCGTGTTGCTTAGTGTGCAAGATCCCAACCAAACGATTCACTTGGTGCAGGAGCCGGAGCCCAGCCAACCCGAATTAAGCCTAATTCGGGTCTAGCAAGGATCACCCAACTTTTGCATCAACATGCACATATAGTTAACTGTAATTCTTTTAATGCTCCGGCTAACAGTGATGATAAGTTGGGTCTTGACGGTGACCCAGTTAATCAATATGTATCACAGTCAAACATGTTCTTTTTAATACCTTACATTTTTTGGTCATATATTTCTCACCCGGTGCCTTAGATTTGTTCATTTATGCATGATCGAGGGGGGATGGGGATGGGGGCTCATTTTCGGCTCTAAAGCGCATTTTACGATTTGATAGGGGCACTATGAGTTACGGAATACCATTTTCTATGTTTCGACATCTTCTTTGGTTGCATATTTTGATATTCCAAGGCTGATTGGGCTGGTTTCCCTACTACTAGGCGGTCTATAATTAAATATTGTGTATTTTTAGACAACAACCTTCTCTCTTGGTCTTCTAAATGTCAGAATATGCTTTCTTTTTCTAGTGTTGAGATTGAGTATCGTTGTGTTGCTAATATTATTGTTGAGACTTTTTATTTGCGTAATCTTTTACGTGAGCTTCACATACCACTTCTCTAATGATACGCTTATGTATTCAGATAATGTAAGTGCTTTTTATTTATTTTCTAATACAATACATCATCAACACATGAAACTCATTGAGGTTGATATATTTTTTTGTGATTTCATTGCTGCTAGACTTGTGACTGTTTTGCATGTTACATTACGTTACCAATATTCTAACATATTTCCGAGGGTTTTCTATCATGTTATCAGTTTTGAGACACTTTGAATCAGGGGTGGATCTACATTGAACACAGGGTATGCATGTGCATACCCTGTGTAAAATCTTGGTAGTGTAAGTTTTTTTTTTTCAAATATTAGTGCAAAATACACTACAAATTTGTGAGTGCTCACCCTCTAATTTAATAAAAAATTATTAGTGCACACTCATATATTTCAAAGAATAAAAAAAGGGAAGAATGGAATAAGAAAATGACTATAAATAAAGTAGGTTGCCTCTTGCAGGGATGCAACATGTTAAAGAAGAAAGAGGTATACGTCAAATGATTACTGACTATATAAATTATATAATTAAAATGCCTAATATTGAATACTGAGTCCATGTGTTTTCTCTCCTTGGACCATGTTTATTAGCAACCTTGCCAACTGATCGGGGAGAACAAGACAAGAATCTACTCAATGTTATATTTGTGACAATCCGTCAATTTATGGTTGATATTTTATTCTCAAATATTATTTAAAAACATTATTTTAATGTTATATTATGAACTCACTTATTTTGGGAAGAAATTTGGATTTACGTCTTGAAGTAGCATCGACTACGTCTAAACCGGAGGATTCTACGTTACGTACTTACGTTTACATACACCGTTTTGGTGACAGTCCGACATTTCAGGAAATAAATTTATCCGTGAATATTATTTTAGAATTTTTAATTTGTGTTGGTTCATAAACTCACAAATTTACGAGAAGAGATTAGGACTTACGATAATAATTTAACGTCCTTTACGACTAAACCGGAAACCTTAGGTTTACGTATTTACGTTTTCGAGCTCTGTTTTTGATGAGACAATTTTTATTTGATTCATTTTGTACCGTTGATTCATAATTTATAAAAACGCTTTTCGTAAATCGACCTGAGGCACGTAAATCGAGGAAACTAGGATCGAGGAGTACCCGTAAATAATTGGGGATGAGACAAAACAAGTTTTGCCCCACCCCCAATATGGGAGGGTTTAAATAAGTTACACAAACACACTTAGGTGTCATGCTTACAAAGTAAGCAAGACACATGTCTTGCTTAACTTTGCAAGCTAGATACCAACATCAAAACTACACAACCTAAACCACTTCCTCATTTTCTTACATGCAAAACCACAAAACCACTCCTTTCTCTCTCTCATTTTCGTCCCAAAACCACCCCTAAACACCCTCATTTGATCAATTTTAACTATGAAATCATTTGTTATTCACACATATGATGAAGCCCTTTTGAAGCTCTATAGATTGGTGGTGATTTTAACATCCAAAGAGAAGTTTGCAAGATGAAGTAGGACTGATTTTAAAAGACCAACATCCCCCTTGGTGATCTTGAAGATTTCATACAAGAGTTCATAAGATTTGGGGACCCAAAACCAAGTCTTGATCCTTCAAACTACTTAATCTTGGTGGTATAGAGATTGTTCTTCCTATCCTTTTGTTATTTCGATTATGTAATCTTTTATTTTCTTTATTTATGTATATGTATATGATGATTAAAAATATTATGTGGGGATTTGGTGTTGATAGATTTGATAAATATGGTTAAAAAGATGGAAAACCACATGTTAAATGGTTAAAATCTTGCTAAAATATGAAGGCTATATAAAAACAGTAAGTAACCAAAAGCTAAAATGATAAAATGGCATAGTGAAATCAATTTACAGTAAGTATTAGGTGTTATACACATGTGAGAGTTGGCCATACAATGGAATCATAAAAATGAGTGAGATATGATCAAAACAAGTTTAGAGTGTAAATCTGCCTATACTGTTTTAGACGAATTTATTAAAATATTTAGAGGTTGATTCATCAGTAGCTATAAAGGAATAAAATGAAGCACATATCATGTAGTTTATGTCATAAAAATTTGAGATCCTATCTCCTTATAGAACTCAAGATATGATAACAATGGTGAAAGTGAAACTAAAAATCAGATTTTGTGAAATTAAAGTTTAATACTATTATATAAGCACTCAAATAAATATAGTATAAAATGTGAATTAAAATCCACTAACTTATATATTACATTTATATAAATATGTATAATGATAAATAAGTAGATATTATATAAAAATGGTAGTTTGGTAAGTTTTATAAGTTATAAAAACTATAAACATGATTTTTACGTCTTTTCGGCTGACACCGTAAAATTAGCGTTTTTCGTCAATTAAAACTTAGACGATCGGACCCGTCTAATGTAAACTTTTTAAAAGTCATATACTGATATATAAGTACTTAATACAAGTAAAAACCGATAAAACCCGAACTATATAACATACGGACATTAACAGGCTAAATTAGCATTATTGGACTATTAATCCAACTAAATGGGCTAAACACTTATAAACTTACTTATTGGGCTTAACCCACTTGGGTCCAACATGTAAAGTATAATACTGATAATAAAAGTATAAAATGGATCAATATAAGGTAATGGACCTATAATGGGCCTAATGGGCCTTGACAAGTAAAGAAGATGGACTAGTGAAACAAGTATAAAAGTTGTCAACACATAATGCTAAAATGAGTAAATGAGAATGTACAAACCCACTTGATCATCATATATATATATAATCATCATATGTATACATAATTGTTATTTTTATAAAGTCATTGGACAATAGTCTAAGACAAGTATTATTTGTCTAGGTTTCCGTGATTGAAGCACGTACCGTACATCCGAATTGCCGATAACCCACTTTCCCACATCAACGTGAGTTCATAGCCTCGCACTCTTTTAAATGTTTTTATGAAATGTTTTATAAACCCGCGAGGGAGATAACATGTTAGCTTTTATGAAATAGGACACTAGTTGTCCCGATTGTTTGTTTATTGATTTGGACCCGAATGATTGTATGACCCGATGAATGATTAAATGACCCGATAGATGAAATGAAATGGATTATTAAAGTTAGGTTATGTCACTAAAAGTCTCATTAGCATGAATTGTGAACTACCGGGATTTGGTAGACGCTTATGCATATAATAGTACTATTTGGGGACGATCACCCCAGTTTGCGCCTTGACGGTTGATCCCCGTCGTGCCACATTGATTGGTAAGCGAATTTATGTATGAGAAGATTTACACAAGCGTGATTATTGTGACGACACGCTAATTTAGATGGGCAAATTGAGTTTCGGGCTAGCTACCCGTTATTTGTTGTAGTAAGGTAACAATGTCATGCGGCTTATAATAATCCAAATTAACGAAATACTGCTATACGCACTGAATTACAATGAATTGCCTGACTAGCAATACGGGGTCGTATTATTGATTTTATGTTCGTGTTTTGGTTTTATATAACCATATTCATATAACGGTTTTTATTTAACTCTATACAACGTTATAAAACGTATTGTATGATGTTTTTAACGACAATGGTTCGTATAATGATTTTGAAGGCGAAAGCCTATATTATGATTTTGACAAGGATTTGTATAAAATGTTTTTGGCCTATTTTATGGCCTACTACAAGGATTTGTACAAAATGATTTTCGGTAATAATTTTATACCGATGATATATTAATGGATTTTATTAAACTCTATGAATTCACTCGGCGTTATCGCTGACCTTTTATTTTAACATGTTTTGTCTCAGGTACTTGAAGGTAATTCTCGGGATGACAACAAGAATTCATGGCCCGCACTTAAATAATAATTTCCATTCAAATTCTTTGTAAAACTTGTATGAAATACAATGACTTGGGACCTATGTAAATTTGATAATGAATGGAAATGCTTTATTATTAAACGACGCGATTTTTAAGCGTTGTCTATGATGTGAGTATGTGCTATCCCGTAACACCAACGAGTCTTCCGCTGTATTGAATTGTGTAAATTTGGGGGTGTTACAGTTTGGTACCAGAGCTCTCGTTATAGAGAACGAAAGATTTTTAAAACTAAGGTTTTGAATAAAACATTTCAAAATCTTTTAACTATAAACATTTTTCTAAAAATGTCTAAAAATCTTTTGACTATAACGGTGCCAACGAATTCCCGAGTTAACGACAAGGCCAGACTGAGAAGTGTTATTTTAATATATATATATATATATATATATATATATATATATATATATATATATAATGATAGGTGTAGTAAATACGTCTTTTAGAAAAAAGAACGTATAAATGCGGCAAGTATTAAACTTGACGATTTAATGAAAAACCGACAAATCGAATAAATTCCAAGTTCGTTCTCGAAGGAGGTGTGTGTATTAATGTGCCAATATATAAAATAACAATGTTTGGATTAGTGACGTTTTTGGTGTAAAGAGAGAAAAATAAAAGACGAGTTACGACTACGTTTAAACTACGACGAATTAACGTAAAACGCGAACGTAAATACGTAAAACGTGACGAAATTAAAAATTAAACCTAAAAATTAATTAAAAGTTAAAACTAAGTCTTAAATAATATAAATAAGAATAAAAATCCAACAAATATATTTTAAAATCTTTTATTAATTAAATATTCAATTGTTTAATGCTAATTAAAGCCAAAAAATTAAATATAATTAACAAAATGCCCAAAATATTAATTTATTGAACTAATAACTAACTTATATTATTTAAAGACTAAAAAGTATTTTTCCTAAATTTTTAAAACTATTTTTCTATTTTTAAATGACTTAAAACTATTTTTAAATTATAAATAATCCTAAAAAATAATAAAATAATGCCAAAATTAATTTGACAATTTTAAAAATCCTAAATTACACTAATGAACAGTAGAAAATTGAAAAAGTTTGGAAAGTGTAAAAATTTGCCCTAAAAGACAAAACAGTTTAATAAATAAACCCTAATTACCCTAATTTAATTATAAAAAAATAATTAAAAAGTGAACAGTGACTAATTTTTTTAACTAAAAACCTTAAAATATTATCCTAAACCTAGGAAAAATGTTTAAAATGAAAAAGAATAATTTTCTACACTAAATTCCAAAAATAGCCTAATTAAAAGTAAATAAAAATAGCAATTTATTCTAAAAATTATAAAATGAACAGTAACTTAAAAATTAAATAAACTGAAAAATCAGGAATAAAATAAGAAAAATAATGAAAAAGATTTGAAACCCTAATTCCTATTTAACACCACAAAAGACAAAAAAATAAGAAATCTGATGTTGACTTGTTTGGACTTTTGTCCTCTAGCCAGCAGGGGAAACTTTCAACAAAGACAGTGGGAACTGGGTTCCCACTGGTAGTGTAATAAAAACGGATCTGGTGGGTTTTGAGCTTGTAGAATGCTTATTACTTGATTATATTGGAAACCAAAGGCACCCCCACACTCATGGAAGTGTGGGGAGTCAATATTAAGCAAATAACACACAAGTCACTCAAACAAATTTCACACAAAAGACCAATATGCAGTTGCTGATATACAGAAAAAGGCTGTGGGTGTTGTTTGCTGATGCAAATGGCACAATGGTGAGTTTTGGCTTACCAAATCTTCACAAATGCCCAACCCAATCACATACAAATGGTTACAAACCCTATATGGACTTATAATCTAACTGATTACCAAGATTGAAGGCAAGTTCAAGCTAAACAAAGCAGATTGAAGAACTTTACTGATTTCTACTATGAAAACCAAATGTAAGCAAGCAAATCTGATTTAAACCTTTTCTAAACCAGACCTTTAGTACTTAGAACTACACAGACTTTTCAACCTAAGTGTTTATAAACTGATTTATGCCACAACTCTTCACAGACTTCTATCTAAACAGCAAATCCAAACACTACCTTATTTTTAGAATATGAAGATTAACTAAACTAATGCTTTCAAAACTTGATAAAATCAATTTACCAATACTCCAAAATGCATATAAGTACTAAATAACATGAATACCAACTGAATCTACTATCTAAACATGAAATCCACAAAATCAAAAAAAATCACTCAAGTCATTCAAGCATGGAGGGTTCAAGCCTAAGGATTACCTTGTGGGACCCACATCCGGGCCCCACTATGGCTGCAATGCCATCTCCATTCAAGCACGGGCTTGAGCTGATCTTTTTTTTTTTTTGATGTAGAAATGAACAAGGTGGGACTACAGCAGTTCCAAACACCCCCTTATGTCTTTAAACTTGAACTTTGATGAACTCTTTGGAGCTTGTATCCTGCCAAGAAAACAAAAGAAGAGAAACAGTGACCTGTGAGCAAACAAATAAGCTATAAGCAAGCTTATTTATTAAGCTGCTATAGCTTATAAGCTTATGCTAAAAAAATATATTGAAAACTGATTTTTCTTTTTGAAATTTTTGGGACACAAAACATTGAAACCTTAGATGACAACTTAACCAAATTTCTGGATTCACCTTTGTGATTCCACTTTCACTTCCTCACAAAGGTTTATCCAGAAAATAAATCAACTTCTCAAAAAAAAAACAAATGAAAACGGATTTCTGAAATTCTTGATGAATGTAAACCTTTTTAACCTTAAACTAATTTGCAAATCAATGACAACTAAGTAACTACAATGGAACTCAGTAGAATGTAAATTTAAGAACTTTTCATTTTCATTAATTCGTTGAAAAATAATACATAAAACTGGAACAAAGAAGAATAGGGTACAAACCACCCTATTTATACATGAACTAAGAAGATTCTAGAGAAGCTAAAAGCTAAACCCTAATTCCTACTGAAATTCCACAAAAGCCCTTAGCTTTGAATTTTCACACTTGGTCAATTTGGTGGCATGTGATTGCCAGTTGGATTGCTTGATCTTGAACGTTCATCTCAACTTTGGGACCAAGGAATAAGCCATATCCGTTTGATTTCTGTCAAGATGCTCTCTTTGCCAAAAATAGTGAAGCAGGGGACCTTGGGGGGGCCACTTGGGGGTCACGGGTGAACTTGATTGTTGGTGGGTTTTGTTTGTGGGTGGGTTGATTAAAGATCTGGAAACTCTCACATAAAACCCCTTTCGTTTGATTATGATTAGGATTAGGGTTGATCGTTCATAAGTGTGTGTGTTAGTGTGTGTTTTGATTAGGTTTAGGGGTGAAAAAGATGTTACCCGCCTGTTTTATTAATAAAATAAGGGTTTAAAAAGTTAATTTAATAATAAAACAGGTTTTAGTGGGTGGTTGACTGGGTAGTTTGACTTGGGCTGGGGTATTGGGCTTGGTCAGGTTAAGGTGGTAGTATGGGTGGGTAAAACGGGTTTGGTTGGGTTATTGGATAGTAAAATGGGTAAAATGTTTGGGTGTTGGCAGTTTGAGTCCCCAGGGTTTCAAAAAGATGGCATATAAAGTTTCCACAGCTTTTAAACCATTTTTCTTCACAAATAACTTTGGGAAAATTACATTTCCAGTCCTTGTTTGTTTGTAAACATGGAGTGAGGATGAAAAATGTAATTCTTTTGATCTTCAAGGGCCACACTTGTATATTCTTGGTAATTTAGGGACCTTAATGTAATTATGTCTTTTACAAGGGTATAAATTGCCAAGTCTTCAATAGTTGAGGGACCAAACTTGTCAAATCTTCAAACTTCAAGGACTTCAAAGAAAATTCATGATTCGGGTCCGGTTCTTTGTGCTGCTTCATTTCCCGTGTTCGTTTTTGCTTGATTCCTTTGATCTTTTGGTGAATTCACGATATCCATACCTAAAATACACAATGAACAAATACAAGCATATATATGGGTATTTTGATGATATTTTAAGCGTTTTAAGCCCGATTTGGACGATGAGACTATGTATAAATACAGTCTCATCACTCCCCCATACTAAACCATTGTCGTGTCCCCACGCAATGCTAGAATTAAGTATCATAGCACTTCCAAAATTCATTTTATGATGACATTTATTGAAGACTTAAATTTAAATAAACTACTACACGTGTTTTAGACATAATGTATTGTTTTCATCACGAGAACGTGACTTTTAGGGTCATAGAACAAGAACACGTGAATGCTTCGTTAGAAATAATTTCGTCGTCCTCGATTTTCACCCAACTCCATGCTAAGCGTGTAACGAGATCATTGTTATTATAAGTTAGCAACACGAACACATCTCATGAGTGTTAATTACGAACCTAAACTCCCTTATTCCTACTTGGTATCTCTTATATTTTATTTTGTCTTAATGATCACGAGGATACATCATCGACTTATGCGTGAATAGAGATTAAGTCTAAAAATAGAGTTTTAACGGTGTAACCAAAATCATTAAATCAATAATTCATCCCAATAGACAACGATGTCAAAAAATTAAGTCAACAAGAAGGATCGATAAACACGATTTTATAACGGTTTTGAACATGAGACTTATTACCAAGACTTTTATACGCCCCCTAACGGAAGGGCCTTATTATCTTTGGTTTACCTCCATCTTTTATTCAACTTCGCCATGAAGCTTTTATTATGACTTCGGTCTTGCCTTGCCTTTTATTATCCGCCTCATCGATGGTTTTATTAGCCAAAGACGTATATCCTCACGCTAAAGCGAATTTTGGATCTTTAAAGCTTCGAAGATTAAGGCTTTATTCACTTTCAATTTGGGCATAGATTTTTCGGCCTTGTGAGCTTCAAATTTTTGCTTAATTTAGGTGAGCACTTGAAATCTTATTATTAGGTGAAGCTTTCGATTATTCGGGTGCCAATACTTCAAAACCGTGACGCTGGCGATACCTTAATGTTTTCCCAATTTAATTACATGGAAGATACCAAAACAAATTAGAAACCCAACAATAGTGACTAAACCGCTAAATCAATATTTATTAACAATTTATTATGCAAAAGCGTGGGGAGAATAAGCTAATAATTACTACACATGAGATCGTCACGATTACGAGACTTATAAATAACTCTATCATTTCTCGTCCTCATTTAAGAGACTTAGCCTAAAAGTTAAGGAATCGAAGCTAAGTGCTCAACACGCACGGTCGAGTCAAAAATTACTCTCGTTCTCACCATCGGAAAACCTACATTCGTGTCTTAAAAACTTATGAAAAACAAGAAAAATTTTAAAATTTGGCCATTTTTAGCCTTATTTTGCATAAAACGATAACAAAAAGATGAATATTGGATAGCGTGGTGACGTAAGCAAGGTGAAGTATCTACTCACCCCCCATACTAAAACTAAACATTGTCCTCAATGTTTCGAGTCTAGGGGTGTAAACACTTCCATACTAGAGACGAAGTCGAATGCTTAATCTTGAGCATGGAAAGGGTAAAACGAATAACCTAAAAGCCGTTTATGAATTATGCTAATAAGATAAACGTTAGAACATAAAAGGGTATCATCGGATATCGGAATCTCCAAAGGCAACGATCGAAGCTCGAGTGATACATAAAACGAACACGAGAGGCTTCAATGATGACGATGAACCTAATAGATCACAATCACAAACAACCACGAAACAAAGGTTGGAAGAGCACAAGTCCCCTCGTTACATTAAACTAAGAAAGCGATAATATTTACAAGGATAAGCATGAGAATCCCCCACGAGGCACCTTGTTTTTGATAACCGAGTCAAAAGCTCGACTCGGATCCCCATAAATGTGATCATTTAGGGATAATCTTGGTTTGGTCATTTTTGGTGGGGCTTACATGATAAACAAGGCCCAAAAGTACATGGAGTACTTTAAAAACCCGATAAATGTATACCGGGGTCAAAGATAACGTCTTCGTTTTCGGATGAAAGACGAAATAACGCCACTCCAACACAAACCCCAATGGGGTAGAAGAAAAGAGATAAGAAGTAGAAAGGTGGGGCAATGGGTAAGTCAAACTTATGAGCTACTCGAGGTAGACTCACACCAAGCAAACGAAAAGATTTTCCATTTATTGCATCGGTGGAAGACCGAGATTTCCCTTTACAAGCAATTCCGGGATCGTAAATCTCGTCCTCGGTGGAGAAATGCGAGGGAACATTTGGGGCTTCCCCCACACTAAAACCACACCAACCGTTGTCAAAAGGAGTAGACGAGGTGGTAGCACTCATAAAACACGGTGATGACGGAGTTAAACATGTAGAAAAGTCATTTAAAACATCTTTAAAATCTTTTCCTTTTTCATCGTTTTTAAACTCTTTATGAAAACCCGATTGAATAATGTCGAAAATATTTGGCGTGTCAAATTCAAAATTAGTCGCGCTAAATATCCTCACATTTAAGTCGTGGTTAGGGGGTGGTGGATTATATAAGTTCTCAAAACGTCGATCAATAAAGAACACCGCCCCCTCAGGGTCTACATACTCGTCATCCTCATGAACGTCGATCTCATCGATTTATTCATCAAAGATAGGCTTGTCAAACCATGGTTTGTCATTCCCCTCCTTGAGTATCTTAGAAACTCTCTCGAAAAGATCACGATCAAGCACGAAACCATCATTCTTTTGTGGGGATCGTTGATAAGTTAGATCCTCACGAATGTGGTAAACGTCATTCTCAAATGAGGAGTGTTGATTAGGTAACTCCTCGAGAATTGGATTCTTAGTGGTCACATGAGTTGGTTCGTCATCGAAAATAAGACGTTCCAACTCATTTAGTTCATCCTCGATTTTGGAAAGATCGACCTCACTCGTAGGTGGAAGTGAAGGCATAAGAGCTAGCTCTCGTTCAATGATTTCCTCAATCTCGGGATCAAACTCATAATCATCGTACTTCACATGTTTCTTCTTAGGAGAATCAAAAATAGCATGTGGATTTCGAAGTACGTGATCAATCTCGGCAAAATCGCCATCGTCATCGTCAAAGAAAGAGTCGATGTGATCACTCACAACCATGGACTTACAAGTCAAATGACTATGCTTAGGTGACTTTTCTAAGACGAGAGGATCGGTGTCGACAAACCCTTTAGCCTCAACGGGTGTTGGGCTAGGCAAAGGAGGCACTTCGATGGAGTTAGAAGTTGAAGCCTCAAAGACGTGGTCCTTCGAAGGTGGTGAAGACGAATCCATTTTGGTCATTGTCGTGATGGCATTAACGTCACCCTTCGGAATTGGTGGTTCACTTGTTTCGCTAAAAACATCCCAAAGTGAGTTTTCATCCATGTATTTACACATACCCTTTTGAATTAGGTACACGTATTCTTTATCATTAAAATCATCATCTTTAAAACCGTTTTTCTTAATTCTTTCAAAACATGCATCAAGCTTCATTCTTTCCGCTAAAGTAAACATTTTGAAATCATTAGAATTTGAATCATTAGGTTTTGAAACCTCGGTTTTTTCATTCTCATTAAATCCTTGGGATTTTCTAGCGAAAAAGTCTATTTTCTCATCCCCATATCTCATAGTAAGTCTCCCCTCGTGAACGTCGATTACGGTTCTAGCCGTCGATAAGAATGGTCGGCCTAAAATAATGGGACATTTAGGGTCACACTCGTAATCGGATATAACGAAATCCGCGGGAAAAACAAACTTTCCAATCCTAACATAGACATCCTCGGCTATTCCAATTGGTATAAGTGGAGTACAATTTGCAAGCTCGATAGTCATGTTCGTGGGGGTGAGTGAAGGCAATCTCATCAATTTCCAAAGAGAATGAGGCATAAGATTGATGCTAGCACCTAAATCGGCAAGGGCTAAACATTCCTCAATCTCGGAAAAATCACAAGGTAGTAGAAATTGGCCCGGATCCTTTTCCTTTCTCGGCATACGCCTTTTGGGTTTTTTAAGAAGGATCGATGCACAAGTTTCTTCAAGGGTTACTTTGGTAAGGTCGACAAAGCTCTCTTTTTGAACCGTGGATGGAATTTGAGGTACACGAGGATGTGCACTCTTTTCCTTGGTCGCCACGTTCACCCCATCGACTTTAGAACAAGAAGACGTCTTAGAAGTCGAGGGTTGAGAGGGATAAACAACACGGAATCCTTCAAGGTTAGGGGTAATCACACGACCTTTCTCACGAGACGAGGCGGCTTTACATTGTTCTTTCGGATTTGCTACGGTGTCACTAGGTAACGAACTTGATGACGAACCCGAGGCTTTGTTCATTATGGCCGAAAACATCTTTTTAATATCAATTTGCCCTTGCTCAATCTTCGTGTTTTGCAATTTCAAAGTATTAGAAAAGTCATTTTTCAAAGTACCAATTTCTCCCTCTAATCGTCTCATATTAGCCTCATTCGTTTTCATGTAATTTTGAAAATCGTTTGACGAACTATTTTGATTAGAATTAAAGTTCCCTTGGTTTTGATTGTTTCTTTGAAAATTTCCTTGATTACCACTTGAAAAATTGTTGCCTTGATTGTTGTTGTTTGAAAAATTCGAGTTTTGGTTATTGTCTCGATTTTGCCAAGTTATATTACGACCTTGATTATAACCTCCTTGATTTTGATTCGAAAAATTTCCTTGTTGATTATTTCCATGAAAATTGTTTCGGTTTTGATTACAATTGTTGCCTTGGTTATAATTTCCTTGTTGTGATGGACCGGCGTTATTTTGATTTTGATTTGAAAAATTGTTGTTTAACGCACTCACATTCGACGTTTGGCCATCCGTAGCCGCACACTCGTAATAATTATGAGGTCCACCACAAAACGTACACGAAACCTCAACCGCTTTCACCGTAGCGGGAGCGTCTTTCTTTTGCATCTCAATGAGATAAGATGTGAACACATTCGTAAGCTTGTCGACTTTTGCATCAACTCTCTCAATGTCGTGATTAGAACTACTAACATTGGCGACATTGGCAACACTCGGTGCGTTGCGGAGTTGGTAAACCTTGGATCGGTTCTCGATAATTATCAAAGCTTCTCTCGGAGTCTTACACAAAAAGTTGCCACCGGCGGCGGAATTCAACGAGTCTTGTTCGTGAAAATTAAGACCGTTGTAAAACGTATCGATTTGGTGCAACTCGGAAAAACCATGGTGAGGACATTGCCTAAGCAATTCCTTAAAGCGATCCCACGCGTCTCTAAAAGATTCATTCGATTTTTGCTCAAATTTTGTAATCTCGTTTTTGAAAAACGTTGTCTTAGACGGTGGGAAAAAATAATTAACGAACTTGGAGACGAGATCCTTCCACGTAACTATAGAATTAGGTGGCTCTTTCTCGTACCAATCCTTGGCGGCACCATCGAGCGAGTACGGAAAAAAGCATAAGCTTGACGACATCGGTGTCGACGTTCTTAAACTTGCTCGTGGCCAAAAGACGATCAAAATTCCGAATATGGTCGTGAGGATTATCGGCTTCACGACCTCGAAACTTTGTAGCTTGGATCAACGAAAGCATTCCGCTCTTGATCTCAAAATTCTCCGCCTCGATAGCGGGAATTACGATCGCGTCTCCATAACCCTCGGTGGGCGCTTGGAGCAATTCCATCATAGAACGATTGTCGGCCATCTCGTCTAAGGTCTCTTCAACAACGATATTAGGAACGTCGGTTTCTAATTCTCGTCTACGTCGTCGATTCCTTCGATTACGATTGCGTCGATTCGAAGCTTCGCTAGAATTGGAATAATCCTTCGATCGAGTGCGCATGCACTAAGCGTAGAATGGGTGGTAGCAAAGAAGATTCTTTTTGCGGCTTTTTGATTTTTTCAATTTTTTTGGTTTTTGATTGTTTTTTTAATTTTTTTGGATTTTTGAATGTATTACGTAGACACAAATCTACAAATCTCTCCTCGAATCGACTTTCTCGATTAAAGGAGCCTCAAAGAATGAAAACGATCACGTGGAGTGAACGTTCTCGATGACTTTAGAACGTTGGTGGAACACCAAAACGTTCAAGAGGGTTTAATCTTGAAAACAAGCAAATATATAATACGTAGATAATACTTGGGCGGCAAACCCTCGATTAGCCCTCTTTCTCAAAACACGCACAAGCAAGCGGAGGAAACGAGGCGGCGCGAAGCACTTAAGAGCCTTTTTCCTTTAGGTCGTGAAATACAACCGCCTTATACCCACCTTATAGTTTGTGTTAATTGAAATTAAGCCTCACGAAAGTATTTATCTATTTTGCCTTTAAACTTTGGCTTTAAATTCGAATACAATGATCGAGTGATGAAATCCCGAATCAAGGTTGCGTTTTCACGCTTTTGGAATACTTGTATATTTATTTGTTCTTACGTAGTACAATATAGTAATATATATTCACAATAAAAACGAAAACCAATATATCTACAATATAGTAAAAGATTGTTTTGTGTTTAATTTAGGAAAATTAAACACGATTTATTTGGATATTATACTATAATAGAGAAAAATAACAAAAATGAGTATGTACGATATTCACGCTTTCAAAAAAAGTGAAAAGCTAAAAACGCACTACTCACACAAACACGATACTAATAATAATGGCACACAAACACCTCCCCGGCAGCGGCGCCAAAATGATAGGTGTAGTAAATATGTCTTTTAGGAAAAAGAACGTATAAATGCGGCAAGTATTAAACTTGACGATTTAATGAAAAACCGACAAATCGAATAAATTTCAAGTTCGTTCTCGAAGGAGGTGTGTGTATTAATGTGCCAATATATAAAATAACAATGTTTGGATTAGTGACGTTTTTGGTGTAAAGAGAGAAAAATAAAAGACGAGTTACGACTACGTTTAAACTACGACGAATTAACGTAAAACGCGAACGTAAATACGTAAAACGTGACGAAATTAAAAATTAAACCTAAAAATTAATTAAAAGTTAAAACTAAGTCTTAAATAATATAAATAAGAATAAAAATCCAACAAATATATTTTAAAATCTTTTATTAATCAAATATTTAATTTTTAATGCTAATTAAAGCCCAAAAATTAAATATAATTAACAAAATGCCCAAAATATTAATTTATTGAACTAATAACTAACTTATATTATTTAAAGACTAAAAAGTATTTTTCCTAAATTTTTAAAACTATTTTTCTATTTTTAAATGACTTAAAACTATTTTTAAATTAAAATAATCCTAAAAAATAATAAAATAATGCCAAAATTAATTTGACAATTTTAAAAATCCTAAATTATACTAATGAACAGTAGAAAATTGAAAAAGTTTGGTAAGTGTAAAAATTTGCACTAAAAGACAAAACAGTTTAATAAATAAACCCTAATTACCCTAATTTAATTATAAAAAAATAATTAAAAAGTGAACAGTGACTAATTTTTTTAACTAAAAACCTTAAAATATTATCCTAAACCTAGGAAAAATGTTTAAAATGAAAAAGAATAATTTTCTACACTAAATTCCAAAAACAGCCTAATTAAAAGTAAATAAAAATAGCAATTTATTCTAAAAATTATAAAATGAACAGTAACCTAAAAATTAAATAAACTGAAAAATTAGGAATAAAATAAGAAAAATAATGAAAAAGATTTGAAACCCTAATTCCTATTTAACACCACAAAAGACAAAAAAAATAAGAAATCTGATGTTGACTTGTTTGGACTTTTGTCCTCTGGCCAGCAGGGGAAACTTTCAACAAAGACAGTGGGAACTGGGTTCCCACTGGTAGTGTAATAAAAACGGATCTGGTGGGTTTTGAGCTTGTAGAATGCTTATTACTTGATTATATTGGAAACCAAAGGCACCCCACACTCATGGAAGTGTGGGGAGTCAATATTAAGCAAATAACACACAAGTCACTCAAACAAATTTCACACAAAAGACCAATATGCAGTTGCTGATATACAGAAAAAGGCTGTGGGTGTTGTTTGCTGATGCAAATGGCACAATGGTGAGTTTTGGCTTACCAAATCTTCACAAATGCCCAACCCAATCACATACAAATGGTTACAAACCCTATATGGACTTATAATCTAACTGATTACCAAGATTGAAGGCAAGTTCAAGCTAAACAAAGCAGATTGAAGAACTTTACTGATTTCTACTATGAAAACCAAATGTAAGCAAGCAAATCTGATTTAAACCTTTTCTAAACCAGACCTTTAGTACTTAGAACTACACAGACTTTTCAACCTAAGTGTTTATAAACTGATTTAAGCCACAACTCTTCACAGACTTCTATCTAAACAGCAAATCCAAACACTACCTTATTTTTAGAATATGAAGATTAACTAAACTAATGCTTTCAAAACTTGATAAAATCAATTTACCAATACTCCAACATGCATATAAGTACTAAATAACATGAATACCAACTGAATCTACTATCTAAACATGAAATCCACAAAATCAAAAAAAATCACTCAAGTCATTCAAGCATGGAGGGTTCAAGCCTAAGGATTACCTTGTGGGACCCACATCCGGGCCCCACTATGGCTGCAATGCCATCTCCATTCAAGCACGGGCTTGAGCTGATCTTTTTTTTTTTTTGATGTAGAAATGAACAAGGTGGGACTACAGCAGTTCCAAACACCCCCTTATGTCTTTAAACTTGAACTTTGATGAACTCTTTGGAGCTTGTATCCTGCCAAGAAAACAAAAGAAGAGAAACAGTGACCTGTGAGCAAACAAATAAGCTATAAGCAAGCTTATTTATTAAGCTGCTATAGCTTATAAGCTTATGCTAAAAAAATATATTGAAAACTGATTTTTCTTTTTGAAATTTTTGGGACACAAAACATTGAAACCTTAGATGACAACTTAACCAAATTTCTGGATTCACCTTTGTGATTCCACTTTCACTTCCTCACAAAGGTTTATCCAGAAAATAAATCAACTTCTCAAAAAAAAAACAAATGAAAACGGATTTCTGAAATTCTTGATGAATGTAAACCTTTTTAACCTTAAACTAATTTGCAAATCAATGACAACTAAGTAACTACAATGGAACTCAGTAGAATGTAAATTTAAGAACTTTTCATTTTCATTAATTCGTTGAAAAATAATACATAAAACTGGAACAAAGAAGAATAGGGTACAAACCACCCTATTTATACATGAACTAAGAAGATTCTAGAGAAGCTAAAAGCTAAACCCTAATTCCTACTGAAATTCCACAAAAGCCCTTAGCTTTGAATTTTCACACTTGGTCAATTTGGTGGCATGTGATTGCCAGTTGGATTGCTTGATCTTGAACGTTCATCTCAACTTTGGGACCAAGGAATAAGCCATATCCGTTTGATTTCTGTCAAGATGCTCTCTTTGCCAAAAATAGTGAAGCAGGGGACCTTGGGGGGGCCACTTGGGGGTCACGGGTGAACTTGATTGTTGGTGGGTTTTGTTTGTGGGTGGGTTGATTAAAGATCTGGAAACTCTCACATAAAACCCCTTTCGTTTGATTATGATTAGGATTAGGGTTGATCGTTCATAAGTGTGTGTGTTAGTGTGTGTTTTGATTAGGTTTAGGGGTGAAAAAGATGTTACCCGCCTGTTTTATTAATAAAATAAGGGTTTAAAAAGTTAATTTAATAATAAAACAGGTTTTAGTGGGTGGTTGACTGGGTAGTTTGACTTGGGCTGGGGTATTGGGCTTGGTCGGGTTAAGGTGGTAGTATGGGTGGGTAAAACGGGTTTGGTTGGGTTATTGGATAGTAAAATGGGTAAAATGTTTGGGTGTTGGCAGTTTGAGTCCCCAGGGTTTCAAAAAGATGGCATATAAAGTTTCCACAGCTTTGAAACCATTTTTCTTCACAAATAACTTTGGGAAAATTACATTTTCAGTCCTTGTTTGTTTGTAAACATGGAGTGAGGATGAAAAATGTAATTCTTTTGATCTTCAAGGGCCACACTTGTATATTCTTGGTAATTTAGGGACCCTAATGTAATTATGTCTTTTACAAGGGTATAAATTGCCAAGTCTTCAATAGTTGAGGGACCAAACTTGTCAAATCTTCAAACTTCAAGGACTTCAAAGAAAGTTCATGATTCGGGTCCGGTTCTTTGTGCTGCTTCGTTTCCCGTGTTCGTGTTTGCTTGATTCCTTTGATCTTTTGGTGAATTCACGATATCCATACCTAAAATACACAATGAACAAATACAAGCATATATATGGGTATTTTGATGATATTTTAAGCGTTTTAAGCCCGATTTGGACGATGAGACTATGTATAAATACAGTCTCATCATATATATATATATATGTATATATATATATGTATATATATATGATGTAATTTGATTACATGATTGTTTGATGATTATTTTAATATTTATACGAGGTATTTATACGACGTAGATTGTCACAAGGAACCCTAAATCCCCTAGTAAATTAATCAAAGCTATTCTCGTAGGAATTCTAGCTATCCTAGATCTAAACCAAGTTGTGGATATTTATGATCCCAACAAAATGGTTAATATTCGTAGAAATGTTGATATTAGTTGATTGTGATATTAAAGAAGAATTGGCGAGATTATAACTCATATCGATGTCATGGCGATCTTTCCTTATAGAGTGGAGTTTGACAAAACATTACCACCTAGAAAGATGTCATCTGATTCGTTGTCACCCAATTCTTAAAATTGAAATCGAAAGGGTGAATGTTGCACTTGAGGCTGTCAATGGAACCATTACCCAAAAGCCTCATGCCACTAGTACCTTTCCGAGAAGTCTAATTGAATGATCGAGTCATTTAATACTGGTGACTCATTTGTTAGCTATTGTTGTAAGAGCTATAGGATTGGAAATTAAGTGTTGATCATATCGAGCTTTTATTGCCCTATTAAGATCTAAGAATAAGGTTGAAAGTATTGGAAGATGAGGTAGGATGTCGCATTGAGTATAAGTTGATTGAAACTTGAATGAAGTAAAATTTAACCCGTATGGGATATGAGATTGTTAAGAGGAAGTCGTTAAGTTTTATGATTGAATTATAAGGTTTTAATTGATTGTTGATTTGTGTTAAGTGTTGTTCCTAGGCCATTGTCCATTAACGAGGATGCCTAGTGTCCAAGAAATAAATTGAAGAAATCTTCTTCTGAATTGAGACCGATGGATCTTTCGGGACATGTGGAACACCTAATGACTCTTGTAGATTAGTATTCATTGTGGTATCTTTTAAAAATAATCCCTAACTTAACTGAGACATCAGTTGGTAGGATGAGTTCTTGGAATTGTATGACATAGTGACACGTAATGTGTTACGGTACAATTTTAACTTGTTTGTGATTAATGAAAAGACTACCTTTGATTGCTAAATTCTACATGTATCGATGTTATCTATCTTTTTTTTTGCTTGTTCCTAATGTTCGCATTAGTGATGTAGCCATTGAACAAGTACTCATCTCGAATTGAGTTACGTTGTGAATTATTCTCTTTTTGAGTGCCATCGAGGTCATGAACCTCATGATTATTTAGCTAAAGCTCATTTCCTATCATATTGTAGTTAGTTCTTGGTGAACAACTTTTCGTCACTCTTTTGCAGATCACTCATTGTTTTTATAAGATACAATAGTATCCCTTGAGAAAAATTGAATTTTCATCACCATAAGGATTAATTAAAGTGAGATTTATAGATAATCGTTATCGAAATGAAGTTATTTATGAAACACCTTGGAAAACTTAATTGTTTTCATAACAAAGAAAATCTTTGTAAATTTATTTTTGATTCTTATTTAAGAATTAAGCATGAAAATGTTTTTATTACAAACATGATGATAAAATTTTGACGAACTGAGTATTGCATCGTTAATCTTGAAATTGTATATAGTTGCGCGCCTACATACAATTTAGAAGTGACCATGCAAGACTGATTAGTAGTCACCATGAAATTATTAATAAACACTAAATTTTCTTTGAAGATTGTGAAAGATTAAATTTTATGAGATCTGCAAGAAGTGAAAAATAGGGACATATTGATAGGGACACCTACATATGTGCCCGTACTATTTATTCTTCTGAGTCGAATTTAATCATCTGTGGAAATTGTCTTATTTGACAATTGACAATTCTTTCTTGTCCAATTCCCCCGTAGTAAGATTCTTAGGAAAAGTATCTGATTACCGAGTGTTGATACCCGACTGGATGTATCGACGTTCCTATCATTTCTTTTGATTTGGTTTCATTTGAATGACCTGGGTAACGATCCGAGGAGCTTTCGAATGCGTACTCAAATTATGAAAACATGGGATGTATTCATATTCATTAAATGTTTTTGTCTGTATCTGATTTGAAATTCTATCGCGTAGATTATGCGTTGACCTTACTCTTTCGATGATAGTTGTGTCTCCATATATCCTTTAATTTGTGAAGGATTTTGAGTTATTATTAGTCTTTTGAGAAGTTCACATCTTATCAACGGTAATGAAACTGGAAAGTTGATAGTGCCAGTAGAATGGATTGATTAATTATGACATGACGACATTGTCTTAATTGATGGGAACTCGAGTAGAATTCCCCTAAAAGATAAGATGTTGATTATCAAAAGTGACCTAAATAATTCTTGATGGATGACCATATTCTGCATTTAGACTTGAAATTATATTGTGAATGGTTGTGAATTAGTCATAGATATTATAATCTAGAAAGAACCTAATATGAATTTATTAAAAGATGTTTCTGTTATCTAAAACTTTAGGAAGTATTTGTTGATAAATTACCTAGACTTTCGCCATTAAGGCAAGTTGAAATTGGTATTGATTATATTCCCGATGCTGCACCTGTGGCTTGTGCACTGTACGTCAGCACCATCTAAATTAAAATAATTACCGTACAACTGAGAGAGTTGTCGGAGAAAGATTTTATTCTACCGAACTCGTCATCATGAAGAGCTATGGTGTTATCATTCCTTATATTTATTGATTACCGTGAACTAGGCAAAATTGACGATTAAAAATCTATATCCACTACCCAAGATGATAGATTGTTCGATCATTTACAAGGTTCTAGCGTATGTTCTAAAGATTTGATTCACGGCATGGTTATCATCAACTTCGCGTCCGCGAAAAAGATTATCTATTCCAATCACTACATCCATAAATTGTAATAAACATTATAAGTTTCACGTGATGACGTTTGGATTGACTAATACACATGTAGCATTCATAAATTGGGTGAATCACGTGTGTAGGCTGTAATTTGATAAATTCATGCTTGTGATCATTAAGGACCATTTGTTTGTTTATAAGAATAAGAATGAGTTAAAAATTAGTTATAGACTGCCCTAAATTGGCCGAACAATGAAAACCTGTACCTTGAATATTTAAACATGAGATTTAATGCTTAATCCTTTACATAAAATGACCATTTGATTAATGATGGTAAGATATATATATATATATATATATATATATATATATATATATATATATATATATATATATATATATATATATATATATATATATATATATATTGACTCTTCAAAAAAAATTAGAAGTCATTTAAGACTTTGGGTTTTACCGAAAAGAAAATGCAAATGTGTTTTGACAAATGTTTTATCAAAAAGAACTTTTGAGGGAATATTCCCTTATACCAAGAACATTTAACTAAACTCCTGTTTAGGGGTAAATGTTCGTGTATATCTCAAGACAACCTAATAGGGATTGAGGAAACCATTTAAACCATGACTCGAAATTTGAAACGACACTTTTTGCTTTTCAACTAAGAAAATTTTGACCAAAGTGTAACCAAAGATTTTTCGAACATTTACGAATCTTAATAATTATTTTCGATAAATCAACAAAAATCGTGTTAATTAAATTCAAATTTGTTTTGAACATTTTATTATAATTGGTCTAACTAAGAAATTTAAACTTTTAACGTTTACGTTTCATAAAAACTTAATATTTATTGTTAATTTACATGTAGTAATTATCGACGCTTTAAAACGTCGGATCA
Source organism: Glebionis coronaria (assembly GCA_025667525.1). Classification (NCBI taxonomy): domain Eukaryota; kingdom Viridiplantae; phylum Streptophyta; class Magnoliopsida; order Asterales; family Asteraceae; genus Glebionis; species Glebionis coronaria. The sequence goes on from CM046874.1 coordinate 72,633,744, forward strand.
AGCAAAACTGATAAAAATAATAGTTGAGACGAAACTAAAACTTAGAAAATATGAAGAAAGAAATTTTGAATGAATACGGTCATGATAATTATTTTATAAGGAAAGGTGAATGTAGATACCGACGCATTATGTAGAAAAGATAAAGAATCACATAGGATGTGTTCCTTAATAATGAAGGTGCAAAATAAATTGCCGAACAATATAAAAATAAACCATGTTTGTAAGAAGATAATATAAATAATAAGAGGGGTTCGCGGCTAATGTGAACCATTAGAATTGAGAAGCCGACGGCGTTAAATGTTTTAAAAGGCCACTTGTAGTTGCCTAAATGTGGAGATTTTGAGATTTAGTCATGCTGGAAACTCGTAAGTATATTCTATTCATGTCATTTCTGATTAAGTGTATCTCATCTGAAGAAGTTGTACTGATGGCAAATTATGAAGGCAGACATCGCCTCATACATTAGTAAACGTCTAACTATTGCAAAGGTCATCATCTGAATTTGATTCGATTTGGGTCATCTTCGACAGACTGACCAAATCTGCTAATATCATTCATGTTCTGATGAAGAAAATGACTCTTTTGTATTTAAAGGAGTTGTGTAAACATAGTGTGCCTGTATCGATCATCTCTATCAAGATCCTCGCTTCGCATCGAATTTCTAGAGATTTGCTCAGAAGTCATTGGGAACGAACCTTGATGAGAGTACTATTTACCATCCCAGTCGAAGGGACGAGTTAAAGTAACGATACAAAACACTAGAAGTCTTGTTTCATGTTTGAATGGTTGACCTTGGTAATGAACCGTATAATCGTTTTCCTTTGGAGAGATTATCATTGATAATTATCGTATTAGGATCAAGATCGGGTCTTGTGAGGATATACATTAGAGCATCTGTAAGTAGGAGTTCGGATAAAGACACCCGACATACACCCATTGTGAGTTGGACATGTCTTTTAGGTTTGAGGTTTCCTATGATGGCGAACCTAACCTTACAAAGTACTCGACCCGCGAGACCTGAAATGATTGTTGAAACTAGGATCTGATTATTGACTGCCGGTAGTGGGCAGGAGGTTATGTGAATATGAAATGTAGATCTTGAAGTGCCAGATGGGTATCGAAGTTATGCCAAAAAATTTAACCATGGAAAAATGAATTGATGATCTGAAAGATCATGGGATATAAGTCCCCGTTGTATGGGACCATTGAGATGATATAAAAGATTGGTTTGAAAGGCATATAAGCTGGATCTACCCTAGGACTTCAAGATCTGCGTGAATTATGTTTCGTATATCGAACTTGATAAAATGTCTATCAAGTGAGAATCTGATCACTTCTTGATAAAGTTTAGATCGGCGAAAAGTTGCATTCATTAAAAACCCGTGAACATCATGGATAGAGAAAGTAAGTCAACAATAAGCCTGATCTTATTCCCGTAGTTATGTTTGATGAAACTCGCGTATTGTAATGGATTGCACTTGTGAGAAAAGACCAAATGTGGAGGAAATACCCACATGGCTTTAACTCCATAAGAAGCGAGTAGTAAGATAAGATGATCTTTGAGGACAAAGATCCTGTTTAGGGGTAAATGTTGTGACAATCCGTCAATTTATGGTTGATATTTTATTCTCAAATATTATTTAAAAATATTATTTTAATGTTATATTATGAACTCACTTATTTTTGGGAAGAAATTTGGATTTACGTCTTGAAGTAGCATCGACTACGTCTAAACCGGAGGATTGTACGTTATGTACTTACGTTTACATACACCGTTTTGGTGACAGTCTGACATTTCAGGAAATAAATTTATTCGTGAATATTATTTTGGAATTTTAAATTTGTGTTGGTTCATAAACTCACAAATTTACGAGAAGAGATTAGGACTTACGATTATAATTTAACGTCCTTTACGACTAAACCGGAAACCTTAAGTTTACGTATTTACGTTTTCGAGCTCTGTTTTTGATGAGACAATTTTTATTAGATTCATTTTGTGCCGTTGATTCATAATTTATAAAAACGCTTTTCGTAAATCGACCCGAGGCACGTAAATCGAGGAAACTAGAATCGAGGAGTACCCGTAAATAATTGGGGATGAGACAAAACAAGTTTTTCCCCACCCCCAATATGGGAGGATTTAAATAAGTTACACAAACACACTTAGGTGTCACGCTTACAAAGTAAGCAAGACACATGTCTTGCTTAACTTTGCAAGCTAGATACCAACATCAAAACTACACAACCTAAACCACTTCCTCATTTTCTTACATGCAAAACCACAAAACCACTCCTTTCTCTCTCTCATTTTCGTCCCAAAACCACCCCTAAACACCCTCATTTGATCAATTTTAACCATGAAATCATGTGTTATTCACACATATGATGAAACCCTTTTGAAGCTCTATAGGTTGGTGGTGATTTTAACATCGAAAGAGAAGTTTGCAAGATGAAGTAGGGATGATTTTCAAAGACCAACATCTCCCTTGGTGATCTTGAAGATTTCATACAAGAGTTCATAAGATTTGGTGACCCAAAACCAAGTCTTGGTCCTTCAAACTACTTAATCTTGGTGGTATAGAGATTGTTCTTCCTATCCTTTTGTTATTTCGATTATGTAATCTTATATTTTCTTTATTTATGTATATGTATATGATGATGAATGATGATTAAAAATATTATGTGGGGATTTGGTGTTGATAGATTTGATAAATATGGTTAAAAAGATGGAAAACCACATGTTAAATGGTTAAAATCTTGCTAAAATATGAAGGTTGTATAAAAACAGTAAGTAACCAAAAGCTAAACTGATAAAATGGCATACTGGAATCCATTTACAGTAATTATTAGGTGTTATACACATGTGAGAGTTGGCCATACAATGGAATCATAAAAATGAGTGAGATATGATCAAAACAAGTTTAGAGTGCAAATCTGCCTATACTGTTTTGGACGAATTTATTAAAATATTTCGAGGTTGATTCATCAGTAGCTATAAAGGAATAACATGAAGCACATATCATGTAGTTTATGTCATAAAAATTTGAGGTCCTATCTCCTTATAGAACTCAAGATATGATAAAAATGGTGAAAGTGAAACTAAAAATCAGATTTTGTGAAATTAAAGTTTAATACTATTATATAAGCACTCAAATAAATATAGTATAAAATGTGAATTAAAATCCACTAACTTATATATTACATTTATATAAATATGTACAATGATAAATAAGTGGACATTATATAAAAATGGTAGTTTCGAAAGTTTTATAAGTTATAAAAACTATAAACATGATTTTTACGTCTTTTCGGCTGATACCGTAAAATTAACGTTTTTCGTCAATTAAAACTTAGACGATCGGACCCTTCTAATGTAAACTTTTTAAAAGTCATATACTGATATATAAGTACTTAATACAAGTAAAAACCGATAAAACCCGAACTATATAACATACGGACATTAACGGGCTAAATTAGCATTATTAGACTATTAATCCAACTAAATGGGGTAAACACTTATAAACTTACTTATTGGGCTTAACCCACTTGGGCCCAACATGTAAAGTATAATACTGATAATAAAAGTATAAAATGGATCAATATAAGGTAATGGACCTATAATGGGCCTAATGGGCATTGACAAGTAAAGAAGATGGACTAGTGAAACAAGTATAAAAGTTGTCAACACATAATACTAAAATGAGTAAATGAGAATGTACAAACCCACTTGATCAACATATATATAAAATCATCATATGTATACATAATTGTTATTTTTATAAATTCATTGGACAAGAGTCTAAGACAAGTATTATTTGTCTAGGTTTCCGTGATTGAAGCACGTACCGTACATCCGAATTGCCGATAACCCGCTTTCCCACATCGACGTGAGTTCATAGCCTCACACTCTTTTAAATGTTTTTATGAAATATTTTATAAACCCGCGAGGGAGATAACATGTTAGCTTTTATGAAATAGGACACTAGTTGTCCCGATTGTTTGTTTATTGATTTGGACCCGAATGATTGTATGACTCGATGAATGATTAAATGACCCGATAGATGAAATGAAATGGATTATTAAAGTTAGGTTATGTCACTAAAAGTCCCATTAGCATGAATTGTGAACTACCGGGATTTGGTAGACGCTTATGCATATAATAGTACTATTTGGGGACGATCACCCCGGTTCGCGCCTTGACGGTTGATCCCTGTCGTGCCACATTGATTGGTAAGCGAATTTATGTATGAGAAGATTTACACAAGCGTGATTATTGTGACGACACGCTAATTTAGATGGGCAAATTGAGTTTCGGGCTAGCTACCCGGTATTTGTTGTAGTAAGGTAACAATGTCATGCGGCTTATAATAATCCAAATTAACGAAATACGGCTATACGCACTGAATTACAATGAATTGCCTGACTAGCAATATGGGGTCGTATTATTGATTTTATGTTCGTGTTTTGGTTTTATATAACCATATTCATATAACGGTTTTTATTTAACTCTATACAACGTTATAAAACGTATTGTATGATGTTTTTAACGACAATGGTTCGTACAATGATTTTGAAGGCGAAAGCCTATATTATGATTTTGACAAGGATTTGTATAAAATGTTTTTGGCCTATTTTATGGCCTACTACAAGGATTTGTACAAAATGATTTTCGGTAATAATTTTATACCGATGATATATTAATGGATTTTATTAAACTCTATGAATTCACTCGGCGTTATCGCTGACCTTTTATTTTAACATGTTTTGTCTCAGGTACTTGAAAGTAATTCTCGGGATGACAACAAGAATTCATGGCCCGCACTTAAATAATAATTTCCATTCAAATTCTTTGTAAAAATTGTATGAAATACAATGACTTGGGACCTATGTAAATTTGATATTTATGAATGGAAATGCTTTATTATTAAAGGACGCGATTTTTAAGCGTTGTCTATGATGTGAGTAATGTGCTATCCCGTAACACCAACGAGTCTTCCGCTGTATTGAATTGTGTAAATTTGGGGGTGTTACAATATTCAAAGAATACTAAAGAAAGAAAGAGAAACACATAAACTGGTCGGTATGTGACTTTTAAACTATTGAGCCAACCTTGCCACATGTCACTCGAAAATTGACTCTGAATCTGCCAACAATTAGAGTGTAAAACAAACATATCGTTTGGTTTCACCTGGGTTTGGAGCTCATTCATATTTAAAGGGAAAACGACCATCTTAGCTATGAAAACTGCCTTTAGTATCCAAATAAATGATCCCACACGTTATTGTTTTAAGAAAGAATGAATGGGATAAAAGGGTCTGTTGTTCAGTGTGTGTGAAAACAAAGGATGAAAGAACGACTGTGTTTTTCTTAAGAGGAATTTTAGGGTTACAAATGAGAAAGACAGGTTAGTGCTTTTTGTTTGGTTTGCTTATGGGCCTAAACGTGTGATGCTATGAGATCGAGTTTAATAGTAATAATTTTTTGGAAGCTTGAAAAGGTTTTTTTAGCTTTTTTTATAGTTATTAATTAAAAAATGGGTTTTAAATAATTAAATTAAATTAAAAAAGATGTATATTATATTAGGTTGGGTTTGATTAGGTTATTAATAAATGATAAAAATAAGATTGAGTATGTATACGTTATTTTAATAAAAAATTTGGGTTGGAGGAGGTTGTAAATAAACATATTCTTAGCCCAACACATGAAAGAATTATGGTAATATGAGTTTGTTTTCTTTTTGTGAGCAGATATTTCATTTTTCATACGTAGTACTATTTTTTTCTTAGAGTTGAGTTATTTTACATCTTTGTTGTTTTACTTACAATCTAAGGGACTAATCATAGTAATTTATTGCCTAAGATTAAAATTTATAAAAAAACGGAATGGCTATTTTTGCCATAATGTCTAAAAATTATAAAAAACGACGGATGGACTTAAATTGTAAGTTTGACGAAAGATATTTATCGATGATGATATTTCACTAGTTAAAATAATAATGAAGTATCATTAGTGATAACACAATAAAATATCATTAATGATATTTAATAAACATAGTTACAATGTAATATCATCAGTTATATTCATTGCTTTTTCATTGCTTTTTCACTAGTGATAAATCTTTGTTTTATCACTAGTGATAAAAATTAGTTTGTAAAACTTATAACTTTATTCCCTTTGCCCAATTTTTGAAGCTTTTTCTCAAAAATGGTCCCTTTCGTGGTTTTTTTTAAATCTTAGGTTAACCTTTACTTTTAGATCAAACCAAAATAAATGAAGATTTGTCCATTAGCTTATGAACAAAAATAAAAATGCATTTGAACTTTTCTCTTTTTTCTTTGATATTGTATGAAAACTAATATATTTTCAAGTTTATCTTCAAAGGGTCTGTTACAAAAAATATCCCCGACATGATAAACTAAAACAGAAAAAATAAAATAAAATGAACAATTGTTCCTAAGCTTAGTGTTGTTAAAAAAGATGCGGCCCAAAAAATCTAGCCGAAAGACCCAAATTTTTATATGACTACTCTATTAAATAGTGCATACTGTAAATGATCCGAGTCGAGTCGATTTTTTGCCTAATCAAGATAGGCTCGTTTATTAACTATCTGGTTCGAGTTTGACTCGATCTCGAATAAATATTTATAATTTGACTTGAGCTCGAACTTAAATGTTTTTTTTATGTTCGAGCTCGAGCTTGAAGCTCGATTAAGTTATTTAACTTCTTTTAGACAAGCTTAAGATGCTCGTATAAATGATCGAGCTTAATAGGATCATTTATTAACTGAAGCTCGAGCTTGAAAGCTCATTTATGATTATAAAATAGTACTCTATACAACCCTGGTTCAACCCTTGGGTCAAACTTTATACAACCCGTATTCATACCCGGGGTTGAACCAATTATATATTACAAACTGAGTCTAAATATTATTAAAATTAAATATTATGAGTTAAGAATCTATAATAAAACAAGTATATAGTTACTAACATGTTAAGCTCAAATAGCTTGTTCGGATCGTTAAGTTGGAATACCTTGTTCGACTCATTAAGCTCGTTCGGCTCAAGACAATTAAATGAGTTTTCAAACGAGCCGAGCCTAATATTAGTTTTCAAAGCTCGACTCGTCAAATTAAACAAACACTAATATTTGTTCGAGATCGGCTCGAGCTCGAGAATATTAAGTTCGAACTCAAGTTAAACAAGCTTAAACTCGAGTAACCTTTTAAAAGCTCGACTTGTTTACACCTTTAATACATACCTTAAATTTAATTTCTAAATCCGCTGGTGCTTTGAATGTTCACTCTTTTCGTGGTTCATTAGAGAGGGCTATATTTATGAATTTGTATTGGTTTATGCCCAAACCCAAGTATTATAGTAGTCATTAGTATGGATATTGAGTCTAATGTAGACACAACAAGGTTGTAAACCCGCGCGTTGCAGCGGGGTGCTACTTTACGATAACATTTTTGACATCTTAATTTTAATTAAAAGAATGAACATGTAGCATCTGTAGTAAGGCCTTTATATAGGTTGTGTTACACTAAATAGATACGCAATTATGAAGTTGAATTATGATTGTGTTTCAAAACATTAGAAGTTTAATGTACTGTTTGATGCCAAATACAAACTGCAGCCAAGATGCGTACAAAACTACCAAAGATTTGATCAAAGAAGAATCGGCTACAAAAGACCTGATTTAATGAGCTTGATATTTCATGGGAAGTTAATTCCGTTAATCAGACAGTGGCATCTTTGTTCATTTCTTGTTGAGTACATATGGTAAGATTGCTTTTACGGGATATTGTCTTTTGGTGAAATCTGCTGGTGGTGAAATCTGCTGGTTGGTGGTGGCGTCACAGAGATAGTAGGAAAAAATAATACGTGTAACGAAATTTGGAACATGTGCTGTCTTGACAGCGTAGTAAATATGAAATAAAGTTTCGGCACCTGTGGGGCTTTTTTCTGTTTCGCTTGTTAAAATTGTTGTCACGAGAAGACCATTCAAAGTACTTTATGTTCATTTAATGACAAAGAAAACATCCCACACCTTAATCACTTGTTCTGTCATCACCTGGTCGACTAGGAAACTCTTTACAACACTCCCAACTTTTATTTGCTATTATTATATATTAGCACAAATTTAGTTTTGTGTTCGAATGATGACTATCATCTCATTATGATAATATAAATCCATTGACACAGGGTGTTTCACATATAAATTAGAGGCAAATGGTTTTAAGTTTCATTCATCACTTTACTACCTATATGGTTTTCCAATAAGTTATCGAAGCTGATCCTTTGAGGCTTGTCGTTTTTTTTTGTCTAATACTCAAAAACTAACCACGTAACGCATAACTATCATTTTGGTTGTTCAAAACGGGGCGATTCATAAGTGCATTTACACACTTAATTTGTTATTAGAGCTTAACTAAAAGGTGTCATCTTGTTGCCATTTTCCCTACAAACGGTGCTAAAACATAATGAATCCTCGTCAATTATGAATTTAGCAAGCTAACCTTGCATTCTAAAAACAGAATAGCCAAATACCTTATTCTCCATAGGCTGGTGACACATTTATACCATGTAAAAGAAGACATCTGTAAGTTAATTAGTTTTTAGATCGTTTATATATAATAATGTAATGACAGTCATATGCAACAATGATACAGTAGCATTTTAGCAACAACATCACGGAAATACCTAAAATCATATTGAGACATCAAATGTGAGTTAAAAATATACCAGCTTCAACTTCTCTATTCGTCGTATAATCGGACTGGGTCAAAGGATTGGCTCAATAATTCCCATGTGAAACACCAATATGAAGCAGCATTATAGCATGTAACATAATTTGTAAATTTGAAAAAGGTCTTAGGGCTATAACTCAGTTGAATACGTAGACAGTTACATACCTTCGGACAGGGTTTCCAAAACAGGAACAAAAAAGCATTAATTTTTAGCATAGAGAAGCCATGTGGTTAATTTTTTTATTGGCTTAGAACGGTAGAGACTTGGAGAAACAGCGCGTAACTGATGTGGCTGCAACTTTTCGAAGCTGCCAAGCCGACATGCAGAATGCTCCATTTCTAGTTCTTCCTACTGAGTTGCCTTTCAGAACTATGTTAATGCCAAACTTCAAAGAAAGTCGGCTAACAAATACACAGCCCGTTCCATTCATGAGACCAAAGCGTGTGCGAATTTCTGTGCCTAGGTAATGAGATATACATACATAGGCGCCATCGTGTCATTTTTTCGGACCATCAAACAGATCTGGAAAAACCCACATCTGCACTATATTGATCAACATGGTGTGCCTGTTTGTTTTTGTGTCAAACAGATATGTAAAGACACATGTGCACAAACTGGTCCCCGTCGCAAAAAAAAGGATACACACGCCATGGCTAGTTTTCAGAAAGATCCATGGAGATCTGTTTGACGGTATGAAAATAATGGAGCTAAGGCAAGTCGATATTATTTATGTGTAAATCATTAGCCACATAGAAAGACACGTGGTAAAAAAAAATCCCGCCAAAACGTACGAAAAGTAATTAAATATTCTACACGACTTCGTAAAACAGTTATAAGTATTAATAAGCACCCCGTTTAAATATGCTCAGCGAGGGAACTATTATATGTTATCTTTATACAACCCTGGTAAGACTCATCGGAACCTGTTAAGTATAACAATCTAATACTATGGACCAAATCAATTCACCAAAGGACAGCCTGATTCGAGCAGAAGTGTCCACATATGGTAATCGGAAACCTACCCAAACCAAACAAACGGTTTCTCGAAACTGGATCGCGAAAGAATCTTTGGTGGATGAGGTTGGTTGGTGTCATTTCTGCGGTCGTGGAGGTTGCTGAGGCGAGCTATGTGCGCACTCAACCATCCTTCCACTTTTCGTAATGACACAACTAACTCTAAGAATCGCCCCAACTGACCCACTCATGGGTTTCCATAAACTGCCAACGCAAAAAATGCCCAGCAAAGTAGGTGTCGTGTACGCATATTTCTTAATAAAAATTGGCTCAGGTTTAAGCTTTATAATACAAAAAGTGGACATCCGGGATGGCTGCAAGATTAATAATTTGCCTCGCCAACACACGAACGTCCGCAACTATAATCGACTTGGTCTTATTTATCACAACCTATATCTTTTTTGTAAGAACCCGTACTTTCCCTACATTATTTTATTCTTTTATTCGTGTTTCTTGAACTTTCCAACGTATTACGTTTTTTGTATTCTTATATGTAATTCCTGAGATCATGATAATTTTAATAAAATATACTTTTCAAGTATTTTCTGATCATGGATAAATACTTTATCTGGAATTATAAAAAATTTATTTTATTTTTCTATATTTATTTAAATCAAAGTTTTTGATTTAAAATAACCTGCGTGCGTTTTACAACGAGTTTATTCAAAATCAATGTACAACGAGAATTCCTTGTGATCGCAATAACGACGGATGCCCAAAATTTTACATTTTATTATCGATTGTTTCGATAATTAATATTTTCAACGACTTCGTTTTAATTACGTGTTAAGTCGTGTCGGTAAATCATATAATCATATTTATGATGCATTGTAACTTTTGAAAAGTATTTTTACGAAACCCGAGCCCCGTAAATATTTTCAATATTTACTAATAGACATTTTATACCCTTTAAACTATTAAATTGCTTTTAGGCCCAAAACTATTCAACAATTGCAATATCTACCCTAACCTTACTATATAAACAAAAATTCCACCATTTCACCTCATTTTACACATAAAAATACACACATTAAACAAAACTACTCTCCTCCCTCTTCCTCCATTCATGCCGCCACCTTCAACACCACAAAACACCCTTCAAATTTAATTTTTAGCTTAAACCAATTCATATCCCATCCATAAAAACTCTTTGTGATTCTTTTGATACTAAATTTACAAACATGCATCAACTTTCAAGGATTTTATGATTTCATGGTTGATTTATGTTTAAATCATTATGCATGTGATGATCTTGGTAAGATCATCATGTTTTTATCCTAAAAGTTGTATTTTGATCTTTGATTTTTGTTAAAATTTTACATGCAAGTGTTTTAGGAGTCTTTGTTTGATAGGTATGATAGTAGAGTGATTATAGAGGTGTGGGAATGGTTAGAATTGGTTGGAAAATTGATTTGTTATGATTTCTAAAAGTGTATATTACATCAGTGGGTTAAAGGCTGTTTTTCGTGGGTTTAAGATTTGGTATAGGCTGAGATTATTTGATTTTTTTGTAAAGTTTTTCGAGACGCTCGTTTTGGTATAAGATAGAGCTTCTAACTCATTACGAGTAAAAAGTTATGCTAGTTTTAGTATTCGTGTACAGGGAGATACAAGTCGGCATAATCCGAAATTTTGGCTGATTTTGGGTCGACTCTCGAGTGTTTAGGATTGGTTAGATAAATGCTACTACTGGTTTTTAAAGTTTATAAACCTAATATGATGAGTCTATTAGTGGGTTTAAAAGGCGGATTGTCAAAATAGTACTTTTAAAGTGGTCTAAACGGTTTTATAAAACAAGTATACAATTTTGTCCCAAATTTTAGGGTCGAGTATAGTGTCGAGCTGATGGGTTTAAAAGTGTGAACTTTGGCTCAAACTTTGATGAGGTCTTATACAGGTTATAAGTGACCTTGACACCAATTTTCATCTAAATCGTACAAGTCTAGATAGGGTAGATCAGTGTGTACATTTGGAGTGTACATGCTGATTTGTATTTTGGACACATAGTTCAATGCTCGTGTGGCGTGAGTTTGTGTATTCACTATTGGACATGGTGAATTACTCAACTGCTTAGTCATTATATAAATGACTTAGCTACTGGTCCGAGTAACGTAAAGGAATAGTTTGACTTGCGTTGACTTGGTGTCTTATGACGGGTCAATTTCATGAGTATAAGTGTTTAAATGGGTAGTGTTGGATAAATGGGTTAGTATGAATTCATTTGGTTCGTGTCATTGGTTTTGAAATATGAATACTTTGAAGACGTTTGAGTCATATTGTATTTGGTATTTATCGATATTTGAGTTCGAGTTTTAACGCGCGCCTTATTGTGATAGTTTGCAGTTTTCGTGTTTCTCGGGCATCCATATCGTCGGTGATCGTCTCACTACCATTGTTTCTACTCAGTTACTGAGTACCGTGATTGACTTACCTCGTGGCTAAGGTGAGTTCATAGCCCCTTTTTACTTATACATGGTTTCTAAACATGGGGTGAGATTTTACATGGTGGAACACAACCATTTAAAAACTGTATGCTATCCAGAACTTGTATGATATCCAGAACGTGTGTGCTTTCCAGACTTTCGATATTATTATTGCTTTTTAGTCTAGCCTTGAGTTTCCTCTCCTGATTATGAACCGTTAATTAATCATGTTACCAAGCGTGAATGTTATGGGTGGATCCATCGAGATTGACTATCCCAGTCCCAATTACCTTGACGCACTAATATTTGTTTATACTTGAGTATTTAGGCTGAATACTCCCTAGAGGAACTTACATTGAGTTAAGCTTCGGTTCATGAACTGAACAGCAATAATAATAATAGTTCAGAATCTGGTTGATGTATATAACTATATTCCCTACTACGTGTTTACAAATGAATGCTTGTGTTTGATTGTGGTAAAATACACTCTTGTTTAGGAAAACAAAAGAGCGTATATTAGCGGTAAATATTAAGTGTCGAGTTAGGAAAATCAAGCACTAATGACCCAAAGGTGAAAGTTCGTTTCCTAAGGAGGCATATGTGTGTGAATAATTCGTAATGATTTTGGATTAATATTGAAAGAAATAATAGATGGGAAGAGAGAATGACGGATACGTTAAAGTTATACTACGACGACAAAACGAAAAACCGTAAAAAGTGACAATATAAAAATTAAATATAAAAATTCCCAAAAATTACCAAAAATAGCTAAAAATGAACTAAGAGTTTACAAATGATCAAAACTTTTTTTAAACCTTTTAATTAATTAAATATTAATTTTTATAATGCTAAGTAAAGCCCTAAAAATCCAACTAATTAATAAAAAGCCTAAATAAAGATTTTTCACTTTGTAAAACTCTAAAATGACCTAAGTAGACTAAAAACTATTTTTATGAAATTTTAAACTAATGAAAACTATTTTTAAATGATTAAAAACTATTAAAATATTAAAATAATTCTAAAAATTAATAAAATGATGAGAAAATTAATCTAAGAGTTTTAAAAATCCTAACTTAATGTATTTGACCTAAGAAAAATGTAAAAGTTGCAGAAATATTAAAAACTAAATTTAATAACAAAGATAATATTAAAAATCCAAAAATTATAAAAATTTCTAAAAACTTGCAAACTAGTTTATTTTAACCTAAATAAACAGAAAATGAAAGTTAAACTACCAAAATACCCCTAATGGGCCCCCAAATGGGCTAAAATAAAAAACAATGTAATGAAATAGGCTTTTTGGCCCAATAAGTTCAAACTCAACCAAATAAGCTAAAAATCACCAGTCTAGCTTAAAATTCAATTCTAAACACAAAAGTCTGAAGGCCCAAAGGCTGAGAGTGAGCTTATCACAGCTTAAATGTACAACAACATATTCTTAATGGGCTTTTTGGCCTATTAAGCTATAAGCCAATGCCATAAGCTCTAATTTGACACACAACCTTCTTTTGAGATACCTAAGAGATCTGTGAAAAGAAATTTTGAAAAAGCACAACCAATAAGCCAGAAATAAGCAAAGTACAAAATCACTAAACGACAAAATAGTCGAACCACCTCAAGACTTGATTCAACTTGCAAAAGACCCTAAATGACTTAAATAAGCCAAATCAATAAAAAAAAATCCAATAAGCAAAGCCAAATAAGCTGAATGAATTGATAAGCACTCATGTAAAAGTCAAATAAGTTGGTTTTCTAGTCAAACCCCAAAGTCAAAGGCTCAAATGCTCCAGAATGAACAAATGTGTCAAATGAGGAAGACCTATTACCAACTTGAAGTTGTTGCACGTTTAAATAAGCTAGAACAGATTATTGATAAGCTTAACCAAAAATAACACTGGTAGTGGCTAGCAGTAGGGGAAAGGAGTTCCCACTGCTTTGACTATTTGACCTTTGATTTCTAAGAGATTTACTTGAATTCAACGGATAACAAGGGCACCCTTACAACCAGTGAGTTGTAAGGAGTCATAAACAAGCAAGAAATAAAAAATTATCATGCCAAATGATACAGATTAATCAAACAGTCACCAAATATGATACAGACTTGAAAAATAAGTAGATTTGAACAAGTAAGCAGTTTAAGCAAAAATAAGCCAACCAAACTGAACCATATGCATACGCAAGCTATAATAAACTCCAATAAACTTGTTTCATACACTGATTCAAAGATTTGAGACAGATTCAAGCTCAAGTATGTTACTGATGAACAAAATAATACCCAACCCCTTTTTGCTGAACTAAATGACCACAAATCCAATTTCAACACCTCAAATCTCCTTCACAGGTTGTATTAACTTAGATTTAGCACTTGTTAACCCTAGTCTACCCTTAGATCTAGGTGTCTTCAAAATTTCAGTCAAAAACAACAAGTTAAACAGATTTTATGGCCTCTTTATGGATTATGGTGATAAGAACCTCAAAACTTATAGATAAACACCTAAAAGCACATATAAAACAAGAACAAACAATAAACACCAAGTAGCACCTACTCAAGTCAACCCAAACCTTGATATTGTAGTTAACCCAAACACCCCTTAAATCACTGATTTAACACTTTTTCAAAGGATATGTTAGATTCAACCCACAAACCAAGATCAAATCAACTTAGTATCCACAAGTAACCACAAATAAACAAGTTTCAACCATAAAAACACAGATTCACAAACAAACACTCAGATTCAACCATATAGCATAAAAACTCAGAAAAGTACAAAGAGTTTAGAGATGTGCACCTCCAAAACATACATCCATGCTTTGGAATGTGTGAGCTTAAGTGGCAGCAGAACAACCACTAACTTCCTTGTACCTACTAAGATCAACAAACACAAAAGTGAACCAAAAACAATGAAACACTGATTTTTGAAAACAAGGGTTTTATAACTCAAAATCCTTTCCTCAAAACTCAACAAATAGGAACTCAGACTTTAGCTAATCAAACACTAAACTTTTATAAAAACATAAAAGGAATCACAATTTTCAGAAAATACCAACTTATATTTATAAAAAGGAATTACAAAGAATTTAGCTATAATCTGGAAGAAAGGGACTCTCACATGTTGAGGTCTCCTTTTATAGGTCTTGTGAGGCTGAGTTTACAATAAAAATAACTAGAAACCCTAGCTAATGAAATCTCAGAAATGCCCTTGATCTTCTAGACGCGTTTGATGTTTGTGAGCTGTCCAAATGAATCTTAGACGTTCATTTTTGCTTTGCGGCCAAGTATGGAGTGTAGAACGTTGATCTTGCTACGTGGCTTTACTTGGAGAGGAGGGTGTCACATGATAGGTGGACGAGGTTGAGTGTGGGGTCCTTTGGGTGAGTGGGTGTGAGAGTTTAGGCGTGGGAATGATTTGTGTGAGGGTTAATTGTGTTCTGGTTAAGTCAATTGGGAATAACCCTTTGACTGGTAAAAGTAAAATCTGGGGGTGAAAGGTGAACAGTGGTCCCCTTTGATCCGAAATTAGGGGAAGGGTAATGTGTTTGGCGCGTTTTTGATATTTGAATGTTTGGTGTGGAAAAAGTAGTCCTCAGACTTTGGCAAAGTGTGTAAAACAAGAATTTCAGCCAAAGTAAACGACTCCCTTTGTTAATAAAGTTTCCAATTTCACACATTTGCCCCAAAACTTTGGTGTAAAGGTTTTAAGGGTTTGTTTTGCCAATTTTGGATAATTCAAGGACTGATCTTGGACATTTCTCAACTTTGAAAGTCTTCATTGGATCTTTGACTTCATGAGGGACCTTTGTTGACAATTTAGAATTGTTGAGGGACTAAACTTGCCAAATCTTCAAAGTTGAAGGACCTTTTTGTCATTTTGACAAACTTAAGGGACCAAACTTGTAACTATAAATATAAAAGGGTATTAAGTGTCATTTCTTCATAAATAAGGGATCATTCTTGTACACTTCAAGTCTTCAAGGGTTATTCTTTGAGAAATCCATAACTAGGGCCCGGTTCATTGTGCGGCTTCGTTTCTCGTGTTCGTTTTTCCTTGTTTCTTGTGATCTTTTGTCTTTTTCACGATATCCATACCTAAAATACACAAGTAAACAAACACAAGCATATATATGATATTTTGATGACATTTTATGCATTTAAAGCCCGAAAAACGATGAGATCATGTATAAATGCCATCTCATCAGTGTTACACACCTTTACTGCTAAACCTATGAATATCACTCAACTTTATGTTGACGATTTTACATGTTTAATCTCAGGTATTATTACTTAGCTTTGCTTGGATGGGAGCCGGAAGGATATCATCGCAGCTTGGAGATTTATGTGTATATTTCATCTTTGGTTTTATCTAAAAACTGTCAGAAGATTTTTCTATACTTTGAGTAAACAAGAATTATAAATCATGCTGAAATAATAAATCTTTCCGCATATAAAACTCTGGGACCTTTGTATAAAAAAACTCTGATATTTTATGATGTAATGTACATGTTTTTTACGTCAACTTTGTGTCAACAGTAATACTTTATTTCTTGTACAATGACATGTTACCTCCTCATTGCCTAGTTATTCCATGTCATATTCTGGGGGTCTCACAGACTGGTATCAGAGCGATGGTTATAGGTAAATGAGTCGTTTTTTTTTCAAAAACTTAGTTTATAACCAAAAGTTCAAATATTTTATTGTTTCTAAGTGTCAAACACAGAATCTACCATTGTTGTTTGATATTTGCGCGGGTAACTCTCTAATCCTCATTATTTACTTTTAACTATCGTTGTAGTATTTCATCTCCTAATTACATGCTGAAATATTACATTTCCCTAGCGACGATAATAACTATATCTTTTCATAGATTTGTGCTTCATGAATTATCATTGGATATTACTTGATTACATATGCTCTTACTGCATATCTTGAATTCTTGTTTTTGTGAACTGAACTTGTTACAATGATTTTATATTGTTACGACGTTACATATTTGTATTCAGAGCGTGTATGCTGCCGACTTTTCATGCTTATTTTTTTTCCTGATTACTATTGCTATTTCATTTATGCGTGATACGACTGACTTCGTATGCTCGTTCGTTTGAACCGTCTGTTTTTCTCTACTCACGGCTACATGTTGTGCATGCTCTCGTGATACCATTGTTCGGGATTGAATAAGTGTTTTTTCGATGAAACTTCCGATTTTCATTAATACCGTGCGTATTGCTTTCATTATTAAACCTCTTTAAAATATCTATTTAGATATGCAGATTTCTTTCCGATCATTTCTAATTGGATGCCTTGAAAATAGTCTATCGACCATTGTGTAACTAAATGTGTCTCCGAAAAGACTAAAGGACATCGTGTGAGTCACACATCTCGAAGCATTCATTGGAATCCATATTGAATAATACCGTGAGTTTTCGTAACCTTGATTGACTTTTACATCATCGTTTTACGCGACACTTGTTTATCGATTAAATATTATTTCATTGACCATTCTACGTTTCGATTTCGAAATTACAGCGTTCGTTTGTACCTTGAAAACATCATCATCATCTTGTAATTCATCCTCTATTATGTGACGACTGTTTGGAACACGATTGTACTTCTATAAATCTGTACCCTCCCTTTTATTAAACCTCCTCGCTCCAGGAGTGTGACTTGTTAATGTCCTGCTTCTTTCTCGATATGTCTTGTGACGTTGGAAAATCACGCTGCCAAGAGACCATCCTGCATTGTATCTCGAAATCGAAGACTTGAATGTCATGCGTCGTTTTTTATTTCTTAGATTTTGTTGGTATTCTTAAACCATTTTTATACTATGTTTTTCTTTACATGATTAATTATGCAGTTTATTCTCTTTTGTCTTTATGGAATCCACAAGTCGTGTGTGTACATAATCTCCGAGACATTATTAAGTTCGATTAATGTTCAAGCTGTGTCGAAAGATATACTTTGTACAGAAACTATACAAGATATTTAATAGTGTCGAGAAAATATTTTTATAACTTTAGACATAAAAATATATATTTCTACTTGTTAAGACGTCCGTTTATGACATAAAATTTGGCCAGTAAATCTTAAAAATGAGTAAGTTACGCTCATTTGGAATTGTAGAATTTAAGAACTCATTTCTGCGTATTTTTAAAATATCATTTTGTTGACAGATTTAATGCAATGGCATTTTCGTCCATTTTCGATCCGTTTCAAGTCTCGAGTAAACCTAGAATGTTGTTCAAAACATCGTTTTACATCGAACTGCATTAGACTTCGAGTCTTAAAATATCATTTAGCGAATTAATGGGTCTAGTCAAACCCAAAAGTCGAAGTTGACAAAAAGGGTCAAAACTGATAGAAGTTACAAATATGGTTTGAAGCATTTTAAGTTCGTGTGAGCTCGTAAAATTTTAACTAATGATATTTTACAACCATGAAACATTGATTGCATTTGAAAACGCTTAAAAATAGTAACTTTGGATACGAGTTATACATACATATTTCGTGAACTTTTAAAACAGAGTGTTTGGATAAACCGATAGTGAGCTACAGTTTTGTCAAAAAAAAAGTTGTGCATATTTATGTCAAATAAATTACAATGTGAACACATACAGATTCCTTATTCCTTTTTTTTATTTATGACTTATTTGTCATTCTACATTGTCTTACTTTGCTTCTATCGTACCACTGATTTGGACCGAGAATTGAAGTTCTTATTTTCACCGTTCGTTATCATCTCGAAACGTGTCTCCTGACGATTCTTGCTAAACCTCTTAAAACTTTATCACCTTGTGACCATTTCATCATTGTCTGATGAACCACCCTTTATTACCCTCATGTAACCCACTCGCTATTTTATAAATTATCATATAAGCTCAAACTGGTATTGTTTGTGAAACATTTTGCAAAATGTTACACTTGGGCATTATTAGATACTTGAAGGTTATCTTATAAAATTAAATTATATAATTTTCCAATACATTTTCACAAATTGTTCAACAATTGGTCTTGTAAAGAATTCTTGTAACAATAAAATTGCTGATTTAAATATCTAGCCAGTAGCTTATCGACGAAGAGTTTCTTAATTATTTTGACTTCTGTTTTTACAAATGGCATTATATACATATTTTAACTAATATGACATGTAATACTGGTTTGACGAAGCTGAGCATCACATTGCTAGTCCTAAATTGTGCATGGCCTGATCACCTATGCTTAATTTAGAAAGAGCCATGCAAGGCCAAATAGTAGTCACCTTAAATATTTAACCAAGAATCAACTTTTTAATTATGCTCTTTAAAAAGTTAAATAAACTAAAGTTTAGAAAACTTTTACATCTTATGCGAGTAGCCCCAGTTCGTGACATACACATATGATCCCTTATCTTTTCTTGAAACGAAGTACATGCCTCAGACACATATTTCCTTACTCAACGACCTTTGTTTTACTTGTTAACTCGTCTTCCTTCGTGATACAATTCTCGTTACCACTCGTCTAATTATCGACCATTAATACCAGACTTGAAAGTTTCAATGTTTTTATGCTTATTCATTGACCAAGATCCTCTATCTATGTTGGTAGACCTTCAAAAACATCACTAGACGTGGAAAATGATTTTCTTTATCCGTCAATATGTGTGTTAGACTATATCGTCTTGAAATTCATCCGTGTGAATCATGTGTTGATTTCCCTTTCATTGCTAATGTTGTTCATTTTACTGGAATTCCTCTCAAGTGACTTCTTAAGAATTTTCTTTGATTCATTCGTTGTGTGGCTTTTCTCTTTCGATCATGTATCGACCATTGATAACTTAATAAGCCGTTGTTGGTAACACCAACTTCACTCAAGAAGTGATGGTTTGCTATAATACTTTGTTTCTTATTATTATTATCATCGACGCGTCTATTCTATCACGTTTGTTAAGAATTGATACGACTTTCGTTTTATTCCCTCGTACAATTGCTTGTATACTAATTGTTGATGGTTATTCGTTTCATAATCGTTTGCTATTTTGTCACTTTCTGAAAACCAGAAACTGTCACACGTTTACCATTTGATGCAGTAAACACCTTCTTGGATTTCTAAAAATTATTTTTAATTTTTAAGAACGTTTTATACATTATATCAAATGATTAAATTACCAAGATAACTGTTTCAAGTTAAGTATCGGATCTATATATCCTCTTTGGGAAATTTACCTAGTGTTTCAAAGGATATCAGGCTGTATCTTTTAAAGTAATCGATTTTATCATACTTCACTTTCAAAATAATGAAATTATTAAATTAATTTATAATTTCTAACAATGATTCTAAATAACTTGGAAAATTTGATTTTCTCTAATGGTAACGATAAACCTGAGCTTCTAACAGAAATTTCATGCAGTCACCCAAAGGTTCTTAAGCCGATCAGGAAAACTATTTTGAATTGTTCTACTTTTTCTTTAAAAAATCCTGATCAAGAAAAAGATATAGCAACAGCATACTCACTAAATATAGATAGTTTTATTTAAAATCACTACACCTTGTAAAATTTTCTTTTAATTAAGAAAATATTTAAACTGAGTTTTAAAGTAATACCAAAATCCTAGACAACTGATTGTGACAGCTTGTATTTTGAATGATCTTATGTAATTCATTTTTCCCTTCTATTTCTCTTGTAAATAGATTCTTACGTTTTAAGACTGTCATGTTAACAGTTGCACGAATTGCGACTCCTTGTTGGTATTTAGTGCACTTTGTCCGTTTAAGCAATTTTTGGTGTTCATGCTATCTCTTGAGATTCCTCTGTACTGAAAGGTCATTATTCTAATCCGAGTTTGAAAATTTATTCGAAGAAGAGTTAAGAAACTGAAGCATATTGAATTCCAATTGTTAAGGTACGTCGTGGTGTAGAAATTACACGGGAAGCAATGAAATTGTTCTACACTTTGTACCCCCTCTTGTTGCATCTTTTACTGTTTCCAAGAGAACTCTGAGGACAAGAGTTCCTTTAGGGGGGTAGACTGTAAGAACCCGTACTTTCCCTGCATTATTTTATTCGTTTATTCGTGTTTCTTGAACTTTCCAACGTATTACGTTTTCTTGTATTCTTATATGTAAATCCTGAGATCATGATAATTTTAATAAAATATACTTTTCAAGTATTTTCTGATCATGGATAAATACTTTATCTGGAATTATAAAAATTTTATTTTATTTTTCCATTTTTATTTAAATCAAAGTTTTTGATTTAAAATCACCCGTGTGCGTTTTACAACGAGTTTAATCAAAATCGATGTATAACGAGAATTCCTAGTGATCGCGATACCCACGGATGCCCAAAATTTTACTTTTTATTATCGACTGTTTTGATAATTAATATTTTCGACGACTTAGTTTTAATTACGTGTTAAGTCGTGTCGGTATAGTGTCGGTAAATCATATAATCATATTTATGATACAATGTAACTTTTGAAAAGTATTTTTACGAAACCCGAGCCCCGTATATATTTTCAATATTTACTAATAGACATTTTATACCATTTAAACTATTAAATTGCTTTTAGGCCCAAAACCATTCAACAATTGCAATATCTACCCTAAACTTACTATATAAACAAAAATTCCACCATTTCACCTCATTTTACACATAAAAAACACACACATTAAACAAAACTACTCTCCTCCCTCTTCCTTCATTCATGACGTCACCTTCAACACCACAAAACACCCTTCAAATTTAATTTTTAGCTTAAACCAATTCATATCCCATTCATAAAAACTCTTTGTGATTGTTTTGATACTAAATTTCAAACATGCATCAACTTTCAAGGATTTTATGATTTCATGGTTGATTTATGTTTAAATCCTTATGCATGTGATGATCTTGGTAAGATCATCATATTTTCATCCTAAAACTTGTATTTGGATCTTTGATTTTTGTTAAAATTTTACATGCAAGTGTTTTAAGAGTGTTTGGTTGATGGGTATGATAGTAGGGTGATTATAGAGGTGTGGGAATGGTTAGAATTGGTGGGAAAATTGATTTTATATGATTTCTAAAAGTGTATATTACATCAGTGGGTTAAAGGCTGTTTTTTGTGGGTTTAAGATTTGATATAGGCTGCAATTATTTGATTTTGTTGTAGAGCTTTCCGAGACGCTCGTTTTGGTATAAGACAGAGCTTCTAACTCATTACGAGTCAAAAGTTATGCTAGTTTTAGTATTCGTGTACTGGGAGACGCAAGTCGGCAAAATCTGAAATTTTGGCTGATTTTGGGTCGACTCTCGGGGACTTTAGGCTTGGTTAGATAAATGCTACTACTGGTTTTCAAGGTTTATAAACATAATATGATGAATCTATTTGTGGGTTTAAAAGGCGGATTGTCAAAATGGTACTTTTAAAGTGGTCTAAACGTTTTTATAAAACAAGTATACAATTTTGTCCCAAATTTTAGGGTCGAGTATAGTGTCGAGCTGATGGGTTTGAAAGTGTGAAATTTGGCTCAAACTTTGGTGAGGTCTTATACAGGTTATAAGTGACCTTAACACCAATTTTCATCTAAATCGGACAAGTCTAGATAGGGTAGATCAGTGTGTACATTTGGAGTGTACATGCTGATTGGTATTTTGGACACATAGTTCAATGCTCGTGTGACGTGAGTTTGAGTATTCACTATTGGACATAGTGACTTACTCAAGTGCTTAGTCATTATTTAAATGACTTAGCTACTGGTCCGGGTAACGTAAAGGGATAGTTTGACTTGCGTTGACTTGGCGTCTTATGACGGGTCAATTTCATGAGTGTAAGTGTTTAAACGGGTAGTGTTGGATAAATGGGTTAGTATGAATTCATTTGGTTCGTGTCATTGGTTTTGAAATATGAATACTTTGAAAACATTTGAGTCATATTATATTTGGTATATATCGATATTTGAGTTCGAGTCATAACGCGCGCCTTATTGTGATAGGTTACGGTTTCATGGTTCCCGGGCATCCATATCGTCGGTGATCGTCTCACTACCATTGTTTCTACTCAGTTACTGAGTACCGTGATTGACTTACCTCGTGACTAAGGTGAGTTCATAGCCCCTTTTTACTTATACATGGTTTCTAAACACGGGGTGAGATTTTACATGACGGAACACAACTATTTAAACACTATATGCTATCCAGAACTTGTATGCTATCCAAAACGTGTATGCTTTCCAGATTTTCGATATTATTATTGCTTTTTAGTCTAGCCTTGAGTTTCCTCTCCTGATCATGAACCGTTAATTAATCATGTTACCAAGCGCGAATGTTATGGGTGGATTCATCGGGATTGACTATCCCCGTCCCGATTACCTTGACGCACTAATATTTGTTTATACTTGAGTATTTAAGCTGAATACTCCCTAGAGGAACTTACATTGAGTTAAGCTTCAGTTCATGAACTGAACAACAATAATAATAATAGTTCGGACTATGGTTAACGTATATAACTATATTCTCTACTACGTGTTTACAAATGAATGCTTGTGTTCCACACCTTTACTGCTAAACCTATGAATATCACTCAACTCTATGTTGACGATTTTACATGATTAATCTCAGGTATTATTACTTAGCTTTGCTTGGATGGGAGGCCACTGGATATCATGGCAGCTTGGAGATTTCTGTGTATATTTCAGCTTTGGTTTTATCTAAAAACTGTCAGAAGATTTTTCTGTACTTTTAGTAAACAAGAGTTATAAATCATGCTGAAATAATAAATCTTTCCGCATATAAAACTCTGGGACCTTTGTATAAAAAACTCTGATATTTTATGATGTAATACATGTTTTTATTACGTCAACTTCGTGTCAACAGTAATACATAGTTTCTTGTACCATGACGTGTTACCCCCTCGTTGCCTAGTTGTTCCATGTCAGATTCTGGGGGTCTCACATATTTAGACGCTATAATCCAAAAATAACGAAGCATAAACAAAAATGTATGGTTGGTGCTAATGGATAAATCATAATAAGCTTGCATCACCACAATCTCAAAGATATGTGTCTCATACATTAAAAAGGACAATGTCATCAAATCCTACTTTAAACGTATAAGAGCAAGCAAAACAGTTCAACCCCACAATATCATGAAATCCTACTTTGAATGTCATTAAATTCTAAAAACACAATTTCATCATAACCTACAGTCTGAAAAAAAAAAAGCAAAGCAAGCAAGTAATTTATAACTATCATGTTTATTTTAAAAGCAACGTAACATCTATAAAAATTACCTTATTAAATTGATGTTTCATATGCCAAAAAAGGAATAAAAACCCAATAACACCAACTACAATCATCATCGGGTGATTGACAATGGTCGTGACATACTCGTTGCCCCGAAAACACCACAGCCGTAACCAATCAGAAAAAATTCCAAAACCCTAATCCAACCTTGACCGTCGCCAAGCCATCAAAGATTGGGGGAAACGATTGTGGTAAATAGAAACCACTAAACCCATAAAGATTCAACACAACCATGAAGTTTTAAAGAAATCATCATCTCAAAGTTTGGGGGAAACGATTAACAGTAAAACGATCATCACCAACCCTCCAAAGATTAGGGGCGACAATCGCGGTGATAAACAGAATAGTTTTTAGAAATATCCATGGGACGTGTGTTTGGATTTTTCCAGATGTGTTTGACGGTATCAAAATAATGGACTAAGGCAAGGTGATAATATTTATGTGCAACTCATTAGCCACGTAGAAAACGTGGTAAAAAAAATTCCCGTCAAAACATACGGAAAGTAATAAAATATTCTCCACTCCTTCGTAAACAGTTATAAGTATTAATTAGCAATTGTATCTTTAATAATAGAGGGGAATCACGTTCCCCTGGGAACAGTG
This sequence comes from Glebionis coronaria, assembly GCA_025667525.1. Classification (NCBI taxonomy): domain Eukaryota; kingdom Viridiplantae; phylum Streptophyta; class Magnoliopsida; order Asterales; family Asteraceae; genus Glebionis; species Glebionis coronaria. Next base: position 72,658,784 of record CM046874.1, read on the forward strand.
ATCCCCTCTATTCCCTCTCACAAATGATCATTTTATCCATTCTCACACATATCTCACACACACATCCTCACACACACAAAATACATATTTTAATCCTTCGTCTCTCCCAACTGTATCAGATCCACTGTAGATCCAATAAAAATATTGTAATTCACCCACGTTGCTAATTCCTTATAATCCCATCCGTTAATTTTGTTGTTTGAGGTGTTACGGATTGAAAAAGAGGCCACAACCGTTTATTGGGTGTTAGGGGTTCCGTTATGTCTAATTGGTGTGCAAGATATGATCTTGCGGTTGAGATTGCCCCAAAAAGTGTTTGGTGGGAACGGTGTGCATCTAACGTGCCCTGTGGAAGTTACTGTAGCATGCATATATATCCCACGTCCCTCGAGGTTTTTGATCGTCATTTGCATTATTATTGGCGTGGTTTTCCTTCTGCGTCACAGTATTCATCTTCCTTTGGTTCCATTTGGTTGCGCCTTCTCAAACCTGTTTGGTGACTTCTTAGCCAGTCTTCCTTTTAGTGCCTTAAAAAATTGCTGTTTTTTTAGATATAAGGTAAGTTGATACTTTGCTGTTATGTTTTTCTTTTGTTTATATAAAGGTACAATTTCTTTTTTTAGTTATAAAGTCATGTCATAGGTTTTTGTTATGTTGTTGTTTTCTTCATGTGAAAATCATGTTTTTTTAATGTTATGTTTGTGTGTTAAAGAGTGTGCAAGGTCATCTTTTTTGCTGAATGTTATGTTTATGTGTTAAAGGGTATGCGTTTGTGCACTCTCGATGTTGGTATGGTGTGTTCTTAGTTTATAGATTTACTAGGCTGCGCTTATTATTGGTCCTGAATGAATGATTTTTTATGCTACACTATAGATGTTATTTTGTTTTGTCCCGCCCTTGGTGGTGGTTGAAGCCGTTTAATTTGGTTATGGTTGGGTACCCTCTTGCGTGTCTATGCCTGGTATAGGTTTATGTGTTTACTTTCTTACCCTTTTTTGTGTACATTCTGCTGTATGTATGCATATGTATGTGTTACGTACTTTGTCGTATTTTTGGTCTTCGTTATTTATAATAGCGCGTTGGCTTTCATGTTTTGGGAACGTTGGCAGCATCATGTATGTTCCTTCTGGCTCATTTGCGTATACTGCTGATTCTTGCGCCTTATGTGCTCGGCCAGCAGTCATTACGGTTTGTTCCGAGTGTTCTGCGCGTGCGAGGACTGACACCCGTTTGAACCCCGCTATAGTAGGTACGTAGTTGATGGAAACCGGCTTCTGCAGAACCAATATGTTGCTGCGTATATCTCTTTCCTTACAAAAAACTCGCTTTCGTCATGTTACAGCGGCGTCCCGTAGGTATGTTGCCGAGCGTGGTATAAGGCTCCTGCCACAGCCAGCGTTGTGGGTTGATATTATGCGTTACGACAACCCTCTTGCCTCATCCTCTAATTCAGAGCAACAAGAACTGCCTGCAGTAGGTAATTAGTTCCCATGCTCGATATTTGGTTTCCAATCCGTTTCCTTTCCGCTTACATCTATGTTTCTTCAGCAACACCTCCTGCGCGTGAAGTTCAACGTAACAGTGGGCACAATCCGCCTACAACACCAGATACATGTGCTCATGTAAACCATTTGGGTGTTCGGCTTCCAGCCCCGCGCGTGAGTGCGCTCCGTCTCTTGCTGTTCCCTTCGAGTACAGCCTCACAGCAACCTACGTTGGCTGGTAAACGTTTTCCCCATATTGCTTCAGTTACCATGTTACACCTCCTTTTGTGTGCCTTCGTGTCGTTTCTTATGGTTGTCCCTGTGTTTCTATCAGACCCGTTGCACGAACTTGGCGCAAACACCCAACCACATTCCCGTTTGTCGCGAAGGTGCTGTCTACCACCAACGGCTACACACTTCGCCGTCTACACACAGTGAGGCATCTACTAGCACTGCCCCGCCTGTTCCCCCAGCCAACACACTGAGTGTTCCTGCAAACACATCTGCTTCAGGCGCGCTTAACACATGTATACACTTGTTTCCCCCTCTTGAGTTCATTTATGTGGTTCCCTACGTGCAACCACGTTGCTTAATGGCCAGCTTTTTCCCAGATCATGTTTTCTATCGTGACCTTGGCGACTGTACATACGAGTGTCGGTTCTGTCGTGCTCTGTTTTGGTATGGAGAGCGGCTGAAATCAACCCGGTACAACGGCTGGCCTGAGTATCATGCTTGCTATGGTGGTGGGATGTATATCCCTCTAACACGACCGCCTCCACAGTCTATACAACAACTTTTCAACCAGCGCCATTTCATGGAAAACATCCGCGCCTACAATCAAATGTTTGGTATGACTTCCTTAGGCGCAACAATTGACGAATCTGTCAACAGTTCGGCAGGCCCATATGTGTTCAAAATATCAGGCCAGATATACAATCTCTTAGGATCGTTGTGCCCTTAACCAGGGAAACAACCGAAGTTCTTACAGCTATACATATACGATACCCAAAATGAAGTGCTAACCGAATGGCTCCTTTTGGAGGGCTGTCGGACAGTTCTTTGAACGCCTCGATTGTCCAACACCTTATAGAAGTTCTGAATAGCACAAATGCTTTGGTTCAGTTGTTTCGAACCGCGCGGGATAAATATGTTGATGGCCAGATTCTTACTTCAAAATACGGTTATACAATGCGGGAGGTGCTCGTGGTTATGAGCTGCCAACATCACGAGACATTGTTGGCATTGTCTTTAATACTGGACCAGATACAAGGACTGACTATGACGTGATTATTGAACCTAGGGGTGGCTCGCTAACACGTATTAACAAGCTACATAAGTCTTATATGTCTCTTTAATGCCCATTGCTTTTCATATATGGCCAGCCAGGTTACCATAAAAATTTGGTTGGCATGCCACGTGACGGCAGTGGTGAAGGGTCAACCATATCTATGAACCGCTATTACAAATACCAGCTTCATCAACGCATGTGTGTCTACAGCTTGCTCTTTAGAGGGGGCATGCTCTTCCAACAATATGTCGTTTGTGTCTATTGTGCTCTAAAAATGGCTAGGCTTGATTTCATCGGTACTCATCAAAACGATATTCGGTCCGATTATCTTGCCGGGCTATACGATTCTTTGAACAAAGGTGATCGTGAAGGCATCCAGTGTGGCAAACACATTATATTGCCTATGTCTTTTACAAGAGGTCCTAGATACATGTATATCCACTACCTTGACGTGTTGGCTCTATGCAGGGCTTTAGGAAATCCTTAGTTTTTCATAACCTTCACGTGCAACGCAAAATGGTCTGAAATTGACCGGTTCATGGCTGATTACCCGTTGTTGACTACGTTGGATAGGCCGGATGCTTAATACGTGTTTTATAGTGAAGTTCGTTCTCTCGATTCTTGACAAATTGAAAGGCCTAACAATCTAGTGTTTTTAATTGTTCTTGGTTGGTTACGGTTTTTTTGATATTCTATTGCTAATTCAAACAAAGCTATTTAAAAATGAAAAAATATTAACCTACGTATATGTAAAACAAATTGCAATTACCAAGTTTTTATTCAAACACAATTAAAAGTACCAAATATAAAACTACAAGGACTAAAAATGTAAATTCTAGGAAAATTAAATGCTTGAAATATAAATCCTAACAACTTAAAGGACTAAAAATGCAAGAAAGTTAACTAGAGGGACTAAACTTGTAAAAGTAACAACTAACTAACTAAATTGTAACTAACTAACAAAATTAACAAACTGCAATTAACAACTTTCCAAAACAGAAGGACCTACTTATGCAAATTCCAGAAAATTAGGGAAGTTAGCTAAAGATTAAAACTGTTTAAACCTTGGAGGACCTAAAAGCAATTATTGAAAATGTTTAAACCAAAAACGGGCTTATCACTTGAATAAGCTGGAACTGGCTTATTTCTGAACCAAAATTAATGAGACAACTTGCAAACAACTTCTAATTCAAATTAAGAAACGTGTATTCAAGGAATTTGTCTAAAAGTCAAAGATAAGCAAAAGAGTGCTTATTAATAAGCTCAAAATAAGCTACAGAAAAATCCAAACATCCACAACTTAATTTTTGTAAAGAAAATGAATAAGCACTTGATTTAAAGCAGGGGAAATCAAACTAGAACAAATTTCATCCACTAATAAGCTAGAAATCCGAAAATAAGCTCAAATGAGCTTATGTTGACCAAACGTTGACCAAATTTATGAAAAAGCTCAAAATCTCAAAACTTGATATTCAACCCTTTCTAAACTGATTTGTGAAAGAAAATAAGGACTTTTATGAAGTGGATAACGAGAACTGGCAAAACAGTGGTTCCAAAAACTTCAAAACTTCACAGAAAAATGCACTTGCTTGTGCTGAAATAAAAAGTTGATTCCTAGCTTATCTATGAATACTGTAGAAAATCCTTATGAACACTGAAACTTTAAATGTTGTTTGAGATATAGAAAAAGGTTTGAGGTGAAATGGTTAACTAATAAAGGTGTACTAATGATTTGAAAGTAGCAAGTTCTAAATGAGCTAGTTAAGAAAACTGATGCCAAAAGTTTGAAAACTCAAAAGTGAACTAGAGGACTTAAGAGTGGAAAATAACAGTCAAAATGTGCTACACTAGATCACATTCAACAACAACAAGCTAGAAATCCAACTAATAACAACTGAATCAACAAGAGAATCACAATGATCATCTATAAAACTGATTGCCAAACACCCTATCTGATCTTTTGTAGAGTTTTTATGAAAGTTTATTAAACACAAGTGAACACTGAGCAAAAGGCTATAGTAATCTCAAATGAGCAAGTAGAATGCAATGTTTATAAGCAAACAACTAGAGCTAAACACCACAAGAACTCAAAATGAATGGCTAAGCCTATGAAAACTGCAATAAGATCAATTATCAAGCTATGAATGCTAAAACAGATTACACTAAGGCTACACCAGTTCTACAATCAATCACAAGCAACTAATCAACTATTATCATGCACTCAAATCAGTTTTACACTAAGAATTGAACATGGCAAGTACAATTGAGAGGAATTATAAAAACAGAAGCGAATGCACCAATTGTAGTTAGCCTTTGAGTAGAAGAGGAGCGCTGAGCTCTCTTGTACTAGTGATACCACCACCTATCACTAGTATCCACTAATATCAACAATCAACAGCTACAAAAATCATCTACAATCTTCAAATTCATCAAAATTCTTCAATGAACAATGGCAATAATGAAAACTTGATCAAGCAGCAACAATTCTTCACAAATTTCAGTTATGATCAATGGTTGATCATAACAAACATCAACAGCAACAATTGAATCCAATAACAGCAAGAAAGTAGCAGGAATGGTAAGAACAGTATTTGGCGGGAAAACTTGAATTTGAAATTTTATTGAAGAATTCAGTTACAAATGGTAGTTACAAGCTAACAAACTAATTAACCAACTCAAGAGTGTGTCAAACTCTTGAGAGGTTAGGTAGAATGAGGGAAAAGTGAAAAGGAAATTTAAGGAACTAGGTGTTTTGCAAAAATTAACTACTCCTGAAAATGAAGAACAATCTAAGTATTTATAGGCTAGACTTGAGAGTTTGTTGGAGATGTGACGTGTTCGGGCCAATCACAGCTTGACACGTGGAGGAATTCTGCAAACCCACTTTGAAGGTGATGAACTCATTTGGGTGTTTTTGATCCATTGGATAATATGCTAATTAAGTTGCACCATTGGATTCCTCTCTTCAAGACGAGCAAGATTGGTGTTTTGATTTTCTTCTGAAATGCATTCTATCAAAAACGCGATCTGGAAATATTTCTTGTGAAGGAGAAGGACACGTGGCATCTTCTTATTGGTGGAGAAAATGTCACACGGATCACACTGTACAGATCCTGTATTAAATGAAGGCGGCGGAAGTGGGTAATTAATACTCAATCCGTGTGAAGTGAATCCCTGCTTCTCATTGGTTCTCTTCCTTTTGACATGGATTGATCTTTATTAACTTTCCAAACTTGGCAGAATAAGCCCCTTAACTTGGCAGATTTCTCTTTAAGGCTAGAAACTTCATTCCTTTGACAATTTTGGCCCTTCAACTTTGATTCTTCAACAAAATGACCCTTTGACTTGATTGACTTTGTAGTTTGACCAGGTTTGACTTGGATCTTGACTTTGCAGTATTTGCACTTTAAGTCCCTCAACTTTCAAGACTTGTCAAGATAGGTCCTTGAGCTTTGAAAACTTGTCACTTGTGATCCTTCCTTGTCTTTTTCATCCTTTTGAGCTTGGTTTTTCCTTGTTTGCTTGAAATTGTATCCTTTTACCTACATAAGATCACACAAACACAAACATACCACATAACACTGCTTTTTACAATATAAAAGGGTATTTTGCTTCGTGTTTTAGGGTTATTTGTTGATAAAAGGATATGAGTTTAAGCTCATATCAAATTCCCCTACACTTGAGCATTGCCATGTCCTCATGCAATATTATCTTTCAAGGCTTAAAAATTTACATTTCCCTCATAATTAATCCACCTTGGCCATATGAGATGCATCTACACTACTCTAAACTAGATGATGCATGATTTTGACTTTTAACAATGCAATGGATTAAAATACAATTCTATCTATATCTTTTTGATTTTTCTTGAAATGGTTTTGATGGAAATAACTCATAAAGAATTCAATGACTTGGATTAGGGCTTGGGTACCATGGACACTTATCACCCTCAAGTTTCACTTTCCCCATACCAAGCTAGTAAATGGAATCATTGCATTCACAAGTAAAAAGTGCATCAACTTATTCATGACAATTAAATATGGAACCGGTTATTAATTGAGCAAATTGCTTGAGGGCAAATTTGTCATTATTCAAGCGTGAAATATAAGAAGTGTAAAATCCAAAAATAAGGAAGGACGGTTTTAATCCTAAGTAATCTTCTCATCCATTACTTGAAAAACCGCTCACAATTAATATAAGTCCGTATTAAGAATAATAAGTCATTCGCCTTATGTGTAAAATCCTCATGCCATGCTTTCATAAGTAACTACACACTCGCTAAGGAAAGAAAAATAAAACTCACGCAATAATTTACATCCGCATCTTTTTGAGATTTTGGATCTTCAACCCCGCAACCCGTCAAGGTAATATTGGATTGGAGCAATCTATTGAATCCCCGCAACCCGTCAAGGTAATATTGGAACTCAATAGTCACTATAATTAACACCACACTGCCCCTCTTGGGAGTCTTGCATTATTATTTTTTTTCTTTTTTTTTCTTTTTTTTTTCTCTAGCCACTCATTTTTTTTCATAAGCCGCTCTTATTTTTCTTTATTCCTCACCAAAAAAATTTGCAAAGAAGAAAAGGAAAAACACCCGCTAAATATGGAGCATGACACAAGTCTAGTACACATAAAACGTGCTAACTTAGAATCTTAAGACGTACTCATATCAACCATAAATGATTAGCCAAAAATGCATAAGAGATTACGAACCAATTAAAACCGTACTTGATTATTTATTAACAATTATATACAAGCGAAGAAAATAGAGGTAAAGAAGAGAAGGGTTTAGCCACAAGTAATTGCCATGAAGTCTATCTAGCCCTTTTACACTTGCTTCAACCCTATCATTTCCCATTCTCCACAAATTTAAAATTTCAAAGAATGAAATTGGTGGAAGCTTAGCCTAATAGACCAATGAAGGACTACATGGTTAAGGATACTAGCTAGAGAGTGCTAAAATAAGCAAACTCGGGTTGAGTCAAAATATCCATGGCGGGCCTAATATGTCAAAGAAGTCTAAACTTGTTAAAACCATGTTTTATTTTATTTTTTTCCTTTTTATATATTTTTGATGAAAAATAAAAGAAGAAATATATACAATGCAAATGTGTTATGCAAATGAAAAATGATTGATGCAAAAATTATGAATGCATATTTTTGTTGGCCAAAGTAGATCAAAAATTTGAAAAATGTTGAAAATCCAATTTTCCATGTTATCATGCAAGACAATGACAAGTTCTAGGTAAGGTCACTTTGATAGAAGGCCCCCCTACACTTAAGCTAAACATTGTCCTCAATGTTTAAGAGCATGGAAGTATAAAAACTTCCCCTACACTTATGACAATGAATAGACTTTGCTTAACCCAAGTTAAGGAAAGGACTACTATTAGTGAAATCAAGTTTAAGCACAACGTGTCAATGAAAAATCACTAAAGTAACGAAGTGAACCGGATACAAGGGCCTCCTCCATAAGCTCCAAAGCATGAGATGAGTGAGCAACCCTACAAACAAACATGAAGACAAAAGAAGGTCTCCCCTACACTTATCTCCAAATCTATGCCTTTATTTCTAACCTATAACACTCTAACCTAGTTATACGATGCTTGAGTTAATGAGTCTCTAGCTCGACTCGTCCCTCAATGAATTAATTCATGGGGAAAATGGGGACCTCTCGGACCATTTCAACGGAAATGTCCTCCCCAAAGTAATGCTTAACACGGTGGCCATTCACTTTAAAGTTTGGACCATTGGGTTGAGATAACTCAATAGTCCCATATGGAAACACTTGTGCAATAGTGAAGGGGCCGGACCACCTTGACTTAAGCTTGCCCGCAAAGAGTTTCAACCTTGAATTAAAGAGGAGAACCGACTCTCCAACTTTGAACTCACGGTTCTTGATCTTAGCATCATGCAATTGCTTAGTCTTTTCTTTGTATAGCAAAGAATTCTCATAGGCATTGGCTCTCAACTCATCCATCTCATTGATTTGATCTTTCCTATGTGAACCGGCTTGGTTTAAATCAAAGTTAGCCCACTTGAGAGCCCAAGATGCCTTATGTTCTAACTCAAATGGGAGGTGGCACGCTTTGCCATAGACAAGCCGATAAGGAGTACAACCAATTGGTGTCTTAAAAGCCGTCCTAAACGCCCACAAAGCATCATCAAGCTTATCCGACCAAGAAGCTCTATGCTCTCCCACCGTTCTCTCTAAAATTCTCTTTAAACCACGATTTGTGACCTCGGTTTGGCCATTTGTTTGAGGGTGATACGCGGTAGAAAGTCTATGATTCACTCCATATTTCTTCATAACTCTCGTGAATTGATCATTACAAAAGTGCGTACCACGATCACTTATGATGGCCCGAGGTACACCAAATCTAGCAAACAATTGTTTCAAGAACTTTACAACCACTCTAGCATCATTAGTAGGTAAGGCTTTAGCCTCCACCCACTTGGACACATAATCCACCGCCACAAGTATATACTTGTTTCCCTTAGAGGATGGAAAAGGTCCCATGAAATCTATTCCCCATACATCAAATATCTCACACTCTTGGATAAAATTTTGTGGCATCTCATCACGTTGTGTAATTTTTCCTTGTCTTTGACAAACATCACAAAATTTCACCATCTCTTGGGCATCCTTGTAAATGGAAGGCCAATAGTAACCCGAATCAAAGACTTTCTTGGCGGTGTAGTTAGGCCCAAAATGTCCACCCGTAGGTCCTTTATGACATGCCTCTAAGATTTTAAATGCCTCGGGCCCATCTACACACCGTCTAATGATTTGGTCCGCACATTGCCTAAAAAGATATGGATCATCCCAAAAGTAATACTTAACGTCCTTAAGAAACTTTTTCTTTTGTTGGTAAGTAAGACCCTCAATAAGCACATTGCCCACAAGATAGTTTGCAATATCCGCAAACCAAGGTGTGGCATCCTCTTGGGAAGAGATAGACATGAGCTCCTCTAAGGGAAAGGATTCATTGATTTCTTGATGTGGGAAATCTCCTTGAAAAGGATGCTCAAGTCTACTCAAATGATCCGCCGCTAAATTCTCGGCCCCTTTTTTATCACGAATCTCTATCTTAAACTCTTGAAGCAACAAAACCCATCTCAAAAGCCTAGGCTTAGCATCTTGTTTTGTCATAAGATACTTGAGAGCGGAATGATCCGTATACACTATGGTCTTGGAAAGCACAAGGTATGGTCTAAACTTCTCAAAAGCATATACTATAGCAAGCAACTCTTTTTCCGTGGTAGTGTAATGAAGTTGTGCACCGGTCATGGTTTTACTCGCATAGTGTATAGGTTGGAAATGCTTATTAACTCTTTGTCCTAAGACGGCCCCCACCGCATAATCACTAGCGTCACACATAAGCTCAAAAGGTAATTCCCAATTTGGAGAAACCAAAACGGGAGCCTTTGTCAATTTTTCCTTAAGTGTCTCAAAAGATTCTAAACAAGCTTGGTCAAAAATGAAAGGAGCCTCTTTCTCCAAGAGATGAGTCATCGGTCTAGCTATCTTAGAGAAATCTTGTATAAAGCGCCTATAAAAACCCGCATGACCTAAGAAACTCCTCACACCTTTAACCGAGGTGGGTGGGGGAAGCTTAGCAATCACATCAATTTTGGCACGATCAACTTCTAATCCCTTATTGGATATCTTGTGTCCTAAAACAATCCCCTCTTTCACCATAAAGTGACATTTCTCCCAATTAAGCACCAAACGTGTTTCCTCACAACGCTTAAGCATTCTCTCAAGATTGGTGAGGCAAGAGCTAAAGGAGTTCCCAAATACGGAAAAGTCATCCATAAAAACCTCCATGGTTTGCTCTATCATATCATGGAAAATTGCCATCATGCACCTTTGAAACGTCCCCGGTGCATTACATAGGCCAAAAGGCATCCTCTTGTAAGCAAATGTACCGTATGGACAAGTGAATGTGGTCTTTTCTTGATCCTTAGGGTCAATTGGGATTTGGAAATAACCCGAAAAGCCATCAAGAAAGCAATAGTACTCATTTCCCGCTAAGCGTTCAAGCATTTGATCCATAAAGGGAAGCGGGAAATGGTCTTTCCTAGTTGCCTCATTAAGTTTTCTATAATCAATGCAAACTCTCCAACCGGTTACAAGTCTCGTGGGAATAAGCTCATTGTTCTCATTAGGCACCACGGTGATTCCACCCTTCTTTGGAACACAATGAACCGGGCTAACCCATGGAGAGTCGGAAATGGGGTAAATCATACCCGCATCTAAGAGTTTAATCACTTCCTTCTTAATAACCTCATGAATTTTTGGGTTAACTCTCCTTTGGTTTTGAATGGCGGGTTTATAATCATCCTCCATAAGGATTTTGTGAGTACAAAAATGTGGATCAATTCCCCTTATGTCGGATATTTTCCATGCTAAAGCTTTCTTATGTTTCTTAAGGACTTCAATAAGTTGCTCCTTCTCATCCTCTTTCAATTCCTTAGCAATAATCACCGGTAATTGGTCTTTTCCTTCTAAGAAAGCATATTCTAAGTGGGATGGAAGTTCCTTAAGTTCAATGGGAGGTGGACTCTCTATGGAAGGTTTCACTATGGAAGGTTCCTCAATGGTAATCTCTTGTGGAATAGGGGAAGGAATAGGGTCCTCATTGAGCAACTTTTGGATTGTAAGAATATCTTCTTCCCAATTAATGGGAGAATCATCATCACCAAGAAAGTTGGACTCAAATTCCTCCAAGAGGAAATCACTCTCTCCAAAAGGTGTTAAAGAGGGAGCAATTGAGGCCACGGTTTCAACATGTGGAATCTCATCACTAGCATTCTTACAAGCATCATGAAAGTGTTCATTACACACTTCATCTAGCACATCCACAATGTTAATCGTCTCACAAGGTCTAGACTCCTTAACCCCTTTTCTATCACAAACTTTCCCTAACTTAAACACCACTTTCTCATCCTCTACTCTCATAATTAATTCTCCTTCCGCCACATCTATCAAGGTACGACCCGTTCTCAAAAACGGTCTACCAACAATCAAAGGCACTCTAGGATCCATGTCATAATCGACCACTACAAAGTCGGCCGGAAAGGTAAACTTATCCACACCTACAAACACATCTTCCGCTATACCTACGGGGTGAGCTATGGTTCGGTTGGCTAGTTCAAGAGTCATCCTAGTGGGGGTGAGCTCGGGAAGAGAGAGTTGTTTCTAAACCGATAAAGGCATGAGATTTATGCTTGCCCCTAAATCCGCCAAAGCCATGCAATTTTCAACACCGGGAAAATTACAAGGTATCAAGAAGCGCCCCGGATCTCCAAGTTTTGTTGGTAAGGTTTTAAGTAACACCGCGGAACAATTTTCATTAAGTGATGTGTTGGGCAAATCAACCAATTTTTCTTTGTTTGAGAGCAAATCCTTGAACATCTTAGCAAACTTTGGCATATAAGCAAGAGCTTCCGCAAAGGATATGTTGATATTGAGTTGCTTGAACATCCTTAAGAAATTGGAGACTTGTATGTCATCTTTGTTCTTTAACTTGTCCTTTTTCAACCTTGAAGGGTATGGAAGAGTAGGTTTGGGTGTAGGTGGAATAGGTGTTGTAGTGGAAGATTTGTCTTTGTTAGCCTCTTCATTGGGAATTGTGGAAGATAAAGGAGAAGTATGAGGTGGTTGAGAAGGTGTGTTTAAGTGAATAGGAGCACTTTGAGGATGTGGAGTAGAAGTAGAAGGCTTATCACAAGTAGGAGCACAAGTGGGTTGAACAATAGTAGGTTTAGGAGGTGAAGGATCCTTTGTTGTTGTACCACTCCTTGTTGTAATAGCATTGACATTAGCCCTAGGATTTGTTTGTGTGTTGGAAGGTAAAGCCCCTTGTGGTCTTTGAGTTACCGCCACTAAAACCCTATTGATTTGTTCCTCTATTGTACGTTTCACTTGATCATTCATTCTCTTCTCAATGTCACTCATTTTCTTGTCAACATACTCTTGAGTCTCTTGCATCCCATATCCTTGAGTTTGATTTTGAGGGTAAGCTTGATTTGGTATTGGAGCATATGCTTGATTGGGAATAAATGGAAGTGGTTGATTAAATCCTTGTTGTGGTGGATAAAAGGTATTAGCTTGAGGTTGAAATTGATTGGGTGCTTTGTAATTATTGCCTTGGTATGGTTGTCTTTGCCCTTGATTCCTTGCTAAAATTTGAGGAGGATTTTGTGGAATTTGGGTGGGTGGTTGGGGTGGGAAGCCGGGTGGAGTAAGGTAATTTTGGGATTTGTAAGAAAGGTTATTTGGATTGATGTTAGGCTTGAAGTGTTCACGGTGTTCCTCTTGATAAGCATAACATTCCCCTTGATACCCTTGCACCTTGTCACATTGTTCATAAGAGTGAGGTCCTCCACAAGTAACACAAGAAATGGTGATGGCATTCACATTGTTTGAGGAATTGTTCAATGTCATGCTCTTAAAAGTTTGAAGCATGTCTTGTTGTGCTTGCAAATGCCTCTCACTTTCTCTATCCATCCTTTGAAAAATAGCTTCTTGAAACTTGAGGAGTTGGTTGTCAAAAGGGATTTGAGAAGTGTTTTGGATAACATGAACTCTTTCCTCAAATGGATCATTGGTTTGAACCATTGCCTTAGTCTCAATAATGGTCAAAGCCTCTTGGTATGTCTTGAAATGAATACTCCCTCCCGCGAAAGCATTTAGTGAATCTTGGTGGTGAGGTTTAAGGCCATTGTAGAAGGTATTGATTTGGGTTAGATCATCCATTCCATGATTAGGGCATCGCCTCAACAACTCACTATACTCTTCCCAAGCATCACCAAAGGATTGACTAGGTTTTTGTGTAAAGCCCATAATCAAATTTCTCAAAGCCATAGTCTTTTGTGGAGGAAAGAATTTGTTCAAAAACTTAGTGGTAAAACCATCCCATGTGGTGATACTATCGGGTGGTTGGGTGTCTAACCAATGCTTAGCACTCCCATCTAGTGAAAATGACACTAACAACAATCTAATGACATCCGGTGGAACCCCATTATGCTTAATGGTATTGCAAAGTGAAAGGAATCTCTTAAGATGAGCATGGGGATCCTCATTTTGTTTTCCATAGAAAGGTGATGCAGCAACCATATTGATCATAGATGTATGTAGCTCAAATGTGTTAGCGGGATAGTCGGGAATCTTAATGGCACTAACAAATCCATGAATGTTTGTTTGCATACGTTCAAACAAAGTACGGTTATCAACAGCCATGGCTCCTTGTGGTGGTGACAAAGCACGATTCTCGTGATCGGCTTGGTGGACGGTGGTGGTCTTACTCTTTCGCTTTTTCTTCCTTTTCGGAGGAAGAGGTTGTACACCAATCGGTATTTGTGCACGCCCGCGAGTGAGCATGCAACTCAATACAAGGAATGAGAGAGAAGCTCTCGTGTGACTTTGAAAAGAATAAGATTATCCTCTTCGAGTTTCGATATTAAATATCCACAAGAAAGTAACAATATATGTAATACTACTTTGGGTGCAAGACCCTCAATGAAGCTTTCCTTCTTAGAATACTCCCAAGTGAACGGGGGGTTAGGTGGCGCGAAGCACTTAAGTACCTATTGACCCTTAGATGGCATTTTATAGCACATCGCCTTTCTATTCACTTAAATGTTCGTATTCTTCGAATTATTGCTTATTGAGAGTATTTATCTATTCTTGCTTTATTTTGTTTGATCGATACGCGTGTCAAGGACCGGAGCGCCTCTCAACACGGTGTATTGCCTCGGCAATACTTATGGAAGATATGTAGATTGATTGTTCTTATACGTATACGTATGTACTTATAATAATATATGGAAAGTATTTTTGTATTTATGAGTTTTTTAAAGGAAAATACTATATGTACATAAAAACCGAGAGAATCCAATAATATATATTTTTGGGTGCAATCTCTTAGGAAAAAGATTGCTTTTTGGATTTTTTAATTTTTTTGGTCAATTCTTTAGGAAAAGAATTGTTTTGTTAATTTTTAGTTTTTATATATTTTTATATTTTTGATTTTTTATTTGTTTTTGATTTATGATACGTAAAAATAACGTTCACAAAGTAAACGGATCCCAAAAGCCAATGAAAACCGTCAATCGATAGTCTCTCGTGTAGTCAAAGAACCGGCAGCGGCGCCATTTAATACGTGTTTTATAGTGAAGTTCGTTCTCTCGATTCTTGACAAATTGAAAGGCCTAACAATCTAGTGTTTTTAATTGTTCTTGGTTGGTTACGGTTTTTTTGATATTCTATTGCTAATTCAAACAAAGCTATTTAAAAATGAAAAAATATTAACCTACGTATATGTAAAACAAATTGCAATTACCAAGTTTTTATTCAAACACAATTAAAAGTACCAAATATAAAACTACAAGGACTAAAAATGTAAATTCTAGGAAAATTAAATGCTTGAAATATAAATCCTAACAACTTAAAGGACTAAAAATGCAAGAAAGTTAACTAGAGGGACTAAACTTGTAAAAGTAACAACTAACTAACTAAATTGTAACTAACTAACAAAATTAACAAACTGCAATTAACAACTTTCCAAAACAGAAGGACCTACTTATGCAAATTCCAGAAAATTAGGGAAGTTAGCTAAAGATTAAAACTGTTTAAACCTTGGAGGACCTAAAAGCAATTATTGAAAATGTTTAAACCAAAAACGGGCTTATCACTTGAATAAGCTGGAACTGGCTTATTTCTGAACCAAAATTAATGAGACAACTTGCAAACAACTTCTAATTCAAATTAAGAAACGTGTATTCAAGGAATTTGTCTAAAAGTCAAAGATAAGCAAAAGAGTGCTTATTAATAAGCTCAAAATAAGCTACAGAAAAATCCAAACATCCACAACTTAATTTTTGTAAAGAAAATGAATAAGCACTTGATTTAAAGCAGGGGAAATCAAACTAGAACAAATTTCATCCACTAATAAGCTAGAAATCCGAAAATAAGCTCAAATGAGCTTATGTTGACCAAACGTTGACCAAATTTATGAAAAAGCTCAAAATCTCAAAACTTGATATTCAACCCTTTCTAAACTGATTTGTGAAAGAAAATAAGGACTTTTATGAAGTGGATAACGAGAACTGGCAAAACAGTGGTTCCAAAAACTTCAAAACTTCACAGAAAAATGCACTTGCTTGTGCTGAAATAAAAAGTTGATTCCTAGCTTATCTATGAATACTGTAGAAAATCCTTATGAACACTGAAACTTTAAATGTTGTTTGAGATATAGAAAAAGGTTTGAGGTGAAATGGTTAACTAATAAAGGTGTACTAATGATTTGAAAGTAGCAAGTTCTAAATGAGCTAGTTAAGAAAACTGATGCCAAAAGTTTGAAAACTCAAAAGTGAACTAGAGGACTTAAGAGTGGAAAATAACAGTCAAAATGTGCTACACTAGATCACATTCAACAACAACAAGCTAGAAATCCAACTAATAACAACTGAATCAACAAGAGAATCACAATGATCATCTATAAAACTGATTGCCAAACACCCTATCTGATCTTTTGTAGAGTTTTTATGAAAGTTTATTAAACACAAGTGAACACTGAGCAAAAGGCTATAGTAATCTCAAATGAGCAAGTAGAATGCAATGTTTATAAGCAAACAACTAGAGCTAAACACCACAAGAACTCAAAATGAATGGCTAAGCCTATGAAAACTGCAATAAGATCAATTATCAAGCTATGAATGCTAAAACAGATTACACTAAGGCTACACCAGTTCTACAATCAATCACAAGCAACTAATCAACTATTATCATGCACTCAAATCAGTTTTACACTAAGAATTGAACATGGCAAGTACAATTGAGAGGAATTATAAAAACAGAAGCGAATGCACCAATTGTAGTTAGCCTTTGAGTAGAAGAGGAGCGCTGAGCTCTCTTGTACTAGTGATACCACCACCTATCACTAGTATCCACTAATATCAACAATCAACAGCTACAAAAATCATCTACAATCTTCAAATTCATCAAAATTCTTCAATGAACAATGGCAATAATGAAAACTTGATCAAGCAGCAACAATTCTTCACAAATTTCAGTTATGATCAATGGTTGATCATAACAAGCATCAACAGCAACAATTGAATCCAATAACAGCAAGAAAGTAGCAGGAATGGTAAGAACAGTATTTGGCGGGAAAACTTGAATTTGAAATTTTATTGAAGAATTCAGTTACAAATGGTAGTTACAAGCTAACAAACTAATTAACCAACTCAAGAGTGTGTCAAACTCTTGAGAGGTTAGGTAGAATGAGGGAAAAGTGAAAAGGAAATTTAAGGAACTAGGTGTTTTGCAAAAATTAACTACTCCTGAAAATGAAGAACAATCTAAGTATTTATAGGCTAGACTTGAGAGTTTGTTGGAGATGTGACGTGTTCGGGCCAATCACAGCTTGACACGTGGAGGAATTCTGCAAACCCACTTTGAAGGTGATGAACTCATTTGGGTGTTTTTGATCCATTGGATAATATGCTAATTAAGTTGCACCATTGGATTCCTCTCTTCAAGACGAGCAAGATTGGTGTTTTGATTTTCTTCTGAAATGCATTCTATCAAAAACGCGATCTGGAAATATTTCTTGTGAAGGAGAAGGACACGTGGCATCTTCTTATTGGTGGAGAAAATGTCACACGGATCACACTGTACAGATCCTGTATTAAATGAAGGCGGCGGAAGTGGGTAATTAATACTCAATCCGTGTGAAGTGAATCCCTGCTTCTCATTGGTTCTCTTCCTTTTGACATGGATTGATCTTTATTAACTTTCCAAACTTGGCAGAATAAGCCCCTTAACTTGGCAGATTTCTCTTTAAGGCTAGAAACTTCATTCCTTTGACAATTTTGGCCCTTCAACTTTGATTCTTCAACAAAATGACCCTTTGACTTGATTGACTTTGTAGTTTGACCAGGTTTGACTTGGATCTTGACTTTGCAGTATTTGCACTTTAAGTCCCTCAACTTTCAAGACTTGTCAAGATAGGTCCTTGAGCTTTGAAAACTTGTCACTTGTGATCCTTCCTTGTCTTTTTCATCCTTTTGAGCTTGGTTTTTCCTTGTTTGCTTGAAATTGTATCCTTTTACCTACATAAGATCACACAAACACAAACATACCACATAACACTGCTTTTTACAATATAAAAGGGTATTTTGCTTCGTGTTTTAGGGTTATTTGTTGATAAAAGGATATGAGTTTAAGCTCATATCAATGCTATATGTAGAGTCTTCTAACAGAAAGTGACAGACTTTGTCAAATTTTTGAAGGAGGTTCAACCTTTTGGAGCAATAACAGGAGGTGTGTGCCACGTTGTTTATTCTATATTTTGCATTCGTCCTGCCTATGTTCGCTAACATTCTTCCTAATCTTACAGTATTGTACACGATCGAGTTCCAAAAAAGAGGCCTACCACACTGCCACACGTTGGTTTGGCTACACGAGAAGGATAAAATCCTTGATCCAACACAACTAGACCAATTTATTAGTGCTGAATTGCCTGATTCCGACCCCGAAGCTTTTGTAATCGTTTCTGAACTGATGCTCCATGGCCCCTGTGGCGCACCAAACATGAACTCACCCTACATGAAGGACGGTTCTTACAGTAAACTATTCCCAAAAAAATACATCGACCGAACCTTCTTTGATGATGCAGGTTACATCCACTATCGAAGACGAGACACTAACATACATGTGACAAAAAAGGTGTCCAGCTAGACAATACATATGTCGTCCCGTTTAATATGACACTCTCACTGGCCTTTAATGCACACATTAACCTTGAATATTGCGGTTGGAGTATGCTTATAAAATACCTTTTCAAGTACATCTCAAAAGGGTCGGATCGGATTTTCGGTAAAGTGTCTCATCCTATAGGGGAGGCATCAACTTCCACTGCTCCTCCACCAGCACCGAGGGACGAGATACAGGATTTTTTTGATGGGCGCTTCATATGCCCACATGAGGCGTGTTGGCGCATATTCGATTTCCCAATACACAGCAGAGAGCCTGCTGTACAGATATTAGCCATTCACCTAGAAACATGCAGCAAATCAATTTCAGAGAGAATGACGACATTACGGATGTTGTAAATAGTCCTGACAAAAAGAAGACCACTTTGACTGAATGGTACGCGTACAACGTAGAACATCATGACGGGAGACATCTCACGTACTTAAAGTTTCCTACTAAATTTGTGTGGTACTTAGATTCCAAAAGTTGGCGCCGTAGGATTGTCCGTACCAAACATTCATTTGGAAGGCTCGCATTTGTGCACCCAAGTGCCGGTGAGTTGTTCTATTTTTGGATGCTGCTATCGCACAGGAAAGGCTGCGTATCACCTGTCGATGTTCGCACCATTAACAACGAAATCTACCCAACATACCGTGTGGCCTGCCATGCGTTGGGCCTGCTTGGTGATGATCGCGAGTGAGACATCGCTCTAGAAAAGGCCGCTGGCAGTGCATCTGCATCCGAAACCCGAACCCTATCTGCACAAATGCTTCTCTTTTGCGAGATTGCTGACCCTCGGAAACTATGGGAAAAACACTAGATTTCCATGTCTGACGATATATCTAACCGGGTGTCGTCACAAATAGGAATATCACGTTATTTTGTGAATGATAGCGAGAAAAAAGGCTACATGCTATAGACATAATCTGTATTCTAAGTGACTATGAGAGGACATTGCGTGAATTTGGTCTTTCATACCCTCCACAATCACTTCTCGACGATCTTAAAAACAAACTCTTGATGGAAGAAAAAGGCTACAACCGCCAATTGTTGATGGAAGAAACTGCACAAGCCTTGCGAAAGTTGAACGGCGCTTAAAGATAGATATTTGACTCCATTCTTACTGCATCCGCAGAAAACAAACAAGAATTGATCTTTGTGTATGGCCACGGTGGAACCGGCAAAACATTCCTTTGGAAAACAATCGCAGGCGCCTTGCGATCCTAAGGAAAGATTATATTAACAGTTTCCTCCTCAGACATTGCATCCCTGTTTCTCCCAGTCGGCAGAACAACACACTTTAGGTTTAAAATCCCTCTTGAGTTAACTGATGAGTCCACGTGTCACATAAAAAAACACACAACTTGGTAGACTGTTAACTAACACAGATGCCATCATCTGGGACGAAGCCCTAATGAATAATCGCCTGTGTTTTGAACCGTTGGACAGGTCTCTACAGGATCTGGTCGGTAAGCCTGGATGTGTTTTTGGGGGGAATACAATCATTTTGGATGGAGACTTTCTCCAGACCTTACCTGTCAAAAAGGGTGCCTCAAGGATGAGGCTTATAAC
Source organism: Glebionis coronaria (assembly GCA_025667525.1). Lineage (NCBI taxonomy): Eukaryota > Viridiplantae > Streptophyta > Magnoliopsida > Asterales > Asteraceae > Glebionis > Glebionis coronaria. Next base: position 72,678,897 of record CM046874.1, read on the forward strand.
CTTATCTATTTCCCAGTCAGACGTTTGGTGCCACTTCAAAGTTCACACACTCACAGTCAATATGCGCCTTATGCGAGGAGATCTAAGTCTGTTAGAAAGGGAAAAAGCAACAGAGTTTTCTACGTGGCTACTCGCAGTTGGGAATGGTGAAGTTGGAGAACCAGATGAGGAGGAACCAGAAAACACAAGCTGGATAACCATCCCACCTCATTATTGCGTGTCTGATGAAACTAGAATGGGTCTTGAAAATCTAATCAAATTTATCTATGATGACGAAAGCCTAAAAAAACCAACAGCCGCCAGTTTCCAGGAAAAGGCGATTGTTTGTCCTAAAAATGAAACAGCTGATGTTATCAACGAAAAAATCCTCTCTCAAATCCCTAGAGAAGTGACCACATACCTAAGCGTGGACCAGGCGTACCCAACTGGGGGCGACACATCTGAAACAGACATGTTATACCCACCAGAGTTCTTAAATACGTTACAATTCTCGGGCTTTCCACCTCATGAGTTACAATTAAAGGTAGGATGTCCTATCATGTTGCTTAGGAACACGAACTTGGCAGGCGGGCTGTGCAACAGCACACGGATGATTGTGAGATCCCTGGGTCCCACGTTAATACAAGCTCAAATCATAACCGGGACACGGGTGGGGGAAAATGTTTATATCCATCGAATTTTGTTGAGCCACCAAGATCCAAACCTCTCTTTCACCTTTAAACGCAGACAGTATCCAGTTAAGTTATGTTATGCTATGACTATAAACAAAAGCCAAGGCCAGTCCCTATCTAAAATAGGAGTATACTTGCCCGAGCCCGTATTTAGCCATGGTCAACTGTATGTTGCTCTCGCAAGAGCCACTTCACCAAACGGGTTAAAAATACTTATTCAGAATACTGGCACCAAACCAAACAACTGCACCAAAAATATTGTCTACAAAGATTTTCTCGGACAACTATAAACATATGCTCCACCAATACGTCTTTATACTTGCTGACACGTTGTTTACTTCCATATTTTTTTGGCGATTGTTATACGACATCCTATACTCTGTCACATTATTATGCTTTAACAATAGATGCACAGATATACGAAATTAAACTTATAGTAATCCACATAGTATCGTTTCATGTTACTTTATTAACTGCTGCTCTCAGGTCTTTCTTTTTATATAAAAACTTTCCGCCTATGATTTTACACATAAATATCACCTGTTGAGTTTTCATTGATGCTATCTAACGTGTGTTCTTCTTTGCATGCAACTAAATATTCTTAATGGCCGCTGCAAGCAGCACTGCTTTAGTTGTCGCCCCAACACCTATTTCAGAACTCGTTGTTGGAAAGAGAGGCAGTGTTTTGGAAGCAAAAATATACCAAAAATGGATGCACAAGAGCCTCCCAACCAAAATCGACCCAATTGCAAAGGATCTTAATTTCTATTGTATGCTGATTGACAAACAGGTTACTACTTTTTCTTTCGCTGTTTATAATCAATGGGCTATTACAAAGTTAACCCCATGGTAACTTTTTTGCAGGGTGATGCGATAAATGAGACTATGGATGCAGCCAATGCTACATACTTTGATTCCTTGCTCACATACGAGAATGTCTACCGAATAAGCGGGTTTTTTTTGTGAAAGAACAAACACGTACCAGCAAACACATACATGAGAAACTACTCTACACTTTGGAAAGATCACAAAATTCGAACACCTCCAAGGTGAAGAACAAGTTTACCAAACCCATCATTTTGATTTTGTTCCGTACAAACAACTCAACACAAGGTTACCGTTAAAAAATGAACGGAACAAAATGGTTTACCCGCCTTTGACATGTACTAATACCATCTCGCTTTTCGTACTTCTTTTTCGTAGTCTCTAACAGACTTTCGTTGCCTTTTCTAAGATTACTTTGGTTGCATCCGTTCGATCGGAGATTTTCCTACTTAGGGGACCATACGGCGTAAGATTGACGTAGAGAACACCGAGTGAGCAGCCCCTAACTATTTCTATTTACCATAATGTTAGTTTTTATGTTTGCACAGAGTTAATTATTTGTTGTTACACTTGAAAAAACACGTAGTGGGGTAGTTATTGAGTTGACTATGTGGGACACACTTGCCTTACGATTTGACAAAGACACATACGAGAAACTCGAGCCCCCTGTTATGCTTGCGATAAAATCATGTCGAGTAGTGGGAGAATACAAAGGTTTGCTATACCGTACATCATTATTGCAATGATATTAATAACATTTCCTTTAACAAATATTTTCCTGATGCAGGTGCACTTGAACTATCATCGTCCCCTGCTACATTCTATTACATCAATCCTAGAACACCCGAGGTTGATGAGGCCCGTGCCAAGTAAGCATCTCAAACATTTCCCCGTAACACTACTATCACACACTGTTACTTTCTTAGAATAACAGATATAACAATTGTTACAACAATAGGTTTATGGAACATTTCAAAACAGCCCCCATGCTACAAGTTGCCAAATACCACTTCAAGGAATCTGAGACCAACAGAAAGGCGAACCTCCACCCATTTTCTTCTTTGCTGCTCTAAAACCCATCTGGCTACAAGGTATATGCGCGTACGAATACGTGGTTTATATAATACAGCGTCATTGCAAACCTATCCTAACCACTTGCCTTTTAGGGAACTCAATTCACTCGATGCAACTATCACCGCGATTGTACAAAACAGAAACTGGTATTATGTGGTTTACAACATATGCGGAAAGCGGCCAATGGATTTTGGTGACACGTACGTGTGTGAAGACGATGGGGAATTAGACAGCCCTGATTTCAGGTATAAAAACACTAAGTCACACTATCCGTGAAACTACTATCATTTAACTTTAACTAACATGGAAAAACCTGGAAAAACACCCTCGTAGGTACAGCTTCAGAGAACGAGTAGATGATGGAACCGCAAAAGCAAACTTCACATTCTTTTCCCAGTCTGGGCTTCAGGTAACAGGACACGAATGCTCTGACTTGGTCGCCAAATACAGAAACGTAGATCCCACCACCTTTCCACCCGTGATAAGTGCCATTGTTGGGAGAACCAAAAAATTCGTGATACGGTTTGCTCACGGAACAAAGAAAGGTTCAGGCGAGTTTACCGTTGACAATGTTTCTACCAAAGTACTCGTGCTTGAAGCTGCCGACCAACCCGCTGTTGGAACCACATCTGCGACTTTATCTCTGTCACCTGAACATAAATGCTTAATTGGCCCCGAGACTAACATAGAAACAAAAATGGAACACGCTGATCCAATCTCCTTTGGTATGCATTTTTAACATTAACTTCCTACATACGCCCTTAACTTTCATCTTCGTAAACCTCTCATAACAAGACAGGAAGCGAAGACATATCCGAAGAAAGGAAATCTTTGACAAGCACCAGTGTCGAACCAGATAACACACTACGTACCCCTGCATAGTCCATCAAGAAAACAGAAACAGGTATGTCTATGCCAAATACTTCCCTTTAAAATTGCCTTCTAACGTCTATCAGGTATTTTAGTTTAAGTTTCCTTACTAGAATAACGTGCAGGTTATGAAAACATTATACGCCATGTATATTTAACTAAACTTGATGCCAATAAACAAATACAAATCCATGGTCAGTCTTTCATTACAACAGCCTTTTTAAAGACACACATTACAAATAAGAATGCATTGCCCGCTGAACCACCAAAGAGCGGTTGGCATGCTACATAAACAAAACAAGGGTAAACACACCGCCCTTGATTATTGTAAAAACACGGTCACAACGACCCTTCATGTCACAGAATAGCAAAAAAAAGACACACAAAAAAACACACCAAACTTAAACACAGGTAGAACACCGGCGTAGACAACCCACTTTATTACACTTGCACACAACGAGATATTCACACACTTCCAATTAGGGGCCTCATCCAGACCCATTACCGGTCAGCTTTGCCAAGTATGCTTCTTTTTCGCGTAGGCGCTTTGCAGACGCCTCAACCTCTGCTTGCAGTTTGTCACGGAAACGACACTCCGTGTCCATAGTTTTGCTCAAATACGCGACCATCCGGTCAACGACCCGGTCACCTTTCCCTGTCCTAAGCTCCTGGCGTAAATGCTCGCGAGCCACAACCCCCATGTTCACATCCTGATACATACTTTGAACCTTCGACTTCCAAGCTGTCTCCTCTTTAATGTCATTGGAAACATAGCATACAAACATATCAGTCCAGTCGGTCGACTGGGCTTCAGCCTATAGCTCAGCACACTTACGGAGATAAGACATGTTTTTCTTACTTCTTTATATCCTAATACAAGAACCACTACAAGTGTGAAAAAAAACAAGCCGAGTTTCACCCCCTTAAATACATAAATATCCACTCAACCAGTTTCCATCAACAACACACAGTATCACCACTCAACATTTAGTTGGTCCTCTGCTACCCTTTCCAAAAGTGGACAGGAAAAAATAAAGCCTGCAAACCACCATATCCGCATTTGTGGGGGGGGGGGGAAGAAATTTGCTTTATATGCCCAAACAAACAAACAACAATACACAGTAACACCACTCACCATTTACATGGCCATCTTCTGGTCTTTCCAAAAGTAGGATAAAAAGCTAAAGCCTGCAAACACCCTTATCCGCATTTGGTGTAAAAAAATGTTTCTTTATATAGCTAAACACACATGCCTGAACTAGTATTAACAGTTTGTTACTTTTCCCACATCCTTTTGTCTTTTCACCCATTACGTTTGTTTGATATTCGCTAAATTTTGTTTATTTGACAACATATATGCACAAACACATCACACATTAAACTGAAAACATTCATTCGATTAAAATACGACCAACTAGAACTTAAAACACTTAACATTACAAAGACAGGTTGGATAGCACGTCCTAAGATACCACAAATACACACAACAACCAACAAAACACACAAAACAGAAACAACCGGTAGCGTTCTCAACGAGTAGCAGAACCATGAACCGCCCACCCCACACACGACTCACAACTATCATTTATTCAAATTTACAAAACACATGACACTCCACTAACCATCCACAACAAGACCTCCCACCGATCACAGGCTACGTATGAAGAACTCCAGCTCATGCACACGCGCATCTGACGCGTCTATCAATGCTTGCAAACGCAAGAGCTCTGCCTCATCACGTTCTTGCATGTCCAGCAACAGGCACACCATTCGGCTCACAAGGCCGTTTGGGGAAGTGCTGGACAGATCACTTATAAATCCATCCCTTGCTGCAATTGCACGCCTCTTCCGCCCATACAAACACCCAAGGTCTCTCCTCCAAACACTCTCCTCTTGAACACGCTCACGCGGATAGTGAAAGAAACAGCTTCGAAACTCATCCGAACCACATTCCTGTCGCAAATATTCTAAAATTTGTCTCCAGGTCATTTTACTTACAGCTTATTAGTTACTATATTTTGTAAGTTGTGTTACTAATACCTTAGCTATAACACTTATATAGAGGCTGCAAACCAACTGTTGGCATAGAACATTGGATGCCATATAATTTTTTAATATACATTTCCAACCAAAACTGCTACACCTTTCCTAACATCAGCCTTAAGTGTTATGTCACACACAACACACACTCTAACCCACCCATCCTCCATGTACATCCACAGTAAGAAAAGTTGATAGATGTTTGAATAGATTTTAACCACAAACCAACTCTGTCAACCACGGGTATAATGTGTGTTCAGTAACCCTTCCTGTACATCACAATACAATCCATATACACATGACATTTATTTTAAAAAGAGTTAATGCATTAAGACTCAATACTTGGACCTAACTGATTGTTATGTTTACCAAAGCAGGTACCCCAGCAACCGCTGTTGTTTGCCAAGTCGCGGAAACAATTATCGAGGCCTTCAAGACTGCCGGCCATTTAGCGAAAACAAGCTCCTCCAAAAGAGCCCTACTCACAGACTTAGAGCAGGCATCAAAGAAAGAAAAAAAAACCGTAGACCAGCAACAACGACATCTCGATTCTCTTTTGCGAAAAACACTTATTATGCAGCCTTTTGTAATGTACATGTTTAATTAAGCGCGTGTTTAAGTGTCCGTGACGAATAAAATTATGTTTAGGAGTGTTTGTCTGTAAGTCTCCCATGTGATATTACAAAAGGTTTTATGTAATATTTGGAATAAATAAATATTTGTTTTATAAATGTCTCATTTTTATTATATAAACGTCGCAACTGTTCGTAAAGTCTAATGACTTTAAGTCCCCGTATCGAATAAAATGTATCGTTAGGCGTTTTGTTCGTATCTTCTAACATAAAAGTTACATAACTTATATATGAGTATAATAATAATAATAATAATTCCAAATTTATTTTAATAATTATGAAAAAAAAATTTGCAAATAAAACACATTACCATTGAATAAAAACATATATTTAAAATTTAAATATATACATATAATAATATTTTAAAACGATTCAGACTAAATTTTTTTTTTTTAAAACATAGTTAAAAATTTAGGGTCGAAATTTTCGACCCTAAATTATTAACATATAAAAAAATACATTTTTAGAATGATTTTTAATTATTATAAATGTATTTTATATTACATAAATAATTTAAAATATATTTAAAAATTTAGGGTCGAAATTTTCGACCCTAAAATATTAACTTATAAAAATATAATGTTTTAAAATTCTTTTTAATTATTAGAAATATATTAAATTAACACGGTCTTTTTAGGGTCGAAATTTTCGACCCTAACATTGTGGACCCCATTTCTTTTTGACCAGCCATTTTGGGTTGAAAAGTTGTGGGCCCCCACCTGAATTTAGGGTCGAAATTTTCGACCCTAAATTTGCACCGACCCTAAATGGCAATTTTGTTGTAGTGTGTATCTATCGTATGGCTAACTGCTTGACTTAAACCGCACCCGTAACAAACAATTAGAACGGCTTTTTGTGTTTGATATAATAGCTAAATAAGTTTATGTAAGAATGTTATTGTCCCCCGAAAATTCACGCCCCAACCGACAAACATAGTCCTACGGTACGATAAAACCCTTGCAACAACAGTCTCCCCTGCGCCGCGACGAAATGCGACAAATACCCTAGTTAATATTATCAAGCAATATAACGTAACACCTTTACCTAATATATGTAAAAAAAAAAAAAACATGCATTAGAATTACAAAATAAATCGTAACACCTTTACCTAAGACAGTTATAAATCCTGCACTTCGCCCGTGCTTTAAAATTAGCACTCACCTTTAATTGTTTTTTTTCAATGCAATGAAGACCTTTATTATAACAACACAAATAAGTCAATCAGGTAATCCTCTCAACGCCCTCTCAAGGACGTGAACCCCAAAAGGACCGATAAATACTGATACGTTAGTTTACACTGATTGAAAATCCACAAGAGCGCTAAAACTTAATATATCTTCGTCTAGAATGGACCGCCTCGACTCGGATTTAGTATAACACGATTGTGTCACCTCCAAATAAATCGCCTAATGTACCAGAATCGAATAGTGAGAGAGGACATAACACGACACGAGCAGGGACCTCAATGTTCTATCAAGTGAAACACTTGCGCCAAATTCTAATTAACCTACAGTTTCTATTTAATCATATAAAGTTTCCTGACACGATATTTCGATTCAACTGAATCTCAAATATATGTTATATTTGGTTGTAATTTTCTAACAAGTGCAGTCCGTTTAACATTAAAGGATTAAATCGCCTAGCCTATGAATTATCACATCTGAAAAAATATTTAAGAATAATGGAAGAGCCATGGAAGATAAAGAAGACAAGCATGTGATGATGGCTTGAATAACAATTACAATTATTTGCCAACCAAGACACCAAGTAAGTTAAAAAACGGATTTGTCACCATGTCTTTTGAATAATGAATCGAACATATGTCATTTTCTTCAAACTTCATTATACAGTTATAATCAAGACATATATGACAACTATCTGACTTTGAATATTACAAAATGTTAAAACTGAATTGGTTTATCTCAAAACTTTGTCCAACCATCCAGCTCAAACATATTTGCTAGTAAATAAATATTATATACATGCATGATATTCAAAACAAATTCAACTATTTGCTATTCGGTATACATCACTAAAAATATTGATAGCAATAATTTTGGTCTATGGTCAAGATTCATTACTACGTCCTTGTTAATTGAAAAAGCAATCAATTTTAGTGTTCCAATCTCAGATGTTATACTATACGCTACCTTTATAGTGGTCCTAGCATATATGCAACATTATGGATTCTAGTTAGGTTAACAATTATATTGTAACCTCTAGAGGCTTGTCTATTTTGTAACCTCATTATTAGAGGTGGCAAAACGGGCGGGCGGGCGGGCACGGGCGGCGGGCTAAACGGGCAACGGGCTAAACGGGCGCGGGCTAAATGGGCACGGGCGAAACAGGCGGGCAAAATGGACGGGCTAAACGGGCGCAAGCTAAAAAAGGGAAAAAACATATAAAAACTTACAATTAAAAAAATAAAAATACTTGTTTGAAAGCCGGGATAAAAAATTTAATAAAAAATATTTGTCGAGTATACTAATTTGTATTTTACAAGTGCGCCCGTTAAGCCCATTTAGTTTCATACATATGCGCCCGTTTAGCCCATTCATTATAAAGAATGGGCAAAAAGTACCCCATCCTTTTTTGAAAATGGGCAAAAAGTGTCCATATGTATCCAAATGGGCAAGATTTGCCACCTCTACTCATTATGTTGGCAATAAGGTTTATAAATTATAAAGACTTGCTATTTTTTACATGAAACTGAGAGGTTATAAATAGCCCTTGAAGCTAGTTTTATCCGATGAGTTGCTAAAAAACTCATTGATAAAGTAAAGATAACACAATCCTCCGAGTTCTTTTTTGTCTTCGCTTATAAACAGTCCTTTGTTTATTGTCATAGCCAACTCTGGTATAAATCAAAATCAATGACAGAAGGCCCCAAATCGGCCGAGCTAACCGAGACACGACTTGGAAATGGAGTATACTTTTACCAAATTTAGCACGACTGAGTCATTATGCATGATGAACATATGTGGCCCCCTACCATACAAAAAGTGACCCTAAATATTGCAAAATTTCCCTCCTAGAGTTCATAAAACTCACCTTTATTGTTGACTAGTTATTTCCACTCAATCAACCAACTCTCCTACCCTCTTTGGCCTTTTCTTTAATCTTTTCTCTTTTTATCTACTTAACACATACCTTACTCTCCTTTACTCCATATTTTCTATCCAAATGGCCTCTAAAATCTACCAAATTCTCTCTACACTCTTCTTCTTTTACATAGCTTTATATCCTGCAACTTTGGTGGTGGGAGATCAGGTTACGGGCCAGGAGTGCCCGTATCCATGCTACCCACCACCTACTGGCGGCGGTACTAGTGGTGGTGGAGGTGGAGGTGGAGGTGGAAACACTCCACCAACCACCACGACTTTTTCGCCGCCTTCACAAACAGGATATTACCCTCCACCATCCTCTGTATTCCCATATAATCCTCCAAACCCTAATTACTATGGTAATGGACAGCCAGCACCGGACCCTATAGTTCCATGGTTCCCTTATTACTACAAGAAGCCACCTCATAAAACTGACGATTCTTCATCATCAGGCGTTCCAATAGTATCGAGTTTTAGGATCTTCTTGATCCATGTTTTAGTTTTCTCATTCATGTTACTTGTTCATTAACGTACGTACCATCCATGATTCTATTGATGTTACCTTATGTATTCCTTGTTCCGCAAACATGTATGTCTATGACTCTATGAGCTGAATTATGGTTACAGAAGGAGCAAGACTATAACTGGAAAAAGGTAGAGGCAAAGTGGTGAAAAGATGATGGGCCACAATGCATGTGTTGATATCTACTGTTTAAGCATGTTGACAACTTTTTCTTTACTTTAGTCTTGTTAATCATAATGTTTTCTACGGAATTTTTATATTTATTTTGTTTAATCATTGATGTACACTGGTTGGTTCATTGAAACTAGAAAGTCTTTGATTTATTCTTATTTTATAAATGTTCATAACTTTGATTTGAAATTTTGAGTATAGATTTATCACAGGATAGGCTATAATATTCAGAGTGCGTTTTGGTAGGGTGAACGAAAACGAGAATGAAAAATCATTGGAATATTATTATATATAACGAGAATGAAAAATCATTGGAATATTATTATATATTGTGATAAATATGAGTAAGCCAAACCTAATGGTGAGGAGTAGGGGTGGCAATTTCAGACCCGATACGAATTCCGACATGAAATTAATACGAAAATTAACAAGTTCGGGTTAAATATATTGAATCTTAGGTCAAGTGTGAGTCGGCTTATCTGACCCATTTATTAAACAGGTTAGGTTTGGGTTAGAAAAAAATTAAGCAGGTCGACCCGACAACTCGTTTAAGAGTTTTTTTCCTTATATTAAAAATGATTAATATTTTACCATACGTGTTTTATAGGTTAAACATACCGAACATAAACAGATTTAACATGTTTAACACGTCCAATGTGCATACTTTTATATATAAAACTTGTTAAATAAATCAATATATAAACCCGTTTAACCTATTCAACCTATGTAACATATTTAACGTCAAACCAAATATATATATGGGTTAAATGGGTTAGGTTCGGGTTATGTGTAAACGGGTTAGGGTTGATATACTGACCCGATTATTTAAATGGGTTAGATTTAGGTTGAGATTTTTTGACCCGTCAACCTGACAACACGAACCCACTAACCCGAACCCGACACGAATTGCCACCCCTAATGAGGAGCAAATACAATGCATTTGTAGGAGATGTTTTTAATATCTTGATACCCAACCTCTTGATTGGAGGCTTTTATTTAATTTAATGGGAGGTGTTGTGTATAATTATATAGTTTCAAAAGTGATTAACACACATAACTTAAAGACTGTGTCAGTAACGATTGGTATAACAATACAAAGGTTTAGTGGTATATATGTCGCAAGTAGTCTCTATGATGTAATGCGCCTCTTTTTATCTAGACACAAGAAAATGTGCAGTTGATAAAAGTATATATCCTTCTCGGATATGATATGGTAGAAAAAGCAGATTGTCAAATCAACAAATGGTACAATCATTGGTATTCTTTTTTTATTTCCTAGTGTTTATATTAAAGTACTTGCTAATTAAATCACTAAACATAATCTTGCGAATGATCGATAGCAACCATAATATAGCTTTAAGCCCTAGAAGGGTATGTATGTTTAGCATTTATGTCTACTAACTAGTAATTATGAATGTGAGCCTTGATGGTAAAAACTTTTTTGCAGAAATTTACTACTACATATTATTTGTTGCCTTACAAGCGACTAAATCTACTTTGCCAAAACTTTTCTATAGAAGAGACATCTCCACATTAGTAAATTTTACTTTCTTTTTACAAATTGTTTAAGAACTAATCACCTTCTTGAAGTTAATATATTTTTAACTAAATATATCGCTCAGCTGAATGTTAGGAACTAGTCACTTTATTGAAGTTAATCTTCCAATCAAACATATCTCTTAATTGAAATGATGTGGTAGATCATACCTTCTATGAATAGAAACCACTAAAACTTTAGAAAACTATTGTATTTGAACTAGTTTTAGACGATTATTATTGTTGTAATTGTGGTAAGAGGTTGAAGGTCCAAACCACGTTAGATGTCGTCCCGAAGGGTTGGAAATGGTTCCAAGACTAAAACAGTGAGGCCACATATACCTGAATTAAAAACTCGCCCTCTCCAAAAACCTAAACATGAAAAACCGCATCTGTTTTACTTGAAAAAATGAAAACAATAGCCCACTATTTTGGTTCTTCATTATAATTGGTTGCTTGTCTTTTTCACACGCAGGCCACAACATATATGTATTCATGTATTGTAGAGTTTTTGTGACCGATCAAGCAGTTTAAGCAGCGGCCTATTAAAAGTTTGGATCAAAACCTCTTATTTGTAAGGATGTAAAAATGGTTTAGTGATTTATAATTTCTTTTATTTAAATCCTATTGCGTATACCGGAAAAAGAAACTGTAAAACCCGTTTTAAAAACCCTCATATTATTAAATGCACGAAATTACGGTTAAATTTAAAATTTATAATTAATTAATATAAAACATGCATCACGAAAATTTAATATGAATATTATGTATATTAATTAATTATCATAAGTATTATGTACGTAAACACGAACATTAAAACACGATAAATATGTGCGTATAATATTAAGAGAATGCAACAAGAAATATAACACGATAATTAAACACGAGCACACACGGTAAATATTTAAACAAGAAGAACAATTATGAAAACACCAAGGGGTGTTGTCGTTTTCGGCTAGAAGAAGAGAAAAGGGCAAGATGGGTCAAACCCGGCCCATGAGATTTTTGCTAAACAATAAATAAAACACAAGGGATTTCATAATCACTTTTTACAGAAAAAAAAATCAAAATCCTACTCCTTTTGTCTCTCTCTTGCCGCGGCTCACACCAAACACAAGGACGATTTCGTTTTTAATTTTTGGTTGATTTATTTACACGGTATAGTGTTCGTGTCTATAACCTTTTCACGCATACGGTATCCTTGATCTCTAATCTTTTTAACTTATTTTTCTATGTTGTTAGATCGTTTAAAAATAAGTATGAAAACATGTAAATTAATAAGATTAAACATGGGATCGGGTAATTGTTGGTTTGTTTGTGGGATTACACGCAAACCGAGACCAAGGTTGGTCTCGGTGGCGTTCGGGACCAACAGCCGCACCATGGTGGTCGGCGTTGGTGGTTTGTGGACAGCCGAGACACCACACCCCCTTCACGGGGGGGCTGTGGATTTTGATCAGCAGCAACCGAGACCCCCGAGTGGGGGCTCGACGTGTTCTCGGGCAGCAAGGGAACCCCAGCTCACGCTGGGGTTGTGGTTGATTCGGACGCAGCCGCGAAGCCGAGGGCTTCAGCTCTCGGTGTAGGGCTGTGGTTCGGACGGGGCACGACCACGAGGTCGCAGCCTTCGGGCTGTGGTGCTCGGGTGTCGGGTCTCGGGATTTTGGTTCGGGAACTTGTCATTTTTTTGGAACATGTAATTAAACCAATTATGAAAATACCTTATGTTATGTTATGTTTAATTAATTAAGTTTATTAATTAATGTTGGTTTAATTAAAATAAAACTTAGGTTATGTTTATTTAAATAAAATCATGATATAACATGTATGTACATTATTTAAATAAACTTATGATCTAATAATTATTAATTTAATTATTCATGTATTAGATTTTTTAATTAAAACTTAGGTTAATTAATTAATATCTTTGTTAGGACCTCTGTAATAGACATTTGTAATAGATAAGCTAGGAGGTATGTAGTTCCTCCTGGTCCTAGTAGTAGTAGGAGCAACACGTGCTCCTGGTCTAGTAGAAAGTCAAACCTTATTATTCTGAGTAGTTTGTTAGGATATGCATGAGATATGTTAGGAAAGGATATGCATATCAGAAGTTACACGTTTTGGTTTAATGTAGTATTAGGGGTTCCTTGTAGTATAAAAGGAACCATTGGCAGAAGGGTTAGACACACGTTCATCAAACATTATTCATTTCATATTAATAGTAGAAATCCTTAGTAAGGATCAAGTTATTTAGTTGTTGATCCCAAACTTAGATCGATTTAGCTTGTGTAAACGAGATTAAATCAAGTTAAACACGTAGAGAAACTTTGTTGTATATGAAACAATTCAAGTATTATGCGGAATTAATACTCAAACAAGAACACATAAACAGTATAAACCAAACTTTTACTTTGATTGATAAATCAAACTTGCGTACAATGAAAGTATAAACGTATGAAAAACTTATTATTTAGCAAAACATAAAGGCCTCCTTTTATAAACTAAGGAACCTTGTACAAGAGTCTACGTATCAGCTATTCTTGGTAAAGATAAACATAAGAAATACATTGTCGATCATATCTTTACTAGAAACATACTAGAAACATAAAACGTGTAGACTAAGTCTTCTATCAGTGCTTGACTTCTTCTTATCAACGCTTGACTTCTTCCTGTCAACGCTTGTCCTGTCAACGCTTGATTTCTTCTTATCAACGTCCAAATTGCTCTTGTCAGCGTCCAAGTGTATTGGCTACATTTTATTCCCAACAATCCTCCCCTAAACTTGATATCTACTCTAGTAATCAAGTTTCTGAATAAAAAATAAGAACTAGGAGGATTCTTACAAATCTTATCAAATTGGAAATAAATATATCTAATCAAATCTTTGGCCACATCACTTGAGTAGTCTATCTCCAGCTGTGTTGTCATCATTTTCTTTCAAACTTCTTTGGACATAGGATACTCAGCATCCACAAGAAGATACTCAGAAAAATTTGTAGAACTTAAATGATACACACCATCTGCTGAATATACACGCCATTGAAGTCCACTGATATCATCCTCAAGATCCTTCTAAACTGGATCTTCTTCATCTGGTGCACACATTCTCTTGAATGTTGACCAAAGCTTTATTCCATTGACTGAAGAAGGTGCTTCAGTCTCATACTTGGCCTGCATCAACCTCCAAAGGTATGCCAAGTCTTCCCTATCCAGGCTTGCAAACAAAGACATAAGAGTAGTAAAAGTATGTACCTCTTTCCCATATCTGACAATCATCCAAAACCCACTTGCATCTTCTTCATAACTAACTATAGGGTTTCTGAAATCATGAGGCAATATGATAGGTGTGAAAACACCCATCCTTTTACCACTTATTTCTGGCTAAAACGAGACCAAAACGTGTATTTAATATCATTTGTTTGGAATTATGCGTGGTTTTTGTGTTTATTGTGTTTTCATAGCCAACCGGATTAATATTGGAGAAAACATGGGATTGCACGGGTTTTATCGAAGAAAAAGACTCAAGACGAAGTCTATTGTCCAAGAGATGCAAAAGATTTGAAGTCAATGGGCCTATTTGAAGATTTATCGAAGAAAAGGACCAAAGATGGAAGATTTACATATGTCGAAGGAACTCAAGTCTATTAAACGAAGAAATTAAAAGACGAGTTGAATTTAATCGTCGACAAATCCCGAATCAGAATCGAAAACGTCAACTTTACTGAAAAGACGAGAAGACGAAAAGAGAGAAGAAAGCCCACTCACCAACCAACCACTAGGCCTATATAAGGAATTCACCCTCACACTTTTTGAGCTAGTTTTTCTTTCCAGTTTTATTTTCTTTTCTTTCGTAGGAAGCCAACACCATTAAGGTGTTGGTGATTTTCCATTTTTGTTGAATCTTGAATCTCGTAAGCTTTTTAATCTTTCCCTTTGTTTGTTTAACACTAATCTATGAATATCATCTTCCATTTTAATCTTGTTCATCTTTCTTTTTGATTCAAAGTTTTAAAGTTCTTATTTTGTTGATTTGATCTTCAAAAGTTATTGGGTTTTGTGTTTTAATTATTGGGATTTGATGTTTATTGTTAGTAAATGATTAGTGTTTAGTTTGGTTTAAATCTTTTGGTTAAATTTGGCTTGTTTTGATCAAAATCGTATTGCCCAGTATTCCCCTGTTCTTCGCTGTTATTCATTCCCCAGATTCCGGATCAACCGGATATTCCGGATCAAGCACTGTTTATTTTTATTCCGCATCAACCTTCTTCATCCGGAATATTATATATTCCGGATCAAAGCCTTTCATCCGGAATAATCAATTATTCCGGATCAACTCATTATTCCGCATCATTTCATTATTCCGCATCAACCGGATATTCCGGATCAACCGGGTATTCCGCATCAACCCTTTATTCCGCATCAACCTCTACATTCCGCATCAACAGTTTATTCCGGATGAACCTAGTATTCCGCATGAGCTATTTATTCCGCATGAACCTATTATTCCGCATGAGCCATTTATTCCGCATCAACCATTTATTCCGCATGAGCTAGTATTCCGCATGAGTGAGATATTCCGCATGAAGGATTTTTGTCTGATATATTCCGAATAAAGAGTACATTCCGAATCAAGCATTTTTCAGGGTATTTACACTTACTGTTTTATTTTAATTTTAATTCAAGTTTTATTTTTATTAATTAATTGCTTCTAGTTTACTTTTATTTACTTCACGCATTTACCCTTTTAGTAGAATAGAAAACCAAACCCCCTATTTGTCACCAAGAACAACTATTCCACTTTGAGTTGTGATCAATTCGAGAAGATTCCGAGACATATTCTGAACCCCATAACAAATCAACGTATCAAATGGCGCCGCTGCCGGCTCTTCTCGTAAGGATTAACAGTTTTTTGTGAGCCAATGCCGGGCTTGTCCCTCTAAGGAGAAAGGAAAAAGTTGTAAACGGATTACCTCTTGTGGAACACCATTGAATTTGACCGTATTCGTGAGTTGCAGGAACCTTTTGATGTGGTCATGTGGATCATCAATGGTACGCCCCAAGAATGGTTGAGCAGAGACCATCTGAATAAAGCCGGATTTGAGCTCAAAGTTGTTGGCTGCAATCGCAGGTATGACAATTGGATCATTGTTGCCCTCCACATGTGCTTGCAAAAGTTCAATCATAGGGCGATTGTCTGGTAGAGGTTCATTGTTGTTGTTATTATTGTTGTTTTGAGGTGGATTGTTATTGTTGTTGTGTACACCGGCCATGTCTAAGTCTTCGAGAGGCTCGGGCTCTTGATAAGACGTTGATCGTGTACGCATGCACCTGCAAAAGAACTAACAAAGCAAACAAGAAATATTTTTGGTTTTTTTTTGTGTTTTTTAATTTTTTTTGTATTTTTGAAAATTTTATATTTTTTAGGGTTTTTGATAATTTTGATGAAAAAGTAACGTTCACGGGGAACGGATCCCAAAATCTAAGTTCTCACAAAAAACTGTTAATCCTTACGAGAAGATCCGGCAGCGTCGCCATTTGATACGTTGATTTGTTATGGGGTTCAGAATATGTCTCGGAATCTTCTCGAATTGATCACAGCTCAAAGTGGAATAGTTGTTCTTGGTGACAAATAGGGGGTTTGGTTTTCTATTCTACTAAAAGGGTAAATGCGTGAAGTAAATAAAAGTAAACTAGAAGCAATTAATTAATAAAAATAAAACTTGAATTAAAATTAAAATAAAACAGTAAGTGTAAATACCCTGAAAAATGCTTGATTCGGAATGTACTCTTTATTCGGAATATATCAGACAAAAATCCTTCATGCGGAATATCTCACTCATGCGGAATACTAGCTCATGCGGAATAAATGGTTGATGCGGAATAAATGGTTGATGCGGAATAAATGGCTCATGCGGAATAATAGGTTCATGCGGAATAAATAGCTCATGCGGAATACTAGGTTCATTCGGAATAAACTGTTGATGCGGAATGCAGAGGTTGATGCGGAATAAAGGGTTGATGCAGAATACCCGGTTGATCCGGAATATCCGGTTGATGCGGAATAATGAATTGATGCGGAATAATGAGTTGATCCGGAATAATTGATTTTTCCGGATGAAAGGCTTTGATCCGGAATATAAAATATTCCGGATGAAGAAGGTTGATGCGGAATAAAAATAAACAGTGCTTGATCCGGAATATCCGGTTGATCCGGAATCTGGGGAATGAATAACAGCGAAGAACAGGGGAATACTAGGCAATACGATTTTGATCAAAACAAGCCAAATTTAACCAAAAGATTTAAATCAAACTAAACACTAATCATTCACTAACCATAAACATCAAATCCCAACAATTAAAACACAAAACCCAATAACTTTTGAAGATCAAATCAACCAAATAAGAACTTTAAAACTTTGAATCAAAAAGAAAGATGAACAAGATTAAAATGGAAGATGATATTGATAGATTAGTGTTAAAAAAACAAAGGGAAAGATTAAAAAGCTTACAAGATTCAAGATTCAACAAAAATGGAAAATCACCAACACCTTAATGGTGTTGGCTTCCTACGAAAGAAAAGAAAATAAAACTGGAAAGAAAAAACTAGCTCAAAAAGTGTAAGGGTGAATTCCTTATATAGGCCTAGTGTTTGGTTGGTGAGTGGGCTTTCTTCTCTCTTTTCGTCTTCTCGTCTTTTCAGTAAAGTTGACGTTTTCGATTCTGATTCGGGATTTGTCGACGATTAAATTCAACTCGTCTTTTAATTTCTTCGTTTAATAGACTTGAGTTCCTTCGACATATGTAAATCTTCCATCTTTGGTCCTTTTCTTCGATAAATCTTCAAATAGGCCCATTGACTTCAAATCTTTTGCATCTCTTGGACAATATACTTCGTCTTGAGTCTTTTTCTTCGATAAAACCCGCAATCCTATGTTTTCTCGAATATTAATCCGGTTGGCTCTGAAAACACAATAAACACAAAAATCTCGCATAATTTCAAACAAATGATATTAAATACGCGTTTTGGTCTCGTTTTAGCCAGAAATAAGTGGTAAAAGGATGGGTGTTTTCACACCTATCAAATTTCTCCTTAGAGGGACAAGCCCGACATTGGCTTGCAAAGGAACCGCCACAAAGTATTCTGACGTGGACGGATTTGGAGACCAAATTCATAAACTACTTTTTCCCACCCTCTCGTACTACCGCTTTGCGGAATGAAATCATTAATTTTGAACAAAAGTACGATGAGTCTTTTAGTGAATCTTGGGACCGTTTCAAAGACCTTTTAAGAAAGTGCCCACAACATGGTTTTACCAAAGTGCACCAAATTAATACTTTTTATAATGGTTTAAGCATGAATGACCAAGATTCACTAAATAGTGCCTCGGGGGGTAATATTTTGGTTAAGACTTCCAATGCCGCTTGGGATATTATTGAGAATAAGTCTAGAGTGCAAACCAAGAGTGTTCGGACCAATACCGCTAGTGCTAGCACTAGTGACAACGACAAGAGACTTGACAAAATTACATCGCTTCTTGAATCGCTTGCTACCCAAACCGCCAGCCACACCAACAACATCAAAGCTAAAAACGCTCAAGTCAATGTTGTCAGCCAACCATGTGAAATATGCGGTGGTCCTCACTCTTACACAACTTTTACCTCCACCCAAGACTATTCTTGTGAGAATGTTAATGCAGCATACGGTACCTATCCTCCGGCCGCTTATCAAGATCGTCCACAAGGAGACCGCGACTTGCTTAGCTACCGCTCAAACAACTTTCTTTCCCCGCCCGGTTTTCCTCCTAACAACCCAAACCAACAACAAAACCTCAATCGCCCTCCTCAACAACAACCTCGTGCACCATACCAACCACCTCAAAGACAACCATGTCCACCTCAAAGAAACAACCAAGTTTACCAACAACCTGCTTATCAACCACCCGCCTACCATGCTCCTCCTCCCAACCAACCCACCGCATTACACCAAGATGTTGAAACCTACATGAGGACTAATGATGTGATCATGGAAAATCTCCAGCGAGAAGTGCTCAACTTGAAAGCAGATATGGTGAAACAAGGGAACGATCTTCGAGCTGATATGCGAAACACTTTGGCAAGTCAAACGAATGACTTAAGGAACATGATGGCTGGTTTGTTCCAAGGTAATCAATCCTCTTCTTCGGGTACTCTCCCGAGTAACACCGTTGCGAATCCAAGAGGGGAGATGAAAGCAATCACCACTCGCAGTGGCAAAGGTACCAAGGAAACCGAGCTTCCTATACCTCCACCGGTGATTGTGACTAAGGAAAACGAGTCACCTGCTCCTATTCCTCAACCTTCTACTTCCCCAATTTCTCCACCTCTTACTTCTACCCCTCCTCCACCCAAGGATGTGAGTGATCCTTCGATCCCAAAGACTTCCTCTTCTTCTGATATACCTTATCCATCAAGGTTGAGGAAAGAGAAGCTCAAAAGAAAGGACGATATTCAAGTTTCGAACTTTCTCAAAATGTTTAAACAATTGAATTTTAACATCTCCTTCGCTGAGGCTCTCGCTCACATGCCTAAATACGCGAAAATGTTCAAAGATCTTTTTAGTGACAAGGAGAAGCTTCTTGATATCGCTAACACCCAACTTAATGAGAATTGCTCCGCGGTTCTCTTAAGGAAATTGCCAACCAAGCTTGGTGATCCGGGTCGTTTCTTAATCCCGTGCAACTTCTCGGTAGTAGAGAATTGCATGGCCCTAGCCGATCTAGGTGCCAGTATTAACTTAATGCCTTTAAGTGTTTGGAAGCAATTATCTCTCCCTGAGCTAGTCCCCACCAAAATGACTTTGGAATTAGCTAACCGTACGGTTGCTTATCCAGTGGGGATAGCCGAAGACGTTTTTGTAGGAGTCGACAAATTCACTTTTCCTGCCGATTTCGTCGTCGTCGACTACGATATGGACCCTCGTGTGCCACTAATCGTTGGACGTCCATTCTTGAGAATCGGTCGCACTCTCATCGATGTTGAAGCAGGTGAGCTTATCATGAGAGTGGGTGACGATAAAATCGTCTTCAACATGGGAAAGCTTTCTAAACAGCCTTATTCATACGAGAGTGTTAATTGTATCGACGTTCTTGATGAGGCTTGTAAAGAACACTTCAAAGATGCTTGTAAAAGTATTCCTACCTCTCCTCCCAATGTTGAGACCGTTTCCTCTATTGATTCATCACTAACTCTATTTGGAGAAGGTGATTTCCTTTGGAAAGATTTTGAAGCAACCATGGGAGATGCGAACTTAGAAAATGACGATTCTCCCACCGATTGGGATGAAGACATTCGACTCATTGAGAAACTTCTCAAAAAGGACCATATTTCTCCACCATCTCCCAAGGCTATTGCTATCGATGAACCGAATTTGAATCCGCCTCCCATCAAAAATCCTCCAGATTTAGAGCTTAAGGAGTTGCCGTCCCATCTCGAGTACGTGTTCCTTGAAGAAAAGAAGAAGTCGCCCGTCATCATCGCGAAGGACTTGAAAGAAGAAGAGAAATCTCGCCTCATCGCCGTACTTAAAGATCATAAGAAGGCAATTGCTTGGAAAATTTCCGATATCCGCGGAATTGATCCAAACTTTTGTACTCACAAGATTCTCATGGAAGATGACTTTAAACCCGCAATCTAGAGCCAAAGAAGGGTTAATCCTCGCATTCATGACGTCATCAAACAAGAGGTTATCAAACTTCTAGATTCCGGTTTGATTTACCCTATTTCGGATTCGCCATGGGTAAGTCCCGTCCATTGTGTGCCCAAGAAGGGCGGAATAACCGTTGTTCCCAATGAACACAACGAGTTGATTCCCTCTCGTCTCGTTACTGGGTGGAGAGTTTGTATCGACTATCGCAAACTCAATGATGCCACGAGAAAAGATCACTTTCCTATTCCTTTCATGGATCAAATGCTCGAGCGTCTAGCGGGTAATGACTATTACTGCTTTTTAGACGGTTTCTCCGGGTATTTTCAAATTCCCACCGATCCCAAAGACCAAGAAAATAACACATTCACTTGTCCCTACGGAACATTTGCTTACAAACGCATGCCTTTCGGTTTATGCAATGCTCCTGGGACGTTCCAACGGTGTATGATGGCTATCTTCCATGACATGGTTGAAGAAACTATGGAAGTTTTCAAGGATGATTTCTCGGTTTATGGCGATTCTTTCTCTGCTTGCCTTGCCAATTTAGAACGTATGCTTAAGCGATGTGAAGACACTTGCCTTGTTCTTAATTGGGAAAAATGCCATTTCATAGTAAAAGAGGGCATCGTGCTAGGACACAAGATCTCCAAAGCCGGTCTTGAAGTGGACCGTGCTAATGTCGATATTATTGCTAAACTGCCTCCACCTTCAACCGTGAAGGGTGTGAGAAGTTTCCTCGGTCATGCGGGCTTCTACCGTCGATTCATCAAAGATTTTTCTAAAATCGCTCGCCCGATGACCCACCTCTTGGAAAAAGATACTCCTTTTATCTTTTCCAACGAGTGTATTGAAGCCTTCAACCTTCTTAAGGATAAGCTAACTAAGGCACCGGTCTTGGTTACCCCTAATTGGGAGCTGGCTTTCGAGTTGATGTGCGATGCTAGCGACTTTTCTATTGGAGCGGTTTTGGGCCAAAGAGTGAATAAACACTTCCAACCGATCCATTACGCTAGCAAGACAATGACAGGGGCTCAATTGCATTACACGACAACCGAAAAAGAGCTTTTAGCTGTTGTCTATGCTTTTGAAAAGTTCCGCCCCTATCTTGTCCTTTCTACCACCATGGTGTATACCGATCATTCCGCGTTGAAGTACTTGTTAACTAAACAAGATTCCAAACCAAGACTTCTTCGCTGGGTTTTGCTACTTCAAGAATTTAAAATCGAAATTCGTGATAAGAAGGGAGCTGAAAACCTAGCCGCGGATCATCTCAGTAGACTTGAGGATCCTTATCAAGGGGATCATCTGAACAAAGAGATCAATGACTCTTTTCCCCTGGAGACCTTAATGTCTATCAACTCGAATTCTGATGAAACCCCGTGGTTTTGCGGACATTGCAAACTACTTGGCGGGTGGAATTCTCGTTGACGGGTTAACATCCCAACAAAAGAAGAAGTTCTTCAAAGACATTAAGACTTACTTTTGGGATGAACCGTATCTATTCAAACAATGTGCTGATTTGATTATTCGCCGATGTGTTGATAGACCGGCAGCTTTAGACATTCTCGAAGCTTGCCACAAAGGACCCATCGGTGGTCACTTTGGTCCCAACTACACCGCCAAAAAAGTGTTTGACTCGGGATTTTATTGGCCCACCATTTATCTTGATGCTCACGAGATGGTTAAACATTGTGATGCTTGCCAAAAACAAGGCAAGATCACACATAAAGATGAGATGCATCAAAATTTCATACAAGAATATGAAATCTTTGATGTTTGGGGTATCGATTTTATGGGGCCATTCCCTTCATCTAAAGGAAAAAAATACATCCTTGTAGCCGTTGACTACGTTTCTAAATGGGTTGAAGCCAAAGCTTTACCCACTAATGACGCAAGGGTGGTTTGAACTTTTTGAAATCGCTGTTCGCTAGATTCGGTGTGCCTCGTGCCATTATTAGTGATCGCGGGACTCATTTTTGCAATGATTAATTTGCAAGAGTCATGGCTAAGTATGGTGTAAATCATCGTCTTTCCACCGCCTACCACCCACAAACTAATGGCCAGGCTGAAATATCTAACCGAGGGTTAAAGCGAATTCTTAAACGAACCGTGGGAGAGCATCGTGCCTCATGGCCGATAAACTTGATGATGCTTTGTGGGCTTTTTGTACCGCATACAAGACTCCGATTGGTTGTACACCATATCGTCTCGTGTATGGGAAAGCGTGCCACCTCCCCATTGAGTTAGAGCACAAGGCTTACAGGGCCTTGAAGTGGGCTAATTTCGATATCAACAAAGCCGGTGACCTACGCAAGATCCAACTCAATGAGCTGAATGAACTCCGGAATGAGGCTTATGAAAATTCTTTGATCTATAAGGAAAGGACTAAGCTCATTCACGACTCTAAGATTAAAAACCGAGAGTTCCAAGTTGGAGACAAAGTTTTACTCTTTAACTCTCGGTTGAAAATCTTTTCGGGCAAGCTGAAATCTCGTTGGTCCGGCCCATTCACCATTGCCCAAATTTTTCCATATGGTACTCTCGAGCTCGCTCAACCTAATGGACCTAATTTTAAGGTGAATGGCCAACGAGTGAAGTTTTACTTTGGTGAGGACATCTCTCATGAGATGATTCCATCCCTTACCACGTTTCCCATGAACTAATTTTGGGTCGAGTCAGGCTCGTGACTCGGTTATAAAAAACAAGCGCTCCTCGGGAGGCAACCCGAGTATCTATCCTTTTCCGTTTTAACCTCCTAAGTCTAGGGGGACCTATATAGTTGTTTGTGTTTGTGTGGTGATGTGATTACAGTGATAAATGCACTTTTGGAACCTTTGAAGAACCGTGCTCCTGTGTTATCCGCAATCCGGTTCTATCTCTCAACTATCGTGATTCAATTTTCTTCATTCTCACATTTGAAATTGATAACTTTAGTCGTCTCTTCCTTAACTTGATTTAACCAACGTGCACAATGTCATAAGTGTAGGGGATACTTTTCCCACATGCTTAAACATTGAGGACAATGTTTATCTTAAGTGTAGGGGGGACTTCTATCGAAGTTTTAAGTGGACTTTTCCATAAAAATGCCTTCATTTAACCGGAAAATCATCTTTTTCAGCATTTTTCAAATTTTTAATTAACTTTGGCCATTTAGTCGTAATTTTTAAATTTTTATCGTTGCTTTCATATGTATATATCCCGCAATAAAGTCAAAAATATTAATAAAGTGGTGTAGCTAGTTTTGAAATCTTTGACATATTAGGCCCGCTGCGATTATTTTGACTCAACCCGAATAGACTTATCCAAGTTTATTCTAGCAAGTATCCTTAACCATGTAAGACCTTAATTGGTGTATTAGGCTAAGCATCCACTAGTCTCATTACTTGATATTTTAAATTGTGGAGAACGAGAAATGATAGAGTCAATTATAAGTCGGTATTCTTGCACAAGCTCACTTGCTGTAACTATTTGCCTATTCTCCCATCACTTGTTAATAATTTATCTGCAATAAGTAAGGTCGTACGATTTGAAAGGTTACTTAGCTTCTAGCCCAAGATCGCTTAAAAGTTGCTCGGTAATGATAAGAGTTCATAGCCAAGGCATAACTAATGAAGCGGGGCGCGAAGATTGGCGAGTCCGAAAAGGCCCTAACAAGGCATGAGGATTCAATCTTATTGCTAAAGATCCAAGGTGATGTTAAAAGCATTATTCCCAAAATCAATATGAAGGATCAAGAATCACGACGAAAAGCAATCAACTCCCATAAAGATCATGGAGAAGTCTATCCGAAAAGACCCTAACAAGGTATGAGGATAAATAGATCCAAGTCCGAAAAGGAGGCGGATCGTTGTATCTCAAAATTCCCAAATAGCGATTGAAGAAATAATGATGAAGTCGTGGTCAACAAAGTTGGAGTATCCCTCAAAAGTCTCCAAGTGAAGAAACTCTATTAACGAAGAGAAGACCATTATCTCAAGAACGTCTCTCGAAGATATGAAGTATGAAGTACATGCCAAATATCAGCCCGAGAAAGGTCTCAAATCGTGAAGTGAGTTATGCCAAGATATGAACTTTTTGATATCCCGAGAAGCAATTTTAAGAGATTTTGTCCTTTAGCTAACTATTAATCAAATCGTCCTACTTTGCTTTCAGCCTAAATAAACTATCGAAATAAGTCCAAAAATGCATCTTCATGATCATTCTAAGACAAAAATAAAATATAAGAGATACACCTAGGAATAAGGGAGTTTAAGCATATAATTAAGCCATGTGTGTAAGTGTTTGATTTACTAACTTTTAATAACAATGATCTCGTTTTTAAGCTTAGTTTGGGGAACGTGAAACTTGAGGGTGATAAATCTTCGCAGCACCGAAGCCCTAATGTAAGTCCTAGATCTCTTTGCAAGTTATTTCCATATAGCTATTTTCAAGTGAAAATGGTTTTCTATCCTTTTGTTTACTTTAAAGTTTTAATTTCTCTTAGTACTTGAATTTTTGTTTTAGTAGTATGTTAATAAGGCCAAGGTTGATTGATTATGAGAAAAGTGTAAAATTGCTTTATCACTAAGCATTGCATGAGGGCATGGCAATGGTTAAGTGTAGGGGATTTGATAGGTGTGAAAACACCCATCCTTTTACCACTTATTTCTGGCTAAAACGAGACCAAAACGCGTATTTAATATCATTTGTTTGGAATTATGCGTGGTTTTTTTGTTTATTGTGTTTTTAGAGCCAACCGGATTAATATTGGAGAAAACATGGGATTGCACAGGTTTTATCAAAGAAAAAGACTCAAGACGAAGTCTATTGTCGAAGAGATGCAAAAGATTTGAAGTCAATGGGCCTATTTGAAGATTTATCGAAGAAAAGGACCAAAGATGGAAGATTTACATATGTCGAAGGAACTCAAGTCTATTAAACGAAGAAATTAAAAGACGAGTTGAATTTAATCGTCAACAAATCCCGAATCAGAATCGAAGACGTCAACTTTACTGAAAAGACGAGAAGACGAAAAGAGAGAAGAAAGCCCACTCACCAACCAACCACTAGGCCTATATAAGGAATTCACCCTCACACTTTTTGAGCTAGTTTTTCTTTCCAGTTCTATTTTCTTTTCTTTCGTAGGAAGCCAACACCATTAAGGTGTTGGTGATTTTCCATTTTTGTTGAATCTTGAATCTTGTAAGCTTTTTAATCTTTCCCTTTGTTTGTTTAACACTAATCTATCAATATCATCTTCCATTTTAATCTTGTTCATCTTTCTTTTTGATTAAAAGTTTTAAAGTTCTTATTTGGTTGATTTGATCTTCAAAAGTTAATGGGTTTTGTGTTTTAATTGTTGGGATTTGATGTTTATGGTTAGTAAATGATTAGTGTTTAGTTTGGTTTAAATCTTTTGGTTAAATTTGGCTTGTTTTGATCAAAATCGTATTGCCCAGTATTCCCCTGTTCTTCGCTGTTATTCATTCCCCAGATTCCGGATCAACCGGATATTCCGGATCAAGCACTGTTTATTTTTATTCCGCATCAACCTTCTTCATCCGGAATATTTTATATTCCGGATCAAAGCCTTTCATCCGGAATAATCAATTATTCCGGATCAACTCATTATTCCGCATCAATTCATTATTCCGCATCAACCGGATATTCCGGATCAACCGGGTATTCTGCATCAACCCTTTATTCCGCATCAACCTCTACATTCCGCATCAACAGTTTATTCCGGATGAACCTAGCATTCCGCATGAGCTATTTATTCCGCATGAACCTATTATTCCGCATGAGCCATTTATTCCGCATCAACCATTTATTCCGCATGAGCTAGTATTCCGCATGAGTGAGATATTCCGCATGAAGGATTTTTCTCTGATATATTCTGAATAAAGAGTACATTCCGAATCAAGCATTTTTCAGGGTATTTACACTTACTGTTTTATTTTAATTTTAATTCAAGTTTTATTTTTATTAATTAATTGCTTCTAGTTTACTTTTATTTACTTCACGTATTTACCCTTTTAGTAGAATAGAAAACCAAACCCCCTATTTGTCACCAAGAACAACTATTCCACTTTGAGTTGTGATCAATTCGAGAAGATTCCGAGACATATTCTGAACCCCATAACAAATCAACGTATCACAATACTTTTACCATATGTGAAGCTTCCATGGGTGAGAGCTTAATACTCTTTCTAATAACAGCTTCACTAGGATTCACTTTATCTAAATTTGGTTGGAACTCAAGTGGAACTCCCTTCTTCAATGGTCTTGGTGCAATCATAGCCCTTTGGATCTCCATCTCCTTTGCAAGTTCTTCCTTCCTTTCATCTGAAAGAAGTCTGATAGTGTTTATCTCTTGCACTCTTGCCCAAATAGGATAAGCCTTATATTCCAATTCATCAAAGGACAATTCCTGCAACTTCTGAAAAGTCCAACCTCCTTGATGACATCTAAGCAACATATAATAAAGCTCCCTTCTTTCCTTCTTAGATTGTGAGAAAACTTTGCTGGCTTTATACTTTAGGATTACCTGACAATCCCTTTGAATCCTGAGAAGAATCTCCAATCCCCAAATCTGATCTGATAAAGACATATATGGATTCTCCATGATCTTATTCTCCCAAGCAAAGTACATCTGGGCAACTTCTGACATATCATAATCCACCTTCATCTTCAACTCTGTAAGTTTTTCCCTTGCCAACATATCACCATATTCAAGTCTTTCTGGTTCTTCAATAATCATAACACTTGAATCTGTGCTCTCATCATTACTTCCTTCTTGTTCCTCAGAAGTAACCACAAAAGGTGACTCAACAACCTTCTTCTTTTCTTGTTCCATAAGTTGTGAAGCCAACATCGAATCAAATTTTACTTAAGCTGCATCCTTGGGAACCTCTGTTTCTACCATAATTCCTTTACCCCTATCTAATGTATCAATGATGGGTAAAGATGATGATGGTACCTGTGAAGACACTTCCTTGATGATAGCTGAGGACTGGAATACATCAACCATACCTGCAGGTCTATCAACGTCCAAAACCTGTGTGTCAACGCCTGTTTTACTCCTATCAGCGTCAAAAATCTGCTTGTCAACGCTCAACTTACTCTTGTCAACACTTTTCTTGGTGAACTGCTCCATCATTTCTGTAAAGGACAAATTCAAATTTGTAGGAGTAACCAAAGAGACATCAAAACCTGGTTGCTTCTTCAAATTTGTAAGAGCTTCAGCCACACCCAAAGATTCTCCATCATGTGAGCCTTTGTCACTCACATGTATCTGCTCGTCCTCCCCTTTGGAAGAATCCTCCATACCACGCCTATTGTTAGCACCCTCCAAAAGAACAATCCTCTCCCTCAATTGCTTGAGTTCAAGGCCTTGTGTAG
Source organism: Glebionis coronaria (assembly GCA_025667525.1). NCBI lineage: Eukaryota > Viridiplantae > Streptophyta > Magnoliopsida > Asterales > Asteraceae > Glebionis > Glebionis coronaria. The sequence goes on from CM046874.1 coordinate 72,707,408, forward strand.
AGACAATATGTACCAGGTCTGCATTTTGTTTTTGCAAGCTAATGCAGACAGCCGTCAATTCTAACATTGTATATGGTTCCAATCTTCCCTCCTCTAGAATGGGGATTTTACCTCCCAAAATAGAGTCATGGGGCATGGATGAGGTCTTAATGATGTTAGGACTGGCTTGACCTGCATCTAAGCGAGTACCAATAGTCCTAGCCTCACCCATGTCACCAACCACACTTGTGGTGGTGGTTCTCTCTGCAACATGGCTAGGAAAGACTTGGCAGAACTTTGGAGGTTGATGCAGGCCAAGTATGAGACTGAAGCACCTTCTTAAGTCAATGGAATAAAGCTTTGGTCAACATTCAAGAGAATGTGTGCACCAGATGAAGAAGATCCAATTTGGAAGGATCTTGAGGATGATATCAGTGGACTTCAATGGCGTCTATATTCAGCAGCTGGTGTGTATCATTTAAGTTCTACAAAGTTTTCTGAGTATCTTCTTATGGATGCTGAGTATCCTATGTCCAAAGAAGTTTTGAAGAAAATGATGACAACACAGCTGGAGAAAGACTACTCAAGTGATGTGGCCAAAGATTTGATTAGATATATTTATTTCCAATTTGATAAGATTTGTAAAATCCTCCTAGTTCTTAGTTTTTATTCAGAAACTTGATTACTAGAGTAGATATCAAGTTTAGGGGATGATTGTTAGGAATAAAATGTAGCCAATACACTTGGACGCTGACAAGAGCAATTTGGACGTTGATAACAAGAAATCAAGCGTTGACAGGAAGAAGTCAAACGTTGATAAGAAGAAGTCAAGCACTGATAGAATACTCAGTCTACACGTTTTATGTTTCTAGTATGTTTCTAGTAAAGATATGATCGAAAATGTATTTCTTATAAAACAATGTATTTCTTATGTTTTATGTTTCTAGTATGTTTCTAACAATAGGCGTGGTATGTCATTCCTTCTCTTTGCAACGTCGTCAGCTGAGACAGCTCTTCCATCATCAGGTTTTTCTTTTCGATCCTCTTCAGTAGAGCCTGAGGTTGATCTTACAGCAATAGCAACTGCAATCTTGGTAGCCTTATTGAAAGTGTTTCCATATTCAATAATTTCCCAAAGGATGTGGTCATGAATTTGAAGATACTGCTCAAAGTTAAACTTCCACAGCTCAAAGTTGTCTGGGTCTAGCATGAGAATCTTGATGTTAGGGGTTGAGGAGGAGGATGAGGTTAACTCTGGAGTATACATGGAGTTTTAGTTTTAGGGTTTCTTGAAAATTAGGGTTTTTGGCGATTTAGGGTTTTTGTGTTCTTTAGATCATAGTTTCTCAACATGCTTTGATACCACTTGTTGATCCCAAACTTAGATCGATTTAGCTTGTGTAAACGAGATTAAATCAAGTTAAACACGTAGAGAAACTTTGTTGTATATGAAACAATTAAAGTATTATGCAGAATTAATACTCAAACAAGAACACACAAACAGTATAAACCAAACTTTCACTTTGATTGATAAATCAAACTTGCGTACAATGAAAGTATAAACGTATGAAAAACTTATTATTTAGCAAAACCTAAAAGCCTCCTTTTATAGACTAAGGAACCTTGTACAAGAGTCTACGTATCAGCTATTCTCGGTAAAGATAAACATAAGAAATACATTGTCGATCATATCTTTACTAGAAACATACTAGAAACATAAAACGTGTAGACTAAGTCTTATATCAGTGCTTGACTTCTTCTTATCAACGCTTGACTTCTTCCTGTCAACGCTTGTCCTGTTAACGCTTGATTTCTTATTATCAACGTCCAAATTGCTCTTGTCAGCGTCCAAGTGTATTGGCTACATTTTATTCCCAACATTAGTTATTCTGTTTCTTCTTGTTCATAGTATTTGTGTTCCGCACTTATACTGTGTGTTTCATCTAAAGTCTCTCTATGAATAGACTTGTGATTACATAAGTCGTTCACCATCCTTAACATGCTGCAAGATCCATATCTAGTGGACCTAACAAGTAGTATCAGAGCCTGGAAGAGTCTCTGCTCAAGAGGAATCAATTTTTCTTTTTACTAGCATCATTGTTTAATCATGTCTGCTTCTAGTTCTACTGAAACAAGAGAAGCAAGCACCTCCAAAACACAGCAACCTCAGCAAATCGTTGCTACTGTTTCCATTACTAATGGAAAATTCCCACTCTTGAAGAAGGATGAGTATGATAGCTGGGTCATAAAGATGGAATGTTGGATCACCAACACTGATTTAGACCTTTGGAAGATTGTCCAGAATGGCAACAACAAGAAAACTACTGGTAGAGACAAGAAAGGTAACATCACCATTCTCGATCCTAAAACTCATGAAGAAATCACTGCTTTTCAGAAGGAAATCAAAGCAAAAACTATTTTGCTTCAGTCCCTTCGTGATGATCACTTGGGTGACTTTTATCACTTAGATGATGCTAGGGAGATTTGGAATGGAATAAAGGAAAGATTAGGAGGGAATGAGGAATCCAAGAAAATGCGCAGATCAATGCTGAGAGATGAATTCACAAAATTCAAGATTTATGAAACAGAAGGTCTTCATCAAGTTTATGACAGGTTCCAAAAGATTCTTAGCCAATTGAATCAACTCAGGTCCAAACCTGACAATGAAGACATGAATGCCAGGTTTCTTAGAGCCTTACCTCACTCATGGAATCAGGTAGTCATCACTCTAAAGGCAAAAGGAGGCCTTGACTATCTTGCTTTTGATGACTTGTTTTATAAACTCAAAACCTATGAGACTCATGTGAGAGGATACTCAAGTGATTCCTTTCCTACTCCTGCCAACTCTACTTTTGTGAGTTTCATGGGATCTAGTCCAATGTCTTATGCTAGTAGCCCAAGCTATACTTTGTCATCTCAATATACTTCTACTCCTGAACCAAAAGCTAAGATTGGTAGCATGGTAGAAGCTGCTCTTCACTAATTTGTTGCTGATGTTGATCCACAACAGCAGCTAGCTTTTGATGATTTCAAATAGGTTGATAAACTTGACTTGGATGAAATGGATCTAAAATGGCAAATGGCTATGCTCACTCTTCGGGTTCATAAGTTTGAAAAGAAAGCCGGTCAAAAATTCAACTACAACCCAAGAGAGCCAGCCAGGTTTGATAGAAGCAAGGTAAGATGCTATAACTGCCAACAGCAAGGACATTTTGCTAGGGAATGCCCTAACAAAAATGACCAGGAGAAGAACAGGTATTCAGCCTTCAAGGTTCAATAGCTCAAGGATGAAAAGAAAGCTTTGGTGTCTGTTGACACCATCGTGAACTGGAATGATCATCAGACTGCTACCTTGGAATCAGATGAAGCTTCTATTGATGTATTTGCTATGATTGCTGGGAACCTATCTGATGCCGAGGAAGCAGAAGAATTTGCTCTTATAGGAATCTCGCTTCAGGTACAAAGTTGCCCTCTTGGTTGTCATGAATAATATTCAGAACTACTGACTCAATATAATGAACTAAATGAACAAAATGACAAATATTTTTTAGAAGTTCAAGCGTACAAGAGTTCTCTAAAAACTTTGGAACAACAAAAGAAGTGGCTTCAAGATACTCAACGTGAATATGAGGATAAGATTAGAATTCTAAGCATTGATTTAGAAAACACCACTAACATGCTTACATATACTAAAAAACTAAACAATGACAGCATTAAGGCTAAGCAAGACATGCAAGAAAAATTGGATGCTATACTTTTACGATTTGAAAAATGGCAAAAAGCACCCAAGAATATTTCAAACTTAATAGATAGTAGCATGTCTGGTAGGACTAAGAGAGGGTTAGGCTTTGATAAATATATTGATTCAGAAGATGTATTTGATTTATCTTGTTCAAGTGTCTTTGATCCTGACAAGGAGGAGGCGCGAAAACCTAGTTACAATAGGTTTAAACCAGCTACAGCAATGCATGCTGTTCCTCTACCTCTTACAGGAACTTTTATGCCCATATCTAGGCATACTGACTTGGATGGATCACAAATGCACGAGTCTCCAAAAAGCTCTACTAATACTAATGACTTTGTCTCTTGTACTTTCAGTGACAAGGCCAGTGACTATGCATCATGTGGTTCAAGTGAAGAGTCAAGACCTTCAAGTTCCAAGACAAGTGACCATGCTGCTACTAGTGCTAGGATGAGTGATGAGAGAGTTGCTTCTGCTTCTACTTCCACTGTTTCTAGTTCTAGGTTATTGAGTCCTAGGATTGTTGATTCTCCTAGAATTGTTTGTAATAAGTTTAGCAGTGTGAAACAATGTCATTTGAATAAAAGGTCTGTTAAAACATGCTTTGTTTGTGGTAGTAAATTTCATTTGATTAAGGATTGTGATTTTTATGATCAACCTCCTTCTGTTTATCAAGCATATCCTGCTCCTGGTCCACCAGGAGTTGCTCCTTTTTCTTCTAGAAGACTAAACCCATGTGCCCAATCTTATTCCTCTAGAAGGACCTCTCTTTCAGCTTCTAATCTTTGTAGAAGCAATGTTTATTCCTACAATGGACTAACCAGCAACTATTTTTAGAACTTTAATCAGAATTATGCTTTTAATTCAGACCAAATGCATTTTGGGTTGGGACATTTGGGTACTGCTGTTAAGCCCTCAGCAGGTTGTTCTTGATCACAAAATAACACCCATATGATGAACAGGCAACCTAAGAACAACAGTGGATCTCATCAATCTTCTTGGCTATTTGCTAAAGACCACAAGGCAGACTGAAGCCTGAAAAGGTCTGGGTCCCCTTAAGACACTAACTTTTGCATATGACTTTTCTGTTGTTGTAGATTACTCCCTACCAAGACCCATCAGTGGGAATAGTTGATAGTGGATTCTCTAGGAGTATGACAGGAAATAAAGGACTTTTATCTAACTTTGTACCATTTCAAGGCGAAAAGGTCTACTTCGGAGGTGGTGAAGGAAGGATCTCTGGCAAAGGAACTATTCAGACACCTAACCTTAATTTTGAGCAGGTCTACTAAGTGGAAGCACTTCAACACTTCAACTTGATCTCTATCTCTCAAATTTGTGACAAGAAGCAGTTTGTCCTCTTTACGGATACTGAAGCACTGGTGTTATCCAAAGACTTTAAGCTACCGGATGACTCCCAAGTTCTACTCAAAATCCCTAGAAGACACAATCTCTATAGTATCAAGCTGAATGAAGTTAATCCTACTGGTCAACTAGCTTGTTTGGTTGCCAAAGCATCAGAAGATGAAGCCACCAAATGGCATAGAAGGATGGGACATGTAAACCTCAAGACCATTCACAAACTGGCGAATATTAACTTGGTCTTGGTTTTACCTCCAAAAACTTTCAGAAATGACATCAATTGCCTTGCGTGCAGCAAAGGCAAACAAGACAAAGCATCCTTCAAGGCAATTACTGCTCTCAGCCTCATAACTGAACCATTGCAGCTACTACACATGGATTTATTTGGTCCTACCTCCATTAGGAGCATTGACCATAAACAGTACTGTCTTGTGGTAACTGATGGGTATAGCAGGTTCACGTGGGTTTTCTTTCTGGCTGCTAAAAGTGAGACCTACTCGATTCCCAAAGACTTCATAACACTGATTGAGAATCAGTTGTCCAAGAAGGTGAAAAGTATCCGATGTGACAATGGAACAGAATTCAAAAATGCAGACCTCATAGCACTTTGCAATTCCAAAGGTATCAAAAGAGATTATAGTGCTGCCAGGACTCCTCAACAGAATGGTGTTGCAGAAAGGAAGAACAGGACTCTAATAGAAGCTGCAAGAACCATGCTTGCAGATTCCAAGCTTCCAACTATGTTTTGGACAGAAGCTGTCAACACTGCAAGTTATATGTTGAATCGGGTTTCAATTACCAATCCACATAAGAAGACTCCCTATGAGCTACTCACAGCCAAAGTCCCAAGCATTGCTCATTTGAAGCCATTTGGCTGTCCTGTCACCATTCTGAATACTAGTGACTATTTGGGGAAATTTGATGGCAAGGTAGATGAAGGCTACATTGTGGGATATTCAGCTCACTCTCGAGCTTATCATGTCTCTAATATCCATACCAAGCGTGTTATTGAAACTATAAATCTTAGGTACTTTGAGGAGAAGACAAACATCCAAGGCAAAGTCCTGAATGGTATTTTGATCTTGATTATCTTAGTGATTCATTGGGATATTTTCGTTTTAAAACTAACCAACATGCAGGTCCACAAGTGTTTGCAACTTCTAGTGCAGGTCCTAATTCTAGCTTTTCGGACTCAGATGAGGATGATGACATTTTTGTTGTTCCATCCTATTCCACCACAGTCTCTCCTAACACTACTGCTACTTCTATTGATGATTCTTCATCAGACATTATGGATTCACAAGGAGCTCTTGACACATTGCTCAAGCAACAACTAGATGCTACTACAACAGCTACTCAAGGAGGCTTTGAGTTTCCTATGAGTACTCCTGTTGTACCAGTTACTCCTGGTGATCCTATTGTTCCTTCTAGTGAAAGTTTAACACCTATTGGTAGTCCGGTTAGTGATCCTACTTCCACAACTAGTTTCTCTGGTCCTTCTGACTTAGGAAACTATCAAAAGAAGACTTCTACTAAGCTGGATGATATTCATATGCAGCCAATAGATGGTATTTTTGACTCTGCTTCATATGATGATGACTTTGTTGGGAATCTTAATAACTGATGTTCGTTTGCAAGTCTTAAATCTATATTACAAGGTTTAGACAAAACAAGGGACTAGAAGACAAACACGGGCAAGTATACCCTTTCGTTCGTAATATAGCTTTGTAGTGGTAAGCCAGGATCGTTCGCTGAGACTTAGTTTCGTTTTGGTAATCAAGATAACAATTGAAGAAATAAATGGTTGAAGTAATATCAATAATAACAAATATGACTAATATGGGATAGTTCGTATAAGTTCGTGATGATGATAATAATGATCGAGATATGTTTATGTAGGTAAAGTGTGATAATCCTTTTTCGTCAAAATGGCGTTTACACAATTTACTTGGGTTGATTCAAGACTCATGTTTATTTAAGCGATTAATCTCAAAACAAGTTGCCAACGGGTTCAATATTTTATCAAGTTTCTAAGCGGATTTCTCCAACCAAAGATTCATGACCATAGACAAGTTCTAGAAAACTTATTATAACAATTTGCGTTTCTCAACGCCAAACTATCGTAACAAATCAACTTAGATAAAATATGGTTTGTAGAACTAGGAGGTAAAATGGTTCTAAAACATTAGCTTGAAATCATTTATAAAGGATCATATCATAGCATCATCACTAATTATATTCACATACCCATATAGTCACATATAGCTTAGCCTAACATAGTAATCAAAGTAACAATTGGAAAAGAGTAAGAGAACATCATACTTAGATTGGATTGAATAAACGAGTACACAAGTGTCACGATTGTATCGTTCCTCCAAGAATCGAAGAGTGGAATACTCTCGTTACAAGTATCTTCCAAAAGTGGATAATAATGAAAATTTACTAGAAGGACTAAAATACTCGAGCTATGGAGTATTGAGAGAGAGAGAGGTGTGTGTAAAATGGATGGAAATGGCCTCTATTTATAGTGTTGTCTTGGGTTAAATGTGCGCCGCACTTCTCCTCAAGTGCGCCGCACTTTGGAGATGCGAATGTGCGCCACACTTATAACTTTGTGCACCGCACTTCTGGGCGACTCAGAATCTTCTTTTAATAACTTTGTCTTTATTGCATATTGAGGCCCCTTCTTTGTATATCTTCACTTTGCTCCTTCATACTTTACATCTGCATATAAAACACAACATATTAAGTATCGGAAGCTCTTATTTATACTACAAAGTGGCATCATAATGATAGGTTGAATATGTATAATTAGGTCGTTATCAAATTCCTCCACACTTAGCTATTGCGTGCCCTCAAGCAATCAAAGCGAGAAACAATTTCAATTTTAAAAAATGCTTTTAAGTGTTGTGAAGTATGATAGGAAAATGATTTAATTTTTATGAATAGCAAAAGCAAATGACAAAATAACTTTAGCACCTCACATGGATAGTTTTTGGATTTTAAGTTCACACAAGTGTCACTCACAAAAGGGTAGATGTAAGGTAACACTCAATTAACTCGGTTATAAAATAGATAGCTACCATAGGTTTGTACAAGACACATAAACATAACCGCTGCGGCGTGAGCACCAGATAAATTTTCAAAGAAGCAAAACGTGATAAATGATGTGGGTGTAGGATCAAAAAGTATATGCCTTTGTCAAAGTTATAGAACAAACTATACTAGAATACTTGACTATATTTTTTCTTTCTTTTTCATACATTTTTTTGAGAGAGTACATCATAAACTTTATAACTTGACAAGTGGTTAGGCATAACATATAAGGATATTGGCACAATGGATAACATAACATATGCGTATGAGTGCCACATATTTTAGTAAGGCAGTGTAGCTTAACTAAAATGATATATGGGTGATTTTATTTTGCTTCCTTTCGAAAATATCTATAAATTAACCTCACTATGGTTTAGTAAATGATGATCAAGCACAAATTCTGAAGCATACTAGATTATCGGCTTTCACAAAAAATAGAGAAATATAAGGCTAAGTGTTTCTAACATATTTTGGAAATGGATTTTGTGCTAAATTATAATGTCAATCAATGAGATTTTTGCTTTGCTAAAAACTTATTTATTTACAAAACATATATGTTTTTATCTTTTATTTCATTTTTTCTATTTGTCACCTCCTCCACACTTAAGTTGAACATCGTCCTCAAGGTAATAACTGATAAAAATATTAAAAATAGGAAAAATGCAAAGGGAAACGAGAACTTTCCGGGGCTTAGTAGAAAATTACGGGACTTCGAGAGATGAATTAGAGCTCCAATTTGCTATTTTCCTGCATGCTACAAAACAAAACAAAACACATGTAATATATACAAGGACGGTTTTATTTAATTACAGGTCCTCCTCCACACTTAAGTTGAAAGGTGAGGATAAAATACGGATTGCCTTCCGAATAGCGCTATGTTTAGAGTCTTCAGCCAGACTCGGTTACTCGGATATATTTTAAGAAGAAAGGAATTTTTCTCCTTCGATTTCGTTATACTGTTCTTCTTCATGATAGAGCTTAAGTCTATGCCCATTGACTATAAAGGTGGTATTGTTTAGACCGTGTAATTCAACATATCCGGATGGATATTGGTGTTTTACTAGATAAGGTCCATTCCATCTCGAAGTAAGCTTAGGTTGCTTGAATTTATATTTCGAGATAAAGATAAGTACTTTGTCTCCTTTTTTGAATTCTTTTCTTTGTCGTAATTTACGATCATGCCAAACTTTGGTTCGTTCTTTATATAATCGTGAACTTTCATAAGCGTGATGTCGAAATTCATCTAACTCGTGAAGTTGAAAGTCACGTTTTTCACCGGCTGCGATAAGATCTGGGTTGCAGTTTTTAAGTGCCTAATATGCACGGTGTTCAATTTCTATAGGCAGATGGCATGTCTTTCCATACAACAGTTTGTACGGTGTGGTTCCAGTCGGTGTTTTGAATGCGGTACGAAAGGCCCATAGAGCATCTTCTAATTATTTAGACCAACAAGCAGGGTTGTTCTGAACGGTCTTTTCAAGTATACGTTTGAGAGCTCTATTAGTGTTTTCAACTTGGCCACTCGTTTAAGGGTGGTAAGATGTGGAAAATCGGTGGTTCACTCCATATCTTTTCATAATTTTTTCCATGAGTTTGTTACAGAAATGAGTTCCTCTATCGCTTATTAGTCCTTTTGGCATTCCAAAATGACAGAATAATTTCTTTAAGAATGTGATACTCTGGCATCGTTTGTTTGTAAAGATTGAGCTTCGGCCCATTTCGATACATAGTCGACGTCGACTAAAATGTATTCACATTTGTAAGATTTAAGAAATGGTCCCATGAAGTTGATACCCCACACGTCAAAGTTTTGCAGACTTGGATGTTATTTAGAGGCATTTCATCTCTTTTAGAAATATTCCCAGTCCTTTGACATGCTTCGCATAGTCGTACTAAGGTATGAGCTTCATGCATAATAGTTGTCCAATAAAAGCCAGCGTCGAACACTTTTTTAGCGGTGGTGTTCGCGGCGTAATGTCCTCCGGTCGAGCCGTAGTGACATTCATCAAGAATTTTTTGAGATTCGAATCCAGAAATACAACGTCTGATTATTCCATCAGGACATATTCTAAATAAGTAAGGATCGTCCCAAAAGTATTTTTTTAGTTTAGAGAAAAATCTTTTCTTTTGTTGGTGCGTCATTCCCTTTCGTAAAATACCTACAGCCAAATAGTTTGCAAAGTCTGCGAACCATGGTGTTTTGTTAGTACTTACTTGCATTATATGCTCATCGGGAAAATCGTCGATTTCATCATCGCTAGAATCATCATTCACTATGCGAGATAAATGATCGGCAACAAAATTTTCAGCTCCTGTTTTATCTTCAATTTCCAAATCAAATTCTTGTAAAAGCAATATCCATCGTATTAGACGAGGTTTGGCGTCTTGCTTTTTGAACAAGTATTTCAAAGCTGAATGATCGGTGTAAACTATCGTTTTAGACAACACGAGGTAGGAACTAAATTTGTCAAACGCGTAAACTACAACCATGAGTTCTTTTTCCGTAATTGTATAATTTTGTTGGGCTACGTTAAGAGTTCTACTTGCAAAATAGATGGGATGAAATCGTTTACCATCTTTTTGTCCAAGGACGTCTCCAAGGGCATATTTACTAGCATCGCACATAAGCATAAATGGAATGTTCCAATTGGGGCGTGTAATAATGGGTGTGCATGTAAGTTTTTCTTTAAGTATTTTGAATGCTAAATAACATTCGTCGATAAAATCGAATGTTCTTTCTTTTTCTAGAAGTTGGGTTAAAGGTCTTGTGATTTTCGTAAAGTCTTTGATAAATCGTCGGTAAAAACCGGCATGACCTAAGAAAGTTCTAATGCCTCTAACCTTAGTAAGTGGTGGGAGTTTTCCCATTACATCTATTTTTGCTTTGTCAACTTCAAGGCCAGCTCCAGACACTTTGTGTCCAAGCACAATTCCTTCTTTAACCATAAAGTAACATTTTTTCCAGTTTAGCACAAGATTTGCTTCTTCGCATCGTGCTATCATTTTATCGAGATTGTTTAGACATGTGTCGAAAGAATTTCCAAAGACGTAGAAATCATCCATGAAGACTTCGACTGATTCTTCAATCATGTAACACCTCATTTTGATAATGGAATGTCACGCGTAATTATGGCGTGTCATCAAAGCATACAAGGATAAATGTATAAAACATTACATGACCATAGGGATAACCGGAATCAAACATCGGTTCCCAAACATAAGCCCAAAACATAATAAAGCAAAAGAAATGAATGAAAGACTAAACAAGCATAAGTATATGAAGGCAAAAAGGAAAAGAAGTGTCTAGCAGCTTCCATCCTATGCACGTCCTCCAAATGCTCGAGTCTTTCCTAGGGTACCTGCCGTTTTGGGACATGGAAAGGAAAGTAACGGCTGAGCAAAACGATCAGTGCACGGATATAGACATAGTATAAGTGACTAAAACATAATAGAGACTTAATAGCAGCGGAAATGTATAAGTCCTGGAAAACCTGGAACATGTTCATAAAACTGGTTTTATAGTTTGAAAAGCCTTATGTTTATCTTGTAAAAACTGTTTATCATATTTTACCATTAGCCAATATAGGTCATGAAAATCCACCGTGCATGAATACTTGGAGGGGTGTTGCAAATTAGAGGGGCTGCCTCTAATTTAATATACTGGTTTTTTGGGTAGGAGGGATCAGCTCCTTGTGAAGGATGCAAGGCACACACCACATTCACCATGAAATCCTGACTGAAAACATGTAACTAGGATGCACCCATACGGCCCACATGATAAATATTATATAAATGGCCAAAAGCTGAAGGGACGCCACGAGCAATCACTCCGCCGTGGTGAAGTCATAACATTAGTGCCTCTAATGTTATGGTTATGGTACCTCCATAACTAGGTGAAACTGGTCATGCATGTATATGGCTATAGGTATTCTAAATTAAACATAAGCAAATCAAACACGTAACTTATACTACGGTAAAACATTTGGCTACATACGGGGAATCCTAATAAGGAAAGAATGTCCATACTGAAAGGACGGGAATCCATACCTTATGTCCAGTGAACGAAGAAGATGAACTGAGAGGAATCCTACTTTCATATCACTAGTTCTACATAAATACATACATGAATAAGTATCTGCTTACTAAATACGTAGCTGATTTTATGTCATGTCTTAGCTTATTCTATATGTTCTTACCATGTTTTACTATTTAAAGCCTTAAACTGTGTTTATCTTATATTATATTTAATTTGATTAAGTATTTCTGGTATTTCATGTATTATTATACTTACTGTGTAATAATAAGTAACTTTCCAAAAATAGCAGGTTTCCTAAAATAGATGTTGATCCCAAACTTAGATCGATTAGCTTTGTGTATACGAGATTAGATCAAGTATAACACGTAGAGAAACCTTTGTTGTATGCTTTGTGAGTCTAAGTATTATGCGGAATTTAATACTTAAACAAGAACACAAGATGTAAACAAAACTTTCACTTTGATTATCAATGTCGAACTTGCTTACAATGAAAGATGTTTACGAATGAAAAACTTAATGAAAACTTGATATTAAACATTAACCTAAAGGCCTTCTTTTATAGACTAAGAAGCCTTGTACAATAAGCTACGTATCAACTATTCTAGGTAAAGATAAACATAGAAAATACATTGTCGTTTCTATCCTTACTAGAAGTATTCTAGAACATAATAAACGTGTAGCTCACATCTTCCATCAGTGCTTGTCTTCAATCTATCAACGCTTGACTTTAACTTGTCAACGCTTATGCTGTCAGCGCTCACTTTGCTCTTGTCAACGCTTGAGTTGTTCTTGTCAGCGTTCAAGTGATCTGGCCTTAATTTATTCCCAACAATCCTCCCCTAAACTTGATATCCACTCTTATGATCAAGTTTCTGAATAAACATTAAGAACTTGGAGGAGTCTGACAAACCTTATCATATTGGTAATAAATAAATCTGATCAAATTCTTTGCCACGTCACTTGTGTAATCTATCTCCAACTGGGTGTCCTTCATCTTTTCCAAAACAGCCTTGGATATGAAATACTGAGCATCTACAAGTAAATACTCAGCAAACTTTGTAGAACTCAAATGGTATACACCAGCAGCTGAATATAACCTCCATTGAAGACCACTGAGATCATCTTCAAGATCCTTCCATATTTCAGGATCTTCTTCTTTTGTCCCACACATTCTTTTGAATGTGGTCCAAAGTTTTATTCCATTAGCTAAAGTTGGTGCTTCAGCCTCATACTTGGTCTCTAGCAACCTCCAAAGGTCCACCAAGTCTTCTCTATCACAACTTGCAAATAAAGATATGAGAGTGGTAAAAGTGTGTACCTCCTTGCCATATCTTCCAATCTTCCAGAATCCACATTCATCTTCATCATAACTCACAATTGGATTCCTGGAATCTAGTGGTAACACATGCACCATATCTGAAGCTTCTAATGGGGAGAGCTTGAGGCTCTTTCTAATAACTGCTTCACTTGGATATAGTTGATTCATATCTTTTGGAAACTCAAGTGTAAATCCCTTCTTCACTGGTCTGGGAACTATCATAGCTTTCTTGATTTCCATCTCTTCTGCAAGTTGCTCCTTTCTTTCATCTGAAAGAAGTCTGAAAGTGTTTTCTTCCTGCACTTTCACCCAAATAGGATAAGCCCTATGTTCTAACTCATCAAATGTCAAAGCCTTCAGCTTCTGATGTGTCCATCCAACTCCATTTTGAGCAACATAAAGTAGAGCTTCCTTCTATCCCTTTTCAACTCAGAGAGAATGTTGCTTGCCTTGTGCTTCAAAATCACCTTACAATCCTTCTGAACTCTAAGAAGAATCTCCAAACCCCATATCTGATCTGAAATGGTCAAGTCTGGATTATCCATACAGCTTTCTTCCCAAGAATTGTACATCTGAACCACCTCTGGCATATCAAAATCAATCTGCAACTTTAAATCTCTCAGCTTTTCCCTAGCAAGCTCATCACCATACTCAAGTCTTTCTGGTTCAAAAATCATCACACTTGAATCTGAGCTAGCTCCATCACTTTCTTCTTCAGAAATCACAACAAATGGTGACTTTTCCTTTTCACCTTGTTCCATCATTTGCTCAGCCAATCTTCTATCAAATTCAACCTGAGCTGCATTCTTTGGAACAATTTCTTCTACCAACTTACCCTTACCCTTATCTGATGGTGCAATTGTTGGTAAGGTAGATGGTAATACCTGAGTAGGAACATCCTTGATGATAGATGATGACTGGAATACATCACCTCCATATGCAGATCTGTCAACGCCCAAATTTCCTCTATCAGCGCCCAAAATACTTCTATCAGCGTCCAAACTTGTCTTGTCAACGCTCAAATATTTTCCCTCAGCGCCTTGTGTAACCTCTCTCAACATATCTGTAAATGATAAATTTAAATTGGTTGGAGAGATCAAGGACGTATCAAAACCTGTTTGTTCCTTCAAAGTAGTAAGAGCTTCAGCAACATCCAATGATTGACCATTTTGACTGCTCTTATCACTCAGATTTCTTTGATCTTCCTCCCCTTTGGAAGACTCCTCCATACCTCCCTTTGCATGAGCACTCTCCAAAACAACAATCCTCTCTCTCAATTCCTTGAGTTTAAGGCCTTGGTTACTGACAATTTGTACCAAGTCTGCATTCTGCTTTTGCAAGCTAATGCAGACAGCCGTCAATTCCAAAAGAGTCATTGGTTCCAGTCTGCCCCCTTCTGAAATGGGGATTTGACCTCCCAAGTCAGGTTCATTGGGCATGGATGAGGACTTAATTATGGTGGGACTGCCTTGGCCAGCTTCTAAGCCAGAACCAATAGTCCCAGCCTCATCCAGGTCACCAGCCACACTTGTGGTGGTGGTTCTCTCTGCTTCATGGCTAGGACCACCAGAGGAGAACACTCCAGAAGTCCTTTGGCGTTTAAACAACCTATATTCAGGTGGTGTGGAAGATGGGGTGGAAGAAGGTGTAGATGTGGGTTGGTTAAGGGGTGTTTGGGATTGTGATGGTTGGGTGTCAGCGTTGGAAATAGGCACATCAACGCCCACATTAGATATGTCAGCGTCAAAGGGTTCTTGGTCTATTTGCATTTGGTCAGGTGAGGGTAAAGGTTCAGGGATAGGTTCAAGTTGTGGGTGAGGTTCAATATGAGGTTGGGGGTCTGGTTGGGGTTGTGCTGCTGCAATAACAGCAAGCATGGCTGGGGTTAAAGGTAGGTCTCTATGAGGTGGTGAATTTATCTTGGTAAAAATAGCTTTCTTTTGTTCAGGGATTTTATAAAAGTCATTGTGATCCCTTGAACAATATCTTTGAGCATCAAAAATCATTTGCAGAAAACGGGGATAAGCTAAAGTCATTTTTGTCCCCTTGTTTTTACACATTCCTTCAAAAATCATTTTAGACCAGTTATATTTTTGCCCTGTTGCAATACACACAATAGCAGTTGCAATGGATCTATTGATCTCATTGTGTGCAGTACATTTGGGACTCAAACATTGAAGGAGAATGTGAATGAGGTACTTTCAGGCTGGGGGAAATTCCTGCTTATGGTACTTGTTAAGAGTACCTTCATCAGGAATAGGGTATCCCAAAGCCCTAAGCCCTTGTTCTATTTCAGTTATGGGAAGAATGGTTATACCATCAGCATCATCAAGATGCAAGGCCTGGCGTACCAAGGCCTCAGTAACCACCCAAGATCTCCCATGAACAATAGAAGTTAATGTGGTCACTCCATTAACTGTTGAGGAACTGACAGTGTTCCAAAACTGTTTAATGTGTGTGACTGGAATGAGTGGTGCATGAGAAAGAGCATACCTTAATGGGGATGCGTTCAAATACGCCACCATTTGTGTGTATTGAGGGAACAAAGTATTATCAACAACAAGATAAGCAATCATATTGTGTTGAGACTTGAACCCCAAATCCAATTCTGCTGAGTTAAATCTTGGTGCCGTTGATGAAAGCTGTTAATTTGAAGTATAAAAGATGAAGGTTGATAAGAGAAAAGTGTTAGACAAGAATTATAGATACCCTGTTTAAAAATAGGAGCCAAATTTATAGGAGTGGATGAATGCATGTGATTGGCCCAAAAATAGGCAAAGATTTTCAAAAACTAATCATGAAAATATTGAAAAAGTTATAAGTTATCTCATGCATTTAATGAAAGTAACAACTCCTAAAATTACGGCTTGAAAATATGTCAAAAAGTAACAACTGGGTAGGTCCCATTGAGTGTCAACGGTCAAATATAACCCATCAACGCCCAACGGCTATAATCTTGTCAACGTTCGCCTAAAGCCATGTCAACGTCCAATTTGGTCACAACAACGCTTGGAAAAGTCTTGTCAGCGTCTAAAAATAAAATTGTTTTAAAAAGTGAAAAATGACCTTAACAAGTAATTTATCCTAGAGAAAATAACCAAAAGCTGATAATTATTATAGGGCGGCAAGCACTGTCCAGTTATGCACACTTGCATAAGCAAGATAGACATAACAGTCCTCTAGTGTCCCTTGCTAACCAAAATTCTTAACAACCAAGTTACCTTGTAAAATCCTTGTTACTCCCAGGTAAATCCCATATCAAAATGATTCCCAAGTCTCCCAACAGACCACAACCAATTCTAGGCCAAAAATGTCTTGGCAGCATGCAAAGTTGATATACTATACATGCTACAGTGCCTCATGGTTTAGTAAAACTAACCCATACTCACCTATGGACACAATCTAGAATTGTGATAAGAGTATCATAAGGATACCCAAAAATCCTAAAGGTTCCTAAAACCTCCCCTTAAACAAAGATACAAAGAGTTTGCTAAAAATATGCATGAACATAAAAAATTTATGTCAAGATAGGAATGAAACATTCCAACCATCATCCATAAACAAAAACATGTCCAAATGCTTCTCCTTTGATCCATAAGCAACTCTGTATCCAATGGTATACTGCTAACACCATCTGCACATTTAGATTGAAAACCACAAAACTAACATTGTTGCTGACAACGCCCCGATAACACATAACAGCGTTGAAGGAAGCTTTGTCAGCGTTAAACAATTATATTTGCTAACAACGTTGCAAAAACACTTATCAGTGTTCAAACAACCTTTGTCAGTGTTAGAAAAATATAGTGGAAAATCTAAATTATCAATAAGACCAATAATAATAATAATGCATCATCCTGTACATACTTTTACAAAAATAATCCAAAACACATACTTAAGTGAGATTAACCATTCCAATACTTGTTACCAAGTACTGAAATCTTCCAGTATCAAAAGGTTTAGTTAATAAATCTGACACATTTTCCTCAGTGTCAACCCTATCTGGTTGTATTAAACCTTTCTCAAAGCAATCTCTTATAAAATGGTGTCTAATTTCTATGTGTTTAGTTTTAGAATGATGCACAGGATTCTTAATGATGCATAAAGTACTATTATTGTCAACAAATATCTTAGTATGCATGAAGTTATACCCATAATCCAACAGCTGGTTCTGAATCCACAACACTTGACCACAACATGCTGCTGCAGCCACATAATCTGCTTCAGTTGTAGAGTTAGCCACCACTGTTTGTTTCTTGCATTGCCAAGATATTAATCTGCTCCCAAGAAATTGACATCCACCAGTTGTGGATTTCCTATCAAACTTGTCACCACCATAATCACTATCTGAATATGCAATCAGCTCCAATGGTGAATCTTTTGGGTACCACAAACCAAGATCTGGATAACATCTTAGATACCTAAAGATTCTCTTCACAGCATAAAGGTGACATTCTTTGGGAGTCACTTGATGGCGTGCACATGCACACACAGCAAACATGATATCAGGTCTGGAAGCAGTAAGATACATCAAGGATCCAATCATGGATCTATAATGCCTGACATCAACATCTTTCCCATCTCCAATCTTTCCCCAAGGGTGTTCTCTATCCATAGGAGTAGAAGCCCTCTTTTCATGTGGAGAAAAGCCAAACTTCTTCAAGATTTCAGCAACATATTTGTCTTGGGAGATGAAGATACCATCTTCTTTCTGCTGAACTTGTAAACCAAGAAAGAAGTTCATCTCCCCCATAGCACTCATCTTGAATTTGTCTGTCATGAGCTTGGAGAAATCCTCACTCATCTTTGGATCAGTAGACCCAAAAATGATATCATCAACATAGACCTGTACAAGCAACACATCTTTGCCTTTCTTCTTTGTAAATAGTGTCTGATCTATGGTGCCCCTCTTGAAGCCATTGTCCACCAAATAGGTAGACAAAGTACCATACCATGCTCTAGGGGATTGATGAAGGCCATACATAGCCTTTTTGACTCTATACACTTTGTCTGGATGCTCAGGATCCTCAAAACCAGGAGGTTGCATGACATAAACTTCCTCAACTATGGTGCCATACAAGAATGTACTCTTTACATCCATTTGATAGACTGTGAAGCCCATGCAAGATGCATAGGCTAGAAAAATCCTAATAGCTTCAATCCTTGCAACTGGTGCAAACACTTCTTCATAGTCTATCCCCTCCTCTTGTGTATAACCTTGAGCCACTAAACTTGCCTTGTTTCTGACCACAATACCTCTTTCATCTCTTTTGTTCCTGAGAACCCATCTTGTCCCAATTGGTCTGACATATCTAGGACAATCAACCATGTAACACTCTCATTTTTCATATCGGTACAGCGGAAGGGTTTTTCAGAGTGTTACGGGATAGCACAATAACTCCAATCATAGACAACACATAAAAATGGTTGTACAAGGTTTAACAAATATTCATTCGATAAAAAGGTTCAAAAGTGTACAACAGGTCCCAAATTATACAGGTCATTAAGTTTACAAAACACAGATCGAATGAACATTTTTAATATTAAGTGTGGGCCATCAGAGTCGATCTCCATCCGGATTACCTTCAAGCACCTGAGATAGAAAACATGCAAAAATCATATCAGCGAATGCCGAGTGAATTCATAGAGTTTAATGAAAACCGTTATATAAAACAATCATTTACATTCATTTAAAATCAGAACACAAGTATAATATCGGAAGTAAGTCCACATATTGCTAGTCAGGCAATATATAAATCAAGCATACATCTGAAACCGTCCATGAGACCGTAGTCTCTATATTACCATGATAGGTAATATATTCATCGTAATAGCGTCGTTATCGTTTATTTAGATTATACATGTCGTATAAATTATAGTATCTGAATTAGGATTATTATTAGCCGCATGACATTGTTACCTTACTGTGAAAACAGCGGGCCGCGAACCCGACAAACAATTTGCCCATCTAAGTTAGCGTGTCGTCACAAAAATCACGCTATGGAATCTTCTCATACATAAATTCGCTTACCAATCAATGTGGTACGACGGGGATCAACCGTCAAGGCGCGAACTGGGGTGATCGTCCCCAAATAGTACTATCAAATGCATAAGCGTCTACCAAATCCCGGTAGTTCACAATTCATGCTAATGGGACTTTAAGTGACATAACCTAACTACTAATAATCCTTTTAGTCTTGAATATTGGGTCATAGCATCATTCGGGTCCATCTCATTTAGCATACAATCGGGACTACTTGTGTTCTATTTTTATAAAAATCTAGCATGTTATCTCCCTCGCGGGTTTACAAATCATTTTATAAAACATTTAAAAGAGTGCGAGGCTATGAACTCACGTTGTTAATGAAAGGCGGATTATCGGCTACGGGCGTGCTTCGGTCACGGAAACCTATATAAATAATAATCGGTCTTAGACTCGGTCCAATGACTTTTATCAAAATAACAATATACATATATATGATTATTGTACATATGATGATGATCAAGTGGGTTTATAAATCCTCATTTACTCATTTTAGTGTTTACGTCTTGGTAACGTCTTACTAGTTTACTAGTTTTACCGATTTTACCTATTTTAAGTTCATTAAGTCTTTTATAAGTTCTTTTACTTGTTTTTACCCATTATATACTTATATGATCAGTATATATACTTTTCATGTTGGGTCCTATTGGGTTAAGCCCAAATAATTCTTTTTACAAGTATTTATCTTATTAAGTCCAATTATTAGTCTAATAGGTTTAGTTAGCTCGTAAATGTCCGTAATTCTTATAGTTCGGGTTTTATCGGTTTTTACTTGTCTTAGTTACTTATACATCAGTATATAACTTTTATAAACTTTACATTAGACGGGTTTGGTCGTCTAAGTTTTATTTGATGAAAAACGTTAATTTCACGGCGATAGCCGAAAAAGTCGTAAAAATCAAGTTTATAGTTTTTATTACTTATAAATATTACTTTTACCACCATTTATATAATTTACCCATTTAATTAACCTGTTATACATTTATATAAATAAGTTTTATAAGTTAGTGGGTTTATACTTTACATTTTATAAATTATAAAGTGAGTGCTTATATAATAATAATAAACATTATTTCCAAAATCTGATTTTTAACTTCACATTCACCATTTTTATCATATCTAGAGTTCTACAATGACTTAGAAGCTCATTTTTGGATGACAACTTCTTCATAATATGTGCTAAATATAACTTAGTTATAGCTACTGCCCATTTTGAGTCTAAGTTGCCTTAACAGTCCCTACAAAACTGCTTATTCAGATTGTACCACCTAACTTGTTTTGATCATATCTCACTCATTATTTTGATTCCATTGCATGGCCAACTCTCACATGTGTATAACATCATCTACTTTACTGTAAATAGATCAAACCATGCATTTTTATCAGTTCTTCATTTAGTTATCTACTGTTTTTATATAGCCAACTAATTAGACATGATTTTAGCTTCATTTCTTATGGTTATCATCATTTTTAAGCATGTTTATCAACACTTGATCCCCACACAACATTTTTATCATCATATATACATCATATACATATACAAAATGAAAGAAAATACATTTGTTCTTTACAAAATAATAAGAGAAAAATGTAGAGGATGATCTTCTTTACCAATCCAAGTGGATTTCTTGTTTTAGGAAGGCAAGAACTTGATGAACACAACAAGTATCTCCAAGACCATCAAATATCAAGATCATATGTTGGAAAATCAGCCCTAGGACACAAGAAAATCACCTCCAAAGTTGGTTATATGGCCACCAAATGATCAAGGCTTCAAGGAAACACCTTAATAGGACTAGTAAACATGTGGTTTGTAGTTAGAAAAGATCAATAAGGGTGTTTGTGGCTTGATGTGGGACGGCACAAAGATGAAGGTTGAGAGAGTTTTGAGAGTGAATTGCATGTAAGAAATGGTTAAGTGAAAACCATTTGTTGGTTTTGTGTAGTGGTGGAAGGTTTAGCTTAAAGTGTAAGCATAAGCTTACACTTGTATAAGCTTAGCTAGAATGTGTGCCACCTAAGTGTGGTGGTGTCCTCCTTGCCGTCCCATGTAAGCTAGTGGGATGGGGCAAAGTGTTTTGTCCCATCTCACTAGTTTACGGGTATTTCTCGATTCTAGTTTTCTCGATTTGCGTGCCCTCGGGTCGTTTTACGAAAAACGTTTTTATAAATTATGAATCACCGTCACAAAACGAATCCAATAAAAATTGTCTCATCAAAAACGGAGTTCAAAAACGTAAATACGTAATCCTAAGGTTTCCGGTTTAGTCGTAAAAGACGCCAAATTATGCACGTAAGCCCAAATTTAAATCCGTAAATTGTGAGTTCGTCAACCAACACAAAAATAAGTTTCAAAATATTATACGAGAAAATATTTAACTACCTGAAAATGTTAGATTTGTCACAGCTTTTCCTCCTAAAAGGGATCAACGTCCTCGTGATCCATTTCATTTGGATGTCCGTTTCTTATTGAAATCGAAGAGGTGCGGATATTTCTTCCACATTTCATCCTCTCGTTCCCAAGTATACTCCGGTCCATGCTTTGAATTCCATCGGATCTTGACAATAGGTATCCGACTTTGTTTCAGTTGCTTTACCTCACGGTCCATAACTTCTACGGGCTCTTCGATAAAATGCAACTTCCCATCTATTCGAACCTTACCTAACGGAATTTTCTCATCACTCACTGCTAGACATTTCTTCAGATTAGATACATGGAATGTGTTGTGAACACCATGAAGTTCTGGGGGTAACTCTAGTTTGTAAGCCACCGGACCTACTCTAGATAAAATCTTAAAGGGTCCAATATAACGGGGATTCAATTTTCCTCGTTTTCCAAATCTTATAACGCCTTTCCATGGCGATACTTTCAACATTACTCGGTCACCCACTTCAAACTCCATTGGCTTCCGCCGCACATCCGCGTAACTTTTCTGTCTACTACGGGCAGTCAACAACCTCTTCTTAATCTGGACTATCATCTCCGTAGTCTCCCGGATCAATTCCGGTCCCGTGAGCTGGGTATCCCCAACTTCACTCCAACATACAGGAGATCTACACTTCCTACCATACAAAGCTTCAAACGGTGCAGCCTTAATACTAGAATGGTAACTATTGTTATACGAAAACTCTGTTAACGACAAATGTTTATCCCAATTCTTACCAAAGTCTAACACACAAGCTCTCAACATATCTTCAAGTGTTTGTATCGTCCTTTCACTCTGCCCATCAGTCTGGGGGTGATAAGCAGTGCTCATATCGAGATTCGTTCCCAAAGATCTTTGGAGAGATTTCCAAAAATTCGATGCGAATCTAGGATCTCGATCTGAAATGATCGATACAGGCACTCCATGCTTGCATACAACATTATCAAGGTATATTCGAGTCAGCTTCTCCAGTGAGAACTGATCCTTAACCGGAATGAAGTGTGCTGATTTGGTCAGTCTATCGACAATAACCCAAATCGAATTGTTTCCAGATGATGTTCTAGGAAGCTTGGTGATAAAGTCCATCGTAATTCGCTCCCACTTCCATTCAGGAATCTTTGGTTGTTGAAGTATTCCTGATGGCTTTTGATGTTCAGCTTTGACTCTAGCACAAGTCAAGCATTGAAGAACATACATAGCTATGTCATCTTTCATATTCGGCCACCAGTACAACTTCTTCAAATCATGGTACATCTTATCAGATCCCGGATGAATGGAATACTTAGATTTATGGGATTCTAACATAATCAAATCTCTTAAGCCTCCAAACTTAGGTATCCACATACGACCTCTTAAGCATTTCACTCCATCAACTCTAACCTCTAAAGGATCTCCTTCTCCTCGGAACCCTTCATTAACAAAATTCTCCTTCTTACAAGCTTCTATTTGCGCATTTCTAATTTGTTCAGGCAAATTATTGTGCACGGTCAAGACTAGAGAACGCACCCTGATAGGCTCTCTATCTTTCCTACTCAACGCATCAGCAACAACATTGGCTTTTCCTGGGTGATATTTTATATCACAATCATAATCACTTAACAACTCTATCCATCTTCGTTGCCTCATGTTCAATTCCTTCTGGTCGAGAATATACTGTAGGCTTTTGTGATCGGTGAATACCGTACACTTGGTGCCATACAGATAATGTCTCCACAACCTAAGAGCAAAGACCACAGCTCCTAACTCAAGATCATGAGTAGTATAATTCTCCTCATTCTTCCTTAATTGCCTAGAAGCATAAGCTATCACTTTCTCTCTCTGCATCAAAACAGCTCCATAACCTCTAAGAGATGCATCACAATATACTACAAAATCTTCACTCCCTTCGGGTAATGATAAGATTGGTGCACTACATAATTTTTGCTTCAATGTCTGAAATGCTCCATCTTCATCACTTCCCCAAACGAAAGGTTTATTCTTCTGAGTAAGCTTAGTCAAGGGTTTAGCTATGAAAGAAAATTCTTTAATGAATCGTCTATAATAGCCAGCCAATCCTAAGAACTGTCGCACTTCCGTTGGCGTTGTCGGTGCAGACCAATTCTTAATAGCTTCAACCTTTGCAGGATCAACATGAATTCCATCTTTGTTAATCACATGACCAAGAAATTGCACAGAATCTAACCAGAAATCACACTTCGAAAACTTAGCATACAACTTTTCATCCTTCAACAACTTCAAAACAATCCTCAAATGTTCTCTATGTTCATCTTCATTCTTAGAATAGATTAGAATATCGTCAATAAACAAAATCACAAATTTATCCAAGTAGGGCTTGCACACTCGATTCATTAAATCCATGAAAACCGCAGGTGCGTTAGTTAACCCAAATGGCATTACTTGAAATTCATAGTGTCCATAACGAGTTCTAAATGCAGTTATAGGAATATCTTCTTCACGGACGCGAAGTTGGTGATATCCTGACCGCAAATCTATCTTAGAATACACACTAGATCCTTGCAGTTGATCAAACAAATCATCAATCCTAGGTAAAGGATATCGATTCTTAATTGTCAACTTATTCAGTTCCTTATAATCAATGCACATACGAAAAGATCCATCCTTCTTCTTAACGAACAAGACTGGAGCTCCCCAAGGCGACGAGCTCGGTCGAATAAAACCTTTATGAGACAACTCCTTAAGTTGCTCAGATAACTCCTTTAATTCAGAAGGGGCTAATCGGTAAGGCGCACGTGCCACCGGTGCAGCACCAGGAATTAAATCGATTCGAAACTCTACTTGCCTTATCGGTGGAAGTCCCGGTAAATCTTTAGGAAATACCTCAGGAAATTCACAAATAATAGGTACATCTTCCAATCGTTTCTCCCTAGACTCATTCCCGGTCACTTGAGCTAAGAATAACTCACAACCGTTCCAGATGTACTTTTGGACTTTAATACATGAAACGATTTTCAAACGGGATTCACCTCGACTACCATCAATTACTAACGTCCTATTCCTAAGAGGAATCTTAACCTTCTTCTCTCCACACAAAATAGTAGCATTATTCAACGACAACCAATCCATACCAATAATAATATCGAAACTACCTAATTCTATCAACATCAAATCAATCGGAAAGGAGTGGTTCAAGAGATTTAGAGAGCATCCTTCTAATAGCTTATTAGTTTTCACTAATTTACCATCAGCCAATTCCACCTCGTAACTGGTACTTATCTCAACAGGTTCAATATCAATAAGGGCACTAAATTTAGTGGATACAAAGCTCCTATCGGCACCCGAATCGAATAAAGCAACAGCATAATGATTGTTGAGTAAAAACGTACCGGTAACGACATTCGGATCCTCTTTCTTCACCTCAATTGTTCCAAGTTGGTAGATACCACCCTGGGGGTTTCTTCCAGGTACAATCGCTTTCAACTTGGGGCATTCCGATTTCCTATGACCTTCTTCATTACAGTTGAAGCAAATCGTTCCCTTCTTACACCTTTCAACCTTGTGTCCAAGCTTTCCGCAATTTCGGCACTTCCAGCAGTCGCCAGGATGCCTCTTGTTGCCACACTTAGGACATCTATCATCGTTGCGCGGTGCATTGTTGGTAATAGCATTTTCATTCCCCTTTCTCTGGTTCTGACGGCGATTGAAATTCTTCCTATAATCACCTCTATCTACACGCTCACCGTCTCCCTTTCTTTTCTCACCTACACGGGCTTCATCTTCCTTATCCTGAATTATCTGTCCAATGAGTTGGTAAGCCATTCGAACAGCATCATCAATGGTAAGTGGTTTCGATGATGTCACGTCCCCCCGGATATTCCTGGTCAACCCTTTCACATATTGCTTAATTCGGATCTCTTCGGGTTCAACCAATCGAGGACATAGCAAGGCCAACTCATGGAATCGATTCGTGTAACTATCAATGTCCACACCTTTCATTCTCAAATGAATCAACTCTTGTTCTAACCTAATGATCACACTACGAGGACAAAACTCCAAAGTCATCCACTTCTTGATTTCAGCCTAAGGAGTAGCATTAGCAGCATCAAGACCCATGAAAGCAATTCTCCCGTTCCACCAAGTCAACGCACGACCTTTAAGAGTAGCCATAGCAAAAGTCACCTTATCTTCCTCCTTACACTTACTAATCCTAAACACCGATTCAATCTTCTCAATCCACTGGCTTAGTCCTACAGCACCTTCAGTTCAATTAAAAGGTAGAGGTTCACACTTCATGAACGTCACATAAGTACAGCCACCAATTTCAGGTGCATTCGTTCCAAGTCCTCCTACATTTCCTCCAGCATTAGCATTCACATTATTAGCATTCACATTCACATTAGTACCGCCAATTCCACTACCGCCAGCTCCACTACCGCCAGCTCCACTACCGCCAACTCCACTACCGCCAGCTCCACTACCGCCAGCTCCACTACCGCCAGCTCCACTACCGCCAGCTCCACTACCGCGAGCTTCATTTCTAGTATTTGCCATAAATTCAGTCATAGATGCGGTAACTTGCTCCGTAATAATCCTACGTACATCATCCTCAGTCACAGCCTTCTTGGGCGGCATAGTTCTATAATTCCACAATTTCAAAGTATTAAGCATTCATCCAACAAAGGATTCATATAATATGGATCGAATTCATAATCAAGTTACAAATAAGGCACAATATGGAATTCAAGACAAGATACATATTTCATTCGATCTGAAACAAAAGTATTGTCTTAGTACATCCCATATCAAAGTTCTAACACTATATACACTCAAAATTCGTGCCACGTCTACTACTAACAAGTCGGTTCATTCAAAGCTATAAACACAAAAGATACAAAGGTCACTACTAAACACAGACTGGTCTACTGAGAACCGCCAGATGGTCCATCATCCATCGTCTTCTGGATCTTCGCCGGACGATCACTAGACACATCTTCAGCTGGGCGCTTACGGATTACTCCTCTTTCAACCATGTCGGCATAAAATCTACTGTTCCAACCCACAGATATATTCAACTCCTTTTCAGCTTTCTCACGCATCGCACGAGCCACACTCAACTGAATCTCCATAGAATTTACCTTTCTCTTCATATCCACATACTCACGGCTTTCCAATACCGATAATCTCCTAAAAGCCTCATTCAATCCACGCTCTACATCACTCAAATCCAAACTAAGTAATTCTCGCTCTTTCTCACCAATCTTAGTCTTCGACTCCAGATAAGCAACCTGAGTCTGAACAACACCTAATCCAACCTCTGTCACACAACTCTTAACAAGGGAAGCATCTAGATCACGTCTCAAGGCCCATGGTGCAAGACCATCAATATGAGTAGCCTCTCGAGTACTAGACGACTCTCCTATCTCACGTCTACGAGTAGCAATACCATCAGTACCGTCAGGTGCATCGTCATCCTCATCCTCCTCTGATTCAGAATCAGATTCAGACGATTCAGACATTTCATCCCTAGGTAACTCATCCTCAGAATCAGACAAACAAACTGGTGGGGGCAAAGGCTCGCCCTCTGGAACATCATACGGATATATAAGTTCAGCTTCCTCATCGTCATCAACCTCAACATCTATACCTACGTCCTCCTCGGCATCCTCGTCGTCTATCTCATCATCTAACTCATCTAACCCAATCTCATCCTCATTCTCAATATCAGCATTCTTAATATCTACGTCCTCATTACCCACATTCTCAATCTCATTCTCTACTAAGTCAACCTGAGGGGCAATCTGATCTCCTAGTCCTAACTCGGGCTCAGGATCCTCAAATGGTTCCTCCTCATCATCAATATCAAAATCTACAAAGTCTAAATAAGGATCATCTTCTATATTAGGTTCGGGAATAGCATGGTTTTCTACAGGAATATTAGGGTCAGCCATGACAATCTGCATTTATATATATTTATCTCGTATTAGGATAGCATACTAGTTTAAACAATTACATAATGAAATCACGATATATACATATATATAAATTATATTATATATATCAAAATATATATCTTCTCAATAGGGCTTGTTGGTAACGTCGGAGATCTCTGGCACCGTTATAGTCAAAAGATTTTTCAAATATTTTCTTAAATGTTCATTGTCAAAAGATTTTGAAAAGTTTTGTTCAAAACCTTGGTTTTTAAAATCTTTTGTTCTCTACAACGAGAGCTCTGGTACCAAACTGTAACACTCTCATTTTTCGTATCGGTACAACGGAAGGGTCTTTCAGAGTGTTACGGGATAGCACAATAACTCCAATCATAGACAACACATAAAAATGGTTGTACAAGGTTTAACAAATATTCATTCGATAAAAAGGTTCAAAAGTGTACAACAGGTCCCAAATTATACAGGTCATTAAGTTTACAAAACACAGATCGAATGAACATTTTTAATATTAAGTGTGGGCCATCAGAGTCGATCTCCATCCGGATTACCTTCAAGCACCTGAGATAGAAAACATGCAAAAATCATATCAGCGAATGCCGAGTGAATTCATAGAGTTTAATGAAAACCGTTATATAAAACAATCATTTACATTCATTTAAAATCAGAACACAAGTATAATATCGGAAGTAAGTCCACATATTGCTAGTCAGGCAATATATAAATCAAGCATACATCTGAAACCGTCCATGAGACCGTAGTCTCTATATTACCATGATAGGTAATATATTCATCGTAATAGCGTCGTTATCGTTTATTTAGATTATACATGTCGTATAAATTATAGTATCTGAATTAGGATTATTATTAGCCGCATGACATTGTTACCTTACTGTGAAAACAGCGGGCCGCGAACCCGACAAACAATTTGCCCATCTAAGTTAGCGTGTCGTCACAAAAATCACGCTATGGAATCTTCTCATACATAAATTCGCTTACCAACCAATGTGGTACGACGGGGATCAACCGTCAAGGCGCGAACTGGGGTGATCGTCCCCAAATAGTACTATCAAATGCATAAGCGTCTACCAAATCCCGGTAGTTCACAATTCATGCTAATGGGACTTTAAGTGACATAACCTAACTACTAATAATCCTTTTAGTCTTGAATATAGGGTCATAGCATCATTCGGGTCCATCTCATTTAGCATACAATCGGGACTACTTGTGTTCTATTTTTATAAAAATCTAGCATGTTATCTCCCTCGCGGGTTTACAAATCATTTTATAAAACATTTAAAAGAGTGCGAGGCTATGAACTCACGTTGTTAATGAAAGGCGGATTATCGGCTACGGGCGTGCTTCGGTCACGGAAACCTATATAAATAATAATCGGTCTTAGACTCGGTCCAATGACTTTTATCAAAATAACAATATACATATATATGATTATTGTACATATGATGATGATCAAGTGGGTTTATAAATCCTCATTTACTCATTTTAGTGTTTACGTCTTGGTAACGTCTTACTAGTTCACTAGTTTTACCGATTTTACCTATTTTAAGTTCATTAAGTATTTTATAAGTTCTTTTACTTGTTTTTACCCATTATATACTTATATGATCAGTATATATACTTTTCATGTTGGGTCCTATTGGGTTAAGCCCAAATAATTCTTTTTACAAGTATTTATCTTATTAAGTCCAATTATTAGTCTAATAGGTTTAGTTAGCTCGTAAATGTCCGTAATTCTTATAGTTCGGGTTTTATCGGTTTTTACTTGTCTTAGTTACTTATACATCAGTATATAACTTTTATAAACTTTACATTAGACGGGTTTGGTCGTCTAAGTTTTATTTGATGAAAAACGTTAATTTCACGGCGATAGCCGAAAAAGTCGTAAAAATCAAGTTTATAGTTTTTATTACTTATAAATATTACTTTTACCACCATTTATATAATTTACCCATTTAATTAACCTTTTATACATTTATATAAATAAGTTTTATAAGTTAGTGGGTTTATACTTTACATTTTATAAATTATAAAGTGAGTGCTTATATAATAATAATAAACATTATTTCCAAAATCTGATTTTTAACTTCACATTCACCATTTTTATCATATCTAGAGTTCTACAATGACTTAGAAGCTCATTTTTGGATGACAACTTCTTCATAATATGTGCTAAATATAACTTAGTTATAGCTACTGCCCATGTTGAGTCTAAGTTGCCTTAACAGTCCCTACAAAACTGCTTATTCAGATTGTACCACCTAACTTGTTTTGATCATATCTCACTCATTATTTTGATTCCATTGCATGACCAACTCTCACATGTGTATAACATCATCTACTTTACTGTAAATAGATCAAACCATGCTTTTTTTATCAGTTCTTCATTTAGTTATCTACTGTTTTTATACAGCCAACTAATTAGACATGATTTTAGCTTCATTTCTTATGGTTATCATCATTTTTAAGCATGTTTATCAACACTTGATCCCCACACAACATTTTTATCATCATATACATATACAAAATGAAAGAAAATACATTTGTTCTTTACAAAATAATAAGAGAAAAATATAGAGGATGATCTTCTTTACCAATCCAAGTGGATTTCTTGTTTTAGGAAGGCAAGAACTTGATGAACACAACAAGTATCTCCAAGACCATCAAATATCAAGATCATATGTTGGAAAATCAGCCCTAGGACACAAGCAAATCACCTCCAAAGTTGGTTATATGGCCACCAAATGATCAAGGCTTCAAGGAAACACCTTAATAGGACTAGTAAACATGTGGTTTGTAGTTAGAAAAGATCAATGAGGGTGTTTGTGGCTTGATGTGGGACGGCACAAAGATGAAGGTTGAGAGAGTTTTGAGAGTGAATTGCATGTAAGAAATGGTTAAGTGAAAACCATTTGTTGGTTTTGTGTAGTGGTGGAAGGTTTAGCTTAAAGTGTAAGCATAAGCTTACACTTGTATAAGCTTAGCTAGAATGTGTGCCACCTAAGTGTGGTGGTGTCCTCCTTGCCGTCCCATGTAAGCTAGTGGGATGGGGCAAAGTGTTTTGTCCCATCTCACTAGTTTACGGGTATTTCTCGATTCTAGTTTTCTCGATTTGCGTGCCCTCGGGTCATTTTACGAAAAACGTTTTTATAAATTATGAATCACCGTCACAAAACGAATCCAATAAAAATTGTCTCATCAAAAACGGAGTTCAAAAACGTAAATACGTAATCCTAAGGTTTCCGGTTTAGTCGTAAAAGACGCCAAATTATGCACGTAAGCCCAAATTTAAATCCGTAAATTGTGAGTTCGTCAACCAACACAAAAATAAGTTTCAAAATATTATACGAGAAAATATTTAACTACCTGAAAATGTTAGATAAGGGTTCCAAATCAAACAACCAATTAGGACCACTTTCAGGATCACTAGGTTTATTCTCTAAGAACCTAACATGTACTCTTTCAACAATACGTTTGTCCTCCTTAAGATAAACCCTATAACCCTTGCTCTGCACTGAATACCCCATGAAGTAACCTTCATCACCTTTTGCACTAAATTTCCCTAAGGCATCACTAGTGTCTAAGACTACTACATGACATCCAAAAGGTCTGAGAAAACCAATATTAGGTTTTCTTCCCCAAAGTAACTCATAAGGTGTCTTGTTCTGAATTTTGTTAACCAATGCTCTATTTTGCACATAGCATGCTGTGTTAACAGCTTCAGCCCAAAAGGCTATGGGAAAATGAGCATCAGCCAACATTGTTCTGGCTGCTTCAATTAGGGTTCTATTCTTCCTTTCAGCAACCCTATTTTGTTGTGGGGTTCTAGCAATACTGAACTGCCTAGTAATTCCCTTCCTGGCACAAAAATCATCTAGCTTCTTGTTCCTAAATTCTCCACCATTATCACTCCTAAGCATCTTAACCTCATTGCCAGACCTTTTCTCAATTTGAGTGATAAATTCAATAAGAACATCAGCTGTGTCACTCTTCATAGCTAGAAAGAATGTCCAAGTAAACCTAGAAAAGTCATCAGTGACAACAAAACAATATGACTTGCCATTCAAACTTTCTATATTAGTTGGACCAAAGAGGTCCATGTGAAGCATATGAAGAGGTCTGGAACTAGTATGCACCTGCTTGGACTTGAATGAGACCTTGTGCTGCTTGCCTTTAAGACATGCAACACAAGAGTGGTCATTGTGGAAGGCCTTTTCAGGAAAACCATCAACTAAACCAAGCCTCACAAGTCTATTTATATTTTTAAAGTTTATGTGCCCTAGTCTCCTGTGCCACAAATTACTTTCATCTACTGAGGCCTTAGCATAAAAACAAGACATATTTGTATTCACTTTAATCCCATTTAAATTCACATTGTATATATCCTTATGCCTAGGTGTTCTATTCTCAATATACTTCTCATCAGGGATCTTAAAATCCTTGCTTAACACCAAACACTCAGTATCAGTGAAAAGAACCTTATTTTTGTTATCACACACTTGTGATACACTAAACAGATTATAGTCCAGTTCTTTTACCAGGAAGACATTCTCAAAACGTAGATTATTGGTGATAAGGGTTCCTTTTCCTGTGATGGTTCCATAGCCCCCTCCAAAGTATACCTTATCACCATCTTTAATAGGAGAGAAGTTCGTCAGATAGTCTTCCTTTCCTGTCATGTGCCTTGAGCATCCACTATCCCAATATCCATAATCATTGATCTGCTTTTGAATGCCCTGCACATAAAGAAAACAATTTAGTTTTCTTTGGGAACCCAAGTCTCAGAAGACTTGGATTCATCTGGTTGTTCAATAAGAACAGACTTAGTTCTCACAACAACCCCATTCTCATCCTTTTTAGGATGAAATACCCAGTTAACCCCAATTGGTTTTGTAATGACTTTTGAAATATAATTAAACCTGTTGCAAGTCATTGAAATTCCATTATTATTAGGGTTTTGATCTTTCTTGGGTCTCCATGTTAAGCTTGAAGAAGCTTTAGACCCCTTACCTTGTGGCTGCAAATACTTAGGTCTGGTCACGTTTCTGTCAGCGTTGGATTTTGTCCTGTCAACGCTGAATTTACCCTTATCAGGGTTGAACCTAGGGTTTGCTACAGGAACCCATTGTCTATTTGACCAGGTATTTGTCTTTTGAAAAGGTCTTTGTCCATGAGTGTTAGACCTTCTAGTAAAGAATGGGGCTGGTCTAATCACTTGTGGACTTTGCTGCACACAAGGTCTGGGTCTGACAACGTTTGACTTCTTAACAACGTTGACTTTCTTCCTATCAGCGCTGAAATTGTTCCTATCAGCGCTGGCTTTGGGAGCGTTGACACATTTGTATGCCAAATGTGAAAAGCTACCACAAGTATAACAGGCTTTCTTAGACACATACTTAGGTCTAGAATTAAAGAAACCTGTTCCATGATTGTTAACTTGGCTCTTGGGTGACCTATTATTTCTATACATCTCTGCATATTTAATGGTAGGTCTTCTAACAGTGTTGGAGCCTAGGTCAACAGCTTCACCAGTAGCTGGGTGAGTAACCTTAATGGGTGGGGATTCAATGGGACTTTCACACAACAACCCTCCCTTAACAAATAAAGTAGGGTTAGCTTTCTTCCACTCATTTAGGTCAGTCAGTTTTTGTTGATACTCTTCTACTGGGGTGACAACTCTTGGTGGAGGAATGAATTCCTCTTCTTGGCATTCTGGAATACCAGTCCAAGATAAATCCTTTCTAAGGACACCATAGAAGTCACCAGCTGGTGGTGGAACCAGAGAGTAATCATTCTCATTCATCCCAAGCCCAGTCATATCCTTAGGATCTCTTTGTTTAGCTACACAGTCTCCTAGGGCTTGGGTGGCTCTATCAAATCTTTGAATCTTGAGGTCAACATTATATTTATTCTTAATGGCCTCATCTAACTTAGCTTGTAGGTCTTTATTGACTTTTGACATGATATTTCTAATATCCATACTACCCTCTAGCTCATGATTTAAGATGTTTATCTTATCTTTTAAATCAAATTCCATTTTCTTGTAATCAGAAACGGTTTTCTCAGTTTCAGTAAGAGCTAGTTGGTAATTGGATAATTTACACCTTTCAGTGCTCATATCCTCTTTTAGTTTTAACACCTCTTTGTTAAGTCTGTCAGTGTTTAACCTACAACCTTTGCTACAAAAAGAATCATCATATACCTCATTATCAGATGAAGAGGAGGAGTGTGCCATGAGAGCATATTCAACATGCTCTTCTTCTTCAATATCAGCAATCAAAGCTTTGTCCTCTTCAACATCCTTAGCCAGATAGCTCCAATCCCATCCAGTACCATCAATTCCTTGAACTGCAACCATGGCTTTGGAGTCTTGAGCTTTAACAACCTGGCTTGAGGGTTTACCAGCATCAGATCTTCTAGGAGATCTGCATTCCCTCATGAAGTGCCCCATGCGATGGCAGTTGTAGCACTCAACTTTGGATTTATCAAATCCAGCAGTGTCTTTAGCATTGAAGGTCATCTTCTTCTTGAACCTTCTATTCCATCTATTTGCTCTTATACTAGCAAGAGCCATGTTCCACTTGATGTCCATCTCTTCCAAGTGTTCATCACTTATCTGCTCAAGGTCCTCATATGTAATCATTGAACCATTGGGCAAAGAAGCAATGTAAGCACAAACATTATCCAAATCCAAACCAGCAGGTTTAACTCTTGGGGAGTCATTTATGAATGTGTCAGCGTCTGAAAAGGAGACGTTGACAGGACTTGTCCCAGCGCTGACAAATGATGATCCCGTAACTGGATGCATGAAAGAGTCCTGCTGATTGAATTGACCTTCACTATGAGAGAAGAAGGCCATGTTGCTGGTGCTAGCTTTGCTTGAAAGATTTTCATCTTCCAACAGTCTTAGTTTGTTGTAGATGTCATCAAACGAAGAGCTCTTGTGAGTATTATTGGCAAGAATAGATCTTGCCTCAATCTTCCATGTCTCACCAAGACTTTTCAGAAAAGTAGCATTGATGTCAATATCACCAACTTGTGTCCCCATGAAGGACAATTTGCTTGTGATGTCAAGCAATCTGCTTCTCACACTGCTCAGTTTCTCATTGGGCTGAGCTTTGAAGACAGCATAATCATGCAGAAGTTGCTTTTTCTTTTCTTTCTTAGTTTCTGCATTACCACCATATGCAACTTCAATTGCTTCCCAAAGATCCTTTGCAGATTCATAGCTCCTATATTTGTGCTGATTTTCTTGTCCCAAAGACACTTCAGAATATTTAGGGCTTTCATGTCAGCCCTTTTCTTTGCAATATCTTCAGCACTTACAGCTCTACCATCCCCAGGTTTTTCTTTCTTATCTTCATCATGACATCCTTCAACAGATGTTCTTGTTGCAATGGCATTCAGAATCTTTTGAGCTTTACTGAATGAGTTTCCATATTCAATGATGTCCCAGAGTGTGTAGTCAAAGATTCCAAGATATTGTTCAAAGTTGAACCTCCATAGGTCAAAGTTGGTTGCATCAAGCATGGGAATCTTGATGTTTGGTAAGGATCAGGAGGAGGAGGTTATTGCTTTAGACATGATATTTTTAGGGTTTTGAGAAAATTAGGGTTTTGGTGTTCGTGTATCGTTCTGGTGTTCTTCAAAGATCAAAAGTTCCTCAACAAGCTCTGATACCACTTGTTGATCCCAAACTTAGATCGATTAGCTTTGTGTATACGAGATTAGATCAAGTATAACACGTAGAGAAACCTTTGTTGTATGCTTTGTGAATCTAAGTATTATGCGGAATTTAATACTTAAACAAGAACACAAGATGTAAACAAAACTTTCACTTTGATTATCAATGTCGAACTTGCTTACAATGAAAGATGTTTACGAATGAAAAACTTAATGAAAACTTGATATTAAACATTAACCTAAAGGCCTTCTTTTATAGACTAAGAAGCCTTGTACAATAAGCTACGTATCAACTATTCTAGGTAAAGATAAACATAGAAAATACATTGTCGTTTCTATCCTTACTAGAAGTATTCTAGAACATAATAAACGTGTAGCTCACATCTTCCATTAGTGCTTGTCTTCAATGTATCAACGCTTGACTTTAACTTGTCAACGCTTATGCTGTCAGCGCTCACTTTGCTCTTGTCAACGCTTGAGTTGTTCTTGTCAGCGTTCAAGTGATCTGGCCTTAATTTATTCCCAACAATAGAAAGTTTCCAAAAATAGAAAGTTACCAAAAATAGAAAGTTTCCAAAAATAGAAAGTTTCCCAAAATTAGAAAGTTTCCAAAAATAGAAAGTTTCCAAAAATAGAAAGTTTCCAAAAATAGATTAGCTGCCTTATTTAATTAAGTTTCTAAAAATAGAAAGTTTTCATAATTAGAAATAAGCTGGTTAAATAAGCTAAGTATATAAGCCTAAGTATTTTCATGATTATTTTCTAAGTCATATGATATAATATATAGTTTATTAATTATTTCATGTAATTAAAATAAACTATAGGTAAAAATATTTAATTAAAGTATATTATGTTTTTAATTAAATAAAGTTAAATACTTAGGTTAAAACATGTATTATTATTTAGTAATAATATAACCTAAGTCATGTTAATTAATTAATTATAACCATGGTTTTTAAATAATTAATTAATTTATAAGTCTAAAATATGGAAATACTTAGGTTAATAATTTCATGATTATTAATAATTAAATATCCTAAGTCATGTTATTAAATTAATCATGTCATGTTATTAGTTTAATTTTAACATAAGATCATAAAAATAAAAAACTAAACATACACCATGAACCGGATCTTGACTAAGAACCATGAATCGGACATGAAATCGACACCATACCCCAAACCAAATCGGGGTACCCCTTGTCTTGATGCTGCCGTGGGACCCACACCTACCAACCGAGACCATATGGTCTCGGTGGTGGTCGGATGGCCAAACCGAAACCC
Source organism: Glebionis coronaria (assembly GCA_025667525.1). Taxonomy (NCBI): domain Eukaryota; kingdom Viridiplantae; phylum Streptophyta; class Magnoliopsida; order Asterales; family Asteraceae; genus Glebionis; species Glebionis coronaria. Next base: position 72,744,297 of record CM046874.1, read on the forward strand.
TCTCGGGTTCGGTGTAGGCTGCGGCCAAAACAAACACCCCTTAAAACATTACTTTTGATTTTATTAATTCCCAATTCATGTTAGATCTATGATCTAATTAGGTTTTATAAAAAAACATAACATGTTCTTAATTAATAAAAGATCAAATCAAAAGAAAACGGTTTTAAAGGATTTACCGAATACGTGGATCTAAAGAACGAGGAACAAACACGAACACCAACAACAATTCCAAGATCCAAGATCAACAAACACCCCTTTTGGTGTGTTTGAAGGTGGTGGCCAAAAAGAGAAAAAGAAGGAGGAGGAGGAGTTTTTAGGTTTCTGTAAAAATTATCTGTAAAGAAAAATGAGTAGTGTAATTTTCCTTAACCTCCTTTTAATAAAAATAGATGGGCTAAGCCCATCCTCCCTCCCTAATTTCGTGGTAATGGGGCCCACAAGGGGTAACCCGAATGTTTTTCCGTGTCTAAAATATTGGTGTGTTCTCGTGTATTCTCGTGTTCGTGTTTTACGTGTTTTAATTAGTTATCGATCGTGGCTTAATATATTTATTCGTGTTCGTAATAAATATATATACGTAATTAATATTAGTCCGTGATTTAATTACGTTCATGATTTCATGATCGCATGTTCGTGATTAATTATTGTTTAAATAATTATTGCGTGTTCGTGCGTACTAAATACTTATCGTGTTCTAACACGTACGTAATACGTAAAATCCTAACACGTAAACGTAATCGTACTATAAAAGGAAAGTTTAAATCTAGTACGTACGATCTTAAGGGTACTATTCATGGTAAAAGCATGCGGGTTTTACAACTCTTCCCCCCTAAAAAGAATAATTCGTCCCCGAATTATAGATAACGTAACTGAAAGAGAAACATACCCGAATCAAACTGAGAGGGTATGTAAGATAAATTAACGTACATGTGACATGGTAGAAGGAACGTGGAACGTGACATGTCTTGAAAGGACATGGAACGTGACGTGGCTGAAAGGACATATCTAATTGATAAGTGAAAAACGGATAAGAAGTTCGTATGAACTTGTCCGCTTCCAAGTGGCCTCCCTCTTGTAACGGTTCCTTCAGAAGATCTTGACACTAAAGATAAATCTTGGTCCTCCTGACCTTGACTTGGAATCCGAAGAAATTCTTGGTTATCTACGGAAGGTAGATCCCCTAAATTCGATCGAGGAAAATAAGAGTTAACGTGCAAGGGTAACTGAAACGTTATGATGAAAGACAATCTGACTTAACTGTTAACTAGAAACGATGCGCGAGACATAAAGAAGCGTAGTACGTGAAAATTTTTGAACGTGATACGTGAAAATTTTTGAACGTGCTACGTGGAGATATGGCGAGTGTAGTATGAGTAAACATATCATGATCCATGATACGTGTAACATATCTTGATCATGATATGAGGAACGTAGAATGAACATGACATGTGAAACATATCGTGATCATAGAATATAATGGCGGTAACGCCAAACGCTACAAGGTGAGACGTGGAATATGACGTGAAACGTCTATCTGATGATGGAGAGTTATACTAAACTTGGGTCTGGTCTCTCAAGTTCTTGCAAAACTTCCCAGAATGAGAAAAATGAACTTAACATCGTAAGCCGAGATACCATAGTGTCATGAACGCGAGTTCGAAAGCAAGTCGTGGAATGAAGACGTGAATTAAATAAGGAGCACAATTACGAATCTTTGTCTGACCCGATAACTGAGGGATTGCCAAGTGATCGGATGAGCCTTGGTTGGAACATGTCCGATCAATCTGTTGGTTCTGAAATCCTTGCGGATGTAAGGATTTTGCAAACTTGATCAAACTGTTTGCAATAACTCAGATAGCATCATGTTTCTTCTGAGTTTGCGTTAATCTGGTAACCAAAATCCGTGGAGATCTTGTCACATTTCAATTCACAATTTCAGATGATGAAAACATCCCAGTTTGTTGGTGTCCTATCCTAACCTGTTGGTATGTCAGGTACTTAGATATGAACGTAACTGTATCTTGCTTCATCGAACTTGCTACATAGGAGTTTACGAAACTCTGAGTCTATGAATCCAAACTTCTCTTAGCGTAGGATTTTCTAGAACACCTAATGTAATGTAGGGTTCCCTCCTTTACGCATAAGCTGAGTCATGGTAAGATTAACCGTAGAAACCCATGTGATTCAGCGTGTCACTGTAATCAAATAGAATTGATATTGGAAAATTTTCTAGGGTAAAATTTCTCTTGTCATAGAATTTGCAACATAGTGCAGATATGATCTTCCTGTTCTTCTCTGGGCTTAAAGGAAATCAGGTTATCCTTAATGAAAACACTGATGAATTTTCTATGAGTTCATGGAAACTCATTCTTATAATGCCGTTGGAGCATTGATGAGACTAATTCAAAATCATAAGTCTAGCATGACCGAGTCGTGAACGAATAGCAGTCATGGACATGTCCTTCTTTTTCACTCGTCAGTGTTGGCAGCATGATCATGAGTTCGATCTTGGAAAAGTGATTAACACCATAAGGTCGATTGGACATGTTGTCAATACGTGGAAGAGAATAACGGTCATGAATGGTGATTTATTTTAAATCGACGGTAGTCGACACATAATCTCATGGTACCATTCTTCTCCTTGTAGATTCTTCTGGAGTGTATAGGAAGATTTTGGAATGATCAACTGGCTATGAGTAACAGGACTTAAATAGTCGTGTCTTACTTACAGCTAGAAAATTTTAGCGAGCATGGCTAACAACGCACATGCTTGGAAAGCATAGATAATTTGTACAGATTTTCCTGATGGAAAAATCAAACTGAATGTATTCAGGAGCCTGAACATTACTATACATAATTATGAATCATAGCATGGTGTGCTGTTCGTAGTCCATAATTAGGATAAAATTCATCTCGTGTCTGTCCGAGGAAATGCATTAGCAGCTTGGATCTCATCATTAAGCTGAAGGAAAACCTTCGTATACGTGGGAATACGAAAGGCGTCCTTCATGAATCAATGATTTATGGTTACAAGAATGAAAGTGACATCGGCAACGTGACAGTTCTCACTATGCGCCGGTAATGGTATTGAAATTTTTGTGGCCTGATTAATACATGGCACAACAAAATAGATATACCCTTGGAGGGTACCCTGAATTTCTTAGAAATGTTCCATAGTTGGACGTGAGTCATGTGTCTTGACTCATTTCTTGGAACTATAAGCATGACATATGTCTTGACTGGTGTCTTGTCATGTGTCTTCAGGAGGTATACGTGAGACATGTATCTTGACTAATGTCTTGACACGTGTCTCTAGAAAGTATACATGAGACATGTGTCTTGACTGATGTCTTGACATGTGTCTCGAGACGTAAAATAATAGAACTACAATATTAGGTTATTATGCCAGACTTGGCGGATCGGTTGGACTACTGATCCTTTGTATGTCTGATCACGTCCGCGGCCGGAGCCTCGGTTGCGATTTCTAGGATAGTTCTGTCATAGTAGTGGTTACTATCGTCCTGTCTGTCAGTTCCATGATGGTCATTCTCATGACCGTGATTCATGTAACTATTCAGCTGAGTGGCCGGCTGGTACCGGTTTGCACTCATATGGTTGAAATGACAGCGGAATGACGTGTGACATATAACTAAGAATTAGGGATAAATATTGATGGAAATCGTCTGATGGTGAAGCATCTTCTCATCCAATTGCTTTGCTCTGACACCTTTGTCTTCGTCTCGTAGGATCTTCAGGTTGTGAACAGCATCCGCATCTCGTAGCCTCTCCGAACGTCAGCAGCATCAACCTTTAGTAACATCTCCAAGTTATGAGCGGCATCAGCAATCTTGTAGAATATCAGCAATTGAAAATACGCCTGAGATGATTCAGAATCTACTAGCGAATACTCGTGAAGTATTGCAAGTCGAATACACATGGATTAAGGTACATGTAATACACATGGAATACGGTACATGGAGTACACGTGGAATGCACATGAAATGATCGGTATGGGGTCGATCATTTATCATGATTTAAGGAAAGTATATCGGTTAAACGGTTAGGAAAACCATCATGATAACCTGGCAATGCTAGTATATACCTTATTCTGGTTGCATAGAGAAACGCTAAAGTGTGGTTACACAAAATTCAACGATGATTTGCCTGACAGCATGATCAATGAAAACCAACCATGACTATCATGAAAGCAGAATTCAATGAAATCCAACAATGTCTTACGTGAAAGCATAAATAACAAAAGAGGCGTAAGACGTAATCAACATGAAGACGGAATTATCATGAAGGAACATAAAACGATCTATCATAAAGGAGTGTATAACATAATCAAAATGAAACCGAACTTAACCATGACAGTATGAAAACATACTTGACATAACAAACATAGTAACTTATGAGGGGACATGAAATTTTTTTTATGCCAATTTAAATCATGAGAAAAACTTTTATGCATGAAAACAGTGCATGAATGCGTAATGTAGTTTATAAAAACCTTTATATGTGTGAGGGGACGCCTATGGGTCGGTCCCAAAACAAAAGACATGGCGAGGGGACGCCTATGGGTCGGTCCCAAAATTAAAAGTTTCGATAAAAGCACATGCGACTAAATAGAGCCAGTCATGTACCAACCATTACTTAGTCATAATCCCTGCAACAATGATACATGAAACATAAATAAATGAAACTCATATGTCAAAACTTATCAGAAAAAAAATTTTATGTGACTAATTATGAACTATTGGGGTTCAGTCCACATAGCCACAATTCATGAGGAACATTATGCATGAAACAATGACACATAACTAAATATGAATGACGGTTGTCCATCCATATTAGCAAAACAATATCGATGAAAACATCAAGGTTAAAACCTCAAGGTGCTGAAAACATCATGGTTAAAACAACAATGCGCTGAAAACATCAATACGTAGAATAACAGACGTTGGCTTAGGAAGCTCCTGGTGACTACCCACTAGTCATAGGTCGAGTTTTAGAGCCTACAGGTCGAAGCCTTGGCTCTGATACCATAATTGTAACACCCCATTTTGATAATGGAATGTCACGCGTAATTATGGCGTGTCATCAAAGCATACAAGGATAAATGTATAAAACATTACATGATCATAGGAATAACCGGAATCAAACATCGGTTCCCAAACATAAGCCCAAAACATAATAAAGCAAAAGAAATGAATGAAAGACTAAACAAGCATAAGTATATGAAGGCAAAAAGGAAAAGAAGTCTCTAGCAGCTTCCATCCTATGCACGTCCTCCATATGCTCGAGTCTTTCCTAGGGTACCTGCCGTTTTGGGACATGGAAAGGAAAGTAACGGCTGAGCAAAACGCTCAGTGCACGAATATAGACATAGTATAAGTGACTAAAACATAATAGAGGCTTAATAGCAGCGGAAATGTATAAGTCCTGTGTTAATGCAATAATGACTAAAAACGTTACTTGCATTTTTCGGTCTCGCCTTGTTTTGATTACGACAATATGTAAAAACAAGCATTTACGAAAACAACGAAAAACGAATTCTTGAGTTCAAGTATTTTTCATTTTACCCATTTTCACTTAAGGTATGGATAAACAAGTACTAACCTTAATCAAGTGAGCAAGTGATTTAATCTTTTCTTAAAACTCACTTTTTATTAAGTGTGACAAGTTTTATTAAACTTTCTTTTTATGAAAATATTTTATTAAATTAATTATTTGAAATTTGAAAATGGCATATTCTTATTTGGTTAAGAATATCCTTTCAGGATATTTTTATATCTAGATAAGACCTCCACCACTAAAGGACAAAAAGGAGCGAAGTCTAGTCTGGCGGTACCTTAGCACCTAGGCGGTACCTTATCGATAAGGTACCGCGGGCTAAGATAAGGTACCGCGGGCAGAACTAGTCGTTGGCTCCTTTGTCCTATAAATAGTGGACCATTCTCAGCTTTTCATCTCACCTCTTTTGCACATTTATTTCCAGATTCAAACCCCCTCTTTAATCACTCAAATCTTTGATCATTTGTTTGATTATTACTTGTTTAAGAAGTGAATCTTGTTCTTCCATCCCTTCCTCTCCAAGTGCAAAGAGAAGAACACTATCCTTGTGAAGTGTTGAGTCCACCACCAAAGATCCATTGAAGATCTAATTTTATACATTTGTAGTTGTGTCATAGTTGTGAAGATCCAAGTAGTTGTGTCTATTTGGAAGTTGTGTATGTACTAAGTATAGTTGTGTAGATTGGTCCTAGCTACGATTAGGGCTCGACTTTTAGCTTAGAGTCGGAAATCGGTTAAGCTACGTGTACGGTTTTCTCCACCATAAGGAGCTTGTTGTGTAGTGAACTCTCAAGTAAGGAGTACTCGAGGAGTGGAGTAGGAACGAGGAGTGAGCTTCGTTGTCGAACCACTATAAATCCTTGGTGTTCGGTTTGATCTTTCTTTACCCTTAACTCTTTACATTCTTTATTATTTATGCATATACATGTGTTGGTATTAGATTAGTTACACTATCATTCTTTATTCTTTGTGGATATATTTGTGTTAGTATTAGTTTAGTTACACTATCATTGTTCATATTGTGCATAAGAAGATTTCACATATTTCCTCAAGCCTAAGTTTTTGAAAAAGGATTTTTGGAAACCACATTTTAACAAGTAAATATAAGAAACTATTAACCCCCCCCCCCCTTCTAGTTTCTACAATTGGTATCAGAGCGGGTTGCTCAAGAATTTTTAAAGTATATTGTATTTTAAAACTTGAATTGATCTATGGATTCCAACAAATACCTAGAAGGGCAATCTATGCAAAGACCACCACTTTTTGAAACCGATAGTTTTATTTATTAGAAAAATAGATTTGAAACTTATGTGAAATCAAAAGATTTAGATCTTTGGCATGTTATTACCAATGGTGATTTTTTACCCTTTCAATTTAATGAAGTTTCTAAAACAAAAGAATTGGTCACTTTTGACAAAGCTAATGACGATACTAAAAAGAAACTTTCAAAAAATAATGAGGCTAAAATGGTGATTTATAATGCTTTGCCTAAGAAAGAGTATGAAAGAATTTTTATGTGTGAAACCGCTAAAGATATTTGGAACACTCTTTTAGTAACCCACCAAGGTAATAGCCAAGTCAAAGAAAGTAAAATCGATCTTCTTGTCCAACAATATGAACAATTTGTCATCTTAGAAGATGAAACTATTGATAGTGCATTTGCTAGGTTTAACACCATTATTACTAGTCTAAAATCACTTGATGAAGGTTTTTCTAGCAAGAACAATGTTAGGAAGTCTCTAAGGGCTTTACATCCAAAGTGGAGAGCAAAAGTCACGGCGATTGAAGAGTCGAAAGATCTCTCAACTTTATCACTCGATGAACTCATAGGAAACTTGAAGGTTCATGAGATGATAATTTTGAAGGACTCGGAATTAGTGAAAACCAAGAGTGAAAGGAAATCTCTTGCACTTAAAGCCAAGAAGGCACAAAGTGACCATGATAGTTCCTCGGAAAGCGATGACGAGGAGTATGCATTGGCGGTGAGAGATTTCAAGAAGTTCTTCAAGAGACGAGGTCAACACGTTAGGCAACCCAACTATGACAAGAAACCATTGTCAAAGAATCGGTTTGTCAAGAACGAAAAAGGTGATAAGAGTTTCTTTAGATGTGGTGATCCAAATCACTTCATTTGTGATTGTTCAAGGCCCGCTCGTGATAAGAACAACACGACGTTTGTTAGTGGTGCTTGGAGCGATAGCGGTGAAGAAAATGATGACAACCCCAAGGAGGAGAAATGTCTTATGGCTCACACTTCTAAAGAGGTACATTCCGAAACCGAATATTATAGTAATGATAGCTCCACCTTAGATGATATTGAATTTGAAGGCAAATATGATAGTTTACACAAACTTAGTCTCAAATTCATAGAAAAGAACAAAAACTTAAAATCAAACAAAACTAACCTTGAAAATGAGATCAATGAACTTAGGGAGAAATTGGCTAAACTTGAGAAAAACAAAGAGGTTGATTTAGGTTGCTTAAGTTGCAAGAAACTTAGATTAGAAAATGAAGATCTCAAGAGCACCTCCATTAAATTGGAAAAGTTCATGAAAGGTATTAGTGCTCTTGACGACATGTTAAACAAACAAGTTCATTCAAAGGAAAGACTTGGTGTAGGTTTTAACTCAAATGAAGCCTCAACTAGTGAACCAAAGCAAGTCAGGTTTTCTCAAAAAACTCATGCTGTACGTGGTACCCGATTGTATGGGGCGGTTCCTTATCAATATGGAACCGCCATCATAGATAAGGAACCGCGGCCAGAGGTTGATTTTGGTGAAAATCCTGAACTTTCTGAAAAAGTCTAAGTTAGATGAAAAACTAAAGCATCTTACTGTTAATAAGGTAAAATTACCCATACTTGACGACAATGCTATTGGTAAGTTCTACAAGCCATTAAGTAAACCTCTCATGGGAAATAGAAGTTTATCTAGACTATCCTCTACTTCACCTAGAGTACGAAATGAGTCTAAGCCTAGAAGTAGAACGACAACGCCTAGAAGAGATAATCAAAACAATTCACGATCTAGAAGTAAAACTCCAACACCTAGAAGGAATAATCATAACTCTAAACCTAGATAAAATACACCTAGGAGAAATAATGAACAACAAAATGGTTACATGAATTACTACCCTCCTCCATTTTGTTCTCCATGGGGAACCCCTTCTTCATTCATGCATCCCAACCAAATGCAAGGGATGTTTGGAACTAACAATTTTGGACCCATGAGATATTGGGGACCAAATGTTTGATCTTGTGTGTTGTTACCTAGATATGCTTGGGAATTGATTTGGAGCCCGATGAGTGGATTAAGGATAGTGGATGTTCTAAACACATGACGGGTAATCGAAGTTTGTTCTCGCATTACAAAGCATATGATGGAGGTAACGTCACATTCGCTAGTAGTCTACGTGGTAATATCATTGGCAAAGGTACGCTTTCTCTTGACTCTATGACCATTGAAAATGTTGAGCACGTAGATAACTTAGGATTTAACCTTTTAAGTATAGGTCAAATTTGTGATAATAAGTGTAAGATCATCTTTTCGGAACATGATAGTGAAATCGTAAAAGATGGAAATGTCATTGGAAAAGGTATTAGAAAGCATGGGCTTTATGTTATGAAGGTCAATAAGAAGTCAAAAGACAACATATGTCATTCGACTATAGATGATAGTTATACTCTTTGGCATAGGAGATTAGGTCACGCTAATATGCGTTTAATTCAATCTTTAGTCTCTAAGGAGTTGGTAAGACACCTCCCCAAGATTAAGTTTGATAGTCACTTTTGTGATGCTTGCAAAATTGGAAAGCAAGTTCACTCAAGTCACAAAGCCAAGAATTTGGTTTCGACCTCTCGGTGCTTAGAGCTCCTACATATGGATCTTTTTGGACATTCCGCCATACGGAGTTATGGAGGTAACCTTTATACCCTAGTTATAGTTGATGACTATTCTAGATTCACTTGGACTAGATTTTTGGCATCTAAGAATGAAGCTTTCGATCACTTCGAAATCTTTCGTAGAAGAATTCAAAATCAACTAAGATGTTCAATTGTTTCTATTAGGACGGATCATGGTAGGGAATTTGATAATGAAGTGCAATTTGGTGCCTTTTGTGAAGCTCATGGTATTACCCATAACTTCTCGGCTCCTCGCACTCCACAATCAAATGGGGTAGTTGAAAGGAAGAATAGGACTCTCCAAGAGATGAGTAGGATGATGTTAAACGAGCAATCTTTGCCTCAAAAGTTTTGGTACAATGCCGTGGACACATCAACTTATATTCTCAACCGAATTCTTATTCGACCTTTCCTAGGAAAGACCCCCTATGAGATTCTTAAAGGTAAGAAACCCTCATTAGAATACTTTAGGGTGTTTGGAAGCAAGTGATTTATCCTCAACACCAAAGACTACCTTACCAAGTTTGACCCAAAGTCTTACGAAGGTATCCTTTTAGGTTATTCCCAAACTAGTAAAGCCTACATAGTCCTAAATAGAACCTCGGGGGTTATTGAAGAATCACTCAACGTAACCTTTGATGAAACCCCTCCTTCACCCAAGACACCACCATTGGTTGATGATGACTTGGATGAATTAGAAGTAGTTAAAGCCAAAGAGGTTAGAAAAATAGGAATTGAAGACCTTAGTGTTGAAAAGGAAGTAAACATTAAGGAATCTAGGGATCATACTCTCAATAATGTCATTGGTGAATTAAATCAAAGGAACCTAAGATCTCAAGTCCAAAACCAAAGCAACTTCTTTTGTTTTGTCTCCTTGATTGAACCAAAGAATGTTAAAGAAGCTTTGACGGATGAGAGTTGGGTCATTGCGATGCAAGACGAATTGAATCAATTCGTTGCCAATGATGTTTGGGAACTTGTTCCTCCACCTAGAAGTTCTACCATTATAGGAACCAAATGGGTATATAGGAATAAGTTAGATGAAAATGGTGTTGTATCTCGTAACAAAGCTAGACTTGTAGCACAAGGCTATAATCAACAAGAAGGGATTGATTATGACGAGACATATGCACCGGTAGCTAGATTAGAATCAATTAGAATCCTTTTAGCCTACGCTTGTGCCTTAGATTTTAAGCTTCAACAAATGGATGTAAAGAGTGCATTTCTTAACGGTTTGATCAATGAGGAGGTATATGTGGCTCAACCTCCCGGCTTCATTGATTTTGAGAAACCGGACCATGTTTACAAGCTTAACAAGGCACTTTATGGACTCAAACAAGCACCCAAAGCTTGGTATGATAGACTTAAAGCGTTTCTTGTTAAACATGAGTATACCATGGGAATGGTAGACAATACACTCTTTACAAAGAAGAAAGGTCCTCACCTCATAATCGTACAAATATATGTTGGTGACATTATATTTGGCTCAACTTGTCAAGAATTGTGTGATGACTTTGCCAAAATCATGCATGATGAGTTTGAAATGAGTATGATGGGAGAACTTAACTTCTTTTTAGGACTCCAAATTAAACAAATGGACGATGGTATTTTCTTTAGTCAATCTAAGTACGCTAAAGAAATGCTAAAGAAATTTGGATTAGAAGAATCTAGACCAATGAAGACCCCTATGGCCTCGGATACTAAACTCACCGTAGATGATGATTGTGAGTCGGTAGACAACACCAAATATAGAGGTATGATTGGTAGTTTGTTATACCTAACGGTAAGTCGACCGGATATCATGTTTAGTGTTTGCCTTTGTGCTCGCTTCCTAGAGGCTCCCAAAACCTCTCACCTTGAAGCGGTTAAGCGTATCTTCCGATACATTAAAGGCACTATACATTTAGGATTATGGTATCCTAAAGGGACCGGCGTAGAAACCATTATCTACGCGGACTCGGATCATGCGGGAGACTATGTGGACCGGAAAAGCACTAGTGGAGTTTGTACCTTAATGGGTTATGTTTAACTTCTTGGTTCTCCAAGAAACAAATCGCTCTTGCAATATCCACCACGGAAGCCGAGTATGTGAGTGCCGGAAAAGCATGCCAACAAGCTCTATGGATGAAGCAAGCGCTTGTTGATTACGGGATTTCTCTTGATGATGTTCCCATCATGTGCGATAATAAAGGCGCTATAGACCTAAGCAAGAATCCCGTGCAACATTCGCGAACCAAACGCATAGAAATTAGACACCATTTCCTTAGGGATAATGTTCAAAAGGGGAACATTTCTATTGAGAAGGTGCCCTCCGAGGACAACTTAGCCGACATCTTCACTAAGCCACTTAAGAGGGAACCTTTTAATTACCTATGTCTAGGTCTAGGATTAATGGAACATCTTCCTTGATTTCCTTCTTTTTATAGTTTATCACTTTGAGTCTTTGAGTCTTTTAAACTCCTTTTGAAAAATCTTCTCCTATCCTTTTTAAAATTCTAAAAGTCTCTTTCGAAAATGGTTGAGAAATTCGTTTGACATTGTTAATTCAATCTAAAAACGATTTTTCATAGATTCTCGCTATTAATCTAGAGCTTACATAATTCATATTTATGATTCTCTCAAACATAGCAAGAACAAGATAGAATCATGGAGGATAATTGTGTCATGACTTAAGGTCTTGTCTTACACACCTCCTACATCGATTTTTTAATCCATGTATTTTGGTCAAATCTCTATTTGGTAAGTTTGCATATGTTTTCTTTGTCTATCTTTGCTTTTAAGCATATCCCTATGATAAGTTAGACTAGAAAAATAAGATTTGCTGAAAAATCTTCCTCCAAACACCAAACCCTGCCTCTACAGGCGGTTCCATATGTGAACCGCGGTACCTTATTGATAAGGTACCGCCACCCTAGATAAGGAACCGCCTACAGTGCCTTCTTTTTTCGGGTTTTTGTCTGAAACTCCAGATTTGCTCCAACATTTTTTGAGAATCTTTGTTTCAAACCCTTTGACCACCCCAAAAATACCCTAAGCCTTCCCTATTTAAACCATAAGCATTTTGCATTACTTCACATCCAAAATGTCTTATTCTCCCAATGAAAGCCTTGAATCTCCTCCATTTTCTCCAATTGCTTTCAATCCCAACTCACCCAAAAACCATTACAATCCAAACCCACCCAAGAACACTCTTAATCACATGTCTCCTACCAAGAATGTTGATTGTGGAACATCTTTTCTTCCACCACCACACTTTAGTGTTCTTCCTCCTTCTCATGATAATGTCATGCATCATGGAACATATTGTCAATGTTGTCAATATCAACACCTTGCTATGGCACACATCTATGAGGAGTTGAGCTACATCAAGAGTCTCTTAATCAAGCCTCCTCTTCACTTTGATTATGAGATCTCCAACAAGCCACCACCACCACCCTCTGCCATTACCTTGTCTTTCATATAAGCATTGGTTGCTTATCCACAAGACACCAAATTCAAGCAAATCTTAGAATTCTAGAATAACTAGGATTAGATTTATGCTTTTGGCTTGTTTCTTTTTCCATACTTCTTTGTATGATGTTCTTTTAGTAACCTATCTTGGATCTTTGTCTTTGTGTTTTCTTCTCTTTTATTTTTTTATGTGACCTATTTCTATATATTGTTGGTTGTTTCTTTTGTTCAACTAACCCTTCTATGTAGCTTGTCACCATATCTCGATTCCTCGGTGCCCCAAGCTAGGGGGAGTAAGCACCAAGGGGGAGTCTTTGCAAAGTCCGTTTCTTCAACACCGGCTTACACAACCTTTTTGCTTCGACAAAGGGGGAGAAATGAATAAACTCGTCTTCGAAAATCTTGTTTTTGTGTGATTGAGTTTATGTATTGTCGTAATCAAAAAGGGGGAGATTGTTAATGCAATAATGACTAAAAACATTACTTGCATTTTTCGGTCTCGCCTTGTTTTGATTACGACAATATGTAAAAACAAGCATTTACGAAAACAACGAAAAACGAATTCTTGAGTTCAAGTATTTTTCATTTTACCTATTTTCACTTAAGGTATGGATAAACAAGTACTAACCTTAATCAAGTGATCAAGTGATTTAATCTTTTCTTAAAACTCACTTTTTATTAAGTGTGACAAGTTTTTATTAAACTTTCTTTTTAAGAAAATGTTTTATTAAATTAATTATTTGAAATTTAAAAATGGCATATTCTTATTTGGTTAAGAATATCCTTTCAAGATATTTTTTATATCCAGATAAGACCTCCACCACTAAAGGACAAAAAGGAGCGGAGTCTAGTCCGGCGGTACCTTAGCACCTAGGCGGTACCTTATCGATAAGGTACCGCGGGCTAAGATAAGGTACCGCGGGCAGAACTAGCCGTTGGCTCCTTTGTCCTATAAATAGTGGACTATTCTCAGCTTTTCATCTCACCTCTTTTGCACATTTCTTTCCAGATTCAAACCCTTTCTTTAATCACTCAAATCTTTGATCATTTGTTTGATTATTACTTGTTTAAGAAGTGAATCTTGTTCTTCTATCCCTTCCTCTCCAAGTGCAAAGAGAAGAACACTATCCTTGTGAAGTGTTGAGTCCACCACCAAAGATCCATTGAAGATCTAATTTTATACATTTGTAGTTGTGTCATAGTTGTGAAGATCCAAGTAGTTCTGTCTATTTGGAAGTTGTGTATGTACTAAGTATAGTTGTGTAGATTGGTCCTAGCTACGATTAAGGCTCGACTTTTAGCTTAGAGTTGGAAATTGGTTAAGAGACGTGTACGGTTTTCTCCACCATAAGGAGCTTGTTGTGTAGTGAACTCTCGAGTAAGGAGTACTCGAGGAGTGAAGTAGGAACGAGGAGTGAGCTTCGTTGCCGAACCACTATAAATCCTTGGTGTTCGGTTTGATCTTTCTTTACCCTTAACTCTTTACATTCTTTATTCTTTATGCATATACATGTGTTGGTATTAGATTAGTTACACTATCATTCTTTATTCTTTGTGGATATATTTTTGTTAGTATTAGTTTAGTTACACTATCATTGTTCATATTGTGCATAAGAATAATTCACATATTTCCTCAAGCCTAAGTTTTTGAAAAAAGATTTTTGGAAACCACATTTTAACAAGTAAATATAAGAAACTATTCAACCCCCCCTTCTAGTTTCTACATCCTGGAAAACCTGGAACATGTTCATAAAACTGGTTTTATAGTTTGAAAAGCCTTATGTTTATCTTGTAAAAACTGTTTATCATATTTTACCATTAGCCAATATAGGTCATGAAAATCCACCGTGCATGAATACTTGGAGGGGTGACCTCATCATGCAAATTAGAGGGACTGCCTCTAATTTAATATACTGGTTTTTTGGGTAGGAGGGATCAGCTCCTTGTGAAGGATGCAAGGCACACACCACATTCACCATGAAATCTTGACTGAAAACATGTAACTAGGATGCACCCATACGCCCCACATGATAAATATTATATAAATGGCCAAAAGCTGAAGGGACGCCACGAGCAATCACTCCGCCGTGGTGAAGTCATAACATCAGTGCCTCTAATGTTATGGTTATGGTACCTCCATAACTAGGTGAAACTAGTCATGCATGTATATGGCTATAGGTATTCTAAATTAAACATAAGAAAATCAAACACGTAACTTATACTACGGTAAAACATTTGGCTGCATACGAGGAATCCTAATAAGGAAAGAATGTCCATACTGAAAGGACGGGAATCCGTACCTTATGTCCAGTGAACGAAGAAGATGAACTGAGAGGAATCCTACTTTCGTATCACTAGTGCTACATAAATACATACATGAATAAGTATCTGCTTACTAAATACGTAGCTGATTTTATGTCATGTCTTAGCTTATTCTATATGTTCTTACCATGTTTTACTGTTTAAAGCCTTAAACTGTGTTTATCTTATATTCTGTTTAATCTGATTAAGTATTTCTGGTATTTCATGTATTATTATACTTATTGTGTAATAATAAGTAACTTTCCAAAAATAGAAGGTTTCCTAAAATAGAAAGTTTCCAAAAATAGAAAGTTACCAAAAATAGAAAGTTTCCAAAAATAGAAAGTTTCCCAAAAGTAGAAAGTTTCCAAAAATAGAAAGTTTCAAAAAATAGAAAGTTTCCAAAAATAGAATGTTTCCAAAATAGATTAGCTGCCTTATTTAATTAAGTTTCTAAAAATAGAAAGTTTTCATAATTAGAAATAAGCTGGTTAAATAAGCTAAGTATATAAGCCTAAGTGTTTTCATGATTATTTTCTAAGTCATATGATATAATATATAGTTTTTTTAATTATTTCATGTAATTAAAATAAACTATAGGTTAAAATATTTAATTAAATTATATCATGTTTTTAATTAAATAAAGTTAAATACTTAGGTTAAAACATGTATTATTATTTAGTAATAATATAACCTAAGTCATGTTAATTAATTAATTATAACCATGGTTTTTAAATAATTAATTAATTTATAAGTCTAAAATATGAAAATACTTAGGTTAATAATTTCATGATTATTAATAATTAAATAACATAAGTCATGTTATTAAATTAATCATGTCATGTTATTAATTTAATTTTAACATAAGATCATAAAAATAAAAAAACTAAACATACACCATGAACCGGATCTTGACTAAGAACCATGAACCGGACATGAAATCGACACCATACCCCGAACCAAATCGGGGTACCCCTTGTCTTGATGCTGCCGTGGGACCACACCTACCAACCGGGACCATATGGTCTCTGTGGTGGTCGGATGGTCAAACCGAAACCCTCTCGGGTTCGGTGTAGGCTGCGGCCAAAACAAACACCCCTTAAAACATTACTTTTGATTTTATTAATTCCCAATTCATGTTAGATCTATGATCTAATTAGGTTTTATAAAAAAAACATAACATGTTCTTAATTAATAAAAGATCAAATCAAAAGAAAAAGGTTTTAAAGGATTTACCGAATACGTGGATCTAAAGAACGAGGAACAAACACGAACACCAACAATAATTCCAAGATCCAAGATCAACAAACACCCCTTTTGGTGTGTTTGAAGGTGGCGGCCAAAAAGAGAAAAAGAAGGAGGAGGAGGAGTTTTTAGGTTTCTGTAAAAATTCTCTGTAAAGAAAAATGAGTAGTGTAATTTTCCTTAACCTCCTTTTAGTAAAAATTGATGGGCTAAGCCCATCCTCCCTCCCTAATTTCGTGGTAATGGGGCCCACAAGGGGTAACCCGAATGTTTTTCCGTGTCTAAAATATTGGTGTGTTCTCGTGTGTTCTCGTGTTCGTGTTTTACGTGTTTTAATTAGTTATCGATCGTGACTTAATATATTTATTCGTGTTCGTAATAAATATATATACGTAATTAATATTAGCCCGTGATTTAATTACGTTCATGATTTCATGATCGCATGTTCGTGATTAATTATTGTTTAAATAATTATTGCGTGTTCGTGCGTACTAAATACTTATCGTGTTCTAACACGTACGTAATACGTAAAATCCTAACACGTAAACGTAATCGTACTATAAAAGGAAAGTTTTAATCTAGTACGTACGATCTTAAGGGTACTATTCATGGTAAAAGCATGCGGGTTTTACAAATCATATAGTGAAAGATCGTAATCATACACCTCTGAAAAGTAGCAGGTGCATTGCATAGGCCAAAAGGCATGCGCCTATAAGCATAAGTTCCAAATGGACAAGTAAACGTAGTTTTCTCTTGATCCATAGGGTCGATTGGGATTTGGAAGTATCCAGAAAAACCATCGAGGAAACAAAAGTATTCATTTCCTGTGAGTCTTTCTAACATTTGATCCATAAAGGGTAAAGGGAAATTATCTTTCGCGATCATTTAGTTTTCGATAATAAATACAAACTCGCCATCCGGTGATGGTTCGTGTTGGTACTAATTCGTTGTTTTTGTTAGTTACTACATTGATACCTCCCTTTTTAGGTACACAACGAATAGGACTAACCCATGGGCTATTGGCGATTGGGTAGATTATTCCAAAGTCTAAGAGTTTAAGGATTTCTTTTTTAACAACATCCTTCATGTTAGGATTTAATCTTCATTGTTTTTCAACAATTGGTTTCTTATTATCCAAAAGTTGGATTTTGTGTTTACAGAACGATGGACATATGCCAGGAATGTCAGAAGTTTTCCAAGCAAAGGCTTGTTTGTGCTTCTTGAGAATGTCAATTAGATCGTCTTTGTGTTCTTCCGAAAGTTGGGATGAGATAATTACAGGGAGTAATTTTTCTTCGTGAAGAAACGCATATTTCAGATGTTCAGGAAGAGGTTTAACTTCTAAATCTATAGGAGGTTCTTCAACAGATTTCTTAACTTTGAAATCGATTTCGAAAGTTATGGTTTCAAATGAGGTTTCGATTTCTTCTTCGATTTATATGATTGGTTCATCATCGGTATGGTCGGCTATGAAGGCATCAAATTCAGCAAAAAGATCTTCTTCGATTATAGTTCCTTCGAGACAATGCAAAATTTCGCATCCTTCGTCAAGAAGATCGTCAAAATCGGCTTCAACGATTTCTTCAACGACATCGATACTAAAACAAGTATCGTCATTAGAGTACGAAAGTTTCATAGCTTCGTCGATAGATAAAGAAATTCTATCTTCTCCAACTCCAAGGTTGAATTGTTTTTGCTTAACTTTAATTATAGCATCAACTGTGTGTAGGAAAGGTCTACCAAGGATAAGGGGTACCTTGCTATCTTCTTCCATTTTTAAGATTACAAAGTCAACAGGAAAAACAAATTTTCCGACTTCTATGAGCATGTTCTCAGCTATACCCATTGGGTATTGGAAAGAACGGTCCGCGAGTCGAACGCTCATTTTTGTGGGTTTTAAAACGTTTTTAGAGAGTTTAGCAAACAAAGAGTATGGCATGAGGTTGATACTTGCGCCAAGATCAGCCAAGGCGTTACAAGAGTATGAGTAAGGGAAAGTACATGGGATTAGGAAACTTCTAGGATCTCCCAGTTTTAGTGTTACTTTGTTTTGGATAATGGTAGAACATTTATCGTTTAGAAAAGTTGAAGAGACTTCTTCATACTTATGCTTGCTCTTGATAAGTTCTTTGATAAATTTGCCATAATTTATCATTCCAGCCAGAACATCGACTAAAGGCATGTTAATTCTAACTTCTTGTATTATGTCGAGGAATTTACCATACTTAGCTTGCTTCTTTTGCTTGCGTAAGCGTTGTGGATATGGTACTTTTGGTTTATACGGTTTTGGTGTTGGGTTTTCAGTTGGTTTGGTATGGGTTAGTTGGGCTTCATCCTCATTATCACTATCGAATGGAATTTCGATGGGTGTATCTTGAATAGGTTTGGTAGGTGATTCGTAAGATAAACCGCTCCGCGTGAATACGACATTCACTTGCTCGTTACGAGCTTGTGGGGGTTAATATTTGTTGTTGTTCTTGGGATTTGGGTTGGTATTTCTTGGTAAAGAACCAGAAGCGCGGTTCGATTGTTTATCGGCCAAACGATCAAATTTAGCTTCAAGGTTTTGAATGGAAGCTTGGTGGTTTTTGGTTGTGGTTTCGAACTTGGTTTTGAAGTCAGTGAATGTTTCTCGAACAAAAATGTTGGTTTTTCTTTGAGATTCTATAAAGTTGTCGATTTTGCTTTCGAGGTTGTTTTTGTCTTCGGTTTGAGTGGGTTTCTTGTCGTCTCGATCATAACTTGGTTTATCATTTGATCTCCAATTATCGCGATCGCTACTACGATAATCGTTATAAAATCGAGTTCGACGAAAGGTATTCATAAAGTTGGCTTATTCTTCCTTCGTCATGGGTGTGTCATCGTCATCACATTCACTAGAAGGATGGTTTCCTCCATGGTGTTTGCAGGTTTTGTGTTTAATCTCTTCAATCTTAAGAGACATGGCATCCATTCGAGCCATAATTTCCTCGGTGTCGGTTGGGTTGTTGCTTCCTTCGGCAAAAGCTACGTTTTTTCGCGAGTTTTTGTTTTTGTGATTTTTGGACCAATCAAGCTTAAGTAGGACTTTGTCATCCAATAATTGGTAAGCTTGGTTAGGGGTTTTGTAAAGGAAAATTCCGCCCGCTGCGGCGTAATGCATCTTGGGTAACATCGTCAAGACCATGATAGAAAATTCTGATTATTCCTTCTTTCTTAAGTCCATGACCATGGCAATTTCTGAGTAGTTCTTTCATTCTTAACCATGCGTCAGTGAGAGTTTCTCGTTCTTGTTGAGAAAAGCTTCGGATTTCTCCAAGTAGTTTTTCAAATAGGGCAGGAGGAAAGAATCGACTAATGAAAGCAGTTCTAAGACCTTCCCATGTTCGAATGGTTCCTTCGTTAATTTCATCGAGCCATGACTTGTGATGGTTGTAAATTCACACTCGTTTAGGAAAACGAGGCAAAAGCGGTAAGTATTAAGTGTTCGTTTAGGAAAACGAAAGCACTTATGACCCTTTGTGTGGGATCGTTCTCAAGGAGGCAAGTGCGTTGTGTTAAGAAATGATTAATTTGTGATTATGTTTGATGAGAAAAGAGAAAGAAAAAGACGAATTACGCTAAAAATTACCCTACGACGCAAAAAACGTAAAATCGTAAAATTCGACGAAAAATGAAAGTGCACTAAAATTAACCAAAATTTTATTTCAAGTTAAGAAAAATATGAATAAAACAAAAATGAAAACGAAAATTTCCAAAAACTTTCTAATAATTTTTAATTAATTTTTAAAGTTTAATAAAAATCCTAAAAAAATAAAATAACTAAGAAAAGGACAAAATTCAAACCTTTTTATTTGTAAACCGAAAGTTTGTTATTTAAGAACTAAAAAAAATATTTTTTTGAAAATAATAACTTAAATTAACTATTTTTATGACTTTTTCAAAATTTAAAACTAAAATAATCCTAGAGAATGAAATAATAAAAAGAAAATTATGAAATTTAAACTATAAAAAAGCAAATTTATTTTTACTACGTCCTAAATGAAAAAAAAGAAAATTTTAGAAAAAAGAATTATATTTTTTCGACTTTTAAAATATTTATTAAGAATTAAAAACGATTTAATCTAATTAAATGCTTAAAAAAATATTAAACTATTTTATAAAAATACCAAAAAAAATTATAGAAAGCATAAAATACTAATCTTAGTCTAGGAAAAATAAGATAAAAAAATATCTAAGAAAAAGCTGCTAGAATAAGCTAAATGATACTTATGAGCCAAAAGATGAAAAAAAAGAAGAAGTTAAAAAGGGTTTAAATAAAAAACAATGTAATCATTAACAAGAAAATGTTCATAGCTCAGTTGGTAGAGTTGTGGTGCTGTTGAGCTACAGGTCAAGGGTTTGAAACCCACTGCAGTCACTTTCTGTATTCTTTTTTTTATATTAGTATCAGCTGATGACATACAATTAAACAAAGTGTGAAAAGAAAATGAAAAGAAATATATACAAAAACTGCCAATAGATCAGATGGTAGATGAGAAGGGTGCTGCGTGTGTTGTATCTGTATGTGGTCAGGGGATCGAAACCCACTGCCACGTTTTTGCACAACCCCTTTTTTGGACAGATTTGGACTCTCAGCTTTGTTGGAATCAAAAGCACCAATAAGCAGTTGCTAATTGGGCTTATGCAGCAATGATAAGCAACAGTAAGCAGATTCTAACTCATAAATCAGTAAGCACGCAAGCAGTATCAAAACTAGGTAGAAATCAACGACATAAAAAGACGAACAGCAAGTAAACAAGAGCTACTCTAAACAAAGTGCAATATCAAGCTTCAACCAAGTCAAGCCTAGCATTACTAATCCGGAACTGCATATAGTGATTATGATAACTCGAGATGCAAAGGCAAAATCTACCTGCTAACTAATGATTCACTTAACTATAATCGCTCCCAATGAGAAACTTAAACTAAGCTGATAACAAGTTCTACTAATACAATCTTACAAATATTATTCCAACAGATTATCCAATCTTAGTTACAAAGATTCTAAATCCAAACAACTAGTTAAATTCTATTATGCAACAAATTCGAATTACATGAAATGGGGCACACAAGAATTGCAGATGACAAACTGATCTAAAACAAAACATTACAACTTGGAAATAGTCAAATTTTACACTGCCTCAATTATAAAATCTAACAGAAATCTCTATGCTTGCAACTAGGGGTGTCGAAAAAGTCGACCCGATCCGAACCCGAACCCGAATAAGCCTATTCGGGTCGGGTCACTCGGGTCCAAAATCGTATTCGGGTCAATTCGGGTTGACCCGAGTTCTAATTAGGCTCGGGTTCGGGTTTATATTTTTTAGCCTTGACCCGACTTGACCCGACCCGAATTGACCCGAACCCGACTAACCCGACTTGACCCGACTCAAACAACACATTTTACATTGAATTATTACTTAAATTAGCCAAATTTCATACTTTTTCCTTATAGCCGGGTTGACCCGAACCCGAGTTGGTCCGACCCGAATTGACCCGACCCAAATTGACCCGAACCCGAGTGACCCGAGTTCTAATTAGGCTCGGGTTCGGGTATGATTTTTTTAAGTATTGACCCGACTTGACCCGACCCGAATTGACCCGAACCCGGTTGACCCGACCCGATTCACACCCCTACTTGCAACAAGATGTCACTAATTCTACAAGTCCTTAACAGATTAATCTAACCACTTAGAAAGTACCATCTACAGCTAATAAAAATAAACCAAAAAAAATCTTTAACTAGAAGGATTTGTAGAAAAATAAAAGGTGCTTGACCATTCGTATTAAGGCCTCCACTGATGCGATGCTATTTGATAAACATAGAAACCAAAGAAACCGAGCTTTACACCGACTGGCAACTGGTAAACAATTCAGTTATCTACAAATGTCTTCCCACAAAGCTGACCGAACGGAACACTCGAAATACTCTACACCCAATATCCACTCTTTTTTTTTCTTCTATCCAACAGCAACAAGAAATCTGCTCCTTTTTTGTTTCGTAACCCAATCGCAGTAACATTAAATATAAGACACTTTTTCTTTTTTCTTTTGATGTCTCGAACATCAAGAATAAACACTCTCTTTTTTTTGGTCGCACAGTAACAACAAACAATCCTCTTTCTCACTCTTTTTTTTCTTGGACAGATCAGAACATAAAACACTTTTTTTTAATCCTTCTAAAACCTAACGCTCGAAATGCATAACCAAGCAAGCAACTCACCCACTTTATTCGTACCCACGCCGGGACATCCACGCATCCTTGATGTTACTTAACATCAGTTATGTATGGTCATATCCTGATTTGAGTGACGAATATGTGAGGTCTTTTTGATCGTTGGATATGCAGAACTCAAAAAAACAACTTAAACGTCAACAAACAAACTCTGAACTATCAAGATTAACCAATTTAAAATCAGATTTTTATTCCTTCAAAAATATTAACTCAAAATTCCAAAAAAACTTAAAACTTAACTTGCTGCTAAAATTAAAGAAAACCTTTTCAAACCCCTAGAAAACCTTTCACCAATTCACATTAACCGAAGAAACTCAAATTAGAAATAACAATTACCACTTGAATCATAACATTAAAAAATTGGAACTCAGATGATTTTAAAAAACTTCAAACTTTTATATCATAAAAGAGGATTACAAAAAAAATCCAAGACAAAAGAAAAAAGGTAACCACAGGTTGGTCCTCAATTTATACTCCTGCTCGGATTTTTCTAGAATGAAAATAAATGCAAACCCTAAGCTAGTGAGTTTCCAAGATTACCCCTTTGAAGATTCGGATATTAATCGAATATGCTGGTCTTAATTCATCAGTTTGAATAATCTTTGATAAAAAAACAAACCCATGTGGTGATGGCAGGATGTATAGCTGCTGTGGAGTGATCCAAGTCGTCCATCTTGTTTTGGAGAATACGAAATCGCCAATCTTCATTGGATTTGCTATTAATTCTTGTCTTGATTCGAAGTCTTCACATGTGTGTGGGGTAAGTGTGGGGTAGGGTGGATAGTGACTGGTAAAGAGTTTGAATTGATCTTGTGACTTTGGGGATTAAGGTTTGAGGATTAAATTGAGATGGTGGCTAATAAAGCTTTAGAACCCTAACGTCCCTCTGTTTTTTATGTCGTCTATTGTAAAAAAAAGAATGTCCCGTATCTTTTTTTTTCTTTCTAATATTACAAAAGGACTGGATTGTTATGTTTTGGGTTGCAGATTGAGTGGTAAGGCCCAAGTACCAAATTTTAGAAGCAATATTTGTTGGGCCTGGGGTGTTTGGTTTAATAAACAAGTGTTTTGGATATTGAAATAATACGGGACAACTCGGTCCGTTAAACGGGTACGGGTTGGTTCGTAAATTTCAAATTTGTTTTCGGGATCGATTTTTCATGCTTATTCCAATGCCGTGTTCCGAGGTTAACTTTGACTTCATTAAACTTGAACAAATCTTCAAACTTGTCGAGTCGATCCGAAAGTGCCCGTTTTTGCTTCATTAAGTAAAATCTCGGCTTAGACTTCTTGCAAATCTTCGAATATCACATATGTAAAGTCTTGACATTTTAGGGACCACAATGCAATTTTAGAGTTTTACAAGGGTATAAAATGACAAGTCTTCAAACTTGGAGGACCAAACTTGACAATCTTCAATTCTTCAAAGGTATTTTTGGAAATTCATCATTTGGGTCCGGTTCATTGTGCGGCTTCGATTCTCGTGTTCGTTTTTGATTGATTCTTGTGATATTTTTGTCTTTTTCTCGATATCAGTACCTAAAATACACATTGAGCAAACACGAGCATATATATGGCACTTTTCATGATATTTTAACCGTTTTAAGCCCGTTTTGGACGATGAGACTATGTATAATTGCAGTCTCATCACTCCCCCATACTAAACCATTGCAGTTCCCTCACGCAATGCTAGAATAAAGTATCTTAGCATCTCCAAAATTCATTTTTATCGACTTTTATTGAAAGGTAAACTTACCACACTAATACTACTTTGTGTTTTAGACATAATGTATGATTTTCATCGCAAAATGGGACGTTTAGGTTCATAGAATAAGAACACGTGAATGCTTCGTTAGAAATAATTTCATTGTCCTCGATTTTTACCCCAATTCCATGCCAAGCGTGCAACGAGATCATTGTCATTATAAGTTAGTAATGCTAACACTACTCATATGACCTAATCACGTACTTATCCTCCCATTTTCCTAAGTTGTATCTCTTATATTTTATTTTGTATTGAATGTTTGACGAGGATACATTGTTTGACTTATGTGATAATAGAGATATAGGTCTAAAAATAGAGTCCTAACGGTGTAACCAAGACCATCAAATCAATAACCCCTCCTAATAGACAACGATGTCAAAAAATTAAGTCAACAAGAAGGATCGATAAACACGGTTTTATAACGGTTTTGAACATGAGACTTATTACCAAGACTTTTATACGCCCCCTAACAGAAGGGTCTTATTATCTTTGCTTTACCTCCATCTTTTATTCAACTTCGCCATGAAGCTTTTATTATGACTTCGGTCTTGCCTTGGCTTTTATTATCCGCCTCATCGGTGGTTTTATTAGCCAAAGACGTATATCCTCACGCTAAGGCGAATTTTGGATCTTTAAAGCTTCAAAGATTAAGGCTTGATTCACTTTCAATTTTTCATAGATTTTTTGGCCTTGTGGGGCTTCAAATTGTTTGCTTGATTTAGGTGAGCACTTGAAATCTTATTATTGGGTGAAGCTTTCGATTATTCGGGTGCCAATACTTCAAAACAGTGACGCTGGCGATACCTTAATGTCTTCCCAATTTAATTACACGGAAGCTACTAGAAAAGACTAGAAACCCAACAATCCCAACTAAACTGCTAAGTCAATATTTATTAAGCAAAAAATATTTACAAGAGAAGGGAGAATAAGCAAACAACGAGAACACATGAGTTTTTGAAAGAAGAGCGACTTCTACGTTTAGCATAGTAACTTATAATTAACCCTATCATTTCTCGTCCTCATTTAAGAGACTTAGCCTAATGTGAAGTTAAGGAATCAAAGCTAAGTGCTCAACACGCACGGTCGAGTAAAAAATTACTCTTATTCTCGCCATCGGAAAATCTACATTCGTGTCTTCAAACACTTATAAAACATGAGAAAAAATTTAAAATTTGGCCATTTTTAGCCTTATTTTGCAACAAAACGATAAACAAAAAGATAAACTTTGGAAAGCGTGAAGGTTTGGCAAGGCAAGTATCTATTCACCCCCCCCCCATACTAAAGTTAAACATTGTCCTCAATGTTTCGAGTCTAGGGGTGCAAACACCCCCATACTAGAGACGTAGTCGAATGCCTAATCTAGCATGGAAAGGGTGTAACCGCTAAATTTAAAGCCGTTTATGAAGTGTGCTATAAACCTAAGGTTATAACATCAAAAGGATATATCATGGATATTGAGAAAGTCTTCAAAGCAAACGATCGAGTGCTCCCATAAAACGAACACGAGAGGCTCCAATCGCGAAGATCATGATCATCTAAAGTCCACAATTCACAAACAACCACGGAACAAAGGTTGGAAGGGCACAAAACCCCACACGTTACTACATTAGAAAGCGATAATATGTACATAAGATAAGCATGGGACTCCACCACGAGGCACCGCGTTTTTTTGATTACCGAGTCATGAGCTCGACTCGATCCCCTCAATACTAATTATCATTGGGGAAGCTGATTTGGTCGAGGTAGTTCAAGGATGGAACTTCCCCGCCAAAGTAGTGCTTCAACCTATGTCCATTCACCTTGAAATTAGGGCCATCATTTTGAGCTAGCTCGATGGTCCCATATGGAAATACTTGAGTCACGGTGAATGGACCGGACCAACGGGATTTCAACTTACCGGAAAAGATTTTCAAACGATAATTAAAAAGCAAAACTTGATCCCCAATGTTAAAAACCCGGTTTTTAATTTTAGAATCATGCAACTTTTTAGTTTTTTCTTTATAAATCAATGAATTTTCATAAGCAATATCCCTTAATTCATCTAATTCATTTAATTGCATTTTCTGGTGTTTTCCCGCGGTCTCCATGTCATCATCACAATGCTTAAGGGCCCAATAAGCCTTGTGTTCCAATTCGATTGGCAAGTGACAATTTTTTCCATACACAAGCTTATAGGGAGTGCACCCAATGGGCTTCTTATGAGCGGTCCTAAAGGCCCATAAAGCATCGTCCAACTTATCCGACCAAGATTGTAGGTTTTCCCTTACGGATCTCTCCAAGATCCTCTTCAACGCTCGGTTTGAAACCTCGACTTGCCCACTCGTTTGTGGATGATAAGCCGTAGAAAGACGATGTGTAACCCCATATTTCCTTAGGACCCTTTCGAATTGGTCGTTACAAAAATGGGTTCCACAATCGCTTATGATCGCACGAGGGGTTCCAAACCGAGAAAACAATTGCTTCAAAAACTTGACTACCACACGAGCATCATTGGTGGGCAAAGCCTTAGCTTCCACCTACTTAGATAGGTATTCAACCGCAACAAGGATGTACTTATTACCATGAGATGATGGGAACGGCCCCATAAAGTCAATGCCCCAAACGTCAAAGATCTCACACACTTGGATGATGTTTTGTGGCATCTCATCTTTTTGTGAGGCTTTTCCTTGTCGTTGGCATGAGTCACACAACTTCACAAGATCTTGTGCATCTCGGTAAATAGTAGGCCAAAAGAAGCCGGCATCAAACACCTTCTTAGCCGTGAGATTAGCACCATGATGACCACCCGTGGGTCCCTCATGACAAGCTCTAAGGATATTAGAAGCTTCGGTACCAAAGACACAACGTCGGATGATTTGATCCGCACAAGTTCGAAACAAGTAAGGGTCGTTCCAAAAGTAGAACTTGACGTCACGAAAGAATTTTCGTTTTTCTTGAGTCGTCATACCCTTAATGATGAAGTTGCCCGCATGGTAATTTGCGATGTCCGCAAACCATGGGGTGGAAGAATCAAGCTTAGAATTCACTACACCAAGTGTCTCGAGCGGAAATGTTTCGGTGATTTCCTTGGGCTCGTAAACACTTTGGTGAGGATCTTCCAAACGAGAAAGATGATCGGCCGCTAGATTCTCGGCTCCTTTTTTGTCAACGATTTTGTGATCAAATTCTTGAAGGAGGAGAATCCAACGAAGTAATCTTGGCTTTGCATCTTGTTTAACCATAAGATACTTGATAGCCGAATGATCCGTATACACTATGCATTTCGTCAAGACGAGATAAGGTCGAAATTTCTCAAATGCATACACTACGGCAAGGAACTCCTTCTCCGTTGTAGTGTATTTTAGTTGAGCTTCGGTCATCGTCTTGCTAGCATAGTGAATAGGCAAGAAGTGCTTTTCATGACATAGTCCCAATACGGCCCCAATAGCGTAGTTACTAGCATCACACATGAGCTCAAAGGAGAGGTTCCAATTGGGAGCAACAAGAATGGGAGCTTTGGTAAGTTTCCTCTTAAGGATTTCAAAGGCTCGTATACAATCTTCGTCAAAGACAAAACGTACATCTTTTTCAAGGAGATGTGTAATAGGTGGAGAGATCTTTGAAAAATCCTTGATGAATCGACAATAAAATCCCGCGTGGCCTAGGAAATTCCTAACTCCCTTAACGGTTTTGGGATGAGGTAATTTGGCTATGACGTCTACCTTAGCTTGATCTACCTCAATCCCCGCTTTCGAAACCTTGTGCCCTAAGACGATTCCACTTTTAACCATAAAATGACATTTTTCCCAATTAAGCACAAGGTTGGTTTCCTCACAACGTTTCAACATTCTCTCAAGATTCGACAAACACCAAGTGAACGAATTACCAAACACGAAAAAGTCATCCATGAAGACTTCCATCGTCTTCTCGATCATATCATGAAAAATAGCCATCATGCACCTTTGAAAGGTTCCCGGTGCATTGCAAAGTCCGAATGGCATTCTACGATAGGCAAACGTTCCATATGGACACGTAAACGTAGTTTTTTCTTGATCACGAGGATCGATGGGATTTGGAAGTAACCGGAAAAACCATCTAAAAAGCAATAGAAATCGTTTCCCGCAAGACGCTCCAACATTTGGTCCATGAAGGGCAAGGGAAAATGGTCTTTACGAGTGGCTTCATTCAACTTACGATAGTCAATGCACACTCTCCATCCGGTCACGAGTTTAGTGGGAATTAACTCGTTGGCATCGTTTGGCAGAACGGTCATTCCTCCCTTCTTAGGGACACAATGAATAGGACTCACCCAAGGGCTATCGGAAATAGGGTAAATCATTCCCGCGTCAAGGAGTTTAAGGACTTCCTTTTTGATGACGTCGTGAATTTTGGGGTTCACCCTTCTTTGACATTGGATTGCGGGCTTGTAATCCTCATCCATTAAGATTTTGTGGGTACAAAATTTGGGATCGATCCCCTTATTGTCGGATAACTTCCACGCATTGCCCCTTTGTGATCCTTTAGAACATCGACAAGTGCGGTTTTTTCATCATTAGAAAGTTCCTTCGCAATAATTACCGGCAACTTGTCGCCCTCCTCCAAATAGACATATTCGAGATGAGGAGGTAAATCTTTCAACTCGAGGATAGGTGGTTCCTCAATTGAAGATTTAGGCTCGATACTCATAACCTCCTCAGGTGGAGGAAATGGGAAATCGTTGAGAAAATCCTTGATAATCGAGAAGTCTTCATCATTGTCGAGGTCTTCGTCAAAAGTACGTGGAACATCGAATTCTTCCAACGTAAAACCACCACCTTCAAATGGAGTGAAGGTTGGTGTCGAGTTATCAATAATGGGATCAAGCATAGTGGGATTGCCACTATTTTCAACATCACCAAAACCTAGAACTTCTTGTGAAAATTCCTCGCAAACAACGTCGATCATATCAACGAGGTTTATGGTAGCAACGGAATAAACATGAGAAAGTTGAGAATTTTGAGTTGCGTTTATAACAAGTTCCTCGTCGTTGAAACGTAAGGTGATCTTTCGAGCATAAACATCGATCAAAGCCATAGACGTATCTAAAAACGAACGACCTAAAATGAGAGGAACTTGAGGATCCATGGGAATATCGACAACGATAAAGTCTACGGGATAGTAGAACTTTCCCACTTTCACAAAAACGTCTTCCGCCAATCCACATGCGCGAATCGTGGAATGGTCGGCCAACTCGATAGACATTAGTGAAGGAGTAAGATTAGGAATATTGAGCGACTCGAAGATTGCAAGTGGCATCAAGTTAATGCTAGCACCAAGATCGGCCAAGGCATAGCATTCTTCATTATCTTGAATTGCACAAGGGATCAAAAATTTACCAGGATCACCGACTTTTTGAGGTATGCGATTAAGATAAACCGATGAACAACTAGACAATTGATGCAATTTCTCCTTGTTGTTCAACATACTCTTAACGTTAGCGGCAAATCGAGGCATCATGACCAAAGCATCGGCGAAACTCACATTAAAGTGCAAATCACGAAACATTTTCATAAAAAGCTCAAACTGATAATTATCGTGCTCTTGTCGTTTGTCCTTCCTAAGTCTCGATGGATAGGGCAAGGGTGGTGTGGGTTGAGGCATAGACATAGCCTTTGGAATCTCGGGTTCCAATGTTGGTAATGGGTCAACCGTAGGTGTGGCATGAGCGGGACTTTGTGGGCTTGAGATATGCTCCTTTTCGACCACCACCTCAGGTTCTTCCTCAATTTCCCCCACCGTTGGAGTAATTGGTTGAGGAGTCGGTTCCTTAAGTGTCTTACCACTTCGTGTGGTAATCACTTTCATCTCTCCCTTCGGGTTTGATATGGTGTTACTAGGTAAACTACCCAAAGTAGAGGCTTTGTTCCCCATGACCGCTTCCAAAATAGCATTAAGCTTAACATCTTGACTAGCGGCTTTTTGGTCTATCCTTTGTTCAAGCCTAGCATGACTTTGCTCAATTTTATTGTTTTGACCTCTAATTTGATTAGCAAAATCATTTTTCAACTCATTTTTCATGTTGGTATTTTCCTTGGCTAAATTAGCTAACTCCTTTGCGTTTTTAACCGCTTCCCTAGCTTGACTAGCCAATTGCTCTTGAATATTTTCCAAAATCTTATCATTTGCCGTAGCATAATTCAAAAAGTCAATTGGAAGTTCTTTAGTGTAAACATTTTGAAGACCTTGACTTGTGTTTTGAAAATTACGGTTTTGGTTTTTGTTTTGCAATTGGCTACTACTCCCTTGATTCCCATAGTTGTTATTACCCTTGTAATTGTTTCTTTGATTGTTTTCGTAACCAACTTGATTGTTTCGATAATTGTTAGCATTTTGATTTGGTGGAAAACCCGGTGGAGTCAATTGATTAGTGTGGGTAACTTGACCGTTTCGGTTATAAGTTCCCGCGGCCGCGTAGGCACTCGAAGTGTTACCACCATTGGTAATGCACTCGGAGTAATCGTGAGCTCCA
Source organism: Glebionis coronaria (assembly GCA_025667525.1). Taxonomy (NCBI): domain Eukaryota; kingdom Viridiplantae; phylum Streptophyta; class Magnoliopsida; order Asterales; family Asteraceae; genus Glebionis; species Glebionis coronaria. The sequence goes on from CM046874.1 coordinate 72,775,276, forward strand.
CCACAATACATACAAGAAACCTCAACCGCTTTAGCCGTAGCGGGAGTGGGTTGTTCACCAACTTTAAACTCAATTAACAATCCTTTAAGCTTATCAAAAATTTTGTTTTCTAAATTTGCCTCGATTTGGCAAGCATCAATGGTATGTGACAATGAAGGCGAAGGTGAAGACGAAGTCTTACGAACACTCGACGTGCTACGAGGACTATAGACCTTAGACCTATTCTCAATGATTAACAATGCTTCCTCGACTGTTTTACACAAAAAATTACCACCCGCGGCGGCATTAAGATAATCACGCTCATGATCGTTCAAGCCATTGTAAAACGTGTCAATTTGATGCAAGTCGGAAAATCCATGATGAGGACATTCGTGCAACATTTCCTTAAACCTATTCCAAGCCGTTGAAAAACTCTAATTATATTCTTGTGAAAACTTTGAAATCTCGTTTTTCAAATGCGTAGTCTTAGATGGCGTAAAAAATTGGTTCACGAACTTTGAAACGAGATCCTTCCACGTCAATATAGAATTGGGTGGCTCTTTCTCTAACCAAATTTTAGCGGGTCCCGCTAAGGAATACGGAAAAAGCATCATCTTAATCGAGTCGTTAGAGACGTCCTTAAATGTGCACGTGGCGGTAAGACGATTAAATTGGCGAATGTGGTTATGAGGGTTGTTCTTTTCGTCACCACGAAACTTGTTGTTTTGAATCATGGACAACAAACCCGTCTTAACCTTAAAATTCTCCACAAGGATAGCGGGAATCACAATCGCTTCTCCATAACCCTCGGTGGGTGCTTGAAGCAACTTTATCATAGTACGATTAGCCATGGGTGCTTCTTGTTCTACGATGGGTTCGACAATGGGAGATTCTTCACTAGAAGATGTTTGGTTTCCTTCCTTTTGGCGACGTTTACGTGCACGTCTTGCTTTGGAGCGAGTTTGCATAAACGTCACGTACAACGAGAGGATGAGCAAAGAAGATTCTTTTTGGTGTTTTTACTTTTTAAAAAAAAAAAATTTGTCATTTTTGATTTTTACTTTTTTGGATTTTTTGTGATTGTATTAGGTAGACAAAAATCTACAAATCTCCTCCTTAATCAAATCTCTTGATTAAAGAAGCCTCAAGGAATGAAAACGATCACGTGAAGTGAACGCCTTCGATGACTTTAGAACGTTGGTGGAACACCAAAACGTTCAAGAGGGTTTAATCAAATGAAACCAAGAAAATATATATGATACTTAGTAATACTTTGGGCGACAAAACCCTCGATTAGCTCTCAAAATCAAATACTCACAAGCAAGCGGGGAAACGAGGCGGCGCGAAGCACTTAAGAGCCTTTTTCCTTAGGATATATTTTATAATATCCGCCTTATACCCACCTTATAGTTTGTATTTTTCAAAATCGAGCTTCACGAAAGTATTTATCTATTTTTGCCTTTTTCTTTGGTTTGAGATTCGAATACAATGATTGGGTAATGACCTCCCAACTCAAGGTTGTGATTTCTCACGTATTTGGAGTACTTGTGAATTTATTGTTCTACGTATACAATATAGTAATAGTATCACACAAAAAAACGAAAAATCGATAATACGTATTAGTAGAGTGCTACTAATACAAATACTATTATGGCTATATATAAAAACAACAATTGCCAAATCAAAACACAACACGCCTTCCCGGCAGCGGCGCCAAAATGATGGTTGTAAATTCACACTCGTTTAGGAAAACGAGGCAAAAGCGGTAAGTATTAAGTGTTCGTTTAGGAAAACGAAAGCACTTATGGCCCTTTGTGTGGGATCGTTCTCAAGGAGGCAAGTGCGTTGTGTTAAGAATTGATTAATTTGTGATTATGTTTGATGAGAAAAGAGAAAGAAAAAGACGAATTACGCTAAAAATTACCCTACGACGCAAAAAACGTAAAATCGTAAAATTCGACGAAAAATGAAGTGCACTAAAATAAACCAAAATTTTATTTCAAGTTAAGAAAAATATGAATAAAACAAAAATGAAAACGAAAATTTCCAAAAACTTTCTAATAATTTTTAATTAATTTTTAAAGTTTAATAAAAATCCTAAAAAAAATAAAATAACTAAGAAAAGGACAAAATTCAAGCCTTTTTTATTTGTAAACCGAAAGTGTGTTATTTAAAAACTAAAAAAAATATTTTTTTTGAAAATAAAAACTTAAATTAACTATTTTTATGACTTTTTCAAAATTTAAAACTAAAATAATCCTAGAGAATGAAATAATAAAAAGAAAATTATGAAATTTAAACTATAAAAAAGCAAATTTATTTTTACTACGTCCTAAATGAAAAAAAAGAAAATTTTAGAAAAAAGAATTATATTTTTTCGACTTTTAAAATATTTATTAAGAATTAAAAACGATTTAATCTAATTAAATGCTTAAAAAAATATTAAACTATTTTATAAAAATACCAAAAAAAAATATAGAAAGCATAAAATACTAATCTTAGTCTAGGAAAAATAAGATAAAAAAATATATATATCTAAGAAAAAGCTACTAGAATAAGCTAAATGATACTTATGAGCCAAAAGATGAAAAAAAAGAAGAAGTTAAAAAGGGTTTAAATAATAAACAATGTAATCATTAACAAGAAAATGTTCATAGCTCAGTTGGTAGAGTTGTGGTGCTGTTGAGCTGCAGGTCAAGGGTTTGAAACCCACTGCAGTCACTTTCTGTATTCTTTTTTTTTATATTATTATCAGCTGATGACATACAATTAAACAAAGTGTGAAAAGAAAATGAAAAGAAATATAAACAAAAACTGCCAATAGATCAGATGGTAGATGAGAAGGGTGATGCGTGTGTTGTATCTGTATGTGGTCAGGGGTTCGAAACCCACTGCCACGTTTTTGCACAGCCCCTTTTTGGACAAATTTGGACTCTCAGCTTTGTTGGAATCAAAAGCACCAATAAGTAGTTGCTAATTGGGCTTATGCAGCAATGATAAGCAACAGTAAGCAGATTCTAACTCATAAATCAGTAAGCACGCAAGTAGTAATCAAAACTAGGTAGAAATCAACGACATAAAAAGATGAACAACAAGTAAACAAGAGCTACTCTAAACAAAGTGCAATATCAAGCTTCAACCAAGTCAATCCTAGCATTACTAATCCGGAACTGCGTATAGTGATTATGATAACTCGAGATGCAAAGGCAAAATCTACCTGCTAACTAATGATTCACTTAACTATAATCATTCCCAATGAGAAACTTAAACTAAGCTGATAACAAGTTCTACTAATACAATCTTACAAATATTATTCCAACAGATTATCCAATCTTAGTTACAAAGATTCTAAATCCAAACAACTAGTTTATGAAACAAATTCGAATTGCATGAAATGGGGCACACAAGAATTGCAGATGACAAACTGATCTAAAACAAAACATTACAACTTGGCAATAGTCAAATTTTACACTGCCTCAATTATAAAATCTAACAGAAATCTCTATGCTTGCAACAAGATGTCACTAATTCTACAAGTCCTTAACAGATTAATCTAACCACTTAGAAAGTACCATCTACAGCTAATAAAAATAAACCAAAAAAAAAAAATCTTTAACTAGAAGGATTTGCAGAAAAATAAAAGGTGCTTGACCATTCGTATTAAGGCCTCCACTGATGCGATGCTATTTGATAAACATTGAAACCAAAGAAACCGAGCTTTACACCGACTGGCAACTGGTAACCAATCAGTTATCTACAAATGTCTTCCCACAAAGCTGATCGAACGGAACACCCGAAATACTCTACACCCAATATCCACTCTCTTTTTTTTCTTCTATCCAACAACAACAAGAAATCTGCTCCTTTTTTGTTTCGTAACCCAATCGTAGTAACATTAAATATAAGACACTTTTTCTTTTTTCTTTTGATGTCTCGAACATCAAGAATAAACACTCTCTTTTTTTTGGTCGCACAGTAACAACAAACAATCCTCTTTCTCACTCTTTTTTTTTCTTGGACAGATCAGAACATAAAACACTTTTTTTAATCCTTCTAAAACCTAACGCTCGAAATGCATAACCAAGCAAGCAACTCACCCACTTTATTCGTACCCACGCCGGGACATCCACGCATCCTTGATGTTACTTAACATCAGTTATGTATGGTCATATCCAGATTTGAGTGACGAATATGTGAAGTCTTTTTGATCGTTGGATATGCAGAACTCAAAAAAACAACTTAAACGTCAACCACCAAACTCTGAACTATCAAGATTAACAAATTTAAAAGCAGATTTTTATTCCTTCAAAAATCTTAACTCAAAATTCCAAAAAACCTTAGAACTTAACTTGTTGCTAAACTTAAAGAAAACCTTTTCAAACCCCTAGAAAACCTTTCACCAATTCACATTAACAGAAGAAACTCAAACTAGAAATAAAAATTACCACTTGAATCATAACATTAAAAAAATTGGAACTCGGATGATTTTAAAAAAAATTCAAACTTTTATATCATAAAAGAGGATTACAAAAAAATCCGAGACAAAAGAAAAAAGGTAACCACAGGTCGGTCCTCAATTTATACTCCTGCTCGGATTTTTCTAGAATGAAAATAAATGCAATCCCTAAGCTAGTGAGTTTCCAAGATTACACCTTTGAAGATTCGGATATTAATCGAATATGCTGGTCTTGATTCCTCAGTTTGAATAATCTTTGATAAAAAAACAAACCCATGTGGTGATGGCAGGATGTATAGCTGCTGTGGAGTGATCCAATTCGTCCATCTTGTTTTGGAGAACACGAAATCGCCAATCTTCATTGGATTTGCTGCTAATTCTTGTCTTGATTCGAAGTCTTCACATGTGTGTAGGGTAAGTGTGGGGTAGGGTGGATAGTCACTTGTAAAGAGTTTGAATTGATCTTGTGACTTTGGGGATTAGGGTTTGAGGATTAACTGAGATGGTGGCTAATAAAGCTTTAGAACCCTAACGTCCCTCTGTTTTTTATGTCGTCTATTGTAAAAAAAAAAGAATGTCCCTTATCTTTTTTTTTCTTTCTAATGTTACAAAAGGACTGGATGGTTATGTTTTGGGCTGGAGATTGAGTGGTAAGGCCCAAGTACCAAATTTTAGAAGTAATATTTGTTGGGCCTAGGGTGTTTGGTTTAATAAACAAGTGTTTTGGATATTGAAATAATACGGGCTAACTCGGTCCGTTAAACGGGTACGGGTTGGTTCGTAAATTTCAAATTTGTTTTCGGGATCGATTTTTCATGCTTATTCCAATGCCGTGTTCCGAGGTTAACTTTGACTTCATTAAACTTGAAAAAATCTTCAAACTTGTCGAGTCGATCCGAAAGTGCCCGTTTTTGCTTCATTAAGTAAAATCTCGACTTAGACTTCTTGCAAATCTTTGAATATCACATATGTAAAGTCTTGACATTTTAGGGACCAAAATGCAATTTTAGAGTTTTACAAGGGTATAAAATGACAAGTCTTCAAACTTGGAGGACCAAACTTGACAATCTTTAATTCTTCAAGTGTATTTTTGGAAATTCATCATTTGGGTCCGGTTCATTGTGCGGCTTCGATTCTTGTGTTCGTTTTTTATTGATTCTTGTGATCTTTTTGTCTTTTTCTCGATATCCGTACCTAAAATACACATTGAGCAAACACGAGCATATATATGGCACTTTTCATGATATTTTAACCGTTTTAAGCCTGTTTTGGACGATGAGACTATGTATAATTGCAGTCTCATCAACTTGGCTACTCCAGTTAGGGATGATAAAAACATCATGAGTTGGACGGCTTCGGCTTGTCCTTCTCCATAGTTGAAAATTTTACATATTCTGCTGAATTCGTGGATGTGTTTGTAAGGATCGGTTTTGATTCGTCCATCAAATTGGTTATTTGGACAAGGGTTAAGTGGTTCCCTTTGATTGCAAAATCGTTTGCAATTTCAGGTAAAACGATTACAGAGCCAGGAGTTGGTGCGACAACTCTATCGGCTGACCACATAGGTTCGTCATCAGTGTCCGACATTGGATCGTAACGATTGATGAGTTTGGTGAGAAATATGATTTGTCAAAGATTGTCAAAAGGTTGGTTAATTATGCGAGGTTGAGTTTGTTTGTGTCTCCTAGATAAAGGTACACGGCGATGGAGTCTACGTAGCCTTCGGTTAAGGGTACGTTCAGGTTCAGGTAATGGTGATGTTGATGGTGTTCCGGATGAACGGGTGTGCATCAAATAAGGTTTTTGGTGTTTTCAGTAGAAATGTGCGTTGCACTTTTGGTTTTGTGCGGTGCACTTAGGTTCGTTACAGGAAGTGTGGCGCACTTCTTGGTTTGTGCAGCGTACTTTCTATACTGCAGAAAAAAAATTCGGTTTAAAATGAGTAGCAATGGTTCAATTTCTTCAAGGATTATACTAATTTGGTTACAAAACAGGATTATAAGTCCCCGACAGCGGCGCCAAAAACTTGATGTTCATTTGCAAGTCTTAAATTTATATTACAAGGTTTAGACAAAACAAGGGACTAGAAGACAAACACGGGCACGTATACCCTTTCGTTCGTAATACAGCTTTGTAGTGGTAAGCCAGGATCGTTCGCTGAGACTTAGTTTTGTTTTGGTAATCAAGATAACAATTGAAGAAATAAATGGTTGAAGTAATATCACTAATAACAAATATGACTAATATGGGATAGTTCATATAAGTTCGTGATGATGATAATAATGATCGAGATATGTTTATGTAGGTAAAGTGTGATAATCCTTTTTCGTCAAAATGGCGTTTACACAATTTACTTGGGTTGATTCAAGACTTATGTTTATTTAAGCGATTAAGATCAAAACAAGTTGCCAACGAGTTCAATATTATATCAAGTTTCTAAGCGGATTTCTCCAACCAAAGATTCATGACCATAGACAAGTTCTAGAAAACTTATTATAACAATTTGCGTTTCTCAACGCCAAACTATCGTAACAAATCAACTTAGATAAAATATGGTTTGTAGAACTAGGAGGTAAAATGGTTCTACAACATTAGCTTGAAATCATTTATAAAGGATCATACAATAGCATCATCACTAATTATATTCACATACCCATATAGTCACAAATAGCATAGCCTAACATAGTAATCAAAGTAACAATTGGAAAAGAGTAAGAGAACATCATACTTAGATTGGACTGAATAAACGAGTACACATGTGTCACGATTTTATCGTTCCTCCAAGAATCGAAGAGTGGAATACTCTCGTTACAAGTATCTCCCAAAAGTGGATAATACTGAAAATTTACTAGAAGGACTAAAATACTCGAGCTATGGAGTATTGAGAGAGAGATAGGTGTGTGTAAAATGGATGGAAATGGCCTCTATTTATAGTGTTGTCTGGGTCAAATGTGCGCCGCACTTTGGAGATGCGAATGTGCGCCGCACTTATAACTTTGTGCGCCGCACTTCTGGGCGATTCAGAATCTTCTTTTAATAACTTTGTCTTTATTGCATATTGAGGCCCCTTCTTTTTATATCTTCACTTTGCTCCTTCATACTTTACATCTGCATATAAAACACAACATATTAAGTATCGGAAGCTCTTATTTATACTACAAAGTCGCATTATAATGATAGGTTGAATATGTATAATTAGGTCGTTATCAATAACTTGGCACCAGAAGTGGATGTAGCTCCTATTCCTGTTCAGCCGATCAATAGAGACCATCCTACTACTCAAATCATTGGAGATCCTGGTTCTAATGTCAAGACTCGCCGCATGCATAAGAGAAAGCAACGTCTGATCATCATGCTCTTGTGAGCTACCTTGAAGACCAAAAGCGTAATAATCACACAGACTTTCTTTACTGTTTTTTTGCTTGTTTTCTTTCACAGGTGGAACCTAGGTCAGTCTGACATGCTCTTGAGGATCAAAGTTGGGTGGAGGCTATGCAGGAGGAGATGCAACAGTTCTTGTTTCAGAATGTTTGGATCCTAGTTAACTTGCCAGATGGAAAGACAAAAATTGGTACCAAATGTATTCTCAAAAACAAGAAAGATGCAAGGGGTATTGTGGTGAGAAATAAGGCTAGGCTGGTTGCACAAGGTCACACACAACTTGAAGTAATTGACTATACTGAAGTCTTTGCTCATGTTGCTAGGATTGAGGCCATTCGTCTGTTTTTGGCTTTTGCTTCTTATGTTAGCTTTACAGTTTTTCAGATGGATGTCAAGAGTGCGTTTCTCTATGGCAAGATTGATGAGGAAGTTTATGTCACTCAATCTAAGGGCTTTGTGGATCCACTTCATCCCAAGAAAGTCTACAAGGTGGTCAAAGCTCTATATGGACTTCATCAGGCTCCTAGAGCTTGGTATGAGCGTCTGTCCACTTTCTTGTTGAAACACGGCTACAGAAGAGGCACTATTGACAAAACACTGTTCCTTAAAAGGAATGCCAAGGACATCATCCTTGTTCAAGTGTATGTGGATGATATTATCTTCGTTTCTACTAGGAAGGAATGGTGTGAAGAGTTTGAACAACTAATGAAAGGCGAATTTCAGATGAGTACCATGGGAGAACTCACATTTTTCCTTGGTCTTCAAGTCAAGCAGCAGTCGGATGGTATCTTCATTAGTCAAGACAAGTATGTTCATGAGATTATTCAGAAGTTTGATGTGGAACCTCTTAGACCAGCAGCAATACCTTATGAAGTCACTAAAGTCAAACTCAAGAATGAGCCAGATCCTCTGGTAAATGTTCACATGTACAGGTCAATAATTGGTTCACTCATGTATTTGACTGCATCATGTCCGGACATTATGTTCGTAGTAAGTGCTTGTTCTAGACATCAAGTGGCTCCAACTGTATCTAACTTGAATGCAGTCAAGAAATTCTTCAAGTATATCAAGGCTCAATCCAAGCTAGGCTTGTGGTATCCAAGGGAATCACCTTTTGTTCTTGAAGCCTATAGTGATAGTGACTATGCAGGTGCTAATAATGTTAGGAAGACTACTACTGTTGGTTGTCAGTTTTTGGGTTGAAGACTTATCTCATGGCAATGTAAGAAACAGACAATAGTAGCTACCTCTTCAACAGAAGCTGAATACGTAGCTACTGCAAGTTGTTGTGGACAAGTCTTGTGGATACAAAATCAGATGCTGGATTATGGGTTCAACTTCATGAACACAAAAATTTTCATCGACAATCAAAACACTATCTGCATTGTGAAGAATCCTGTCTTTCATCAACGAACCAAGCATATTGAGATTAGGCACCATTTTATACGGGATACCAATGAGAAGAAGCTGATACAGGTTCTTAAAGTTCATACGGATGATAGTGTTGCTGATTTATTGACTAAAGCCTTTGATGGTCCGAGATTCAACCACTTTGTGGTTCACATTGGTATGGTCAATCCTAGAGGCCTAGGATTGAGGGGAGGCTAAGCCTAAGGGGAGGCTTATTGTACATATTTCCTTGTACGTAGGGTAACTTCTAACAACAATTTTCATGGGTATTCGCGGTGTGTTCAACTTCTAGTGGAAGATTTTGGTTACTCCTAGTGGTAGTATTCTGCTCCTAGTGGGTACAAACCCTTATTCTTCACTTGTGGTTGGCTTCTAGTATCGATTTTGGGTCATTGTTCACTTTGTTGACTTTCGTTGACCACTTGCTGCTCCTAGTGTTGACCTTTACGTGTTTTGACTTTCAGTCAACGCGAGTTACTTCTGGTGCACATCTTTTTGTTTATCTTTGGTAACTAGGATTTGTAAATAATGGTTTAAGGGGCAAGTGGTTACTCAAGCATTAATGACTTAATTTTAAAAGTGCAACCCCATAATTAGGGGTCAATGAACAGTTTTGTGACCATTATTTATGGTCAAATTACTCATTTGACTTAATTATCACAACCATACACACACACATACGCTCCTACCCTTCACCCTCTTCAATCAATCATCTTCCACTGCTTCAATCATCAACAATGGCAACACTCTAGTACAAACCTGATCATAACAAGGTGGCCTATCTTGGCGACGGTCCTAAAAGAGACGAGTTCACAGACATCCTGGAATACATTGAAGCTTCCAATCTAAGGTATGCTTTTACTGTTTGCCCCACTGTGTATGATACTGTTATACATCAGTTTTGGGCTACTGCCAACCTCGTTGTTGTTTTGGGTCGCCCGTTAGAGCTCTATGCTACCATAGATGGTCGCTCCTATGTGGTGTCTAAGGCATCCATTAGGTCTGCCCTTCATCTCCAAGATGAAGATGGCATTGTCTCTATTCCCAATTCAGAGGTATTGGATGGTATGGCTGCTATAGGCAATAATCATGAGGGGAAGTTTAACTTCCAAAAGAACAGATTTGCCCCTCAATGGAAGCTACTGGTTCACTTTTCGATTCACTGTTTGAGTCCAAAGTCTGGGAGTTGGGATGCATTTCCTATCCCCCTTGCTACTGGTTTGATTTGTATTGCTCAGGGTCGTACTTTTAACTTTTCTCGTTACTTGTTTGATGGCATGATTAGTAATCTTAGTGATACTGGCTCTAGGAAGAAGTTCTTGATGTACCCTAGGTTTTTGCAGCAGGTTCTTATGTGCCTACCTAGGAATAGGAAGGAATATGTGCCCCCAAAGCTTACTCCAAAAGTGTATGCGAATATGTCACTTGGATATAAGGGTCCTTTGAGGCCTCTTACTGATGCTATGCTGGGCCTTGCCCAAGGGGATCCCAATGTGGTTCCTCCGGTTGATCAAGCTGAGGAGGAACCTCCATTGGAGAATGATCCTATGGAGGAGGAACACCCTGCTACTGGTGTGCCTCATGTGGAGGTTGAGGAGCCAGCTAGAGAGGTGGTGGTAGAAATGCCATCTACCTCAAAGGCTCCCCCCTCTTCTCGCCCACATGAGTCCCCATTTGCTGATACTCCCCCTCCTAGCCCAGTTACGCATTCTGCTGAGAAGTCTTCTAGCTCTCATGCTCATATGGATGATCCTTTTGTTGCTTCTGGTCCCAATGATGCATCCCCCAAGCCAAGTCCTCTTGGTAGGGAAGCTGAGGAACCTGTTACTCTGACTTCTTTGCTAGCTCTTATGCACAGGTACTATGCCAAGATTGTTTCTTTGGAAGATGAGCTCAACCAGCATCGTAAGCTCATACGGGATTTCGTGCTTCCATTGGCGAACAGGGTTAAAGTATTGGAGACACAGCTGAAGAGCCAAAGGAAGAAAGTTGTGCTTTCTGATTCTGATGAAGATGTTAAGGAGGATGGGCTGACTATTTTGGCCAGGGCTGCCTTTGCTGATAAGCCGAGTAAAGACTTGCCTGCTCCTCCTAGTCCTTCATGCATTCCTAATGCCGCTGCTGATCCCAAGACAATGGATGACTCTGCTGGTCCTTCTGCTGGTCCTTCTCATGATCCCAAGGGTGAAGCCCCTATGACTGAAGCACCCTCTCCTCCTAAGAAGCGAACTCGCAGACAATTAGAGGAAGAGAGATTGGGGGAAGAGGCTGCTTAGAGATTGCAAGAGGAGCTTGACCAACAAGCCAAGGATGAGGATGAAGCCCTGCAACAACAAAGACGTGAACAGTTGAGGTACAACGCCATGCATTGGGATGATCATGACTGGATGAAGGTGCTTACCATACTTACTCCAGACTACTCGCAGTTCACAGATTTGTTGGGTGCCGATGTGAATCAAGGCAATTGTGTTCAACGGGAAATGGCTTTAATACGTAAACAACAGTTATCTCTTGCTGCCCAGCTTCGTGAACAACACCGTAACAGACCTTTGTCGCGTACTGAGGAGAGAAGGTTGATGCAGCAATATGTTAAGAATCAATCGGTTGCTTACTATCAGACTAGATGGACATGGGAAATGGTGAGGAGGCTGTCTTTTGATGAGCTTAAAGATCTTTACACAAAGATGATCAAGCGTCAAAATACACATGTCCCTGAATATGCCATTTATCGCCCACCTCCTCGTGTTGTCCTCACTTCTAAGCATGCTGCTGCTCCCACCTCTTCATCAGATGTTCACAAGGGTATTGCTGGGGTTCCATCTTCTAGTGCTCCTTTTACTGTTGTTCCTACCACCACCACCTCAAATGTTGATCCCACTTACTCTCATGTTGATACTACCACCACCAATCTTGCTACTAATCCCACTCCTATTACTCCTGCTGTGGAGCCAACATCAACACTGGTGACTAAACCACTTCCTACTCCATCAGCTGGTGCAGCCACTTCTGATCCTATGGTTGTTGAGGACTTTGTTCCTACTGCTGCTGCTTCTGCTGATGTCAAGGTCAAGGAGGAATCTTCTTCGGGTGTTCCCACACCTCGCCGTTCTATTAAGAAGAAGAAGGCTCGTCGTGGTAAGTCTGTCTCGTTTGAGAAGAGGGATACTGCCAATCTCATTAATGCTGCTTCTGATAGTGAGACTGAGTTTCCCCTTGGCAAGGGTGTGATTGTAGATTGGGAGGTTCGCCCATCCCCCATTTCTCATGGTACCTTTACTCATAAGATTATGACTAGTGATGGATACAATCGATATGTCTCTGGATTGCAAAATATTTTGACATGGGTGGAGCGTCGTGATCTTATGTTGTTGTATGGTTTGGTGGATGATGAGATTCCTAAGTCTCTGAGTGAGCTTCCTAACTGGCCTGGGTTGACTATTTGGGGTAATTTGAAGCTGATGTTGGATTCCCATCCTGATTCTCCTCATGCTGGTGTATGGAAGGATCAACCTCGATGGGTGATAAGGAGGTGGAAGTTGTATGCTGGTTGTGGTGTTCATGTGTTAGAGGTTGAGTCTGGTGCTGTTGTGTTTATGCTTACTGATGTGGAGTATCCATTGACCATTGCTACCATGGAAGCTATGTTGGAGTGTCATCTGCTGGTGTCTAATGCTCCTTCTGGTAATGAGTCTGCCATGGCCACTACCTTAGTTGAAGGTATTCAAGCCCGGCTGCATGCAGACAAGGTTGCAGCTTCTGGTAAGTGATTGGTTTGTTTCTTCTATCCTTGTGTTATACTTACATTCTTTTCACCAATATGTACAGTGATTGGTAACTCACATTTTACTTTAGTTAGTTAGTTATAAAAAAAAATACTTTTATATAATATCTGCTTATACTTTAAACATGTGATGGAATTTCAAAACTTGTACATAATATAATATTTGCTTATAATTTTCCATCATGAAATTGTTTTCAACATTGGCATTTTCACACTTGGGCTGTTTTGAGAGGTACTTTTGGTGTTGGACCTAGTCCACACAACAAATGGTGCTCAACTCACCATGTCTTGTAGACAAGAAAGAGTTGATTCACCATGAGGGTACGGCTCTGGTGTGATTATCAAATCCGTTGATGGTTGCCAGGTTACCTAAAACTGGATTGTTTTCACTTGCCTTGGTCCCAGACTAAAGAGTGGCTAGTCAGGGGGTACGACTCTTGGTAAAGATCTATATCAAATCCGTTGATAGCTGTAATAGCTTGCTCAAAGCTATAGGGTTTTCAGCTCACCGATGCTTAATTGCTAAGAGTTAGCTAGTCCGGAGGGGTACGACTTTTGGTAAAGACTCATATCAAATCCGTTGACGGCTGTGATGATTTGCCCAAAATCATTAGGGTACCCCCACTCACCATTGATTTACGTTCTAAGTGTTGGGCTGGGTTCTGGTCTCCCAGGGTGATTCTTATTCCACCACAAAGACTAGCTAGCCCAAGAGCGAGCAGCTACTTGGTAGAGGATCATAAAATCTGCTCATGTTGATGTCAAGATTCAACAAGGTGCAGATCTGTTTCAAGCTTTCAAGAAGCTTCTAGGTGTTACTCGTTGCAGCGGTCTTTGTGTGTTCAATGCTGATGGTTATGTTGTTGCTGTTTGTGCTGTTGTTTCAATCCTCAAGTTGTTTTGCACGATCTACCAAGAAACTTGAACTCAACAAGTCAAATTCGAGTTTAGGGGAGGATTGTTAGGACCTCTGTAATAGACATTTGTAATAGATAAGCTAGGAGGTATGTAGTTCCTCCTGGTCCTAGTAGTAGTAGGAGTAACACGTGCTCCTGGTCTAGTAGAAAGTCAAACATTATTATTCTGAGTAATTTGTTAGAATATGCATGAGATATGTTAGGAAAGAATATGCATATCAGAAGTTACACGTTTTGGTTTAATGTAGTATTAGGGTTTCCTTGTAGTATAAAAGGAACCATTGGCAGAAGGGTTAGACACACCTTCACCCAACATTATTCATTTCATATTAATAGTAGAAATCCTAAGTAAGGATCAAGTTATTTAGTTATTATGTTTCTTCTTGTTCATAGTATTTGTATTCCGCACTTATATTATGTGTTTCATCTAGAGTCTCTCCGTGAATAGACTTGTGATTACAGAAGTCGTTCACCATCCTTAACAGGCTGCAAGATCCATATCTAGTGGACCTAACAATCTTTTTAAGGTAAAGTTTAATAACATGATATACGTAATATTATTAATTTTTATTAACTTATAACAAACATGACATGACATTATTAATTAATAATAATATGTTAAGTTAAGTATTTATTAATTATTAAAATTTATAGTATAATTCTACATGATATAAAATAAGCATATGATTAATTATAGAAACATGTTAATTATGCAATTATACTAATTATGGCAACATGATAAATATGGAAACACACTAAATATGGTAACATGTTATTTATGGCAATACACTAAATATGGTAACATGTTATTTATAGTAATACATTAAATATGGTAACATGCTAATTAAGGAAACTTTCTATTTTTGGAAACTTATTAATTATGGAAACTTTCTATTTTTAGAAACATACTATTTAAGGAAACTTACTATTTTTGAAAAGTTACTATATATGGAAACCTGCTATTTTTGTAAAGTTACTATATATAGGAACCTGCTATTTTTAGAAAGTTACTCATTATCTTATAACAACTACTATAACACTTAAAACATGAAACACATGAATCTAAAACACATGAAAATATAAGAAACACATGATTAAAACATAAAATATTAAGATAAGACAAGAACAAGTATAATAAGTATGAACACGTCAAGTAAACTAAATGACAAGTATGTATAAGTAAGACCGACTCTTATTCATGTCCCTTCATTATGTAGCTATTGTGAAGTTGGAGTGATCTTCTACGTTCGTTTTCGTATTCATTTTCTGGACATAAGGTACGGATATTCTGTCCTTCAGTCAGGACATTCTTTCCTATACTTAGGATTTCCCCGTTTGCAGCCATCTGTTTTCCCCAGTAGTTTAAGTGTCTTAAACACATCAGTATATGTATGATTATTTTAGATTGCCTAAGATATATACATGCATGCTAAGCTAATTTGAGACATGCTCTGATACCAATTGTAGAATGATGATAATCTATGATCCTATCAAGACGGTTGTTGTTTATAGAGATAGAAATTAGAGAGAGAAAGATGAGAGAAAACTATATTTATTGAAATGATAAAATGAACAACCAACACCCTCTCCATTAAAGGAGAAGGCTTTTATACCCAAGTACTTAGTGGACTTGGGCCTTCCAACCTATGGACAAGCCCATGGGCTAGGTTGATAATGTAAAGATAGTAACTTTCTAACTACGAGCTTACATCGTTTAATGATATTGTTGGAGTGATCGATACTTCTAATATACGTTAAAAACGTATTTCCAACAATCTCCCCCTAAGGGAGGTCACTCCAAATTACAAAGTTCTAAACCTAGCATACTATACTAAGTCTTCGTTCTTGAGCTCGTAGTTGTTTCTCTTTTCTTCTTTTTATTTTTTGGCTTGTGAATATGTTGTTATAATCTTTGAGCTTTGGCTTGCAACATGTTCTTTTGGCTTTGACTTGTCTTGTAACTTGAGATCATCTTCACGTGTAGTCTTTGCCTTCTTGTGATGTTTACCTCTTTTTGACTTCATGTCCCACATACCTATCCTTTGTTGAATTCTTAAAAGTCTCAGAGTTGATACAACGGAAGATAATTAGGTCATACTTTCTTGAATTTTGCTGAAATATCATTATATGTATGATTATTTTAGATTGCCTGAGCTATATACATGCATGCTAAGCTAATTTGAGACATGCTCTGATACCAATTGTAGAATGATGATAATCTATGATCCTATCAAGAGGGTTGTTGTTTATAGAGAGAGAAACTAGAGAGAGAAAACTATATTTATTGAAATGATAAAATGAACAACCAACACTCTCTCCATCAAAGGAGAGGGCTTATATACCCAAGTACTTAGTGGACTTGGGCCTTCCAACCTATGGACAAGCCTATGGGCTAGGTTGATAATGTAAAGATAGTAACTTTCTAACTACGAGCTTACAACATCTAATGATATTGTTGGAGTGATCGATACTTCTAATATACGTTAAAAACGTATTTCCAACAATCTCCCCCTAAGGGAGGTCACTCCAAATTACAAAGTTCTAAACCTAGCATACTATACTAAGTCTTCGTTCTTGAGCTCGTAGTTGTTTCTCTTTTCTTCTTTTTATTTTTTGGCTTGTGAATATGTTGTTATAATCTTTGAGCTTTGGCTTGCAACATGTTCTTTTGCCTTTGACTTGTCTTGTAACTTGAGATCATCTTCACGTGCAGTCTTTGCCTTCTTGTGATGTTTACCTATTTGTGACTTCATGTCCCACATACCTATCCTTTGTTGAATTCTTGAAAGTCTCAGAGTTGATACAACGGAAGACAATTAGGTCATACTTTCTTGAATTTTGCTGAAATATTTGATGCAGAAGGATTAAGTATGTGAGGGTGACTTCATCTGGTATCCCGCAACGCCACCGTCTTTAAATGTAGCAACATAATAAGACACGAATAAAATGGCTTTGACATTCTATTCTGATTCGGTAGCATTTTACCTCCGGTCGGTGAAGACCGTTGGATGATAATAAATATCGTACTTGTGACAGGTAGCTCTAATTAAAGATTGCTTGACATGATTTCGCGGGTAAACCCGTTCTCTTTATTCGACTGTCCAAAGCTGACTGCAAACATAAAGAGTGAATCACTTGGATAATAGATATCCTTATGATTGAAGCAGTCAATTCATGAACATAGAACAAGTGAATTTCAATTAAGATTTTCACCATCGTTGCTTTCCATTTGTCACGAGCTTGATTCTAATAGAATCTTGCTTGTCACCTACCGCAGTGTTGTTTGATGTTGACACTGGAAGGATTTCCACTCTTCACTGTGAACACTAAAGAGTGCCACTCTGAGTGTTCTTGCAAGATCACTTGGATTTTACGTAGAGTCCCTTGAACAAGTTTAATCTCAATTAAGAGTCAAACCATTGTTTCTTTCCAGTTATCACAAGATTAGTTCTTAAAGAACCGCACGTATCACCTACCATGAACTTGTTTGATGTTGGCTCAAGCAGGATTTCCATCTTCATTGTAATACTTTCGTATCACTCAGATGTTCTGGCAACATTACAAAAATATTGTGTAGGACTCATAAAAAGCTTTCTTGTTTTTAAAGTTGTGTCCTAATGAGACTTTTGATGATCTCGTGGCACTAGACTCAATAGTGCATTTTGTTATGGTGAGCGGAGGCTGGAGAAGATTGCCACCTTTTCAATATAATTTTATTCGGAGTGAATAAACCGATAGATAGCGTGTTGAACTCCGTGACATTAAAACAAATATCTGTTGAGAGATATTTTAGTTGGCTAGGAGGGGTTGTGCATCGCATCACTGGGTCTATGATACTTTGTCTTCAAGATGAGTTGACCCGGTTCCTGCCTAAGTTGTAAGGAGGGCTTCTTTCTGTTGGGTCGAAATTATAAAGTATTATGAGTTGATGTGTCAAAACTAAAAGACAAGGACTAAATCTGACAAGTGAAGATTCTACAAGCCGGTGGACAAACTTGTAGAAGATATATTGCAAGAAGATAAAAGATTTAGTGAATATATTATTTAGTGAATATCTTATTTACTAAATATCTTATTTAGTTTCCTTGTAACAAGGGTTTATGTGTAGTATATAAACACATACCCTACGTAGGTTTTACATATAACTTCATTCACAATGTAACCTACAAGCAATTCGTGTGCCTAGACGTGGGATTCAATGTATACACGTCTAGATGTTATTTGTGTTTAATAATACAAGTAACGTTTGGGAATATCTCATCTTGTCCACAACACCTTGTTTATGTGTCGTGTTCTATTCCGCTATGTTTATCATATGAACATGATACATTCCTAGCAAGCTTAATCGATCCGTGAATTATGGTTTCATCAATTGGTATCAGAGCTTAATCGATCCTTGTCTCTGTACTAAATATATTGTTATAGCGTACGACTGGCTCATAGTCGTGAAGGTTACCAGTTCCCATGTAACAAAAACTATGGTGAGCAATACACCTTGTCATTGGACTAAATATATTGTTATAGCATACGATTGGCTCATAGTCGTGAAGGTTACCAGTACCCATGTAATAAAAACTGATGGGTGAGCAATACACCTTTATCATTGGATCTAAATATATTGTTATAGCTAACAACTGGCTTATAGTTGTGCGGTTTTTGTTGGTTTCAGTTCCCGTTCTTACCAATAAACTGAGCCCCCTTTTGCAGTGAAAGAGTTGCATTTTTCTCTAGTCGTTTTGACAACTAGGGGAAGAGTTTATCAACTAGTGAGCAATTGGGTGAAAGAAATACAAAGTTTGGGTTATTCTGCTTCTACATCAAAATTATTGTACTTATTTTTCTTCAAGATCATTACATAGAGCTACTTTTGTAGAATTTTCAAGATTACATACTTTCACATATTCCCTATTGATGTGTCAAAAAGGGGAAGAATATGTGCTATACTTAAGGGGAAGAAATTTGAAGATCATGTACCATATACAAAAGGTTTTGACATCATCAACTAGGGGAAGATTGTTGGGTCGAAATTATAAAGTATTATGAGTTGATGTGACAAAACTAAAAGACAAGGACTAAATCTGACAAGTGAAGATTCTACAAGCCGGTGGACAAACTTGTAGAAGATATATTGCAAGAAGATAAAAGATTTAGTGAATATATTATTTAGTGAATATGTTATTTACTAAATATCTTATTTAGTTTCCTTATAACAAGGGTTTATGTGTAGTATATAAACACATACCCTACGTAGGTTTTACATATAACTTCATTCACAATGTAACCTATAAGCAATTCGTGTGTCTAGACGTGGGATTCAATGTATACACGTCTAGATCTTATTTGTGTTTAATAATATAAGTAACGTTTGGGAATATCTCATCTTGTCCACAACACCTTGTTTATGTGTCGTGTTCTATTCCGCTATGTTTATCATATGAACATGATACATTCCTAGCAAGCTTAATCGATCCGTGAATTATGGTTTCATCACTTTCTTTACACCCTTTATCTTTACATTTCTTTTTCATTCTTCAACCCCTTTAATGCTTACCAATACATCATCACCAGCACCTTGTTGTGATTGTTCCAGTGCTAGCATCAGTACTTGGTCAGAATTTAGCTACGTTCACAATCCATTCCCCATCTTTCCAAAGGACTTCTATTTTCTAACTATGTAATTGTCCTTGGGAAGATTCCTCTGGTTCTGGAAGAATCATTGGACTAGCACCTAATCCTACCACCCTTTTGTCACCACATCCGTCGTGAATTAAGTGTGTTTTGGGTAAGTGTTCGTCTTCATGAAAAATTCCTTAAAATCACTGAGGTACTTGTGATATAAATATCAAGAGTTTTTGTACCTTCAGCGTCTTTGACAACAAAATGCTCCCCCTTAACATTGGCATAGCACATATCAAGTTGGATTTTCCATTAAGCCCTTTTCATTTTTAGCCACATATGTTTACGAGTCTCCTGAATCCCATTTTCTCCCCTTATCCAAAATGTTAACCATCAATATTTTAGATATTAATGGATTAACCAGTCTTTGGGTAACAAAATGAAATCAGTTGTGGGGCATAGAACATATCAATGCTCCCCTCAAGTGAATGAGGGTTAGTTGTAGTGCGTGAGTATGATATAGTTTGAAAGATTCAGCATCTCGTGAGAAATTCTTGAAAAATTATCATACTTTCACACTACAGCAAGCTACAAAAGCACAATATTCATAGTATTTACATATTCACAAGTAAAATATGGAGTTGACCTGAGATAGTAAGACCCAGTTTAAATGGATCGTTCCATTAGCTTGTGGTGCGCTCCATATGGTCTTCCACCAATGAGTCGTTCTAGACTCCTCATTAACCGTCTTTCCCTCAGCTTTTCATTAATCTTGTTGATCATGTAGTGAGAACTTTTAACATATCCATCGTGCCACATTACGGTAACCGTGGGATGCTTCTTGGTCTTGTTGAGCTGAATCAGTGTGTCCCGTACTTGTTGAAGAGTCCCGTCACTAAACTTGTGAAGTTCTGCGACTCTCATTAATTTCTTCTCACCGGATCCATTTAAGTATAAAGTGCTTGGAACCGGTTTTGTAGTACTCGTATAGGGACTTTTGTTGCGATGAATATCAGTAACTTCAGTGTATGGAGCAGTGAGGTTCAGCTTCTTCTGATAACTTTCAACACCGAGTTGCAAGTCTTCAACTCTCTTCTTGATTACAATGCGACGAGTGTACATTCTCAGAGCTGAATTCAGGGCAATGATGTCTTCAGCTTCCAAGTGTCTGAGTGTACCTTGAGTCATCAGAAGCAACATGTATTCAACGTCTTTGAGAAGAAGATCCGAAAAGTCTCCTTCCATGATGGTGTAGTGGTTGTCGTCTTTTTCAGTCTGATCTCTGTTAGATGATGGTAACCGACTTTGGGTAGAATTCTTACTCCTAGAATGGCTTTGATTCTGAACTTAGATACGACTGGAGTCTTTGATTTGAATCCACATGCATAGCTGTAATCTTGTCGAATGGTTTCGCCCCAATGTAATGCCCCCAATTCGACATAGTGATCATACTGAGGAATTAATTGCTTTATCCAGAGACGATCAACCTTTTCCTCAATCCATGGTATTGACCCCCAAGTTGCAGCTTTGACCAAAGTTAAAGAATTCGCATACTTGTTTGCGTCTTTCACCAAATACTCAAGGTCACGACAGACAAAGAAATCACGTATAATTTGATTGTTATCGTCAGCTATCGGGAGTGGAGCATTTTCTGGCCTGTGACGACATGTTTGTTAAGGAATGTTCATTGCTTTCAAAAGGTCATTCGCATTGTATTCAGCCTCCATTCTGCTGATTCTTGAATTAGCGAGGATGGTGGGATCATGAAAAGCTCGAGTTACCATAGCTGGAGTTATGTTGTTAGTTTTATAAGTGTAGACTAGATATGCTGAGAAGTCGATGTGATTGTTGAGGATTTGAGAGAAGTCTGATTCATCTTCTTGAGTTAGAGGACGGATGCTAGCAGCTTCCGTGATCCAAGGTTGCTCGGGTGCATTCTCATCTACAGTAATTGTATCCACCCACGCCGGTTCACTTGATTCTTGAATGACAGAAACTGGTTCGATGGCTGGAGTCTCCATGATTGGTTCAGATTCTGGTTCATGTTATGGAACTGACTGAGTTTCTAGATTATCCTTTACTGGAGCAGATTCTGAAACTTCAGGTATATGTTGATCAGATTCTGGTAAAGGTTGTTCGGATGCTTGTGTTGTAGATGTGGTAGCTGGAGCAGATTGAATTTGAACGAATGGGACAGTCATATTAGCATCAACATCATGACGGTGTTTGGTGTGTTTGCCCTTTTGAGGTGTCTCGGTTTCTGGAGTTTCCTCGGCTGCTGAAGTGGTTTGATCTTTTGTAACATCATCCGTCTTGTCTTTTAGTGTGTTATCATCATCAGCCTTATCATCCTCTGTCTCATCCTCATCATTGACTTGTTCATCCATACTATCATCATCATCGTGTTTTTCAGCATCATCGTCATCACCTTTGTCACTGTCATCGTTATCGTCATCTTCATCTTCATCTTCACCGTCATCGTCATCTTCACCGTCATCGTCATCTTCACCGTCGGCGTCTTCGTTATTATCAGAAGATTCATCGGGTTTGTCTGATTCACCATCTTCTTCGTTTTCTTTATCTTGTTGTACAGTACTATATGGGACGACGGAGCCATGCTTTTCAAATATCTCCATGTCTTGATCCACAACCGTCTTTAAAGCTTTGTGGAGTGCTATTTGTTCTGATGTTTGGTTATAGGACCCAATTTGAATCATCCTAGCATGCAACAACTTCTTCAACTCGTAGTCTGTGAGCCTTTGAGCAATTAGATAGTCGGACTGCTGAGTGTCTGAAGACTTGATCATCAGTTTGCTTGCAGCAATGTCTTTTAGTTCGTCTCGTAGAGCAGGGAGTGCCGTTTCAAGAGATCCTTGAACCTTTTCATTGATGGATTCAATGAGTGTAGCATTAGCTTGAACAAGTTCTTCTTTCTCGTCTTTGTATTTTCTTTTGAGTTCGCGAAGACATTCAATCTTTTCTTGCTTTTTGGCTGCTTTAGCTTCTAGGCTTGCTCTTAATGACTCTTCAGATTGTTGACGACTTGCTAATTCTTCTCGGAGCCGGTCGATTTCTTTTTCAAAATCTTTCTATGATGATTCTAACTGCTCTGTGACTTGAGTAGTTTTATCTTCTTGATCTTTCAGTCGTTGTTCTATACTTATCATAAAAGCTGTATCGACCGGTGGATGTGATGGAAAAGACACTGGTTGAATGGTTGATAGTGAAGGGGTTACAGGAGTTGTCACGATTGTGCTGATTACCGATGTCATAGCCATAGTTACAGGGACATTAACCATATTCGGGTTTGATGAAGGATCGGTGTTAGTGACTTCCGATTCTAGAGATTGAAGGTTTAAGTATTTACCTACCGGATCCGACAGTGAAGTGGATTTGGTTATATTTTCCTTGTTGATGTTAGCAATCTCTGTTTGCATGTGTACCATCTTTGTTTGTACCGGTGGAATATCATCGAAGCTTGTGTCTTGGTATTCGTGATGCTGATCATCGTCTTCATCATGAACTGGCTCGTCCTCATAATCATCGGGATCTCCAAAATCAGCAATATCAGAAACTTCGGTTTCCTTTTACTTCTGACCCGATCCACTACCTCCTGTTTCTTTTCTAGTTCGTTGGAAAACCTTCTTCAGTTCCTTCAGTTGTTGTCTTTCAGTCAAAGGTTGTTCTTCTATGTCTTCATCCTTGAGAAGTGTTTTCTTTCCCTTGGCCTTTTTCTCCCATAGAGGTTCTTGTTCTTTTGCCTTTTTCTTGTCTTGGTGTATCAACTTCGGAAGAGTCAGTTTCCTTTCTTTTGCTTTTGGGTTTTGGTGCCTTAAATTCTCCAGCAGCTACTCTCCTTTTGTGTTCTTCATTTTCTTGCAGAAGTGTCTTATATGTTGTACTCTTTTTGATTCTATCGTTCAGCAGATTATCCGGGACTGGAGCTGGAATACCGTGATAAGTGATCTTATCCCCTTCTTGTCTCATACTTACCATGAAAGAATCATCATCTTCTGATTTGTTGAAGAATCCGCCACGTCTATCGATAGCTTCATCTACTTTCATGAAGTAATTAATGATAAGCTTTGTGAAGCATGGAAACTGAAGGTGTTCAGATTTCTTCTTATCATTTTTGAAGGCTTGATAATGAAATTATTCCCTCATGAGAGAGGCATAGTCTAAATTGAGGTGATTGTAGATTCCATAAAATATACGAGCCTGCGAAAGTCTCAAAGAATCTGAGCCACTGACTTTTCCAGTCAAACACCGGATAATGATGGTAAAAATTGCCTTCCACGGTTGTCCAAGCCTAGACGTGTTAAAACTAGACAAGTTTGGAAATTCTCCATTATAGCCGAGAGACATAATCAACGGTATAATTTCTTCTCTGGTTGGATCAGCAACATACTTTTTCCCGTTAGCTAAAGAAGGAAATCCAAACATTTCCCGATACTGCTCAAGAGAAAAATCTTTTTCTGTCGATTGATGGTGAATGGAAACTTTGTGTTTGTCATTGCTTTGATGGATGTCTAAAACTCATGCATGTAGATTTCTGGAAAACTTGCTAAGATAGGCAGTGCATTTTTGATCGGTGAGAGATTAAGTGTTTCGATTGCGATTCTGAATGCTGCTTGTGATGGAACGTAGCCTTCTTTCAATCGTTGATTATTGGGAGTGAGTGTAAGGTGGTTTTCTTCTGGTACGAGTGTAAGGTCGAGTTGAATTTGTTGAGCTTGAGTGCGAGACATGATTGCTGCTAAGACAAAACACATACACATTGATACACAAAATAGATATATCATGATGTATATACCTTAACGTGTCATACTCTAACACTTAAAATACAACAACTAAACTAGCATAAAGCATTCCATAAAATATAAAAGCCATCACTACCCAAAATCATCACTTAACATCAAGTAGAAACCACATAAGTGTTAACCATTTGAAATTCAGAATCTAACAAGAAGCTAGAGTAATTCGGAATTCAAAGATAAACAAACAATTTGGAGTCCATAAAACAAGCAAATAATTCAGAATCCATAAAACAATTCGGAATACCTATTCATGAACTTAATTCGAAATGCAGATTCATAAGATAATTCGGAATGCCTAGTAATAAATTAATTCGGAATACCTATTTAGAAATTTATTCGGAATACAGATTCGAAAATTAATTCGGAATACACATTCGTAAATTAATTCGGAATACATATTCGTAAATTAATTCGGAATACATATTCGTAAATTAATTCGGAATACATATTCTTAATTTAATTCAGAATATATGTTCTTAAATTAATTAGGAATACATATTCTTAAATTAATTCGGAATACATGTTCTTAAATTAATTCGGAATACATGTTCTTAATTTAATTCGGAATATATGTTCTTAACTTAATTCAGAATACATATTCTTAAACTAATTCGGAATCCAGGTTCAGTTTTAATTCGGAATCTAGGTTCAATATTATAATTCGGAATTCAAATCCAAAAAAATTGTTCGGAATCCGTTTGTGCAGAAATTAGTTCGGAATTCAAATCCAAAAAAAATTGTTCGGAATCCGTGTGTGCAGAAATTAGTTCGGAATTCAGATCCAAAAATTAGTTCAGAAACCGTGTTTATAAAGATTAGTTCGGAATCTAGGTTGGGTTAACACTCTGTTTTTCCAAGTCTCGATTGTTTATACACGCTAAAGGCTAATTCAAGGAAACCTAAACATGGGGCTATGTTCTAATAGCTATTCCAAGCAACACCCATCTATGAATTCAACTATCTGATCCTGATAAACTCATAAACCCTAATTTCATAATTGGGGTTCTACTAATTAGAAGAGAAAACGGAGGAGTAATGGAATGAATTAAATGAACACAGAAAACATGTTTACCTTAGATGAGATGTACGAAAACCTAATCAAAAACTTGAAGATATCAATGGCGACAAGGGTTTAGTTGTTTGTGTGTAACACTGAAACGAAAAATAAAAATAGGGGTGGGGTCAAAGATTTTGACCTAAGTCAAAGTTTTTAATCTTTACACTTTTGGCCATCTTTTTTCTTTCTATTTTTCATGTGGTTAAAGCCCTATTTAGTTTAAGGTTTATTAAGAGAAAACTTAACATTCGTTATCACTAAAATATACTTATAACTATTTATTCTCACACACTACCAATCAACGCACTTAAACGAGTCTGCCTAAAAGCCATTAATCTCAAAAGACCAATCAAATGCACGAGAGACGGTCTACAACAAATCTAAAATCCACAAACTTGACAAACTCATGACGAACAATTTTTAACCGTTTAATTTTGCTGAAAAGATTTTTGAAGACGATCTTTCGATGACAAATATGATTTGATATTTTCTCCCCCTTAAACACAGACCCGTTTTCTATTTAAAGAGCTGTAGTCGTTGTTTAAAGAGTCTAATACCAATGAAAGCATTTTCCGTTTAATGATTTAAAAGAACTATTCTTGTGTCAATAAGATTTCTCTTATTTTTACAAAATAAGTGCACTGAAGATTACACTCATTTGTGTTAGACCAAGTTATAAAGTAAACGTGATCCCTTGTATGGTTTTAAAGTAAACCATACACGAGAAAATAAATTCCCGTTGTGAGCCAACGTTTTCGAAAGAAATACGTGACTTTAATGCAAAAAGCGTGTTGCAGTCAGAAATAACTACAAGCCATATGGGCATGTTTTAAAATATGTACAACTTTCATACGGACTCTATTTATGGCGTCGTGTCAATTTTAATCGACATTTCTTAGGCCGTAAATATTACCGTACTAAAAGACATGCCCGATTTAAAATGAAAAACATTTTTGGATTTTCTTGATTTTATATTTTTTATGGTTTTTGTAGGTTTTATATTTTTGTATTTTTCTTTTGGTGGTATATATATATACGATAATATACATTATCACGATAAAAAGGATACTCTAGAATAGTTTACCACCACTATTCTCTAGATTCTTCTACCAACTCCTTAAGAGTCGTTGGTGAAAATGATTTCATGCCCAACTTTTCGATCAAAAACTCGATACGTCCTCGATCTAAGGCCTTTGTGAATATATCCGCCAGCTGATACTCAGTGTTTACAAAATACAGCTCGATCACTCCATTTTCCACTTGCTCTTTGATAAAGTGGTAGCGTGTGTCAATGTGCTTTGCCTGGGAGTGTTGAACGTAGTTGCAGCAAAGGGCAATGGCGCTTTTGTTGTCATAATACATTGGAATTTTGTTGAAGCCAAGACCGTAGTCAGTTAATTGTGATCTCATCCATAGAACTTGAGCACAAAAACCGAACATAGCAATGTATTCAGCCTTTGTACTTGATACCGCAGCGCTTTTCTGCCTTTTAGATGCCCAACTAATCAGTCTATTTCCAATAAGTTGCACACTGCCAGAAGTGCTACGTCTAGTATCTTGACACCCAGCATAATCCGCATCTGCATATGATATTAGTGCAATAAAGGAATCCTTCGGATACCACGGACCACAATGAAGTGTTCCTTTAAGATACCGAAAGATCCTTTTCACAACATGTAAGTGCTTTTCGGTAGGCCGAGCCTAATACCAGGCACACATGCATATAGCAAATTGCAAATCAGGCCTGCTAGCAGTCAGATAGAGAAGGGTGCCGACACCATAACCAAATCTTGTTGAGCAAACGAATTCGTAGACTTAATAGCTCTCGGTTGTGTTTCACTCAAAGTCTGGGGACTTACATTGATATCACTATCATTGTTTGTCTCCTCGTTTGAATTACTAACCACCAGAGGCTGTTCCGGATACAGAGACGCTTGCTTAACTTGATAAGGTACAATACTAGTATCATTGGCAGTATTTGGTACCTCGACGATGTGATCAGACCCATAGAGAGAGAGATTTGCCATAAGAGCTGCCTTGGCGGTGTTGAGGTCATCACAGTCAGACTCATATGCATCAAGATCATTGCATTGATATGCTGCATTGTTTGTTAAAGCTGTTGTGAGTCCTTTAGTATCCGCAACTCCTGGATCTGCTAGAAATGCTAACTCCTCCTCATCGAGCTCTCGACCTTGTGTTTGAGCATTAACCAAGTAAATCTTTTCTTGAAACCAGGTACCATCCCTCTTCCTCTTTGGTTGCTTACACTCCTGAGCCATGTGTCCTCCCCCTTTGTAGGTATAGCAGATGACCATCTTCACTTTGCCAATATTGTTTCCTCTTGGAGCAGTGTTGAATGGGCGTGCAGCAGTATTGGATGAACTTGGTCACCCCTGAAGTGGTTGCATAGTAACTCTACCATCTTGGATTGTTTCTTGTTGACGAGAATAAAAAGAGGTTCTCAACTGATTATTTGTTAGAGATGGTACTCTATAACCTCTTTTGTTCAACGTTTGAGTTATGTAAGCAGACATTTGTGCTAGTACATCAGTAGGATTATCCCCTTGCCTGAACTCAGGAACTGGAACCTCATCATCGCAGTAGAAAATCGGTGCTGGTGGAGCTACATACACACTGGAAGGGGTACTGACATGTTGTGAATAGTGTGGTTGAGGAACTTCATGTTGTTGGTATGTGATAGCCGGATTTTTTGGTGGTTGATAAGGAGAGTATGATTGTTGTGCACGTTGTGATGATAATGCTGGTTGTTGATATTGTTGCTGAGATGTTGTAGGTGGTTGTGGTAGAATTGAATACTGAGGGAAGCTTGGAGTTTGATACAAGGGCTGATATGAAGATTTTTGTCCCATATCATACAGTGTTGTTATATGACAAAGTTGGATTATTTGCCATTAATGCCAATGGTTCGGAATAAGATCCTTGAGACATGCGTTTGTGGAGCACATGCTTCTCGTGTTGCTGCAAAAAGGTATACAGTTGATCTAAATTAGATTTGTGAAAATCACGAATCGATTTAACGTCAGTGACGTATTGGCTCCACTATGGGGGTAACGTAGAATGATAATCTATACATAACCATAACACTAGGGGTTCCATAACCATAACACTGGAGGCACAGGTGTTATGACTCTTCTACGGTGAGATTATATGCAACTACAATCAAGAACTCAATCAATTACTAATCATGACCACAATTTACACAACACACTATACCCCTTCAAAGAGGTATCTTGCCCCACTCATTCGTTAAAACGTAAAACACGAGAAATAAAGATTAAATATAATAAAATCATTTTTATGGTAAATTGAGAATATAATATCGACACCTAACGTATTCCTTTCCGGTTTTCATCTAATTGACATTCTTACGCTAGTTTCAAGTCACAACCTTCTCGGTTAGTCGATAATTTAAAATTCTCATTAAAGTAAACATATAATAATTAATAGTCGAGATCAAAATAACGACCTGAAATTGACGGATTGTCACATTATCCCCACCAAATTGGGATCTTCGTCCCGAAGATCAACTTGTGTTCTTCCTCGATCGCTCGTTGAAATCAAAGAGTTAAACGTATTTTGGTCCTCGTCCAGAGTTCCATCACACAAGACCATAGGAATTCGACTTCGTTTCTGTTGCCTAACTTCCTTATCGATAATATCAACAAGTACTTTGATGAAATGCAACTTACCGTCGATTCATACTTCACCAATAGAGATAATAGGATCTTCGTTGGGAAGAAACTTCTTTAAGTTCGACATATGAAAAGTATTGTGAATTCCTTGTAGCCCTCGAGGTAATTTAAGTTTTTATGCCGCCAGACCTACACTCGATATCATCTCGAATGGTCCAAACTAACGGGGACTTAACTTCCCACGTTTTCCAAAATACATAACACCTTTTCATGGTAATAGCTTTGGCATAACTTTTCCACCTACCTCGAATTTCAAAGGTTTTCGCTTCACATTATCAGAACTTCTATGTCTACTACGAGTGGTTCACAAACGATCCTTAATTAGCACGATCGATTTATTTATCGAAATAAAATGAGCAGAGTCAATCAATCAACATTGACAGAAATCGAGTCATATTCAGACTGAGTTTTCGAGAGCTTAACAATGAATCCATTGTAATTTGCTCCAACTTCACGAATGATAACGAATAACCCAATCTTAATCACATAAAAGGCTTATTTACCTCTCTTATTCCAGAATACACTGTAGGCTCTTACTATCGGTGGATACTGTACCTTAGTGCCATACAATTAATGTCTCAATAGACGAAGAGTAAAGGTTGAGATGAGATAACCGTTGATGCCATAACCACGATTTATTGATGTGGCTCGGGCCATGAGACAAATTGGAGAAGCAGCAGACATTTGAAAAAGATCAATTGTGTAAAGGTTGGTGGTACGATTTCCTTTCAACAGATCAATTCCTTCAAGATCTCTTACAAAACATGTATGACTTCTGAAAGAGACCTCCAAGTCTGAATCACAAAATTGCCCAACCGAGAACAAGTTATGTCCCAAGCCATCAACAAAAGAGACTCTGGTGACGATTATATTTCCCCAATGAAGATCACCATAGCCTAGAATTGCCTCAACATGATCATTTCCAAATCGAACAGTTCCCATGAAACGACATACAAAGTTCTTGAGAAGGCTTCGATTCCCAGTCATATGTTTGGAACAGCCCGAGTCCACGCACCAGAGACAAATTTCAACAGCCTGCCAATGATAAGAGAAACAAATATTTTGGCAACCGATGAAATAGGTTCCTGTAGGGTTAGAAGATAATTAAGTCGTATCACATACCGACGTTTCACTGTCAGTATGAGATCTACTAGTGTCGATAATTTTGCCACTACAGTCAAAATTTCTACCAGTAGGCAACCATTTAGAGGTGAGTCTAGGGCTACTAGGCTTAGCAAGACTTTCTGTGGACCCTACATGCGTACTTTTTGGAACATACACCTTAGCCTTAGGAGTGCGTTGTTGTTCACTGACTGACAGCTTGTCAATTCGAGTGTAACCACCATAATTCAAACCATTCATAGTCAAACCACAAGCATCATGACTAAAAGTAAAGAAACATTTATTACATTTAGCACAAATAACTTCAGATTTTTCATTCCGAATAGCAAGCTTAAAGTCATTACATTCAGATGAATTAGGTTTCTAATTATGATTAAAAAGCGGTAAATTCCTAGGGTGTTCTTCTACTTCCACATTATTGATCTTGGGGCGACTACTTCTAGAGGCAAAAAGGACCCTATCATTCCTTGTATTGCTCATAGGCTGTGGCCTTCTGCTCTTAGTGTAGTTGTTTATTCCTGTAGAAGAAGACATGCGTCTATTAGAATTAGCACTTTTTAAATCAATAACTTGTGGTTGAGTTATAGTGATCGGTTTTGTCCTAACGTTTGCTTTACGTTGTTTGCTAGGCACAGAGGGAGAACTAAAACGAAACATTCCTGGGGCAATCACAGCAGTTTTCGTTCCAGCAACCTTGGGAAAAGGTGTCACAGCAATACGAGTGGGTCCCGAGGTTGCTGGTTTCTGGATCATCGTATCCACAATCGAGCTAGGTTCAGAAGTCTTATCTTTTAACAAGGCCTTTAACTTACAGTTCTCACAGATTTTATGAATAAGTTTCTGATAGACAGACTTACTTTGTTCAACAACCCGCTTATATGAAACAACAACAGATTCTAAATCTGCAATCTTAGCCTTAAGTTTCTGAACATTACCACCACTAGCACTCTCTAACCCTGACGAGGCCAAATTCGTTTCTGAAACCCCTCCTAACTGAGCCTGCAACCGTGCGATAGTTTGTTGCATTTCATTGTGAGCTTTTTCATACGAAATCTTGTCATATTTGCATTCATCACATTTTTTGACAAATTTATTCCATAGATCGGTGAATTCTTTATCCTTTTTAATGAGATAAGATTCCATTTTCTCTTTCATAAGATCAAGCTCAGTTTGGAGGTTTTCATTATGCGACATAGAGGTACCTAACTCAACAGGGCTACTATCAATACAATCACGAGCTTTAGAGAGGCGTTCAAGATCGTTTTCCAAAACTTTAATTTTATCAAGAGATTCATCAGCTTCCTTCGTTAATGATTTAAAGTCTTCAACAAAGTTGGCTAATTCTTTTAGAAAAGCGTTTTCCAAATTTCCTAACCGAGCATCAACTTGATTAATAATCGGATTAATATCGTTTTGAAGAATTTTTTGAACCTCAATCGGAACAGGTGATGTAAAATTACCTCAAGTTATTTTTGAATTAACAACACGTTTAAGGATGGAAAAGTTATCTTTAAGCTCGTTTAGAAATCGGCGAGTGATACTCGGTTTAGGAGGATCATCAGACAATTCCTCACTTGGTAGCAAAAGCATTTCAGTACTCGTTTTAGACCGAACAAAAACAGTTGGAGGATTAACTTTCGGATAATAAACGGGTATCACTTCTTTATCAAGCTTTTTCATTCTTAAACGAGTCTCTACAGCAAGATCAGTAGTTTCCTCGGAATCATGCATACTAGGAGGATCATGCTCATCAGATAATAGCACACTACCATTATATAAAGTTTTATTAGTGGCCTGAACTTGCTTAAGGTATCCTGGATTAGGGGGAAGAGGACAACCTAAAGCCATTTTGTATCGAGTGTAATTTATCTCATTCCTTTTGGTGCGAGCATATTTACCGTCTGCATAGTTTGGCCACGTTTTACTAAAAGGTTGTCTAATTCTCTAATCCTATCTTGTGCTTTGCAAAAATTCTCAAGAAGCCCATCTTCTCGAATTTTGAAATCATGTTTTAGCTTTTTTCTTTCTTCTTTTAAATCAGAAACAATAGATTTTTCAGTTGAAAGTTGTTTATTAAGAGAAGTGATTTCATCATTCAATTCGCTTATCTTTTTAGCACTACTTAAGTGTAAGGCATTTAATTTCTTAGTGGTGCATTTTTCTTGATAAACCGATGTAGCATGAGCTTGTTCAAGTTCCTTGATTTTAGCATGATGAATCTCAAAACTTTTCTCTCGTTCCTTATATCCCGCAAGCTCAGTGGTCAATTTGGCATTAGTTTCTCTAAACTTATTATTAACCACCGTAGCATGATCTACATCCTTAGCAAGCTTATCAAATAGAGATTTATAATACGCATGTGTCTCATCAGGAAGGGTTGTAGGCTGGGAAACTTGATCCATACTAAGGTCCACACTAGGCTCATTCGAAATAATATTACTATTATTCGTTTGATCCTCGTGTGTCTCATTGTAGGGCTCAAGCATCTCAGTATACTCTTCCTCCTGATTAGACATATTATATATATCATTATCATCAAAACTTGGGTGTACCTCAGAGGGACCGTCTGCATCATAGACGGGAGCTCTGTCATCATGCATTCCTGAGGTTGATGCTTGCTGTAAGTTTTCCAGCAAGATGTAGTTGGCATTCACCTCTTCTTCCTCGTCATATTCTGCAGCAGAAGCCATAAGATCAAATTCCTCAGCTTGAAGTGGGATTCCTGCCTCTTCTTTTTGTGCTATGAGAAGCTGAGTCTGAAGATAAGCAGCATCCCTCTTCTTTTTGGCTATGCAATCTCGAGCATAATGACCAAATCCCCTGCAGTTGTAGCACTGAACCTGACGATTGTTGTTTCCATTTCCCGTACCAGTATTCTCAGCCCTTGCAGCCACAATGTTTCCCATCTGGTTACCAACCGCTGGCACAACTATTAACCTATTCTGATTACCCGTATTCGGAACACCCGGATTTTGACTACGGTTTTGCCCATACTGATTTCCTGTATTGCCAACGGTCTGCCCAGCATTCTGACCATATTGTTGAAACTGAGTCCCCGTGTTTCCAGCAACTACCAATTGGCGATCTTGATTCGCATTCATGAAAGGTTGAGCAATCTGCCTATTTCTAGTGTTAGAGGAGATTCTCTGGTTGTTGTTGGTGGGGTTAATGGTGAATTTGAATGCCTTTGCAAGAAGGGCAAGACCAGTATTAATAGCATGAGTAGGATCGGTAATGTCATCAAAACAGGCAATGGGTTGTTGTAAGTAATTCATAGCAGCAGGATGTTGATATCCATAAGCAGTGAGTTGTTGTTGTTGTTGTTGTGGCATGAAGTTACTTGATGAGGGTTGATGGTAGGGTACCATGGGATATGACATAGATGATGGAGAGTTTGCTATAAAAGCCAATGGATCTTGTGTCTTGGCACGTCTTTCTGCCCTAACTTCGTTAGCTTCATCTTGATTCATCTTCAAATAGTCATAAACTTGAGTGTAGTCCACGACATGAAGATCCTTGGTTTGATTGACAAGAGTGACATATCGTGAACATTCAGAAGGAAGATTATCAAGAAATTTGATGTTGGCAGCAATTTGTGCAGGTTCATGTTTGTTTCTTCTAAGATGGTTCATGAAGGTTGAAAACCGATGATAATAAGGTTCAATTTGTTCCCCTTTAGTAGACGTAAATTTCTCCCATTCACGAAGCAACTTAGTTTCCTTTTCTTGTAAACCAATTTCACTGCCCTTCATCATTTTCTGAATCCTAAGCCACATCTCGTGTGCGGTTTCACAACTATCGACAGCAGCATAAACATCTTCAGGAAGTCCTATAAGAATGACTTGAATTGCTTGATCATCAGCGTCGAGTTGTTTGGATTCAGCTTCAGTTAATTCTTCATCCGTTTGCTCATGACTAGAGTCAGCCACTGGGTTAGCATTCGTAGGGTCCTCTGGCACAATAATTGTTCTTCTAACATACGGACCCTTTTGAATCGAGTTGACAATCAACTTTCCCAGAGGTTTACATTTTGCATAACGAAGGAGACGACTAGCCCATGTAGTGTAGTTCTCCTTGGTAAGTATGGGTGGACGATTCTCAGTACCCGCAGCATAAATATCTTGTTGAGACGTCATCGTAGAAGTCGTGTGAAAAACAGGATCTCAATTCGTAGAAAGCGTGTGATGTTGTAGAAATTCCAAAACTTTCGATTTTTTTTCTCAGTCCGACAATAAATTCCTCAGTCCGACAAAAACGGTAAGCTGAAAAATTGTGAATCTCCAAATTTTGAAATTGAGTTCGAGATAGCCAAAAACTAGTAGGGAAAAAATTTGATTTTACTTGACCTAAAATTTTTAACTCTTTTTTTTTTTTTAATCTTCGTGTAAACTATGTTCCGAGACTAGTCTAGATGGTGGCTAAGACTAAAAATTACTCAAACAAAATTTCCATCGGAATGCCCATCGGAATATTATATCAGAATGTGCTTCTATCGAAATGTCCTACGATCGGAATGTCCTACTATCGGAATGTCCTTCTATCGGAATCCTAGATCGCAATGATGACCTGTCGGAATGCTTAGATCGGAATGTCCTACTATCGGAATGTCCTTCTATCGGAATCCTAGATCGCAAATGATGACCTGTCGGAATGCTTAGATCAGAATGTTCAGATCGGAATCTTCAGATCGGAATGTGGCTAAAATCAATTTGGTAGAGTAACGACTCAAAGTTCCTTAAAAACCGTCGGAATCCCAGATCGCAAAGAACGATCAGAATGTCCAGATCGGAATAAGGTATCGAAATCTTTAGATCGCAAAGTAGAACCTAGAGGTTATTGCGATCTGTCCTCACTTCCTTTGTACTTTCCGATGGTGAAACTTGCAAGAATTTCGGAAAGATGAACAAACAAGAAATTTCTCAACTTTTGATCCAAAATACTTGTTTTTAAGCCAAAACCAAGATGCCCAAATCACGACTACACGATTTAAAGAAGGTATACGACTTAGAAACACGAAATGTTTTTGATGTTTTGGCGAAAAAAATCAAAATCACACGAAATGCTTAAATACGAATCCCTTGGCTAATGATACCACTTGTTGGATTGAATCACACGACTATATATGATATAGAAATGTAGATGAAGATTAAACCAAAAAAGAAAGATTAGATTAGATGAAGGAAAAGAGAAAACAAACAAAGTTGTGAATTCTTAGTGAGAGAAACACATACGTTTCTCTCTCTACAAAACAAATGAAATGGAAAACACACACACAAATGAGGCTTAGGAGGCCTTTTATACTAAGTAGTAAGTGTTTAGGAGGCCTTCCTCATTTGTGTGTTCGGGACTAATTCCCGTTACATAAACATTAATAACTAAGAACTCTCGACACTGTTGAATAGTATTTTTCATGAGCTTCGCAACGGTATATTATATGACCATCACTTTAAATACAGCTAACAATATGTAGTAAAACCTACATGACCATAGGGAAAACTGGAATCAAACATCGGTTCCCAAAATAAGCTCAAAATAAATGAAGTAAATGAAATGAACAAAGACTACACAAGCATAAATATATGAAGGCAAAAGGAAAAGAAGTCTATGGCAGCTTCCATCCTATGCACGTCCTCCAAATGCTCGAGTCTGTCCTTGGGTACCTGCTGTTTTGGGACATGGAAGGAAAGTAACGGCTGAGCATAACGCTCAGTGCACGAATATACAAGCATGGAATGATTAATATAAGCATGTAAAACATACAGCATCGGAAATGAATAAGTCCTAGAAAACCTGGTATAACTTAGTAAAACTGGTTTTATAGTTTGAAAAGCCTTATGTTTATCTTATGAAAAGTGTTTAACATGTTAACCATTAGCCAATATAGGTCATGAAATAACAACGTGCATGAATACTTGGAGGGGTGACCTCATCATGCAATTAGAGGGGCTGCCTCTAATTAATATAAGTTTTGGGTAGGAGGGATCAGCTCCTTGTGAAGGATGCAAGGCACACACCACATTCACCTGAATAATCTGTAAAACATTTAACACCCATACGCCCCACATGATAATAATAATATGGCCAAAAGCTGAAGGAACGCCACGAGCTATCACTCCGCCGTGGTGAAGTCATAACACTAGTGCCTCCAGTGTTATGGTTATGGTACCTCCATAACTAGGTGAAATTGGTCATGCATGTATATGGCTTTAGGTATCTAATTAAACATAAGCAATTCAAAAACATATAAAACATATACTGGGATAACAGTGGGCTGCATACGGGGAAATCCTAATAAGGAAAGAATGTCCATACTAAAAGGACGGAGAATCCGTACCTTATGTCCAGTGAACGAAGAAGACGAACGGAAGAGAGTCCTACTTCGATCTCACTAATGCTACATAAATAATATATGTGTATAAGTATTCTGATCACTGTGTACGTAACTGATTTTATATCATGTCTTATCTTGTTTTATATGTTCATGTCATGTTTTACTGATTTTAACGTTATGATGTGTTTATCATGTATTCTAGATATTCTGATTAAGTATTACTTGTATTTCTTGTATTATTATACTTGTTGTGTAATAATAAGTAACTTTCTAGAAATAGCAGGTTTCCTAAAATAGAAAGTTTCCAAAAATAGAAAGTTTCCAAAAATAGATTGACTTCTTAAAATAGAATAGTTTCTAAAAATAGAGAGTTTCCATAAATAGATTAGCTGCTTAAAATAGATAAGTTTCTAAAAATAGAAAGTTTCCATACTTAGAAATAAGCTGAATTAATAAGCTAAATAATATAAGCTTAGTTTTACTGATTAAATATACGAAGTCATGTGATTAATAACATAGTTTATTAATTAATACTTGTAATTTAAATAAACTATAGGTTATAGGATTTAATTAAATATAATCATGATTTAATTAAATTAATTGTGTATATAATACTTAGGTTAAAACATGTATTGATATTTACTATTAATATAACCTAAGTCATGGAAATAATTAATTATAAGTCATGTTTTAATAATTAATTAATATATTAGTCTAATAATAAATCATAAAATACTTAGGTTAAAATCATGTACTAATAATAATTAACCTAAGTCATGCCTAAATTAAATTAATTATATAGCATGTTAAATTAATTTAATTAATCTTGTAATTATAAGTCATGTTTTATTAATTTAATTACCTTGTAAATTAATATACATGTAAAGCTGCATAGGATTGTAAAAAAATAGCAACCCGAACCCATGTATTATTTTAATAAACGTGTCGTAAATCGAACCCGTGTTTTTAATTATACTAAACTATGAACCGGACCGGCTCCCCTTGAACCGAACCGAACCGAATAGCCCCCTATTAGTTCTTTACACTGACAGCCAAACACCCCCTTAATTGTTTTTCTTAAACCCTTTCCCAAACAGTCCCTTAACTGCCAGTTCCCCTGGCAGTGGTGTTGCTGCCACCGGCAACAGTCGGTTTCCCCTGTTCGTGTCAAATTCCCACCGAGACCACTAGGGTCTCGGTTCCCATTGACTGACCAAACACACCACTGGCCGCAGCCAGTGGTTTCTCCTGCTTGGCTGCCGTTCCCACTGTTTAACCAACCAGACCCACTGGCCTTGCGGCTGGTGGTGTAAAATCACCACCGAGACCATAGAAGGTCTCGGTATATGGCTATACGAGCGCAGCCACATCAAAAACGACACCCTTTATTTAACCTGTTTTAGATAACATAACAAGGATTCGTGATCAATTTAATCAAAGGAAAGAAAATAAAAACGAGGTTGAAGATCATGAATTCATTTTTAGGGTTTTGTCGTTTAAGAAAACTAAAACAAGATTCAAACCTGGGTTTTCTTGGATTCTTTGGACTGAAAACGATTGATTGCTCTTGGTTTGCTGTTTCACACGTCGAAGGAAGGAGACACAAAAAAAATGAACGGCGGCCTCTTATTTTTTATTAGGGTTTTTTTATTTTGTTTTCATCTTTTCTTTTGTCTTAATAAAAACACTCCCTCCCGTATTTTATTTGTTTTAGTCGGTTTGTGCACATCATGGGCCTCGACCCATATGTCTTGCACCATTCTAATCGCAATAAAACACAATGAGCCCTTATACTTCTATTAATTCTGTGACTCGATAATGTTTACGCGATTCGTGTTTTTAAAATGTCGTAAATTCTCATAGTTGTTCTCGTACGTGTTAGACGTAAACATTACATACGTAATTACTTGTCGTGTTAATTTAATATACGTAATAATAATACTCGTGTTTAATGTTCGTTTATGGTGTCGTATATTTTAATGTCGTGTAATATTAAAACACGTATTTACTTGTTTATCGTGCAGCAATATAGAATGCATATTCGTGAAAAACGAAATTGTATGTCGTTTTGGCGAAAAAGGTCATGGAAATTTCCTTTCTTTGGGCCCATGGCCATCCGCCGGGAGTTTCGGGTTTAATACCGATATTTTAGCAACAAATCTAATAAATCTAAGTGTAGTGCTTGGGGTCTTGATCTTTTTTGGAAAGGGAGTGTGTGCGAGTTGTTGTCATATTCACCCCCATGGTCACACTGCAAAGCCTTAATATCTACATTATACTGTTTATTGACATAAGCTCGAAAAGCAAAAAAAGTAGCAAACAATTCGGATTTTTTATGTAAAGGGTAGACCCAAACAAAGTGCGAAAAATGATCTAAAAAAATAGCATAATATTTAATTCCACTTTCACTCAGAACTGGGGATGTCCATAAATCCGAGTGAATAATTTCAAAGACAGACTCAACAGAAGACTCAGAACTATAAAATGGCAGCTTAACATGTTTACCTAATTGACACGCATGACATAAACCAGAAAACATTGATTTATTACACGAAATTAAATTACTTGACTCTAAGCGACGAAGCACATCGTCCCCGGGATGACCGAGGCGTCTGTGCCATGTAGTGGAACTAAATGAAAACAAAACAATGGGGGTTTGAAGCGAAGGTTGTTGAGTGACCGGGTAAAGGTCGCCCGTACTATCACAGCGAAGAAGAAGCCTTTGGGTTTGGTAATCTTTCACCGAAAAACCATAAGCATCAAATTCAACAGAAACATCATTGTCACGTGTAAATTGACGAACAGAAATTAAATTCTTAATTATGTGAGGCGTGACAAGAATATGGTTTAAATGAAGAGGTTTATGGTTTGTATGCAAGAAGCTATATCCGGTATGCGTGACAGGAATAGATTGACCGTTGCCAACAAATACAGATGGATAAATGCTCGAATTACTAAAGGAAGTGAGTATACATGTATTACCCGTCAAATGAGAAGATAATATGGTGTCCATATTCCAAGATGAATCTTGAGAAGTCATAGTCTGAAATGCTTGTGGAATAGTAGAAGCATAAGAAACCGGAGCGGGATATGTAGGTGCTCCATAGTAATGCATAGATGACTTTTGAATTGGAAAGCTAGCAGGCTGATGAACCGGCAAGTATACATACGGAAGCATTGTCTGTCTTGAAGTATTCGCATTGAACATCATCATATCCCTCGGCAAATTAAAACAATTAAACACAAACGGTTGACAGTGAGCAATTTAATGATTATTTAAATCACCAAGATTCGCAGCAAGAATAAGCAACTCGTAGGATATCAACAAAAAAAATCAAATTGTTTTGTATCAACTGTGGTGGGTACCCCTTTATTCAATCATTCATGTGAACAGAAAAAAATAATACTAATAAATAACACCAAACTCTCAAGTGGCTGAGTATTTGATTAACATGGGTAGAGTGGAAGCTTAAAAAAATGATGAATGAACAAAGCAATACAAATAAAAAGCAATTGAACCGGCGACTGCAAGATAGTGTTTTTTTAAACGACAG
Source organism: Glebionis coronaria (assembly GCA_025667525.1). Lineage (NCBI taxonomy): Eukaryota > Viridiplantae > Streptophyta > Magnoliopsida > Asterales > Asteraceae > Glebionis > Glebionis coronaria. Next base: position 72,815,410 of record CM046874.1, read on the forward strand.
CAAGGAAAAAAAGAAAAAAAAAGATCGGTGATTTAGGTTTTTAGGTGGTAGGTATTTGAGGCTCTGATTACCATATTAGATTCGGTAAACTCCATGCCTGAATATTATTAATGATTCAATATAAATACATGTTCAGTACTTGCATAATAAGATAACTAAGATGGGCTATGTAAGCAATAATTATGTATAAACATTTATGATAAATACATTAAAACATTATGTCACAAGATCTTAGAATAAGATAATAACCACATAAGAATATGAAAGAGATAACATACCGGAAGCCATAGATGGTGTTGACATGGTGTAGAGAACACCTTAAAACATAAACTAGTTTCTCACCCTTGACCCACTTTTATTGTAGAGAGTTTGATAGAGAGCCAAATAATTCTACGGTGTTTTCTTTTATGTGTTTTGGGCTGGGTGAGGACATAGTTTATATAAGGACTATTAGGTTAGTATTTCCATCATTACAAACATTTATAACGGGAAAGATATCAAATACCATTAAGTGCAAATCAATTATAATTAATTAGATATTATCATGTCACACATAATATGGGATAATATATCATCTTATAATAATATATTATCTTACATTCTCCCACTTGACATGATACTTTTTAATGGTATAACATAAGGCTAGCAATTTAATCTTGAAACCGTTATACATCATAAGTATCTTGACACAACTAACTACATAGTGAGGATTATGGCGGTCATACACAGTATATTCGTATACTCCCTTCCATAAATCACAACATTATGAGTACATCATGTTAGATTCATATGTTATATATAAACAATCATACAGTCCACATAATTGTTATGATAATTCATAAACATTTCTTATTAAAATACAAATGCATGCATAATAACCTAAATAATAAGAAATAAAATCAGAAACAATTTATTGAGCTCAAAAGTGTTTAGAACATCATAATTAGTTATCAACGCAACCAAGACCCAACCTAGGAACATGTTGCATAAATGCCTTTGGTGGTAAACCCTTGGTAAGAGGATCTGCAATAAAATTCCAAGCCATGAAATAAAATTCCGCAGCCATAATGCATGAATGGTAGCCTCATAACAAGCTACAAATTTTGCTTCCATGGTAGATGCAGCAATGATAGTCTGTTTGGCACTTTTCCAGGAGATGGCTCCTTCGGCGAGTTAAAACACATAGCCAAACGTTGACTTTCCACTATCCTTGCATCCAGCATAATCAGAATTAGCATATCCAACCACTTCCAAGTGATTAGACCTCTTATAAATAAGCATATAATCCTTTGTTCCTTGAAGATATCTCAATACTTTCTTTGCAGCTTTCCAGTGATGAATATCGGGATTACATTGATATCTACTAAGCATCCCGATTGCAAAACTGATGTCGGGTCTAGTACAAGTTTGTAGATACATTAAACTGCCCACAACTGAAGCATATGGAATGTTTTCCATTTCTTTTCGTTCTACATCATTCTTTGGACATTGTTTAAGACTAAACGTGTCTCCTTTTTGAATAGGGACTATACCATCCGAGCATCTGCTCATGTTGAATCTCTCAAGAATTTTATCGATATAGGCCTTTTGAGACAATCCTAATATACCTTGAGATCTATCATGGAATATAGAAATTCCAATCACATAGGATGCCTCACCCATATCTTTCATTTCAAAATTCTTAGAAAGATATTCTTTAGTCTTATGAAATAAACCAAAGTCATTAGTCGCAAGCAAGATATCATCAACATATAGAACCAAAAATATTAACTTGCTCCCACTGATCTTGCGATATATACATCGATCAACGATGATTTCTTCAAAACCGAAAGATGTAATGGTATCATTGAACTTAATATACCATTGTCTAGAAGCTTGTTTAAGTCCATATATTGATTTCTTTAATTTACACACCATATTTTCTTTACCATCAATGAAAAATCCTTCAGGTTGTTCCATATAAACTTCTTCCTCAAGATTTCCATTCAAAAAAGCGGTTTTCACATCCATTTGATGTAGCTCTAAGTCAAAATGAGCCACTAATGCCAATATTATTCTCAATGAATCCTTCTTTGAGACGGGTGAAAAAGTCTCATGGTAATCAACGCCGCTTTTCTGAGTACAACCTTTGGCTACAAGTCTAGCTTTATATCTTTCAACATTGCCTTTAGAGTCGCGTTTGGTCTTATAGACCCATTTACACCTAACTCTTTTAGAACCTTCTGGCAAGTTTACAAGATCCCAGACTTTATTTTGAGCCATTGATTTTAACTCTTCTTTCATAGCGTCAATCCATAATTTAGACTTATCACTTTTTATGGCCTGTGAAAACGATACAGGATCATCATCAATACCAATATCAAAATCTGTCTCTTGCAAGTAAACAATATAATCATCAGAAATAGCCGATTTTCTAACCCTTGTAGGTTTGTTTAATGCTATTCCAACTGGTTCACTTGTCTGAGTTGGCAAGTTATTTTCTTCGTGAGGTGTTTCTTCATTATTCAAATGTTGTTCTTGATTTTGAGATACAGGAACAACATCTGGTGCAAGTGTGGATTCATAAACATCCATGGGAGATGGATCATCATCCCTTATTTCATTAATATCCACAACTTGATTTTCAACACTCCCACTAACTTCACCATTTTCCAGAAATTTGGCATTACCTGTTTCAACAATTCTAGAACTATGGTTGGGACAATAAAACCTATACCCTTTGGACTTCTCTGGGTAACCAATGAAGTAACCGCTAATAGTTCGAGAATCCAATTTCTTTTCTTGTGGATTGTAAACCCGTGCTTCTGCTAGACAACCCCAAACATGCAGGTGTCTCAGACTAGGTTTCCTTTAAGTCCATAACTCAAAAGGAGTTTTTGGAACTGACTTACTAGGAACCCTATTTAATAGATACACTGCGGTTTTAAGTGCATATATCCACAAACTTTTGGGTAAAGAGGTTTTACTTATCATGCTCCTAACCATCTCTATTAATATTCTATTTCGCCTTTATGCCACACCATTTTGTTGTGGTGTGCCTGGCATAGTATATTGAGCACATATGCCACGACTTTCGAGGAACTTTGCAAAGGGACCAGGACACTGTCCAGATTCATCATACTTTCCGTAATATTCACCACCTCTATCAGATCTTACGATTTTCACTTTCCTATCTAGTTGCCTTTCAACCTCAGTTACAAATACCTCGAGGGCATTTATAGATTGAGATTTTTCATGCAACAAATAGACATATCCGTAACGTGAAAAGTCATCTATGAAGGTGATAAAATATTTTTCTCCAGTGAAGGATGGAGTATCAAATGGTCCACAAATATCGGTGTGTATAATTTCAAGGAGATCGCTGCTTCTTGTGGCACCTTTCTTGCTATGTTTGGTTTGCCCACACATAAGCCAAAATCAGTGAAGTCTAGATTTGGTAGAATCTCGTTCTTCACCAATCTTTGTAATCTTTCTTTGGATATATGACCCAAACGTTTATGCCACAAGAATGCAGAATTTTCATTCACCATGCTACGTTTCATTCCAACATTATGTTCAACAGTAAATAGAGATTCAGAAAAAATATCATCAAGCTTTAATTTATATAAATTATCAATAAGAATACCATAACCAATAAAGGATTTATTCTTATATAAATTAAAACGACCATTTCCACCACCAAAAGTATAACCACTGACATCAAGTCTCGAAATAGAAATTAAATTTCTAGAAATTGAAGGTACATAGAGAGTATTCATTAGATCTAAGTGAAACCCAGTATCTAACTTCAGTCGATAAGTCCCTACGCCTTCAATCGCGGCCTTCATTCGGTTCCCCATAAAGAGAAAGTTATTAGTTGGGCTTGTGGTTTGGATTGTAAGGAATCCCTGCATAATATTAGAAACGTGAGTAGTAGCACCAGAATCAAACCACCAAGTATTAGAAGGAACTTCAAACAAGTTTGATTCAAAGCATACAGAAACATAATGTATACCTTTCTTTTCGAACCAAGCCTTACGCTTAAGACAATCCTTTTGGAAATGTCCCTCTTTCTTGCAAAATTTGCATTTGTCGTCCTTTTGTTCCTTCTTTTCAGCATTAGCAAACTTTGAGGTTGTACCATGTTGTTTCTTCTTAAAGTTCTTTGGTTTTGGTTTGAGCTTCTTGTCAACTCCTTGATTCACCAAGTCAACAGAATGAACTCTTTGTTTCTTTAGTCTTGACTCCTCTTGAATAAGCTTACTAGACAGTTCATCAATATTCCACTTATCCTTTAATGTGTTATAATTGATGTGAAACGGTCCATATTCAGAAGGAAGTGAATTCATAATGAATTGCACCAAGAAAGAGTCATCCACATTCATACCCAGTGCCTTAAGTCTTGTCGCGTTATTAGTCATGTCAAGGACATGTTGTTGCATACTCTTTGTACCATCAAATTTCATGGTAGTGAGTTCAGCCATAAGTGTCCCTGCTAGTGCTTTGTCAGTAGAACGAAATTTCTTTTCCACTAACGTAAGAAAATCTTTAGCATTCTGATTTTCAATGTCAGTAAGAGAAGACTTAATGTTGTTGGCAATTGACATCCGCATAAAGTTCAAGCAAAGTCTGTTAGACCTTGTCCATGCCTTATGGTATGATTTTTGAGCGTCTGTACTTTTATCTGTAAGGTCAGCAGGCTTATCCTCCATTAGCGCCAAATCAAGATCCAAAACACCTAAATGGAAAGTGACTTGTTCGCTCCATTCAGAGAAATTCACACCGGTAAACAAGGTAACAGAAGAAGCTTGAGAGTGAAGGTTAATTGCTGCAAAAATGTACATGCTTACTAGTTAAAATTCATACGAGATAAAATAAGTGAATATGTATTATTGGTCTCCTTTGGGTAAACACAACAATATATATAATCATCATTAGAATGCAGAATTTTTTTTTTTTACAAGAAAATATAATATACTTAGTCAAATGTATAAAGCATCTTTGGATAACTACACACACATGACAAAAGTGTATTAATTTTCAACTTTAAATTTCATTAGTTATAGAATGACAATTTTTTCTTTGGGCAAAATTTATAATTTCTATCAACTAATAAAATGTATAATAGCATTCTTTATACAAAATAACATCATATGACTAAAACTAGAAATCAACTTGGCCACTTTGGTGACTAACAATTTGATCCCTCTTAATATCATATAACGAATTTTATTTTTTTATTTTTTTTATTTAAAAAAAATATAATTTATATGACTACAAATTAATTTTTATTTTAATGTCATATAATAAATAAATTGTTTTAATAATAAAAAAAAACATACATATATGTAAATACAATGTTATGAAAATCTCATCTTGAAAACCAACAGAACATACGGTTGTTACATACACTTTTAACTTTTACTTTCCTTAAAATCAATCAGTTGATTTCGTCAAAAAATGTTGAAAAGAAACGAATTATAACTAAAAATAATATCAATTTTAAATGGCCATGATCCTTAATTGATTTAGGCATAGAAAGTAACGCATCATATAACTTAACATAAATATAGATATTGATTTAGTTGTCTCTGTCATGTTTAAAACTAGGCAACTAGCAAGACAACACAATTATTGATATTAATTAAGAGGTACAATCATTAAATATATGTCTTCAATTCATATGTAAACAAAAACAGTAATCGAATCATGCATGCATAAATTAACAAATCATGTTGTATTGAATTGCCATTAATGATACCATCACACCGAGATTCGTACAAATCATATCATATAGAGAATTTACCATTAATGCATAAATTAACAAATTATTTGTTTTAAACAGTGTAAAACAAGATTCGTCCGTGACCAAAACATATAGGTATACAGTTTGTTATGATCAATAAACTAAGGATTACAATCTTACTCAAAACCTTGACTCTCTGATACCACATGTAAGCAATAATTATGTATAAACATTTATGATAAATACATTAAAACATTATGTCACAAGATCTTAGAATAAGATAATAACCACATAAGAATATGAAAGAGATAACATACCGGAAGCCATAGATGGTGTTGACATGGTGTAGAGAACACCTTAAAACATAAACTAGTTTCTCACCCTTGACCCACTTTTATTGTAGAGAGCTTGATGGAGAGCCAAATAATTCTATGGTGTTTTCTTTTATGTGTTTTGGGCAGGGTGAGGACATAGTTTATATAAGGACTATTAGGTTAGTATTTCCATCATTACAAACATTTATAACAGGAAAGATATCAAATACCATTAAGTGCAAATCAATTATAATTAATTAGATATTATCATGTCACACATAATATGGGATAATATATCATCTTATAATAATATATTATCTTACAGGCTAAGCCCAATAATAAAAAGAAATGCATGGGCTAAATATAATTCGGCTAATAGAACCTATGTCCGTGATTATAATTATTATGATTAATAATTATCGTATAATAATACGTATGTAATAATTATCGTGTAATAACACGTACGTAATTCTTGTAATTAATATTCGTGAAACGTAAACATGTTATATTAGGTAAGTTTTAATCATGTACGTACGATTATTAGTGTACTGTTCATGGTAAAACATGCGGGTTTTACAACCCTTCCCCTAAAAAGAATAATTCGTCCCCGAATTATAGATAAAGTAAACTGAAAGAGAAACATACCCGAATCAAACAGAGATGGTATGTAAGATAAAAGGACATGCAGGTGACATGGTAGAAAGGAACGTGGAACGTGACATGTCTTGAAAGGACATGGAACGTGACATGACTAAAAGAACGTATCTAATCGATAAGAGAAAACGGATAAGAATTAACGTGCAGGTGTAACTGAAACATTACGATGCAAAATAATCTAACCTAACTGATAATTAGCAACGATGCGCGAGACATATTGAAACGTATTACGTGAAAAATTTTGAACGTGATACGTGAAAAATTTTGAACGTGGAATGTGGAGATATGGTGAGTGTAATATGGGCAAACATATCGTGATCAATGATATGTGCAACATATCGTGAACGTGATATGAGAAACGTGGTATGAACATGACATGTGCAACCTATCGTGAACATGGAATACGGCGGCGGTCACGCCAAATGCTATAAGATGAGACGTGGAATGTGACGTGAAACGTTTGTCTGAGCATAGAGAGTTATACTAGACTTGAGTCTGGTCTCTCAAGTTCTTGCAAAACATCCCAGGACGAAGATGAACGTAAAAAAAATCGTATGCCAGGATACGATCATGAACGTAAATAGTATCATGAACGTGAGCGTGAAAGCAAGTCGTGAAATTAGAACAAGAACGTGGAGCAAAAATGTGAACCTTTGTCTGACCCGATAGCTAACGGATTACCAAGTGAGCAGATGAGCCTTGGCTGAAACATGTCCGATCAATCCGTGGGTTCTGAAATCCTTGAGGATGTAAGGATTCCGCATACTTGATCAAGCTGTTGGCAATAACCCAGATATCATCTTGTTTCTTCTGAGTTTGCGTTAATCTGGTAACCAAAATCCGTGGAAATCTTGTCCCGTTTTTATCACAATTGTGACGGTGGAAAAACATCCCAGTTAGTTGGTGTTCTATCTCAGCCTGTTGGTATGACAGGTACTTAGATATGAACATAACTATATCTTGCTTCGTAGAAACTTGATACATATTAATTTGCGGAACTATGAGTCTCCGAAATTAGACTTCTCTTAGCGTAGGATTTTCTGGAACACCTAATGTAGTGTAGGGTTCTCACCTTTGCGCATAAGCCGAGTCATGGTAAGATTAACCATGCGAATCCATGGAATTCAGCGTGTCACTGTAATCAACCAGAATTTATATTGAAAAAATCTCAGAGTGAAATTTATCCTGTTGTAGATTTTGTAACATAGTGCCAATATGGTCTTGCTGTTCTTCTCTAGACTTAGAGAAAATCAGGTTGTCCTCGATGAAAACACTGATGAGTTTATTTATGAGTTCATGGAAACTCTATTTATTAAGTCCACAATGCTGTTGGAGCATTCATGAGACTAAAACAAAATCATGATTCTAACATGACCGAGTCGTGTACGAATAGCAGTCATGGACATGTCCTGCTCTTTCACTCGTCACTGTTGGAAGCATGATCATGAGTTCGATCTTGGAAAAGTGATTAACACCCCAAAGTCGATTGGACATGTTGTCAATACGTGGAGGAGAATAACGGTTATGAATGGTGATTTGTTTAAATCGACGGTAGTCGACACATAATCTCATGTTACCGTCCTTCTCCTTGAAGGTTCTTCTGGAATTTATGGGAAGATTTTAGAATAATCCGCTGGTTATGCGTAAAAGGACCTCAGTGGTCGTGTCTTAACTGACAGCTAGAAAATATTAGCAGACATATCTAACCACACACATGCTTGTAAAGAATAGATAATTTGTACAGATTTTCCTGATGGAAAACCATGTTGAATGTATTAAGGAGCCTGAACATTACTGTACAAAATCATGAATCGTAGCAGGGTGTGTTGTACGTAGTCTATAATTAGGATTAAATTCAACTCGTGTATGTCCGAGGTAATGCGTTAGTAGCTTGGATCTCATCATTAGGCTGAAGGAAAACCTTCGTATACATGGGTAATACGAATGGCGTCCTTTATGGTCATAAATATATGAAATATGGGTGGAAGAAATGAAAGTATCATCGAGCAAACGTGACAGATCTCACTGATACACCGGTGATGGTACTGAAATTATTGTGGCCTGATTAACACATGGCACCACAAAATGGATATACCCTTTGGAGGGTACCCTAAATTTCTTAGGGATGTTCCAGAATTGGACGTGAGTCATGTGTCTTGACTCGTGTCTTGGAAAATATAAGTAATACTGGGGTTTTTGTAAACTCTTTTTAAATCTATTTTCTCGTTCCTCGACGCACTCGTATTGAAATCTAATTTTAACGTAGAGATTATTTGTTTTTGGTAACGATATTTTTTTGATATTTTAAACTAAACTATTTAATTGAAAACTAATTTAAAATTTAAATAAAACTAAAAATATTTTAAAACTAATTTAAACTAATTAGAAATAATAAAACTATTTTAAAGCTTAAACAAAATTTAAAACTAATTTAATTAAAATAAAAACTTTTAATGTAATCTATTTTTAAACAAAACTATATAAATTGAAAACTAAATTTAAAACTAAAATTTAAATAAGAATTTGAAAACTATTTTTAATCTATAAGAACTATTTTAAAATTATAAAAGAAACTTAGATAAAATATTTTTTTTTCTTTTTAATTTTTTATAAACTGAAACTGATCATAAAAAAAAACTATTAAAACTTTTAATTAAAATCTAACAAAACTAAAAACTTTGAATTAAACTAATTTAAAACTGGCAGTAAAAATTAAACTATATTAATGAATCGAAAGGAGCTAATACACAAAATAAGGTCTAGATTAGATGGAAGGGGCGTTGGACTATTATGCGAGAGGTCAGGGGTTCGAGCCCCCTGACAGACAATATTTTTGTTAATATTTATTTTTTGGACTTTTAAACCAACAGACCAATGGGATCTGTAGTAAGCAGTAAAATCAGCAAATGCAAATAAGCTTATAACAGCCCTAACAAATAATCAGAAGTAAGCTAATAATCAAAAGCATAAAAGCTGAAAAGCAATTAAATAACTGATAAGCTATAAAGCAGATAAGCAAAACTTAAAACCATAAGCTGTCATAACCCACCATGGCGGAATATGGGGCGCGACGTATGGATATCATCACAACAATAGCGTGTCTATAGAGATAACTAAATGATATAAGAAATGTCATAAAAGGGTGACACAAATGTCATGACAATATCTCAACAATGCAGGAGTCTAGGTAAGTAGGTAACATTCCTACCTCTTACCCAAGACAAACAAGTAACACAAACAAAACAATCATATAGGTGCCAACAGTATCACTTCTTCAAAAAAACATAAAGGTAAACTAAGAAGGAACGGGGATCTCCTTCTATATGCAATCCTAAGGCATCCAAGTCTAGCCACTTCTATCCTCACGCTTAACCACATTCACACCTGAAAGAGACACTAAAACACGTCAACATAAAGTTGGTGAGAGTCATAGGTTTAGACTCCAACGCTAAATCAGTTACAAACTGTGAATAACAACCATCAACACAATAACATATGGACAATGTGCTACAAGTATGCATTAACAAATAAAAATTCAAGATCAAACATTTCAAACCAAATCCAAGGCCCTCAGCCTTACCAAACATCATGGTACCATAGATGATCACACTATGTACCTATCCCAAGGCCACTACCTTGTCATTAACCATTGGTCCCACAGACGATCACGCTATGTACCTATCCCAAGGCCACTACCTTGTCATTAACCATTGGTCCCATAGACGATCACGCTATGTACCTATCCCAATGCCACTACCTTGTCATTAACCATTGGTCCCATAGACGATCACGCTATGTACCTATCCCAAGGCCACTACCTTGTCATTAACCATTGGTCCCATAGGCGCCCATACACCTATGTACCTTTCCAATCCAGATCATACACAAACAAGAATCACATAGCAGTTAATCACATAATGTACACACAAGTCCATCTCAACCTTAAAAACATTCACAACATCAATTTATAAACAACTCAACACAGTGTCTCTTCCATCCCATCTGGAAGTCAAAATCAAAAGTAAACATGGGACTATGAAACTTACCTGATAGCTTCTTCACAAGTCCTCGCACTAGCAACGAGCTTTGAATTAATAGAAGATGAAGAAAACCTAATTTTTGAAGAACCCTAATTGGCCACCATGGATGAATTTCGGCTAGGAGATGTTATGGAGGTTAAAAACCTGATTATTATGGTTATGAGTTGGGTTTGGTTAAGTCCTAAAGGCCCCCTAATCCCATTACAAGTCCATTGGGCCTGTTTTGGGCTTTTCCCTTCTTTCTTTCTTCTTTGGTGCGTCTAAACCGACCCAAACACCCCTAAATTCGTTTTTTTTATTATTTAATATTATGTTATTAAAATTACTTTAATTTTCCTTAATTTATTTCAGCTCCTAAAGCTTCCAAAACCACAAAACCGTAAAACTAGTCAAATTTACGCGTTTTACCGTAAAAGATGTAAAATATACACTTTTAAAAAAATCTCAAATTTTGCAATAAACTTTATAACTAAGTCCTAAATGACTTAAAACCATCCCGAAAAATATTCATATGACCAATTACCTCATCCGCGACCTCTAAATGCTAAACCGTAAATCGTAAACATACGATTTTCTATAATACATATACGTATACTTAGAACCACCAAATAACACCATCTCACTTCATAGTCACTACCATGTTAACTCATGAACATGAAATCATCACACATCGTTTCATTCACAAGGTACCCCGTACCGGAAACGATATCCAAACCAAAATCTATACACACCAATAAGCACATAAACACGTAAAGACACGCAACTAGCACAAAATAAAACTAAGTGACGAACCTCAAAACCAGGGTTGTCACATCACTCCCTCCTAATAGAAATCTCGTCCCGAGATTTACTCCTTAGGATCAAACACACAGACAACAAATCACACGAGGATACTTGTTCTAAAAGAACTCCTCTCATTTCCACGTGAACTTTAGTTCAAGTTTCAAAATACCACATATACAACCCAAAAACAATTAAAATCATTGCCAAACTCTTGACCTCACAGTCAATAAATCTCCTAGATGACTCTTTGATAAAACAAAGACTCTCATTAACACAAGTCCCGAATAACCGTACAGGCAAAATGCATTCTCAAACAACCTTTACCAATCCCAATACATGAAATGTATCATCTATACAACTCATTTCCCCCAGGTAATTATATGCTCATAAGCTAATGGTCCGATCTTTCTAAAGATCATAAATGGACCTACAAAACTCTACATCAACTCTTCCATTTTACCAAAACATACCACCCGTTACTATGGGTGAAACTCCCTACATAACTTTGTCACTAACTCTAGTGGTTTCCTCCTTTTCTACATAGCATCCCTTGTTGCTCTCATCCTTTCCACAACCATCATTACCACATTAGTAGCCTCTTTTACCAATTCTAGTCCACAATAGGGACAACTCACCCTATCCTTTCATATAATGCCTCAAATGGCATTTATCGACTTCTAGTATGATAACTATCATTATATGAAAACTCCGCCATCGCTAACGAGTTTCTTAACTACCTCTAAATCAATCATTATATGTCAGTGCCATTTCCTTTTCCACACTACGACAGTATTAGCCTGCTTGTGCTTTATTCTACTCATTAAGCTCTACCAAAGTTTTACCTTCGGTTCCTATCTCGACCTATTTCATTCATGCTTCGCTTCTATACACACTTCCTTCTTCTTCTTCAACTCCTACCATACATCACGATGTGATGCTTCCCATCGTTTCTTCCCTTGCCATAATCCTTCATAAGGCATTCCATACATATTAGGCTAACTTTTACGCAAAATCCTTTATTCCATCACATCCGTACGCAATCCTTCCAACTTCTCAACTACGTGACTTTTCATTCCTCTTGAAATATGAGATGAATTAGTTAGTCTATCGTCTATCACCCAACTCTCGTTGTACTTATTCCTCCACCGCATTATGTATCCCTTTCACCAACTTCGTCCTTACATCGCCCTTTCTAAGCTACTCCTATATATGTAGGAAGTATAGTCTACGTCCCTTTTCTCCATATGATTATCCAAGCCACGCAACTTACAGGTTGACGCGTTCTCCGCTTTAGACAACTCAACTCGTGCAACCTACACCCTTCATCCAAATCACCCTAATACGTCATCCATATTGTTCCAGTTCGTCTCTGCTTCACTTTATTCTTCTTATTCCATGTCTCATCAACCATACTTGCCTTTCCCAGATGGTACTTGGCCTTGCAATTTTCTTTCATCACTTAACTCCACCCATCACCTTTGCCAAAAGTTCAATCAAGATGATTGAATATGTGTTAGAGACGTTCATGATCCGTATAGATCATTCTCCACGTCTCGTACACCAAATGCCTCTAGCATTCTAGGCAGATATAGCAATCCAGCCCCACTAACTAAGTCCATCTAGTTCTTCCAAATCTTCAGGTCCTGCAATGTATAAGCGATCGCCTTTCTTTGTCGTCCTCGTACGCGTCCAAATCCTTGCTCCACGTATTGTCATGCTTCGCGAATTCATCCGGTCCTTCCGATATTGCCAAGATCGGCTCATTATCCAATCCACCTCTTCAGCCTCCAAAACGCTTCCTCATCCTTCTTCACTTCGCCCCTTGCTGGTTCCATGATACGCCATCATCTCTAACTACTCATCATGGTAAACTTAATACTAAAAACTCAAACTCGAAAATCTCACGTATAACTCCACTCCAAAACCAACACATAATTCGCCTCACTCTCCTTCACAGATTCGAGTAGTTCAAGAGGTCGTCGACGCTCCCGATGACAACTCGTTTATACACGTTCATGCACACTTGGTTCATTGACACCATGAAAACCGCTAGTGCTTTGGTGAAGCCAAATACATAACTGTAAACCCAAAGCGTTCATACAACATCCTTAGCAGTTTCAACTATGTCCTCCTTGCACCCTCTCTTAGCGGCAATACGAATAAATTCCTACCTCGTTCTACTTGCAAAATTCTACACGCATCTTAAAAGACCGGTACTTCCTCTCATCAGACCACTCAACCTCTTTCCACATCCAATCTACTACTAAGCAACTCAACTTTTATCCGGCATTCCTTGCAATCCCTAACAGCTCTTGTTTTTAAATCACTCCATCAACGATTTGCCTTAGAAGGGCACTAACTACAACTCCTCTCACTTCTCCTACTTGCTCTATTTATGGTTCTACCTCACAGTAATAGGCAAACCTACTAAATTTCTGGAAATTTTCGGAAAACTTACATTCCCTGCGAACAATCATAAATACCTTTGAGGTATTACTTCCCCTTCCAACACTCTCTATGGCGCGTTACTTGTGCTAATATCCCACAAATCTCTATTCATCTCCTTGGTACTCCTAAGAGACCTCATGACCACACTAGTTCGTCTACGAACTTCTTTCCTCCCCACTAAGGGTATTCCGACCGTTCTCTCATGGTCACCTACTTAAGCGTGTAGGCGCGACCAAGTCTTTCATACGACTACCTCAACACTCCCGAACAATACGAAACCAAAACTACATCCTGAATCCATCAGATACGATCAACGAATCAAACCAACGGAGAACTAATGACATTTCACGTGCACCAATTAAAACAAGTCCAAAACCACGAGACTCAAAAGAAAACTCAAACCCAGAACATGTATCAATTCAAAATGACCCATGACAACGAAAAATAATCCAAGAAATGCCCAATGGCAACCAAAACATATTACGCCCCGCAATATATTATTTAAACCGTGTAAAAGACCGACCTTTCCAAAAGAATATACTCTTATTTATTATTAATATTATTATTTTTACCTCCCCACATCTATGTGACTCAAACCATCTTCAAACAACCTTCTAGGCGATCTCAAAACTCAACCCAAGGACTAGGTATCCCGTGCACCCCAAATAAAAATAAACTACTATTCAAAACTCAACCTCGAACCCGACACTTGTACAACAATTCCGACCAATCCACTGACTTCCCATGACTATACTTTCTGAATATGTGAAAAGTACGTTCCGAGTACATAATTTTTGGCTTTTGAATCACTCAAAAAGCTCTAAAAACGAACAAGTTATGACCGAAACAGTTTTATATTAATGAAAGATAAAATTGTATGTGAAATCTTCATAAACTCAATTTAACCTTGAATTAATAATTATAAATGACGTGAATCGGTTAAACCCAATTATATAAACTATGTAAGTAGAAAGAAATTTTACTTCGTTTTATTTTAAAGAAAGTCTTTTAGAATTTGAAATAAATAAGTGTTGACTAAAAGAAATCTTATGTTACATCTTGTTTCAAACACGACCCCAACACCTTACCCTTATTTTACCGAATACGACCAACTATCTAACCCTATACTAGATTTCCAAGTCCCCTTTTTCCATATACCAACCAAAAGAAATGTAAGACTCAACACAAAAGATTTCATTATCTCAAAAGAAATCCCAGGTTATTTCAATAGACTTAAAACCAAGAAAACCGTTTTAAAACGTACACGTGAAATACGAAACTCAAAGAATACGCTACAAGACATAGTTCAAAAGATTCAAAACGTCGTTGAAACTCCACCAAACTCCAGCACCATAAAACACGAACAAACACAAGGTACGTTCAAGTTATAATAACTAGTGAACGACCATATACCATAACTTAACACATAGTAGTATATATACTTCCGCATATGTATACCTATTGAATCCCCCAAACATACTCGTTATCATACATGTAAGTCAATCAATCGCTTTATACGCTCGTTTTTTCATACGAGTAATCACCATCTCACCGTGCCACAACAAGGCATAAAGCCTACCTCCAAAACCAAACCATATCGTGTGACCCCAAAATCACACAACACAACTATTACCCAGCATATAACACAAAAAGAACAATAGCCATATCGTAGGTAGCCATTACATAGACTCATATATAATAGTATACCCAAATTCTACATCTCATCATATACAAGCATGTACTAACCCTCTTTCATGCAACCATACTTGGGAACCCATTGAAGTTGTGGTACTTGTATAACTATGTTGGCCACCATACTTATACAATTACCCTTTCCCCAATGCACTCCCTCCTATGATGACACTTATAAGAATCAATACAACATATAACACATAAATCCATCTACTCACATAAGCTCATAACCACATAACCAATAAGATCCAAAACTCCATCTATAAAAATAACATAATAAAACTCTTGGAATACAGAAATCCATAGTCTAGCTAAAACAGCCTAGACTAAATCCAAAATGAAAACATAATCAGTTATAAGTCATGTCACCCATAAGAGTGGAAACGGCTTAAAATCCTTCCTACCCATGTACTCCTAGTAACTCGAACCACCACACGATTCTTAGGGAACATGACTTAAACATCAAAAGAAAAAAATATTGTACCTCAGGTACATAAAATAACCCAACAAAAGGTAGAACTACCATGTACCAAATTATGTACTATAATGTACAATTTAAGCAAAATACGACAATGACTAGTGTGGGCGATTATGGTTCAACCCGCACTAGTCACAACCCAAAAAGAAAACAACATGTGGCTAAGTATGAACTTACTATGGTTCAATTCATACTAGTCAAAACATCACAATAAATAACATTCAAACACATCAATTTTAATAAAATGCACACATACTCCTATGACGCCTATATGCAGGGACCCTTAAGCTATAGAATAGGCTACGCGACTAGGCAACCTAATTCTCTATAACCTGTCTCTGATACCATTCTGTCACACCCCACCATGGCGGAATATGGGGCGCGACGTATGGATATCATCACAACAATAGCGTGTCTATAGAGATAACTAAATGATATAAGAAATGTCATAAAAGGGTGACACAAATGTCATGACAATATCTCAACAATGCAGGAGTCTAGGTAAGTAGGTAACAGTCATACCTCTTACCCAAGACAAACAAGTAACACAAACAAAACAATCATATAGGTGCCAACAGTATCACTTCTTCAAAAAAACATAAAGGTAAACTAAGAAGGAACGGGGATCTCCTTCTATATGCAATCCTAAGGCATCCAAGTCTAGCCACTTCTATCCTCACGCTTAACCACATTCACGCCTGAAAGAGACACTAAAACACGTCAACATAAAGTTGGTGAGAGTCATAGGTTTAGACTCTAACGCTAAAAAGGTTACAAACTGTGAATAACAACCATCAACACAATAACATATGGACAATGTGCTACAAGTATGCATTAACAACTAAAAATACAAGATCAAACATTTCAAACCAAATCCAAGGCCCTCACCCTTACCAAACATCATGGTACCATAGATGATCACACTATGTACCTATCCCAAGGCCACTACCTTGTCATTAACCATTGGTCCCATAGACGATCACGCTATGTACCTATCCCAAGGCCACTACCTTGTCATTAACCATTGGTCCCATAGACGATCACGCTATGTACCTATCCCAAGGCCACTACCTTGTCATTAACCATTGGTCCCATAGACGATCACGCTATGTACCTATCCCAAGGCCACTACCTTGTCATTAACCATTGGTCCCATAGGCGCCCATACACCTATGTACCTTTCCAATCTAGATCATGCACAAACAAGAATCACATAGCAGTTAATCACATAATGTACACACAAGTCCATCTCAACCTTAAAAACATTCCAGCATCAATTTATAAACAACTCAACACAGTGTCTCTTCCATCCCATCTGGAAGTCAAAATCAAAAGTAAACATGGGACTATGAAACTCACATGATAGCTTCTTCACAAGTCCTCGCACTAGCAACGAGCTTTAAATTAATAGAAGATGAAGAAAATCTAATTTTTGAAGAACCCTAATTGGCCACCATGGATGAATTTCGGCTAGGAGATGTTATGGAGGTTAAAAACCTGATTATTATGGTTATGAGTTGGGTTTGGTTAAGTCCTAAAGGCCCCCTAATCCCATTACAAGTCCATTGGGCCTGTTTTGGGCTTTTCCCTTCTTTCTTTCTTCTTTGGTGCGTCTAAACCGACCTAAACACCCCTAAATTCGTTTTTTTATTATTTAATATTATGTTATTAATATTACTTTAATTTTCCTTAATTTATTTCAGCTGCTAAAGCTTCCAAAACCACAAAACCGTAAAACTAGTCAAACTTACGCGTTTTACCGTAAAAGACGTAAAATATACACTTTTAAAAAAAATCTCAAATTTTGCAATAAACTTTATAACTAAGTCCTAAATGACTTAAAACCATCCCGAAAAATATTCATATGACTAATTACCTCATCCGCGACCTCTAAATGCTAACCGTAAATCGTAAAAATACGATTTTCTATAATACATATACGTATACTTAGAACCACCAAATAACACCATCTCACTTCATAGTCACTACCATGTGAACTCATGAACATGAAATCATCACACATCGTTTCATTCACAAGGTACCCCGTACCAGAAACGATATCCAAACCACAATCTATACACACCAATAAGCAAATAAACACGTAAAGACACGCAACTAGCACAAAATAAAACTAAGTGACGAACCTCAAAACCAGGGTTGTCACATAAGCGAATCCTATATAAAACTAATAAGCAAAACCTCAAATAAGCAAATCAGATAAGCAGATAATAAGCAGATAAGCAGAAAAAGGTGAAATCACATAAGCAAATAAATAAAGCAAATCAACTTAAAACTATCAGCAAAACTAACAAACTGAATAAGCCTAAAAGCTAAAAAACAAAACAGTAGATAAGCAAACTTAACAATAAGCAAATCCAATATAACTCAACAAAAAACTAACACAAACCGAATCAAACTTAAGCAGCCTTAATAATTAACAGTAACAAGAACAAAACTATATAACTCAAGCTACTAACAAACATAACCAGATAAACATAAACTGAATCCGAATAAACTAAAACAACACAAACAGATGGAACCTTAATAAGCAGATCTAAATAACATCAACTCAAACTCAAAATCAAATAAACATAAGAAAAACAATAGCATAAAAAAATAAAAACAATAAAAACAAAATGAGGACCTGATGGAGATAACCTTTGCGACGAAGGATGGCGCTGTGCCTCCTTTTGAACCGAAACAAACCGTCACCTCCTTCTTATCTCGAATTCGAACCAAAAATCAAACCATACGAACCAACAATATTCGAACTAAACAGTAGCAAACCGAACCAAAAATAATCAACCCGACGAACAAATGCTTCACAAACAGTAACTCTAATATTTTCCAGTGGGGAAAATATATTATCACTTTCCTTTATATATATATATATATATATATATATATATATATATATATATATATATATATATATATATATATATATATATATATATATATATATATATATATATATATATATATATATATATATAATTATAACAAGAACGAACAGTAATATGTAAAAAGAAGAAAGCAGATTAAATTGAGAGATAAATTAAATAAAATAACTTTTCATTAATTAAAAAGAGAATTACATTACTGGAAAATAAAGAAATACATTAAATCTAGACTACTTTTCAGAAAATTAAAATAAAGAAAAAGTGCTGCCTACACAATGATTTTGGGGGTTTTTATAGGAGAAATCCTGAAACCCTCTTCTTGAATCTTCTTCAATAAGGATTAAATCTGAGCCCTTCTTTCTTCTCTTCTCTCTCTTCTCTTCGATCCAATGGCTGAAAATCACTACCCATCACACGAATTGCCACCGTGGATGGGTGGTGTGCTTCTTGTGTTAGTTTTGTGCTGAGGTGGATGATAGGGATTGGTGGATACTTGATGGTGATTTGTTCAATCCAATCAAACAAGAGAAAAGGGCCACGTCAAGGGAAAGAGAGGACCACATATGAGTGCTAACCTCCGAATCTTGTGGGGATTTAATCCAAACTCGTGTGAATTACACGTTTGGATTAAAAGCCCCAATTTTTTATGGTAATTTTTAATAAGGTGAATTTAGGGTTTGTGAAAGGGGTAAAAGATGGTGTTTGCTCATTTGGGAGAGAGAAAGGGGAAAGGTGGATTTATCTTGTTATTATCGAATGAAATAAAAAAAAGGAGTGGGGTAATTAATTTACATTGTGTCTGGGAGGAAGTTTATACACGTGTGTGTAGTGTTTTGAGAGTTGACCGAAAGGTTGACTAACCAAGTGAATAATTGTTTTCATTTTATAAATATTCGTCCAAACTTTTCTTCATACCTTATAACCATCCCAAACATGGGCTTGAGCCCAAAATGCAATCCTTCCCATTCGTTTAACTTAAATAAGCCAAGTGGGCTTGAGGCCCAAACTCTTCCAATCTATCCCACAAAGATAGTTATCAAATGGGCTTAGGCCATTTGAATAACTTTTATATCCGTTTAGTTTAGGTTAATCATTCCTTAAATGGGCTTGTGGGCCCATTATGCATAAGTGGGACCCACAAGGCTCGAATATCTTCAAAAGATTAAATCCGCTAAAAATTGAGCTCGATTTCGGCTTCCTTGATTGTTTCTTCAAAATCGTATCGATTTTGCCAGGTTTCGTGATCTTTGGCACACTATTGGTCTTTTGACTTTGTCTTCGTCTCTTTTTGGACTTTTCTTCAACATTTGATCGTGAAATCCCGTGTTTTCTCTTCTTTTGATCATTTGTACCTATTTCACACAAAAACACAAAACCACGCGTAATTCCGACTTTTACGATATAAAACACATGATTAGGTCTTGTTTTTCCATGATTTTAGTGGAAAAAGGATAAGTGTTTACACACTTATTAAATCCCCTACACTTGACCATTGCAATGACCCCATGCAATGCATTATTTCAAAGCATATAGTTACATTTTTCTCATAATTAATCCATCTCAGCCTTTATTACTATTACCACTACTACTACGATGAAAAGATGAAAATTTTAAAGGAAACAAGAGTTTTAACAATTTATTAACTTGGAAATTATTTGATGGAAGAAACTCATAAAGAAATCTAAGACTTAGATTAGGGCTTGGTGTTATGAATATTAATCATCCTCAAGTTTCACATTCCCCATACCAAGCTTAAAAACGAGATCATTGTTTACCATAAGTCCTCAAGTTAAAACCACTTATATAAGACAATTGTGTAATACTCTTTCTCCAAATCCTACGTTGTATCTCTAGATTTTATTGATTGTCATTCACCCGTAGGCTCATTTGACTTATTTGATAATTATTATTTCAAAAATGAAGGCCAAACGGTGCAAACCCGATACTCAAAACCTAACCTCGTCCTCAAAAACGTTGTCACTAAAGTAATCCCACATCAAGGATGATTTAACACGATTTTGGGAGTAAATTCCCGGACCCAAAATTTGGCCAAATAGTACTACTTATTAGTTATTCCTCCAAAGCCATGTAGAATTTATGTGGAGTTTAGCAAGTTCACATCATATACCCTTAGGCTCTTTAAGATGTAAAAATGCTCCCCGTCTATTGTCCACACCCTAAGGCTCCTTGAACGATAAACTAGGGAACTGATTTTTGAATCAATTTTTATTCAACACTTACCATGCCATACACCCTAAGGCTCTAATGACAAGGTTCGTGCTACATGCCCCACACCCTAAGGCTCCTTGAGGTCATGTTTTAATCTTATTCTTTCTTATTATGATATATATAGTAGGCCAAATTCCGTGGTCCCATGGTCTGAATACCTCCTACTTAGTGGTTATGAGCCACCTTAGTCGGAAGTCCACAACGCTGGCACCCTCAATGTGTTCATGCTTTAATTACAAGGAGATTAAAGATTTGGCTAAGAGTTAAGATATCGAATCTACACCGCAAAAATCCTCATTTATTAAGCAATTAAATATACAAGCGGGAAGAAAGAGCCACAAAAACTATATAAGCAAAAATTAACCCTTAAACTTATTATCAACTCTATCATCTCTCGTTCTCCACAATTTAAAATCTCAAGGAATGAGACTCGTGGATGCTTAGCCTAATAAGCCAATTAAGGTCCATATGGTTAAGGATACTAGCTAGAGTAAACTTGGATAAGTAAACTCAAGTTGAGTCAAAATATTCACGACGGGCCTAATATATCAAAGACATCTAAACTTGTTAAAACCATTTTATTCATTTATTTATTTTTGACTTTATTCTTGAAACGAAAAATATAAATACGATGCGATGACAAAAGGAAAGAAAATAAATGGAAATACTACTAGGCCAAAATAGATCAAAAATTTAAAAACGTTGGAAAGTTCTTAATTTTTCTGGTTAAATGGGGTCAAATTCATGGAAAAGCCCACTAAAATTTCGATAGAAATCCCCCCTACACTTAATATAAACATTGTCCTCAATGTTTAAGCATGTGGGAGAATAAACTCCCCTACACTTAGGACATTGAGTACGTTTGTTTAAAATCGAGCTAAGGGAAGGACAACTAAAGTGATTACATTTATTTCTTTTATTTATATACAAGATTGAATCACAATAGCAAAAACTTATCGAAGGAACCGGGTACATGGGAACACGGGAACACGGGTCGCGTCAAAAATACCAAAAGTGGATCATTAAGCACATGTCCCTGCACACAACATCACAACACAAACAACCTACTTGGCTCCCCCCTACACTTATTGGTGAAAATGGGTGAAGGCGAAAAAGGGTAAAAAGGGTGGAAAAGGTAAAAATCTAACCTAGTTAAACGATGCTTGATTTATTTATCACGAGTCTCTAGCTCGACTCGAATTCCCAATGTCAACATTCAAATGGGAAAATCATGGAAAACCGAGATTTCCAAGGGAGTAAATCTCTCCATGATAAAGGGGTAAAATAAAGTCATATAAGGCATACCCCACAAAAATCCACCCGGGTCAAACACATAATTTCCATCACAAAAGGAAATAAACCCCGAGGTGGTACGCAAGTCAAAGAAAAGTGGGGTATCCTTAGGCAAAAGTCTCTTACTAGGGACGGTGTTATGGAGATATGGCAATGAAAGCATGAAAGTATCTATTCCGGGATCAAACACCGATTCCTTAACGGGAAAAGAGGTATTGACATTTAAGCTCAAAATATCATCAAAATCTAAAATGGGAAGGTCGTCCTCTTCCAAACTCGATGTGAAAACATAAGTATCATCGGAGTCATAGGAAAACTCTTCCTCATGAGGGAAATAGGTATTTAGAAAGGTATCTAAATCCTCCTCAAATGGAATAACCTCTAAAGTCGGAATGATCTCTAAGAGTAGGGGATCCTCCTCAAAAGTCATGACTTCTAAAATTGGAGTATAAAAGTCAAAAGGAGTCTCCATGGAAGAATCACTCATAGAGATATGAGGTGTATTAAAGTCATGGGGTGGGTTATCAAAATTAATGAGATCACTTGAAGAAGTGTCATCATCGTAAGTATCAAAGATTGGTTTATCCAAAATGGGTGGGTCAAAAGTGGGTGGGTTAAAAGATAGGTCGTCTAAACCGAAGATAGTGTGATCACTTGAAGAAGTGTCATCACTATAGGTGTCATAAATGGGAGTTTCAAAAATTTGAGGCTCTAAGGGAAGGGATGAATTTATCACAAAATCATTTTGATTAGACGTTTCAATTCCAAAAGGATTAATAAAAATCTCGTCATTATCATAATTAAGAACATCAATCATATTGACCGACACTTTTCCATTTGATTTTGTTGTGATTTTTCCCATTTTAAAAACTTGTTGTTCATCCCGAACCCTAAGAATTAACTCCCCTTCGGCTACATCAACTAAGGCTCTTCCGGATCGTAAGAATGGTCTACCAAGTATTAACGGAATACGAGGATCCATCTCATAGTCAACGACGACAAAGTCCACGGGAAAAGTAAATGTACCAACTCGAACAAAAACATCTTCGGAAATACCAACAGGGTATGCGAGAGTTCGATTAGCTAACTCTAAAGTCATACGAGTCGGTACAAGGTTGGGTAATGATAATTGTTTCCAAACCGAAAGTGTCATAAGATTTATGCTAGCGTTGAGATCCGCTAAAGCCATACAATCATTGATTTGAGGAAACGAGCAAGGTAACACGAATCGTCCGGGATCTCCTAGCTTTTCGGGAAGCTCTTTGGGAAGAATCGCGGAACAATTCTCAATTAAACGGGTGTTAACGAGCTCAACCATTTTTTCTTTCTTATTAAGCAAATCTTTAAACATTTTGACAAATTTTGGCATTTGAGCGAGTGCTTCAATAAGGCTTATGTTAACATTGACATTGGAAATCGTTTTCAAAAAGTTAGAGACATGAACGTCATCTTTGGTGAGCACTTTATCCTTGTCTAACCTAGAGGGATAAGGGATATTAGGCTTAGACTTTGAAGGTTGAGAAGCAGAAGGACTCTCTTCTTGAACAACCGTAGGGATAGGCTCTTTCGGCAATGGAGCACTAGTACTAGGAGTGGTAGTGGGAGGAATCACCGAAAGGGGAGTAGGATTACTCATTATGACCTCCGGGCCTTGTCTCTCCTTTATGGGCGAAGAGATGGAAGGTCCCACTAAAGTGGCTCCACTTCGAGTATTGATAGCACTCACATTAGCACGAGGGTTAATCTCGGTATTGTAAGGTAAGGCTCCTTGGGGTCTAAGGGCTTGAATCATTGTTAAAAATCTCTTATCGTTGGACTCTTGCATTTGTCTAGTGGATTCTTGCATTTGTTTCATAATTCGCTCATGGTCGGTCAATTTTTGTAGAACCAAGTCCATTTGAGGATTATGCATGTTCATTTGATTAAACCCTTGATTAGGAAAACCTTGGTTTTGATATTGAGGTTAAAACCGTTGTTATTATGAAAACCTTGGTTATTATTTTGAAACCCTTGATTTTGACCATTAAAATTCCCTTGAATAACATTCCCTTGAAAATTACCCATTTGAGGACCTTGGTTCCTATTTTGGTGTTGGGTATTTTGGGCGGGTGGGGGTGGTCTTTGTGGAGCTACAAAACCCGGGGAAGCCAAATAATTAGTACTCTTGTAAGACAAATGGTTAACATCAACATTAGGTTTAAATGGAACCCTTTCATTAGCATTAAAAGCACAAACTTGTTGTTGTTGATTATTGTAAACCTTGTCACAATTGAAATATGAATGTGGTCCACCACAAGTCTCACACGTTTCACTAGTTTCTTTCAAGGCATTAACTTGACCATTTAGGGCATTGGTTTTTAGAGCAAGTGATTCAACAAGCGAAGTGAGTTTATCGATTCTCTTGTCACTCTCACTAGAACTAGCACTCGCCATAGTAGCCCTAACACTTTTGTTTTGTACTTTAGCCTTGTTTTCAATTATGGACCAAGCCTCGTTCATGGTTTTCACAAGAATATTGCCCCCCGCGGCACTATTAAGTGAGTCTTGGTCATTTAGAGTTAAACCATTGTAAAACGTATTTATTTGATGCACTTTAGTGAAACCGTGTTGTGGAAATTTTCTTAAAAGCTCTTTAAATCGATCCCAAGACTCACTAAACGTTTCCCCATATTGTTGTTCAAAGGTGATGATCTCATTTCTTAAAGAAGTGGTCCGTGATGGTGGGAAAAAGTAGTTTATGAACTTGGTCTCTAAATCAATCCATGTAGTAATACTTTGGGGTGGTTCCTTATCAAGCCAAATCCGGGCTTGTCCCTCGAGGGAAAAAGGAAAGAGTTGCAAACGAATAGCCTCTTGTGGCACCCCATTGTATTTGACGGTATTAGCCAATTGTATGAAATGTTTGATATGAGCGTGTGGATCATCATTAGTACAGCCTAAAAAAGGTGTAGCGGAAACCATTTGACTAAAACCCGTTTTAAGTTCAAAATGATTATCTCCAATATCCGGCACCACAATCGCATCATCGTTTCCTTCAACGTGAGATTCTAGAATATCAATCATTGGTCGATTATCCGTTGCCATCGTTATGTCGAAAGCAAGATTCTCGGGATCGGCTTGAATGACGGTCTTTTGTTTTTCTTCTTCTTCTTCTTCTTCTTCTTCTTGGAAGAATTGGAAGAATTTGGTACACCACTTGGTATGTATGTACGCGCGCGAGTGCGCATAAAATTAAAACTTTGGAATGAGGTAGGTGACCTCGGTCGACTTTGAGAGGAAAGGATTTTCCCTCTCGAGGTGCAATATGAAAAAGCTACAAAAATATATACTTAATACTAATTGAGTTGGCAAACCAATAATCGGTCGTCCCTCTCAATCTACGCACAAGCAAGCGGGGAAACGAGGTGGCACAAAGCACTTAAAAACCTTTTTCCTTAGACGGCCTTTTATAGCGCGTCGCCTTATGCCCACCTTATAGTTTGTATAATCTGAGTTCAAACGTCTTACTAGTATTTATCTATTTTGCCGTTTTATTTCGTTATGGATGCGAATACAATAGTTAGGTGATGAAATCCCAACTAAGGCTTATTTGAAAAGTAGGTAAATTAATGTTCTACGTAATATAATATAATAAATGAAAAATCTTTTTGTATTTTTTTTAGAAAAATATATATTCACAATAAAAACGAAAGAAATCGAACTAAGAAATAACACTAATACGTAGTATTTTTGGTGTAATACTTTTAGGAAAAAGTATTACTTTTGTAATTTTTTAATTTCTTTTTGGTGCAAATCTTAGGAAAGAATTTGCGTTTGTTGATTTTTTTAATTTTTTTTGTATTTTAATCTTTTTGATTTTTTTGTATTTTTGATTTTGTTAACAAGAAACGTAACGTTCAAAAAGAACGGATCCCAAAATCCAAACGTCTTCACGAAAAATCGTCAATCGTACGAGCGAAGCGGCAGCGGCGCCATTTTAATACTGGGGTTTTTGTAAACTCTTTTTAAATCTATTTCCTCGTTCCTCGACTCACTCGAACGGAAATCCAATTTTAACGTAGAGATTATTTGTTTTTGGTAACGAAATTTTTTTGATATTTTAAACTAAACTATTTAATTGAAAACTAATTTAAAATTTAAATAAAACTAAAAAGATTTTAAAACTAATTTAAACTAATTAGAAATAACAAAACTATTTTAAAGCTTAAACAAAATTTAAAACTAATTTAATTAAAATAAAAACTTTTAGTGTAATCTATTTTTAAACAAAACTATATAAATTAAAAACTAAATTTAAAACTAAAATTTAAATAAGAATTTGAAAACTATTTTAATTCTATAAGAACTATTTTAAAATTATAAAAGAAATTTAGATAAAATGTTTTTTTTTCTTTTTAGTTTTTTATAAACTGAAACTGATCATAAAAAAACTATTAAAACTTTTAATTAAAATCTAACAAAACTAAAAACTTTGAATTAAACTAATTTAAAACTGACAGTAAAAATTAAACTATATTAATGAATCGAAAGGAGCTAATACACAAAATAAGGTCTAGATTAGATGGAAGGGGCGTTGGACTATTATGCGAGAGGTCAGGGGTTCGAGCCCCCTGACAGACAATATTTTTGTTAATATTTTATTTTTTGGACTTTTAAACCAACAGACCAATGGGATCTGTAGTAAGCAGTAAAATCAGCAATGCAAATAAGCTTATAACAACCCTAACAAATAATCATAAGTATGCTAATAATCAAAAGCATAAAAGCTGAAAAGCAATTAATTAACTGATAAGCTATAAAGTAGATAAGCAAAACTTAAAACCATAAGCGAATCCTATATAAAACTAATAAGCAAAACCTCAAATAAGCAAATCAGATAAGCAGATAATAAGCAGATAAGCAGAAAAAGGTAAAATCACATAAGCAAATAAATAAAGCAAATCAACTTAAAACTATCAGCAAAACTAACAAACTGAATAAGCCTAAATGCTAAACAACAAAACAGTAGATAAGCAAACTTAACGATAAGCAAATCCAATCTAACTCATAAAAAAACTAACACAAACTGAATCAAACTTAAGTAGCCTTAATAATTAACAGTAACAAGAACAAAACTATATAACTCAAGCTACTAACAAACATAAGCAGATAAACATAAACTGAATTCGAATAAACTAAAACAACACAAACAGATGGAACCTTAATAAACAGATCTAAATAACATCAACTCAAACTCAAAATCAAATAAACATAAGCAAAACAATAGCATAAACTTAACAATAAAAAAATAAAAAAAATAAAAACAAAATGAGAACCTGATGGAGATAACCTTTGCGACGAAGGATGGCACTGTGCCTCCTTTTGAACCGAAACAAACCGTCACCTCCTTCTTATCTCGAATTCTAACCAAAAATCAAACCATACGAACCAACAATCTTCGAACCAAACAGTAGCAAACTGAACCAAAAATAATCAACCCGACGAACAAATTCTTCACAAACAGTAACTCTAATATTTTCCAGTGGGGAAAATATATTATCACTTTCCTTTATATATATATATATATATATTTTTTTTATAATTATAACAAGAACGAACAGTAATATGTAAAAAAGAAGAAAGCAGATTAAATTGAGAGATAAATTAAATAAAATAACTTTTCATTAATTAAAAAGAGAATTACATTACTGGAAAATAAAGAAATACATTAAATCTAAACTACTTTATAGAAAATTAAAATAAAGAAAAAGTGCTGCCTACACAATGATTTTGGGGGTTTTTATAGGAGAAACCCTGAAACCCTCTTCTTGAATCTTCTTCAATAAGGATTAAATCTGAGCCCTTCTTTCTTCTCTTCTCTCTCTTCTCTTCGATCCAATGGCTGAAAATCACTACCCATCACACGGATTGCCACCGTGGATGGGTGGTGTGCTTCTTGTGTTAGTTTTCTGCTGAGGTGGATGATAGGGATTGGTGGATACTTGATGGTGATTTGTTCAATCCAATCAAACAAGAGAAAAGGGCCACGTCAGGGGAAAGAGAGGACCACAGATGAGTGCTAACCTCCGAATCTTGTGGGGATTTAATCCAAACTCGTGTGAATTATACGTTTGGATTAAAAGCCCCAATTTTTGATGGTAATTTTTAATAAGGTGAATTTAGGGTTTGTGAAAGGCGTAAAGATGGTGTCTGCTCATTTGGGAGAGAGAAAGGGGAAAGGTGGATTTATCTTGTTATTATCGAATGAAATAAAAAAAAGTAGTGGAGTAATTAATTTACATTGTGTATGGGAGGATGTTTATACACGTGTGTGTAGTGTTTTGAGAGTTGACCGAAAGGTTGACTAACCAAGTGAATACTTGTTTTCACTTTATAAATATTCGTCCAAACTTTTCTTCATACCTTGTAACCGTCCCAAACATGGGCTTGAGCCCAAAATGCAATCCTTCCCATTCGTTTAACTTAAATAAGCCAAGTGGGCTTGAGGCTTTATATACGTTTAGTTTAGGTTAATCATTCCTTAAATGGGCTTGTGGGCCCATTATGCATAAGTGGGACCCACAAGGCTCGAATATCTTCAAAAGAATAAATCCGCTAAAAATTGAGCTCCATTTCGGCTTCCTTCATTGTTTCTTCAAAATCGTATCGATTTTGCCCGGTTTCGTGATCTTTGGCACACTATTGGTCTTTTGACTTTGTCTTCGTCTCTTTTTGGACTTTTCTTCAACATTTGACCGTAAAATCCCGTGTTTTCTCTTCTTTTGATCATTTGTACCTATTTCACACAAAAACACACAACCAAGCGTAATTCCGACTTTTACGATATAAAACACATGATTAGGTCTTGTTTTTCCTTGATTTTATTGGCAAAAGGATAAGTGTTTACACACTTATTAATAAGCATGACATGTGTCTTGACTGGTATCTTGACATGTGTCTTCAGAAAGTATACGTGAGACATATGTCTTGACTGATGTCTTGACATGTGTCTCGAGATGTGAAACAAATAGAACTACAAATATTAGGTTATTATGCCAGAATTTGGCGGATCAGTTGGACTACTGATACTTTGTATTTCTGATCACGTCCGTGGCCGGAGCTTCGGTTGCGATTGCTAGGATAGTTGTTGTCATAGTAGTGGTTACTATCGTCTTGTCTGTCAGTTCCATGACGGTCATTCTCATGACTGTGATTCATTTAACTATTCAGTTGAGTGGCCGGCTGGTACCGGTTCACACTCATATGAGTGAACCGACAACTGAATGACGTGTGACATGAAACTAAGAATTAGGGACAATGATTGATGGGAATCATCTGGTGGTGAAGCATCTTCTCGTCTGATCGCTTTGATCTAACGCCTTTGTCTTCGTCTTGTAAGATCTCCAGGTTGAGCACATCATCAGCATCCCGTAGCGTCTCTAAAATCCGCAGCATCAACCCTTAGTAACATCTCCAAACTATGAGCGGCATCAGCAATTTATAGAGTATCAACAAGTGGAATACACACATGGGATACGGTACATGGGGTACACATGGAATGCACATGAAATGATCGGTATGGGTCGATCATATGACATGATTTTAAAGGGAAATAATTGGTTAAACGGTTAGAAAGACCATCATGATAACCTGGCAATGCAAGTATATACCTCATTCTGGTTGCATAGAGAAACGCTTACGTGTGGTTAACGAATTTCAACGATGATTTTCCTGAAAGCATGATTAATGAAAACCAACCATGACTATCATGAAAGCAGGATTTAAATGAATTCCAACAGTGTCTTGCATGAAAGCATAAACGACAAAAGAGACGTAAGACATAATCACGTGAAGACGAAGTCACAATGAAGAAACATGAAACAACCTAACATGAAGGAGTGTATAACATAATCAGCATGAAACTGAAGTTAACCATGACAGTATGAAAACATACTTGACATAAAAACATAGTAACTTATGAGGGGACATGAATTTTATTTTTTTTCCAATAAATCATGAGAAAAAATTTATGCATGAAAACAGTCCATGAATGCATGATGCAGTTTATAAAAACCTTAATATGTATGAGGGTAAATGCCAATGGTCAGTTTACCCAAAACAAAAGACATGGCGAGGGGACGCCTATGGGTCGGTCCCAAAGTTAAAAGTTTTGATAAAAGCACATGCGACTAAATAGGGCCAGTCATGTACCAACCGTTACTTAGTCATAAACCTACGACAATGATACATGGAATAAATAAATGAAACTCAACTGTCAAAACTTAACAGAAAAAAAAATTATATAACCAATTATGAACTACTGGGTTCAGTTCACATTAGCCACAGTTCACAAGGAACATTGTGCATGAAACAATGATACGTAACTAAATATGGATGACGGTTGTCCATCCATATTATTAAACAATATCGATGAAAACATCGAGTTTAAAACATCAAGGTGCTGAAAACATCATGGTTAAAACATCAAGGTGCTGAAAACATCATGGTTAACACAACAATGCGCTGAACACATCAATACCTGGAATAACAAACGTTGGCTTAGGAAGCTCCTGGTGACTACCCACTAGTCACAGGTCAAGTTTTAGAGCCTACAGGTCGAAGCCTTGGCTCTGATACCATAATTGTAACACCCCACTTTGATAAGTGAACCGTTACGTGTAATTATGGCGTGTCATCAAAGCATGCAAGGTAATATGTAGTAAAACCTACATGACCATAGGGAAAACCGGAATCAAACATCGGTTCCCAAAATGAGCTCAAAACATAAATGAAGTAAATGAAATGAACAAAGACTACACAAGCGTAAATAGATGAAGGCAAAAGGAAAAAAAGTCTATGGCAGCTTCCATCCTATGCACGTCCTCCAAATGCTCGAGTTTGTCCTTGGGTACCTGCCGTTTTGGTACATGGAAGGAAAGTAACGGCTGAGCATAACGCTCAGTGCACGGATATACAAGCATGGAATGAATAATATAAGCATGTAAAACATACAGCAGCGGAAATGAATAAGTCCTGGATAACCTGGTATAACTTAGTAAAACTGGTTTTAATTTGAAAAGCCTTATGTTTATCTTATGAAAACTGTTTAACATGTTAACCATTAGCCAATATAGGTCATGAAATAACAACGTGCATGAATACTTGGAGGGGTGACCTCATCATGCAATTAGAGGGGATGCCTCTAATTAATATAAGTTTTAGGTAGGAGGGATCAGCTCCTTGTGAAGGATGCAAGGCACACACCACATTCACCTGAATAATCTATAAAACATGTAACCTAGGATGCACCCATACGCCCCACATGATAATAATAATATGGCCAAAAGCTGAAGGGACGCCACGAGCTATCACTCCGCCATGGTGAAGTCATAACATTGGTGCTTCCGGTGTTATGGTTATGGTACCTCCATAACTAGGTGAAACTGGTCATGCATGTATATGGCCTTAGGTATCTAATTAAACATAAGCAATTCAAATACATATAAAACATATACTGGGAAAACAATTGGCTGCATATGGGGAAATCCTAATAAGGAAAGAATGTCCATACTGAAAGGACGGAGAATCTGTACCTTATGTCCAGTGAACGAAGAAGACGAACAGAAGAGAGTCCTACTTTGATCTTACTAATGCTACATAAATAATATACTTGTATAAGTATTCTGATCACTGTGTACGTAACTGATTTTATATCATGTCTTAGCTTGTTTTATATGTTCATGTCATGTTTTACTGATTTTAACGTTATGTTGTGTTTATCATTTATTTTGGATATTCTGATTAAGTATTACTTGTATTTCTTGTATTATTATACTTGTTGTGTTATAATAAGTAAATTTCTAAAAATAGTAGGTTTCCTAAAATAGAAAGTTTCCAAAAATAGAAAGTTTCTAAAAATAAAAAGTTTCCAAAAATAGATTTACTTCTTAAAATAGAATAGTTTCTAAAAATAGAAAGTTTCCATAAATAGATTAGCTGCTTAAAATAGATAAGTTTCTAAAAATAGAAAGTTTCCATACTTAGAAATAAGCTGAATTAATAAGCTAAATAATATAAACTTAGTTTTACTGATTAAATATACTAAGTCATGTGATTAATAACATAGTTTATTAATTAATACTTGTAATTTAAATAAACTATAGGTTATAGGATTTAATTAAATATAATCATGATTTAATTAAATTAAATGTGTATATAATACTTAGGTTAAAACATGTATTAATATTTATTATTAATATAACCTAAGTCATGGAAATTAATTAATTATAAGTCATGTTTTAATAATTAATTAATTCTTTAGTCTAATATTAAATCATAAAATACTTAGGTTAAAATCATGTACTAATAATAATTAACCTAAGTCATGCCTAAATTAAATTAATTATATAGCATATTAAATTAATTTAATTAATCTTGTAATTATAAGTCATGTTTTATTAATTAATCTTGCAAACAGCCCCCTATTAGTTATTTACACTGACATCCAAACACCCCCTTAACTGTATTTCTTAAACCCTTTCCCAAACAGTCCCTTAACTGCCAGTTCCCCCTGGCAGTGGTGTTGCTGCTACCGGCAACAGCCGGTTTCCCCTGTTCGTGTCAAATTCCCACCGAGACCACTAGGGTCTCGGTTCCCACTGACTGACCAAACACACCACTGGCCACAGCCAGTGGTTTCCCCTGCTTAGCTGTCGTTCCCAATGTTTAACCAACCAGACCCACTGGCCTTGCGACTGGTGGTGTAAAATCATCACCGAGACCGTAGAAGGTCTCGGTTTGTGGCCATACGAACGCAGCCACGCCAAAAACGACACCCCCTATATTTAACGTGTTTTAGATAACATAACAAGGATTCGTGATCAATTTAAAAAGAAAGAAAATAAAAACGAGGTTGAAGATCATGAATTCGTTTTTAGGGTTTTGTCTTTTAAGAAAACTAAAACAAGATTCAAACCTGGGTTTTCTTGGATTCTTTGGACTAAAAACGATTGATTGCTCTTGGTTTGCTGTTCACACGTCGATGGAAGGATACACAAAAAAAATGAACGGCGTCCTATTGTTTTTTATTAGTGTTTTTTTCTTTTGTTTTCATCTTTTCTTTTGTCTTAATAAAAACACTCTCTCCCGCATTTTATTTGTTTTAGTCGGTTTGTGCACATCATGGGCCTCGGCCCATATGTCTTTCCCCATTCTAATCGCAATACAACACAATGAACCCTTATACTTCTATTAATTATGTGACTCGATAATGTTTACGCGATTCATGTTTTTAAAATGTCGTAAATTCTCATAGTTGTTCTCGTACGTGTTAGACGTAAACATTACATACGTAATTACTTGTCATGTTAATTTAATATACGTAATAATAATACTCGTGTTAAATATTCGTTTATTGTATCGTATATTTTAATGTCGTGTAATATTAAAATACGTATTTACTTGTTTATCGTGCAACAATATAGAATGCATATTCGTGATTAAATGTTCATGATCCTATGTTCGTGATTATAATTATTATGATTAATAATTATCGTATAATAATACGTACGTAATAATTATCGTGTAATAACACGTACGTAATTCTTGTAATTAATATTCGTGAAACGTAAACATGTTATGTTAGGTAAGTTTTAATCATGTACGTACGATTATTAGTGTACTGTTCATGGTAAAAGCATGCGGGTTTTACATTTGAGCTCATGTAAAAGGCTCATCGTTAAATATCAGACGATGACCCGATCTTCAAATATAGGAAAGTTTATCGCCGATTATAAACTTATCCTCAAAAACGAGAAATTAAATTTTCTCGGACACGAGCTTACATTTAAACTATTCAAAGGTTTTAAGCTCGTGTATATGGTTCATTGTTAAATGTCAGACAATGACCCGGACTTCAAAGAAAGGGAAGTTTATCTTGTTAACGATAACTTACCCTCACAACGAGAAATTAATTTTTCTCGGGCATGAGCTTATGTTAAAAACATTCAACGTTTTTATGCTCATGCACAACGGTTTGCAGTCACACGACAGACTGTAACCCGCGCTTCAAAGAAAGGAAAGTTTATTGCCGATGATAAACTTATCCTCACTAACGAGAAATTCATTTTTCTCGGACACGAGCTTACATTAAAACTATTCAAAAGTTTTAAGCTCGTGTAAAATGGCGTATAATTAAATCTCAGATTATGCCCCGGACTTCAAAGAAAGGAAAGTTTGTCCCCGATGATAAACTTATCCTTACAATGAGAAATTAATTTTTCTCGGGAATGAGCTGATATTAGAAACATTTGAAGTTTTTAAGCTCATGCATAATGACTTACAGTTAAATATCAGACTTTAACTCGGACTTCAATTTTAGGAAGGCTTATCTTTAATGATAACTTATCCTCTTAACGGGAAATTTATTTTTCTTGGTCATGAGCTTGTATTAAAACATTCCACGTTTTAAGCTCAGAAAGGAAAGTGTATCTTTTAAATAAGAGAACTTTTCCTCATAACGGGAAATTCATCTTTCTCGGCCATGAGCTTTACATTAAAACATTAAAAAGTTTTTCAAGCTCATGAAAACAACTTCTAAGTAAATGTCAACTTAGGACTCGTTCTCCAGTTAAAAGGAAAGTCTATCGCCGATGATAAACTTATCCTCACAACGGGAAGTTTACAACTTCTCGGACTTGAGCTCGTTTTCTAAGATATTCAACATTTAAGCTCAAGTAATTGGTTTTCAAAATAATGAATAAAATTTTTCGAGAACTCTCAAAAGGTTTTACTAAATCTTTCAAAATTGTGTGTTCAAAAATGTTTTTGATAAAAAGAGCATGTCTTCTGGAATCGATAATATTTACGATACTAGAAATGTCATTAAATAATGACACGGGGTTGTAAATAAAGTTCAAGCAGAAGTTCAAATGTTTTAAAACATGCTCAAAATGGCTTGCTATTATTTTAGATAGTAGCCCGCTTTTCATATTAAAGTCAAGCATTTCACCGGAAAGCTTTGACTCAACAACGGGAATTAATTTTCTCGGGCTTGGTTTACTTTATAACCATGTAAGGGATTCTGTTTACGTAATAACACAATCTAACACGAATATATGTATGTGTCAGTGCATTTATTTGTTTAAACAAGAGAAATCTTGTTTTTATGAAGTTATTATCTCCACAATCCGCAACAATTTACAATTGATATCTACATACTCGATGATGCGACTACTCAAACGGCGAATACAGCTCTTTCAATAGAACACAGGTCAACAATTAAGGAGGAGCAATTGTCCAGCATTCAGAATCTTTGATGTCGAAAGTGCCAAGGTCACTAGTTGGTGTTAAGACCATGATATCAATCGTACACATAGTGTCAAGAGATAAATTCAGACGTGACGAAGCGACCAACATTCATGAACTAGAACCATGTGATTCTATCATATGATGTTCTCCATCATTCAGGTCCAACCTTGTAAATTGCTAATCTTGTGAATACATTATCCTATATGATCTTTGCACGTGATAAATACCTTACACTTGTGTTTAAAAGGTATTTAATTTACGTTTCAAGTATACCCTCATTATTTTGAGGGGGAGCTTGTGAAAAATCATGAAGATAATTGGATTTGCATTTTTCTTCCCAAATTTTCATAAAATGCTTTTAAATCAATTGATATTAAAAACATCGATTGGGTTAATATTTTAATATGGGGGAGAAAATGTGATTTAATATGGGAAATTTAATCACAAATGGTTTGACTTAACGTGATAGCTCATCCCGACATGTGTGAAATGTTTTCGGATATCACGGCATATGTTAGGGGGGCAAAATGGATTTAGATATCAAAATGGATTTCATGGTGACATACACTTACCCAAAACATCTCTATTCACGACGGTGAAGATTGTGGTGACATAAGGATGGTAGGATAGGTTAAAGTCCAATGATTCTTCCAAAACCGGAGGAATCTTCCCAAGGACATTCCATAGCTAGAAAATAGAAGTCCTTAGGAAAGATGGAGAAAGTTGTGAACGTAGTTGAATGCCGACCAAGTACTTAAGTTAGCACTAGAAAAATCACAACAAGGTGCTAGTTATGACGTATTGGTAAGCATTGAAGGGGTTGAAGAATGAAAAAGAATTGTAAAGATAAAGGGTGTAAAGAAAGAAGCCCTCCTTACAACCTTAGGCAGAAACCGGGTCAATACATATGCTATTGAGATCATTTTTAATGATGCTTGATATTGAAGATAAGACATCATGGACCCAGTGCTGCAATGCACAACCCATCCCAGCTAACTCAAATATCTCTCAAAAGATGTTTGTTTTAATCACACGGAGACAACTCATTATCTATTGATTTATTCACTCCAAATAAATTGGTATTGAAATGGTGGCACTCCTCTCCAGCCTCCGTTCACTAAAATGCCAAATGCACGATCGAGTCTAGATCCATTTGAGATCATCAAATATCTCATTAGGACACACTTTCATAATTCCTTGCTTCTTCACACACTGTGAAAAGTAAGAAAGATCTTAAGAGTCCTACGTAAAATATTGATGATCTTGCCTGAACATCTGAGTAATACAAAAGTATTTACAATGAAGATGGAAATCCTTCTTGAGAGAAAATCAAAAAGCTCATGGTAGGTGACTTGTACGATTCTTTATGAATCAAGCTTGTGACAACTGGAAAGCAACAGCTGTTTAATTCTTAACTGAACTTAAACACGTTCCAGGCCTCTGCGCAATATCTTAAGTGATCTTGCCAGAACATTCAGAGTGACACTCTATAGTGTTCATAGTGATGAGTGGAAATCCTTCTGGTGTTAACCTCAAACAGCACTTGGTAGGCAACTTGCAAGATTCTATATGAATCAAGCTCGTGACAACTGGAAAGCAACGATGGTACGATTATTTAATGAATCAAACTTGTTCCAGGAATAGGATTAGACGGCTTCAAATCATGCGGATATTATTATCCAAATGATTCACTCTTTATGTTCGCAGTCAGCTTTGGACGGTCGAGTAAAGAGAACGGGGTTACCCGCGAAATCTTGTCAAGGAGGTTCTTAATTGAAACTACCTGCCACAAGTACGATATTTAATATCGTCCAACAGTCTTCATGGGCCGGAGGTAAAATGCTACCGAATTAGAATGAAATGTTCAAAGCTATTTCATCCGTGTATATGTTTTGTTGTTAACTGTCTTATGCAGCGTAACAAGAAGGTGGCATTTTGGTGTACAATCCAGAAGAAGTCGTCCCCGCATGCTTATACTTTCCGCACTTAATACTTCAACAAATTCAAGAAAGTTTAAAAGTCAAGTGTTCCATTGTATCAAACTCTGAAGCTTTCAAGAATTTATAAAAGTATAAGTATGTGGAACTGAAGTCACGAGGAAGCAAATTTCACAAGTGATGAATGCACACGGTCAAGGCAAGGAAACATGCTCAAGACTAAAGTCAAAGATCTCATCAGCATATTCACAAGAACAAGATCGAAGACTCAAGCATAGTATGCTAGGTTTAAGATTTTGTAAAATGGTGTGACCTCCCTTAGGGGGAGATTGTTGGAAATACGTTTTTCCAAAGAAAGTCTCGGTCACATCATTGTTAGCATAGATCACGGGCTATAGACTATTTAGGACATTGTAACTTGGAGTGACATCCCTTAGGGGGAGATTGTTGGAAACACGTTTTTACGTATTTAGAAAGGATCGGTCACTCCAATGATTTATACGTAGATTGGGCTCGTGATCCAATATGTAAACAATATAGCCCATCAACCCCACATGTAGGGTGGCTATATATACTCCCTCCTAGCATGTTAGGAGGGGTTAGTTGTTCATTTTCTCATTTAACTAATCACACATCTTTCTCTCCATTCTCTCCTTTCTCTCTCTAACTCTCCCTCTCTAGTTCTTCATCTCCCTCCTTCTTTAGATCAATAATAACACTTACACAATCCTAAGAAACTAAGGACCTACAATTGGTATCAGAGCTGTAATTACTCTAAGCACTTCATCTGTCTCTGGGTTAGGCACATGCTTTTCTCCTCTTGCTAACCTAGGAAACTTGAACAATTGACGAAAGTGACTCAAATCAAGCATCATTTCCTTGTTATTGAGCATAAAGGTGATATTCTTCTTTGAGAGTTGTATGTCCTGTGAGATTGTCGCAGTTGACCAAAACTCGTGCATATAAACTTCAGGAACTGATGCAGTATCTCGTAAGGCATCCTTTATCGGTGACATGTCTAGTATATCCATTGCGACTTTGAAGGCCGCAAGAGATGGATCAAAATCGTCTTTCAGACGATAATTGTTCTCTGCTGGTGGCAGCCGGACACTGAGTGGAACAAGTGTAAGATCAAGTTGTAGTTGTTGTTCTTCAGTGGTCGACATATTCCTTCTTTAGACAGCACAAACATAATTGATATATACACACATATATATATCTCATAATCCACAATATCACAACAAATGTCACCACATATTATTAAATGTGACACAATATTACAGATATAGTTCATAGGAAATACAATCAGATATTTAGATTATCACCTAAATACATGACAGTATACCACAGACATTTTATTCGAAGTGTTGTATTCGTTATTGTAACACATTGAGAAGAAACTACACTTAGCATTTTTTTATGATTCACAACTCTTAATCTAGCAATGTGTCTATAAGTTCCACCTATCACAATATTAAGAAACCATCGCAATCTTAAAGTCCATTGGAATACTAAGTGATGTCATCAGAATCTCATCGCAATGTGGTCATCAGAATGTCATCGCAATGTGGTCATCGGAATGTCATCGTAATGAAGTCATCGCAATAACCCATCACAATGGAGTCATCACAATAACTCATCGCAATAAAGTCATCGCAAAAACACATCGCAATAAGTCATCGCAATAAGTCATCGCAGTAAGTCATCGCAATAAGTCATCGCAATAAGTCATCGTAATAACTCATCTAATGGAGTCATCGCAATAACTTATCACAATAAGTCATCGCAATAACTCATCATACATAAGTCATCGCAATAACTCATCGTAATGAGTCATCGCAATAACGCATCGCAATGTCATCGCAATACAGTCATCGCAATCTGGTCATCACAATATAAGAGCGGGAAAGTCATCGCAATCTGGGATGAAGGTTATGATGCAACGTTTGATCCTTCGATTACGGGACATAGACGATGTTTCAAGCAAAACTGATCAAGACCAATGTTTATAATAGCAATACAATCATTTCCCCTCTATCAATTACACTTTTTAAGCACAAGTGAAATCGAAACCCTAAACAGGTAATCGAGATATAGGTCTCATTTGTAATGTTTAAGCAATAAAAAAAATCATGGAAAGCACTAAAGATTGATGAATACCTAGATGTTATAGCAGATATGGCACAATAATCGAAGGTACAAAGAGCTGTGTTAATGGCGGCAAAGTGTTTGTGAAATCTGTGTGTGGCGATGAGAAATAAGTATCAAGGGGGGGAGGGGGGTTGACTTAGGTCAAACTCAAACCATTTTGCAAAAATTGCAATTTGGTCCCCCTGTTTGAGAAGTATGAATAAAACTTGTAAAAAGACAAGTTATCAACACCTCTTACCCCGAATACTCTTAAATTGTTAACGCTTACACACCACAAACGTTTCTATCGAAATGACTTAAGGCAAATGATATAACCAAAGGTCAATTCAATTTCCTCATAAGGCACACATAGCACATAAAGAAAAACCATATTTTGAAAATACTTTTTGGAGACCAATTCAATTCCAAAATGATTTGATATTTGCTCCCCCTTAAACACTGACCCGTTTTCTATTGAAAGAGTTGTAGTCATTGTTTAAAAGAAACAAATATCCACGAAGACCTTTTCCGTTTAGTGATTGTATGAAACGATTTTGGTGGCAATAAGATTTCTCTTATTTTAACAAAATAAGTGCATTAAACCGTACACTAATTTTTGTTAGACCAGATTTTGATGGATTTATACAGTAGATATAATGTTACATTTAAAGGTTATACTTGAGTTTTATAAGATTGACACATTAGAGGTTAGAATATGATGTAGTAAAAGTGATATTTCACTTTAAAGAACTCTTTGAATTGTAATGAGTTTTAGTGGATTGATGAAGTAGGTTATGGGTTTTGGATATAAAACCATGTATTTTGAGATGAATGATAATGATATTGTATTTTTACGTTTTTGAGATGAACTATAATGATTGTATTTTTAAGTTACAAGTTTTTCGTGCCACTCGACCTGCCAAAGGCTTAGGATGAATTAGGTGGTTTGAGCCTTGGAAGGATATGTCTCTTTATTTAACTTGAATGATGTAATACGACCAAGAGAAGTTCAGATGATGATATGATCATGTTGAATTTTAATGATTCATTTTTATGAAGTAGACAAGACTATATCACTGGCCATTATGGATTCACCTTTTCATAACAGTAGACTAAGAAATGATTTTGAAAGTATGTAAGAAGTTTGATTGTTTTTCATATTGTAGATGTCATCACTGTTATTTTTTCTGGTGCATATGTGATTTTTATGTAGTACATCACACTTTTTATATATCTTTTATAAGTTGCTTTTTGAAGTACATTATACTTTTAATATCCATTATCTTTTATTTTCTGGTTTATTGGATCATATTATAACATCTTGATGTAGTAGATATATATAGTTATTTTAAATTGCATTCAGATGAAGTAAAATAAGATTGTGATGAAGTAGATACATACATCGTGATGCAATAGATTAATACACTACAT
Organism: Glebionis coronaria; assembly: GCA_025667525.1. NCBI lineage: Eukaryota > Viridiplantae > Streptophyta > Magnoliopsida > Asterales > Asteraceae > Glebionis > Glebionis coronaria. Next base: position 72,856,757 of record CM046874.1, read on the forward strand.
CTCGTTCGCCTTTTCGGCGTCCGCAGCGGCGTATCACCCAAATCAACGTCAAAGTTAACCCTAGATTGCAGGCTCCTTCTTTGGTTTAATCATGCTGTGATGAGAGGGAAAATGGTAACAAAATTCTGGGTTACATAGTCTTTTATACTCCCTTCTTTGACAGTGATAGTTGTCTCGACCTCTGGCTCCATAACTAGCTGTTTTTTCACCCCTTGTTGGGGGGAGGTGGTGCGGACCCTGAATCAGGGTTGGTCACAGCCAAGGTTGGTGCGGGGGTATTGAACAGTTGACCAGTTCCTAGCGGAGGTTGGTTTACCGTGTTTTGATTATTTGTCCCGCTCGTCAACCCGATGGGTGACTGAGTAGAGGTCGTAGGTACCTCTGTCGCTGGTATTTTCTTACCAGCGTTCTTTGGATTTCCTGCATAAGGATTGTCTATCGTCATTGGTAGAGTTTAGTGTACGGTCCTAAGGATGGCATCCACTTGTTGATACAAAAGTTGGATGGACCTTGACTAACCCGAATTAGGCTTTATTCGGCTATCCGGGACTCCATCTCTCGTACCAATTGAACTTCTAACGAGAGCATGCACACTAAAAGACAACACAATGTTAGGCTAACCATGGGAAGTTTTCCGACGATTAGACTCCGACATGAGAGTAAGTAATCGGTTTAGGGTTTAGTAATTAGTAAGGGTTTAAAATGTGATGTGACTCGTACCTCTTGTGGAACCCTTGAGAGTTCCTTATCTAGGCGGTAAAACCCTAGTTGGGTGATATGAGTGATTTTACTCATATCATTTGTATCTTAAAACAACTAATGAATTCATAAAACATATGAAAATGCCTTGTATATTTGTTGTTTTGTTGTTTCATGGGTGTAGGTACCAAGTTCGCGAAAATTGGCAAAACCGGCACGAGTTTGAAGAAAAAGATCGAAGAAGCCAAAATCGAGCTTGTCTTTAGCGGATTTAATCTTTTACGAAGCTAATGGGCCAAGTGGGACCCACAATTGGGTAAATGGGCCCAAAAGCCCATTTGAGGAAATAAAGTTTTCTATTTTGGATTACAAGCCCAACAAAGCCCAATACACCATTATACGAATGAAGTATTTTTTTGGGTCAAAAGCCCATAACAACATAATAAAAACGGACGGGATGATTAATGGATCAAAAGACCCAAGAACAAAATAAATGGAAGAAAGTTTAAACGCTTTTTGGTCAATCTTTTCGGTCAAACAGTCATTCCTTTACAAAAATAAACGAGACTCAAATTTATTCACTCCCACCACCACACGTTTTTCTTTCTCACACACAATAAATAAATAAAAAAATCTTTCGATACATTATATGTAGCAACTCACCTTCTTTCTTTCCCCAACCCTAAAAACCCTGTAAATCCACTGTTCATGAAAACCCTAATTCACTTAAACATCGAATTAAATTAGAGCTTTTGATTCCCACGTGTGATTCACACTTGGGGGAATTAAATCCCCAAAGTTTTCGGAAGGCAGAAGTAGAGAGGCAAGGCTACGTGGCAGAGTATTACTGGATAAGACAACACATCCTCCTTAACGCTCCAATTAAAAAGAGCCACATCATCTTCCAAGAAGCACAACTAGCACAAACGAATGCCACGTTGGCAATCCGTGTGCTAGTGTGTGAATATCCACCCTTGGATGATAACAAGAAAGAGAGAGAAGATCAAGATACCCTTTGGACGGCTAAGATGACGATTTCTTCTCAACAACCTCCCCTTAACAGCCTAGGGGGTTGGCTATATAAACCCTGAAAATACTTGTAATCTGCATCCTAATTTTTACTTTAATGTTATAATGCTTAAATTAGATTAGGATTGTAATCTCTCTTTTTAAATAATGTAATGCTATTTTTGATTTAATGAAAGTTCAGTTTTGAAGTCTTTAATCTCTCGTTTTAATTTACAATTATTGCATCTTAATTTGATTTTATTATTATAACTGTTAAGTGGTATTTAATCAAGCTTAAATCAATAGCTTGGATTAAGTACTTTGTGAAAATTGGGAATAAGCTTTCCCTACTGGAAAGTCTCTAAAACGGTTCCGAATATATTATGCTTGTGGATTCTCGAATAAGTGGTGTTATGGTTCTTGGTGAGATGAATGGTGGTTCGTTTTGGTTCATTAGATAGCTCAGCGCTTATCTACTACTCAACGGAAATCTCCAAAAGGTGCTTATCTCTTTTAATTCTTATGTTATTTTAGTTATTTAGATAAATGTTTGATACTATATGATGTTACTGTTTAGTTTTTTTATAATCTGTTTATTTGCGTTTAATGATGTTATAAATGTTTATGTTTGATACTATATGATATAAATGTTTGAATCTGTATTTTGAGTTTGTTTTTGAGTTGTTAAATCTGCTTTGATTATTCGAGTATGTTAGTTGTTAAGTTTCTGATTTAATATGATAAACTAGGTCTGTTTATTTCTCTAGTTTTAGTTTGTGTTTGATCTGAGTATGTGAGTAGTGCTTATCAGTTTAAGATCTTCTTCGTTTAATATAACTGAGTTTTTGATCTGCCATTCTTTTAGTTTTATGAGTCGATTATGCTGCATATTGAATATGTGTTTCTGCTGAACTTTGTACTTGTAGACTTGTTTATTTGGTATTTTGGTTTTTTATACATAAGTATGTTTGTTCAGATCTGAATGTTGTATTGCGTAGTCTTTTTATAGTCTTGAATCGGATGTATGAATCTAGCAACCTGCTATTGTGTGTTGGAATTTAATTGATAGTTCTGCTTAGTTGGATTTGTGGTTTAAACCTGCCTTAATTCATAAAGTTTAAAATTTTGTTATTAGCCTGCTGATATTTGGTTCTTAGTTTGTTGATTATTGAGTTTTAATCTGTGTGTTTACCTGTAATTTTTAAGTGTGACTTTGCTGTTATAATTTGCTATTAAGCTTTTGCTATCAGATCCAACTGATCTGATAGCTTATAATTTTTCTAATAAGCTGAAAATAATAGCAGCTCCAAACAAGTCACCTCCTGTGATTTCTTTCTATTTTAACTGTCCAAAAAATGAATAACAAAAAATAAGTCCCTTGTGAGACTCGAACCCTTGACCTCAAGGCTAAATGCATTGTGTGTTATCCATCTGAGCTCAATGCTCTTTTGGTTTATCTTTCAGTCATTTAATTTATGAATTGAGATTGTTTCTGTCAGTTTAGTTTTAGAGTTAAATTTCAATTAATATCCGTTTTAAATAAATCTTAATTAACAATTTTATTAAAGTAAATTTTAAGATTTAAAAATATTAAATAGTTTCAATATAAAATAAAAAAAATAAAAACAAAAATAAAAAATGTTTTTATTAATTTTAAAAGTTTAATTAGTTTTCAAATTATTAGATTTTAATTATTTTAGATTTTAATGAAAATGGTTTTAAAAATAGATTTTATTTAATAAAAAGTAAAGTAGATTTTAAATAGATTTTAAAATAGTGTAATTGTCATTTTAATTAAATAGATTAATTTTTATAGATTTTTAGATAAGTTTAATTTTCAATAGTTTAAACTTTATATAGTTTTAAATAATAGTAATTAGATTAAAATAATAGCGGGGTTACGATTCATGCACTTTAGGATTAAAATAAGTTTTAGATTTTGGACTTTAATTTTAGTTTAAAAACCGAAAACCAATTCAAATCAATTGTCCAAATCAAAGCAAAACGTCTCAAATTCATAAGATCTTCGTGTACAACGAACTTAGTTCATCACGTGTTTAATTGAATCCGTCTTTGGTAATTTTAGTCTATTACTTTTTCCTAAAGGTAATTTACTAATTTACCCTATACCGTATCTAATTATCACTATACTATCACGATCACATCAAAAATTTTGGCGCCGCTGCCGGGGATCTTGTGTACGATTCGTCTTGGTGGAGATTTGTTGATCGTTGATTTGAAGACCCTTTCCGTCCTCGGAAAGTTTTGTTATTTTTCTATTATATAGTATGTATCGTTTTTCTCTTTTTTTGTGTTTAATATATTGTGTTACGTAGAACAATAAATTTACATACTTTTCAAATAAGGCCTTAGTTGGGATTTCATCACCTAGCTATTGTAGTCGAATCCAAAACAAAAATAAAAGGCAAAATAGATAAATACTAATAAGAAGTTTGTACTCGATCTATACAAACTATAAGGTGGGTATAAGGCGACGTGCTATAAAAGGCCGTCTAAGGAAAAAGGTTTTTAAGTGCTTTGTGCCACCTCGTTTCCCTTCTTGCTTGTGCGTATATTGAGAGGGACGACCTATTATTGGTTTGCCGACTCAAGTAGTAATAAATCTTATCTTTGTAGTTTACTTATTGAACCTCAAGACGTTTAGGTTTTCACCTATCGTTTCAAAGTCGACCGAGGGTAATTTACATCCATAGTAGTTATCCTTATTCCTTGTTTTTATCGATCATTTTTGATTGAGCAATACCAAATAAAAATACCAAAAATAATCTTTTTCTTGTCTAATTTCTTTTCTTCAATCCTCTAAATTCTTGTCTTTGTAGTGTATGCAATTACGTTCGTCTAGACTTGTGATTGATTTTAATAGGCTTGAAAATATTCCTCGTAGAAATAGAAATCATCAACAACGAATAGTGGAACCCGAGCTTCCACCTATTGTTGTAGAGATGGCCGATAACCGAACAATGGAGGAATTACTCCGTGCACCCACCGAAGGGTATGGGGAAGCAATCGTTGTGCCGGCTATTTTGGCGGATCATTTTAAGATTAAGACGGGTCTTTTATCGCTCATTCGTGCCGACCAATTTCATGGCAATGAGACCGATATCCTGCATTCTCACATACGGAATTTTCTTTGAATCACCTCGACTCTCAAGTTTAGAGATGTGCCGAATGACGCGATTAAGCTCATGCTTTTTCCGCACTCGCTCGAGGGTAATGCTAAGCTTTGGTATGAGAAAGAACCACCGGGTTCGATCTTAACATGGGATGATTTAGTGTCTAAGTTTATGGATTACTTCTTTCCACCATCTAAGACAACACACTTTAAGAACGAGATCACTAAATTTGAACAAAAAGTGCATGAATCGTTTGGGGTTGCTTGGGAAAGATTTAAAGGTTTGTTAAGACAATGTCCACACCACGGTTTCTCGGAATTGCATCAAATAAATACTTTTTATAATGGGCTTAATATGATTGAACAAGATTCTTTAAATGTCTCCGCGGGTGGTAATCTTTTAAGAAAAACTCCGAGAGACGAGTGGAGAATAATTGAGGATAAGTCTGGAGCACAATATTCACGAAACACACCGAGTGCTTCCAATGTGAATTCATTAAATCCCGAGATTGCTATATTGGACTCTAAGATTGATAGTGGATTCGCGACTTTGTTGAATGAGATTAGGAAGAATCCTCATGGATCCATTAATATGGTTGAGAATGTTTGTGTATCATGTGGTGGAGCACATCCTAATCATGCTTGTTTAACCACGGGGTTTGATCAAGCTAGTGCTTTTGCCGCGACGGGAACTTATGGCTCCATCGGTCAAGTTCCTCGTCAAAATCATGTTGCTCCACCGGGTTTTCCACCGGTTCAAAATAGGTACAACAATGGAAACAATGGGAATAATTTTAACCGTGGTAACCAAGGGAATTATAATCAAGGAAATGGGTTTAATGCTAATCAAAACAATCAAGGTTTTTACAATAATCAAAATGAGTTGTCAAGCTATATCAAGTCAAATGAGTCAAATATGAAAGCTTTTCAAAACAACATTCAAGGGCAAATTAATACTTTGAAACTCGATTTTCAAAATACGATTAAAGGGCAAAACAATAAGATTGAGCTTAATCAACAAAGGCTAGAGCAAAACCAAAATCGTATGCAACAAAGTATGGAGCAAAGTCAAAACAAGTTGCTTTCGATGTTTGAATCTTTTATGAGTCACCCTTCCTCGTCTTCGGGTGGCTTACCTAGCAATACCATTCCAAACCCGAAGGGTGAGATGAAAGCTATAACCACAAGTAGTGGGAAAGCTTTAGATGGACCTTTGCTTCCACATGTGAGTACCTCTCCGGTGAGGGAAGTGGAGCAAGAACCCGAGGTGGTTAAAGTAAAGGAAATTCCTATTCCACCAAAGATAGACCAATTGCCTATTCTGGAACCCGAGCTTCCGAAGACTAAACCCACACTACCCTACCCTTCGAGACATAACCAAGAGAAGCTCCGCGAAAAGTCCAATGCTCAAATGACTACTTTTTTAAAGATGTTTAAGAATCTTTATATTAATGTTAGTTTCGCGTATGCATTGCTTTACATGCCTAAGTTTGCTTCGACTATTAAGAGATTGATGAATGATAAAGGGAAATTGGTTGAAGTGTCTACATCTTTAGATGCTAATTGTTCCGTGGTTCTTACACAAAAGCTTCCCAAAAAGCTTGGAGACCCGGGCAAGTTTGTGAAACCATGTGATTTCCCTAATATGGAAGAATGCTTAGCTTTAGCCGATCTTGGTGCTAGTATTAATTGATGCCTCTTTCCGTGTGGAAAAGGTTATCACTTCCCGAGCTTACACCTACTAAGATGACTCTCGAGCTAGCGGATCGATCGATCGCCTTACCAAAAGGTATAGCCGAGGACGTGTTGGTCTAGGTAGGGAAACTCGTCTTTCCAACGGACTTTGTAGTTTGCGATTATCCCGAAGATTCTCGTGTACCACTTATTTTGGGAAGACCGTTTTTGATGACGGCTAGTGCTTTAGTTGACATGAAAGCGGGGAAATTGACTTTAAGAGTTGATGATGAAAATATCACGTTTGATATTGGTCATATCTCTAAATATTCTTCCAAGTATAACGAGGAATCAATTAATCAAATCGATGTGATTGATGTTACTTGTGAAGAATATTCTCAAGAAGTGCTTGGATTCTTGGCTTCTTCTAAAAGTGGCAATCCCACTTCATCGAATCCTATTATCTCTTCGGCTAAACCTCCACTCACTCCATTTGAGGGAGGTGACTTCGTTCTTGAAGAGCTTGAGAATAATGGTTATTCAAAAGTCGATAAGGAAATTTATGATTACCTTAGCACACCATTTGATCCTAGTGAGTTTGATAGTGAGAACTTTGATCCCGAGGGAGATATTGCTTTAATTGAAAAATTGTTGAATATGGATCCTTTTGAATCACCACCTATGAAATTAAAAGTTGTGAGTGAAAATGAAAATAAAGTGAAAACATCTATTGAGGAAGCACCCGAATTAGAACTTAAGGAATTACCCACACATTTGGAGTATGCTTTTCTTGAGGGAACGGATAAGTTACCAGTGATTATTGCTAAGGGATTAAAGGAAAACGAAAAGGATGAACTTATCAAAGTGCTTAAGAAGCATAAACGGGCCATTGCATGGAAAATCTCAGACATTAAGGGTATAGATCCAAAACTTTGTACTCATAAAATTATAATGGAGGATGATTATAAACCCGCTATCCAAAATCAAAGAAGGGTCAATCCAAAGATTCATGAGGTGATCAAAAAGGAAGTCACTAAACTTCTAGACGCCAGAATGATCTACCCTATCTCGGATAGTCCAGGGGTTAGCCTCGTGCATTGTGTTCCAAAGAAAGGAGGAATGACGGTTGTTACTAATGAGGATAATGAATTGATTCCTACTAGACTTGTGACCGGTTGGCGTGTTTGTATTGACTATAGGAAACTTAATGATGCCACTAGGAAGGATCATTTTCCATTACCTTTTATGGATCAAATGTTAGAGAGACTAGCGGGGAATGAATTATATTGCTTTTTGGATGGATTTTCCGGCTATTTCCAAATCCCCATTGACCCTCGTGATCAAGAAAAAACCACATTCACTTGTCCTTATGGAACATTTGCTTATCGTCGCATGCCTTTGGGACTATGCAATGCTCCGGGGACGTTCCAAAGGTGTATGATGGCCATTTTCCATGATATGATCGAGAAAACCATGGAAGTCTTCATGGATGACTTTTCGGTTTTTGGGGAATCTTTCACTTCATGTCTCTCTAACTTTGAAAGAATGTTGCAACGTTGTGAGGAAACGAATCTTGTGCTTAATTATGAAAAATGTCACTTCATGTGCAAAGAGGGAATTATGTTAGGACTTAAGATCTCTAAGGCCGGTATTGAGGTTGATAGGGCTAAAATCGACGTGATTGCCAAATTACCTACACCCACCACCGTTAAGGGGGTAAGGAGTTTTCTCGTCCATGCCGGCTTCTATCGACGTTTTATACAAGACTTCTCTAAGATAGCTCGGCCTATGACCCATCGTTTGGAAAAAGAGACTCCTTTCATCTTTTCGGATGAGTGTATTCAAGCCTTTGAGATGCTTAAAAGAAAATTAACCGAATCTCCAATCTTGGTTGCCCTGGATTGGGACCTATCTTTTGGAATTATGTGTGATGCTAGTGATTATGCGGTAGGTGCGGTTTTAGGGCAACGTAAATCAAAACATTTCTTGCCTATACACTATGCAAGTAAGACTATGACGGATGCTCAAACAAAGTACACTAAAACGGAAAAGGAGTTACTTGTCGTTGTGTATGCTTTTGAAAAGTTTAGACCATATCTCGTCTTGTCTCAAACCATAGTGTATACGGACCACTCGGCTATCAAATATCTTCTTAATAAACAAGATGCTAAGTCGAGGTTGCTCCGGTGGATTCTCCTCCTTCAAGAATTTAATGTCAAAATTCTAGACAAAAAAGGAGCCGAGAATCTCGCGGCCGATCATTTATCTCGACTTGAGAATCCTCACCAAAGCGATCGAGAGAACAAGGAAATCAATGAAACATTTCCTCTCGAGACGCTTGGTATGATTGCTTTCCGTGGTGATGATAGTACCCCATGGTTTGCGGACATCGCAAATTACCATGCGGGGAAGTTTGTGATCAAGGGTATTTCGTCCCAACAAAAACGAAAGTTTTTCAAGGATATATCCTATTACTTTTGGGACGACCCCTATTTGTTTCATGTGTGCGCGGATCAAGTGATTCGTATGTGTGTGTTTGGCAAAGAAGCTCAAGATATCCTTAAATCTTGTCATGAGGGACCCACCAGGGGACATCATGGTGCCAACGCCACCGTGAAGAAAGTCTTTGATGTCGGCTTCTTTTGGCCTTCCATATATCGTGATGCCCAAGACTTGATCAAGACTTGTGATGCTTGTCAACGTCAAGGAAAGAAGTCACAAAGGGATGAAATGCCTCAAAACATTATTCAAGTTTGTGAAATCTTTGACATGTGGGGGATCGATTTTATAGGGCCGTTTCCATCTTCGAAAGGAAATAAATACATTCTCGTAGTTGTGGACTATTTGTCTAAATGGGTCGAAGCTAAGGCTTTGCCCACGAATGATGCTCGAGTTGTGGTGAACTTTTTGAAACAACTCTTTGCTAGGTTTGGAACTCCGCGGGCTATTATAAGTGATCATGGGACCCATTTTTGTAATGAACAATTTGAAAAAGTTCTAAAGAAATATGGTGTCACTCATCGACTTTCGACGGCTTATCACCCTCAAACGAGTGGTCAAGTGGAGGTTTCAAACCGAGCTCTAAAAAGGATTTTAGAGCGTTCTATTGAAGAAAATCACACTTCATGGTCGGATAAATTGGATGATGCATTGTGGGCTTTCCGTACGGCTTACAAAACGCCAATTGGTTGTACACCATTTAGGTTGGTCTACGTAAAATCATGCCACTTGCCAATTGAACTCGAACATAAGGCGTATTGGGCTCTTAAGCATTGTGACTTTGATTTGAGGACCGGGGGTGATCATCGCAAGGTTCAATTGAATGAACTAAGTGAATTAAGGGATCAAGCTTATGAAAATTCTTTGATCTATAAAGAAAAGACTAAGAGGATTCATGACTCTAAGATCAAAAACCGCATTTTCAATGTTGGTGATCATGTCCTCTTATTCAACTCTAGACTTAAGATTTTCTCGGTCAAGCTTAAATCCCGTTGGTCCGGGCCATTCACCATTGCACAAGTTTTTCCTTATGGCACCGTGAGCTAGCTCAAAAAGACGGGCCTAACTTTAAGGTGAATGGTCATCGTGTGAAACACTACTTTGGAGGGGATATACCTACGAAGGTTGTCCCGGATCTTTAAACTTTCCCTAAGGACCAATGAATGCGGGGATCGAGTCGAGCTCATGACTCGGTTACCAAAAACGAGGTGCCTTGTGGGGGAGTCCCATATATTCTATCTTCTTTCTATTTTCTAACACTAATAAGGCTTGATCTTTCAAGCTCGTGCTCGTGTTTTGTTGTGTTGTGAATCTTAGGTATGGCCCTAATCATTGAAGACTCTCGTGTTTGGTTTTTGCCGGTCCACTTGATCTTCCATTATTTGAATGCCAAAAAGGGGCACACTCTTTATCCCTTGATTTTTATCGACTAACGTTTTATCTTGAGGCATAATTAATAAATGGCTTATAGATTTACGTGCTCTTTCCATGATTAGGATTTTGCATTAGACTCTTCGTATTTTAGCAATGGGGTGTTACTCTTAACTAAGAAACATTGAGGACAATGTTTGGTTTTAGCATGGGGGAGTCAATCGATATAATCGCTTGCTATTGCTTTTGTCCTGTCTAAACGTTTTTGTTTTTCTCTTTTTTCAATAAAATTTTAAATTTTTAGTGTTATTTTTAAGTTTTAATAAATAAAATAAGTGCTTTTGACACAAATGTAGGCTTTCCGTTGGTGAAAATAAAAATAGTTTTTGACTCGACTCGGTTTTTAACCTTAGATTTTCCTTAACGTATTTGAATTAAGTTTTGCTAGGCTTTTATATAGGGAGATTTAAAACGCGAAAGTCTTAATTCATACGGGTTAAGAACAAGAACTTTTCGCAAGTTCCTATAATTGATCCTAGAAAGTCGTTTATCAAGGGAACTTTAAACCGCAAATTCTAAAACTTGAAAAAGTCTAAGAAGATGCAAGATCCTATAGATGACTTGAAAACCCAAAACTTTGATTTAATAGGCTAAGTATCCATTGATTTCACATTTTTGGAATTTTACAATATGGAGAACAAGAGATGATAGGAGTTCAATCATAAGTTTCTAAGATTAATTCTTCTTTGTGCAAGTATTTTTGTGTTTGATTTAATCTCCTCGTATTTATTTCCGCGCTTGAATAATAATTGCTTAATAAATGAAGTTTTTAGCGGTTTAGGCTTGATATCTTAACTCGTAACTCCTTCTTTTTCTTCCCTTGTAATTAAAGTGAGAACACATTAAGGGTGTCAGCGTCATGGACTTTTGATCATGGTATTGCGGAAATTTGGCTTACTATAAATATCATATTAATAAATAAGAATAAATAAAAATAGTATCTCTAGGAGCCTTCGGGTGGGAGTCATGTAGCACTAACCTTGTCATTAGAGCCTTAGGGTGTATGGCGAGGGGACGTGTTTAATAAAAATTGCTTCATCATCATGAGCCATAAGGTGGGATGGTGATGTCAATTCCCTTATTTTTGTCCAAGGAGCCTTCGGGTGTGGATTTTAAATAAGGAGCACAATTGCATCTTAAAGAGCCACAAGGTGTTATGATGTAGTTGTTGCTAACTCCATTAATAAGGTCATAATTAACTTTGGAGGTTTTTATTGTTTCTTTTAAGTAGTCCTATTAGCCAAATTTTGGGTCCGGGGATTTATCCCTAAATCGTGTTAAGTTATCCTTGATGTGGGCTTTCTTTAGTGACAACGGTTTTTGAAGTCGAGGTTAGGTTTTGAGTGTTGAGTTTACACCGTTCTTGCCTTCATTTTTGGACTAATAAATATAAAATAAAGTCAAATGAGCCTTTGGGTGAATTACAAATAAAATCTAGAGATATAATTTGGAATAATAGGAGATTGAGTTTAACACAAATTACTTGTATGAGTTGTTTTAATTTTGGGGCTTATGATTGACAATGATCTTGTTTTTGCACTTGGCATGGAAAAGTGAAAAGTCGAGGACGATGAATCTATTTGAGTTTTATGATCCTAAAAGTTATTTTTCAAATAATGAAAGCATTACATTATGTCTTTGCAAAATAAAGTGTCAAAAGTTGAATAATGGTGTAGTTAGTGTTTTATTTTATCATTGCGTGAGGACACGGCAATTGCTTAGCAAGGGGGAGTTTGATATGAGTGATTTTACTCATATCATTTGTATCTTAAAACAACTAATAAATGCATTGTTTTGTTGTTTCATGTGTGTAGGTACCAAGTTCGCGAAAATTGGCAAAACCGGCACGAGTTTGAAGAAAAAGATCGAAGAAAGCCAAAATCGAGCTTGTCTTTAGCGGATTTAATCTTTTATGAAGCTAATGGGCCAAGTGGGACCCACAATTGGGTAAATGGCCCAAAAAGCCCATTTGAGGAAATAAACTTTTCTATTTCGGGTTACAAGCCCAACAAAGCCCAATACACCATTATACGAATGAAGTATTTTTGTTTTTGGGTCAAAAGCCCATAACAACATAATAAAAACGGACGGGATGATTAATGGATCAAAAGGCCAAGAAGAAAATAAATGGAAGAAAGTTTAAACGCTTTTTGGTCAATCTTTTCGGTCAAACAGTCACTCCTTTACAAAAATAAACGAGACTCACATTTATTCACTCCTACCACCACACGTTTTTCTTTCTCACACACAATAAATAAATATAAAACTTTTTCGATACATTCTATGTGGCAACTCACCTTCTTTCTTTCCCCAACCCTAAAAACCCTGTAAATCCATTGTTCATGAAAACCCTAATTCACTTAAACATCGAATTAAATTAGAGCTTTTGATTCCCACGTGTGATTCACACTTGGGGGAATTAAATCCCCCAAGTTTTCGGAAGGCAGAAGTGGGGAGGCAAGGCTACGTGGCAGAGTATTACTGGATAAGACAACACATCCTCCTCAACACTCCAATTAAAAAGAGCCACATCATCTTCCAAGAAGCACAACTAGCACAAACGGATGCAACGTTGGCAATTCGTGTGCTAGTGTGTGAATATCCACCCTTGGATGATAACAAGAAAGAGAGAGAAGATCAAGATACCCTTTGGACGGCTAAGATGACGATTTCTACTCAACAACCTCCCCTCAACAGCCTAGGGGGTTGGCTATATAAACCCCCGAAATGCTTGTAATCTGCATCCCAATTTTTACTTTAATGTTATAATGCTTAAATTAGATTAGGATTATAATCTCTCTTTTTAAATAATGTAATGCTATTTTTGATTTAATGAAAGTTCAGTTTTGAAATCTTTAATCTCTCGTTTTAATTTACAATTATTGCATCTTAATTTGATTTTATTATTATAACTGTTAAGTGGTATTTAATCAAGCTTAAATCAATAGCTTGGATTAAGTACTTTGTGAAAATTGGGAATAAGCTTTCCCTACTAGAAAGTCTCTAAAAAGGTTCTGAATATATTATGCTTGTGGATTCTCGAATAAGTGGTGTTATGGTTCTTGGTGAGATGAATGGTGGTTCGTTTCGGTTCATTAGATAGCTCATCGCTTATCTGCTACTCAATGGAAATCTCCAAAAGGTGCTTATCTCTTTTAATTCTTATGTTATTTTAGTTATTTAGATAAATGTTTGATACTATATGATGTTACTGTTTAGTTTTTTTATAATCTGTTTATTTGCGTTAAATGATGTTATAAATGTTTATGTTTGATACTATATGATATAAATGTTTGAATCTGTATTTTGAGTTTGTTTTTGAGTTGTTAAATCTGCTTTGATTATTCCAGTATGTTAGTTGTTAAGTTTCTGATTTAATATGATAAACTAGGTCTGTTTATTTCTCTAGTTTTAGTTTATGTTTGATCTGAGTATGTGAGTAGTGGTTATCAGTTTAAGATCTTCTTCGTTTAATATAACTGAGTTTTTGATCTGCCATTCTTTTAGTTTTATGAGTCGATTATGCTGCATATTGAATATGTGTTTCTGCTGAACTTTGTACTTATAGACTTGTTTATTTGGTATTTTGGTTTTTTATACATAAGTTTGTTTGTTCAGATCTGAATGTTGTATGTTGTTATTGCGTAGTCTTTTTATAGTCTTGAATCGGATGTATGAATCTGGCAACCTGCTATTGTGTGTTGGAATTTAATTGATAGTTCTGCTTAGTTGGATTTGTGGTTTAAACCTACCTTAATTCATAAAGTTTAAAATTCTGTTATTAGCCTGCTGATATTTGGTTCTTAGTTTGTTGATTATTGAGTTTTAATCTGTGTGTTTAGCTATAATTTTTAAGTGTGACTTTGTTGTTATAATTTGCTATTAAGCTTTTGCTATCAGATCCAACTGATCTGATAGCTTATTAATGTTCTAATAAGCTGAAAATAATAGCAGCTCCAAACAAGTCACCTCTTGTGATTTCTTTCTATTTTAACTGTCCAAAAAATGAATAACCAAAAATAAGTCCCTTGTGAGACTCGAACCCTTGACCTCAATGGTAAATGCATTGTGTGTTATCCATCTGAGCTCAATGCTCTTTTGGTTTATCTTTCAGTCATTTAATTTATGAATTGAGATTGTTTCTGTCAGTTTAGTTTTAGAGTTAAATTTCAATTAATTTCCGTTTTAGATAAATCTTAATTAACAATTTTATTAAAGTAAATTTTAAGATTTAAAAGTATTAAATAGTTTCAATATAAAATAAAAAAAATAAAAACAAAAATAAAAAATGTTTTTATTAATTTTAAAAGTTTAATTAGTTTTCAAATTATTAGATTTTAATTATTTTAGATTTTAACGAAAATGGTTTTAAAAATAGATTTTATTTAATAAAAAGTAAAGTAGATTTTAAATAGATTTTAAAATAGTGTAATTGTCATTTTAATTAAATAGATTAATTTTTATAGATTTTTAGATAAGTTTAATTTTAAATAGTCTAAACTTTATATAGTTTTAAATAATTGTAATTAGATTAAAATAATAGCAGGGTTACGATTCATGCACTTTAGGATTAAAATAAGTTTTAGATTTGTCGACTTTAATTTTAGTTTAAAAACCAAAAACCAATTCAAATCGATTGTTCAAATCAAAGCAAAACATCTCAAATTCATAAGATCTTCGTGTACAACGAACTTGGTTCATCACGTGTTTAATTGAATCCGTCTTTGGTAATTTTAGTCTATTACTTTTCCTAAAGGTAATTTACTAATTTACCCTATACCGTATCTAATTATCACTATACTATCACGATCACATCAAAAATTTTGGGCTTTACCGATCGTTAAGCCCTAAGAAAGAGATAATTACCATATAGGCGATGATCTTTATCTTCTAAATAAGGCCAGTGAATATATATTTTCTTTAGGAGAATCACATCCTACTTAGGTTGTGATTCTGTCTAACCCATTCCACGTGTGACATGGACGCAGTCCGTACCATACTACATGCAGCATTACCATTTGGGCCTTACGAGCCCAAGGCAATAACTACACAACCCATACTTGTTGGGCTGGATACGAGTAGTACCCGTGGGTCGGGTTCATGACCCGGCTGAGGACTATACGTCATCACCTCAAATTCCCAAACTACATCTTTAATGTCTTGCATTGTGAAATGTGAGTCAAGATGTGATAATTCGGTAATGTCAAGTTGCTTGAAAAGTTTTCTAGTGAAATTGGGACGAGAGCAATTTGGTTCGCTAATTTTTGCTCTGTAAGTCTGAAAGATGTGGTATTTTATTAACAAGGGTTTTGACACCCAAGACCCAAGGATGTTAAGACCATTGATTCTTGATCTATTCATTGTCATATTAACTAGACCATGAAAGAAACTGGAATTTACACACCCTCTAACGCCCATCTTGATTTGGCCTTTTGGCATATATCTTTGATTTTTCTATGTTCTAAATCATGGAGATCTTTCACAGTATTTGTACGGTGATCGATCTCCATTGTGTTCAGGGGATCAAATTCTGCTTTTTTGTCGATTGTAACAAGTTGATCTCTTAGCACAATAGCTCGTGCGTTTTCTGTTTGTACGAGACCTCTCCTCCAATCTTTTAATTTAACTTTGAGGCTTTGAAGCTTCACTTTGTATTTAACCAACATACTTGATCGAGGTCTTGTTGTGGTCCAGGAAGCTTGCACTATGGGCTTAACATCATTAAACCCAATCCAAGAATTCTAGAATTTGAAAGGTACATGGCCAAAGTCTGACGTCGAATTAGGATGATTGGTGAGTGATCCGAGAACTCTCATGCAAGGTCAAGAGCGTGAGAGTTTGGCTATAGATCAACAAAGTGTGATGAAACAAGAAAACGATCGAGTCTGCTTAACTTTGAACCAAGAATATTCATTCTCGTATATCTCATGCCACATAGTGGTGGCTCAATCAATTCCGATGTTGAAGTAAATTCGTTGAAAATGTCAGCACCTTTTTGACACAAACTAGAACCTATTCTCTCACAAGGAGTGATACGAGTGAAATCTCATATCAGTTATATTACAAATCACCCTAAAACATAAAGAAAAATACCTGATTATATTGTGTGAAAGCAGTTTTTTGGGGTATTCTTTGTTGTTTGCACTTGTGTAGGTAAAATGATGCACTTTGAAGAAATCATGGAAATCAAACCTTATTATTGAAGAAAAGACTCAAGAAGGATGCAAAGTGACAAGTCAATCAAAGTCAAAGGACCTTTCTTGACAACTTACAAAGTTGAAGGACTTAAAGTGTAAATATGGAAAAGTCAAGAACAAAGTCAAACATGGTTAAATTACAAGTCAACAAGTTCAAGGATCATTTGTGTGCAAGTTTGAAGCTAAAAGGACCAAAATTGACAAGATTATGAAGATTCTATCTCAAGTTACAAATCTGCTAAACACAAGGACTGTTTTTGCCAAGTTAGAAAGTTCTATCTATGCTTGATCCGTGTGACAAGTTCTTAACCAATGAGAAGTCCCCATTTCTTAACCAAGGAGCGCTAGCTGGAAGGAGAGAGAAATTGGCTCAATAAATGAGCCAATCACAACAGTGCAATCCACTAGTTAACTTTCAGCCAATCATAAATCAGCATTAGGATAATGATCCGTGTATTCTTATTTCTTCCAATACAAACACTACACGTGGCTATTCAAACTAAGAACGAGCCTAGAATCAAGAAGGAGAAGGAGCCAATTTCAGAAAGAAATATTAAGCATCAAAAGTGCTCAAAATCACAAGACGAATCTATTCCAAGTGATCATATAGACTGAAATCCATTAAACAAAGAAAGCCCAGTTATGTTCTTAATTAACAATTTCCAATTACCAGATTAAAGACACCTGGAAGCTGGGTATTGGCCAAGACACGTCACTCATCCTCACCAACACTCAAATTCATCTTATAAATGCCCCTAGTTGTGTTCATTTTGTACATTGTAGCTTAAGTGTGAAAAACACACACTTAATATTTCTCTCTCAACTTTCAGTTACCAAATTAGTTAGAAACTACTCTCAAGTGTCTGACAAACAGTTGAGAGAGTTAGTTAGCTTGTAACCGTTACTGTAACAAACTTTCCACCATTAATAGAACTTAAATTTTCAACTTCACTTCATACTCGTCTTCTTCACTACATAATCATATTATTACTGTTACTGCTTGATTCCATTAATCAAACTTGATCAATGGAGTTATTGTGATTGGTTTGGAGTGCTAGCTTGTTATCAGATGTATCCTAGTTCATATTCCTAGCCAGACAATGCATCCTCGTGATCATTCAAGACAACAATAAAATATAAGAGATACACCTAGGAATAAGGGAGTCTAAGTGAATAATTGGCCCACATGACTTTGTGATAGTTTGCTAACTTATAATAACAATGATCTCGTTTTTAAGTTTGATATGGGGAACGTGAAACTTGAGGGTGATAAACATTCATAACATTCCAAAACCCTAAGGTAAGTCTTTGATCTTTTTACTTGTTTTTCTTCCTTTAAATATTTTGTAATTTTCTATCTCTTTAATAGAGGCCAAGGTGGATTGATTACGATGAAAAATGTAAATATTGCTTTGTAATTAGTGCATTGCATGAGGACATTGCAATGGTCAAGTGTATGGGATTTAATAAGTGTGAAAACACTTATCCTTTTACCACTTAATTATAATAATAACCAAGCCAAAACGTGTATTTTATGTCGTAAATGTCGGAATAATGCGTGGTTGGTGTTTTTGTTGTGATTTAGGATCAAAATGTGAAAAGGGAAGAAAACACGGGCTTTCACGGGCTTTTATCGAAGAAAAAGACAAAAGACGAAGTCAAAAGATCAAGAGTGAAAAAAGAACGGAAGTCCAAGGCCTATTATGAAGATTTATCGAAGAAAAAGTCTAAAGACGGAAGTTTAATGAAGTCGAAGAACTCAAGTCTAATAAATGAAGAAATTATAAGACGAGTTCAAATAATCCCGAGACAAAGTCGAAAAAGTCGAAGAATTTATAAAGACGAAAAGACGAGAAGAGGAAGAAAGCATCAAGGCATCTAATCTCCCTATAAATACCCTCCTAATGTCACATTAGGAGGTGTTGGCTATTTGACACATAGTTCTTCCATCTTTAATTACATGCACTTTCATATTGTCTTTTACTTAATTGTCATTTAAATTCTTGCCTTTAATTTCAAGTAAGTTTTAATTTTGTGTTGTTTAATCTTTTATCTTCAAGCTTTTTAATCATCTTATTCTTCCTTTCTTGTTTGTTTAATCTTAATCTTTTCATAATCTTTGTTTGTTTTGATTTAGTGTTCTTAATCTTAATCTTTTTCGTCCACTTTTTACATAAAGTTTACATCCTTTTACATTTCTTTGTTCGTCTATAATGTTTTTATAAGTTTTATCTTTAGTCTAGGATTTTTAGTTAGCTTATTGGTGTTTTTCTTGGCTTATTGTCCTTAAAAAGTTGAGATTTTAGTGCTTATTTTCGTCCTTTTACGATTTCCTATTTTTTAGGAAATCTGATTCAATTTTACAATTATTGTGACATTGTGCCTTAATTTTGCAATTATTGCGAAATATTCAATTTCGCAATTATTGCGACATTGTGCCTTAATTTTGCAATTATTGCGACATTGTGCCTTAATTTTGCAATTATTGCGACATTGTGCCTTAATTTTGCAATTATTGCGAAATTGAATCACAACAACATTGCGAAATCTTTACCTTCATATTGCGGAATTATTGCATGATTTTGCAATTATTGCGAAATTGTGTTCAACGTTTAGGAATTGCGAAATCTTTGTTTTTTATTGCGAAATTAATTCTAGTTTTTTTATATATTGCGAAATTAATTGTTTTTATTTAAATTTAGTTTTCATATTTATTTTTCCCACCATTTTTACTTAGCTTTATTTTAATTGTTTTGTCTTATTTTTACTTAGCTTTATTTTTCCTTATTTGTCTTAGTTTAATTTTTAAAGTATTTTATTTTAAAGTTTTTAAATTTACGTTTTGTCAAGTTTTAATTTCTCGTCATTTAATTAATTTACTTTTAAAGTCTTAATTTTTCATCGTTCATTTTTTAATTACTTTTAGCTTTATTTGCCGTGTCATTTACTTTAAAGTTTTGCACTTTTATTTTACTACAACGACCAATCTATTTTTTTCCACCAAAAGACGACTGAGTCGCACATTTAACCGGAGATCAATTCGATTAGACATCATTAAAAGAACGATTTTTAAGTTATTAAAATGGCGCCGCTGCCGGCTCTTTTCGTGAAGATTAACGGTTTTCTGTGAGAGACGCGTTGAATTTTGGGATCCGTTCACTCGTGAACGTTATTTTTCGTGTCAAAATTTTTTAAAATCCATAAAATTTAAAAAAAATTCAAAAATCCTAAAACATTAAAAAAAACTTATAAAAAGCATTTCTTTTTCAAAGTTTTGCACCAAAAAGATTTTATTTTTACAAGTACACATATATTCTCTATTTCTTTGGTATCTTTTTCTTTTGCAGGTGTGTGCGTACTAGATCTTCATCTTATTCTGAGCCCGAGACTCGTGAAGATTTAGATATGGCTGGTGTGCACAACAATAATAATCCACCTCACCTCAACATGAATAATAACAACAATGGCCCTTAACCAGACCTTCGAACGATGGAGGAGCTGTGCCAACCAACAATGAATGGACGAGGAGGACCGATTGCGCCGATGCAAATCACGGCTCCAGAGTTTTCGTTGAAGCATCACATGATCCAACAAGTTCAAAATACTTGTCCTTTTCGCGGATTGCCAGATGATGATGCCAACAAATACCTCGACAAGTTCATTACCGTTACTCAAAGCATGAAGTTGCCCGGGGTTACTATGGTTTTTCTTCGCCTACACCTATTTCCACACACCTTATCCCACCATGCCGAGAAATGGTTTGACCGTCTTCCTAAGAATTCAATTCATACATGGGATGAGATGATTCAACGATTTTTGCCGCGCTACTTTCCACCATCCATGGTCACGAGCCTTCGGAATCAAACCAGGGGATTTACACAAGAACCTGATGAATCACTTTTTGATGCTTGGGAACGATATAATTTTTTGATCGATCAATGTCCAAACCACAACATGCTCCCGTCACCTTAATTGATACTTTCTACAACGGTTTAACTTTTCGTGATCGTGATACGATTAATGCAGCCGCCGGTGGCACATTTATGAAAAGAAGACCCGAGGAGTGTAGAGAGCTTATCGAGAACATGACTACTCATCACAAAAATTGGGAGTAATCCGCATCTTCAAGGAATAACCCGAGAGTCAATGTTTCTTCTACTTTATCACACACCGAGATGACCGAATTCACCCGCATGATGGTCGAAATGAACAAAAGTATCCAACTCTTGGCTACAAATCAACAAAAACAAGTTAAAGTTGTAGCACTTTCTTGTGAGATCTGCGGCGGTCCTCATTCATACACTGATTGTCCTTCTACTCATGACAATCCAGAAAACATGTATGCGGCTCATGGTAACTATTCAACGAAAAGCTATCAAGCCCGACCTCAAGGTGATCGTAACTTGCTAAGTTGCCGTTCTAACAACTTTCTTTCACCCGGTTTTTCTCCTCAAAACCACAACCCCAACAACTACAATAGAAGCAATCCAAACCCACCTCGAGCTTCTAATCCTTATCACCCACCCGCTCAACAAGCACCACCCATTAATCAAGATGTTGAAACTTTCATGAGGACCCAAGGAGAGCTAGTTAAGAATCTGCAAAGCCAAATCATCAACTTGAAAGAAGATATCACTAAGCAAGGGAATGATATTAGAACCGAGCTTCGACATGATATGCAAACCTCTTTTAGCAATCAAACAAATGATTTGAAGAATATGCTGGCTAGTTTCTTCCCTAGTACTCAACCCTCTACGTCGGGCTCTCTTCCTTCAAATACCGTCACCAACCCAAGAGCGAATATGAGTGCTATTACTACACGTAGTGGAGCAACTCTTGTAGGATCATCTATCCCTCCCCCAGTTAATCCATCTACACCTCCTCCACCACCATTTATCCCTCCTACTCCTACGCCTAGTATTAGTTCTCCATTACGGTCTCCACCTCTTACTGAAGAAGTTACCAAGAAACACCCTTCACCAACCCCACCTTCCACCAATAAACCTTCAACATCTCAACCTTTACATGCTACACCTACACTGCCAAAACCCAACATCCCTTATCCTTCTCGGTTAGACAAGGGCAAATTGCTAAAGTGGATGCTCAAATCACTTCTTTTTTGAAGATGATCTCTCAAATGAATTTCAACATTGGCCTCGTTGAAGCACTTGTCCAAATGCCGAAATTTGTCAAAGCATTCAAGGAATTGCTTAACAAGAAGGAAAAGATGGCTGAGTTTGTCAACACACGCTTAAATGAAAACTGTTCTGCTGTCATTCTTAAAGAAGTTCTGGAAAAACTTGGAGATCCCGGTCGTTTCGTGTTGCCTTGCATTTTTAACAAAACCGAAGAATTTACTGCCTTAGCCGATCTCGGGGCAAGTATAAATTTGATGCCTTTAAGTGTTTGGAAAACACTATCATTACCCGACCTAACACCAACAAAGATGACTCTTGAGCTAGCAAATCGCACTCTCGCTTACCCCGTTGGTATTGCCGAAGATGTGTTTATTAAAGTTGGCACCTTCACTTTTTCGGTCGATTTGTTGTTGATTATGAAATGGACCCTCGTATTCCATTAATACTTGGTCGGCCATTCTTGAGAACCGGAAAAGCTTTAGTCGATGTTGTTGAAGGTGAACTCATCTTAAGGGTCGGGAATGATGCACAATGTTTAAAATGAGGAAGATCACAACCAAACCCAATGGAAGAGAATCGGCGAATATGATTAATGTGCTTGACGATTTTGTCGTCTACAACAATCCTCTTTTCGATTCTTGCTATGATAATCTACTTTTCCAAGATGATGTGGATGATTCTCTCTCCAATTTGGCTTCCCCACCAATTCATGAGTCTCTACCAATTTATGATGACTATGATGATGATTCTAGTTCTGATATGGATGATTCTGATGATTTTACTTCAGAGTATAAAGACATGCCAACATATGATGATTTTGATGATGTCGATACTCTTTCGAGTGATTCTTCACATGATGACCTTGTTCCTACTTTTGATGAAGATCCTCCACCAACAATGCTTGATCCTACTTTTGATGACTACTCATTTGAGGAAGACTTTGCTATTTTTTTTAATACCTACTTCCCCAATGAGAATGATTCTCCTCCTTTGGACTTTGATGATGCTCTTTATCCTCTTTCGGACATGAAGAAACCCGGTTCAAATGAGAAGAAGCCGGAAGACACCAATATTCGTAGTACCTATGTTTTGACACCTCTCTATCCACCTTCGTCAGATGAGATTGTCAGATTTATGAGCAGATCTTCTTTAAGGTCTACTGAGCCTGAGTGTTATTTTCCCCTAAAGGAAAAGGTGTTCGACCCAGGTATTGCAACTTTTAAGCCATCTCAATATCCATCTGATGAAATAAAAGGAGATATTTTTGGAACTTATGGAGATATGCTTGCAGCTCATCACACTTGCTACCACCATGCTCAACAACTGCTTAAGGGAACCTTGCCTACTCTTCTTTGGCTTGCCTTGTTAGCCTTAATCTTATGTTATTTGATGGACGAGAACCATGTATTTGATCCCAGTGGATGTGTTTCAAGATTCTTCCTATGCTAATCAAGGTCGAGTCAGGCTCACGACTCGGTTAACAAAAACAAGCGCTTCTCGGGAGGCAACCCGGAGTATCTATCCTTTTTCTTTTGTTTTTATAATAAGTGTAGGGGGAGACCATAGTATGTGTTTGTTGTTTTCTTTCTTATCATGTGCATGGATTCAAGCTATCAAAGATCCATTCTTGATGACTTTTGATGACCCGTGATTCTGTGTCTCCGTCTTCCCGGTTCTATCCTAAACTCTTTTGATTTACTATTTTATATTCTTTAATATTAAAATAGGAATCACTTTAGTTGTCTCTTTCTTAGCGAGATTTAAACAAAGTGCAGAATGTCCTAAGTGTATGGGAGTCTACTCCCACATGCTTAAACATTGAGGACAATGTTTATATCAAGTGTAGGGGGGACTTCTATCGAAGTTAAGTGGGCTTTTCCTTGTATTTGTCCTCATTTTAACCGGAAAATTGATTGACATTTTTCAAAATTTTTAATCTATTTTGGCCTAGTAGTATTAACCTTTGTTATAGTTATTTTCTTTCTTTGCTAGAATAAATTTTAATAAAGTGGTTTTAATTTTCAAACGTTGTGAATCTTTTGACTCAACCCGAGTTGACTTATCTAAGTTTACTCTAGCTAGTATCCTTAACGTGTTTAAGTCAAGTTTTGCTAGGCTTTTATATAGGGAACTTTAAAACGCGAAAGTATTAACTCTTACGGGTTAAGAACAAGAACTTTTCGCAAGTTCCTATAATTGACCCTAGAGAGTCGTTTGTCAAGGGAACTTTAAAATGCAAATTCTAAACTTGAAAAGTATAAGAAGATGCAAGATCCTATAGATGACTTGAAAACCCGAAACTTTGATTTAATAGGCTAAGCATCCACGAGTCTCATTCCTTGAGATTTTAAATTGCAGAGAACGAGAGATGATAGAGTCAACTATAAGTTTGGTATTCTTTCATGAATTTATGTGAGTTGATTATAAGCTTTTTCTCCCATCGCTTGTTAATAAATTTAATTGCAATAAATAAGGTCGTACGATTTGAAAAGTTACTTAGCTTCTAGCCCAAGATCGTTTAAAAGTTGCTCGGTATTAATTATTGTTCATAGCCAAGGCATAACTTATTGAAGCGAGATGCGAAGATTGGCGACTCTGAAAAGGCCCTAACAAGGCACGAGGGCTACATTTTGTTGCGAAAGATCCCAAGTGATGTGAAGAATCATTTACCAAAAATCAATATGAAGGATCGAGACACACGACGAAAGGCAAACACTCCCGTAAAGATCATGGAGACGTCTATCTAAAAAGGCCCTAACAAGGTATGAGGATAAATAGATCCAAGTCCTAAAAGGAGGCGGATCGTAGTATATCAAAATCCCAAATAAAGATTGGAGAAAAATGAAGAAGTCGTGGTCCAAGTATGAAGAATCTCTCAAAACTTCAAAGTGAAGAAATTCCTATTATGAAAAGAAGACCATTATTTCATGAACGTCTCTCAAGATTTGAAGTATTAAGTCGCTGCCAAATATCGGTCCAAGAAAGGTCTCAGATCGTGAAATGAGTTATGCCAAGATATGAACTTTATGAGGTCCCGAGAAGTAGTTTTAAAATATTTTGTCCTTTAGCTAACTATTGATTAAATCGTCCTACTTTATTTTAGACCTAAATAAACTATCAAAATAAGTCAAACAATGCATCCTCGTGATCATTCAAGACAACAATAAAATATAAGAGATACACCTAGGAAATAAGGGAGTCTAAGTGAATAATTGGCCCACATGAGTTTGTGATAGTTTGCTAACTTATAATAACAATGATCTCGTTTTTAAGCTTGGTATGGGGAACGTGAAACTTGAGGGTGATAAACATTCATGACATTCCAAAACCCTAAGGTAAGCCTTTGATCTTTTTACTTGTTTATCTTTCTTTAAATATTTTGTAATTTTCTATCTCTTTAATAAAGGCCACGGTGGATTGATTACGATGAAAAATGTAAATCTTGCTTTGTAATTAATGCATTGCATGAGGACATTGCAATGGTCAAGTGTAGGGGATTTAATAAGTGTGAAAACACTTATCCTTTTACCACTTAATTATAATAATAACCAAGCCAAAACGTGTATTTTATGTCGTAAATGTCAGAATTATGTGTGGTTTGTGTTTTTGTTGTGATTTAGGATCAAAATGTGAAAAGGGAAGAAAACACGGGCTTTCACGGGCTTTTATCGAAGAAAAAGACAAAAGACGAAGTCAAAAGATCAAGAGTGCAAAAAGAACGGAAGTCGAAGGCCTATTGTGAAGATTTATCGAAGAAAAAGTCTAAATATGGAAGTTTAATGAAGTCGAAGAACTCAAGTCTAATAAATGAAGAAATTATAAGACGAGTTCAAATAATCTCGAGACAAATTCGAAAAAGTCAAAGAATTTATAAAGATGAAAAGACGAGAAGAGGAAGAAAGCATCAAGGCATCTAATCTCCCTATAAATACCCTCCTAATGTCACATTAGGAGGTGTTGGCTATTTGACACATAGTTCTTCCATCTTTAATTACATGTACTTTCATATTGTCTTTTACTTAATTGTCATTTAAATTCTTCCCTTTAATTTCAAGTAAGTTTTAATTTTGTGTTGTTTAATATTTTATCTTCAAGCTTTTTAATCATCTTATTCTTCCTTTCTTGTTTGTTTAATCTTAATCTTTTCATAATCTTTGTTTGTTTTGATTTAGTGTTCTTAATCTTAATCTTTTTCGTCCACTTTTTACATAAACTTTACATCTTTTTACATTTCTTTGTTCGTCTTTTGAAGTTTTTATAAGTTTTATCTTTAGTCTAGGATTTTTAGTTAGCTTATTGGCGTTTTTCTTGGCTTATTGTCCTTAAAAAGTTGAGATTTTAGTGCTTATTTTTGTCCTTTTACGATTTCCTATTTTTTAGGAAATCTGATTCGATTTTGCAATTATTGCGACATTGTGCCTTAATTTTGCAATTATTGCGAAATCTTCAATTTCGTAATTATTGTGACATTGTGCCTTAATTTTGCAATTATTACGACATTGTGCCTTAATTTTGCAATTATTGCCATATTGTGCCTTAATTTTGCAATTATTGCGAAATTGAATCACAACAACATTGCGAAATATTTACCTTCATATTGCGGAATTATTGCATGATTTTGCAATTATTGCGAAATTGTGTTCAACTTTTTGCGAAATCTTTGTTTTTTATTGCGAAATTAATTCTAGTTTTTTTATATATTGCGAAATTAATTGTTTTTATTTAAATTTATTTTTTAAATTTATTTTTCCCGCCATTTTTACTTAGCTTTATTTTAATTGTTTTGTCTTATTTTTAATCAGCTTTATTTTTACTTATTTGTCTTAGTTTAATTTTAAAGTATTTTATTTTAAAGTTTTTAAATTTACGTTTTGTCAAGTTTTAATTTCTCGTCATTTAATTAATTTACTTTTAAATTCTTAATTTTTCATCGTTCATTTTTTAATTACTTTTAGCTTTATTTGCCGTGTCATTTACTTTAAAGTTTTGCACTTTTATTTTACTACAACGACCAATCTATTTCTTTTCCACCAAAAGACGACTGAGTCGCACATTTAACCGGAGATCAATTCGATTAGACATAATTCAAAGAACGATTTTTAAGTTATTAATAGGTCAATATACGAGCTTTCCAAATTACCAAGGTAGAACATACAATATTAAGAAATAAGTTCGGAACAAGCTTTTGAATAAGCTGATTGGCATTGTTTAGTTTCTATAACAAGTCCTAACTGATTAGTCAGTTCCCACTTTTCCACTTCACAAATCTATACATTTTATTGCACATTCTTGTTACCAAACACATTTTAAGTAGATTTGGAGATTTTCAGCTTTTTGGGAATTTTGGTCAACAATAAGCCAGTTTTGCTTAATTTCGGTTTCCAGCTTATTCACTAGATGCTTTTTGATAATTTTTGACATTCCAGTCTTTTATAAGCTAGCTTAATCCTTTTCAGTAGAAAAATCAAGTTGTGGATGTATGATTTAGCTTATAGCTTATTTTGAGCTTATCACAACAAGCTATTTTGAGTTATGGCTTATTTCAGCTAAATTCCTTTCACAAGCCTAGCTAAAATTGGATTTTAGAAAGCTTAGAGAAAACCAGAGCTTATTTGGTTGAGAAATAAGCTCATACGAGCTTATTGAAGTGTTTAGCCCGTTTTCTTAAAAAAAAATTTGTTTAGTTGCCCATTAGTCCCTAATCATTAGGGATTGTTTAAACACCTTTTGATAATACAACTTTTTAGGGTTTGCAAGTTTAGGTCCCTGCATTTAGAGTTTGCTACATAGTTGTTAGTTAGTTTTGCAAGTTTGTTACTTGTTAGTTATAGTTTGTTAGAATTTACATTTCTAGTCCCTTTACTTTTAGAAGTTACATTTTTAGTCCTTGCACTTTACATTCTTTACATTTTGATCTAGTTTACTATTTGTGCATTAAGAACTTGTACAATTTTCTTTACTTGACGTACATGCAATATGTTTTTAGTGTAGTACGGTTACATAGATATACTATTTTTACCATTTTTACGTGATTTGTTGAATTAGACATAGATACCAAAAAATTTATAAAATCTAAAACCAAAAACAATTAATAACTTGAAATCACTTGGACAATCAATTTGTTGTGAGTTGGGAATTACGATCTTGAAAATTGAAATATTAAATGGCGCTGTTGTCGGTTCATGGTACGATTGACGATTGATTAATGGTTTCGATTGGATTCTGGGATCTGTTTACCTTGTGAACGTTCCTTTTACGTATCATAAGTCAAAAAGATAAAAAAATCAAAAATAAAAAAATAAAAAAACCACAAATCAGTTCTTTCCTAAGAATTGAACCAAAAAATAAAAAATTTAAAAAGTAATATTTTTCCTAAAAGATTACAACAAAAATATATTGTATATATTGGTTTCACTCGTTTTTACGTACATACTATATTTTCTTAAAATCAATAAATACAAAAATATTTTTGATATATTATTGTATGTAAATACATATACGTAGATACGAACAACCAATACATCTACTTCCATAATTATTGCTGAGGCAATACACCGTATTTAGGGGCGTTCCGGTCCTAAGTACGTGTATCGATCAAAGTAAATTAAAGGCAAAAATAGATAAATACTTACAATAGGAAAGAATTCAGAGAATACGAACTATTAAGTGAATAGAAAGGCGGATTTGTTATAAAATGCAAGCCTAAGGGAAACAGGTACTTAAGAGCTATGCGCCACCTCATTTCCCCCGTTCACTAGTGAGTATTCTAAGAAGAAAAGCTTGTTGGAAGTTTTACCACCCAAGTATTACTTATATATATTATATTTTCTTGTGGATATTACTTATTGAACTTCCGAAAGGATAATCCCTTCTTTTCCAAAGTCGATCGAGAGCTCCTCTCTCACTCCTCGATTTGAGTTGCATGCGTACTCGGGCGCGTGCATATATACCTTTTGGTGTACAACCCCTTCTTCCCAAAAGGAAGAAAAAAACAAGAACAACACCGTCCATCAAGCCGATCCCGAGCATCGTGCTTTGAACAACTTACAAGAAGTCATGGTCGCCGTTGATAATAGACCATTGATGGAGATCCTCCAATCAAATGTGGAGGGAAATGTCGATGCTATTGTGTTGTCCCATATTATTTAGATGATTAATGATAGAAAATAGATGAAAAGAGATGGATTCCTAGAGAGAAAGTAGTGAGAGAAAGTAGAGAGAGGTGATTAACTTGTTGAATATTAGATTAGAGAAAATTAGATACAAATGACCATCCACCCTCCTAACACGCTAGGAGGGTGATATATATAGTCCACCCACATGCGGGCTTTAATGGGCTATATATTGGGACGGGCTTGTCTTTTGGACTTTAATTAGTTTAAATCCAAGCCCGTAAACCACAACTAAATAACTACCTATTACAACGTTCTAATAAATATTACAATAGAAACCTATGACCGAACATTCTTGTTTGACTCAATATTTTTGAGGCTAACAATCTCCCCCAATGTGAGGTCATTCCTCTTCGATATTTGGAGTCCAATGGAGATTTATGAATTTCGTCATAAATGCGTCTTGAACGTGTAACAGTAGTTTTGTTCCTTCATGTTGTGATCTTTGAGCCTTTGTCATTGTCTTTCGACTTAGTCTTTTATCTTGAGATCTTCAAATCATTCTTGACTTGTCTTTGCCATCTTGCGATCTTGTGTCTTTATCCACATGCTCACACTATTAATTGTTGAGTAAGTCTTTGGGCATGAACATGTGGTTTTGAATCTTTGACTTTCCTGAGTACACCGCGACGCCACCTTCTCGAGACAAAACATAGAAACGGACAGAATGGCTTTGACATTCGTCCTAAATCGGTAGCGTTTTACCTCCGGTCGGTGAAGACCGTTATACCATATTAAATATCATACCTGTGATCAGGTAGATTCAATTAAGAATCTCCTTGACAGGGTTTCGCGGCTGTACTAGCCGTTCTCTTTACTCGACCATCTCAAATCAAGACTGCGAACATAAAGAGTGAATCAATTGGATAAATATCCGCTTGATTAAAGTTGTCAATTCAAATTCCTGGAACAAGTTTGATTCATTAAGAATCTTACCATTGTTGCTTTCCAGTTGACACAAGTTTGATTCATAAGAATCTCACAAGTTACCTACCATAGCGCTGTTTGATGTTGACGCTAGAAGGATTTCCATTCGTCACTGTGAATATTAATAAATATCACTCTGAATGTTCTGGCAAGACCATAAAGATATTGAGTAGAAACCTGAAACGAGTTTGAATCAATTCAGAATCAAACCACTGTTGCTTTTCAGTTTTACATATGTTCACTTCATAAAGAATCTTGCATATGACCTACCGCAGTGCTGTTTGATGTTAACACTGGAAGGATTTCCACAGATCATTCTAAATACGAAGTAGTATCACTCTGAGTGTTCTAGCAATATCGCAAAGATATAGCGTAGGACTCTCTTGATCTTCATCCGTGTGTCCTAACGAGATTTGATTGATCTCTTTGCTCTAGACTCGATTTGTGCACTTTTAGTGGTCGGAGGCTGGAGCAGATGCCACCTATTCAATATCAACTATCTCGGAGTGAGAAAGTCAATAGAAGTCGTGTTGATCTCCGTGGCAATAAAACAAACTTCTTTTGAGAGAAGCCTGAGTAGCTAGGAAAGGGTTGTGCTTCACATCACTGGGTCCATGATGAGTTTGTCTTCATGATGAGTTGACCCGGTTTCTGCCTAGGTTGTATGGAGGGCTTCTTTCTTTAGACCCTTTATCCTTACATTTCTTTTTCATTCTTCAACCCCTTCAATGCTTACCAAGACATCATTAATATCACCTTGTTGTGATTGTTCCAGTGCTATCATCAGTACTTAGTCGGCATTCAGCTGCGTTCACATTCTACTCCATCTTTCCTAAGGACTTCTAATAATCTATTGGATTGTCCCTGGGAAGATCCCTCCGCTTCTGGTTGGATCATAGGACTTAAACCTAACCACCTTTTTGACACCAATAACGTCGTGAATTAAAGATGTTGTGGGTATTTGATCGTAACCATGAGTGTTTGAGTCTTTAGATCACATTTTAATCACATTTTCTCCCCCTATCTCTAATATATAAAATCTTTTGATATTAGAGATACCAAATTTGATTAAAATATATTTTGAAAAATAGTCTTGAAAATCTTCGGGAGAAAGATGTGTTAATCTTTTGCATGAATTTTTGAACGCTCCCCCTCAAAAACTGATCCAATTGAATTGTCATTACGAGGATATGATCCACATTAAATTTTTGAGGATAGGAGTTGTTGAACATATAATTTTTGAAAGATTTTGAATATCATTGAGAAATTATTGAAAAAATTGTGTTCAACGCTTTTTGAAAAATCAATTCTTTTTGGTGAAAAGGTTTTTCTAAAGCATAAACTTGAGTTCATAGACTTTGAATGTCTTGACGAATCCACTCAAGTGTAAGAAGATTTAACTTCTTTTGCTAAGGGTAAGGGCACAAAATCGTACACTCCCCCGTGAATATAGTTCCGGGTTGCAATCTAAAAGTGATTACAAGCCATTGTGTTGAGCTCAAAACATTGAATGTTTTGTGACAAGCTCAACCCAAGATAGATTGCTCTACCCGTTGTTGGAAATATTGTCCAAAAGAGACAATTTCCTTTTGAAAAGATAGAAATGACATGTTTTGAAAAATATTTACAACTTTCATTCGAGCTTTATGTACACACCCGTGTCGTTATTGAGCGACATTTCTAGGTACGTCCATATTATCGATACTGAAAGACATGTCGAGAAGAATATTTTTGGATTATCAAAGATCTTTTAATTTTGTATTTTGCTTTTTCATTAATATTTACAAGATAGATGTTTGATAGATGAATCAAGCAGGCTTTTTTGCCAGAACCTCCAGTTTTGCTGGAGTCAAACATCTCATACCAATTTGCCTAACAAGATACGCAAACCTCTCTTTCGAAAGAGCTTTTGTAAACAAGTCAGCTAATTGGTAATCAGTTCCAACAAAGTATAATTCAACAATACCCTTTTCAACTTGTTCCTTAATGAAGTGATATCTGACATCAATGTGCTTCGTGCGGGAATGCTGTACCGGATTGCAGGAGATGGCTATGGCCGACTTTGAGTCACAATACATAGGTACTTTATCAAAATGGAAGCCATAATCCGTGAGTTATGTTCTCATCCAAAGAACTTGAGCACAACATGCAGATAGAGACACATACTCCGCTTCGGCTGATGAAAGTGACGTGCAATCCTGCTTCTTGGAAGACCATCCCACAAGCTTGTCTTGACCTAGAAATTGTGCACCACCAGAAGTACTTTTACGTGTATCAAGACACCCTGCATGATCAGAATCTGAATAGGCCCTTAGAAAGAAACCGGTTTCCCTCGGATACCAGAGTCCCATGTGAATGGTATTCTTAAGGTACCGAAAGATCCGTTTAACCTCCTTGAGGTGTTTTTCAGTGGGTCGTGCTTGATATCGTGCATAATAACATGTAGCATGATTAATATCAGGTCTGCTTGCTGTCAAGTACATGAGGGACCCGATCATGGAATGATATCTCATTTGATCTATGGGTAATCCCTCCAAATCAGCATCTAGGGATGTGGTTGATAATGGCGTCCCAACGGGGTCACATGATGTCATACCATGCTTTGTGATTATCTCTTGACAATACTTAGCTTGGTTAATAAAGATACCACTTGGGGATTGGTGAACTTGAATTCCTAGGAAGAATTTTAGTTCGCCCATCATAGACATTTCAAATCTGTTGTGAATAACTTTTTCAAACCATTTTGAAAGTTTTGGGTTTGTAGACCCGAAAATAATGTCATCAACATAAATCTGCACAAGCAAAATGTCATCCCCATATTTATAAGTGAACAAAGTTAAATCAATGGAACCTTTTGAGAAACCTTTGGAGACCAGAAATTTCGAGAGCTCGTCGTACCACGCCCTTGGAGCTTGCTTGAGTCCATAAAGTGTTTTGTGGAGACGATACACCTTGTCAGGATAATGAGGATTGACGAATCCTTACGGCTGCGTGACGTAAACTTCTTCCTTCAAAGGACCGTTAAGAAACGCCGTCTTTACGCCCATTTGATAAACGATGAATCCCTTATGTGCAGCATAAGCAAGAAAAATCCTGACCGCTTCCATTCGAACTACTGGTGCAAATGATTCTTCAAAATCAATACCCTCTTTCTGTCCATACCCTTTAGCCACAAGCCTAGATTTATTCTTGATGATCGTGTTCTCTTCATCCATCTTGTTTTTCCAGATCCATCGAAGATTTAATGGTGTTACATCGTATGGTCTGTCAACAAGTTCCCAGACTTTAAGTATTTCAAATTGTTGAAGTTCATCCGTCATCGATTCAATCCAAGCATGATCAGCTAATGCTTCTTTGATGTTTTTCGGTTCAGCTGAACTTACGGCGAGTGCGAACATACAAACATCAGCATCGGTGTTAAGTTGTCGTCTTGTGCGAACGGGCTGTGAAGGGTTTCCAATGACATGACCCAAAGGATGATCTCGGGTCCAATGATGTGTTGAAGGATGTCGTTGATAGAAAGTATGCATATTCGACGGATCAACATGACGAGTAGAAGACTCTCCAGATTCGTGTACCGGTGTACCGAGTGGGTTGATAAATTCGTCTTCGTCAGATAATGCATTGTCTGCTTGATTTGTGTTCTCTGGAGCAATGACAGTAGTTGTGGATTTTGTAGGATCGATTGTTGAAGTGATATTCTGAGGAGGTAAATCTGCAGCAACCCGTGTTGAAGTAGATGAAGTTGTATCCGGTTGTTGACGATGATCGGTATCATCAGTCTTATCATGAGTATCAGCGGAAGACTTCGATACAACTTGTTTCTCCCCCGTAAATTATTCATCATACATTGGTCCATATAACATTTCCAACTCTTCAATTGTCGTGTCGACTGTCATATCAGCTCTAGGAACATGTTCTGGAACCAGCGTTGAACTTGACGGTTCATTGCTGTGGTCTTGAGTTCCGAGTTTCGTGCGGTTGTGAACGAAAGTCGTTTGTCGTTGTGGATCGGGACTTAAACTGCTTTGTTCAAGTGCCATTTCTTGCAATTCATCAAATCGGATGTGAATAGTCTCGACAATCAATTTTGTTCTCTTGATTTAAACTCTATATCCCTTAGACTGAGTTGCATATCCCACAAGAATACATGCATCACCTTTTTCTTTCATCTTATCCAAATTTTCACCATCTCGAATAATGTAACAAGTACATCCAAAAACATGAAGGTGTTTGAGTGAAGGTTTTCGATCATGAATTATGTGATATGGTGTCTTTTCGTGTCTTAGGATAATTAAGGAGCGATTTTGTGTGTAGCATGCGGTTGACACTGCTTCGGCCCAAAAGTACAGTGGAAGTTTTGAAGCGGATAATAATGTTCGAGCAGCCTCAACTAAAGTACGGTTTCGTCTTTCAACAACTCCGTTTTGTTCGGGTGTTCGAGCAATAGATGTTTCATGTTCAATCCCTCCGGCTTCAAAATAGTTTCTTAGTTTTGAATTCAAAAATTTTGTACCTTTGTGAGTACGAACCACTTTAACTTGAGATTGAAGACCACGTTGTATCAATTTTAAGGAAGCTGATCAGAATGTCGGGTGTTTCATCATTGGACCTCAAGAAGTGAGTCCATGTGTACCGTGAGTAATCATCGACTATTACCAGAATATATTTCTTTCCATTGATACTCTAAACACGCATGGGACCACACAGATCCATGTGAAGAAGATCTAACCGTCCTTTAGAGCTTGGTGTGGTCTTTGTTTTGAAGCTACTTCGTTTAGCTTTACAAAGTTCACAAGAAGAACAAAGATGATCTTTGATGAATTTCAAGCTTGGAAGGCCTCTCACAATATCTTTCTTGGAAAGCAAGTTAATGGTATCAAAGTTGAGATGAGAAAGACGTTGATGCCATAACCATGCCTGAGTCGTTGAAGCTTTAGCCATGAAGCAAATTGGAGTTGATGAAGTTGTGTCTTGAAGTGAGATTGTGTAAAGATACCCCGTGTACCGATAAGTAAGTCATTCCCATCATAATCACGAACAAAACATGTCTTCTTTCTGAAAGCAACTTCCAAATCCGCATCACAGAATTGACCAATCGAGAAGAGATTGTGATTGAGCCCTTCGACGTAGTATACCCTTTGATTGTAATATTCCCCTGAACCAAATCTCCATATCCTAGGATCGGTGCAAACTGATCATTTCCGAATCGGACCGTACCCAGGAACTTCTCCACGAAGTTAATTAGAAGCTTGAGATTCCCCGTCATGTGCTTCGTGCATCCGGAGTCCAGTATGAAGAGAATTATTTGTATCACCTACAGAAGAGTTAGAACACGATGGAGCATTTGCTAAATTGGATACCACAGTAGTTGTGATAGTAGAATCATGAGTGTCCTTATCAACATTTAAAGGCAAACTAACACTCGTTTTCACATTTTCTGTCCTATCTTTCGGCATCCATTTATATCCGGGAGGACATTGATTAGGAAACCACCATTTCCAAGACTTGCTAGCAGACTCATATAATTCCTTAATTTTGCTTCTAGGATTCTTAGTGGTGGAGTCTGATGTATTACTTTTCTTAGTGGGGGTAGCACCAGAATGGTTCACTTTGCGTTTGGGTTTACTAGCTCTAATAGGCATCGCAACTTGCTTCTTAGTTCTAGTATCAACGCCTTTTACTTTATTCATAGCACACATAGAATGATTAGCATTAGCACACTTGCCACATTTGACACAAACAAATTTCACATTCATAGCATTCAAATCATTCACATCATTAATATCGTCATTACATGCGATTACAGACTTTTTATTCTTAAAAACATTCAAATTCCTAGGGTGTTCTTCTACTTCCTTCATCTTCCCTTGATTCTTGTGTTTCCAGACCTTATCATTCACTGGAGTGCTCTTAAGCTGAGGCCGGCTAACACTAGTAGTGGAGAGTATTCCTGTAGTAGAAGACACACGAATATTAGTGTTTCTAGAAGTTTGAGGCGATTGAATAACTTTGTTTGTGGGCTTAGTGATCATTCTGTACATCCCTGGTTTAATCACATTAGTGTGCTTAACGCTTGGTGCTATGGCATTCCTTATGGGTTGATTTTGTGGTAACCTTTCCTTTCCATCTATCTTGGGGGCAAACACAGGTTTTGCAAACGAGGAATTTGATAAAGCAGATGGTTTTCCCAAGATAGAGGATCTATTCACTTTAGAAGCATTGGGTTGTCTAACAACAGGTTTCTTAATGCTAGGTTCCACGATTTTCCCACCCATTTTAGCAACGAGTTTCTGCAACTCTGCTATCGCTTTGTCCCTGTCTTGTAACTGAGCTTTCAACCCTTTAATTTCCAAATTCTGTTCATTCATTTCTCGAAACGTTTGGGAAAGTTTTTCTTGCAATTTATTATCATGTGGAAAACTACCAACGTCTTTTTGCAAAGCAAGTTCAAGTGAATGACAATGTTTTTGAAGGAAATCAGTTTTGTGTTGAAGTAACTCAAAAGCTTTTTTATCAACATTTTCTTTACGTTTTGAAAGCTCAATTTCAAGATGTTCACATTCTTTGCTTTTATCAAGATATTGGCATGCAACGTCAGAATATTCATCAATATCAGCACAAGATGTAAAATAAGCACACATAACATCTTTAGAAACGCATTCTTACAAGAGTAAATCATATTCATCTGAAAAATCAGACTTCTCCATTTGAAGATCTTCAATGTGTTTCTCAAGAGATTCAACATATTTTAAATCATCATGCATTTCAGTCCGAATGAACTCCTCAAGTTGAAGAAAAGTTTGTTTAATCAACGCCGTGTTAGGAATTAAGAGTTCTTTCACAAGCAAGGTAATATCTTGAGGAATCGGACGTGTCCACTCAGCATTTTCATGTTTTGCCCAGTCTCTTTCAACAATAGACTTAACATTATCTATATGGTGTTTAAGAATGCCTAATGTTTTCCTACTCTTGCTTTTAGATTCATCTAGAGGGAGGTAGTTTATGTATTTGTAAACATTAGATTTCTTAGGGGAAAATGCTTTCTTCCATTGAATTCTCTTTTGTTTGCATTCTAGGAACACTTCCTCACGAGTTTTCTGAGTTTGTTTGTTGAAAAGGCCATAAAGACTATTCTCATAAGCATAATTATATGGTTTCACAAACTCCTTATTGACAAGTGGTTGACTATCATCATCCCAAAGGGCAGTCTCTTCACTATCGGCACTAACAGGCATGCAATCAAGATCGGTTCTTTCAGTCTCATCAAGATAAAGACACGGGTTCGCAGCTTGAGCTTTGGCAAGGTACTCAGGACTTGCAAAGCTAGCGTGACCCTTAAACATCGATGGAGGTGCTAGCATTCTTACGGATTGAATAGAATCATGCGTTTTATAAACAACGTTCTTCAAAAATTCGACTTGTGATTCTAGTTTCGTTACTTTTCCAGTTTCTTTATCATATCTACTTTTGAAGTCTTGTTTTAACGCATCTACCTCTTGTTTCTTATCCTCAAGAATTTTAGCAGAATCAGTAGTGGTCATAGAGAGCTTTTGTTCAAGTTCATTAACTTTGGTGTTGGCAGGGTACGTTTTTTGGCGTTCATCCATTAAGAAAACATTATATTGACGCTTCTCTTTAGCTAATAACTCAAGAGTTGTATTATATTTGTTTTCAAAATAGTCCTTTTGACATTTTAACGCACTTCCCTTGTACCCCTCAAGCTCTTTGGTCTTCTGAAGGAGCTCATCTCTATAGCTTTCAGTCATCTCAGTAGATTTGATAAGAGCAGCTTTGCATTCTTCAAAACTTTGAGTGAGCATAGCGTTTGCCTTCTTTAATTGCTTTTGACTCTTTTCATTTTCAGTGACATCTTTTTGTAAAGTAGCAATTAAATTAGCAAGTGCAATACGTTCCTCTTCATCATATTCATTTGCATGTTGATCATCCTCAAACTCATTATTGCACATGTCTGATGAATCGGGTGTGGTATTTCTATCAACCGTGTCCATCATACACATGTCATTAATGGCATTGGGTAGATCACTATGCTCAGTAATATTACCAAACACATTATATTCATCAGTAGTGTGTACCTTATCGATTGGCTCAGTGTCAAAGATAGGGCCATTGTCATCTTCAGTGACTTTGAGAACTTCTTCAACCTTTGCCATGTACGAGTAATGTGCATCGAGCTCTTGATCAGAATCTTCATCATCAGTATCATCAAGCATTGCTCCTTCCTCAGCTGGCAATTTAACCCCTGCTTCCATTTTCTTGCATAGCAACATCTTTTCCTTGTGATAGATGGAGTCTCTAACCCTTTTCGGCTTCCTGCATTCCTTTGCCATATGCCCATAACCTTGGCAATTAAAACATTGAATCCCACTCTGCTGAACCACTTGACTTCCAACCGTTTCCCTATTCCCAGTAGCAGCAGCAATCCTCTGAGTATCATACTTGGTAGTTTGTCTATAATACCTTGCAGAACCCTCAATATGTGTTGGATTATGTCGATCATACCTAGAAGGACTTTCACCACGTCGACGTGTGTCATACCTTGGAGGACTCTCAACATATCGGTTCTTTGTATTAGATGATGTACGAAGATTGTTGTTGGTGGGTTTGTAGATTTTCTTGTAAGTCTTCATTATGAAAGCAATTTGTTGTTTCATCTCTCGGTTCTCTTGAGCTTGGTCTTCATCACTATCTTCTTTAGATGATGATTCAGATGGTGGTGATGGTGCTCTTGGCACTTTACCTCGAGATTTTGTGGAAGATGAAGAATTAGATGAAGTGGAATATCGTGGTGAAGATGATGTAGTGGAATATCGTGGTGAAGATGATGTAGTGGAGTATGGCTTAGGAGCACGAGAGTGAGGATCTTGAACATGTTGAGTGGTAGTCACTAAAGCAAGTGGATTAGCCGTTTTTGCAACACGTTCAGCTCGAATCTCATTTGCTTCATTCTGAAATTGCTTCAAGATATCAAAGAGTCGATGATATGGGACTCATCTAACTTTTCTTGTTGTTTCACCAAAGTGACGAACCGTGTCCACTCGGGTTGAAGTTGTTGAAGAAATTGAACATTGACTTGCATGGTGGAGACTTAGAGGTTATTTCTTGTAATGTCATTCATCATCTTATAAAACCTAGAGTAGTAAGAGTCAATTGATTCTCCATCCCTTGAAGTAAACTTGCCAAAATTCCAAAACAAGTTTGTTTTGACATCTTGTTTGTTGAGTGATTCTCCTTGTTGCAAGCG
Organism: Glebionis coronaria; assembly: GCA_025667525.1. Lineage (NCBI taxonomy): Eukaryota > Viridiplantae > Streptophyta > Magnoliopsida > Asterales > Asteraceae > Glebionis > Glebionis coronaria. The sequence goes on from CM046874.1 coordinate 72,895,900, forward strand.
TTCAATAGCAGTCCACATTTCATGTGCTGTAGGACAAGCATCAACCGTGGAATAAATCTCATTTCCAATCCTATTTAGAACCATATAGATGGCTTCCTTCTCCGCATCATGCCAAGCATAATCTTCAGGTGTGAGATCAGCTCTTGTTTCATCACGTTCACTTGCAGGAATTGGATCAGTAGTATCTGTGGCTGCTCTTGGAGGACTTGAGATTTTCTTGAGTACATATGGTCCATGAGTAATACATTTCCTCAAGGCATCACCATTTGGTCTTGTATCAAGGTATCGTATGAAACGTGATTGCCATTGAGCATACCAACCAGATACAAGAATTGGTGGTCTCTCTTTATTCCCCGCCACCATGATATTGTTGTTTGTGACACGATACTCTTGAGTAGAATCTATATCTAGATGCTTGAAATCGATGAAGTGTAAATGGATCTTAAGTAGATGTGTGTTGATTGTTGTTGTCGATGAAAAATGTTAAAAATCCCCTAAAAATTGTCTTCACAAGAAACCAAAAAATCGAAAGCGAAAAATTTTCACTTTTGGGTTTTTTCGGAATAACTAACATTTTTAGAAAAAATGAGTATTTCGGAATAACAAGTTTTTCAGAGAAATGCCTTTCTTCGGAATATTAATGTTTTCAGAAAAAGCAATTTCTTCGAAATAATGGTGTTTTCAGAAAAACGTGGATCTTCGGAAAATTGATGTTTTCAGGAAAAACAATTTCTTCGGAATAATGGTGATTTCAAAAAAACGTGGATCTTTGGAATAATCTTCGGAATAAGTGCTTTTTCAGAAAATGAGACTTTTCGGAATAATCTTCGGAATAATCTTCGGCATAATCTTCGGAATAATCTTCGGAATAATACCAAATTCAGAGAAAATGAAAAATTCAGAGAAACTTACCTTCTTCGGAATAAACGTTTCTTTGGGAAAGAGGCTTTTTCGGAATAATGATAATTTCAGAAAAAATTTCGGAAAAACCACTTTTTCAGAAAAATCCCTTTTTCATAATATTCACTTCTTCGGAATGGTAAACCCTTTTCCGAAAATCTGTATTTTCGGAAAAATAAACCCTTTTCTGAAAAACCTTTTTCGGAATGATCTTGAAGCAGCCAAGTTACCGTAACTCCAAAAATAATCCAAACACCTCAAAATCTTGTGATTTTGACCACGAAAACCAAACCAAATTCCTACCAAATCGATATAAATGATTTATATCACGATTTCTAGCCCGAAAATACTAAACAAAATTTAATTCGGGATGATTTATATGGAAAAATGAACCGAATCAAATTCAAACCAAACAACCAAACATAATCTACCCCGTGGCGATTGATACCAAATGTTGTCCCATATTATTTAGATGATTAATGATAGAAAATAGATGAAAAGATATGGATTCCTAGAGAGAGAAAGTAGTGAGAGAAAGTAGAGAGAGGTGATTAACTTGTTGAATATTAGATTAGAGAAAATTAGATACAAATGACCATCCACCCTCCTAACACGCTAGGAGGGTAATATATATAGTCCACCCACATGCGGGCTTTAATGGGCTATATATTAGGACGGGCTTGTCTTTTGGACTTTAATTAGTTTAAATCCAAGCCCGTAAACCACGACTAAATAACTACCTATTACAACGTTCTAATAAATATTACAATAGAAACCTATGACCGAACATTCTTGTTTGACTCAATATTTGTGAGGCTAACATATTGTTATACCTTAGATACACGCAAACACTTTTGAGATTAAGACACATACGATCACTATGGTTTCTTCTACCCCCTTCTTAGGTAGACCCATGGATGACCCCCATGATCACATCAAGAAGTTCTTATCAATTTGCAACACACTTAAGTATAATGGGGTCCCTCATGATGTTATTAAGTTGGTCCTATTCCCATTCTCCTTAGAGAGTAGTGCTAGGTATTGGCTAGATAGACAACCTTCTAGGAGTATTGAGACTTGGGAGGACTTAAGGAAGAAATTTGTGAATAAGTTCTTTCCTCCTTCACGAACCACCGCCTTGAGAAACCAAATCATTGGTTTTCAACAAAGGCAAGACCAAAACTTTAGTGAAGCCTGGGAAGAGTTTAAAGAGTTGTTGAGAAAGTGCCCAAAACATGGTTTTAACCAATTTCACCAAATCAACACCTTCTACAATGGATTGAGACCTCACCATCAAGATTCCCTTAACTCATCCGCGGGTGGGAACATTCTTTCAAAATCCACACAAGAAGCATGGGATATCATTGAGACAAAATCCATGGTGCAAACAAATAACCAAAGAGATGAGGGGGTTCATGTTTTTCAAGAGAGTGCTCATACATCCATTGATAATCAACTCCTCAAGAGTCACAATGAAATAATTTAAGCAATTGACAAGACTCAAAATATGAACCAAGAGATGATCCGAGCCCTTATGAAAGTTTCCTTGAACAACTCTTCTACCAATGATGTGAATGCCATTTCCCTAAGTTGTGAGATATGTGGAGGACCTCACACATATCTTCAATGTGATAAAGTTCAAAACTTTCAAGGTGAATGCTATGCTTATCAAGATGAACAAAGAGAGCAATTTAAACCTAACATCAATCCTAACCATCTCTCTTACAAGTCAAACAATTACCTTGCTCCACCCGGCTTCCCACCCTATCCACCCACCCAAAACAAAACAAACCCTCCTCAATTGCTTCAAAGAAATCAAGGGCCAAGGGAAAATTACCAAGGACACAACAACTATAGGGCACCCAATAAATTTCAAAATCAAGGAACAACTTTCATGCAAATAACCAAGTATTTCACCAACCACCTCCACCTTTCCACCATCAAGGACACAATCAAGGACATAATCAAGGATATAATCAAGTATATGGGCAAAATGACACCTTTGAGTTACTTCAAAAGATGAATCAAGAAACCGAAAGAAGGATTTGTGAGAGTGAAAAGAGGACACAAGATCAATTGAGGGCTATGCATGAGGAAACAAACAAGAAATTTATGTTGCTTCTTAATCAAAGACCACAAGGTTCTTTACCTTCAAACACACAAAACAATATAAGGGATAATGTAAATGAAATCACTACAAGGAGTGGAAAGACAACTGTTGATCCTTCAATGCCTCATACACCTCCTTTGGTTACTCCTACTATGGTTCCTCCTTGTGATAAGCCTACAACATCAAAATCAATACCTTAAAGCTCTACAACATCAACACCTACACATTCTAATCCTACACCTACTACTCCTTCACCTTCCATATCTATCAATGAAGAAACCAACAAAGAGAACCCTTCAATAACTACCACTCAACCTACACCAAAACCAAGTCTTCTATTTCCTTCAAGATTAAGAAAGGAAAAGCTTAAGAACAAGGATGATATTCAAGTGTCTAACTTTGTGAGGATGTTCAAGCAATTGAATATTAACGTATCCTTTGCGGAAGCTCTAGCTTATATGCCCAAGTTTGCCAAAATGGTCAAAGACCTCCATTCAAACAAATAAAAGTTGGTGGATATGCCTAACACATCATTAAATGAAAATTGCTCCGTCGTGTTGTTAAAGACTTTACCAAAAAAAACTTGGAGATTCAGGATGGTTTTTGATCCCTTGTAATTTTCCCGGGGTGGAAAATTGCATGGCACTTGTGGATCTTGGGGAAAGCATAAACTTGGTGCCTTTATCAGTTTGGCTAAAACTCTCTCTTCCCGAGCTCACTCCTACTATGATCACCCTTGAGTTAGCAAACCGTTCAATAGCTTATCTGGTAGGCATTGTGGAGGATGTATTTATAGGGGTTGATAAATTCACATTCCCCGTGGATTTTGTAGTGGTTGATTATGACATGGACCTAAGAGTTCCTCTTATTATTGGTAGACCTTTCTTGAGGACAGGTCATACTCTTATTGATGTGGCGGAAGGAGAACTAATTATGAGAGTTGAGGATGAGAAAGTAGTGTTTAAGTTGGGGAAAGTTACTAAGAAATCTCAAAGTAGTGAAACCATTAACATAGTGGATGTTCTTGATGAGGTGTGTAATGAGTATTTTCATAAAGCTTGCAAGAATGATAGTGAGAACATGCCACATGTGGAGACCGTTGCCATAATTTCTCCCTCCTTAACACTAATTGGATAGAGTGATTTCCTCTTAGAGGAATTTAAGTCTAACTTTCTTGGTAATGATGATTCTTCCATCAATTGGGAATAAGACATTCTCACTATCCAAAAGTTACTCAATGAGGATCCCATTCCTTCACCTACTCCACAAGAGGTTACCAATGATGATCCATCCTTGGTGAAACCGTCCATTGAGAGTCCACCTTCCCTAGAGCTTAAGGATCTTCCATCACACCTTGAGTATGATTTCTTAGAGAGAGGGGACCAATTACCCGTTATCATAGCCAAAGACTTGAAAGATGATGAGAAGAAAAAGCTTATAGAGGTTCTTAAGAAACATAAGAAAGCCATAGCTTGGAAAATATCCGACATAAGGGGAATTGATCCAAATTTTTATACACACAAAATCCTTATGGAGGATGATTACAAACCCGCCATTCAAAACCAAAGAAGGGTTAACCCAAAAATCCATGAAGTCATCAAAAAAGAAGTTATCAAACTCCTTGATGCGGGTATGATTTACCCAATTTCTGACTCACCATGGGTTAGCCCGGTGCATTGTGTGCCTAAAAAGGGTGGAATCACCGTTGTGCCTAATGAGAACAATGAGCTAATCCCCACTAGACTTGTTCCGGGTTGGAGAGTTTGTATTGATTATAGGAAGCTTAATGATGCCACTAGGAAAGATCATTTTCATGGACCAAATGCTTGAACGCTTAGTGGGAAATGAGTACTATTGCTTTCTAGATGGATTCTCGGGTTATTTCCAAATACCCATTGATCCAAATGATCAAGAAAAGACCACATTCACTTGTCCCTATGGCAAATTTGCTTATAAGAGAAGGCCTTTTGGCTTGTGCAATGCCCCGGGGACATTCCAAAGGTGTATGATGGCAATCTTTCATGACATGATTGAGCACACTATGGAAGTTTTCATGGATGATTTCTCGGTTTTTGTAGATTCATTCACTTCTTGTCTCTCCCATTTAGAACGTATGTTAAAGAGGTGTGAAGAAACACGTCTTGTTCTAAATTGGGAGAAGTGTCATTTCATGGTCAAAGAAGGGATAGTTTTGGGACATAAGATATCCAACAAAGGTTTAGAAGTAGATCGAGCTAAAATAGATGTTATTGCAAAACTTCCCCCACCTACCACGGTGAAAGGAGTTAGGAGCTTTTTGGGTCATGCGGGTTTCTATAAGCGTTTTATACAATACTTTTCTAAGATAGCAAGACCCATGACCCATCTCTTAGAAAAAGAGGCTCCTTTCATATTCACACAAGAGTGTTTAGAGTCTTTTGAGATTCTTAAGGAAAAATTGACTAAGGCTCCCAAATTGGGATTTTCCTTTTGAACTCATGTGTGATGCTAGTGATTATGCTGTGGGGGCCGTTTTGGGACAAAGAGTTAATAAGCATTTCCAACCTATACACTATGCGAGTAAGGCAATGACGGGTGCTCAACTTCAGTATACCACTGCGGAAAAAAAGTTGCTTGCTATTGTTTATGCCTTTGAGAAATTAAGACCCTATCTTGTGCTTTTGAAGACCATAGTGTATATGGATCATTCCGCTCTTAAGTACCTCATGACAAAGCAATATTCTAAGCCTAGGCTTTTGAGATGGGTTTTGTTGCTACAAGAGTTTTCTATAGAGATCTATGATAAGAAAGGAGCCGAGAATTTAGCGGCGGATCACTTGAGTAGACTTGAGCATCCTTTTCAAGGAGGCTTACCTCATAAGGAAATTAATGAATCCTTTCCACTTGAGGAACTCATGTATATCTATTCACAAGATGATACCACCCCTTGGTTTGCGGATATTACAAACTATCTTGTGGGGGATGTGATTATTGAGGGTTTAACTTCCCAACAAAAGAAAAAGTTTCTCAAGGAAGCAAAATATTACTTTTAGGATGACCCTTACCTCTTTAGGCAATGTGCGGACCAAATCATAAGATGTTGTGTAGATGGGCCTGAAGCATTTAAAATCTTAGAAGCTTGCCATAAAGGACCCACGGGGGGCCTTTTTGGGCCTAACTACACGGCTAAGAAAATCTTTGATTCGGGTTACTATTGGCCTTCAATTTACAAAGATGCCCAAGAAATGATGAAATATTGTGATGTTTGTCAAAGAAAAGGAAAGATTAATCAAAGAGATGAGATGTCACAAAATTTTATCCAAGAATGTGAGAATTTTGATGTATGGGGTATAGATTTCATGGGACCTTTTCCATCATCAAAGGGCAATAAGTACATACTCATAGCCGTGGACTATGTTTCTAAGTAGGTTAAGGCTAAAGCCTTGCCTACCAATGTGCTAGAGTTGTAGTCAAGTTCCTGAAGCAATTATTTTCTAGATTTGGTGTATCTCGGGCTATCATAAGTGATCGTGGGACTCATTTTTGTAATGATCAATTAACAAGAGTCATGAAGAAGTATGGTGTTAACCTTAGACTTTCTACCACGTATCATCCTCAAACCAATGGGGAAACCGAGGTCACAAATCGTGGTTTAAAGAGAATTTTAGAAATAATGGTGGGAGAGCATCGAGCTTCTTGGTCGGATAAGGTTGATGATGCTTTGTGGGGTTTTAGGACGGCTTTTAAGACAGCAATTGGTTGTACTCCTTATAGGCTTGTCTATGGAAAAGCATGCCACCTCCTATTCGAGTTAGAGCATTAGGCTTCATGGGCTCTTAAATGGGCTAACTTTGATTTGAACCAAGCCAGTTCACATAGGAAAGACCAACTTAATGAGATGAATGAACTAAGAACCAATGCCTATGACAACTCATTGCTTTACAAGGAAAAGACTAAGCAATTGCATGATGCTAAGATCAAGAACCGTGAGTTTAAAGTTGGAGGGCCAGTTCTCCTCTTTAACTCAAGGTTGAAACTCTTTGCGGGCAAGCTTAAGTCAAGATGGTCCTGTCCATTCACTATTGCTCAAGTATTTCCATATAGGACTATTGAGTTGTCGCAACCAAATGGCCCAAATTTCAAAGTGAATGGTCACCGTGTTAAGCATTACTTTGGGGAGGACATTTCCATTCAAATGGTCCAAGAGATCCCTATTTTACCCATGAATTAATTCATTGTGGGAAGAGTCGAGCTAGAGACTCCTTAAATCAATCTTGAATAACTAGGATTAGATCTTTTAGACTAGAGTGTGGTAGGATAGGAATAAAGGGTATATAGATGAGCATAAGTGTAGGGGGATTCCTCTCTTTTGTCTTCTTGATGTTTGTAGGGTTGCTCTATCTCATTGCATGCATTGGAGCTTAGGGAGGAGGCCCTTGTATTAGGTTTACTTTATTACTATTGTGCTTTACAAACCACATTATGCTTAAAATGAATTCACTATAGTAGACCTTTCCTTAGCTTGGGTTAAGCGAAGTTATCAATGTCATAAGTGTAGGGGAGTTTACTCCAATACTCTTAAACATTGACGACAATGTTTATCTTAAGTGTAGGGGGTCTTCTATCGAAGTGACCTTACCTAGAACTTTGCTATTGACTTCATGATAACTTGGAAATTAATTTTTCAAACATTTTTCAAATTTTTGATCTACTTTGGCCACTAAAAATATGCATTCATAATTTTTGCATTAATCATTTTTCATTTGCATAACACATTTGCATTGTATATATTTCTTCTTTTATTTTTCATAAAAAATATATTAAAAGAAAAAAATATAATAAAGGATATGGTTTAACAAATTTAGACTTCTTTGACATATTAGGCCCGCCATGGATACTTTGACTCAACCCGAGTTTGCTTATCTAAGCTTACTCTAGCTAGTATCCTTAACCATGTAGATCTTTATTGGTTTATTAGGCTAAGCATCCACTAGTCTTATTATTTGAGATTTTAAACTGTGGAGAACACGAGATGATAGAGTTTAAAGTAAGTGTTAAGGGCTAGATAAACCTCATATCAACTAATTGTGGCTTTTATACCCCCTTTCGTAACCTTTACTTTCTTGTCAACGCATGTATATATGTTAATAAATAATCAAGAACGGTTTTAATTAGTTTGTAGTCTCTTAGGCATTTTTGACTAATCATTCGTGGTTGGTATAAGTACGTCTTAAGATTCTAAGTTTGAACGTTTTATGTGTACTAGACTTATTTCATGCTTAATACTTAGCGGGTTTTTTTCCTTTTATTCTTTTCAATTTTCTTTGTGAGGAATAAAGAAAAATAAGAGCGGCTTATGAAAAAAAATGAGTGGCTAGAAAAAGAAAGAAAAAGAAAGAAAAAAAAATATACAAGACTCCCAAGAGGGACGGTGAAGTGTTAATTATAGTAGCTATTGAATTCCAATATTACTCTCACAAGGGTTACGGGGATTTAATAGTTGCTCCAATCCAATATTACCTTGACGGGTTGTGGGATTGAAGATCCAAGGTCTCAAAAAGGCGGCTGATATAAATTATTGCGTGAGTTTTATTTTTCTTTTCTTAGCGAGTGTGTAGCTACTTATTAATGCATGACATAAGGATCTTACACATAAGGCGAATGACTTATTATTTTGGGTCGGACTTATATCAATTGTAGGCGGTTTATTGAGTAATGGATAACATGGTTACTTAGGATTAAACCGTGCTTCCTTATTTTGAGATTTTACATTTGTTATATTTCACGCTTTAAATAATGACAAATTTGCCCTCAAACAATTTGCTCAAATAATAACCGGTCTTAGAGGCATAATACGTGGGGGTATAATAGTAACACAAATAATCTTTATGAATTAGTTGATGCACTTTTAATTATGGATAACAATGATCTGGTTTTTAAGCTTGAATTGGGGAAAGTAAAACTTGAGGATGATAAGTGTTCATGGTACCAAAGCCCTAGTTAAAGTCTTTGATTTATTTATGAGTTATTTCCATCAAAACCATTTCAAGAAAAATCCAAAAATATATAAATAGAATTATTTTACTTTGCATTGCATTGTATAAATCAAAATCATGCATCATATAGTGTAGTGTAGTGTAATAGCATTCTAATTTGGCCAAGGTGGATTAATTATGAGAAAAGTGTAAATTGGTGCTTTAAAATATGGCATTGCATGAGGTCATGGCAATGATCAAGTGTAGGGGATTTGATATGAGTGAAATCTCATATCAATTATATCACAAATCACCCAAAAACACAAAGAAAAATACCTGATTATTTTGTGTGAAAGCAGTTTTTTGGGGTATTCTTTGTTGTTTGCACTTGTGTAGGTAAAATGATGCACTTTGAAGAAATCATGGAAATCAAACCTTATTATTGAAGAAAAGACTCAAGAAGTATGCAAAGTGACAAGTCAATCAAAGTCAAAGGACCTTTCTTGACAACTTTCGAAGTTGAAGGACTTAAAGTGTAAATATGGAAAAGTCAAGAAAAAAGTCAAACATGGTCAAAGTACAAGTCAACAAGTTCAAGGATCATTTGTGTGTAAGTTTGAAGCTAAAAGGACCAAAATTTACAAGATTATGAAGATTCTATCTCAAGTTACAAATCTGCTAAACACAAGGACTGTTTTTGCCAAGTTTGAAAGTTCTATCTATGCTTGATCCGTGTGACAAGTTCTTAACCAATGAGAAGTCCCCATTTCTTAACCAAGGATCGCCAGCTGGAAGGAGAGAGAAATTGGCTCAATAAATGAGCCAATCACAACAGTGCAATACACTAGTTAACTTTCAGCCAATCATAAATCAACATTAGGATAATGATCCGTGTATTCTTATTTCTTCCAATACAAACACTACACGTGGCTATTCAAACTAAGAACGAGCCTAGAATCAAGAAGGAGAAGGAGCCAATTTCAAAAGAAGTATTAAACATCAAAAGTGCTCAAAATCACAAGACGAATCTATTCCAAGTGATCAATTAGACTGAAATCCACTAAACAAAGAAAGCCCAATTGTGTTCTTCATTAGAAATTTCCAATTACCAGATTAAAGACATGTGGAAGCTGGGTATTGGTCAAGACACGTCACTCATCCTCACCAACACTCAAATTCATCTTATAAATACCCGTAGTTGTGTTCATTTTGTACATTGTAGCTTAAGTGTGAAAAACACACACTTAATATTTCTCTCTCAACTTTCAGTTACCAAATTAGTTAGAAACTACTCTCAAGTGTCTGACAAACACTTGATAGAGTTAGTTAGCTTGTAACCATTACTATAACAAACTTTCCACCATTAATAGAACTTAAATTTTTAACTTCACTTCATACTCTTCTTCTGCACTGCATAATCATACTGTTACTGTTACTGCTTGATTCCATTGATCAAACTTGATCAATGGAGTTGTTGTGATTGATTTGGAGTGCTAGCTTGTTATCAGACGTATCCTAGTTCAGATTCCTAGCCAGAATATCATGTTTGATGTAGATTTGATCAGTCCTTGATGTTGGTGATGATTTGATGAGGTGTTGATTGTTGATTTTGGTGTTTGGTGTTAGTTTTAGAGAGCTCAACACTCCTCTACCCCATCAAAGGAGGCTTCAGTGCTAAAAGGAATTAATTTCTCATTTTTGTTCCACTAAACTGTATTGCATGCTCAATTCATAGTTACTTAGCTTATTTTATTGAATCTGGTTGATTTGATGTTAATTTGGATTACTTGTTATGATTTGAGGCTTGTGTAGTTGAAATATTAGTTTGTAATCTGATAAGCTTTGTTAATCTGCATTTTCACTTCATCAATGTCATCAATAGGCCATTTGTTCTTCCATAGTGTAAACTTCTAGATTTTTGGATTGCTTGTGGTTCATTTGAGTTGCTTAATAAGTTTAGATAGTTTACTTGTGATTTCAACAGCTTTTGACAAATAAGTCTTTGTAAAATTTCATATCAGCATAATAATTAGTGTTTGGTTAAGAGTTGATTTGGTGATCTAGCTGTTGTGAGTAGTTGGTTTAAGCTTACATTCACTCAATAGACCTTTACAAGTTACTTTGTAAGTTTTTGTGGTCAACTCTTTTGTCAAAGAGGCAATTTGCCATAAAAAGCTTTTGGTCAAAATTCAAAGCTTGAACAAGCAGATTTCATTCACTTGCCATTTCCTCATCAGTTAATGTTAGAAGCTGATTTTTGTTACTGAGTATAGGTCAATATATGAGCTTTCCAAATTACTAAGGTAGAACATACATTATTAAGAAATAAGCTTGGAATAAGCTTTTGAACAAGCTTATTGGCATTGCTCAGTTTCTGTAACAAGTCCTAACTGATTAGTCAGTTCCGACTTTTCCACTTAAAAAATCAAGACATTTTATTGCACATTCTTTTTACCAAACACATTTTAATTAGATTTGGAGATTTTTATATTTTTGGGAATTTTGGTCACCAAAAGTCAACAATAAGCCAGTTTTGCTTAATTTCGATTTCCAGCTTATTCACTAGATGATTTTTGGTATTTTTTGACATTCCAGTCTTTTATAAGCTAGCTTAATCCTTTTTAGTAGAAAAATCAAGTTGTGGATGTATGGTTTAGCTTATAGCTTATTTTGAGCTTATCACAACAAGCTATTTTGAGTTCTGGCTTATTTCAGCTAAATTCCTTTCACAAGCCTAGCTAAAATTGAATTTTAGAAAGCTTAGAGAAAACCAGAGCTTATTTGGTTGAGAAATAAGCTCATACGAGCTTATTGAAGTGTTTAGCCCGTTTTCTTGAAAAGTTTTTGTTTAATTGCCCATTAGTCCCTAATCTTTAGGGATTGTTTAAACAGCTTTTGATAATACAACTTTTTAGGGTTTGCAAGTTTAAGTCCCTGCATTTTGAGTTTGTTACATAGTTGTTCGTTAGTTTTGCAAATTTGTTACTTGTTAGTTATAGTTTGTTAGAATTTACATTTCTAGTCCCATTACTTTCAGAAGTTACATTTTTAGTCCTTGCACTTTACATTCTTTACATTTTGATCTAGTTTACTATTTTTGCATTAAGAACTTGTACAATTTGCTTTACTTGAGGTACATGCAATATGTTTTTAGTGTAGTACGGTTACATAGATATACCATTTTTACCATTTTTACGTGATTTGTTGAATTAGACCTAGATACCAAAACTTTTATAAAGTCTAAAACCAAAAACAATTAATAACTTTAAATCACTTGGACAATCAATTTGTTGTCAGTTGGGAATTACGATCTTGAAAAGTGAAACATTAAGGAGACCTAACTTCATTAAAATAACCTAGCAGAATGGATAAAGAGTCATGACCTGATAACAAACTATTTAAATCCGTCTACAACTTTTCCTTTTTGTGAATGTTGTGTGGTGCGTACATAATAATAAATAGACAATTTGGTGCAACAAGCTGCAATTACCAGTGATCGCTAAGTAACTGTTGCCTTCTATCTTACTTTGCAATGTGAATTTAGTCGTGTCCCATACGGCAATCAAACCTCCTGATTTCACATCCACACTATTAAATGCAAAACCATGTGGCTTATTTCCTCATAACGACTCTATCAAGTGACTATCAAGCTTGCATAACATTGATTCTTGCAAGCCTAAAAAGTGAATTTTAGTTTCATAACAAATCCTTTTCACCCAACTCCGCTTGTGGTCCTCACCTAACCCTCTAACATTTAGAGAGAGAATATTCATGGGTGAACCAATCTGATAACCATTTTCAAGATGCGACCGACGTCCTTTTCGAATCCATTCATGTTAAATCTAACTTGGTTACCTCTGTGTATGGTGAAATTTATTTCAATTGAGTCCGAGTTTGAAGAGAGGCTTGGGTTGTCAGATGTCTTATTTAAAATACGAGAATTACGCTTATGGATCAAGGAAGGAGAATCTGAAATTTAGGTATGGGTTAATGACCCGTTTGAGTGATGTTAAGTTGGTTGGGTATTGATGAGATGGCATTTATACATGATGTCATCGTTTTTTTTTGGGCTTTAAATGCATAAAAATGTCATAAAATACCATATATATGCTTGTGTTTGTTTACTTGTGTATTTTAGGTATGGATATCATGAAAAAGACAAAAGATCACAAGAAACAAGGAAAAACGGACACGAGAAACGAAGTCGTACAAAGAACCAGGCCCTAGTTCATGAATTATCCAACATTTACCCTTGAAGACTTGAAGATATGCAAGATTGATCCTCAAACAATGAAGAAATGACACTTAAAACCCTTGTGAATTCATAATTACAAGTTTGGTCCCTTAAGTTGGCAAAATTGCAAAAAGGTCCTTCAACTTTGAAGAAATGGCAAGATTAGTCCCTCATCAAAGCTAAATTGTCAATTATGGTCCCTCATGGAGTCAAAGATACATTGAAGACCTTTGAAGATCAACAATGTCCAAGATCAGCCCTTGAATTATGAAAAATGGCAAAAACAACCCTTTAAACCTTTTTGGAAAAGTTTGGTGGCAAAAGTATGAAAAATGAAAGTTTATTAACAAAGGAAAGGAGTTTTATGGCTGAACAAACACGTTTTACAAACTTCACCAAAACACAAGGGCTACTACTGCCATTTCCCAAAGTTTAAACACAACAAACACGCGCCAAACACCTTTTCTCCCCCAAAATCGGATCAAAACCTTACTGTTTACCATTCATCCCACCCAGTTACCATCCCACTTAAACCAAAGGGTATAAATCAATTACCCTTACCCACGCTTAATTCACACGCCCAGAAACCCATCCCAACCTTAAAACCCTCACTCCCACTCACCATGTGACCCCACCATTCAAACCCGTCCACCAATCATGTGAAAACTTTCTCTCCATGTAAAGCCACGTGTCAAGATCAACAGCCTAGACTCCCTGCTTAACAAGTAAGCTAAAATGAACGTCTATGATCATTTTGGACAGCTCACATCAAAGAATTGTCTAGAAGACCTCAAGGACAATATTGGAAATTCACTTCTAGGGTTTGTGAATAGTGTTAGCATAGCATTTGCCTATAAAAGGAGACCTCAACCTGTGAGAGTCCCTTTGTTCCAGATTTTGGCTATCAATCAGTGTAATTCCTTTTTAAGTTAAATAAAATTTGATTTTCTGAAATTTGTGAAATCTCTTTGATGTTTATTAAAAGTTGGTATTAGAATAGCCTTAATCTGAGTTCCATTTGATCATTAAGACCTACCTTAATCTTGTGGTTAAGGCACGTCTTAGTTTATAAGGTTTTCAAGGTTCAAAAACCTTGAAATCCTTGGTTCTGTTTTGGATATTATTGTGTACTAACCCTTAGCCAATAGCCTTAAGCTCCTTCAAGCTTGTTGACACCAAGCCTGAGAAGAGTTATAAGCTCTTGGTTGAGTTGTTTGCTTATTTGTGTTGAAGAAATTTCATAATCAAATCCTTGTTCTACTTTGAACATCAGCAGGATTTGATCTTCCTTCTTGAAGAACCTTGGTCTTGTTCTAGTTGTTGAACAGGGTCCAAGGAGCATAGTTGGCCCTCCTAGGATGTTGTGGAGGGCAGGTATAATCCCTTGTTTAAGATTCCTCTAAAAATTTAATGTTACTGCCTGTTTTGGATTTGGTGCTTTGATTTTGAGTTCTTGTGTTTGAAGTGGTGATTTTAGTGTTTGATTCTGTTAGTTGTTACCTAGGAAGTGTTTTTGATTCATAAAATTAGTAGGTTATTAGAGAAAATCACAAGTTGCTTTGAAATATGGTAGATTAAGGGCTGTTTGGGATAACAGCTTGATTTGGATTTGTGTGATTTTGAGTTGATGCTTTGTGGTGCATTGTTTTGGAACCTGTTTCATAAGTGTTAAGTATCATTTGTCTGCAAGTTTTGTGGTTTGAAACACCTACTTAAAAAGGGCTATAAAATCTTTGTTACTTGATAAAATTGGCTGTGGTTTAAGGGACACCTAGATCTAATCATAGACTAGGGTTAACAAGTGATTAAACTTAGCTAATTACACCAGGGGAAGAGTGTGGATGCTTGAAATTAGATCTGTGGTCAGTTAGATCAGCAAAGTGTGTATGAGTACTTGTAGTTCATATCAGAAGGTGAAACTTGATTGATCTTGTTCCATACTTTGATCTAGTGTCTGATTTAAGTTTGTTTATGCTTAATCATAGTTTATATAGCTTGTGTATGCATCTTGTTGAATTTGGCTAGCTTATTCATGCTATATCTGCTTATTTGATCATAACAGCTTATTTTCCAAGTCTGTGCTAGATCTGTGGACTGTTTGCTTAATCTGGGCTTATTGTGTGAACCAATTTGTGATTTCTTTGTTGATATAGACTCCTTGTGATTCACTGATCACAAGGGTGCCCTTGTTTCCATTTGAATCCAACTGGATTTCTCTAAAAAGCTTGGTCAAATAGTCAAAGTAGTGGGAACTCCTTTCCCCTGCTGCTAGCCACTTCTAGTGTATTTTAGGTTTCAGCTTATCAATAAGCTATAATAGCTTATTTTAACCAGCAACAACTTGGATTTTGTAATAGGTGCTCAGTATTTAACCCATTTGTTCATACTGGAGCATTTGGTGTGTTGACTTTAGGGTTTGACTAGAAAACCAACTTAATTGACTTTTTCATAAGTGCTTATTGGTTAATCCTGGCTTATTGGTGTTGCTTATTGGATTTTTGTTGATTGATTTGGCTTATTGAGTTCATTTGTGACATTTTGCAAGTTGAATCAAGTCCTGAGGTGCCCTAAATCTCAAACCTGACTATTTTGTCGTTTTGTGGATTTGTACTTTGCTTATTTCTGGCTTATTGAGTGTGCTTTTTCATAATTTCTTTTTACAGATCTCTTTAGCATCCCAAAAGAAGGTTGTGTGTCAAATTAGAGCTTATGGCATTAGCTTATTGTTTAATGGGCTAAAAAGCCCAATAAGGATAAGCTGTTTGTTTAATAAGCTGTGATAAGCTCACTTTCAGCTTTTGGGCCTTCAGAGTTTTGTGTTTAGAATTAAATTTTGAGTCAGATTGGGCTTTTCCAAGTCAATTGGGCCAAGTTTGACTTTTTGGGCTAAAAAGCCCATTAGTGTTGATTGTTTTTGGTTTTTGCCCATCTGAGGGCCCAATAGGGGTATTCTGGTCATTTCACTTTCATTTTCTGTTTAATTAGGTCAAAATAAACTAGTTTGCAAGTTTTAGAATTTTTTATAATTTTTGGATTTTTAATATTATTTTAATATTATATTATTATTATTTTTCAAATTTCACATTTTTGCACTTTTTACATTTTTCTTAGCTTAAATACATTAAAATAGGATTTTTGCAACTCTTAGATTAATTTTATCACTTTTAGATTAAATTTATAATTATTTTAAGTTTTAATAGTTTTTAAATCATGTTAAATAGTTTTTCTTAATTTAAAAATTTCTAAAAATAGTTTTTAATCTTTTTAGGTCATTTTAGAGGTTTACCAATTGAAAAATCTTTATTTGGGCTTTTTGATAATTAATTTGCTTTTTAGGGCTTTAATTAGCATTTAAAAATTAAATATTTAATTAATTAAAAGGTTTGAAAAAGTTTTGATCATTGGTAAACTCTTAGTTTATTTATTTTGATTTTTGTTGAATTTTTGGTAATTTTTAGAATTAATTTTTATTTTAGCTTATTTTACGGTTTTACGTTAAGTCGTAGTAGTAATTAACTTCACGTCTTCTTCATCCTCTTTTCTCATCCCCTTCTTTCAGATATTAATCTCAAACCAATTACGAATTATTCACACACATATACCTCCTTGGGAAACGAACTTGGAACTTCATTAGGGTCATTTGTACATGGTTTTCCTAAACCGTCGTATTTAATACTTTTCCCTATTTACCCTCCTTTTCCTAAAGGTGTGGTAAAACACTACAATCAATTTTGGCGAGATGGCATTTATACATGATATCATCGTTCTTTTCGGGCTTTAAATGCATAAAAATGTCATAAAATACCATATATATGCTTGTGTTTGTTTACTTGTGTATTTTAGGTATGGATATCATGAAAAAGACAAAAGATCACAAGAAACAAGGAAAAACGGACACGAGAAACGAAGCCGTACAAAGAACCGGGCCCTAGTTCATGAATTATCCATCATTTACCCTTGAAGACTTGAAGATATGCAAGATTGATCCTCAAACAATGAAGAAATGACACTTAAAACCCTTGTGAATTCATAATTACAAGTTTGGTCCCTTAAGTTGTCAAAATTGCAAAAAGGTCCTTCAACTTTGAAGAAATGGCAAGATTAGTCCCTCATCAAAGCTAAATTGTCAGTTATGGTCCCTCATGGAGTCAAAGATACATTGAAGACCTTTTAAGATCAAGAATGTCCAAGATCAGCCCTTGAATTATGAAAAAATGGCAAAAACAACCCTTTAAACCTTTTTGGAAAAGTTTGGTGGCAAAAGTATGAAAAATGAAAGTTTATTAACAAAGGAAAGGAGTTTTATGGTTGAACAAACACGTTTTACAAACTTCACCAAAACACAAGGGCTACTACTGCCATTTCCCAAAGTTTAAACACAACAAACACGCGCCAAACACCTTTTCTCCCCCAAAATCGGATCAAAACCTTACTGTTTACCATTCATCCCACCCAGTTACCATCCCACTTAAACCAAAGGGTAAAAAGCAATTACCCTTACCCACGCTTAATTCACACGCCCAGAAACCCATCCCAACCTTAAAACCCTCACTCCCACTCACCATGTGACCCCACCATTCAAACCCGTCCACCAATCATGTGACAACTTTCTCTCCAAGTAAATCCACGTTTCAAGATCAACAGCCTAGACTCCCTGCTTAACAAGTAAGCTAAAATGAACGTCTATGATCATTTTGGACAGCTCACATCAAAGAATCGTCTAGAAGACCTCAAGGACAATATTGGAAATTCACTTCTAGGGTTTGTGAATAGTGTTAGCATAACATTTGCCTATAAAAGGAGACCTCAACCTGTGAGAGTCCCTTTGTTCCAGATTTTGGCTATCAATCTTTGTAATTCCTTTTTAAGTTAAATAAAATTTGATTTTCTGAAATTTGTGAAATCTCTTTGATGTTTATTAAAAGTTGGTATTAGAATAGCCTTAATCTGAGTTCCATTTGATCATTAAGACCTACCTGAATCTTGTGGTTAAGGCACGTCTTAGTTTATAAGGTTTTCAAGGTTCAAAAACCTTGAAATCCTTGGTTCTGTTTTGGATATTATTGTGTACTAACCCTTAGCCAACAGCCTTAAGCTCCTTCAAGCTTGTTGACACCAAGCCTGAGAAGAGTTATAAGCTCTTGGTTGAGTTGTTTGCTTATTTGTGTTGAAGAAATTTCATAATCAAATCCTTGTTCTACTTTGAACATCAGCAGGATTTGATCTTCCTTCTTGAAGAACCTTGGTCTTGTTCTAGTTATTAAACAGGGTCCAAGGAGCATAGCTGGCCCTCCTAGGATGTTGTGGAGGGCAGGTATAATCCCTTGTTTTAGATTCCTCTAATAATTTCATGTTACTGCCTGTTTTGGATTTGGTGCTTTGATTTTGAGTTCTTGTGTTAGAAGTGGTGATTTTAGTATTTGATTCTGTTAGTTGTTACCTAGGAAGTGTTTTTGATTCATAAAATCAGTAGGTTATTAGAGAAAATCACAAGTTGCTTTGAAATATGGTAGATAAAGGGCTGTTTGGGATAACAGCTTGATTTGGATTGTGTGATTTTGAGTTGATGCTTTGTGGTGCATTGTGTTGGAACCTGTTTCATAAGTGTTAAGTATCATTTGTCTGCAAGTTTTGTGGTTTGAAACACCTAGATCTTAAAAAGGGCTATAAAATCTTTGTTACTTGATAAAATTGGTTGGGTTTAAGGGACACCTACATCTAATCATAGACTAGGGTTAACAAGTGATTAAACTTAGCTAATTACACCAGGGAAAGAGATTTGGATGCTTGAAATTGGATCTGTGGTCAATTAGATCAGCAAAGTGTGTATGAGTACTTGTAGTTCATATCAGAAGGTGAAACTTGCTTGATCTTGTTCCATACTTTGATCTAGTGTCTGATTTAATTTTGTTTATGCTTAATCATAGTTTATATAGCTTGTGTATGCATCTTGTTGAATTTGGCTGGCTTATTCATGTTATATCTGCTTATTTAATCATAACAGCTTATTTTCCAAGTCTGTGCTAGATCTGTGGACTGTTTGCTTAATCTGGGCTTATTGTGTGAACCAATTTTTGATTTCTTTGTTGATATAGACTCCTTGTGATTCACTGATCACAAGGGTGCCCTTGTTTCCATTTGAATCCAACTGGATTTCTCTAAAAATCTTGGTCAAATAGTCAAAGCAGTGGGAACTCCTTTCCCCTGCTGCTAGCCACTACTAGTGTATTTTGGATTTCAGCTTATCAATAAGCTATAATAGCTTATTTTAACCAGCAACAACTTGGATTTTGTAATAGGTGCTCATTATTTGACCCATTTGTTCATTCTGGATCATTTGGTGTGTTGACGTTAGGGTTTGACTAGAAAACCAACTTAATTGACTTTTTCATAAGTGCTTATTGGTTAATCCTGGCTTATTGGTGTTGCTTATTGGATTTTTGTAGATTGATTTGGCTTCTTGAGTTCATTTGTGACATTTTGCAAGTTGAATCAAGTCTTGAGGTACCCTAAATCTCAAACCCGACTATTTTGTCGTTTTGTGGATTTGTACTTTGCTTATTTCTGGCTTATTGAGTGTGCTTTTTCAAAATTTCTTTTTACAGATCTCTTTAGCATCCCAAAATAAGGTTGTGTGTCAAATTAGAGCTTATGGCATTAGCTTATTGTTTAATGGGCTAAAAAGCCCAATAAGGATAAGCTGTTTGTTTAATAAGCTGTGATAAGCTCACTTTCAGCTTTTGGGCCTTCAGAGTTTTGTGTTCAGAATTAATTTTTGAGTCAGATTGTGCTTTTCCAAGTCAATTGGGCCAAGTTTGACTTTTTGGGCTAAAAAGCCCATTAGTGTTGAGTGTTTTTGGTTTTGGCCCATTCGAGGGGCCAATAGGGGTATTCGGGTCATTTCACTTTCATTTTCTGTTTAATTAGGTCAAAATAAACTAGTTTGCAAGTTTTTAGAATTTTTTATAATTTTTGGATTTTTAATATTATTTTAATATTATTTTATTATTATTTTTCAAATTTCACATTTTTGCACTTTTTACATTTTTCTTAGCTTAAATACATTAAAATAGAATTTTGCAACTCTTAGATTAATTTTATCACTTTTAGATTAATTTTTATAATTATTTTAAGTTTTAATAGTTTTTAAATCATGTTAAATAGTTTTTCTTAGTTTAAAAATTTCTAAAAATAGTTTTTAATCTTTTTAGGTCATTTTAGAGGTTTACCAATTGAAAAATCTTTATTTAGGCTTTTTGATAATTAATTTGATTTTTAGGGCTTTAATTAGCATTTAAAAATTAAATATTTAATTAATTAAAAGGTTTGAAAAAGTTTTGATCATTGGTAAACTCTTTGTTTATTTATTTTGATTTTTGGTGAATTTTTGGTAATTTTTAGAATTAATTTTTGTTTTAGCTTATTTTACGGTTTTACGTTAAGTCGTAGTAGTAATTAATTTCACGTCTTCGACATCCTCTTTTGTCATCCCCTTCTTTCAAATATTAATCTCAAACCAATTACGAATTATTCACACACATATACCTCCTTGGGAAACGAACTTGGAACTTCATTAGGGTCATTTGTACACGGTTTTCCTAAACCGTCGTATTTAATACTTTTCCCTATTTACCCTCCTTTTCCTAAAGGTGTGGTAAAACACTACAATCAGTTTTGGCGCCGCTGTCGGGGAGGTGTGTCGTGATTAATTTGTCTTGTTGTTTTTAATATTAACCATAAATAGTATTTGTATTAGTAGAAATCTACTAATACGTATTATCGGTTATTTTTTTGTTTTTCTTGTGAAATTATTATTACTATATTGTATTAAGTATCACAATAAACACAAAATATCTCCAGAAGTGTGAAAACACAACCTTAATTGGGATTTGATCTCCTAATTATTGTATTCGAATCTCAAACAAAAAGAAAAAGGCAAAAATAGATAAATACTTTCGTGAAGCTCGATTTTGAAAAATACGAACTATAAGGTGGGTATAAGGCGGGTATTATAAAATATACCCTAAGGAAAAAGGCTCTTAAGTGCTTCGCGCCGCCTCGTTTCCCCACTTTCTTGTGAGTATTTTGAGATTGAAGGCTAATCGAGGGTTTTGCCGCCCAAAGTATTATTACGTATAATATATTTGCTTGGTTTCTTTGTTATTAAACCCTCTTGAACAATTTGGTTTTCACCAAAGTTCTAAATTCATTCGAAGACGTTCACTCCACGTGATCGTTTTCATTCCTTTGAGGCTTCTTTAATCAAGAGTTTGATTCGAGGAGAGATTTGGTAGATTGTTGTCTACGAAGATACACCAAAATCCAAAAAAAAAATTAAAAACAATCAAAAACACAAAAAAATTCAAAATTCACAAAACACCCAAAAAGAATCTTCTTTGCTCACCTCCCATTCTTCGTGAAGTTTATGATCACTCGTAATCAAGCAAAACGAGCTCGTAAACGTCGTCAAAAGCAAGCCAATCAAGAGACGTTGATTGAAGAACAACCTCCATTGTTGAACCTATTGTAGAACAAGAAGTCGTCATGGCTAATCGTACTATGATGGAGTTGCTACAAGCACCCACCGAGGGTTTTGGAGAGGCCATTGTGATTCCCGCTATCCTTGCGGAGAATTTCGAGATTAAGACGGCTTTAATGTTGATGTTGCAAGCTATAAGTTTAGAGGTCATGAGAAAGACAACCCGCATTACCACATAAGGAATTTTAATCGTCTCACCGCAACTAGCAAGTTTAAGGATGTTCCACATGACGCCATTAAGATGATGTTGTTTCCATACTCGTTAGATGGACCCGCTAAAATTTGGCTTGAGAAAGAACCGCCAAATTCGATTTTGACATGGGGTGATCTCGTTTCTAAGTTTGTGAACAAATTTTTCCACCATCTAAAACAACACATTTGAAAAATGAGATTTCAAGATTTGTTCAAAGAAATAATGAAAGTTTTTCAATGGCATGGGAACGCTTTAAAGAAATGTTACATGAATGTCCACACCATGATTTTTCGGAATTGCATCAAATTGATACTTTTTACAATGGGCTTAATGATCATGAACGAGATTACTTGAATGCCGCCGCGGGTGGTAATTTTTTTGTGCAAAACGACCGATGAAGCTTTAAAGATTATCGAGAATAGATCTAAGGTTTATAGCCCTCGTAACACACCGAGTGTTGCCAATTTGGGTTCGTCATCTTCGTCATCGTCTCGTAGCATTAATGCCTTACATGATGAAGCTAATGAGGAAAATCGGTTTTTCGATAGATTTGCTAATCTTATGACTCATTGGAAAGCTCAAGAAGCTTTGAATTCCGCTTCGGTTAAAGCGGTTTCTAAGAGTTGTTTGTCTTGTGGTGGAGCTCATGATCTTTCTGAGTGCATTACCACGGATGGTAACACTTCGAGTGCTTATGTAGCAACGGGAACTTACAACCAAAACGGCCAAGGTTCCCGCCCAAATCAAGCTCCACCAAAACAAAATGCTAATAACTATCGAAACAACAACCAAGGTGGTAATTATCAAGGCAATTCACGTAACTACAACAAAGGGAATTATCAAAGTGGGAATGGAAAGTCACTAATCAAAACCAAAACCGTGATTTTCAAAACACTACACAAGGTTTTCAAAATGCTCACACTAAAAATCTTCAAGGAGAATTTTTGGATTATGCTAAAGCAAATGATGCTAAATTTGATAACATGCAACGTGAGATGATTAGCTTAAGATCCGAGTTGAAAAACGAGCTTAAAAACGAACTTGCTAATGAACTTAAAACTCATGCTAATAAAATGGAAGGAAATGTCCAATGTCTTCAACAAAATCAACAAAAGATGGAACAAGGACAACATGAGATTAAGCAAGAATTGTTAAAAGCGGATGCTAGGCAATCTAAATTTGAGGACCGAATGGCAAAAATGTTTGAAGCAATCATGTGTAAACCCTCTTCCTCGGGTGGTCTTCCTAGTGATACCATTAACAACCCCGAAGGGAGAAATGAAGGTTATTACTACACGAAGTGGTAAAACTTTCAAGGAACCAATCTCTCGTCCAAGTACTTCTACGGAGAAGGAAATCGAGAAAGAGCCCGAGGTGGTGGTCGAAAAGGAGCACATTACAATCCCACGAAGTACCGCTCATACCACACCTACGGTTGAACCAATACCAATCATGGAACCCGAGATTCCAAGGCCGTTGCCTAATGTCCAACCCACACCACCCTTACCTTACCCTTCGAGACGTAATAAGGAAAAAGCACAAGAACGGAATAATTATCAATTTGAGCTTTCTATGAAAATGTTTCGTGATATACATTTTAACATAAGTTTTGCCGACGCTCTTATCATGATGCCTCGATTTGCCGCAAACTTCAAAAGTATGCTAAACAACAAAGAGAAGTTACAACAATCGTCTAGTTGTTCATCGGTTTTTCTTAGCCGCATACCATAAAAAGTCGGTGATCCCGGTAAATTTTTGATTCCGTGTGCAATTCAAGATATGGAGGAATGCTACGCCTTGGCCGATCTTGGTGCTAATATCAATTTAATGCCTCTTGAGATTTTCAAATCGCTTTCGCTTCCGGCTCTTACTCCTTCGAACATGTCTATCGAGATGGCCGATCATTCTACGATTTTAGCATGTGGAGTAGCCGAGGACGTTTTTGTTAAAGTCGGAAAGTTTTACTATCCCGTTGACTTTATCGTTGTAGACATTCCTATCGATCGAAAAGTTCCTCTCATTTTGGGTCGTTCATTTTTGGATACATCAAGAGCACTTATTGATGTTCATGCTCGAAAAATCACCCTTCGTTTCAATGAGGAAGAACTTGTCATCAATGCAACACAAAACTCCAATCTTTCCCATGTCTATTCTATTGCAACTTTAAACCATGGTAATTCAACCAATGTCGTTTGCAAAGAATTTTCACCAAGATTTTTAGGAAATGTCGCCAAAAACAATTTACCATTTCCTCCGCCGGTGGAGGTTATGAGTGTAAAGCCTACAAAGAAGAAACCGTCAATACTTGAATCGAAAAATCCTTCGCCTCACCTCGAACATTCATTCTTGAAAAGTGTTGATAAGTTGCCGGTTTCTACGGAAGATCTTTCGGATGACGAATATGTTGACCCCGATGGGGAGGTTTTCTTTGTCGATAAACGTTTTCAGAACTTACCACCACCAAAACCAAAACGGTTTTCAAATGTGAGAATTTTTAGTGTGACTAACATCGTCTTAGAAACACCAAATATTTTCGACATAATCACAAAGAGTTTTCATAAGGAGAGTTTAAAAGATAAAAAAGGAAAAGATTTTAAATGTGATTTAATTGATTTTCTACAAATCTAACTCCGTCATCACCACGTGTTTTGAGTGCTACAAGCTCGTCTACTCCTTTTGACGATGCTTTGTGTGGTTTTAGTATGGGGGAAGCCCCTTATGTTCCCTCACCCTTGTCCACCGAGGACGATATCTTCGATCGCGGAATTGCATATAAAGGGAAATCTCGGTCTTCCACCGATGCAATAAATGGAAACCATATCTATTTGCTTGGTGCGAGTCTACCTCGAGTAGCTCAAAAGTTTGTCTTACCAATTGTCCCACCCTTCTATTTCTTCTCATCTATTTTCTTCAAACTCTTTGAGTTTATGGCACATGATGAAGTGGCGTTGATTTGTTTTTCCAATGAAAACGAGAACGCCATCTTCGATCCCGGTATTTTGCATCATTTAAGGACTTAGTCCTTAATACCGGTTGCTTTTTGGGCCTTGTTTATCATGTAAGCCCCATCAAAAATTGACCATACCAAGATTTTCCCTAAATTTTCACATTTTGAGGGGATCGAGTCGAGCTCATGACTCGGTAATCAAAAACGAGGTGCCTCGTGGGGGAAATCCCATGTTTATCCTTTTATGCTTACTAATCACTAATGAGGGGATTTGCGCCCTTCCAACTCGTTGTCTCGTGGTTGTTTGTGATTGTGTTATCTAGATCATCATCATCTACGATTGAAGACTCTCGTGTTCGTTTACGTGAGCCTCCATCGTTTGCTTGAAGAAGTTTTTCACGAATCCATTGACATATCCTTTATGGTTCTAACAATTATCTTTTAGCATAATTCATAAACGGCTTTAGATATATTGTTGATCACCCTTTCCATGCTAGATCCTAAGCATTTGATTCTTCGTCTCTAGTATGGGGGTGCTCCACCTTTAGACTCGAAACATTGAGGACAATGTTTACTTTTAGTATGGGGGGGTGAATAGGTACTTGCTTTGCTATGCCCTCACAATGTTTACTTTTAGTATGAGGGTGAATAGGTACTTGCTTTGCTATGCCCTCACGTTTTCCAACTTCCAATGTTTTGTTTTGTTGCTAATAAGGCTAAAAATGGCCAAATTTTAAAATTTTTCTTAGTTTTCATAAGTGTTTTTAAGACACGAATGTATATTTTCCGATGCGTAGAATAAGAGCTAATTTTTTACTTGATGGGCATTTGGAGCCATTTACATTCCTTAACCCGCTCAATTCAAGTTTTGCTAGACTTTTATATAGGGAGCTTTAAAACGTGAAAGTCTTAGCTCATTCGGGTTAAGAACAAGAACTTTTCGCAAGTTCCTATAATTGATCCTAGAAAGTCACTTATCAAGGGAACTATAAAATGCATTCTCTAAACTTGAAAAAGTCCAAGAAAGTGCAAGATCCTATAGGTGGCTTGAAAACCCAAAGCTTTGATTTGATATAGTCTTAATGAAGCTAATCCAAATTTGGCTTAATTTTGACTTGCATGGCTAAGTATTCACGAGTCTCTTTAATTAGAGGTCTTTATATAGTGAAGAACGAGAGATGATAGAGTTAGACAAGTGATCATGCTAAACGTAGAACATGAAAATGTTCTTTCAAAAACTCATATGTCTTTAATTGTGGCTTTTTCTTCCCATAAGATCAATGCATTAGGAATAAAAATAATTGCAATAAGTAAGGTCGTACGATTTGAAAGGTTACTTAGCCTCTAGCGCAAGATCGTTTAAAAGTTGCTCGGGGTTGAATAGAGTTCATAGCCAAGGCATAACTTACTGAAGCGGGACGCGAAGATTGGTGAAGATCCAAAAAGGCCCTAACAAGGAATGAGGAGCTATATTTTGTTGCTAAAGATCCAAGATGATGTGAAGTATCATTATTCCTAAATCAATATGAAGGATCGAGACACACGACGAAAAGCAATTACTCCCCTAAAGATCATGGAGAAAGTCTATCCAAAAAGACCTTTACAAGGTATGAGGATAAATATATCCAACTCCGAAAAGGAGGCGGATCGTTGTATATCAAAGTCCAAAATAAAGATTGAAGAAAAATGATGAAGTCGTGGTCCAAATATGAAGAATCTCTCAAAAACGTCAAGTGAAGAAATTCCAAATATATGAAGAGAAGACCATAATTTCAAGAACGTCTTCCCAAGATTTGAAGTATGAAGTACATGCCAAATATCGGTCCGAGAAAGGTCTCAAATCGTGAAACGAGTTATGCCAAGATATGAACTTAAGGAGATACACGAGAAGCCGTTTTAAAAGATTTTGTCCTTCGGCTAACTATCAATTAAATCGTGCTACTTTGCTTTCGGACTAATAACTACTCAAATAAGTTAATATGAATCACTTGTGATCCATGACAAATAGTTAAAAAATGTTAGTAACCCATTTCCTTTTATAATAACTAGGATTGCGGGGAGAAAAAGTATTACACAATTTGGACGTATGAGTAGTGTTAGCATTGTGACTTGTACCAACAATGATCTCGTTTTTGCACTTAGCATGGAATGTATGACAATCAAGGATGACGAAATTTACTCTAAGGGGCATTTATTTGTTTCTATTCTTTGACCCTAAAAGTCACATTCGTGATGAAAATCATACATTATGTCTTTACACATCTTCGTAGTATTGTTGCAAGTCTTTTACTTTTCAACAAAAGGTTAATAAAATTGAACTTTGGTGATGCTTAGATACTTTATTCTAGCATTGCGTGAGGGCACGGCAATGGCTTAGTATGGGGGAGTGATGAGATGACATTTATACATGATCTCATCGTTCTTTTCGGGCTTTAAATGCATAAAAATGTCATAAAATACCATATATATGCTTGTGTTTGTTTACTTGTGTATTTTAGGTATGGATATCATGAAAAAGACAAAAGATCACAAGAAACAAGGAAAAACGGACACGAGAAACGAAGCCGTACAAAGAACCGGGCCCTAGTTCATGAATTATCCAACATTTACCCTTGAAGACTTGAAGATATGCAAGATTGATCCTCAAACAATGAAGAAATGACACTTAAAACCCTTGTGAATTCATAATTACAAGTTTGATCCCTTAAGTTGTCAAAATTGCAAAAAGGTCCTTCAACTTTGAAGAAATGTAAAGATTAGTCCCTCATCAAAGCTAAATTGTCAATTATGGTCCCTCATGGAGTCAAAGATACATTGAAGACCTTTGAAGATCAAGAATGTCCAAGATCAGCCCTTGAATTAAGAAAAAATGGCAAAAACAACCCTTTAAACCTTTTTGGAAAAGTTTGGTGGCAAAAGTATGAAAAATGAAAGTTTATTAGCAAAGGAAAGGAGTTTTATGGCTGAACAAACACGTTTTATAAACTTCACCAAAACACAAGGGCTACTACTGCCATTTCCCAAAGTTTAAACACAGCAAACACGCGCCAAACACCTTTTCTCCCCTAAAATCGGATCAAAACCTTACTGTTTACCATTCATCCCACCCAGTTACCATCCCACTTAAACCAAAGGGTAAAAAGAAATTACCCTTACCCATGCTTAATTCACACGCCCAGAATCCTATCCCAAACTTAAAACCCTCACTCCCACTCACCATGTGACCCCACCATTCAAACCCGTCCACCAATCATGTGACAACTTTCTCTCCAAGTAAAGCCACGTGTCAAGATCAACAGCCTAGACTCCCTGCTTAATAAGTAAGCTAAAATGAACGTCTATGATCATTTTGGACAGCTCACATCAAAGAATCGTCTAGAAGACCTCAAGGACAATATTGGAAATTCACTTCTAGGGTTTGTGAATAGTGTTAGCATAGCATTTGCCTATAAAAGGATACCTCAACCTGTGAGAGTCCCTTTGTTCCAGATTTTGGCTATCAATATTTGTAATTCCTTTTTAAGTTAAATAAAATTTGATTTTCAGAAATTTGTGAAATCTCTTTGATGTTTATTAAAAGTTGGTATTAGAATAGCCTTAATCTGAGTTCCATTTGATCATTAAGACCTACCTTAATCTTGTGGTTATGGCACGTCTTAGTTTATAAGGTTTTCAAGGTTCAAAAACCTTGAAATCCTTGGTTCTTTTTTGGATATTATTGTGTACTAACCCTTAGCCAACAGCCTTAAGCTCCTTCAAGCTCGTTGACACCAAGCCTGAGAAGAGTTATAAGCTCTTGGTTGAGTTGTTTGCTTATTTGTGTTGAAGAAATTTCATAATTAAATCCTTGTTCTACTTTGAACATCAGCAAGATTTGATCTTCCTTCTTGAAGAACCTTGGTCTTGTTCTAGTTGTTGAACAGGGTCCAAGGAGCATAACTGGCCCTCCTAGGATGTTGTGGAGGGCAGGTATAATCCCTTGTTTAAGATTCCTCTAAAAATTTCATGTTACTGCCTGTTTTGGATTTGGTGCTTTGATTTTGAGTTCTTCTGTTTAAAGTGGTGATTTTAGTGTTTGATTCTGTTAGTTGTTACCTAGGAAGTGTTTTTTATTCATAAAATGAGTAGGTTATTAGAGAAAATCAAAAGTTGCTTTGAAATATGGTAGATTAAGGGTTGTTTGGGATAACAGCTTGATTTGGATTTGTGTGATTTTGAGTTGATGTTTTGTGGTGCATTGTGTTGGAACCTGTTTCATAAGTGTTAAGTATCATTTGTCTGCAAGTTTTGTTGTTTGAAACACCTAGATCTTAAAAAGGGCTATAAAATCTTTGTTACTTGATAAAATTGGCTGTGGTTTAAGGGACACCTAGATCTAATCATAGACTAGGGTTAACAAGTGATTAAACTTAGCTAATTACACCAGGGAAAGAGACTTGGATGCTTGAAATTGGATCTGTGGTCAATTAGATCAACAAAGTGTGTATGAGTACTTGTAGTTCATATCAGAAGGTGAAACTTGCTTGATCTTGTTCCATACTTTGATCTAGTGTCTGATTTAAGTTTGTTTATGCTTAATCATAGTTTATATATCTTTTGTATGCATCTTGTTGAATTTGGCTGGCTTATTCATGCTATATCTACTTATTTGATCATAACAGCTTATTTTCCAAGTTTGTGCTAGATCTGTGGACTGTTTGCTTAATTTGGGCTTATTGTGTGAACCAATTTGTGATTTCTTTGCTTAATTTGGGCTTAATTATCACAAGGGTTCCCTTGTTTCCATTTGAATCCAACTGGATTTCTCTAAAAAGCTTGGTCAAATAGTCAAAGCAGTAGGAACTCCTTTCCCCTGCTGCTAGCCACTGCTAGTGTATTTTGGGTTTCAGCTTATCAATAAGCTATAATAGCTTATTTTAACCAGCAACAACTTGGATTTTGTAATAGGTGCTCATTATTTGACCCATTTGTTCATACTAGAGCATTTGGTGTGTTGACTTTAGGGTTTGACTAGAAAACCAACTTAATTGACTTTTTCATAAGTGCTTATTGGTTAATCCTGGATTATTGGTGTTGCTTATTGGATTTTTTTTTATTGATTTGGCTTATTGAGTTCATTTGTGACATTTTGCAAGTTGAATCAAGTCCTGAGGTGCCCTAAATCTCAAACCCGACTATTTTGTCATTTTGTAGATTTGTACTTTGCTTATTTCTGGCTTATTAAGTGTGCTTTTTCAAAATTTCTTTTTACAAATCTCTTTAGCATCCCAAAAGAAGGTTGTGTGTCAAATTAGAGCTTATCGCATTAGCTTATTGTTTAATGGGCTAAAAAGCCCAATAAGGATAAGCTGTTTGTTTAATAAGCTGTGATAAGCTCACTTTCAGCTTTTGGGCCTTCAGAGTTTTGTGTTTAGAATTAAATTTTGAGTCAGATTGGGCTTTTCCAAGTCAATTGGGCCAAGTTTGACTTTTTGGGCTAAAAAGCCCATTAGTGTTGACTGTTTTTGGTTTTGGTCCATTTGAGGGCCCAATAGGGGTATTCTGGTCATTTCACTTTCATTTTCTGTTTAATTAGGTCAAAATAAACTAGTTTGCAAGTTTTTAGTATTTTTTATAATTTTTGGATTTTTAATATTTTAATATTATATTATTATTATTTTTCAAATTTCACATTTTTGCACTTTTTACATTTTTCTTAGTTTAAATACATTAAAATAGGATTTTTGCAACTCTTAGATTAATTTTATCACTTTTAGATTAATTTTTATAATTATTTTAAGTTTTAATAGTTTTTAAATCATGTTAAATAGTTTTTCTAAGTTTAATAATTTCTAAAAATAGTTTTTAATCTTTTTAGGTCATTTTAGAGGTTTACCAATTGAAAAATCTTTATTTGGGCTTTTTGATAATTAATTTGATTTTTAGGGCTTTAATTAGCATTTAAAAATTAAATATTTAATTAATTAAAAGGTTTGAAAAAGTTTTGATCATTGGTAAACTCTTAGTTTATTTATTTTGATTTTTGGTGAATTTTTGATAATTTTTAGAATTAATTTTTATTTTAGCTTATTTTACGGTTTTACGTTAAGTCGTAGTAATAATCAATTTCACGTCTTCGTCATCCTCTTTTCTCATCCCCTTCTTTCAAATATTAATCTCAAACCAATTACGAATTATTCACACACATATACCTCCTTGGGAAACGAACTTGGAACTTCATTAGAGTCATTTGTACACGGTTTTCCTAAACCGTCGTATTTAATACTTTTCCCTATTTACCCTCATTTTCCTAAAGGTGTGGTAAAACACTACAATCAGGTATTTGACTTTCGTTTGGGATTTTTTTCCTATTTAGCGATTGGGTGTTAATTCCATGAAAGAATCAATAAGTTTTAGGTGGTTTGTTCAATCTCAATGAAGAAACTGAAACAGAGGATGGTGACCTTAAGGGTGTGTTTGTTAGCGAGATATGTAGCCAAATAAATGGAAATGACTTCAACTCTCGTGTTTGGTACAACTAAAAAAAACCAGAGAAAATTTTTCAACTCTCGAGAATCGGTTCCTTTATATTTTGATTTCCACTTCATTTGCTATGAAAATGAGTTATGTTTCACAAAGTGTTCTCTTTTTATATGTGATAACTTGGTGACTCCATCTCTCCCACTTTATCAACATCAATAACCATTGATTTTTTTACCAATTAGTGATTCTCCACCACTGACACTTTGGTAATTGATCATCCTCATCAGATGTAAGTTTTCTTTACCTAAGGTTTCCTTGGAACAAGTAAAAATCATTACTTTTTGTGAAAAAATGAATTAATAGAATCTTTATACATACCTAACACCAATTAGACTTGTTAATTGTATAAACAATGAGTAAAATGCAGAAATGGTACATGTGGTATTCCATACTTGCATATTTCGTAACCAGTCTTTCGAAAGTACAGGCGACCTACCTGGTCTTCATGTTTTGTATCAGTTTGGTACTTTGACCTAACGATCGTCAAAAGTTGACTGTAACTAAAAGGATAATTTTGTCTTTTTCTTTTTTTCTTCCCAAACACCACAATTGTAGATCTTGATCATCAAGCTTCAAAAAGACTTTTTGTCTCCTTTTTACCATACAGACAGACATCACAAGAACTTGCTTTCTGGCACTACAATCAACACCACTATTTCCTTGTCGAGCAAGAAGCATCTTAATCTTATTCACACCTAAGGACTTAATAAACTTTTCCTGGTAACTTCTCTCTAACCAAGACAAACAAGACATCTACGCACATATTTCTTGTCACACTAATCGACTACATGTTAATCATTGTTGGTTTTGTTTGTAAACTTTATCAGCTACGCCTTAACCATTATTGGTTTTTTACCATCCATAAGAACAATGAAAGCATCTAAATTCTAAAACATTTTTTTAGAGGTAATGCACCTATCTTACATTGAGTTTTTCTATATCATGTATGAAGACAAATCTTGTTTATACGTTCAATTTAATTCATTTGTATTCACGAATTGAATTTGACAAATCTTTTATACGTTCAATTTATATATTATGTTAAATTTATATTAAGCATGTACTACAGGTACAAAACCAAGAATGATTAACACATAGTGTTAAAGAGTTAAACTAAATAAAATTATGTAAAATAGCTTCTTAATTTTTTCTGCGGGTGTTTGTAGTGTTTTGGGAAGAAGACAAAAAAAAAGACAAAATCGTCCCTTTAATAACAGTAAACTTTTAACAATAGTTGAGTCAAAGTACCAAAATAATACAAAACATGAGACTAGGTAGACCCTCTGCACTTTCGAGAGACTGGTTACTAAATCTGCAAAAATAAAATACCATAGGTAGAATTTCTGCATTTTACTCTATAAACAATTTATACATTTGTGTGCAAATTTTTGACATCAAACGATGCAATTATCATAGGGTTGATAATAGGTTTAAATGAAACTTTAATGTAATAGATGTTGGTTTAATGCTTAATTAAATTTGTGTGCTCCACTATCTTAATTGTTGTATACAATTAGATAATAGTTTGCTTCATATGTAGTTGGGCCAATGGTTAACATGTCAATATCAACCTGCTTATTTTTGTATTTCTATTAGTTTTATTGCATTTATGTTTCGTGTATAAACACTTCTCTTATTCTTTATCATATACCATATATGTAGATGACAAGATCATCAGGGCCAACAAAGAAAACTTAAGTTAGAAGCTGCTGTGACAGCTGCCACTGGAAATTTTAATATTATAACAACTATGGTTCGTTGTTTATGTTGGGTTCTTTGATCATCAATCATATGATCAAGTCAAAAATGCTTCGTAAGAATTATATGATGAGCATTAGCAGTAGGCGTGATAATATGTGAAGCATCGTGTACCAAAGTGATATAAAGAGTGTGGTTAATGTTTGAATGAATAGACTTGCGTTTTTAAAACTTTCTAATTTGCTTTAAACAAGAGGAGGACTATGTAACAGCAAGAACATGCTAGTTGATGAACAAGTTGCAATGTTCTTACATACGCTTGCTCATAATGAAAAAAATAGAATAATGGATCGGGTGAAACTATAGGTCGCTATTTCAAGTTAGTTTTAAATGTCGTATGCCGACTTCACAAAGAGTTCTACAAAACACTTGTGCCAATACCTGATAATGAAACTAACGAGAGGTATAAATGGTTTAAGGTAACTCAAACATGTTTATATTCTGATGAAAATCACATGTATGCAGGTTAACTAAGTTTTATTTTCGTAGGTTTGCCTCAGAGCATTAGATGGTACATATATAAAAGTTAGAGCTCCTCAATCTGATTGAAAACCTTATCGGACACGAAAGGGTGAGATTTGTACTAATATTCTTGGAGTATGTACACGAGACCTTATGTTTAGTTATGTATTGGCGAGATGGGAAGGTTCGGCAGCAGACAGTCGAGTGCTACGAAAAGCTATTAGCAGGCCAAACGGTCTAAAAATAACCCGAGGTATGTCACATACAATTACTTGTACATAGACACACTACAACACATACATATTCACTATAGTTACTTTTTTGTGTTAAAAGGATCATATTATATTTTTGATGCTGGTTATACAAATGGTAATGGCTTTCTAACTCCTTACCGTGGCCAAGGGTACCATCTAAATGATTGGTCTCATCCACCAACCACGACTAAAGAGTTATATAATATGAAGCACTCAATGTTTTGGTTTGATTAAGGATAGATGGACTATCTGCGTGATAATTGTTACCATCTAATCGAGTTAGTGCCACGTATAATCATTGCTTTTTGTTTGATGCACAATTTCATACGTACAGAGATGAGTCAAGACTCACTTGATAATGAAGTTTTAATGGATCACACACAAGATGGGAATGAACATGATAATTTAATTTGCACTATCGAAACTTCACAAGGATGGAGTGATCGTAGATATAATCTCGCCAATGATATGTTCAATGAATGAAATATAACACATGGAAACTAATTGGTGCAATGACTTGGTATGATTGGTGCATATTTTTTGGTACAACTCTGTTAGTATATTGGGTCACATATGGCTTATGCCTAGTGGTGCCTATGTTTTGGTATGTTGCCAGTAGTCTAGAACAGTATTATCAACTTATGTTTTGTACATGTCTTTTGTACTATCAGCTTATGTTTTGTACATGTATAGTTCTTATGCAAGACTCTTTTGATTAGTGTCGTGTACTTTTGGCTCATGTTTAGATATAATCGCAAGGCTTTGTTATATAAGTTGGATTTCTCGTTTTTATTTTCGATTTGCAATAAATAATTAAATAACAAA
Organism: Glebionis coronaria; assembly: GCA_025667525.1. Taxonomy (NCBI): domain Eukaryota; kingdom Viridiplantae; phylum Streptophyta; class Magnoliopsida; order Asterales; family Asteraceae; genus Glebionis; species Glebionis coronaria. The sequence goes on from CM046874.1 coordinate 72,930,598, forward strand.
TAAAAATACAAAATCAAAAAATAAGTTCTTATTTCTCATGTCAATTTCTTTGTTGTAACCAAACACTAGAAATTAGAAAACAACTGTTAGCCAATTTCATTTCTCTGAATGTTCTATTCTCTGCTTCATTTCTAATCTCTGAAACTCTCTCTATTAAAGGTGACCTAAGGGGATGTTTGATTTACCGTTATGGAATGGAAGTAATGAAATCATTCCATGGTTATGTTGTTTGGTTGACAGTGGGTCCCACATTTAGGAATAAAAAAGTAAAAGCAAACCCATAGATTGAAAGATGATGAGAGAGCATGGTTTCAGTTGGTTTCTATTATCATTTGTTTTCATCTTCTTTCTCATTTTTTTTAACACAATTTTTACAACTCACACCAACTAACTCATAATTTCTATCTCACATGTGTCCACCGAGACTTGAACCCACAACCTTTAAGTTAGTGGTCCACTCACGTACCGCTAGATCAAGAGGCCACCCTTCATCTCCATCTCCTATCTTCCCATTTTGTGTATCTTCTCTCTACTTTCTATTGTAGCATCTTCTCTCTAATGAATCAATCTATATTTTGCAAGATCTGTTTATCTTACGATTGGATAGTTGACAGTTTTTGAGGCATCCAAATCTCATAACATCACTCGATGTTTCTTCGTCGGAGTAGGATTATCTTCATTGGAACAAGTTGTCGGAAAAGATGAGTGTTTTTCACATATTCTCATGAAATGATTATAATGAAAAAATGTGTTGATTATGATTTTCAATAATGAACTTGAAATGTTTTAAATTTGGTGTACTGCAACTGTTAAACATACGGGGGAGATCTCCTTTGATGTTATTATCAAGGATAAGCATCTTATGTGAAACTGTTTCGTTGTAAGCATTTGAAGAAAATAACGTAATATAGCATTTGAAGAAGATAACGTAATATAGGAAGATTAGTGTCATTTTTTTGCAATTTATTTTATTGATTATAAATATATTTTAAAAAGTTGTGACAGCTATAATTATCAAACCAAACAAGACTCTCTGTAATGATACTAAACTACATACCCATTCACATTCCACCCCTTAATCAAGTACATACCTATAGCGATTTTAGAAAACAAACTAAACGGCACCTAAGTTCTTTAAAGTCTGTTGTGAGATGGGCTTTCGTAAAGATGGATTTGTAGCATCTTGGGCCTGTATGTGCCTGGTGGAGCTTGGTTTGTTGGAGCATTTTGACTATGTGTAAGTGTGTAACAATTGGTCCTTGAGTTGAAGAAGCTGTTTTTTCTAAATTACTAGACGAGTACCCGCGCATAGCGGCGGAATTGCCTAGCGACATATAATTAACGATGTCTTATGCTATGGTAAGTGTGTCGTCTAACGTTAAGAATAGAAAGTGAAAATAAAATGCATATCATAGGCTCATTCAATTATAAACCAGTTTTTTATTTAGACACCATGCACACACGTTCAGTTTTTACAAAAAAAGACTATCCACTAATTCGCAAAAGGTTGTAAGAAGCGATAATTCAAGATTGAAAAAGACTACGCAATTATTAATACGAATAAATCATGCATATACATTATTTTAATCACATTTGAACTCATCTACTATGTACACACTTGAAATTTTCAAGTCTTCCGTTCCAAAACTCGGCTATTTGTAAATACTTGTGTTAGACGTCGTTGGACCTGCAATGATACCCGCGCATAGCGGCGGAATGTCTAGCGGCGGATAATTGACGTAATGACTCATTTTGTAGATTTTCAAAGAATGAGAACAGCTTTTCTAAATTAACTATTAAAAATAGATTTTCAAAAAACGAACATAAGAAACCATAAACATAGGTTTTGACCTTCATGAATAAAAAGAGGGTATACAAAATCTGCAGGGGACAAAGCTTGTTTCTTGGAATGCAGCTCTAAATACTGGAGATCTACGATTACGCCGGGGTCGTCGAGAAAGATCCTACACAGGAATAATATGTATAAATCATAAAGAGAAGCTCAAAGAAAGACTTATAACACAGATAAGGAAATGCAGAACTTTGAGTAAACCATCCAACATAGGAGGTCAAGCAAATATATACAAATATGAAGCAGATAAATGCAAAAAAAAAAAAGTTATTTGAGCCTTAAGAATTCCACGGTATAGTTCATAGACAAGACCAACCAACTTAACCAAAATACATATCAAAAGAAAAAAGATTTATCATTTTCCCGTAAACACTGTCTCTTTGTAATAGTATATTATAACTTCATCACAATAAAAGTTTGCAATCAAAAAATGTAAAGGATGCTCTATATCAAATTCATTTTATACAACTTATGATTCAATGCTCTATTATTAGTATTGCCTATCAAATTCATTTTATACAACTTATGATTCAATGCTCGTGAAAGCTCAGTAACAACACACAAAGTAAACCGAAAAATTTTTCATTTCTTTTTTTTTCAAACCAAAACTAAAGTAAGAACAATATATCTAAAAAAACTTCCAATTTATCATATATTTTAGGTCCATCTTTGTGCTTTCAACTTCTAAAACATTTTCAGTGTAGGAGAAAAAGTAGTATCAGTTTGGGTAGTACAGATTGCGTGAACAGGCTGTGGCACATTACGGTTAGAAGCCGATTGGTCGGCCACGGTTGGTTCCGGTAGGTCAATTCTTCTCCTGACATTTATGTGTCTATAAAGCCGCCGACAACCTGAAAATATACCACAAAACGGTTTTAACAATCTTCTGTGATACAGATGACCGAAGAACAAAGAATGACCAAAAAGCAGTAACAAATTAAAATAGTAACCTCGAGACGGATGGGTTCCCACCACATATTCAAAAACGCTGCCAAATCTGGGGTAAACCGACAGACTGAGTAACGAAGTTTGAGGATGGGTTCTTGTATGGACTAAGACAGTTCTGCTGGTAAAAAAACCCGGTGAAACATAAAATACAAAACGCGGCCGAAGGATACGTAAGGACAAAAGAATTGTTAACAGGTTTAAGCCATGTGGTATTGCAAAACGGAATTAAATAAACGTAAGAAGCTCTAAAAAAACATAAGGTATTAAGTCATACCATTTTCTGAGATAGAGTTAGGCTGAACGGGTGTCGGCACACAGTTAACAACCACCCCATTTGTCAATATGTAATTAGTGAAATGAGTTCCACAACTTGGTGATAATAGAAAATGTCACGAGTTCCACAACCTGGTGATAATAGAAATGAGTTCAATTAAAAACCAAGTTAACGCATCAACGTAAGAAAGAAAGACAACTGAGGCAGGGAGATAGGGCCAATGAAAGCAACACACGAATCAAAAGCCCATTCTAAGTTTTGAGTTTCTATTTATGTTATACCTCTTATTTGGACTGATGTATATCTAATCACCACAGCCAGCAAACCTATGGTAGTTTATACGGTGCCCTTAGCCATGCCATATGATGAAAAGAAGAAGTTGATATCTAAGCGAGTACAGTTTTATGACGACACTAATCTTAACATGAAATATATACACAAGCATGAATGTAACTTGCGCTTTAAACGTAGTAGAGAGCGCGTAAATTTAAGTAATTCTTAATACTTGTGATTTAGTCCTTCCATAGATACTTACAGCCAACAGACCCGTGGTAGTTTATATGATGCCCTTAGCCATGCCATATGACGAAAAGAAGAAGTTGATATCTAAGCCATGCCATATAACAAGTACAACTTTTTAGAATAGCTATATCAATGATTCTTAACTATAATAGAGGGTTCAACAATCATATCGAAAAGTAAGTATAGCTGGTAACATACCGTGAAGTAAGCAAGGTATCTCATAGCTAGAGTCAATCTGATTTCTATCACTGTATCATTGAAAATAAATCCAAGCCACAAATAAGACACCAGACCAAATGCAATACCCATTCCTACATTGGATCAAAATAATAATTCTATCAAACCAACCGTAAACACATCATTCTGAATTCAAGATAAAACACTTACGCTCCAAGAGATACTGTAGCTAAAAACTTAATGACAGCCCCCTAGCCGAAAGTGGATCCAGTTACCATTCGAAAAAAAAGTGTATAAACAACGATGGCCGTCCTGCATAAAAAAGCAGCTTGTTATCCAAATGGTAAAAAAAGCAGCTTGTATGAGTTAAACACCAAAAGTCCAAAACTCATTTTGTGATCCCACAGCTACGAGTGCAGTCTGGAGAATATGCCGGATATATTACAATTTAAACATCAAAATAAACGGCCATCGTAATGCTAAACTCATTGTCTTAAAACATTTAAATTTTAAACTCTCATATAAACTCTCATGTGATTCACACTTTCCAACAGAATTTATTGGATTATGCAACTCTAGAAAGACAGGCTGAACGTGTGTATAATAACCCAATAATGTCAAGAGGTAGCCAGCAGTATTTTTTTCTTGCATATAACCTGATAAGTTGCTTTTTATTCATAAATCTTGTTGTTCGTTATCATATCAAAGAGGGTAATTTTCATGTAGACATCAAATCTTACCGGTTTCACCTCCCCATTCCATGTGCAATCAGCAGCCAAGAACCCGATCACAGCTGGTACAATGTATAGCAGAGCGGGCTGAAAACAAAACCAACATCAGATTACATGCATTAATGAAAAAAAATGATTTGACATCATTTATAAAAAAAGTAGTATCTGTTTACGAATAAAATTACAGACCTGTGCAGCTTGAAACCAGTTCATGACAATAATTGTAAGAGTTACACCAACTGCATATCCGGAGAAAGCACTTTTAAAGTAATTACTCTTATTCCCTCTTGACACATCAAACCTCAGTGCCAACGCTACAAAAATTCCTGTTGGCCAACATAAATATGTGTAAATACAACTTACAAGGTATTGATAAAGTTATGAATTGATAAATTTCCTGCTAAACGAACACAATAATATCTGCTGAAGTATTTACAGGTTATCTAGTCAACTAAGAATGCCATAACTGGAATTACAATGTCACCTAAACCAAGCATAGAATATGGGCGTGAAACAACTCTTGTTGGGAAAAGAAGCTGGAGAAGGATTAAAAACGTTGTGTGAGATGATCTCAAAATAAGGTACCTGAACCACTCATTTTAAAGAAAAAACCATAGACTACCTTAATAGGAGCATCAAAAGATTTGGCGACACTGACCATCACTGGGGTAAAAAACACCCAGAATATATCATAGAAAAAAAGTCCAACCTGCAGATTAGATCATGTTATCATACAACTTCCTGTATTTGAAAAAAGAAGGAACGAGGAGAACTGGAAAGACCAAAAAGAAATCCTTACCAATAGAATGCTACCTGTTTTGAATGAGCCAAGAGAAAATGTAGAAAATATAATGATGATAAGTTAGCACCAAATAAAGAACGGCATGTCTAATATCAAGATGGAAAGCAAACAAAGAGCAACATCTTAGCATAGATGACGGCTCTCAATTTTAAAATTCATTCTAGGGAGTTTGATGATTTGAATCTGGATCTAGGGAAAAGGCGAGTTTGATGATTTGAATCTGGATCTAGGGATATTGAAAAAAGAAACTAAAAGAAAGTGTTGCATATGAATATTGAGATTTAGCTGGAGGCGGCGGATCTAAATGTTTAGAAGTTTTAGGGTTTGATGAGAGAGAGAGAGAGAGAGAGAGCTGAGACAGAGATCTTGACAGGTTAAGGGCATTGGGTAGGGTTTTTCTTAGATGAGAAGCTTTTGTTTTTTCAACATTTGCATTAAATAGGGCCCACAAAAAAACTTTCAACCATGCTATCTTTCAACTTTCAACCAATTTCATTTTCTCTTTATAAGGAGTTAAGATTGAGGCTGTGTGATAAAGATAAAGAACTTGACTTATTCAAAGTGAGACTAACATCAGTGACTTACTTCTAGTTTGAAGTTTTTCTTCGTGAATGAGCAATTGGACTAGCAGGTCGAGGTGACTTCTTATCTTTTTATGTCAAAGCTACACTTTTAATTTCCCTTGTTTTGGATTTAGTGGAGCTATTCGATGCTTCTTCAAAACTGATATTTCGAGCATGAACAAAATCGGCACTTATCTTCAATTTTGGCTTAGGTTGTTTCACTCCTGAACCATGTCTGACCTAAAGCAAGCAGAAGAAAGTGGTTTATAAATAGAGATACAAATAGTTATACACAATAATACCTAATTATCCGTTTCACAGAAACACGTATCTCTGAAGGGGAAGGGGGAGGGGTGAAATCATTATACAGGCCTTTATGATGGTGTATCTCTCGCTATCATGAGCTTTTGACAATTAAAATTTAAAACGCCATATAAAGAGACAAAATCCTTTGGAAATAGGTGACCAATATCCCAAAGGGATTGTAGAGTTAACACTTAGCACTAACGTCATCTTTATCAGCACTGTGAGTCCTCAAGAATGAATCATATCATTATTGGACACTCTAGTATTTGTTGCACTTATGACATTTCTACTCGTATCATCATCATTCACCACTCTTAAAGTTTCAATAATATCCTTAACATTTTTTCTGAATTTCGATTTCTCTATCATGGTTAGAATGACGAGAGCTACGAGGGCTCTCATAAACAATATAAACTAACATAAACAACCTTATTCCTTAATAAAGGAATATGATCAAGAAACTTAATTTGTTTAAATGATTATGTTCGTTTATTCGACCGACTAAGATTAAATGAATGAATAAAAAAGGCTTCGCTCGTCCAATTCAAATCTAAATTCATGAATCCATGATTCATTTTCCCAAGACCGTATCTATCCTATAAGCAACATACATAGATTTGTTCTCTGCCATTATGACTATTTTATTTTATAAAACCAAAGAAGTTCTTAACCTTATATGTGCCTTTTGTGAAGAGTAAACAAGTGCTACATCATATATGGCTACATCTGATAATCGAGTTAACGAAAGAACGAATATAGATATGTATTTCTTTTGTTCGAGTTTCAGAATTTATCACTGATCTGTAATGGGCCAAAATGGACATGTTTATGTATCAGTTCCCCCCAGTTTGGTATATCTGTAATTTTTAGATTCATTGTAAAGAGCTTAAAATTTCAAATTAAAAGGTCCATTTTCTGTGTAGCCCATTGAGTGGCTTTATACTTAATTTATAGACCCATTTTCTGTGTAGCCCATTGAGTGGCTTTATACTTAATTTATAGGACCATTTTCTGTGTAGCCCATTGATACTTTATATATAGGTTTATATTGCTAGCCTGAGCCCTAGATCTTGAATCTTGGATACATGTTGAGCCTTGAGCAAATAGTTGATTATACTTTTCTTCCTTCATCGCTCGCTCTTCGCAAAAGCTAATGCAGGGCCGTCTTTAGGGGAGTGCAATAGGTGCGATCGCACAGGGCCACCGCTTAACAAGGGCCTCCAAATTTCATGTCCTTCTATTATATATATGTAGATAATATGATGCTCGAGTTTAATTAATTCATATAGTTTTCATACACGTGTATTTTGTTCTTGTGTTAAAGGGTCTCCTGGCGGTGATGGCACGGGGCCACCAAAATTCACAAGACGGCCCTGAGCTAATGGACGAATCATTATCATCTATTTTATTCTGATTTAAAAGGAGATTAATTTAAAATTTTAAAAGAATACAAAAAGACTATTTTTACCAAAATGTTCAAAAGTTTTAAAAATTAAGTGAACGATTAAAAATTGTAAATTTTCCCGAACTAATTTTTATCTGTTAATATGTCACTGGTTAAAAAAAGAAAAATCATTATTGATAAAGTAATGAATATCATTTGTGATATTACAGTGTAACTATGTTTATTAAATATAACTATTGATATTTTATTGTGTTATCAGTAATAATATTTCATTTTTATCACTAGTGAATTATTATAATTTTTTTCATCAAATTTACAACTTTAGTTTTATCGTCGATTTTTATATATTTTTTTGACATTTTCGCAAAAATTGTTGTTTGAAATTTAATTATAAAAAGAAGGATCCAAAATAACATAACTCTTTTGGGTAATAGGTTACGTATTTTGCTAGTATATGTTATTCCCTCCGTCTCAAAATTATTTTCTCCCAAAAAAAAACACACATTCTAAAGAAAAATTATATTTATTACAACTTTTGTTTTTACTTTTTAACAGAAGGACAATTTTATCATAGGTAATTAAATTAAGTCTTTTCTAAATAATGTAATTATAATTTTAAGCAAACGAATATAGTAAACTTAAATAAACTTTCATTTTTATTATTAATAATAAAGAATTAAATTAAGATATTTTAAAAAACGAGAATAAAAATATTACTAAAGAGAGTAAAAAGTAAAATATGGCCCTGTGCATAATATAGATTTGACAAAAAAATAAAAATAAATAAATAAAGAGAGCGGAACATTTGAGAAAGGGAAATTTCTGTAAATATTTTTTTATCAAGAGGTGTTTGTGTTAAATGTTCTTAAGTTTTAAATATTCCGAAAATAACTCAAGGTAACTTTAAAAATTGAGGCAACTTTGCACCATATGTTGATACGTGTCCGACATAAGTACAAATTGTCTCGGTTTGTCTCAATTTTCTTGGTTGCCTCAGGACACATGTCGAAATTTGCCTCAGTTTCCTCAGAATACTTTTAAAAAATTTAAAATCAAAAAACATTTAACACAAACCGTTTTGTGAAGAGAGCATTTATGAAAATATCCCTTTAAGAAAATCAATATGTGCAGCACAGGCTTGCAATTGTCATCGCATAATTCCCGTTGCAGGACTGCAGGTATGTTCCTATGCTCCATCTCTCTTCCTTGATAACAAATTATTTGCTGTTTATGTCACTTCTATTATTGAAGTAATAATACTAATAGAGAAGACGTATGTAAGTACAACAATAAATGGATTTTCATTTTTCTCTTTTTAGTAATGATAGAAAGATTACTTTTTTATGTTAAAAATGTAACAATAATATGATGAAATTACTAAACTGGATATGATAAAGATTATAAAATGAATGTATATCCTATATGTATGATATAGATATAGACAAATTGTGAATGTGGAAAAAAAATACAATTTTGATATGCACAAGTGATCAAAGTTAAGGATAAGTTGATAGAACATATCATTGCTCTATCCACAAGGAGAGACAGGGCGGAACTATTTGGATAGTGCGGGGGCGGCGTCTCCCATGGCTTGTAAAAAAAATTTAAATTTTAGTGTAAAAATAAAAATTTTAGGACCATTTTATTAAAATGCATCCCATTTTAAGTTCGAATTGCTCCCCACTCGGATATAAAAGATTGTAAAAACTTTTAAATTGCCCACCAAAAGAGAAAAAAAATATAAAAACCTTCAATTTGTATTTTTATTTCGGTAGATACAACAACTTTTGTCCCAAAAAAATTTTTTTCCCCATCCAATCAACTTTTTGGTTCCGCCACTGAGGAGAGACTATCTCATGTATTCGGTTTATTTCTCTTTCTATGATATACGCACATATATATACTAACTATGAAGTGAGGATAAGAACAATGTCATTTTAACTACGATACTATGTATACACTTTTTAGTTTTTACGAATAGCCTTACATGTATAAAGCTTAAAATTCAATTAAAAGTTATTAGAACTATTCTTGTAGGGTCGAAGTTCAAGTTCTATCATTTGTAAATTAAAGCAGAAAAAAAAAAGTTGGATTCAACAAAATTTCATAGCCTATTATTTATTTTAAATGCAGATTTTATTCCTGTAACTCAATTATTATAAAGAAAAAAAATGACACAAAGTGGTTTCTTGCTAGGAGCTGTCTTTCTCATACTTCAGGACAATGGTCCCCTTCCACCCCTGGCCACCCACCCATGCCATTATGTCCACGGTTCACCCAACATCGAAAACGACCCATCTTTTGGTCTCATTTGACCCGGCCCAAACTAAAATTCCGACCTGTTAACATACTTAGATGTGATCATGTGAATGCTTGACATTATAATCATGTCTTAGGTTATAACATAGCCAAGTAATTAAATATACTAAACTGTTATGATATGATCTAAGAATAGTCGTACATTAAATATGTACGAATAATGGGAAAAAAACAGTGTTTTAAAACCCGGTTCGACCCGGCCGGTCGAACCGGTTGAACCGCGAACCGGAGTACTGGCCGGTCCGTTATAAGCCGGGTTTTTGTTACAGTATAAACCGGATTAAACCGCCGGGTTTTGGTTAAACCGGTTCAAACCGGTGGACCAGAACCGGACGGTTCAACAGATATGAAAGAAAAAAAACCAAGAAGGATGTATGATGGATGTCCCTTTTCAGAAAAGAAAAGACAGATGATGAATGTATGTAGATAGATGATGTAACATGTAGGCTTTGTAAATGAATCATTCACATGCTAATCTTGTTATAGATCGATCAACAATGGCTTCGGATCTATGTGCAGCGGCCAAGAGCAACATGTTTCCGTGGTGGTCATGAAAATGTGATAGACTGATAGGTGTGTGTATGTGAAAGGATTTGGGTTTTGTGGCATTTTATTTGGCTAAAAATGGAGGTATAAGAAAAAAAAATATATTGAAGTTTGGTTTAAAGAAGATGACCAAATATTGTAGATCTGGAGATCTGGTTGTGTTGTGATATATTTTGAAAACAGTGGAGATATACTTTTTGAACAATGTTGGTTAGTAAAAATGATTCCCTTTGCTTTATATATATAAAAAAGTACACAGTATGTATAGTCTTTGTCTCTATTGACTACATTATTTACCTGTGTTTTACATTTCTTCTCGGTGTATGTTTTGAACAAAGGTCTTTTTGTATTTGGACTAAAACCGGTTTGACCCGGCGGTTCAACCGGTTGAACCGGTAACCCGGTGAACCGGCTACTCAACCGGGTCAACTAAAAAACCGGGTTTTAAAACATTGGAAAAAAATGAAGTAAAAGGAACATGCAATATGTCTATTTTGGTGTCTGAACTTGGACTATATAAGGACAAAACATCCAAAAATGCATATTTTGCCACGTCAAGTTGCAACCTGTGGGGACATATTTAGCTGCAGGGCTACTGTCGACCACATACAGAATAGTTGGAACTTGGAAGTGTAACCAAGTTACCAAGAGACGACGATATAACCAACTTATAAGAATGAGGAAATTCTATTTGCATCATGTTTATCTTTCTTTTATACTTTTGTCAAGCGTGTTTAATATATTAATCCAAAGTAATTTGACTAACCTACTCCTAAAAGTTGTCTTATGGAGTAGTATCAAATATATTATCCCACAGAGTTTCATGCTTGGTTTTTGAACGATGGTTAAATTTCAATAATATTGCAAAAAATGCCCAAACATGTAATACCTACATAGATCGTCCCTTAAGATCGCATGTAATTGCAGTCATGCAGAGTAACGAAATGCGTCTCTAAGGACCAAACATGAGACTGAATTTAAAGAAATAGTTCCTGAACTGATTGTGCATAAATCTTTTGTCCTGGAAAAATTTACACAGATATTCTGTATGTTTTAGCTGAATTTACTTAATTTTGGATACAACTTTAGAATTTATTTGTTTATGTTTAAAACATGTTATAACGTCAACCAATTTACATGTAAACTTTTGGCGTAAAAATGTGTCCTTCACCGAAACGCGGGTGCTCGTTCTTCGCATATTTCGTTGGATTCTATTCACATAATAATAATACAACCACATGGCCGTAGCATGGGCACTGTGGAGCATGGACCCTCCAACTCAATAAATGATGATAGGTTTGTTTACCACTTTACCTTCTCTTTTTTAAGATAGTATAACTGTATAAGTCTCGAACATATATAGAAAGAAGGGTAAACTGTAACTTTTTATTTACTTGCGGAAAACCCTTGAAATGATGAGTTTTTAATTTTCTTACGTTAACACTCGTTAACTTCCCCACATGTCATTTTCGTCATTATTTCTCCTCCTTATCGCGTCAGCACATCACCTTTCTGCGAATTTGGTCGTCCCCGAAACAATCTTCCGCCATTACAAACACGTATGGTGGAAAACTTGTGTATATAGGTATGTCATCGACACAAAATAATCTTTACTCAAACCCTTTATATCCTCTTTGTTAATGCAAACACTGCCTGAAAACATTAATTGTAATAATTAATTTTTTTTAGTTGATCACGATAAAGCGTAAAAAACATTTATCGTTAAAGATAACCGCAAGAAGAATTATTTAACAAACACTATCATTTTGGTAATAATCACTTAAATCTTACACAAACATATCTTAAACATGTTTAGTGATCATTAAAAGTGATTAACATTAAAGTCACATTTAATTAAATGTGACAATACATTTTCAAATATACTTTCTGTGAATATAAATATCGCGTTAAATCCATGTTTATATTTTAATCACTCTTAAGTTTTGTTAACGATAAAACATCGAATTTATTTTTAAGCTTGTGTTACAAACAACACTAAAACTTTGGAGGAATGATATAATGTTTTTGCTTTTATAAAAAGTCACATACATTTCTAAAGCTTTTGTATAAACTTAACATGTATAAAATACATTGTACCCTTTCTATGTCTTTGATAACTAAAGTCAAAAGCTAGCATAATGATGATTGTGTGTGATATTGGACAATGCATTTATGAGGTAACAAAAGTCAGAGGTCATGGACCCAAATGCAAAGAGGCGAACCCAAATGGATTTGGGTTCGTGGCGTATGTGATCAACTGGTGACTTTGCCTATAATGCCAAGCATTCTCCAAGCTCTTAACTCACCCCTCTTCTCTTTAGTATGTTATTATCTCTAACATTCTAATCTCTATCCTTCTCTCATTCTTGTCACTTGTGATATAGATCTTACTCTCTTTGAAGATCATTTACAAGAACTTTATACCCAAGCTTTAATCCTTCGAAGTTTACTTGTGTGATTGTGTTAAGTGTTATCTACACCATCACCATTGTTGTACCCATTCATCTTCTACTTGTGTAATAGGTTGGTTAGTATTTTAGTCACTAAAATACATATTGTAAAGGGAGTTGTTATACCCGTGTAAAGAACATGACATCTTAGCTGAGGTGTCAGTAAATATTGTAACCGGTGTGTAAGGGTTTCTCCACTGGTATAAAGGAGGTTGTTGACTAGTGAAAGTCAAACTCTAAAGTGGATACTAGAGGAGTGGAAGTAGGGGCAAGATAAGTGAGATCTTGCTAGGACGAACCAATATAAATCCTTTGTGCATTGTGGTTTGATTTACTCTTTCATAATCTCTATTACTTACTCAATCATACTTGATATATATATCCTTACTAATCACATGTAAAGTTTTAAAGAAGTAAAACTAATCGAAAAAACTATTCAACCCCCCCCCCCCTTCTAGTTTTCCACAATTGGCATGAAAAGCTACGTACTCAAGATTTCTAAAGTATATTGTATTTTAAACTTGAATCGATCCATTGATTCTGAAAGTTACAAGGAAGGGAAATCTATGCAAAGACCATCACTATTTGAAACTGATGATTTTATATATTGGAAAAATCGTTTTGAAACTTCTGTGAAATCTTATAGATCTTTGGTACATAATCATTGAAGGTGATTATGCACCAACGGTCAAGAATGTCACCACTAACCAATTTGAGTCGGTTCCACGTGAGAAACCGATGATCAAAAGAAATTATTGGCAAAAAATAATGAAACCAAAATGATGCTTTACAATGCTTTACCTGAAAAGGTATATAAAGAATCTTTATGTGCCAAACGGCTAAAGAAGTTTGACACTCGTTAATTATCACACATCAAGGAAACTCACAAGTCAAGGATAACTAAATTATCTTCTTGTTCAACAATATGAACAATTTTATATCCTTGAAGAAGATTCAATTGATGTAGGGTTTGCTCGACTTAACACCATCATTACTCCACTCAAAGCACTTGATGAAACTTTCCCTACTAAGAACTTTGTCAGGAAATTTCTTAGAGCACTTCATCTGAAATAGAGAGATAAAGTGACGGCCATCGAATAATCTAAAGATCTCTCGAACTTATCGTTAGATGAGCTTGTCAGGAATCTTAAGGTTTATGAGATGGTAATAGAAAAGGACTCTGAGATCACCAAAGCAAAGAAGGAGAAACAAGGATCGATCGCTTTGAAAGCTAGAATTGAATTTAGTGATGATGATGAATAAAAATGTGATAGCAACGATGAACAATATGCCATGGCGGTTTGTGACTTCAAGAAATTCTTCAAAAGACGAGGAAGATTCGTGAGACAACTCTTTGATGACAAGAAGGCACCTCGAAAACCTTCTGATATCAAGATACGTAAAGAGGAAAGGAAATGATACCGATGTGGTGATCCAAATCACTTCATTGATGATTGTCCAAAGCCCAAGCAAAAGACACAGAGAGTATTCGTAAGCGGAGCTTAGAGTGCAAGTGATGTAATAAGTGTGAAAACACTTATCCTTTTACCACTTATTTCCAATAATAACGAGACCAGAACGTGTAATTTATGTCGTAAAAGTCGGAATTATGCGTGGTTTGTGTTTTTATTGTGTTTTAGGACCAAAAGATGAAAAAGGAAGAAAACACGGGCTTTCACGGGCTTTTATCGAAGAAAACGAGAAAAGACGAAGTCAAAAGATCAAGAGTGCAAAAAGAACAGAAGTCCAAGGCCTATTCTGAAGATTTATCGAAGAAAAAGTCTAAAGACGGAAGTTTAATGAAGTCGAAGAACTCAAGTCTAATAGAAGAAGAAAATTACAAGACAAGTTCAATATATATCGACAAATCCCGAGACGACGTCGAGGAAGACAAAAGATTTAAATCGAGTCTAGAAGAAAGAAAGAAGAGGCAACACATGCACACCTTCCCATTTTCCCTATAAATACCCTCCTAATACACATTAGGAGGGTTGGTTAGTTTTTAGTAGTTAGTTCCATTTTTCATTTTTCTTTCTAGATTTAGAGTGAGAAAGTTCTCAACTTTCTCTCACTAAGTTTTCATCTTTTCTTTCTTTTAATCTTTCAAGATTAAACCTTTTGTACCTTGGATTTCATTAATCAAGTTTAAGTTAAGCTTTTTGTTCATTAATCTCTTTCTACCTTTCTTGATTTTAGTTTACTTTTGGTGCAAAATACATTTAATTCGTGTTGATCTTGATGTTTTTGTGCTTAAAAGGTTAATCTTTTTATTCCTACATAAGCTTTCTAACGATTAAGCTTTAAGATCTTTGTGCTTATTGGCTTATTTGTATGTTTAGCTTATTTACTTTTAAAAGTTTTCTTAAAAAGTTTCATCTTTTATGGTTTGATTTAAAAGTTTGCTTATTTTAAGTTGGAAAAGTTGTTATTTGTGCTTATTTAGTCTTTTTCATATTGGATTCGTTCAAGTTTTGTTGTTAGCTTATCAAATTAGCTTATCACCTTGCTTATTTTTCGGATCAAAAGGTAATCGGAAAGGGTAAACCCCTTTCCGATCAAACATTCCGACCACCCCCTTATTTCGATCAGTGTTGATCGGATTAGGGTTTCATATTCCGACTGTGGGATCATTTGGTATTCCGATTGGGTGTCTTCCAAACGTTCCGATTTGATTCATCTTCATGTATTCCGATTGTGGGTAATCTTTCATATTACAACGACGGCTCTTTTCAAGCATTCCGATTTGGCAAGTCCTCCAAACATTCCGATTTGATTCAATTTCAAGTATTCCGATTGGACCTATTTTCAAGCATTCCGATTGCCTTATTCCGATCAGTGTTTCCGACCAAACATTCCGATTGTTGCACTTTAGATATTCCGATTTGGCTGTATTCCGATCACTTTCCGACGGGTTTAATTTCTTGTTTTTACAAAGTTTCTAAGTTTTAGATTTATTAAGTGTTCAAGTAATTTTCTAATTTTGTCTTTAAAGTCTTTTAGCATTTATTTTTAACTCGTTGTTTTCGTTTAATCTTTAAAGCTCTTTTTACTCAACGACATTTACATTTATTTGCTATTAGTTTAAAATAGATAATCAACCAAACCATTTATTATTCCACCAAGAACAATTGAGTCGCACTTTGAACCAATAGTCAATTCGAAAAGATTCGGACGATAATATTTTATACTTAGCCAAAAGCTTTGTATTAAATGGCGCCGCTGCCGGCTCTTTTCGTTAATATTAAAGGTTTTTAGTGAGAGACGCATTGGATTTTGGGATCCGTTCATCTTTGAACGTTATTTTCCTTGCTTTAAAATTTTCAAAAATCCTAAAAAATATAAAATTTTCAAAAATACAAAAAAATTGAAAAAACATAAAAAAACCAAAAATATTTCTTGCTTTGTTAGTTCTTTTGTAGGTGTATGCGCACTCGATCAACGTCTTATCAAGAGCCCGAGACTCTCGATAACTTAGACATGGCCGGTGTACACAACAACAATAATAATCCACCGCAAAACAACATGAATAATAACAACAATGAACCTCTACCTGACAATCGCCCTATGATCGAACTTTTGCAAGCACATGTAGAGGGCAACCACGATGCTATTGTCATACCCGCGATTGGAGCCAACAACTTTGAGCTTAAATCCGGCTTTATTCAAATGGTCTCTACTCAACCATTCTTGGGACGTACCATTGATGATCCTCATGACCACATCAAACGGTTCCTTCAACTCACGAATACGGTCAAATTCAATGGGGTTTCATAAGAGGTAATTCGTTTGCAACTTTTTCCTTTCTCCTTAGAGGGACAAGCCCGGCATTGGCTTGATAAGGAACCACCACAAAATATTCTTACGTGGACGGATTTAGAGACCAAATTAATAAACTACTTTTTCCCACCCTCTCGTACTACCGCTTTGCAGAATGAAATTATTACTTTTGAACAAAAGTACGATGAGACTTTTAGTGAATCTTGGGACCGTTTTAAAGAACTTTTAAGAAAGTGCTCACAACATGGTTTTACCAAAGTGCATCAAATTAACACTTTTTACAATGGTTTAAGCATGAATGACCAAGATTCACTAAACAGTGCTTCGGGGGGTAATCTTTTGGTTAAGTCTTCTAATGCTGCTTGGGATATTATTGAGAAAAAATCTAGAGTGCAAACCAAGAGTGTTCGGACCAATGTGGCTAGTGCTAGCACTAATGAGAGCGACAAGAGACTTGATAAGCTTACTTCTCTTGTTGAATCACTTGCTCTCCAAGCCGCCAATAACACTAAAGCTATCACTGCCTGATAGGTGTGAAAACACCCATCCTTTTACCACTTATTTCTGGCTAAAACAAGACCAAAACACGTATTTAATATCATTTTTTTGGAATTATGCGTGGTTTTTGTGTTTATTGTGTTTTCAGAGTCAATCGGATGAATATTGAAGAAAACATGGGATTACACGGGTTTTATCGAAGAAAAGACTCAAGACGAAGTCTATTGTCCAAGAGATGCAAAAGATTTGAAGTCATTGTGCCTATTTAAAGATTTATCGAAGAATAGAGCCAAAGATGGAAGATTCATATATGTCGAAGAACTCGAGTCTATTAAACAAAAGATTATAAGACGAGTTGGGATTATTCACCGACACTTCTCAAAATCCAAAGTCGGAAACGTTTATTTAAAAGAAACCTAAAGACTAAAGAAGAAAGAAGAAAAGAAGCCCAAAACCAAGCCCATTCACAAAGCCCACAAGACATGCCTATAAATAGGACTTTACTTCACAAATTTGGAGCACTTAGTTAGTCTTAGTTAGTTTTTAGTTTTTCATTCTCTCTAGTTTTAGAGAGAGAAAGTTCTAAACTTTCTCTCACTAGTTTTCATCTTTTTCTCTTTCAAGATCAAACCTTTGTATTGTTTTTCATTAATCAAGTTTAGTTTCAAGCTTTTAATCTTTAATCTCATTCTTCCTTTCTTTAATTTTGATTGATTTTGGTACAAATCTCGTATGATCCGTGTTGTTCATCATGGATTTTGTGCTTAAAAAGTTAATCTTTTTATGTTTCCTTAAGTTTCTACACGAATAAGCTTTAAGATCTTTGTGCTTATTGGCTTATTTGTTGGTTTTGCTTATTCACTTTTTAAAGTTTTCTTAAAAGTTTATCTTTTTATCATTTGATTTATGTTTTTACTTATTTGAAGTTTAGTTAAGTTGTTATTCAAGCTTATTTGATCCGATCCTTATTGGATTCGTCTTAGTTTTAGTGATAAGCTTATTCATAGCTTATTGCTTAGATTTTGTCTCAAAGCCCTCTTAAATCGGAAAGGGTTATAAACCCCTTTCCGATCAGTACATTCCGAGCAGACAGCCCTCCCCTTATTCCGATCACCCGATCGGGAAAGGGTTTTGGATATTCCGATTGGAATGTGTTTGGGTATTCCAATTGTGACTTGTTTGTAATATTTCGATTTGGCTCATTTGTGCAATATTCCGATCACTTCTTTTTTATTATTCCGATTTGCCATTTTATGATTATTCCGATTGCCCCTTTTGTTAACATTCCGATCAGTAGATCGGAATATATTCCGATCACTCTTTTTAGCATTATTCTGATTTGATGAGTTCATGTTTTTACAAAGTTTTCAAGTGTTAGTTTTATTAAGTGTTCAAGAATTTTTCTCATTTTGCCTTTAAGTTTTCAAACATTTATTTTAACTTGTCAATTTAGTTCAAACTTTTAAAAGCTTTAATTCTACTCTTCGTCACTTACTTATTTGTTATTAGTTTAAAATAGATAAACAAACCAACACCTTTTTATTAACCAAGAACAAATCATTCCACTTAGAGCCGTGGTCAATTCGAGGAGATACCGAGACAAATCTAAAACCCCATAGCAAATCCGTGTATCAAATGGCGCCGCTGCCGGCTCTTCTCGTTAAGATCAACAGTTTTTTGTGAGAACTTGGATTTTGGGATCCGTTCACCGTGAACGTTACTTTTTCATAAAAATTTTCAAAAATCCTAAAAATTAAAAAACATAAAAACCAAAAATATTTTTGCTTTGTTTTTGCCTTGTTAGTTCTTTTGCAGGTGCATGCGTACACGATCCACGTCTTATCAAGAGCCCGAGCCTCTCGAAGACTTAGACATGGCCGGTGTACAAAACAACAACAATAACCCACCTCAAAAGAATAATAATAACAATAACAACCCACCTTTCAACAATAATAATAACAACAATAATGAGCCTCTACCGGATAATCGCCCGATGATTGAACTTCTGCAAGCACATGTAGATGGTAACAATGATCCAATTGTCATACCCACGTTTGCAGCCAACAATTTTGAGCTCAAATCCAGCTTTATCCAGATGGTCTCTGCTCAACCATTCTTGGGGCGTACCATTGATGATCCACATGACCACATCAAGAGATTCCTGCAACTCACGAATACAGTCAATTTCAATGGTGTTCCACAAGAGGTAATCCGTTTACAACTTTTTCCCTTTTCTTTAGAGGGACAAGCCCGGCATTGGCTTGCTAAGGAACCGCCACAGAGTATTCTTTCGTGGACGGATTTGGAGACCAAGTTTATCAACTACTTTTTCCCACCCTCTCGTACTACCGCTTTGCGGAATGAAATCATTAATTTTAAACAAAAGTACGATGAGTCTTTTAGTGAATCTTGGGACCGTTTCAAAGATCTTTTAAGAAAATGCCCACAACATGGTTTTACCAAAGTGCACCAAATTAACACTTTTTATAATGGTTTAAGCATGAATGACCAAGATTCACTAAACAGTGCCTTAGGGGGTAATCTTTTGGCTAAGACTTCCAATGCTGCTTGGGATGTCATTGAGAATAAGTCTCGTGTGCAAACCAAGAGTGTTCGGACCAATGTCGCTAGTGCTAGTACTAGTGACAGCGATAAGCGACTTGACAAAATCACTGCGCTTCTTGAATCGCTTGCTACCCAAACCGCTAGCAACACTAACAGCATCAACGCTAAAAACGCTCACGACGCTCAAGTCAATGCTGTTAGCCAACCATGTGAGATATGCGGGGGTCCTCACTCTTACACCACTTGTACCGCCACCCAAGACTACCCTTCTGAGAATGTGAATGCAGCATACGGTACCTATCCTCAACCCGCTTATCAAGCTCGTCCTCAAGGTGACCAACCTGCTTAGCTACCGCTCCAACAACTATCTCTCACCACCCGGTTTTACTCCTAACAACCAAAACCAACAACAAAACCTCAACCGCCCTCCTCAACAACAACAACAATCTTGTGGACCATACATACCACCTCACAAACAACAACATCCACCTCAAAGAAACAACCAAGTTTACCAGCAACCTGCTTATCAACCACCCGCATACAATGCTCCTCCAAACCAACCCACCGCTTTACACCAAGAAGTAGAAACCTACATGAGGACTAATGATGTGATCGTGGGAAATTTTCAGCGGGAAGTGCTCAACTTGAAAGCAGACCTGGTAAAACAAGGGAACGATCTGAGAGCTGATATGAGAAACACCTTGGATAGTCAAACGAATGACTTAAAGAACATGATGGCTAGTTTCTTCCAAGGTAATCAACCCTCTTCTTCGGGTACTCTTCCGAGTAACACCGTTGCGAATCCAAGAGGGGAGATGAAAGCAATCACCACTCGCAGTGGCAAAGGTACCAAGGAACCCGAGCTTCCTATACCTCCACCGGTGATTGTGACTAAGGAAAACGAGTCACCTGCTCCTATTCCTCATCCTTCTGTTTCACCAATTTCTCCACCTCTTACTTATACCCCTCCTCCACCCAAGGATGTGAGTGATCCTATTCTCCCAAAGCCTTCCTCTTCTTCCGATATACCTTATCCCTCAAGGTTGAGGAAAGAGAAGCTCAAAAGCAAGGATGATATTCAGGTTTCAAACTTTCTTAAAATGTTAAACAATTGAATTTCAACATCTCCTTCGCTGAGGCTCTCGCTCACATGCCTAAGTACGCGAAAATGTTCAAAGATCTTCTTAGAGACAAGGAGAAGCTTCTTGATATTGCTAACACCCAACTTAATGAGAATTGCTCTGTAGTGCTCTTAAGGAAATTGCCAACCAAGCTCGGTGATCCAGGTCGTTTCTTAATCCCTTGTAACTTCCCGGGAGTAGAGAATTGTATGGCCCTATCCGATCTAGGTGCCAGTATTAATCTAATGCCTCTAAGCGTTTGGAAGCAATTATCTCTCCCTGAGCTAGTCCCCACCAAAATGACTTTAGAATTAGCTAACCGTACGGTTGCTTATCCAGTGGGGATAGCCGAAGACGTCTTTGTAGGAGTCGACAAATTCACTTTTCCTACCGATTTCGTTGTCGTTGACTACGACATGGACCCTCGTGTGCCATTGATCGTTGGTCGTCCATTCTTGAGGACCGGTCGCACTCTCATCGATGTTGAAGCCGGTGAGCTTATCATGAGAGTGGGTGACGATAAAATCGTCTTCAACATGGGAAAGTTGTCTAAACAACCTTATTCATACGAGAGTGTTAATTGTATTGACGTTCTGGATGAGGCTTGTGAAGAACACTTCAAAGATGCTTGTAAAAGTATTCCTACCTTTCTTCCCAATGTTGAGACCGTTTCCTCTATTGATTCATCACTGTCTCTATTTGGAGAAAGTGATTTCTTTTGGAACGATCTTGAAGCCACCATGGGAGATGTGAACTTAGCAAATGAAGATTCTCCCACCGATTGGGATGAAGACATGCGTTTCTTTGAAAACCTTCTCAAAGAAGACAATCTTTCTCCACCATCTCCCACGGTTATTGCTATCGATGCTCCGACTTTGAAATCGCCTCCCATCGAAAATCCTCCGGATGTAGAACTTAAGGAGTTGCCGCCCCATCTCGAGTATGTGTTCCTTGAAGAAAACAAGAAGTCGCCTGTCATCATTGCTAAGGACTTGAAAGAAGAAGAAAAATCTCGCCTCATCGCCGTGCTTAAAGATCATAAGAAGGCAATTGCTTGGAAAATTTCCGATATCCGCGGAATTGATCCGAACTTTTGTACTCACAAGATTCTCATGGAAGATGACTTTAAACCCGCAATCCAGAGCCAAAGAAGGGTTAATCCTAAAATTCATGACGTCATCAAACAAGAGGTTATCAAACTTCTTGATGCCGGCTTGATTTACCCTATTTCGGATTCGCCGTGGGTAAGTCCCGTCCATTGTGTGCCCAAGAAGGGCGGAATAACCGTTGTTTCCAATGCACACAACGAGTTGATTCCCACTCGTCTCGTTACTGGGTGGAGAGTTTGTATTGATTATCGCAAGCTCAATGATGCCACGAGAAAAGACCACTTTCCCCTTCCCTTCATGGATCAAATGCTCGAGCGTCTAGCTGGTAATGACTATTACTGCTTCTTAGACGGTTTCTCCAGGTATTTTCAAATTTCCATCGATCCCAAGGACCAAGAAAAGACCACATTCACTTGTCCCTATGGAACATTTGCTTACAAAAGCATGCCTTTTGGTTTATGTAATGCTCCTGGGACGTTCCAAAGGTGTATGATGGCTATCTTCCATGACATGGTGGAAGACACTATGGAAGTATTCATGGATGATTTCTCGGTTTATGGCGATTCTTTCTCTGCTTGCCTTGCCAATTTAGAACGTATGCTTAAGCGGTGTGAAGACACTCGCCTTGTTCTTAATTGGGAAAAATGCCATTTCACGGTAAAAGAGGGCATCGTACTAGGACACAAGATCTCCAAAGCCGGTCTTGAAGTAGACCGTGCTAAAGTCGATGTTATCGCTAAGTTGCCTCCACCTTCAACCGTGAAGGGTGTGAGAAGTTTTCTCGGTCATGCGGGCTTTTACCGTCGATTCATCAAAGATTATTCTCAAATCGCTCGCCCGATGACCCACCTCTTGGAGAAAGATACCCCTTTTATCTTTTCCAAAGAGTGTCTTGAAGCCTTCAACTTGCTTAAGGATAAGCTAACTAAGGCACCCGCCTTGGTTACCCCTAATTGGGAGCTGCTTTTCGAGTTGATGTGCGATGCTAGTGATTTTGCTATTGGAGCGGTTTTGGGCCAAAGAGTGAACAAACACTTCCAACCAATCCATTACGCTAGCAAGACAATGACTGGGGCTCAATTGCATTACACGACAACCGAAAAGAGCTTTTAGCTGTTGTCTATGCCTTTGAAAAGTTCCGCCCCAATCTTGTCCTTTCCACCACAATCGTTTACACCAATCATTCCGCGTTGAAGTACTTATTGATTAAGCAAGATTCCAAACCAAGACTTCTTCGCTGGGTTTTGCTACTCTAAGAATTTAAAATTGAAATTCGCGATAAAAAAGGAGCTGAAAACCTAGCCGCGGATCATCTCAGTAGACTTGAGGATCCTTATCAAGGGGATCATCCGAACAAAGAAATCAATGATTCTTTTCCCTTGGAGACCTTAATGTCTATCAACTCAACTGCTGATGAAACCCCGTGGTTTGCGGACATTGCAAAATACTTGGCGGGTGGAATTCTCGTTGACGGGTTAACATCCCATAAAAAGAAGAAGTTCTTTAACGACATTAAGACTTACTTTTGGGATGACCCATATGTATTCAAGCAATGTGCTGACTTGATTATTCGCTGATGTGTTGATGGACCGGCAGCTTTAGAAATCCTTGACGCTTGCCACAAAGGACCCACCGGTGGTCACTTTGGTCCCAACTACACCGCCAAAAAAGTGTTTGAATCGGGATTTTATTGGCCCACCATTTAACGTGATGCTCACGAGATGGTTAAACATTGTGATGCTTGCCAGAAACAAGGCAAGATCACATATAAAGACGAGATGCCTCAGAATTTCATACAAGAATGTGAAATCTTTGATGTTTGGGGTATCGACTTTATGGGGCCATTCCCTTCATCTAAAGGAAACAAATACATCCTTGTAGCCGTTGACTACGTCTCTAAATGGGTTGAAGCCAAAGCTTTACCCACTAATGATGCAAGGGTGGTTTGTAACTTTTTGAAATCGCTATTCGCTAGATTCGGTGTGCCTCGTGCCATTATTAGTGATCGCGGGACTCATTTTTGCAACGACCAATTTGCTAGAGTCATGGCTAAGTATGGTGTAAACCATCGTCTTTCCACCGCCTACCACCCACAAACTAATGGCCAGGCCGAAATATCCAACCGAGGATTAAAGCGAATTCTCAAAAGAACCGTGGGAGAGCATCGTGCCTCATAGGCTGATAAACTTGATGATGCTTTGTGGGCTTTTCGTACCGCATACAAGACTCCGATTGGTTGTACACCATATCGTCTCGTATACGGGAAAGCTTTCCACCTCCCCATTGAGTTGGAGCACAAGGCTTACTGGGCCTTGAAGTGGGCTAATTTTGATATCAACAAAGCCGGTGACCTACGCAAGATCCAACTCAATGAGCTGAATGAACTCCGGAATGAGGCTTATGAAAATTCTTTGATCTATAAGGAAAAGACTAAGCTCATTCACGACTCTAAGATTAAGAACCGAGAGTTCCAAGTTGGAGATAAAGTTTTACTCTTTAACTCTCGGTTGAAAATCTTTTCGGGCAAGCTGAAATCTCGTTGGTCCGGCCCATTCACCATTGCCCAAATTTTTCCATATGGTACTCTCGAGCTCGCTCAACCTAATGGACCTAATTTTAAGGTGAATGGCCAACGAGTGAAGTTGTACTTTCGTGAGGACATCTCTCAAGAGATGATTCCATCCCTCACCACGTTCCCCATGAACTAATTTTGGGTCGAGTCAGGCTCGTGACTCGGTTATCAAAAACAAGCCCTCCTCGGGAGGCAGCCCGAGTATCTATCCTTTTTTGTTTTAACCTCCTAAGTGTAGGGGGACCTATATAGGTGTTTGTATTTGTGTGGTGATGTGATTACAGGGATAAGTGCACTCTTGGAATCTCTGAAGAACCGTGCTCCCGTGTTATCCGAAATCCGGTTCTATCTCTCAACTATCGTGATTCAATTTTCTTCATACTCACATTTGAAATTGATCACTTTAGTCGTCTCTTCCTTAACTTGAGTTAACCAACGTGCACAATGTCATAAGTGTAGGGGAGATTTTTCCCACATACTTCAACATTGAGGACAATGTTTATCTTAAGTGTAGGGGGGACTTCTATCGAAGTTTTAAGTGGACTTTTCCAAGAAAATGCCTTCATTTAACCGGAAAATCATCTTTTTCAACATTTTTCAAAATTTTAATTAACCTTGGCCACTTAGTCGTAATTTTTAAATTTTTATCATTGCTTTCATATGTATATAAAGTCAAAAATATTAATAAAGTGGTGTAGCTAGTTTAGAAGTCTTTGACATATTAGGCCCGTTGCGATTATTTTGACTCAACCCTAATAGACTTATCCAAGTTTATTCTAGCTAGTATCCTTAACCATGTAGACCTTAATTGGTTTATTAGGCTAAGCATCCACGAGTCTCATTACTTGAGATTTTAAATTGTGGAGAACGAGAAATGATAGAGTCAATTATAAGTCGGTATTCTTGCACAAGCTCACTTGGTGTAATTATTTGCCTATTCTCCCATCACTTGCTAAATAATTATCTGCAATAAGTAAGGTCGTACGATTTGAAAAGTTACTTAGCTTCTAGCCAAAGATCGTTTAAAAGTTGCTCGGTAATGATAAGAGTTCATAGCCAAGGCATAACTTATGAAGCGGGGCGCGAAGATTGGCGAGTCCGAAAAGGCCCTAACAAGGCATGAGGATTCCATTTTATTGCTGAAGATCCAAAGTGATGTGAAAAGCATTATTCCCAAAATCAATATGAAGGATCAAGACTCACGACGAAAAGCAATCAACTCCCATAAAGATCATGGAGAAGTCTATCCGAAAAGACCCTAACAAGGTATGAGGATAAATAGATCCAAGTCCGAAAAGGAGGCGGATCGTTGTATCTCAAAATCCCAATTAGAGATTGAAGAAATAATCATGAAGTCGTGGTCAATAAAGTTGGAGTACCCCTCAAAAGTCTCCAAGTGAAGAAACTCTTTAACGAAGAGAAGACCATTATCTCAAGAACGTCTCTCAAGATATGAAGTATGAAGTACATGCCAAATATCGGCCCGAGAAAGGTCTCAAATCGTGAACCGAGTTATGCCAAGATATGAACTTTTTGATATCCCGAGAAGCAGTTTTAAGAGATTTTGTCCTTTAGCTAACTATTGATCAAATCGTCCTACTTTGCTTTCAGCCTAAATAAACTATCAAAATAAGTCCAAAAATGCATCTTCATGATCATTCTAAGACAAAAATAAAATATAAGAGATACACCTAGGAATAAGGGAGTTTAAGCATATAATTAAGCCATGTGAGTAAGTGTTTGATTTGCTAACTTATAATAACAATGATCTCGTTTTTAAGCTTAGTTTGGGGAACGTGAAACTTGAGGGTGATGAATCGTCGCAGCACCGAAGCCATAATGTAAGTCCTTGATCTCTTTGCAAGTTATTTCCATCCTTTGGTTTACTTTAAAGTTTTGATTTCTCTTAGTATTTCAATTTTTGTTTAGTAGTATGTTAATAAGGCCAAGGTTGATTGATTATGAGAAAAGTGTAAATTTGCTTTATCACTAAGCATTGCATGAGGGCATGGCAATGGTTAAGTGTAGGGGATTTGATAGGTGTGAAAACACCCATCCTTTTACCACTCATTTCTGGCTAAAACAAGACCAAAACACGTATTTAATATCATTTGTTTGGAATTATGCGTGGTTTTTGTGTTTATTGTGTTTTCAGAGTCAACCGGATGAATATTGAAGAAAACATGGGATTGCACGGGTTTTATCGAAGAAAAGACTCAAGACGAAGTCTATTATCCAAGAGATGCAAAAGATTTGAAGTCATTATGCCTATTTAAAGATTTATCGAAGAATAGAGCCAAAGATGGAAGATTCATATATGTCGAAGAACTCGAGTCTATTAAACAAAAGATTATAAGACGAGTTGGAATTATTCACCGACACTTCTCAAAATCCAAAGTCGGAAACGTTTATTTAAAAGAAACTTAAAGACTAAAGAAGAAAGAAGAAAAGAAGCCCAAAACCAAGCCCATTCACAAAGCCCACAAGACATGCCTATAAATAGGACTTTACTTCACAAATTTGGAGCACTTAGTTAGTCTTAGTTAGTTTTTAGTTTTTCATTCTCTCTAGTTTTAGAGAGAGAAAGTTCTAAACTTTCTCTCACTAGTTTTCATCTTTTTCTCTTTCAAACCTTTGTATTGTTTTTCATTAATCAAGTTTAGTTTCAAGCTTTTAATCTTTAATCTCATTCTTCCTTTCTTTAATTTTGATTGATTTTGGTACAAATCTCGTATGATCCGTGTTGTTCATCATGGATTTTGTGCTCAAAAAGTTAATCTTTTTATGTTTCCTTAAGTTTCTACACGAATAAGCTTTAAGATCTTTGTGCTTATTGGCTTATTTGTTGGTTTTGCTTATTCACTTTTTAAAGTTTTCTTAAAAGGTTTATCTTTTTATCATTTGATTTATGTTTTTGCTTATTTGAAGTTTAGTTAAGTTGTTATTGAAGCTTATTTGATCCGATCCTTATTGGATTCGTCTTAGTTTTAATGATAAGCTTATTCATAGCTTATTGCTTAGCTTTTGTCTCTAAGCCCTCTTAAATCGGAAAGGGTTATAAACCCCTTTCCGATCAGTACATTCCGAGCAGACAACCCTCCCCTTATTCCGATCACCCGATCGGAAAAGGGTTTTGGATATTCCGATTGGAATGTGTTTGGGTATTCCGATTGTGACTTGTTTGTAGTATTCCGACTTGGCTCATTTGTGCAATATTCCGATCACTTCTTTTTTATTATTCCGATTTGCCATTTTATGATTATTCCGATTGCCCCTTTTGTTAACATTCCGATCAGTAGATCGGAATATATTCCGATCACTCTTTTTAGCATTATTCTGATTTGATGAGTTCATGTTTTTACAAAGTTTTCAAGTGGTAGTTTTATTAAGTGTTCAAGAATTTTTCTCATTTTGCCTTTAAGTTTTCAAACATTTATTTTAACTTGTCAATTTAGTTCAAACTTTTAAAAGCTTTAATTCTACTCTTCGTCACTTACTTATTTGTTATTAGTTTAAAATAGATAAACAAACCAACACCTTGTTATTAACCAAGAACAAATCATTCCACTTAGAGCCGTGATCAATTCGAGGAGATACCGAGACAAATCTAAAACCCCATAGAAAATCCGTGTATCACTGCCCAAGCCAATGCAATGACTCAATCTTGTGATATATGCGGGGGATCTCACTCATACACCGATTGTCCTTCGACTCACGACAATCCGGAAAATGTGTATGCCGCCAACGGTACCTATGCTACAGGAGGCTATCAAGCACGTCCTCAAGGTGACCGCAACTTGCTCAGCTATCGCTCAAACAACTTTATTTCACCTCCTGGTTTTCCCCCACAAAACCCGAACAACCTCAATCGCAACAATCAAAACCAACCACGTGCTCCAACTCTATATCAAAACCGAAGAAACCCATATCCACCTCAAAGAAACAACCAAGTTTACCAACAACCTGCTTATCAACCACCCGCCTACCATGCTCCTCCTCTCAACCAACCCAAAGCCTTACACCAAGATGTTGAAACCTACATGAGGACTAATGATGTGATCGTGCAAAATCTTCAGCGGGAAATGGCCAACATGAAAGCAGATAGGGTGAAGCAAGGGAATGATCTTCGAGCTGATATGCGAAACACTTTGGCAAGTCAAACGAAAGACTGGAGGAACATGATGGCTAGTTTCTTCCCTAGTAATCAAGCCTCTGGATCGGGTTCTCTTCCGAGTAACACCGTTTCTAATCCAAGAGGGGAGATGAAAGCAATCACCACTCGCAGTGGAAAAGGTTTAAAGGAACCCGAGCTTCCTACACCTACACCGGTGATTGTGACAAAGGAAAACAAGTCTCCTTCTCCGAATCCTCCATCTTCTATCCCACCACCTTCTACTTCTACCCCTCCACCACCCAAGAATGTGAGTGAGATTTCTATCCCAAAGCCTTCATCTCAACCCAATATACCTTATCCTTCGAGGTTAAGGAAAGAGAAATTGAAGAATAAGGATGATATTCAGGTTTCGAACTTTCTTAAAATGTTCAAACAACTGAATTTTAATATCTCCTTTGCTGAGGCTCTCGCTCACATGCCCAAATACGCTAAAATGTTTAAACATCTAATCAGTGATAAGGATAAACTTCTTGATATTGCTCAGACCCAACTTAATGAGAATTGCTCCGCAGTGCTCTTAAGGAAATTGCCCACCAAACTTGGTGATCCGGTTCGCTTCTTGATTCCTTGCAACTTCCCGGGAGTAGAGAATTGCATGGCCCTAGCCGATCTAGGTGCTAGTATAAACTTAATGCCTTTAAGTGTTTGGAAGCAATTATCTCTCCCCGAGCTAGTCCCCACACGAATGACTTTGGAATTAGCCAACCGTACGGTTGCTTATCCAGTGGGGATAGCCAAAGACGTCTTCGTTGGTGTCGACAAATTCACCTTCCCGACGGATTTTGTTGTCGTTGACTACGAGATGGACCCCCGTGTTCCATTAATCGTTGGACGTCCATTCCTGAGGACCGGTCGTACTCTCATTGATGTATCCGCTGGCGAATTTATCATGAGAGTTGGTGACGATAAAATCGTCTTCAACATGGGTAAACTTTCTAAACAGCCTTCGGAAAACGAGAGTGTTAATTTCATTGATGTTCTTGATGAGGCTTGTGAAGAACATTTCAAAGACGCTTGTAAAAGTGGTTCTTCTTCTCTACCCAATGTTGAGACCGTTGCCTCAATTGCTCCGTCATTGAATCCTTTTGGAGAAAGTGACTTGGATGATTTTGAAGCTAGCTTGGGTCCTCTCAATCTTAAGTATGTTAATTCTCCCACCGATTGGGATGAAGACATTCGTACCATTGAGAAACTTCTCAATGAGGACCATACTTCTCCTCCATCTCCTAAGGATATCTCTACCGATGATCCAAAGTTGACTACGCCGTCCATCGAAAATCCTCCAGATTTAGAGCTTAAGGATCTTCCGTCTCATCTCGAGTACGTTTTCCTTGAAGACAACAAGACGTTACCGGTCATCATCGCTAAGGACTTGAAAGAAGAAGAAAAATCCCGACTTATCGTCGTGCTGAGGAATCACAAGAAAGCGATTGCTTGGAAGATCTCTGATATTCGTGGAATTGATCCTCACTTCTGCACACACAAAATTCTCATGGAGGACGACTTTAAACCCACTATTCAAAGCCAAAGAAGGGTGAATCTTAAGATCCATGACGTAATCAAAAAAGAGGTTATCAAACTTCTTGATGCGGGCATGATCTATCCTATCTCGGATTCACCGTGGGTTAGTCCCGTCCATTGTGTGCCTAAGAAGGGCGGAATCACCGTTGTTCCCAATGAAAACAACGAGTTGATCCGTACTCGTCTCGTTACAGGGTGGAGAGTTTGTATAGACTATCGCAAACTCAATGATGCTACGAGAAAGGATCATTTTCCCCTTCCTTTCATGGACCAAATGCTTGAACGTCTAGCGGGTAATGACTATTACTGCTTTTTGGACGGTTTCTCCGGGTATTTTCAAATTCCCATCGATCCCAAAGACCAAGAGAAAACCACATTCACTTGTCCTTATGGAACATTTGCCTACAAAAGAATGCCTTTCGGCTTATGCAATGCTCCTGGGACATTTCAAAGGTGTATGATGGCTATCTTCCATGACATGGTTGAAGAATCTATGGAAGTCTTCATGGATGATTTCTAGGTTTATGGTGATTCTTTTTCTGCTTGCCTTTCCAATTTAGAACGTATGCTTCAGCAGTGTGAAGACACTCGCCTTGTTCTAAATTGGGAAAAATGCCATTTTATGGTAAAAGAGGGCATCGTGCTAGGACACAAAATCTCCAAAGTCGGTCTTGAAGTGGACCGTGCTAAAGTCGATGTTATTGCTAAATTGCCTCCACCTTCAACCGTGAAGGGTGTGAGAAGTTTCCTCGGTCACGCGGGCTTCTATCGTCGATTCATCCAAGATTTCTCTAAAATCGCTCGCCCGATGACCCACCTCTTGGAAAAAGATACTCCTTTCATCTTTTCCAAAGAGTGTCTTAAAGCCTTCAATCTTCTCAAGGATAAGCTAACTAAGGCACCGGTCTTGGTTACCCCTAATTGGGAGCTACCTTTTGAGTTGATGTGTGATGCTAGCGACTTTGCTATTAGAGCGGTTTTGGGCCAAAGAGTGAACAAACACTTCCAACCAATCCATTATGCTAGCAAGACAATGACGGGGGCTCAATTACATTATACCACTACCGAAAAAGAGCTTTTAGCTGTAGTGTATGCTTTTGAAAAATTTCGCCCCTATCTTGTCCTTTCTACCACCATCGTGTATACCGATCATTCCGCGTTGAAGTACTTGATGACTAAGCAAGATTCTAAGCCAAGACTTCTTCGTTGGGTTTTACTCCTTCAAGAATTCAACATTGAAATTCGTGACAAAAAGGGAGCTGAAAACCTAGCCGCGGATCATCTCAGTAAACTTGAGGATCCTTATCAAGGGATCATCCGAACAAAGAGATCAATGACTCTTTTCCCCTTGAGGCCTTAATGTCTATCAATCCAAATCTCGATGACACCCCGTGGTTTGCGGACATTGCAAACTACTTAGCGGGTGAAATTCTCAAGGAAGGGTTCACATCCCAACAAAAGAAAAAGTTCTTTAAAGATATTGAACATTATTTCTGGGACGACCCTTACCTTTTCAAACAATGTGCTGATCTGATTATTCGTCGATGTGTTGATGGGCCGGCAGCGGTACAAATCCTTGACGCTTGCCATAAAGGACCCACCGGTGGTCACTTTGGTCCCAATTACACCGCGAAGAAAGTATTCGACTCTGGATTCTATTGGCCCACCATTTATCGTGACGCTCACGATATGGTTAAACATTGTGATGCTTGCCAAAGACAAGGCAAGATCACACATAAAGATGAGATGCCTCAAAATTTCATACAAGAATGTGAAATCTTTGATGTATGGGGCATCGACTTTATGGGGCAATTTCCATCATCTAAAGGAACAAGTACATCCTCGTCGCCGTTGACTACGTTTCCAAATGGGTTGAAGCCAAGGCTCTCCCTACGAACGATGCGAGGGTGGTTGTGAACTTTTTGAAGCAATTCTTTGCTCGATTCGGCGTTCCTCGTGCTATCATCAGTGACCGCGGGACTCATTTTTGCAATGATCAATTTGCAAGAGTCATGGCTAAGTATGGTGTCAATCACCGTCTTTCCACCGCCTATCATCCCCAAACCAATGGTCAAGCCGAGATTTCCAACCGCGGACTGAAAAGAATTCTAGAGCGTACTGTGGGAGAGCATCGTGCCGCGTGGGCCGATAAGTTAGATGATGCTCTGTGGGCTTTCCGTACTGCTTATAAGACCCCGATCGGCTGTACACCTTATCGTCTTGTGTACGGGAAAGCATGCCACCTCCCTATCGAGCTGGAACATAAGGCATACTAGGCCTTGAAGTGGACTAACTTCGACATCAACAAAGCCGGTGATCTTCGGAAGATTCAACTCAATGAGCTAAATGAACTAAGGAATGAAGCTTATGATAACTCGCTGATCTACAAAGAGAAGACCAAGATCATCCATGATGCAAGAATTAAGAACCGAGAGTTCCACGTTGGTGATCAAGTCTTACTTTTTAACTCTTGGTTGAAAATATTCTCTGGCAAGTTGAAGAGCCGCTGGTCTGGTCCATTCACCGTCGCCAAAGTCTTTCCATATGGCACCATTGAGCTTTCTCAGCCAAATGGACCAAATTTCAAGGTGAATGGCCAGCGTTTGAAGCTGTACTTTGGTGAGGACATCTCTCATGAGATGATTCCATCCCTCACCACGTTTCCCATGCACTAAATTTGGGTCGAGTCAGGATCGTGACTCGGTGAACAAAAACAAGCGCTTCTCGGGAGGCAACCCGTGATCTATCCTTTACTGCTTTCATAATAAGTGTAGGGGGAGCCCCGTATGTGTTTGTTGTCTTGTTTCTTATTCTCCACAGGGATTCAAGCTTCAAAGAGCACCTCGATGACTTTTGACGAACCGTGATCCCGTGTTCCCATCTTCCCGGTTCTATCCTAAACTGTCGTGATTCAATATTTCATATTTTATATGTTCACATTGAAATCACTTTAGTTGTCCCTTCCTTAGCAAGATTTAAACAAAGTGCATAGTGTCATAAGTGTAGGAGAGTTCACTCCCACATGCTTAAACATTGAGGACAATGTTTATATCAAGTGTAGGGGGGACTTCTATCGAAGTAAGTGGTCTTTTCCATGAATTTGCCCTCATTTTAACCGGAAAACTTAATTTTTCGACATTTTTCAAAAATTTTAATCTATTTTGGCCTAGTTGTATAGTTGTATTTTTCTTTGTTATGGTTATTTTCTTTCCTTGCTTAAATAAAGTGGTTTTAAATTTTTCTTAGTCGTGAATATTTTGACTCAACCCGAGTTTACTTATCTAAGTTTACTCTAGCTAGTATCCTTAACGTGTTTAAGTCAAGTTTTGCTACGCTTTTATATCGGGAGCTTTAAAACGCGAAAGTCTTAACTCTCACGGGTTAAGAACAAGAACTTTTCGCAAGTTCCTATAATTGATCCTAGAGAGTTGTTTATCAAGGGAACTCGAAAACCCAAAACTTTGATTTAATAGGCTAAGCATCCACGAGTCTCATTCCTTGAGATTTTAAACTGTGGAGAATGAGAGATGATAAAGTCAATTATAAGTTTGGTATTCTTTCGTGAGTTTATGTGAATTAATTATAAGCCTATTCTCCCATCGCTTGTTAATAAATTTATCTGCAATAAATAAGGTTGTACGATTTGAAAAGTTACTTAGCTTTTAGCCCAAGATCGTTTAAAAGTTGCTCGGTATTAATTAGAGTTCATAGCCAAGGCATAACTTATTGAAGCGGGATGCGAAGATTGGCGAGTCCGAAAAGGCCCTAACAAGGCATGAGGGCTACATTTTGTTGCTAAAGATCCAAAAGTGATGTGAAGAATCATTTATCGAAAATCAATATGAAGGATCGAGACACACGACGAAAAGCAAATACTCCCCTAAAGATCATGGAGAAGTCTACCCAAAAAGGACCTAACAAGGTATGAGGATAAATAGATCCAAGTCCTAAAAGGAGGCGGATCGTTGTATATCAAAGTCCAAAATAAAGATTGGAGAAAAATGAAGAAGTCGTGGTCCAAAGATGAAGAATCTCTCAAAACTTCAAGTGAAGAAATTCCTATTATGAAGAGAATACCATAATTTCAAGAACGTCTCTCAAAGATTTGAAGTATGAAGTCGCTGCCAAATATCGGTCCGAGAAAGGTCTCAAATTGTGAATCGAGTTATGCCAAGATATGAACTTTATGAGGTCCCGAGAAGCAGTTTTAAAAGATTTTGTCCTTTAGCTAACTATTGATTAAATCGTTCACTTTATTTTCGGCCTAAATAACTATCGAAATAAGTCAAACAATGCATCCTCGTGATCATTCAAGACAACAATAAAATATAAGAGATACACCTAGGAATAAGGGAGTCTAAGTAAATAATTGGCCCACATGAATTCGTGTTAGTTTGCTAACTTATAATAACAATGATCTCGTTTTTAAGCTTGGTATAGGGAACGTGAAACTTGAGGATGATAAACGTTCATGGCAGCCAAAACCCAATGTAAGTCTTTGATTTCTTTACTTGTTTCTATCTTTTTATGTTTAGCATTTAATAAAGGCCAAGGTGGGTTATTTATGATGAAGAATGTTAACCGTGCTTTAAAATTAATGCATTGCATGAGGGCATTGCAATGGTCAGTGTAGGGGATTTAATAAGTGTGAAAACACTTACCCTTTTACCACTTATTTCCAATAATAACGAGACCAAAACGTGTAATTTATGTCGTAAAAGTCGGAATTATGCGTAGTTTGTGTTTTTATTGTGTTTTAGGACCAAAAGATGAAAAAGGAAGAAAACACGGGCTTTCACGGGCTTTTATCGAAGAAAACGAGAAAAGACGAAGTCAAAAGATCAAGAGTGCAAAAAGAACGGAAGTCCAAGGCCTATTCTGAAGATTTATCGAAGAAAAAGTCTAAAGACGGAAGTTTAATGAAGTCGAAGAACTCAAGTCTAATAGAAGAAGAAAATTACAAGACAAGTTCAATATATATCGACAAATCCCGAGACGACGTCGAGGAAGACAAAAGTTTTAAATCGAGTCTAGAAGAAAGAAAGAAGAGGCAACACACGCACACCTTCCCATTTTCCCTATAAATACCCTCCTAATACACATTAGGAGGGTTGGTTAGTTTTTAGTAGTTAGTTCCATTTTCATTTTTCTTTCTAGTTTTAGAGAGAGAAAGTTCTCAACTTTCTCTCACTAAGTTTTCATCTTTTCTTTCTTTTAATCTTTCAAGATTAAACCTTTTGTACCTTGGATTTCATTAATCAAGTTTAAGTTAAGCTTTTTGTTCATTAATCTCTTTCTACCTTTCTTGATTTTAGTTTACTTTTGGTGCAAAATACATTTAATCCGTGTTGATCTTGATGTTTTTGTGCTTAAAAGGTTAATCTTTTTATTCCTACATAAGCTTTCTAACGATTAAGCTTTAAGATCTTTGTGCTTATTGGCTTATTTGTATGTTTAGCTTATTTACTTTTAAAAGTTTTCTTAAAAAGTTTCATCTTTTATGGTTTGATTTAAAAGTTTGCTTATTTTAAGTTGGAAAAGTTGTTATTTGTGCTTATTTAGTCTTTTTCATATTGGATTCGTTCAAGTTTTGGTGTTAGCTTATCAAATTAGCTTATCACCTTGCTTATTTTTTGGATCAAAAGGTAATCGGAAAGGGTAAACCCCTTTCCGATCAAACATTCCGACCACCCCCCTTATTCCGATCTGTGTTGATCGGATTAGGGTTTCATATTCTGACTGTGGGATCATTTGGTATTCCGATTGGGTGTCTTCCAAACATTCCGATTTGATTCATCTTCATGTATTCCGATTGTGGGTAATCTTTCATATTACAACGACGGCTCTTTTCAAGCATTCCGATTTGGCAAGTCCTCCAAACATTCCGATTTGATTCAATTTCAAGTATTCCGATTGGACCTATTTTCAAGCATTCCGATTGCCTTATTCCGATCAGTGTTTCCGACCAAACATTCCGATTGTTGCACTTTAGATATTCCGATTTGGCTGTATTCCTATCACTTCCCGACGGGTTTAATTTCTTGTTTTTACAAAGTTTCCAAGTTTTAGATTTATTAAGTGTTCAAGTAATTTTCTAATTTTGTCTTTAAAGTCTTTTAGCATTTATTTTTAACTCGTTGTTTTCGTTTAATCTTTAAAGCTCTTTTTACTCAACGACATTTACATTTATTTGCTATTAGTTTAAAATAGATAATCAACCAAACCATTTATTATTCCACCAAGAACAATTGAGTCGCACTTTGAACCAATAGTCAATTCAAAAAGATTCGGACGATAATATTTTATACTTAGCCAAAAGCTTTGTATTATGATGACGAAAGAGACGACTCCAAAAAGGAAGAACTACCACTCATGGCATATGAAACTAACGAGGTACATTCTGACTCATCTTTTTATTCCTCCTCATTAGATGATGATACCTTGCAAATAGAATACAACAAACTTGTGAATTAAGTCTCAAAATCATAAACAAAAACAAGATTTTGAAAACTAAAAAGGAAAGTTTGGAAAACGATATTTGTGAACTAAAAACAAAGTTAAAAAGGTTAGAACAAGGTAAATCATCTAATGATAAATGTGAGACATGACAAGAACTTGATCTCGAAGTTAAAAAACTTAAAGTAAATCAAGAAGCGTTAAATAAACAAAACTCTAAGTTTAT
This sequence comes from Glebionis coronaria, assembly GCA_025667525.1. Classification (NCBI taxonomy): domain Eukaryota; kingdom Viridiplantae; phylum Streptophyta; class Magnoliopsida; order Asterales; family Asteraceae; genus Glebionis; species Glebionis coronaria. The sequence goes on from CM046874.1 coordinate 72,967,512, forward strand.
AAAGTTTAACAAAAACGCACATTGCATTGATGACATGCTAGGTTTTCAAAGAGATAGTAAAGATAAAACAGGATTGGGGTTTGAGAAACAAGACATACCTTCTAGCTCGGAAATACAACCACAAAACGACAAGATAAACGTCCTTGTGAAAACTGTCATAGATACTCGCAGACGCAAACCATTTGGGTCAGCCGTTGAAAAATTTGGGTCCGTGGGTCTGACAGATCAACAAAGACAAAATCGTGCCGAATTCGTGGTTGTGTCCCGTAAACCAAGACAAATGAATCCAGAAAAATATAATAAAAATACTGGAAACCTGAAAAGAAACACTAGAGCTAGAAATGTCCAATCTCGACCAAGACCATCTTTTCCCAAACACCCCTTTCCAAAAAGTGACTGATGATTACTTGGAAGATATAGTAGAGTACCATTTAACTATGATTATCAAAATCAGTTTTCAATGGGAAACTTGGGACCATGGGATGTGTTTGGTAACACTCCAATTGGTGTTGCCATGATAAGTATGTTTAACTTAAATGGACCCATGAATAAGGAGTGATGATGGGCACATAATTTGTTAACTCAAAACTCATCGAGTTTTTCAATACTAATGGTATCATCTACCAAACATCATGCCTTATACACCTCAACAAAACTCAAGAGTTAAAAGAAAACAAAAATATCTTTTAGAGGTTGCTAGGTCCCTTCAATCCTAAGCAAACTTTCCAAAACATTTATGTGGTTAGTGCATTTTAACTGTCCAATACCTACTTAACAAACTACCATCACCACTCATCCACAACAAGAGTCCACATGAGTTACTTTATCACCAACCACCATCACTATCTCACCTCAAAATCATAGGATGTACATCCTATGTTCATCACCACACACATGATAAGTTTCAATTAAGATATATACCTACAGTTTTACTTGGCTTCCCACAAAACAAAAACAAAACCTTCTCTATGATCCATCAACCACTAGATTCCTAACTATCACATGTCACCTTTTTTGAGACTATTTTTTCATTGCCTCAAAACATCTTCCATACATCACCTATCCCAAACACTACACATCCCCTGAACTATACTTTAATACCACCACTTCCACAAGCTTCTCCACCCACTTCGACCTGAACTTCTACATCACATCATAATATAACCTCAGTTAATCAACCATCACCTTCATAATCCCATAATTAATCTCCACAAGCTTCTATACCATCCCTTTCTCCTACCTCAAACACCCATTTAACATACCATGCATCAACAACATAAGTCAACAGTCCATCACCACCATCTGATCCTCCTCCACCAACCTACCTACAACTCACAAAACATCCATAGATTAAAACATCAACCCTCTAAACTCTCAGACTAACAAGTTAAACTTCCACCATCTTTAACAAAACACCATACTCAAATTTTCTTATTATTCCAATTTATATCATAACTCACTTCATTTCGTAAATAGTATAGAAATCATTTGAAGCGCAATCTTATACCCAGGCTTCTAAATATTTAAAATGGATTGAAGCCATGAATGAGGAAATTAAATCACTTGTGACCAATAACACTTGGATTCTTACAAAGTTACCTGATGTTAAGTCTGACCACAAATGGTTTTATATGATATTTTACAATGCTGATGGCTTCGTTGAATAAAACAAGGCTAAGTTAGTAGCAAAAGGCTTTATTTAGAAGGAAGGTTACAAGAAAACCTATGCACTTGTTGCTAAGATGGTAACTATAACGGGTAAAGCTAAGGTCTAGTACGGGTAACTATGCAAGGTGGGTCTAGTACGGGTAAAGCTAAGGTCTCATGGGAAGCTGTTTGCCTGCCTAAGAATGAAGGAGGTCTTGGTATTCGTCATCTTGCTCCTTTCAACCAAGAGTTAATGGTGTCTCATCATTTCTAATAAGGACTCGTTCTGGGTTAGATGGGTCCATGCATACAAGTTGAAGGGGAGAAGTTTTTGGGATGCTCCCTGTAGAGGTAACATGACTTGGAGTTGGCGTAAAATTCTACAATTTCGGCCTTTTTTACGTACATCAATTTGTCACAAAATTGGCGACGGTAGATCCACTCTAGCGTGGTATGACACCTGGTGCCCTGATAGCCCCTTAGCTAATCATATTTCTAGCCGGGATATTTTTCATGCAAGGTTTGATAAACAAACGAAGGTCAGGGATCTTGTGGTGGGTGGTCAATTTACTTGGCCTAACGAATGGATTAACAAGTACCCTGTGATTGCAAATATTCCTGTTCCAGCTTTAAGTGAGGGATGTTCAGATATTTTGGAGTGGAGGGATAGAAATGGTAATGAGGAACCATTTTCTACTCTTGTTGTTTGGAATATGTTTCGGCCTAGGGAGGTTAAGGTTGGCTGGTATCATGTGGTCTGGTTCACGGGTTACTTTCCGAGGCACACTTTTACACTTTAGTTGATTATTAAACGTCGCCTCAAAACTCAGGATAGATTACGTGAATGGGATCATGTGGATTTAACAACCCTTAAATGTGGTTTGTGTGAGTCAACTTTAGATTCACATACACATTTGTTTTTTGATTGTCCTTTTGCAAGACAGATTTGGTTGGAAGTTAAAGATGTTGCGGGGTTACCGAGATCGTTACCTTCTATTGATGGTATTATATAAGATATCCTTCCGTTTACTAGTAAAAAGTCGACTAAAAGTGTTGTCACTAAGCTGGTCGTGGCTGCTACTGCTTATTATATATGGCAGGAACGAAATAACCAGACTTTTAGGCATGTTAAGAGATCGGCTAGTCAGGTGGTCACGTATATTAAAAATGTGGTTCGGCTCAAACTCATATCCTGCCAGTGGAAAAAGACGAGTAATGTTGCTTCATTGGTTCAACAATGGAGGCTTTCAGCAAACCTGCTTAATTAGCCTATGGAGCGAGTTTTCTGTTTATGTACCTATAGGTGGTTTTTTCCTATCGGTGTTTTATCATTTGTAATAGCTGATTATATGGCATGTCGTATACTCTTGTAGTTCAAGGTCTCCTTGAGGTTAACACGGTACTTCAGCCGTGTTCCATTGTACTTAATGATTTGGGTGATTAATATATTTTACCGAGGAATAATCTTCCCTTTTACCCAAAAAAAGATGGTAACTATGAGAACCCTACTTGTTGTGGCCATAACTCAGAATTGGCGTATAGAACAGATGGATATCAACAATGATTTCTTGCATGGAGATCTAAATGAGAAGGTATACATGACAACCACAAGGTTATGCTCATCCCTTACCACCCGACAATGTCTACAAATTAACTGATTCCCTTTATGGCCTAATATAAACAAATAGGCAATGGTTTGAGAAGCTCACTACATTTCTTCAAACCTAATGATTTAGCGAAAGTTATCCTGACACTTCAGTACTTACTTGCACCATGAATGACTCTTGAAGCTCTATCCTTATCTATGTCGACGACATTACCATCATTGGAAAAGACAAGACTTACATTGATAATCTCAAGGAGCTTCTTCACAAGCCTTTCAGCATCAAGGACTTTGGGGCTCTCAACTATTATTTGGGCATAGACTCTTAAGAAACTCTACTAGTTTGGCTCTATTACAAATGAAATATACTCTTGATCTGCTCAAACTTGTTTCTCTTCTTGATACTAAACCATGTGCTACACCAATTGAACCAAACATAAAATTTAATCTTACTGATGGTGACCCTTTACCTGATCATACATTGTACAGAACCTTAATACACTGTACAAAACCTTAGTAGGGAAACTAATCTATCTTACCATCATCTCATATGCTGCTTAATCCCTAAGTCATCTCTTTAAAGAACCAAGAACACCTCATATGGTTGCTTTAATCAGAGTACTCAGATACCTCAAATTATGTTCTGGTAAAGGTCCCTTCTTCCCTACTAAGAACTCTCTTTAACTATTAACCTATTGTGACAATGATTGGGTCATTTGCTACTTCTCAAAGAAAATTGTTTCAAACTATGCCATCTTTCTTGGGTATAGTTTAATTTCCTGACAATCAAAGAAGCAATGTGTTTTTTCTAGGTCATCTACTAAGACAAAATGCAAGCAGTTGATGATAATTCATGTGAAATTAGTCGGCTTACTTTCCTTCTCAAGGACCTACAAGTTCATGTCCCTACTCCAGTGCCAATCATGTGTGATAATACTTTAACTATTGCTCTGGCTTCTAATCCTATCCATCATGCTAGAACAAAACATATCGCAATTGGCTATCGGTTTATTAGAAACAAAATCAAGGCTGGTAAAATTCTACCATCATTTATTCCATACAAACAACAAGTGCCCGACACCTTCACCAAAATTTTAAGCAAAGCTCAATACTACAATTGCTTATCCAAGCTACGCATTTGTAATCCTTATTGATGCCAACTTTGTGAAAATATTTTTCCTTTTTTTTCTAATTGTCCTTTGTTCCTTGACAGTGTTTTACTTATTTGGGTGTTATTAAAAACATGTTGAGGTGCCGTTGTGCCCCATACATTGCACTCTAAATAACATGATTATCATGTGTAGAAAAACATTATTCAAGAGATCCCAAACAACTTTTAATTATATTAATCAAGATTTAAATATCAAAGACTGAAATACAGCTACAGACTACCAATGCTAATCACGTGTAGTCCTATTATCTACATGATAATAGTTTTACAAATCAAAACATAAAAAACAGAGATCAAAACTAGGTTTCAAGAGATGAACAACGAAGAGAGTAAAGTGTAGGGTCTACTAGATGTAGATCTTGCAGCCTGTCAGGACCGGTGAATGACTTCTGTAATCACAAGTCAAATCACAAAGAGACTCTATACACAATATGAATGTAGAATGTAAATATAAACAAGAGAAACAGAATAACTATAAAGACTTGATCCTTTCTAAGGATTTCTAATATTGATAAAGACTAGAACTATGTTTTGTGAAGGTGTGTCTAACCCTTCTGCCTAAGGTTCCTTTTATACTACAAGGAAACCCTAATACATCATTAATGAAAACGTGTAAAACTGATATGCATATCCTTTCCTAACATATCTCATGCATATCCTAACAGAATATTAAGTAAATAATAAAGTTTGACTTCGACTAGGACCAGGAGCAGGACTTGCTCCTACTACGACTAGGACCAGGAGGAACTACATACCTCCTAGTCTACCTATTACATATAACTATGACAATGGTCCTAACAATCCTCCCCTAAACTTGAATTTGACCTGTTGAGTTCAAGTTTCCTGGAAAACGTGCAAAGAAAACCCGAGGATTGTATCAGCAAAACAAATAGCAGCATCAACAAGATAAGAATCAGAAGAACAGCCGCAACATGAAATACTAGAAGCTTCTCCAAAGCTTCTAACAAATCAGCATCAGGTTGAATCTTTTCAGCAACATGAGCAGATTTGATGAGCCTTTACCAAGTAGCTGCTCGCTCTTGGGCTAGCTAGTCATTCTGGTGGAATAAGCATCACCCTGGGAGACTAGAACCCAGCCCAACTCTTAGAACGTGAATCAATGGTGAGTGGGAGTACCCTGATGATTTTAGGCAAACCATCACAGCCGTCAACGGATTTGATGCGTCTTTACCAGAAGCCGTACCCCTCTGGACTCGCCAACTCTTAGCAATAAAGCATCGGTGAGTTGAACACCCTATAGCTTTAAGCAAGCTATTACAGCTATCAACGGATTTGATAAGATCTTTACCAAGAGCCATACCCCCTTGGATTAGCCACTTTTCAGTTCAAGACTATGGCAAGTGAAAACCATCCAGTTTTGGGTAACCTGGCAACCATCAACGGATTTGATAATCGCACCAGGAGCCGTACCCTCAAGGTGAATCAACTTTTTCTTGTCGATGAGACATGGTAAGTTGAGAACCATTTGTTGTGTGGACCACGTCGGACACCAAGTGAAACCAAGTACCAAAACAAACTCAAACTAGAAACCACATCTTGAAACAACCAAGGGATATTATATACAAGTATAAAAGCTAAACTGTGTTAAAGTATAAGCAGATATTATATAAAAAGTATTATTTTTTTTTATTATTATTAATTTGTGTGTTTGATATGATATTTTTTTTTTTACTATAAAGAAGAAAAGTCACCAATCACTGTACCCATTGGTGAAAAGAATCAAAATAAGAACAAAAACTCAAAGTATAAATACTTACAACCCATTCTCCTTACATACCAGAAGCTGCCTTCTTATCCGCTAGCAACCGTGCTTGAATACCCTCCACCAAAGATGTAGCCATACTCGACTCATTCCCAGAAGGAGCAGTAGAAATCTGCAAGTGACTTTGCAACATTGCTTCCATGGAAGAAATAGTCAAAGGATACACAACATCCGTCAACATAAACACCACATGACCAGAACCTAACTCCAACACATGAACTCCACATCCAGCATAAAGCTTCCAGCGAACAATCTCCCATTGCATTTGATCCTTCCATACGCCCAAAGGAGTAGCAGATGGAGGAGGATCCAACATAAGCTTGAGATCGGCCCAAAGACGGATACCAGGCCAGGAAGACACCGCCATGGGGTTAAACGGCATACTGGAATCAACAAGCCCAAACAACGCCATAAGATCCATACGGTCAGCCCACGATAACACACCCTGCAAACCCGTGACCATTCGCACAGTCCTATCACTCAAAGTTATCCGATGGGAGACGCCACCAGGAAGTGTTGTAGACCTCTCAACCGTATAACCCGTAATACTTCCATTTCCCAAAGGTAAGTCAGAATCGCTATCCGAAGCTGCATCAATTAAGTTCTCAGGATCACGCTTCTCAAAAGGAACTGATTTACCGCGGCGAACACGACGAGTAAGTTTCTGGCGAGTGGAACGTCGAGGCGTGGGAGCCGAAGGAGTGGATTCAACCTTCACCTGAACTTCAGCAACAGCAGGAGAAGCAGTAGAAGTAGACTCATGAACATGTCCACCCAAAGAACCACTAGGTGCTGCATCATAAGTAGGATTAGGTTGTGTTGCAGGAACTTGTGGTGATGAAGATGGCACATCAGATGTAGCAGCAGTAGGTATGGTGGGATCAACAAAAGCACTTGCAGGAACATGGGTGGTGGTAGGAGTAACAGGTATGGTGGTGGAAGCATGAGTGGTGGTGGTCGTAACAAAGATGGTAGTAGCAGGACCAGCAGTAGAACCAATAGGAGCAACCAAGGGTGTAGTAGAAGGACCAACAGAAACAGCACCAGAACCAAAAGGTCTACCATCAGAACCAGGAGTGGGTACAGACGAAGGAGCAGTAGAAGCAGTCACACCACGAGGATGGTAAATAAATCGTTCCGGTATAGGTTGACTCTAACGCTTCACCATCTTCTCATAAAGAACCTTAAGCTCATCAAATGTCAAAGCTCGCACACGAGCCCAAGACCACGGAGCAAAACGTGATTAACACAGGACAAAAGGAATGAACAATAGCCAGACCAGTACCAGTACCAAGAGTCAAACACCAATAGACATGGACGGATTTTAAACCACCAGAAGGCAACCAAACATAACTAGAAGCTGACCAAAGAGGACCAGAAGCCAGTCATATAAGGCCATATCCACCAGAAGAGAGCAAAAATCCTCCATCAGAAGCACCACACACCACCATAACCAAGAAATTATGTTGTTAAATACTATGACTACGTTAGACTGACCTAATATGTACACAAAGCCTCCCCTTAGGCTTTGCCTCCCCTCAATCCTAGACCTCACGGATTGACCATCCCAATATGAACCACCAAGTTGTTAAACCGAGGACCATCAAAAGCTTTAGTCAGCAAATCAGCAACATTGTCATCCGTATGAACTTTAAGAACCTGTATCAGCTTCTTCTCATTTGCATCGCGTATAAAATGATGCCGAATCTCAATATGTTTCGTCCGCTGATGAAATACAGGATTCTTCACAATACAAATAGTGCTTTGATTGTCAATAAAAATTTTGGTATTCATAAAATTGAACCCATAGTCCAACATCTGATTTTGGATCCATAAAACTTGACCACAGCAACTAGCAGCAGCTACATATTCAGCTTCTGTTGAAGAAGTAGCTACGATTGTCTGTTTCTTACATTGCCATGAAATAAGCCAACGACCCAAAAATTGACAACCACCAGTAGTAGACTTCCTATCATTATTAGCACCAGCATAATCACTATCACTGTATGCTTCAAGTACAAAGGGAGATTCTCTAGGATACCATAGACCCAATTTAGGTTGAGCCTTGATATACTTGAAAATCTTCTTCACTGCATTTAAGTTCGAAACCGTTGGAGTCACCTGGTGTCTAGAACAAGCACTTACTGCAAACATTATATCCGGACGTGATGCAGTCAAATACATGAGAGAGCCAATCATAGACCTGTACATATGAACATTTACCGGTGGATCTGGCTCATTCTTAAGTTTGAGTTTAGCAACTTCATAAGGAGTTGCTGCTGGTCGAAGAGGATCCATGTCAAACTTCTGAAGAATCTCATGAACATACTTGTCTTGACTGATGAAAATCCCATCCGATTGTTGCTTGACTTGAAGACCAAGGAAAAATGACAGTTCTCCCATGGCACTCATCTGAAATTCGCCTTTCATCAAGTGTTCAAACTCATCACACCACTCCTTCCTTGTAGAACCAAAGATAATATCGTCCACATAAACCTGAACAAGGATAATATCCTTGGAATTCCGTCGAAGAAATAGTGTCTTGTCAATAGTACCTCTTCTATAGCCATTCTTTAACAAGAAAGTGGAGAGACGGTCATACCAAGCTCTAGGAGCCTGATGTAACCCATAAAGAGTCTTGACCACCTTGTATACTTTCTTGGGATGAAGTGGATCAACAAACCCCTTAGGTTGAGTAACATACACTTCCTCGTCAATTTTTCCATAGAGAAATGCACTCTTGACATCCATCTGGAACACCGTAAAGCCAACATACGAAGCAAAGGCCAAAAACAGACGAATGGCCTCAATCCTGGCAACAGGCGCAAAGACTTCAGTGTAATCAATGCCCTCAATTTGAGTATGTCCTTGTGCGACAAGTCTAGCTTTATTCCTGACAACAATTCCCCGTGCATCCTTCTTGTTTTTGAGAATCCATTTGGTATTGATAGCTGTCTTGCCATCTGGTAAGTCAACCAGAACCCAAACATTCTGAAACAAGAATTGCTGCATTTCCTCCTGCATAGCCTCCACCCAACTTTGATCCTCAAGAGCATGAGAAACAGACCTAGGTTCCACCTGTGAAAGAAAACAAGCAAACAAACAGTGTTGAAAGTCCGTATGATTATTACGCTTTTGATCCTCAATATAGCCCACAAGAGCATGATGATCAGACGAGGCCTTCTGCTGCATTCTGCGTGTCTTGACAGTAGAACCAGGATCGCCAATAATTTGAGTGGTAGGATGATCTTTATGTGATTGCAAGACTGGATTGGAAGAAACCTCCACTTCTGGTGCCATGTTATTGAGATCACCAACGAAATCAGCATCATATGAAGCATTTTGGAAAATCCCGTCTACCGGTTGTTTATGTATATCATCCAGCTCGGTAGAAGACTTCTTTTCATGGTTCCCCAAATCAGAAGGACTGGAGAAACGTGTATTGGAAGCAGACTCACTAGCCGGAGTACCAGTAGTTGAGTTACTAGCACTAGAAGCAGAAGCTGGAATACCAGGAGCAACTTTGTCAGTAGGCTCAACCAAGGGAAACTCAAAACTACCTTGAGCAGATGCTTTAGTAGCTTCTTGTTGTTGCTTGAGAAGAGTATCAAGAGCTGCTTGGGAATCCTGTACATCCAATGGAGTTGCATCACTAGGAGGAGTGGGAGAGACCGTGGTGGAATAGGATGGAACCACAAAAATGTCATCCTCATCATCTGAATCAGAAAGACTAGAAGGAACACCAGTACTAGAAGTTGCAAACACTTGTGGTCCTGCATCATGGTTAGTTTTGAAACGAAAATATCCTAACGAATCACTAAGATAATCAAGATCGAAATACCATTCTGGACTTGTTCCTTGTATGTTTGTCTTCTCCTCAAAATACCTGAGATTAATAGTTTCAACTATCCGTTTGGCTTGAAGATTGTAGACACGATACGCCCGAGAATGAGCTGAATATCCCACAATATATCCTTCATCAGCCTTGCCATCAAACTTCCCCAAATAGTCACTAGTATTCAGAATGGTGACTGGACACCCAAAAGGCTTCAAATGAGCAATATTTGGAACTTTGCCCGTGAGCAGCTCATAAGGTGTTTTCTTGTGTGGATTGGTAATAGACACCCTATTCAAAACATAACTTGCCGTATTAACAGCTTCTGTCCAGAACATGGTCGGAAGCTTGGAATCAGCAAGCATAGTTCTTGCTGCTTCTATTAATGTCCGGTTCTTTCTCTCTGCCACACCATTCTGTTGAGGAGTCCTAGCAGCACTATAATCTCTTTTGATGCCCTTCGCATTGCAAAGTGCGATGAGGTCTCTATTTTTAAATTCGGTTCCATTGTCGCATCGAATACCTTTAACTTTCTTGGACAACTGATTCTCTATCAAGGTAAGAAAATCTCGAAGAATTGAGTAGGTCTCACTTTTGGCAGCCATGAAGAACACCCACGCAAACCTGCTATAACCATCAGTTACCACCAAACAAAATTGCTTGTGGTCAATGCTTCTGATGGACGTAGGACCAAATAAGTCCATGTGTAGAAGCTGCAATGGTTCAGTAATAAGACTTAAAGCAGTAATGGCCTTGAAGGATGCTTTGTGTTGTTTGCCTTTGCTGCAGGCAATACAATTTATATCATTTCGAAACGTCTTGGGAGGTAAACCAGAGACCAGATTCATATTGGCAAGTTTGTGAATGGTCTTGAAGTTCACATGTCCCATCCTTCGGTGCCATTTAGTGGCTTCATCTTCTGACGCTTTTGCAACCAGACATGCTAGTTGACCTGTAGGGTTGACCACATTCAACTTGATACTATATAGATTGTGTCTTCTAGGAATTCTGAGTAGAACTTGTGAGTCATCCGGAAGCTGAAAATCTTTGGACAGCACAAGTGCATCAGTATCGGTGAAGAGTACAAACTGCTTCTTGTCACAAATCTGAGAGACCGATATCAAGTTGAAGTGTTGAAGTGCTTCCACATAGTAGACCTGCTCAAAATTTAGGTTTGGAGTCTTTATCGTTCCTTTGCCAGTGATTCTGCCTTCACCTCCACCAAAATAGACCTTGCCTCCATAAAATGATACAAAGTTAGAGAGAAGGCTTTTATTGCCAGTCATGCTCCTGGAGCAACCACTATCAACAATGCCTAGACTAGGATCCTGGTATGGAGTAACCTACAACAACAATATAATAGAATGCAAAAGTTAGTGTCTTAAGGGGACCCAAACCTTTTCAGGTTTGAGCCTGCCTTGTGGATCATTAGAAGAATGCCAAGAAGATTGATGAGATCCACCATTGTTCCTTGGTTGCCTATTCATCATATGGGTATTATTGTTTGACCAGGAACAACCTGCTGAGGGCTTAACAGCAGTTCCCAAATTTCCCAAACCAAAATACGTGTGGTCAAAATGATGCGCATAGTTTGGATTATAATATGGAAAATAATTACTAGTTGTTTGAAATCCATTTTCTCTCCAACAATCAGACGTGAAAGGAGAGGATATTCTAGAAGTATGAAACATTGGAGCACTAGGATTAAGTCTTCTGGTAGCATATGAAGCAGCTCCTGGTGAACCAGGAGCAGGAGAAGCATGATTAACAGATGCATGTGTGTCATAATAATCACAATCTTTAATTAAATGAAAGGGACTGCCACAAACAAAACATGTTTTGAAAGACCTTTTATTAGAATGAGATTGTTTCATACTGCCTACTTTATTACACACATTTCTAGGAAAAACATTCTTCCTAGGACTCAATAAACAAGGACCAGACACACTCGACTTGACAGCAACTTTTTCTTCACATTTCCTAGCACCAGTAGCAGCATGATCATTCGACTTGGAACTTGTAGGTCTCGACTCTTCACTTGAACCATTAGATGCAGAGTCACCGGCTTTGTCACTGAAAGTACACGAGACAAAGTCATTAGAATTAGTAGAACTTGTTGGGGACTCAAGCATTTGTGATCCATCCGAGTCATTATGCCATGAGGTAGGCATAAAAGTTCCAGCAAGAGGAGGAGGAACAGCATGCATTTCTGCTGCTGGTTTAAACCTATTGTAACTAGGTTTGCCCTCATCCTCTTTGTCGGCATCAAAGACACTCGAGAAAGATAAATCAAATACATCTTCTGAATCAATATATTTTTCAAATCCTAAGCCTCTTTTAGTTCTGCCAGACATGCTACTATCAATTAATTTTGAAAGATTTTTAGGTGCCTTTTGCCATTTGTCAAATCTTAACATTGTAGCATCTAATTTAGCTTGCATCTCCTCTTTTTCTTTGATACTAGCATCTCTTTCAGTTTCTGTATATTTAAGCATATTTGTAGTGTTTTCTAAATCAATGCTTAGTATCCTGATTTTATCCTCATACGCACGTTGTGTATCTTGTAACCACTTCTTTTGTTGTTCCAACGTGTTTAATGAAGCTTTATAGGCTTGTACCTCTAAAAAGTACTTATCATTTTGATCATTTACTTCATTAAATTGGGACAACAATTCTGTGTATTTATCATGACAACCAAGAGGACAATGTTGTACCTGAGGTGAGATGCCCATAAGAGCAAACTCTTCTGCTTCTTCTGCATCAGAGAGATTCCCAGCAATCATTGCCAACACATCAGTCGAGGATTCAGCTGATTCCAGAGTAGAAGCCTGATGATCATTCCAGTTGACCATAGAGTCAACAGATACCAATGCCTTCCTGTCATCTTTAACCTCCTGAACCTTGAATGCGGAGTACCTGTTCTTCTCCTGATCATTCTTGCTAGGGCACTCCCTTGCAAAGTGACCCTGTTGCTGGCAGTTATAGCACCGTACCTTGCTTCTATCGAATCTTGCTGGCTCCCGAGGGTTGTAATTAAACTTTCTCCCTGCTTTCTTCTCAAACTTGTGAACCCTAAGAGTAAGCATGGCCATCTGCCATTTAAGATCTATTTCATCCAGATCAAGTTTATCGATCTGTTTGAAGTCATCAAAAGCAAGTTGTTGTTCAGCAGTAACATCAGCCACAAAAGAATGAAGAACAACTTCTACCATACTACCAGACTTGGCAGCAGGATCAGGAGCAGAAGACATGGGACTAGATGCATATGACATGGGACCAGTATGCTGAATAGTATGCTGGGGAGAGACAGTATTGCTCGGGCTACTTGCATATGACATGGGACTAGATGCCATAGAACTCACAAAGGCTGAATTAGCAGTGGTGGGAAAAGAGTCACTCGGATATCCTCTCACATGAGGTTCGAATGTTCTGAGCCTATGAAACAAATCATCAAAGGTGAGATAGTCAAGTCCACCTTTGGCTTTGAGAGAGATCACCACCTGGTTCCATGAGTAGGGTAAGGCTTTAAGAAACCTTGCATTAATGTCACCATCATCAGGCTTTGACCGTAGTTGATTCAATTGGCTCAAGATCTTCTGGAACCTATCATACCCTTGATTTAGACCTTCAGTTTCTGAGATCTTGAATTCGGTAAATTTATCTCTCAGCATGGACCTTCGCATTTTCTTTAACTCCTCATTCCCGCCGAACCTTGCTTTTATGCCATTCCAGATTTCTCTGGCATCATCCAAATGGTAGAAGTCACCCATGTGATCTTCAGGAAGAGATTGAAGCAAAATTGTTTTTGCTTTTACCTCCTTCTGAATAGCGATGATATCCTCATGAGATTTAGGTTCAAGAAGAGTAATATTACCGTTCTTGTCTCGTCCAGTAAGCTTCCTGCCGTTTCCATTCAGAATGATCTTCCAAAGATCTTGATCAGTGTTGGTGATCCACCATTCCATCTTCATTGCCCAATTATCATATTCTCCTTTCTTCAGAAGAGGGAATTTTCCATTCGTGTTGGAGACCGTAGCCAGAATCTGCTGTGGTTGCACAATTTTAGGAGTGCTTTCTTCTCCTGTTTGAGTAGAAGTTGAGGCAGACATGATAAACAAATTGTTAGTGATAAAAGAACTCGATTCTGTTAGTATAGAGACCCTCCCAGGCTCTGATACCACTTGTAGGGTCTACTAGATGTAGATCTTGCAGCCTGTCAGGACCGGTGAATGACTTCTGTAATCACAAGTCAAATCACAAAGAGACTCTATACACAATATGAATGTAGAATGTAAATATAAACAAGAGAAACAGAATAACTATAAAGACTTGATCCTTTCTAAGGATTTCTAATATTGATAAAGACTAGAACTATGTTTTGTGAAGGTGTGTCTAACCCTTCTGCCTAAGGTTCCTTTTATACTACAAGGAAACCCTAATACATCATTAATGAAAACGTGTAAAACTGATATGCATATCCTTTCCTAACATATCTCATGCATATCCTAACAGAATATTAAGTAAATAATAAAGTTTGACTTCGACTAGGACCAGGAGCAGGACTTGCTCCTACTACGACTAGGACCAGGAGGAACTACATACCTCCTAGTCTACCTATTACATATAACTATGACAATGGTCCTAACATAAAGTATGTGTAAAACACACATATGGAATAAGAGATAATGAAACCTTAGCTGGAGCTAGGGTAATAATAGTAATAAACGACCGTTAAGCCCATGGGCTGAAACCATGGGCCATAACTTCCTTCTTGGGCTGATAAATGAGTCTGGGTAAAGATAATAACAATCATCTAGCTATAGTCCCTCAAGTCTAGTGTTGCTTCCACAACAAGTCTAAAAAGCATAACTGAAAGTTTACAAGTAAACACAATAAGACCCTGAGGTTAATATGAGTTAGCAGATTAGGTCATATATTTTAACATCCCCTTAATCTGAAAACCCATATATTTTTATCATGCCAAGGTTTTCAACAAACTTTTGGTGCAAATCTGTATGCAACCCTTTAGTTTGGATGTCTGCAATTTGATTTGAAGAATCCACCTTTTCAGCTTTAACAACACCACTTAAAAAAATTCTCTCACAAAATGTAGGTCAATTTCAAAGTGCTTAGTTCTTTCATAAAAAACTGGGTTGGTTGCTAATATAGGAATTTTGTGCAAATTCTTTTTTAGATCTATTTATCGTTCCACAAATCGACTCGAATTGATATCCGGTTAAATGTAAGATTAATTTGTTCTTGGTGTCTAAAACTCTTTTTGGAATTTTAAAACTAATTAACTATTTAATTTAAAGCTAATTAATTAACAAATGAGAAAACTATTTTAAACTAATTTAATAATCTAATTTAAACTAATTTTAATAAAAACTATTTTAAAATTTAAACAAAATTAAAACTAATTTTATGTGAAACTAAAAAAAAAACTTTTTAATGAAGTCTATTTAAAACTATATTAATTGAAAACTATTTCAAAACTAATTTAAATAAAATATATTTTTATCTTTTTATATTTAAAACTTTATAAAATTAAACTTATATAAAACTATTTTTAATTGAAATTTAAACTAACAAAACTTATGATTTAAACTTCTTAATTAAAACTGCCAATCTTAAAATTCCTTATACTAATTAAATGCTGAGAATCAAAACACAAAAGAGAGTACAGCTAAGTTGGTTATGGCGTTGGTCGGGTGAGCGAGAGGTCGAGGGTTCGAGTCCCTGGTATGGACCAATTTTTGCTATATATTTTATTTTTATTATAACTTTTTTGGAAAGAAGAAACCTCAGACCAGTTGTGTCTGAGAGTTCAACAATATATCAACAATACCAAAAAAAAGCAATACAGGAAAATCAAATAAGCTCTAAAAGCAAATAAGCAAATGAACCCAATAAGCTAATAAAACAAGACCTAATAAGCAGACGAAACTAATATGAGCTAAATAACAGATGACAAAATAAGCAGATAAGCAAAACTGATCAAATTAACACAAACTCAAACACAAGCACAAATCACAAATAAGCAGATGTATATAATAAGTGCAAGCAAACTTAAAACCGAATAAGCCAAACACCTAAACTTAAACAAACTTTTCTTAATAAGCAAACTATAAATCAAAGGTTAAGCAGATATAACCAAAACTAAACAAACTAAATAAGCAGATACCAAATATATCGAATCCAAACAGAAACTTTAACAAATTAAATCAGATAAAAAAACTTAAACAAAATAACCTAAGCAGATTAAACAGATTACCATAATAAGCAGGTCCAAAACAACCTCAAAGTAGAAACATATAAAGTAAATAAACATCAACAAAAAATAAATAAAAAGAAGAAGCACCTGATGTTGATTTCCGTTGAGAAGTAGGTGGGCGCTGAACCCCCTATGAACCAAAACAAACGAACACCACCGTATTACCCACCAAACATCATCATCATCGTCTTCAAACCAAAAACAGTAACCGAACCAAGATATATTTTTTTAATAATTTCCTAGTAGGGGAAATTATTCCTATCTTTTTACTTCAACAATTATTTAATCAAAATAAAATTAAGATAAATTGCAATAATATCAAACGAGACAAAAATTTATATGAATTAAAATTTTATTAATACTAAAATATTGATTACAATACTTTAAAAAGGAAATTACAATAAACCCTAATTCTATTTTTTAGAAAATAAAAATTAAACTAAAAAGAAAGGCACCCATTACAGAATGATTTGGGGGTATTTATAGCCCCCCCAAGGCTTCTTCATGAATCTTCGAGAGTAAGTAATCAAATCCTAGCCGTCAAACACGTTTTTTCTTCTTTCTCTCTCTTCTGTTCTTGATCAAACGGCTAAAAATACCCCTTGCATCACATGGATCACCAACATGGAATTTTTTTGTTTGTTGTGCTAGTTTGAGGGTGATGTGGAGGATCTTTATTGGTGGATTGGTGTTGTGGTGTTGTCACAGCCAATCAAAGGAAAGGGATTTGCCACAATAGATGAGGACCACCACTTGTTCTTCCTAAAAAACTTGGGGATTTAATCCCCAAGTGTGTGAATCACACACTTAAGGGAAAACCCCCAATTTTTACTGATTAATTTGTGTATTAAGGTGAATTAGGGTTTGGGGATAGGGTAAAAAGATGGTGTTTGGCTACGAATGTTTAGGTGAGAGAGAGAGTGGTGAATGTTTTCTAGGTTGTAACGATTGAATAAAATAAAGTGAGGGTGGGGTAAAACACGTTTTAATAAAAACGTGTATAAGTTTGGTGAGTGTGTGAGGAGAGTGTTTGTGTGTTAACTGAAGACTTTGACTAGCAACATTTTCCTCCGTCTACTTAATTAAACCGAATGGGCTTTGGCCCAACTGTATTTGCTAATTCATCCAATTATTGAACTGGTTTGTAAATGGGCCTTTGTTGGACTTGTAGAATTTTAACAAGCAACATATATCTTCCAATTGGGCTTTTGAGCCCATTAACCCAAATGTGGGACCCACAAAGCTCAAAAATCTTCAAAAAGATTAAATCCGCTAATATGGAGCTTGATTTCGGCTTCCTTGATCATTTCTTCAAAATCGTGTCGGTTTAGCCGGTTTTCATGAACTTGGGCACACTTTTGGTCTTTTGACTTTGTCTTCGTCTCTTTCTTGGACTTTTCTTCAACATTTGACCGTGAAATCCCGTGTTTTCTTTCCTTTTGATCATTTGTACCTATTTTACACAAAAACACAAAACCACGCGTAATTCCGACTTTTACGATATTAAACACATGATTAGGTCTTGTTTTTTCCTTGATTTTAGTGGCAAAAGGATAAGTGTTTACACACTTATTAAATCCCCTACACTTGACCATTGCAATGACCCCATGCAATGCATTATTTTAAAGCATAAAGTTACATTTTTCTCATAATTAACCCATTATGGCCTTTATTAAGATATACAATTATTACTACGACGAAAAGATAAAAACTTTGAAGTAAATAATAGTTATAACAATTTATTAACTTGAATTTATTTGATGGAAGAAACTCGTAAAGAAATCTAAGACTTAAATTAGGGCTTTGGTGTCATGAATATTAATCATCCTCAAGTTTCACGTTCCCCATACCAAGATTAAAAACGAGATCATTGTTTACCATAAGTCCTCAAGTTAAAACCACTTATATAAGATAATTATGTAATGCCCTTTCTCCAATTCCTATGTTGTATCTCTAGATTTTATTGATTGTCATTCACCCGTAGGCTCATTTGACTTATTTGATAATTATTAGTCCAAAAATAAAGGCAAAACGGTGCAAACCCGACACTCAAAACCTAACCTCGTCCTCAAAAACGTTGTCACTAAAGTAAGCTTACATCAAGGATGATTTAACACGATTTGGGGAATAAATTCCCGGACCCAAAATTTGGCCAATAGTACTACTTATTAATTATTCCTCCAAAGTCATGTAGAGTTTATGTGGAGTTTAGCAAGTTCACATCATATACCCTTAGGCTCTTTAAGATGTAAAAATGCTCCCCGTCTATTGTCCACACCCTAAGGCTCCTTGAACGATAAACGATGGAATTGATTTTTTGATCAATTTTTATTCAACACTTACCATGCCATACACCCAAAGGCTCAAATGACAAGGTTCGTGCTACACGCCCCACACCCTAAGGCTCCTTGAGGTCATGTTTTAATCTTATTCTTTCTTTATTTATGATATATATAGTAGGCCAAATTCCGCGGTCCCATGGTCTGAATACCTCCTACTTAGTGGTTATGAGCCACCTTAGTCGGAAGTCCACAACGCTGGCACCCTCTTTGTGTTCATGCTTTAATTACAAGGAGATAAAAGATTTAGCTAAGAGTTAAGATATCGAATCGACACCACAAAAATCCTCATTTATTAAGCAATTAAATATACAAGCGGGAAGAAAGAGCCACAAAAACTCATATAAGGAAGAATTAACCCTTAAACTTATTATCAACTCTATCATCTCTCGTTCTCCACAATTTAAAATCTCCAGGAATGAGACTCGTGGATGCTTAGCCTAATAAACCAATTAAGGTCTATATGGTTAAGGATACTAGCTAGAGCAAACTTGGATAAGTAAACTCGGGTAGAGTCAAAATATTCACGACGAGCCTAATATATCAAAGATATCTAAACTTGTTAAAACCATTTTATTCATTTATTTCTTTTTTTTACTTTATTCTTGAAATGGAAATTATTACAATGCGATGACAAAAGGAAAGAAAATAAATGGAAATACTATTAGACCAAAATAGATCAAAATTTGAAAAACGTTGAAAATGTTTTAAATTTTCTGGTTAAATGGGGTCAAATTCATGGAAAAGCCCACTAAAATTCGATAGAAGTCCCCCTACACTTAATATAAACATTGTCCTCAATGTTTAGGCATGAGGGAGAATAAACTCCCCTACACTTAGGACATTGAGTACGTTGTTTAAAATCGAGCTAAGGAAGGGACAACTAAAGTGATTACATTTATTCGTCTTATTTATATACATGTATGAATCACAATAGTTTTGAGAGAACCGGGTACACAGGAATATGGGAGCACAGGTCGCGTCAAAAGCACCAAAAGTGGATCATCAAAGCACATGTCCCTGCACAACATCACAACACACAAACAACCTACTTGGCCCCCCCTACACTTATTGGTGGAAATGGATGAAGGTGAAAAAGGGTGGAAAGGATGGTAAAGGTAAAAATCTAACCTAGTTATACGATGCTTGATTTATTTATCACGAGTCTCTAGCTCAACTTGATTTCCTGAATTAATTCAAGGGAAATGTGGAGAGGGATGGAATCATCTCGCGAGAGATGTCCTCTCCAAAGTACAACTTAACCCGTTGGCCATTCACCTTAAAGTTGGGCCCATTTGGTTGGGATAACTCAATGGTGCCATAAGGAAAGATTAGGGCCACGGTGAATGGACCGGACCAACGACTCTTAAGTTTACCCGAAAAGATTTTCAACCCAGAGTTAAAGAGTAAAACTTGATCACCAACATGGAACTCTCAGTTTTTAATCTTGGAATCATGAATGAGCTTAGTCTTCTCCTTGTAGATTAATGAATTTTCATAAGCCTCATTCCTAAGTTCATTGAGTTGGATTTTCCTATGATCACCGGCTTTGTTTATGTCAAAATTAGCCCACTTCAAGGCCCAATAAGCCTTATGCTCCAACTCAATGGGGAGGTGGCACGCATTTCCGTACACAAGCCGATAAGGATTACAACGTATAGGTGTCTTATAAGCGGTACGGAAAGCCCACAAAGCATCATCTAATTTATCGGTCCATGAGGCACGATGCTCTCCCACGGTTCGCTCTAAGATTAGCTTAAGACCACGGTTAGAAACCTCGGCTTGACCATTAGTTTATGGATGATACGCGGTGAAAAGTCGGTGATTGACATAATACTTAGCCATGACTCGTGCGAATTGATCATTGCAAAAATGATTCCCGCGATCACTAATAATAGCACGAGGCACACCGAATCGAGCAAACAATTGTTTCAAGAAGTTAACAACCACCCTCGCATCATTAGTAGGTAAAGCCTTTTCTTCTACCCATTTTGATACGTAGTCAACGGCTACGAGGATGTACTTGTTTCCTTTGGATGATGGAAATGGCCACATAAAGTCGATGCCCCATACGTCAAAGATTTCACACTCTTGGATGAAATTTTGAGACATCTCATCTTTATGTGTGATCTTGCCTTGTCTTTGGCAAGCATCACAATGCTTAACTATTTCATGAGCGTCATGATAAATGGTGGGCCAATAGAATCCGGAGTCGAAAACTTTTTTAGCGGTGTAGTTAGGACCAAAGTGACCACCGGTGGGTCCTTTATGGCATGCTTCAAGGATTTGTAAAGCCGCCGGCCCATCAACACATCTACGAATGATTAAATCCGCACATTGCTTGAAAAGATAAGGGTCGTCGCAATAGTACGTTTTAACGTCCTTGAAGAATTTTTTCTTTTGTTGGGACGATAACCCTTCGATAAGAACACCACCCGCCAAATAGTTTGCAATGTCCGCAAACCATGGGGTATCATCAAAAATGGAATTAATAGACATTAAGGTCTCAAGGGGAAAAGATTCATTAATCTCTTGATTTGGAGGTTCCCCTTGATAAGGATCCTCAAGTCTACTAAGATGATCCGCGACTAGGTTTTCCGCTCCTTTTTTATCACGAAATTCGATTTGAAATTCTTGTAGGAGCAAAACCCAACGAAGGAGTCTCGGTTTAGCATCTTGCTTGGTCAACAAGTATTTCAAGGCGGAATGGTCGGTGTAAACGATGGTGGTGGAAAGCACAAGATAGGGGCGGAATTTCTCAAAAGCATACACTACGGCTAAAAGCTCTTTTTCGGTAGTGGTATAATGCAATTAAGCCCCCGTCATTGTCTTACTAGCATAATGAATGGGTCGGAAATGTTTTTTAACTCGTTGACCTAAAACCGCTCCTACCGCGAAATCACTAGCATCGCACATGAGCTCGAAAGGTAACTCCCAATTTGGAGAGACTAAGACCGGTGCCTTAGTTAATTTACCTTTAAGAAGTTCGAAAGAGTCGAGACATTCTTGAGAGAAGATGAAAGGAGAATCCTTTTCTAAAAGATGAGTCATTGGACGAGCTATTTTGGAGAAATCTTGGATGAAACGTCGATAAAATCCCGCATGGTCTAAAAAACTTCTAACTCCTTTGACGGTGGTAGGTGGAGGTAACTTAGCAATGACGTCAACTTTTGCACGGTCGACTTCGATACCGGCTTTAGAAATTTTATGACCGAGGACGATGCCTTCTTTTACCATGAGATGGCATTTTTCCCAATTAAGAACAAGACGAGTGTCTTCACACTGTTTAAGCATACGTTCTAAATTAGCAAGGCAAGAAGAGAAAGAATCACCATAGACCGAGAAATCGTCCATAAAGACTTCCATAGTTTCTTCAACCATGTCATGAAATATCGCCATCATACACCTTTGGAAAGTCCCGGGAGCATTGCATAAGCCGAAAGGCATTCTTTTGTAAGAAAATGTTCCATAGGGACAAGTGAATGTGGTTTTCTCTTGGTCTTTTGGATCGATAGGGATTTGAAAATATCCGGAAAAACCATCTAAGAAGCAATAGAAATCATTACCCGCTAAACGCTCGAGCATTTGATCCATGAAAGGAAGAGGGAAATGATCCTTACGAGTGGCATCATTGAGCTTACGATAGTCTATGCAAACTCGCCAACCCGTTACAAGTCGAGTAGGAATCAACTCGTTGTTTTCATTGGGAACAACGGTGATTCCGCCTTTCTTAGGCACACAATGGACGGGACTAACCCATGGCGAATCCGAGATAGGGTAAATCATTCCGGCATCTAGAAGTTTGATAACTTCTTTCTTAATG
The DNA here is from genome assembly GCA_025667525.1 of Glebionis coronaria. NCBI lineage: Eukaryota > Viridiplantae > Streptophyta > Magnoliopsida > Asterales > Asteraceae > Glebionis > Glebionis coronaria. The sequence goes on from CM046874.1 coordinate 72,989,987, forward strand.
ACTTCATGAATTTTTGGATTAACCCTTCTTTGATTTTGGATTGCGGGTTTAAAGTCATCTTCCATGAGAATTTTATGAGTGCAAAAATTAGGATCAATTCCGTGGATGTCAGAGATTTTCCAAGCAATTGCTTTCTTATGATTCTTAAGCACATCGATAAGTCAGGATTTTTAATCTTCTTTTAAGTCCTTAGCAATAATGACGGGTAACTTATTATCCTCCTCTAAGAAAACGTACTCTAAATGAGACGATAAATCCTTAAGCTTTAAATCCGGTGGATTGTCGGTGGAAGGCTTAATCAAATTCGGATCATCGTTTGTAACTTCCTTAGGAGTAGGTGGAGAAATATGGTCCTCATTGAGAAGTTTCTCAATGGTACGAATGTCTTCTTCCCAATCGGTGGGAGAATCGTCATATTTTAGATCCACATCCCCTAAACTCGCTTCCAATTCTTGTAAAAGAAAGTCACTTTCTCCAAATGGAGTCAATGAAGGAGCAATAGAAGCTACGGTCTCAACATGAGGTAAAGGAGAAATCCCGCTCTTACAAGCCTCGTGAAAATGTTCTTCGCATGCTTCGTCGAGCACATCGATGTAATTCACAGATTCGGGCTCATCGGGAAGTTTGGAAAGTTTACCCGTGTTAAAGACAATTTTATCATCCCCGACCCTCATGATAAGCTCACCCGCGGCTACATCAATTAATGTACGCCTGGTTCTCAAGAAGGGTCGTCCCACAATTAAGGGAACACGGGGATCCATCTCATAGTAGACTACAACGAAGTCGGCGGGAAAAGTGAATTTGTCGACTCCTACAAAGACATCCTCGGCTATCCCCACCGGATAAGCAACCGTACGGTTAGCTAATTCCAATGTCATACGAGTGGGGACTAGCTCGAGTAAAGATAATTGTTTCCACACGGACAATGGCATAAGATTGATACTCGCTCCGAGATCCGCCAAGGTCATACAATTCTCAACACCCGGAAAATTGCAAGGAATAAGGAATCGACCGGGATCTCCTAACTTAACCGGTAATTTTCTCAAAAGAACCGCAGAACAATTCTCATTCAATTGGGTGTTGGCAATATCGAGCAATTTTTCCTTATCACTTAAAAGGTCCTTAAACATCTTAGCATACTTAGGCATGTGAGCGAGCGCCTCGGCAAAGGTGATATTAAAATTCAAGTGTTTGAACATTTTTAGGAAGCTCGAAACTTGAATATCATCCTTGTTCTTTAATTTCTCTTTTCGCAACCTTGAGGGATAAGGTATATTGGGTTGAGATGAAGGCTTTGGAGTGGATTGCTCACTCACATCCTTTGGTGGAAGAGGAGTAGAAATGGAAGGTGAAAGAACCGGTTTGGGAACCGAAGGTGTGGTAGAAATTTTAGGTATATGTGGAACATAAGGTGTAGACGAAGACATAACGGGTGGTATGTCACAAGTAGAAGGAGAAGTAGGGTGGGTAGAAGAAGAAGGTATCTCGGGTCCTTGGTTACGTGGGGGATAGGAAGGTTCAATGGTGGTCTTACCGCTCCTAGTAGTGATAGCATTAACATTAGACCTAGGATTGGTCACGGTGTTCGAAGGGAGGACACCTTGGGGACGAAGGGTTTGAATCATAGTCAAAAATTTCTTATCGGTCGATTCTTGCATCTCTCTCATAATTTGCTCATGGTCGGTTAATTTTTGTAGAACCAAGTCCATTTGAGGATTATGCATGTTCATTTGATTATACCCTTGATTTGGAAAACTTTGATTAGGAAAACCTTGGTTTTGATATTGATATTGATTATAACCTTGATTAAATCCTTGATTTTGAAAACCTTGGTTATTAAATCCTTGATTTTGATTATTGAACCCTTGGTTTTGCCCTTGAAAATTCCCTTGATTTTGATTAGAACCCCATTGATTAGAATTTCCTTGAAAATCACCCCGTTGAGGACCTTGGTTCCTATTTTGGGCGGGTGGGGGTGGTCTTTGTGGTGCTACAAAACTCGGGGGAGCCAAATAGTTATTAGACTTGTAAGACAAATGGTTAACATCAACATTTGGTTTGAAATGAATCCGCTCATTTTCATTGTTGTTATAAGCATAAACTTCTTGTTGTTATTGTAAACCCTTTCACAATTATAGTACGAATGTGGTCCACCACAAGTCTCACACGTTTCACAAGTTTCTTTCAAGGCATTAACTTGACCATTGAGGGGCTTGGGTTTTTAGAGCAATTGATTCAACAAGCGACGTAAGCTTATCAGTTCTCTTATCATTCTCACTAGAACTAGCACTTGCCATAGTAGCCCTAACACTCTTGGTTTGCACTTTAGCCTTGTTTTCAATTATGGCCCAAGCCTCGTTCATGGACTTCACAAGAATATTACCCCCCGTGGCACTATTAAGTGAGTCTTGGTCATTTAGAGTTAAACCATTGTAAAACGTATTAATTTGATGCACTTTAGTGAAACCGTGTAGTGGACATTTTCTTAAAAGCTATTTAAATCGATCCCAAGACTCACTAAACTTTTCCCCATATTTTTGTTCAAAGGTGATGATCTCATTCCTTAAAGAAGTGGTCCGTGATGGTGGGAAAAATTAGTTTATGAACTTGGTCTCTAAGTCAATCCATGTGGTAATACTTTGGGGTGGTTCCTTATCAAGCCAAATCCGGGCTTGTCCCTCGAGGGAAAAAGGAAAGAGTTGTAAACGAATGGCCTCTTGTGGCACCCCATTGTATTTGACGGTGTTGGCTAATTGTATGAAACGTTTGATATGAGCGTGTAGGTCATCATTAGTACGGCCTAAAAATGGTGTAGCGGAAACCATTTGAATAAAACCCGTTTTAAGTTCAAAATTATTAGCTCCAATATCCGGCACCACAGTCGCGTCATCGTTTCCTTCAACGTGAGATTGTAGAATCTCAATCATTGGTCGATTATCCGTTGCCATCGTGTTGTTTAAAGCTCGATTCTCGGGATCGGCTTTAATGACGGTCTTTTTGTTTTTCTTCTTCTTCTTTTTGGAAGAATTAGAAGTATTTGGTACACCAATCGGTATGTATGTACGCGCGCGAGTGCGCATATAATTAAAACTTTGGAATGAGGTAGGTGACCTCGGTCGACTTTGAGAGGAAAAGGATTCTCCCTCTCGAGGTGCAATATAATAAAGCTACAAAAATATATACTTAATACTAATTGAGTTGGCAAACCAATAATCGGTCGTCCCTCTCAATATACGCACAAGCAAGCGGGGAAACGAGTGGCACAAAGCACTTAAAAACCTTTTTCCTTAGACGGCCTTTTATAGCGCGTCGCCTTATACCCACCTTATAGTTTGTATATGTCGAGTTCAAACGTCTTACTAGTATTTATCTATTTTGCCTTGATTTATTTGTTTAGGATGCGAATACAATAGTTAGGTGATGAAATCCCAACTAAGGCCTTATTTGAAAAGTAGGTAAATTAATGTTCTACGTAATATAATATAATAAATGAAAAATCTTTTTGTATTTTTTAGAAAAATATATATTCACAAGAAAAATCGAAAGAAATCAAACTAAGAAAAATAACACTAATACGTAATTTTTTTTGGTGTAATACTTTTAGGAAAAAGTAATACTTTTGTATTTTTTAATTTTTTGTTGCAAATCTTAGGAAAGAATTTGCTTTTGTGATTTTTTTTAATTTTTTTGTATTTTTATCTTTTTGATTTTTTATGTTTTTGATTTTTTTAACAAGAAAATAACGTTCAAAATGAACATATCCCAAAATCCAAACGTGTCACGAAATCTTCAATCGTAACGAGCGAAGCGGCAGCGGCGCCAATCTAATATAGGAATTTTGTACAAATTCTTTTTTAGATCTATTTATCGTTCCACAAATCGACTCGAATTGATATCTGGTTAAACGTAAGATTAATTTGTTCTTGGTGTCTAAAACTCTTTTTGGAATTTTTAAAACTAATTAACTATTTAATTTAAAGCTAATTAATTAACAAATGAGAAAACTATTTTAAACTAATTTAATAATCTAATTTAAACTAATTTTAATAAAAACTAGTTTAAAATTTAAACAAAATTAAAACTAATTTTATGTGAAACTAAAATAAAAACCTTTTAATGAAGTCTATTTAAAACTAAATTAATTGAAAACTATTTCAAAACTAATTTAAATAAAATATATATTTTTATCTTTTTATATTTAAAACTTTATAAAATTAAACTTATATAAAACTATTTTTAATTAAAATTTAAACTAACAAAACTTATGATTTAAACTTTTTAATTAAAACTGCCAATCTTAAAATTCCCTATATTAATTAAATTCTGAGAATCAAAACACAAAAGAGAGTACAGCTAAGTTGGTTATGGCGTTGGTTAGGTGAGCGAGAGGTCGAGGGTTCGAGTCCCTGGTATGGACCAATTTTTGCTATATATTTTATTTTTATTATAACTTTTTTGGACAGAAGAAACCTCAAACCAATTGTGTTTGAGAGTTCAACAATATATCAGCAATACCAAAAAAAAGCAATACAGGAAAATCAAATAAGCTCTAAAAGCAAATAAGCAAATGAACCCAATAAGCTAATAAAACAAGACCTAATAAGCAGACGAAACTAATATGAGCTAAATAACAGATGACAAAATAAGCAGATAAGCAAAACTGATCAAATTAACACACACTCAAACACAAGCACAAATCACAAATAAGCAGATGTATATAGTAAGTGCAAGCAAACTTAAAACCGAATAAGCCAAACACCTAAACTTAAAAAAACTTTTCTTAATAAGCAAATTATAAATCAAAGGTTAAGCAGATATAACCAAAACTAAACAAACTAAATAAGCAGATACCAAATATATTGAATCCAAACAGAAACTTTAACAAATTAAATCAGATAAAAAAACTTAAACAAAATAACCTAAGCAGATTAAACAGATTACCAGAATAAGCAGATCCAAAACAACCTCAAATCAGAAACATATAAACTAAATAAACATCAACAAAAAATAAATAAAAAGAAGAAGCACCTGATGTTGATTTCCGTTGAGAAGTAGGTGGGCGCTAAACCCCCTATGAACCGAAACAAATGAACACCACCGTATTACCCACCAAACATCATCATCATCGTCTTCAAACCAAAAACAGTAACCGAACCAAGATATATTTTTTTAATAATTTCCCAGTAGGGGAAATTATTCCTATCTTTTTACTTCAACAATTATTTAATCAAAATAAAATTAAGATAAATTGCAATAATATCAAACGAGACAAAAATTTATATGAATTAAAATTTTATTAATACTGAAATATTGATTACAATACTTTAAAAAGGAAATTACAATAAACCCTAATTCTATTTTTCAGAAAATAAAAATTAAACTAAAAAGAAAGGCACCCATTACAGAATGATTTGGGGGTATTTATAGCCCCCTAAGGCTTCTTCATGAATCTTCGAGAGTAAGTAATCAAATCCTAGCCGTCAAACACGTTTTTTCTTCTTTCTCTCTCTTCTCTTCTTGATCAAACGGCTAAAAATACCCATTGCATCACACGGATCACCAACATGGAATTTTTGTGTTTGTTGTGCTAGTTTGAGGGTGATGTGGAGGATCTTTATTGGTGGATTGGTGTTGTGGTGTTGTCACAGCCAATCAAAGGAAAGGGATTTACCACAATAGATGAGGACCACCACTTGTTCTTCCCGAAAAACTTGGGGATTTAATCCCCAAGTGTGTGAATCAGACACTTAAGGGAAAACCCCATTTTTTACTGATTAATTTGTGTATTAAGGGTGAATTAGGGTTTGGGGATAGGGTAAAAAGATGGTGTTTGGCTGCGTATGTTTAGGTGAGAGAGAGAGTGGAGAATGTTTTCTAGGTTGTAACGATTGAATAAAATAAAGTGAGGGTGGGGTAAAACACGTTTTAATAAAAACGTGTATAACTTTGGTGAGTGTGTGAGGAGAGTGTTCGTGTGTTGACTGAAGACTTTGACTAGCAACATTTTCCTCCGTCCACTTAATTAAACCGAATGGGCTTTGGCCTAACTGTATTTGCTAATTCATCCTATTATTGAATTGGTTTGTAAATGGGCCTTTGTTGGACTTGTAGAATTTTAACAAGCAACATATATCTTCCAAATGGGCTTTTGAGCCCATTAACCCAAATGTGGGACCCACAAAGCTCAAAAATCTTCAAAAAGATTAAATCCGCTAAAATGGAGCTTGATTTCGGCTTCCTTGATCATTTCTTCAAAATCGTGTCGGTTTAGCCGGTTTTCGTGAACTTGGGCACACTTTTGGTCTTTTGACTTTGTCTTCGTCTCTTTCTTGGACTTTTCTTCAACATTTGGCCGTGAAATCCCGTGTTTTCTTTCCTTTTGATCATTTGTACCTATTTTACACAAAAACACTAAACCACGCGTAATTACGACTTTTACGATATTAAACACATGATTAGGTCTTGTTTGTTCCTTGATTTTAGTGGCAAAAGGATAAGTGTTTACACACTTATTAGTTGCTATCTTAATAGCAGAGTTGTTGTCACGGTAAAGTGTGACTGGGAGCAAGTTTTCACACTACAAGTCTTCTAAGACTTTGAGTACCCAGATCACTTCACTGTTTACTAAGACAAGAGCTCTATACTTTGCCTCAGTAGATGACTTAGAGAGAGTGTTTTGATATTTTTCTTTTCTAAGAAACTAAGTTTTCATTTATAAAAACACAATACCCTGTCACAGATTTTCTAGTTACTACACACTTGGCCCAATCAACATCAGAATAAGCATTAAGAGTCATACCAGATTTTCTTTTGAAATGAATACCCAAACCTGGAGAGCTCTTAAGATATCTCAATATCTTTAAAGCTATTTTGAGATGAGAGTTCAAAGGAGAATGCATAAATGACTCAAACAATGCACAACATAGGAAATATCAGGCCTGGTATTAGTCAAGTAAATAAGCTTTCCCATGAACTTCTGATAATCAACAATATTTGTAAGGACGGGGTCATCATTAGTAGGCTCATTGGATATGACAAGCTTATAAGGCAAAGGAGTCTTGGCAGGTTTACAAGCAAGTATACCATACTCAGATAATAAATCAAGCACATACTTTCTTTGATTCAAGCAAACACCACTGTCAGTGCCGACAACTTCTATCCCCAAAAAATATTTTAACTTGCCTAGATCTTTAATCATGAACTTAGTTCTTAGAAAAACGTTAAATTTCTCAATCTCAACTGTGTTATTACCAGTTATAATGATATCATCTACATAAAGCAAGAAAAACAACACCATAAGACTTAGTGTAAAGAGAGTAATTAGATTTACTTTGAACAAAGCCATTTTCATTTAACACAGATGTGAGCTTAGCATTCCATTGCCTAGGAGCTTGTTTAAGACCATACAAAGATTTTTTAAGTCTACAGACCATGTTTTCACCTCTAGGAAGATATCCTTGGTGTGGTTTCATGTACATAGTTTCATCAAGGTCACCATACAAGAATACATTGTTAATGTCAAGCTGAAAAACAGGCCAAGATTTCACAATAGCAAGATTAAGCAAACACTTAACAGTGACCATCTTAAAAACAGGGGCAAATTTTTCATCATAATCTATTACTTCCTTTTCACGAAACAGTTGGGCAACAACCCTAGCCTTATACCTTTTAATCTCTCCACTAGACTTAAATTTTAATTTTCAAATCCATTTGCTACTACAGCTTTCCTACCTTTAGGAAGCTCAACAATATCCCAAGTGTCATTTTCAAGCAGGGCAACAAGTTCAGAATTCATAACATCAACCTAAAGTGGGTTCTGAGATGCTTCAAAAAAGCTTTTTAGTTTAATGTTTTTATTAACTTGAGTGACAAAGCAAAATTTTTCATGATTAAGCTTAGAATAGCCAACAAATTTTTCAATACTGTTAATGCAAAGCAATGCCTAAAAACATTGTTAGTATTAATTAATCTTTCTTAGTTTTGATCACGGCAAATTACAAAGACATTTATTGTCAAACACAATCATAAAACAAATTATCTAACAAACATTATCATCAAGGTAATAATCATTACACTAACATATCTTAATCATGCATAGTGATCATAAAAGTGATTAGCCTTAAAACTTACTTTTGTCAAATGTAACAAAATATTTTTAATAAACTTATTTTTAAGAAAATGTTTTATTAAATGAAAATGTAAATTTGAATATGGCATATTCCAAATGTCATAGGAATATCCTTTGAAGGTTTAAACAACCTCAGATATTTCAAAATTACTAAAATATAAAAGGGAGCGGACTCTACGCCGACGGTACCTTAGTACCTATGGCGGTTCCTTATCGATAAGGAACCGCGGGATCCAATAAGGAACCGCGGGCAGATATAGCCGTTGGATGTTTGTCATATAGATAGTGGATCAAATCTGCATTCTCATTAACCCTTTTTGGACATCTCTTTCGGCCTTCTTTCTCCTATCTAATCCTAGTCATTTGTAAATGATCACTTAATGTGTTAAGTATGTTTACTCATGATTATCCTCTTGATCTCCTTCTTTACCTTGTCTAAAGAGAAGATCACTCACACACTTGTGATGTGATTAAAGATGTAGCATTGATGAAGATCACCTTATCCTAAAGATCTAGTCATGTTCATCATTTGTTTATTTGTGTCTTGTGTAGATCCAATGTATTTGTGAATACTTGGACTAGTTGTGTTCATCCAAGCTATATGTGAATACTTGGATTAGGGTTTTGTAAATCTATTTCACATGTGTGTGCTTGGATTTGTGTTGTGTAGATCCAATCTACATGTGTGTATTTGGATATATTTAGTTGGGTTGTAATTAGTTGTGTAAGTTCTCACTAAACTATAAAGTGATGTGGTTGTGTCTTGTGAGTTTTCACTAAACTATAAAGTGATATGTAATTGTGTTGTGTGAAGTTCTCACTTAGCTTCAAAGTGAAGAGTCGTGAAGATTGGTTCTAGCTTTGGATTAGAACTCGACATCTAGCCTTGTGTCAGAAAATGGCGAAGTAGGCAACGTTGTGAAGATTGGTTCTAGCTTTGGATTAGAACTCGACATCTAGCCTTGTGTCGTAAAATAGTGAAGTGGGCGACGTTGTGTAGATTGGTCCTAGCTAAGATTAGGTCTCGACATTTAGCTTAGTGTCGGAAAATAATGTAAGCGATGTTGTAAGGTTTTCTCCGCCAAGAAGAGAGCTTGTGGATATAGTGGTAATCTCGAGTAAGGTGTACTTGAGGAGTGGAGTAGGAACGAGGATAGTGCCTCGTTGCCGAACCACTATAAATCTTGGTGTCTTCCTACTAGGTTGTTTCTTTCCTTACTCATTACTTACATTCATTATCATTATACTTACTACACATTGTTAATGCATTAGAATTGAACCTAATCATTATGCAACTAGCTTTCAAGTAAAAGATAGTTTTGTGCACTCACCTAATTAAAAAGAATTTTAATTAGGAGATAAACAGATGAAAACTATTCAACCCCCCCTTCTAGTTTCTACAATTGGTATTAGAGTGATGGTGGCACAAGACCTTTGAAGTATATTGTACTTTAAAACTTTGATCGATCCATTGTCTCCTCAAATTAGAAGGTTAAGTTGTACTAAAGTTTTTCTTTGGTCAAAACTATTTTTTGTTGAAAATAAGCCTTTTAAATTGTTAATATTGCATATTACCTAAATTAGTAGTGTTAATGCATTTTAGATTTACTCTTGAAATGTATCTACTAGTTTGCATCTTGTTATGTGTAGGTACTTATGAAGATAAATCATTCTATTGATTGTGGATTGAGTTACTTACACTTGTAAAAGACTCATCTTCTTTGATTTCTAACATCATTGAATGATGATATCAAGATGGGTAGGAGTGATTCTAGTCTTTGAAGACTTAGTAGTCACTATTAGTCATTGTTGTGCTTTGCATCGGTTCCTTGAAAGCTCGGAATGCAATTTGTGGCCAAGGTACGCTTTCGTTCTTCCACACGCCCTATTGATCATTCTTTTGATCATTAATTGACTATATGCTTGCTCTTGGCATCCTTGCCTTGACATTTACTTGTGGTTTGTGATTCTTTCCTTTTTCCCTCTCAAACCTTCATTACTTTGATACTTGACTCACTATGGAGATGTAGGGTGAGTTAGTAGAAGCATAAAGTATCAAGCATGATTTCCATGGTTTGCACCCTTACGGTTAGTATGCCCTATATCATGTGTAACTTGTGCATTTAAGCTCATCTCTAGGATGATTAGTGAATCCCTTGAGATACCAAACTACTTCCTTAAGTTGTAGGTGGATTTTACACATTTGGAATTGAAATATTTCAAGGATATTGTTATTGTTAATTCTAGCAATAATTATCCGATCATGTGGGAGATAAAGTGAATCTATACTTTGCTCATGTTTTGAAATAGAATAAGACTAATCTTGAAAATGATTTTATTCTATGCATCAAAATTGCTTGGTATAATTCATTACCAAAGCCGTGTAGACTTTCTCCGGAAAGGCACATCTTAAACCACTATATATGACACAAGCTCTTCTCCTCCTTAAGTTGAAGAATGTCATTTATCCCTTGAGCAATGTTCTTGGTCTTGATACACTTCCTTTGACTCCTCTCCCTGTGCTTCTTTGCTACGAGTAGTCTTTTGTTCGTTTCGGTATTTTCTTATCTCGATTCAACTCGTAATCCTTCAACAAGGCATTATTATCTAGTGTTGTGGTGGTCCAATGATATCCTAAAATGTTTAAGATATATTTTTCAGTATATTAAAAAATTTGGTTTTCATAAATTCATTGTTTTTCTTTGATAAAAACCTGCCTCTGTAGGCGGTTCTTTATCTCTGGCAGTTCAATAGCGCGGTTCCTTATCGATAAGGAACCACGGGCCGAATCTTTTGTCAGAGCGCCAGTTTTATTAAAGTAACTTTTTCAAACAAAACCTTCTCTCTCCTTCACACACACAGCCAACGGTTTTTTGTTTTTCCACCATTGTTGAAGCTTCAAAAACCTTCAGTCACTTAAATTAATTGATTCAAGTTCGTGGGTTTCACTCATCCATCATCCAAGATCAATTAATTGTAAGTTATTTCTTTCAATTTCATCTAATTTGTTCTAGGGTTCATACATTCATAACTGGGGATTTTTAAAATTGACATTGAATTAGAACCTTACTAGGAATAAGAGTTGACACAGTATTGTTACTATGATTCTTTTGGTTCATATTCATTGAGATTTCACTAAAACCCATTTGTAGAACAAATCCGAATTTTGACTAAATAGTTTGGTTGATTGATGGAATTGATATGAACCCATGAACAAGTTGGTAATGGCATTGTTAAATGCTTACCTAAAAACCTTGTTTTGAAAAACCAATGTTCTAGTTTATTGTTGATTTTACATAGTTCATATGTTTTGATCAATGATGAAATGGGTACATTATGAACATGAGAATGACAAGGATTAGTCCTTTGTTTGTCAAACTATTGATGAAACACATTCTCATCTTTTGAAATTTTTATTTTTATTTTTCATATGAGTGATTGGAGAAATATTTTTGTTTGTTGTATTTAGGTACTAATCATGCCTTCGGAATATCAACAAGACCACCGATACACTAGACGATATATGCCTAACCTTGCCGACTTTTGTCACTCAACTCAACTTGACAACACCAATCGTTCTCTTCAAACTCGTTGTTTCTATGAGGGTAGAGTTGTCCAAGAGGACATTGGGAATTATGCTTACATAAAGTCTATGTTTGAACAAATTGGGTTCGATTGTTTGTTATACATAGAAGAAGACATTTATCCCCAATTACTCTTAGAGTTCTTTAGCACCTATTAAATCTTTGAGTTCAATGGTATAATATTCATTAGATTCTTATTGAATGATCAAGTCATTCAATACTCTCTCAAAACCTTTGGTCAAATTATTGGTGTGCCATTTGAAGGTACTTGTCGTTTCACGGACAAATGGAGACTTGATGCTCTTGATGAATCCAACAATAAACCTCCGAATGACCATAGTGAAGTTAATCTTGATTTTATCCTTGAAATCATTTCCAAAGAGCGTGATGGAAACGTTATGAGAAGCCTTCATTCTAATAAACAACTTGTAAATCGTTATGAGGTTCTCTCAAGCAACCTTAAGGATTATATGGTTCATTGGGCCGAGATCCTTAGGGAGAATGTATTTTGTCTTGGTGGGAACCGGGATCACATTCCGGCGTGTATGGTGCATATGCTATTTTGCATCTTTACCGAAACCAAGTACAACTTGGCATACTATATCGCTCGACGAATCAATTATGCTATCTCCAAGCCCAATAAAAATCTTCCCTATGCTATGCTTCTTACTCGCCTCTTTAAGAGGGTTGTTCATGATTTTCCTTTCCTTGACTTCTCTCGCTTTCAACCGGTTCAACGGGTGATGTTACCTATTCAAGAGGTATATGAAAGAAAGCCTAGAAGTGATAAAGGTTCGAGAAAACATGATCAACAAGAGTCCGATGATGAGGACACCTACATGCCAACAAGTGATGGTGATGACATAGGTACTAGTGCTCATGTCGGCTCTTCAAGTAACTCCCGTCAATCCACAAACTCATTCGTGGATGGACTTGAAGACTTAGATCCTCCTCCTCACCATTCCACTAGTGAAGTACCGGAAGACCTCAACATGGAGTATTTCTACCGTGAAAATCTTAAGACTCGAGGTGAGTTGTTTGAATCATCGAGTGGAGTCAAGAAAGGGATTCAAATACTTGGGTAATTTGATCAAGGGATTTGGCAAGAAGAGAAGATAAAGACTTTGATTTAATTCAAGGTGAACATATTGTTAAACATCTTATGTGTTGAACATTTGTTTTCTTTTCTTCTATGTGTGTATATTAACTAATACTACTTGTTTGGATTACTAACTATTTTAATCCTTTATTAACTATGTAGTCGTTCTTTCGATTTGCATAGCTTTGTGCTCATTATGTGTTTGTTAGCTTCCTAGATTTTGATTTATAGTTAACTTCGGCTTGCTATTTACCTGTGTGAAATCTGGGCTGACCAAAGTTTGAGGAAGTGTTAATTTTGAAAAACACTGGACGCGGTTCCATATCGAACCCGCGGTTCCTTAGCGATAAAAAACCGCGGACCTACGTAAGGAACCGCCTGTCCCTGTTTCGACAAAATCTTTGCTTTACACTATTTTTCTTAATCTATGTAAAACTTTGCTAAAATTTTTTGAAAAACCTGCACTTTCCTATACTAGGGTACCTAATTTCATTATTCACCTAAAATGATTTCAACCCATTACTAGTTTGGATCATTCCCTTCTCTTCTTAAACCCTCTCATGTTGATTGTGTTCTTCATCCCTTCAACTCTTCTCTAAACCTTAACACACAACCATGATGTCCACTAGAACATCCACTTCTTCCAAAACTTCCTCCTCAAAAAGAAGCCTCAAAATTAAGATTAAGATACCTAACATTGGTTCTTCATCTTTTCACACTCCCAAAAATGAGATCTCTCTTATTCTCATTTCATCTTCACCTTCACCACCCCTTGCTCCATGCAAAACAAACTCAACCCATGGTACTAACCATTCACATGGTTCTACCTCCTCTTCATTCCAATCAAGAATGAATGAGCTTTCTTCACCTTTCACCCCTAGTCCTCCTTTGGATGGGATTTCTCAACCTCAACCTCTACAAAGTATCCCTTGTGTACGTGAGCCTTTGGTCACCTCTCCTTTCACTCCACCAAATTCTCCCATCTCACCCTTGGACACTATGCCTCCACCACCTCCTCCACCCTCTAACACTAATGCTCCTATTTTGGGAATTCCTATCCCTCACCTCATGGGTGATCCTTACTTCTTTGGGTTCTTAGAAGATCATGGTGCAAATTTCCCATGTTGTGTTGGGAATTATTTGTTAAGTGTCAAGTACCGTTAGTATATTCCAAGTACTGTTAGTGTTATGTAAGTACCGTTAGTGTTAACGCGGTACATAGTAAGTACTGCTATGATGATTCGGACGAATTTATCTTTGTATAAGATATGTCATAGTTATAGTTAGAGTATATCTTATGTGATATACCTAAATAGTTAGAATATTGATAATATATCGTCTGTGATATAGTTATCTTTATAGAATATTCTAAGGTTTCTAGGGTTCCTTACTCTATAAAAGGAACATAGGTACAATGTCTTTCATGTACCTCATTCAAGTCGATTAATAAGAGAATCGAATAGTTAAAAGTAATTCTGTTCTTCTGTGCTTTATAAGTTAGATTCCGCATAACTGATTTAGTATTAGTAGGAGTGCTCAAAGTGTATTAGTTTGATTACAATATATTATACTAATTCTTAATAGAATATAGATCCAACCAAAGGGATCAACAAGTGGTATCAGAGCTTGTTGAGAAACTCTGAAAAAGAAGAACACGACCCCAAACACTCCACACATACCAAATCTCAATGTCTCAACCAGATGGTGATAATGCTCACTTAGATGATGTTCAGAACACTGATCATGTTCTGCCACAGGGACAACCACAAGTTCTGCATCCTGCACCAGCACAAGGTGCTCAAGCCGTGAATGCTGTAGCTACCTCTACACCAACACCTTCTCATACTCTGTCTGTTGTTAAACTCCCAGTTCTCAAAGGTGACAATTATGAGACATGGGCTATGCAGATGGAACATTACTTGAATCACACAGATCACACTATGTGGTAAGTTATCAAGAATGGGAATACACCAAAGAAGCTACACTGGTTACCAGACAATACATGCTATGTTCTACCTGTTGTGACTGCTGAGGAGGTACAAGCAGAGATCAGAGAAACAAAAGCCAGAACTGCTTTGTCTATGGCTCTTTCTGAAGACTTTCTACCAAGCTTTCATCATTATAAAGATGCCAAAGCTATGTGGGATGCTATAAAACTTAGATTTGGAGGCAATGACAAATCTAAGAAAATTAAGAAGATTGTTCTTAAGCAAGAATTTGATAACTTCTCAATTACCAGTATAGAAGGGATACATGGTGGATATGAAAGGTTCACCAAGTTGCTTATTCAACTAGCAGTTTATGGACAAGTAATTCCTAATGAAGAAGCCAATCTAAAATTCTTAAGAAGTGTTCCACCAGAGTGGAAAGCAATGGCTATGTACTTCATCACAAGAGATGATTTGGAAACAATTCCTTTTGATCATCTCTACAACAATCTTAGAGCATATGAGATGGATGTGAAAGGCATTAAAGTAAAGACAACAACTACTTCAAAGTCTAACTTGGCTTTTATGTCAGATGGGAACAACGGTACTTACTTTCAAAATACCGCTAGTGGATCTAGCAGCGATACATACTTCAAAAATACCGCTGGAGGACTTACAAGCAGTACTTACCCATAAAGTATTGAAAGCAGTCCAATAGTCTCTCAAAATCCACATGAAAGGTCTTCACCATTGTTTAGTGACAATGATGCCTTCTCATTCTTTGCTGGACAAGACAACAGGCCAAGATTAACTCTCAATGACTTGTTCCAAATGGATGATGCTGATGTTGAAGAGATGGATCTTAAATGGCAAGCTGCTATGGTGTCAGTAAGATCTAATAGGTTCTTCAAGAAGACTGGAAGAAAAATGACTGTTGATCCTAATGAGCCATTAGGATATGACAAGTCCAAAGTTGAATGCTATAACTGTGGAAGGAATGGACACTTTGTAAGAGAATGCTCTAGAGATAAAGCTAAGACTAGCAATCAGAAGTCCAAGAATAGATATTGAACCAGTCCAAGGATAACTGAAAGCTTTCCAAAAGGAAACAGCAGGAGTCCTGAAGGAACCAAAGCATTGGTTACTGTAGATGGAGTGGTGAATTGGGCAGAAGAAGAAGAAGAAGAAGAGCTTGGATTAATGGCCCTCTCACATGAAGATACTGAGGTACATCCTTGTTCTAAAGATTGTATTCTTAAATTTAATAGTTTAAAAGTAGAACTAGAGGAACAGTATCAAAAGGTTAACACATGCACTGTAGAAGTAAAAGCTTTCAAACAGGGTGTTGTTAAATTAGAAGAAAATATAGTTTTGTACAAAAAGGCTCAACAAAACTAGGAAGAGAAAATAAGGATTGTGACTCTTCAAATGAGGGAAAAAGATGTGGAAATAAAAGCTTTTGAAAGATAACTTTTAAAAATAAATTCAGAAAATGAAGCTTTAAAAACCAGTCTTTGTAATGAAAGGGAAGTGATTAGTCATTCGCAACAATCCTCTAAGGGACTGGGAAAATTGATTAATTCACAAATGGGGTATTATGATAAAACAGGCCTAGGATATATTGAGGACCAACCTGGGATAACCTTAACTAACAAGGACTTATCAAAAGGGATTTTTGATAGTTCTAGTAAGGTAGATGATACACCTGAAAATGATAGATATGTTGAAGGAATGAAGGCAGTTCCTCCACCATTATCAGGAATTTTTATGCCCCCTTGTAATGATACTAATATAGAGTTAGAAGAACCTAAGATTAATAATGTCTTAAACTCTAGTACTATGACCCAAGAAAAGACTACTATGACCAAGAATATTGTTTATCCACCTTTAATGAACAACTTTGTTTCTGAAGAATCTAAGACTAGTTCTGCTCCGAAGCAGGTAAAAACTCCTAGCAAGATATTGGAAAACAATATAAAACATAATAAAGTCAAAAGGGGTGGGCTAGGTTTTGAAAAAGTAAAATTAAAACAACCTTTTGGGTCTTCTTTAAGAAGAAAAGGATGTTATGTTTGTGGTAGTCTAAATCATTTTATCAAAGACTATACATTACATGAAGATAAAATTATAAAACAAAAGGCTACACAAAGGGTCATGAAAAACAGTAATGGGAAAAATGCACAGGTTTATAGGAAACAGAAGCTTAAAGATGACAAACCTAAGTTTGATCACACAAGGGTAGTTAAACAGGTTAAAAATAATCCTACCAAAAATTTTGTTCCTAGGGCAGTACTTATGAAGCAAGGACTAGTATCTTTAAAGTCTGGTAAACCAAGTACCGGCAAGTCTAGACCTACAAGTACTGCTAGAGCAAACTCAAGTACTGTTGGTTTAAAGTCTGTAAAACCAATGTTCTCTATGACTTCTAAGAAAGTTTTTGAAAAATTTAAAACACCTAGAAGTAAGGACAAGAACAAACCAGTGCAAATGTCGGTTCCTAAAAGAGATAAACCATGTGTTAAAGCAAGTACCGCTAAAGCAGTACTTAAGTCAAAGAAGTCAGAGCACATAGAGTCACCCTATGACTTTGACTACATAAATGAAACTATGAAGTATAAGAGTAAAAGTAGCATACTGGGAATGCTTCAGTACAAACTCTTAAATGTGTAGGTCCCACAAGATCCGAGCCAAATGTGGCTTGGGTCCCTGTTAAAAACTAATGAGTTTTATTTGTGTGTAGGGGCATCTCATTGATGAATTAAATGATAAAAGAATTGTAGATAGTGGATGCTCAAGACACATGACAGGAAACAAAGATTTTCTTGCTGAATTTGAAGAATTCAGAGGAGGTCCAGTAGCCTTTGGGGGTAGCAAAGGTAGAATCACTGGAAAAGGGAAAATCAACACAGGAAAGTTGGAATTTGAAGATGTTTTCTTTGTAAAAGAATTGAATGAGTTCAATCTCTTTTCTGTATCACAAATGTGTGATAAGAAGAACAAGGTGTTATTCACAGACAAAGACTGCTTGGTGTTGTCCAAAGACTTTGAGATACCTAAGGAATCTCAAATACTGCTTAAAGTACCCAGGCAAGAAAAATATGTACACCTTTAATCTTCATACTATCACTCCAACAGGTGGTATTACATGTTTGCTAGCTAAGGCTTCTTTAGATGAGTCAAATTTATGACATAGAAGGTTAGGTCATGTGAATTTCAAGAATCTTAATAGATTGGAGAAAAGGAATTTGGTTAGAGGTCTACCTAACAAATCTTTTCAAAATGATTTCACATGTGCTGCCTGTCAAAAAGGTAAACAACATAGAGCCTCTTGTAAGACCAAGACTGTGAACACTGTGACAAAACCTTTGCAACTTTTGCATATGGATTTATTTGGTCCAGTTTCTATCAGAAGCATTAGTCATAAGACCTTTTGTCTAGTCATAACTGATGATTATAGTAGATTCAGTTGGGTTTTATTTTTAGCCCTTAAAAGTGAAACAAGTGAATTACTAAAGGATTTTATCACTTTAGATGAAAAGTAGTTCACTAAACATGTATTAATCATTATGACTGATAATAAAACATAATTTAAGAATGCTGATTTTGATGAATTATGTAGGTCTAAAGGAATTAAGAGACAATTTAGTAATCCTAGAACTCTACAACAAAATAGAGTAGCTGAAAGGAAGAATAGGATATTAATTGAGGCTGCTAGAACTATGCTGGCTGATTCACTTTTGCCAAATACCTTTTGGGCAGAAGCAATCAATACTGCATGTTATGTGTTAAATAGAGTTCTAGTAACTAAGCCTCAAAACAAAACACCTTATGAACTCTTGACTAATGTAAAGCCTAACATAAGTCATTTAATACCTTTTGGGTGTCATGTGTCTATACTAAATACTCTTGATTATTTTGGAAAGTTTGATGGAAAGTCTGATCCAGGATATCTTGTAGGATATTCTTTACAAAGTAAAGCATATAGGGTTTACAATTTGGCAACTAAGAAAGTTGAAGAAAATGCTCATGTCAATTTCTTAGAAAATAAACCCAATGTTCCGTAAATAGGTTATGCTTGGATGTTTGATTTAGATTATCTAACTAACTCTATGGATTACTATTCTTTGCAAAAGGATTGTCAAACTAACAATGCAGGTAGTGAGTCAAGTGCAACTAATTCAGGTGCTCAAGAAGATGTTTCTTCATTAAATGATGATGTTCATGTCTATGTGCCCAACATGCCTACTGTTACTCCCATGTCTGCAACTCCCAAGAAGCAAATCATGCCATCAAATGATGATCAAGCCTCCCAGGAGCTTCAGAGGCTTCAAGATCAAGAAAAGAATGCTACATCTGCCAATAAGAATTCAGGAGAAGAGTCTTTTGAGTCACAAGACTCAGCAATACATACTATACCTAGCGGTACTTCATCTACAAGTACTGCTAAGTCAAAAATCTACCAAATCTGTTGACTCACCAGAAGAGATTTTGCAAGCATTGGACGATGAAAAATTATATGCCATTCCAGCTGAAGGAATCTTCTACAAAGCTTCCTATGATGAGCAGGGTGCAGTAACTGATTTCAACAATTTGGAAACAGAAATTCCATTCAGTTCTATTTCCACTCATAAAGTCAACAACAACCATCCTACTACACCGATTATTGGTGATCCAAAATCTGTTGTACAAACCAGAAGACAACTACAAACCAATATTGAAATTCATGCACTAGTGAGTTATGTCAAACAACAGCAGAGAACAAATCATAAAGATACTCAACATTGTTTGTTTGCCTGTTTCTTATCTCAAGTAGAGCCCAAAAACATCTCTCATGCTCTTGATGAAGAAAGTTGGGTAGATGCCATGCAAGAAGAATTAACACAATTTGAGCTTCAAAAAGTTTGGATTCTTGTGGATCTTCCCTCAGGTAAAAGAGTAATTGGTACTAGATGGGTCTTCAGGAACAAGAAGGATGAAAGAGGGGTTGTTGTGAGGAACAAGGTAAGACTTGTTGCTCAAGGCTATAGACAGGAAGAAGGGATAGACTATAATGAGGTTTTTGCACCAGTGGCAAGGATAGAAGCCATTAGGTTATTTTTGGCCTTTCCATCATATATGGGATTTATAGTCTATCAAATGGATGTGAAAAGTGCCTTTCTATATGGTACTATTTCAGAGGAGGTATATGTCTCACAACCTCCAGGTTTTGTAGATCCTAAATTCCCCAATAGAGTCTATAAGGTTATTAAAGCACTTTATGGTCTGTATCAAGCTCCAAGAGTCTGGTATGCAACCTTATCTTACTTTCTACTAGAACATGGATATAGGAGAGGAACCATTGACAAAACTCCGTTGATCAAGAAAAATGCCAAGGACATCATTCTAGTTCAAGTTTATGTTGATGACATCATTTTTGGTTTTACCAAGAAGACATGTTGTGAAGAGTTTGAAGCTTTAATGAAAGGAAGATTTCAAATGATTTCTATGGGAGAACTAACTTTCTTTTTGGGAATGCAAGTCAAACAAAGGAAAGATGGAATATTTATCAGTCAAGATAAATATGTTGCTGAAATCTTAAAGAAATTTTCTTGTATGGATACAAGGAGTACAAGGACACCTTTTGAAGCCAAGAAGTCTCTATCAAAAGATGAACATGGAGAAGATGTTGACATTCATCTATAAAGGTCAATAATTGGTTCATTGATGTATCTTACATATAATGTTTGATGTGTGTGCTTGTTCAAGGTTCCAAGTTCATCCAAAGGTGTCACATCTACATGCTGTGAAGAAGATTTTTAAATATCTTAAAAGTCAACCCAATTTAGGATTATGGTATCCTAGAGATTCCACCTTTGAATTGGAAGCTTACTCAGATAGTGATTATGCTGGAGCAAATCATGATAGGAAATCCACAACAGGAGGTTGTCAATTCCTAGGCAGAAGACTCATATCATGGCAGTGTAAGAAGCAAACCATTGTTGCTACTTCTACAACTGAAGCTGAATATGTAGCTGCTGCTCATTGCTGTGGACAAGTACTTTGGATTCAAAATCAATTGTTGGACTATGGGTTTAACTTCATGAACAACAAGATTTACATTGATAATGAAAGTACTATATGCATTCTCAAGAATCCAGTATTTCACTCTAAGACTAAGCATATTGAAATAAGACATCACTTTATAAGAGATGCTTATGACAAAAAGCTTATTCAAGTCTTGAAGATTCATACAGATAACAATGTAGCTGATTTATTGACCAAGGCATTTGATGTAAAGAGATTCGAATTCTTGGTGACACACATTGGTATGCTCAACCAATAATGTGCTGCATATGTTGAGGGGAGGTAATGGCTGTACAAATTTTTATAATTTTTATTGCATAGTCTATGTATTATGTTTTTGATGTTATTGTAGGTTTATAGAAAAAGATAAAAGAGGATACATTTTAGTGGAAAGCATGAACTGGTCAAAATTGTGAGGTACCGTTGTCACTCCAAGTACCACTAGCACAATACCAAAGATGAAAGTGATTCAGATGATGATATAAACAAAGTCATGTACAGATTTAATCAAATAGACCATGATGACGAATTTGCTTATAGAATGCAAGCACAAATTCGTGAAAATGAATTGCAGGAAGAACTTGCAGCAAAGCAGGATTTGCTAGAAGTTAAAAGAATAAAGCAAGAATGGAACATACAAGAGTATGACAGGATTTAAGCTGAGATACATGCAAGTGAGCTTCTTGCAGACTCATTGATAGCTGAAGAGAGAGATGCATATGATGAAGAAGAGAAATCAAAATTGATTGATGATCTGGTAAGGGAGCAACAAAGATTCTTTGATGAAAAGAGAAGGAAAGAAAAGATTAAGCCTCCAACTACTATGCAGATTAGAAATCAGATGATGAACTTTCTAAAGAAAGTTAAAGGATTTACTCATATTCAGCTGGTCAAGAAGAATTTTGAAAAAATCAAGACTTTGTATGAGCAAAGTAAGAAGACTGAGTTGAATTTTGTTAAGATTGGATCTAAAGCAGATAGAAAAGCTGTTGAAGAATTTAAGAAACATCTGCAACAACAAAGACAATTTGGTAGTACTCCTAGAATTGAGCCAAGTACTGCTGAACCTACAAATATATCTCCACCTATCAAGACCACTTATGTGAGGAAGAATAGAAAGGGGAAGGTAAGTTCAAGGGAGGAAGAGACTGCTCAAAGAATGAATACAGGAGTTGAAACTCAAGATATTGCTCAGACTGAAAATGTACAAGTAGTACATACACAGTCAACAGTACATACAACAGTACATACTGAGGATACGGTACATACAAACTTGGAAGAGGGTTCAATAGAACTTGAGGGAATTTCCAAGGGTGTTAAAAGGAAAAGGTCAACAAATCTAAAGAAGAAAGCTAAGAAAGCTAAAACAACAACAGAGGATAGTGATGATGATGAGAGCTTAAAGAAGTACTTGAAGATTGTGAAATTTGAAGATCAATGTATTGATACAAAGATTTTTGGAAAGAGAGCATCCATTGCTAAGTGGATTTACTCTATAGATCAAGGACTTGAAGCTCATAGAATTCAGAGAACTGATGGCACAACAAGAGTACTCAGACTTTTGGAGGATATTCTTCACATTCTTGACAGACAAGATATTCAAGATCTTTTAAGGTTAGTTCAAGAAGCCAGTGCAGGTAAAACTGAAGTATCACTATTATATAGGGAATTTCTCTTTATGTATGAGCCACACAACTGTGATCAAGAAATGTTGAAGGTATTAGAGAATCAGGTTCCTAGTTACTGGAGAGATATTACAGGTCATGTGGATTGCATATTTTGGATGTAGATGATGTTACATACTATATGCTGCAAGAGAAAACTTACCCTTTCAAAAGAAAATTGTTGGAAAGGATGTTAGAACAACAATTAGAAGTTATACAAGAGTCTGCTGATTCTTTGGAGTTGATCAGAATGGTTAAACAACAAATCAAGGATTTTAAAGATGAGGAAGAAGCTAAGAAAGAATCTTAAGTGTTTGAATTTTAGTCACACTTCACAAATGGTTCTCAGTTCACCATGTCTAACACACATAAGAACTGGCTAGTCCATAAGCAAACGGTTTGTGGTAAAGACTTATCAAATCCGTTGAAAGCTGATAGTTTGCTAAAAACTATATGGTTCTAACTCACCTTGTTTCGAGACAAAGAGTTGGCTAGTCCTAGACAAACGGTACTAGGTAAAGACTTCATCAAATCCGTTGATGGTTGACAATTTACCAAAAATTGTAAGGTTTTCATTACACCTTATTCTTTGTGAATAAAGTATTGGCTATTCCAGAGTGTACGGCTAACTGGTAAAGAATTTATCAAATCCGTTGATAGCCGGTGATATGCTAAAAATCATGAAGCCAATACATATTGGTGTTTGTTGTTAACTGTTTTATTTCAGGTATGAAGATTGCAGGCAAAGAAGTATTTAAAAATAATACTTAGAAGGTTTTGTTATCATCAAATCAAGACAAAGATTTATGATTAAGAGTTCAAGGACTAAACTCAAGAAGACAATAACTGATGCTGCAAAGATAAATGAATGTTTAGAAGACACAAGAAGATCATAGTTTGAAGACAAAGATGATACTCATGATGTTTCAAGATTGTCTTATCAGAAGAAGATCTACATTTGAAGTGTTTGGCTACATTCAGTTGGATACAAATGCAAATTACCAAGTTCAATCCAAGGATGAAGGAAAGACTGAAGACATGTATTTTTAATACATCTAGTACAAGAGAAATAAGAAGACAACAAGTTATCATTTCTTGTTTAGGGGAGGATTGTTGGGAATTATTTGTTAAGTGTCAAGTACCGTTAGTATATGCCAAGTACTGTTAGTGTTATGTAAGTATCGTTAGTGTTAACGCGGTACATAGTAAGTACTGCTACTTATAAAGTAAGTACTGCTATGATGATTAGGAAGAATATATCTTTGTATAAGATATGTCATAGTTATAGTTAGAGTATATCTTATGTGATATACCTAAATAGTTAGAATATTGATAATATATCGTCCGTGATATAGTTATCTTTATAGAATATTCTAAGGTTTCTAGGGTTCCTTAGTCTATAAAAGGAACATAGGTACAATGTCTTTCATGTACCTCATTCAAGTCGATTAATAAGAGAATCGAATAGTTAAACGTAATTATGTTCTTCTGTGCTTTATAAGTTAGATTCCGCATAACTTATTTAGTATTAGTAGGAGTGCTCAAAGTGTATTAGTTTGATTACAAACTATTATACTAATTCTTAACAGAATATAGATCCAACCAAAGGGATCAACATGTTGTCTCTATAATAACTCCATCATTCAAAACCTAAGGTTGGAGATGCTTGGTCTTCATAGAAGGTTGCATGATTTCTTGCTTGTCTTTTTCTCCATGCCTCCTCCTAGGAGATGAATGATGGTTTTCAAAATAACATGTTTTTTTAAAAGAAGGTCAAGCAAAAGAGATCTATGATTTTAAGACCTAGTTTTTAGCTATCTTTGTAGTAGTTAATTCTATTTTTATTTCTTGTATTTCCTTTCCTTTCCCTCATGATTTTCTCATGTGGATGATTTATGGATTTAGTTTTATGTGTTTCTATCTATGTGATCACATTAATTAACTTCAATTTACTTAAAATTGAACCTAAATCTATTACAACCTCTAAGAACTTGACTTAAAATTGGACCAAAATGTTATCTAAATATTTTGTCACCCTTTGTCAAGACATTCTTTGTGAATGTGTTGCTTTTATGCAACCCTAGCATACTCTAATGCTAAAATAGGTAAGAATCCATGATTTGCAAATTTTTTGAAAAAGTCTTATTTTTCTCCAAAACTTTTGAAAATAAAGGTTTGCTGTCCACTGGACGCGGTTCCTTAGCCCCCAGGCGGATCCATATCGATATGGAACCACGGGATATTTTAAAGAACCGCGCATAGTAAATCCGTTCTTGGCTTATTTTTTGTCTTTCTTCTTTGACCACTGTCTTGGTTAAGATTCTTTGTTTACCCAATTTGGCTAAACATTTCCTAAAACCTTTCTTTTTCATTTCGAATCCTTGTCTTGTCTATTTTCTTTAAATTCTTCTCTTATGGGAGTTCTTTTCTTCATCCCTCATAATGCCTAATTCTTTCTTTCCTAACCTTGACATTTCTTTGTCACAAACTTCTCAGCCTAAAGCTTATTCTTCTAAGTTTTCAAAGAAACCGAAAATCTCGGTTAAAACCATTTGGATAAAAAAAGAACAAGAATCCTCATGATTCTTCCTCTCCAAAATCCTCCAAGAATTCCTATTTCTCTCCAATTCAATATTGGAATGAGACTTACTCTATAAATCCAATTACCAGAGAAAAGGAAATTCTTCCACCACCACCAAAACCTTTCAACTCTCCTCAACTCAATGACCTATCTTCTTTCCCTAACATCACTAGGAATTGTGAAAACATCTCTCATCCATTATGTCCCTCTCCACCAATCTCTAATTTTGATGGACCTCCCCCATCTAACGACTTTGTTTTGCATCATGGTTCCTCGTGTGCTTGTTGTCGTTTTCAACAAATTGAACTTGCTCATATCTATGACAAGCTAAATTTTCTTGAATTCCTCCTCACTCGACCTCCTCTCAAAGTTTTCGTTCACGTGAACAAAACTTTAAATGATGCTTCATCGTCTTTCTTTTCCAAATAAGGCAAATTTTGTTCTTTAGTTATTTGAGTCAATAAAACTTAAGCAATCTTAGAAGAATATCACTATTAGAGTAGTTTATGCATTGTGGTCTATTTTCCATATTTTTTGCTTTAAATATTCATATTATGTGTATGAATATTTCTCTTGTATGTTATTTCATATTTATGTAATATGAATGTTATGTGTGTTATTTTTCCCTCTAATTCTATTTCACACATTGGCTAAAGAGTTGATCATGGTTAAAACTTAAAATTAATTATGAGTGATTCCATAAATTCTAAATTTTAACCAATTGACATTTTAAATCATTTTTGATTGGTTTGGATGTTTCTTTTCTTCCTTTATTCCACCAATTGAACTATGATGTTGTCAATACACACTCTTTGGACATACTTAGCAAATGCTTGCTTCTAATTTGAGATTTAGTTTTCTTCTCCCTCTCAAGTTAGTTAGTAAGTAGTGCACATACATAAATTGGTGTTTCTTTTCTTTCTTCTAACCTTTGTGTAGCATGTCACCTTAGCTCATTTACTTGGTGCCCCAAGCAAGGGGGAGTAAGAACCAAGGGGGAGCTATTAACAAAAGTCCGGTTCTTTTCTTCTTCAAAGACTTGTGCTAACCTTTTTTCTTTGACAAAGGGGGAGAAATGATAGTGATAAACTCGTTAATAATTTGAATAAACATGTATTTTACGTAAATGAGTTTCTAGTTTGTCGTAATCAAAAATGGGAAGATTGTTAATGCAAAGCAATGCCTAAAAACATTGTTAGTATTAATTAATCTTTCTTAGTTTTGATCACGACAAATTACAAAGACATTTATTATCAAACACAATCATAAAACGAGTTATCTAACAAACACTATCATCAAGGTAATAATCATTACACTAACATATCTTAATCATGCTTAGTGATCATAAAAGTGATTAGCCTTAAAACTCACTTTTGTCAAATGTAACAAAAGATTTTTAATAAACTTTATTTTTAATAAAATATTTTATTAAAATGAAAATGTAAATTTGAATATGGCATATTCCAAATGCCATAAGAATATCCTTTGAAGGTTTAAACAACCTCAGATATTTCAAATTCACTAAAAGACAAAAGGGAGCGGACTCTACACCGGCGGTACCTTAGCACCTACGGCGGTTCCTTATCGATAAGGAACCGCGGGCTCCAATAAGGAACCGCGGGCAGATATAGCCGTTGGATGTTTGTCTAATAATAGTGGATCAAATCTACATTCTCATTAACCCTTTTTGGACATCTCTTTCAGCCTTCTTTCTCCTATCTAATTCTAGTCATTTGTAAATAATCACTTAATGTGTTAAGTATGTTTACTCATGATTATCCTCTTGATCTCCTTCATTACCTTGTCCAAAGAGAAGATCACTCACACACTTGTGATGTGATTAAAGATGTAGCATTGATGAAGATCACCTTCTCTTAAAGATCTAGTAATGTTCATCATTTTTTTATTTGTGTCTTGTGTAGATCCGATGTACTTGTGAATACTTGGACTAGTTGTGTTCATCCAAACTATATGTGAATACTTGGATTAGGGTTGTGTAAATCCATTGCACATGTGTGTGCTTAGATTTGTGTTGTGTAGATCCAAGCTGCATGTGTGTACTTGGATATGTTTAGTTGAGTTGTAATTAGTTGTGTTAGTTCTCACTAAACTATAAATGATGTGGTTGTGTATTATGAGTTGTCACTAAACTATAAAGTGATATGTAGTTGTGTTGTGTGAAGTTCTCACTTAGCTTCAAAGTGAAGAGTCGTGAAGATTGGTTCTAGCTTTGGATTAGAACTCGACATCTAGCCTTGTGTCAGAAAATGGTGAAGTAGGCAACGTTGTGAAGATTGGTTTTAGCTTTGGATTAGAACTTGACATATAGCCTTGTGTCGTAAAATAGCGAAGTGGGCGACGTTGTGTAGATTGGTCCTAACTAAGATTAGGTCTCGACATTTAGCTTAGTGTTGGAAAATAATGTAAGCGACGTTGTAAGGTTTTCTCCGCAAAGAAGGGAGCTTGTGGATATAGTGGAAATCTCGAGTAAGGTGTACTCGAGGAGTGGAGTAGGAACGAGGATAGAGCCTCGTTGCCGAACCACTATAAATCTTGGTGTCTTCCTGCTAGGTTGTTTCTTTCCTTACTCATTACTTACATTCATTATCATTATACTTACTACATATTGTTAATGCATTAGAATTGAACCTAATCATTATGCAACTAGCTTCAAGTAAAAGATATTTTTATGCACTCACCTAATTGAAAGGAATTTTAATTAGGAGATAAATTGATGAGAAACTATTCAACCCCCCCCCCCCCCTTCTAGTTTCTACAAATACCATACTTGACTTTAGAATTAACAACAAAGTCATTGTAGTTTTTTGGAAAAACAGAGGGTCTGGTGGACCTTCTCAAGTTTTGAGTACCCTGAGCTGAGGTACTTGGATTTTGATCCAAATTTCTTTTAGACTCATTATTTTCATCAGGTGTAGCAGCCTCCTCTTCTAACCTAGCATTAGTGTTTTGTCTGTTTCGAGCATCATCCCCAATTAGGGAATCCACAGTGTATACACTATCTCCAAGGTTTGGAGAGTGGCTACCATCACTATGTGACCCAAGGTCACTATTTAGATAAGGTATTACTCTCTCATCATCATTAGGAAGCTCAGGGTTATCATAATCAAATAATTTTAATAGGTTTAAGTCTTGTAAAACATTAGGATTCTTATCTTTATTGATTTTAGTAGTAGAATCTTTAAAAGGAAATATGGTCTCAAAAAGTTTAACATCTCTAGAAACAAGAAACTGGTGTCTATCTAGACTATAAACCCTATAACCCTTCTGAGAACTTGAATAACCCATCATAACACATTTTTTAGTTATGTTAGCAAGCTTATCATGACTATTAAGAATAGTTGCAAAACAAAAGCAACCGAACATTCTGATATGAGAGAGACTAGGACAAGTATTGTAAATCATTTCAAATGGTGTTTTTCCATTTATCACAGAAGAGGGCAATCTGTTAATAAGACAAGTAACAGTCAACACACATTAAGTCTAATATCTAAGAGGGATTCCCCCTGAAAGGCATCTAGCAACATTTAGTAGATGCCTATGTTTCTTTTTTGCAATACCATTCTGTTGTGGGGTATATGCATAGGATGTTTGGTGTATTATACCCTTTTCATTACAAAATTTTGTGAAGTTATGATTTACAAACTCTGTGTCATTGTCACTTCTAAAATCTTGACAGTACTTTTAAATTGATTTTTAATCAGATTATAAAAGGTGTCAATGTAAGACATGACTTCATCTTTAGTTTTAATAAGTTATACCCAAACAGCTCTTGTATAGTCATCCACAACAGTTAAAAAATACTCGTGGCCAGAATAGTTGGCCACCTTATAAGGACTCCGCAAATCTAAATGCACAACATCACCAAGTTTTTTTTATGATCACTTAAAGGAAAAGGCTTCCTAGTTTGTTTAGCTCTTTGAAAGATTTCACAGAAAGAAGTTTTCTCATCTTTGTCAATTTTTAAGGACTGGTTAAGCACATTAAGGACAGGGTCACCAGGATGGCCAAGTCTACAATGCCAATCATAAAGAGACAAAGAGCAAGTAACAACACTATTTTGATTTCTACATTTAATACCTTCTGTATCTAAGTAGTATAAACCACCACACTGTTTACCAATCCCCAACACATTTTTCAAATTCAAATCCTGATTCACAAAGAAACAGTTACTCTTATAAAAAACAACAAATATTTTATTATCCTTAGCCAATTTATGAAATCAAGGTAACACAATACTCAGGTATAACCAGTACATCAACTAAAAGCAGCCCATTAGGAAGTCTAAGATTACCAATTTTAGATATCATAGCCTCGGTTCCATTAGGGTGAGCAACTTTGATTTTAAGATGATGTTAGCCTCAAAATACTGAGTCAAACAAGAATGTTTGGTCATAGGATTATTATGTATTATTCTTAGAACATTGTAATAGATAGTAAAATAGTCGGGATTCACGAGCTTGAATTAAGCTATTTAAAGCCCAAAGACAAGCCCGACGCATTATCTTATAGCCCATAAGCCACATGTAGGCTTGGCTATAAATACTACCCACCTAGCATGTTAGGAGGGTGTTGGTCATTGTAATTCTTTCTATCTCAATCAAACATTCACCAAGTACCAACCACTTTCTCTCTCTACTTTCTCTATCTAAAATTCATCTCTTTTCTTCTTTATTTCTTAGATCCATCATTATAAATCAGGGACAACAATTGGTATCAGAGTCACGGGGTAGATTAGTGATTTGCTTGTGGTTTTATATAATTTTGTAGGTTTTATATTGATCTACCACTCGCGTTTCAAAAAAAATTCTAGTGTTTTTGTAGTTAAAATCGTTATAGGAATCACCTACATAGTTGTGGTAGGGATTTGGTCATTTTGGATCGTCCAAAAACACGAAATTTTGGGGCGTTTGGCTCGATTTTGCCAAAACACCACGTTTTTTTACCATTTTGCATAATTATTGCGGAATTTTCACCTAATAATCTCGCAATAATTAGGTTTTCGAGATCTATTATTCCGGAATCTTTATTCCAAGATTTTTCAGAATTATTATGAGATCTTTTAGTTACGCGAGATATTTGGGTTATTACGAGATCTTTGTGTTATTGCGAGATCTTTTGGTTATGGCGTGATCTTTGGGTTATTGCGAGATCTTTTAGTTATTGCGAAATCTTTCCATTATTGCGAGATCCTGAAGTTATTGCGAGATCTTTGAAGTTTCGTAATATTGGATTATTCTGAGATTATTTCTTCATTTCGAGATCATAGCATTGCGAGATTCTTGTTTGAGTAATTTGTAGACTTAGCCACTATCTAGACTAGTCCCGGATCATAGTTTACCAAAAAAATAAGAAAAAATTGGCTATTTCTAACTCGATTTCAAAATTTGGCAATTACAAAAATTTTCGGTCTATATCGGACTGAGAATTTATTGCCGGACTCAGAACAAATCACAATTTTTGGAATTTAAACCACAAACTAATCACAACATATCTAATTAAGATCCGAAGTCACTTCATCAACAGAGAAACGATCATCATGGAAAAGAGTAATACGGATGCTGAGAGTTCAAACGTAACAGACCTCAATATGGAACGACTACAAGAGTGGACACGTATCATGAGAGCAAGTTCAATGAACGGTATTAAAGGACTTAAGTAATCTTTTGAGTCCCTCTCAAAAGTTTTGCAATACTTAGGTGAAACCACTAGCAGTTTCACAAGAACATTCACCCAAGCCATGGATAAACTTGCCACACATCTTGTCAAACAAAGACTCATTGATAGTAAATGTCGGACCACTTTAACTGAACTCAAGACAACACTTGCATTGTAATTCAAATCTGAATTCATCGAGTCTCCATATATAAGGGAGTGCTTTAAGAGGAATAATGGATTGGACGCTCTCTCCTACAAAAATTCGATCACCCAAAACATCGAGTTCATTGCAACCTATGTCAACAAAGTAATAATTCACGAACAAGAGATAGACAAAAGGTTAAAGGCTAGTTGTGGTACAGTATCGGGTCATGTGAATGAAAGATGCACATCCGGGAACACAATGCATGGTACGAATAATGATAGTACCATATATGTGAAAGAAAGCAGCAACTCTGGCAAACATGGAACCAGTTCTGAAACCGTCATCAACAATACACCTTCCTATGTTAATGGTCCTGTCTTTGACTCTGATCCATTGGAAGCGGTACACAATGATGAATATAATGTGTTTGCCAATGCTAATACGCATGAGCATAATGATCAAACTCAAACCATTATTCACACATGTATGATGGAAAAGTTTGATAGCAATACCATACCTGATCCATCAGACACGCGCAATAATGAGTCTGTCGATGATCAATGATGAGACTGCTTTTATACATAGTCTCATCGTCCAAAACGAGCTTTAAATGCATTAAAAATCATGAAAATGGCCAAATATATGCTTGTGTTTGTTACTTGTGTATTTTAGGTACGGATATTGAGAAAATGACAAAAGATCACAAGAAACATGCAAAAACGAACATGGGAAACGAAGCCGCACATTGAACCAAGCCCTAATGAAGATTTCCCAAGAAAAACCTTGAAGATTTGAAGATTTTGCAAGAAGGGTCCTCCAATATTAAATAATTGACACTTTAACCCCTTGTACAATCATAATTACAAGTTTGGTCCTTAAAGTTTGTCAAATTTACAAAAGGGCCCTCCACTTTGAAGAATTAGTAAGAATGGTCCCTCAACAATCAAGACTTGTCAATAATAGTCCTCCAAAAAGTCAATCATACAAGTCAAGACCATCATCTTTGAAGAAAATGCCAAAACAACCCTTCAAGAATCAAGAATTAGCAAGAAATACCCCTGAAAATACTTTGGAAAAATATTTGGGGCAAAAGTGTGAAAATAGAAACTTCATAAACAAAGGAATCTAGTTTCTAGCTGTCAAAACATCAAATGAAAGAAACAAAAGAGATGGAGGACCAAATTGGGCAGACAAGGATACTTACCTTAACCAACCAGCCTTCTACACATGTCCCACTCACTAAAACAACCAATCAGAATCCACCTTTTGGCCACCTCACAATCCACTCATAACGTATTTAACTAATCTCTGATTAGTTAAATAAATGGCGCTAAACACATCTTTCAAACACAAAACCATATTAAACATACTACTATTCACACATGAACACAAATTGGGTTTTCCTAGTTGTGTTGTAATTAAACCTCCATCATGTCCAGATTTATGATTAAGCATATCAAAATCATAACCCAACTCCTAACTTGGACACCTCATCACCTCACAACCCCACACAAGATTCCCCTGCTACACTTGGGAAGAAAGTGCCAAAACTATGCTAGCCATCCAACGCCTAAGATTTCTGCTTACATTCTAAGCTTGTTTGAAGCCTTTGGATGCTATTTCACCCTTACCAACTCACACAACCTGCCAAAGAAAGTCACATGATTCCAAGATATTCAAAATCGAGAAGGGCATTTTTGGGACTTCAAACACTAGGGTTTATACGTTTTTATGCATTGTGTAGTTCACTTGTAGCCTATATAAAGTCACTTAGGCTTTCATTTTCAGTTGGCTCTTGAATTTTTCCTAGTTCACATTTCTATACATCCTTGTTCATTGTTTAATGAAAAGATTTTGCATTTTGTGAAGAAAAGTCAAGTGCCAATCTTTATATTTGCTTGTTTATGTTTAATGTTTGCTAAAACTGAATCTCAAAACGTTTTCTTTAAGCTTTGTGCAAGAAATTGCTCAAAGTTCTAAAACCTTGATATTTTGCTAAGTTCCTTGGTACACCTTGGAGTTCTTGGGCTATAAGTGGATCATAACACCCTGATATTGTGTTATCAAGGTGTTGTAAGGCTTATAACTTGGGGATAATCAAGTGTGGGGTACAAGGGTTGCATTAATCAAGGATTTGTCACCTTTCTGTTTATATTTTTGCCTCTAACTTTGTTCCATCTTAGCAGCTTGATATTGGAAGCTTGTGCTTGTTCTTGCTAGCACATCAGCTCAAGCATACGTGGGTGTGGATGTACATCCATGAGGTTTGAACCCTTAATCTCAAAATCTGTGAAAAATTTGGATATTTGTGATATTTGAGTTCTGCTTGTGTATGTGTTGTTCTTGGGCTCCAAATCTTGTTGTTTCTGTTTAATTTTGATGTTTTGATGCTTATGTATGCATGTGCTAACCTAAATCCAACTTTTGATTTGAAAATATTGTTTTGAAAATATAAAGGGGTGTTTGGGTCAACTGCATATTGAAGTATTTGTGCTATTGGTTAAGTGTTTGCTATTGTATGCTAGTGGTTCTTGTTTAAGAAGTGTAATAGAGTGATAATCTGCAAGTTGTATGCTTTTGAACACCTAAATCAAACATATGCTTATAAAATCTTAATTAAGTGACATTTTGGAATGTGATTTGGTGCACACCTAGTTCTAGGCTTAGACTTAGGATAAAAGGTGATAAATCATACCCAACATAACCTGTTAAGAAGATTTAAGTGTTTGAATTTGGCTGTATGGTCAAGTATATTAGCATTTGTCAAAACTGCATGTTCTTTGTTCATCAGTAACTTTTGTATGCTTGAATCTTGATCTTGACTTTGAATCAATGCATGAAACCTGTTAGAATTTGTTCATTTGAATTTATTATAGCTTGTGTATGCATTTGGTGAAGTTTGG
The DNA here is from genome assembly GCA_025667525.1 of Glebionis coronaria. Lineage (NCBI taxonomy): Eukaryota > Viridiplantae > Streptophyta > Magnoliopsida > Asterales > Asteraceae > Glebionis > Glebionis coronaria. The sequence goes on from CM046874.1 coordinate 73,023,758, forward strand.
CTGGCTGATTTTTTCTAAAACTGCTTATTGAGTGAAATCTGCTTATTGTTCATATCTGGTGCTTATCTAGTGATAAATTGAATTAACTGCACTGATTGGCTAATTGGAAGTGTGATATTTTTGTTGTTCTTGACTCCTTGTGATCCACTGGTTACAAGGGTGCCTTCTTTGTAACTTGAATCCAACAAAAAGTCATATAAGACAAAAAGTCAAAAAGGTCAAGCAGGGGGAAAAGTTCCCACTGCTCAACCTCCAAAACTAGCCCCTGCTAGTTTAATTTGTCATTCAGCTTATTCATAAGCCAATTTGGCTTATCCAGACTTGAAACAACTTATTTTTTGTGATAGATCTTCCTCATTTGACCTAATTATTTGATCTGGAGCTTATTAGACTTTGATTTTGACTTTTTACTAGAAAACTCATTAAGTTGACTTTTAAACAATTGCTTATCTGCTTATTCTAGCTTATTGCTTGTGCTTATTTGAAAACTTTTTGATTATTTTGCTTAGTTAAGTCATTTAAAAGCTTTTGAAAGTTGAATCAGCACTTGAGGTGGTCTAGAACTCAAAAACGACTATTTTGTCGTTTTGTGAAGAGAGTCTTGGCTTATTTCAGGCTTATTTCTTGTGCTTTTTCTAATTTTCTTTTTACAGATCTCTTAAGTAACTCAAGAGAAGCTTGTGTGTCAAATTTTAGCTTATGGCATCAGCTTATAGCTTAATGGGCCAAAAAGCCCATTAAGAATAAGTTGCTTTGAAATAAGCTAGCTTAAACACATTTTCAGCTTTTCGGCCTTTAGAGTTTTGTTCTTAATATTAATCTTTAATTCAGATAGGAGCTTTTGGGCTTATTTGGAAAACATTTTTCTTATTGGGCCAATTTGAGCCCATTAAGGGACTGTTTGGACTTTTAGCCCATCTAGGCCCAATAGGGGTATTTTGTAATTTCAACTTCATTTCTGTTTTATTTAGGTTAAAATAAACTAGTTTGTAAATTTTTAGAATCTTTTATAAATTTTGGATTTTTATTAATATTTTATTATTATTTTATTATTAAAAATTAAAATTTAGATTTTTCAAAGTTTTTCATTTTTCTTAGTTTAAATACATTAAGTTAGGAATTTTACAATTTTTAGAATTTTTTATTGTCATTAGATTAATTTTTAGAGTTATTTTAAGTTTTAATAGTTTTTAATTGTTTTTAAATAGTTCTTATTAGTTTTAAAATTTTCAAAAAATAGTTTTAAATTTAGTTATGATATTTTAGAGGTCTAAAAATCTCATTTTGGGCTTTTTTTAATTAAATTGATTTTTTGGGCTTTAATTAGCATTAAAAAAAATTTATTTAATTAAATAAAAGGTTTGAGTGATTTTTTATTTTTTGTAAACTCTAATTACATTTTTAGGATTTATTGCAATTTTCTAGGAATTTTTAGGGTAAATTTTTAATTTTGTCACTTTTTACGATTTTACGTGCACGACTATTCGTCTTAGTTTAATTCATAATCGTAACCGTCATTCTCTTCTAATCTCTTTTCTTCTTTTCATTTCTCATCAATATAATCACAAACCATTAATCAATTCTTAACACAACGCACTTGCCTCCTTGAGAACGATCCCCACTTTTGGGTCATTTACTTGTGGTTTTCCTAAACCGACACTTAATACTTTCCCTATTTACCTCCTTTTCCTAAAGGTGTGTAAAATCACTACATCATTTTGGTGCCGCTGCCAGGGAGGCGTGTTGTGTTTTGATTTGGAAATTGTTGTTTTTATATATAGCCATAATATCTATTTGTATTAGTAGCACTCTACTAATACGTATTATCGGTTTTCGTTTTTTTGTGTGAATACTATTACTAAATTGTATACGTAGAACAATAAATTCACAAGTACTTCAAAGGTGTGAAAACACAACCTTGATTGGGAGGTTATTACTCAATCATTGTATTCGAATCTCAAACAAGAAAGAAAAGGCAAAATAGATAAATACTTTCGTGAAGCTTAATTTTGAAAAACACAACCTATAAGGTGGGTATAAGGCGGGTATTATAAAATATACCCTAAGGAAAAAGGCTCTTAAGTGCTTCGCGCAGCCTCGTTTCCCCGCTTGCTTGTGCGTGTTTAGATAAAAAGGGCTAATCGAGGGTTTGCCAACCAAAGTATTATCTAAGTATCATATATATTTTCTTGGTTTCATTTGATTAAACCCTCTTGAACGTTTTGGTGTTCCACCAACGTTCTAAAGTCATCGAAGGCGTTCACTTCATGTTATCGTTTTCATTCCTTGAGGCTTCTTTAATCAATAGATTTGATTAAGGAGGAGATTTGTAGATTTTTGTCTATTTAATACAATCACAAAAATCCAAAAAAAAGTAAAAACAATCAAAAACCACAAAAACAAATTGGAAAAATTAAAAACACCAAAAAGAATCTGCTTTGCTCATCCCCATGTTGTACATGACGTTTATGCTTACTCGTAATCAAGCAAGACGTGCACGTAAACGAAAAACCCGAAAGGAGTCAACACCTACTCCTAATCTTTCTAGTGATGAGTCTCCTATTGATGAACCTATCGTAAGAGAAGAACCAACCATGGCGAATCGAATTATGATGAAGTTACTTCAAGCACCCACCGAGGGTTATGGAGAGGCTATTGTAATTCCCGCTATCCTTTCGGAGAATTTTAAAGTGAAAACGGGTTTGTTATCGATGATCCAAAACAACAAATTCCGTGGTGATGAAAAGGACAACCCGCACAACCATATCCGCCAATTCAATCGTCTTACCGCCACTTACAAATTTAAGGATGTTGCTAATGACTCGATTAAGATGATGCTTTTTCCGTATTCCTTAGCGGGGCCTCCTAAAATTTGGTTAGAGAAAGAGCCACCCAATTCTATATTGACGTGGAAGGATCTCGTTTCTAAGTTTGTGAGCCAATTTTTCCCGCCCTCTAAGACTACGTACTTGAAAAACGAGATTTCAAAATTTTTACAAGAATTTAATGAGAGTTTTTCAACGGCTTGGAATAGGTTTAAGGAAATGTTACATGAGTGTCCTCATCACGGTTTTTCCGACTTGCATCAAATTGACACGTTTTATAATGGTTTAAATGATCATGAAAGAGATTATCTAAATGCCGCCGCGGGTGGTAATTTTTTGTGTAAAACGTTTGAGGAAGCGTTGTTGATAATTGAGAATAGATCTAAGGTGTATAGTCCTCGTAACACATTGAGTGTTCGTAAGGCTTCGTCTTCGGCTTCACCTTCTTTGTCCAATAACATCGATGCTTGCCAAATTGAGGCGAACTTGGAAAACAAAATCTTTGATAAGCTTAAAGGACTTTTAATTGAATTCAAAGTTGGAGAACAAAGTGCTCCCGCTACGGCTAAAGCGGTTGAGGTTTCATGTATGTATTGTGGTGGAGGTCATGATTTCTCCGAGTGCATTACCAACGGTGGTAACACTTCGAGTGCCTACGCGGCCACGGGAACTTACAACCAAAACGATCAAGTTACCCGCTCCAATCAATTGACTCAACCGGGTTTTGCTCCCAATCAAAATTCTAACAACAACTATCGAACCAATCAAGTTGGTTTTGAAAACAATTACAAAGGAAACTATGGGAATCAAGGGGCTAATAATCAAGTTTCAAACAAAAATCAAAACAATGATTTTCAAAACAACAAAAAGGGTTTGCAAACTTTGAAAGATCTTCCAAATGAATTTGTTGAATACGCTAATGGAAACGATGCTAGGTTTGAAAAGATTTAAAGGGAAATCATTAGCCTAAGATCCGAGTTTAAGAATGACTTGAAGAAGGAGTTGAAAAACGAGTTAGCAAATGAGCTTAAAATCCATACAAACAAAATGGAAGGGAATGTAACTAGGTTACAACAAAACCAACAAAAAATGGAACAAGGAAAACATGAAATAAAACAAGAGATGATTAAGGCCGAGAAGAGGCAATCCATGTTTGAGGATAAAATTTCATCTATGTTTGAGGCTATTATGTGCAAACCGTCTTCGAGTAGTCTTCCTAGTAACACCATATCGAACCCTAAGGGAGAGATGAAAGTGATTACCACACGTAGTGGTAAGACACTTAAGGAACCGACTCCTCAACCAATTGCTCGTACGGAGGAAGCAATTGAGGAAGAACCCGAGGTGGTGGTCGAAAAGGAGCATGTCCCAATCCCACGAAGTACCGCTCATGCCACACCTATGGTTGACCCATTACCACATTTGGAACCCGAGATTCCAAAGGCTATGCCTATGCCTCAACCCACACAACCTTTGCCCTATCCATCGAGACTTAGAAAGGAGAAACGTCAAGAGCGCGATACTTACCAATTTGAGCTTTTTATGAAAATGTTTCGTGACGTTCATTTTAATGTGAGTTTTGCCTATGCTTTGGTCATGATGCCTCGATTTCCGCTAACTTCAAGAGTATGTTGAACAACAAGGAGAAATTGCAACAATTGTCTAGTTGTTCATCGGTTTATCTTAACCGCATACCTCAAAAAGTCGGTGATCCCGGTAAATTCTTGATTCCTCTTGCAATCCAAGATACGGAAGAATGCTATGCCTTGGCCGATCTTGGTGCTAGTATTAACTTGATGCCACTTTCAATCTTCAAGTCGCTCAATCTTCCTAATCTTACTCCTTCACTAATGTCTATCGAGTTGGCCGACCATTCCACGATTCCCGCATGTGGATTGGCGGAAGACGTTTTTGTGAAAGCGGGAAAGTTCTATTATCGGGTAGACTTTATCGTTGTTGATATTCCCACGGATCCTCAAGTTCCTCTCATTTTAGGTCATTCGTTTTTAGATACGTCTATGGCTTTAATTGATGTGCATGCTAGAAAGATCACCTTACGTTTCAACGACGAGGAACTTGTTATAAACGCAACTCAAAATTCTCGAATTTCTCATGTTTATTCCGTTGCAACCGTAAACCTCGTTGATATGATTGACATTGTTTACGAGGAATTTTCACAAGAAGTTTTAGGTTTTAGTGATGATGAAAATAGTGGCAATCCCACTATGTTAGATCCCATTCTTGATAACTCGACACCAACCTTCACTCCATTTGAAGGTGGTGGTTTTACGTTGGAAGAATTCGATGTTCCACGTACTTGTGATGAAGACCTCGACAATGATGAGGACTTCTCGATTATCAAGGATTTTCTTAACGATTTCCCATTTCCTCCACCCGAGGAGGTTATGAGTATCGAGCCCAAATCTTCAATTGAGGAACCACCCATCCTCGAGTTTAAAGATTTACCTCCTCATCTCGAATACGTATTTTTGGAGGAGGACGACAAGTTGTTGGTTATTATTGCCAAAGATCTTTCGGATGATGAAAAAACCGCACTTGTCGATGTTCTAAAGGATCACAAAGGGGCAATTGCGTGGATGTTATCCGACATTAAGGGGATCGATCCCAAATTTTGTACCCACAAAATCTTAATGGAGGAGGATTACAAACCCGCAATCCAATGTCAAAGGAGGGTGAACCCCAAAATTCACGACGTCATCAAAAAGGAAGTCCTAAAACTCCTTGACGCGGGAATGATTTACCCTATTTCCGATAGCCCTTGGGTGAGTCCTATTCATTGTGTCCCTAAAAAGGGAGGAATGACCGTTGTGCCAAACGATGCCAACGAGTTAATTCCCACTAGACTCGTGACCGGATGGAGAGTGTGCATTGACTATCGTAAGTTGAATGACGCCACTCGAAAAGACCATTTTCCCTTGCCCTTCATGGACCAAATGTTGGAGCGTCTTGCGGGAAACGATTTCTATTGCTTTTTAGATGGTTTTTCCGGTTACTTCCAAATCCTCATCGATCCTCGTGATCAAGAAAAAACTACGTTTACGTGTCTATATGGAACGTTTGCCTATCATAAAATGCCATTCGGACTTTGCAATGCACCGGGAACCTTTCAAAGGTGCATGATGGCTATTTTTCATGATATGATCGAGAAGACGATGGAAGTCTTCATGGATGACTTTTCCGTGTTTGGTAGTTCGTTCACTTCGTGTTTGTCGAATCTGGAGAGAATGTTAAAGCGTTGTGAGGAAACCAACCTTGTGCTTAATTGGGAAAATGTCATTTTATGGTTAAAAGTGGAATCGTCTTAGGGCACAAGGTTTCGAAAGCGAGGATTGAGGTAGATCAAGCTAAGGTAGACGTCATCGCCAAGTTACCTCATCCCAAAACCGTTAAGGGAGTTAGGAGTTTCCTAGGTCACGCGGGATTTTATCATCGATTCATCAAGGATTTTTCAAGGATATCTCGACCTATTACACATCTCCTCGAAAAAGATGCACGTTTTGTCTTTGACGAAGATTGTGTACGAGCCTTTGAAATCCTTAAGAGGAAACTTACCGAAGCTCCCATTCTTGTATCTCCCAATTGGAAACTCCCCTTTGAGCTCATGTGTGATGCTAGTGACTACGCTATTGGGGCCGTATTGGGGCAACGTCATGAAAAAAACTTCTTGCCTATTCAGTATGCTAGCAAGATGATGACCGAGGCTAAACTAAAATACAATTCAACGGAGAAGGAATTCCTTGCCGTGGTGTATGCATTTGAGAAATTCCGACCTTATCTCGTCTTGACTAAATGCATAGTGTACATGGATCATTCGGCTATCAAGTATCTCATAGCTAAACAAGATGCAAAGCCAAGATTACTTCTATGGATTCTCCTCCTTCTAGAATTTGATCACAAAATCGTTGACAAAAAAGGAGCCGAGAATCTAGCGGCCGATCATCTTTCTTATTTTGAAGATCCTCACCAAAGTGTTTACGAGCCCAAGGAAATCATCGAAACATTTCCGCTCGAGACACTTGGTGTAGTGAATTCTAAGCTTGATTCTTCTACCCCATGGTTTGCGGACATCGTAAATTACCATGCGAGCAATTTCATCATCAAGGGTATGACGACTAAAGAAAAACGAAAATTCTTTCGTGACGTCAAGTTCTATTTTTGGAACGACCCTTACTTGTTTCGAACTTGTGCGGATCAAATCATTCGATGTTGTGTCTTTGGTACCGAAGCTTCTAAAATCCTTAGAGCTTGTCACGAGGGACCCACGGGTGGTCACCACGGTGCTAATCTCACGGCTAAGAAGGTCTTTGATGCCGGTTTCTTTTGGCCTACTATTTACCGAGATGCACATGCACTTGTAAAGTCGTGTGACTCATGCCAACGACAAGGAAAAGCCTCACAAAACGATGAAATGCCACAAAATATCAACCAAGTGTGTGAGATCTTTGACGTTTGGGGAATTGACTTTATGGGGCCGTTCCCATCATCTCATGGTAATAAGTACATCCTTGTCGCCGTTGACTACCTATCTAAGTGGGTGGAAGCTAAGGCTTTGCCCACCAACGATGCTCGTGTGGTAGTCAAGTTTTTGAAAAGCTTATTTTCTCGGTTTGGAACCCCTCGTGCGATCATAAGCGATCGTGGAACCCATTTTTGTAACGACCAATTCGAAAGGGTCCTAAGGAAATATGGGGTTACACATCAGCTTTCTATGGCTTATCACCCGCACACGAGTGGGCAAGTCGAGGTTTCAAACCGAGCTTTGAAGAGGATCTTGGAGAGATCTATTGGGGAAAACCGACAATCTTGGTCGGATAAGTTGGACAATGCTTTATGGGCCTCTAGGACCGCTCATAAGACGCCCACCGAGTGCACTCCCTATAAGCTTGTGTATGGGAAGAATTGTCACTTGCCTATTGAACTCGAACACAAAGCTTATTGGGCCCTTAAGCATTGTAATGATGATATGGAGACCGCAGGAAAACACCGGAAAATGCAATTAAATGAATTGGATGAATTAAAGGACATTTCTTATGAAAATTCATTGATTTATAAAGAAAAGACTAAAAAGTTTCATGATTCAAAAATTAAAAACCGGGTTTTTAACATTGGAGATCAAGTGTTGCTTTTTAACTCTCGTTTGAAAATCTTTTCCAGTAACTTAAAATCTCGTTGGTCCGGTCCATTCACCGTGACTAAAGTTTTTCCATATGGGACCATCGAGCTAGCTCAAAATGATGGCCCCAATTTCAAGGTGAATGGACATAGGTTGAAGCACTACTTTTGCGGGGAAGTTCCATCCTTGAACTACCTCGACCAAATAACCTTCCCAATGATAATTAGTATTGAGGGGATCGAGTCGAGGTCATGACTCGGTAATCAAAAACGAGGTGCCTCATGGGGGAGTCCCATGCTTATCCTATGTACATATTATCGCTTTCTAATGTAGTAACGTGTGGGGATTTGTGCCCTTCCAACCTTTGTTCTGTGGTTGTTTGTGAATTGTGGATTTTAGATGATCATTATCTTCACGATTGGAGCCTCTCGTGTTCGTTTTATGGGAGCACTCGATCGTTTGCTTTGAAGACTTTCTCAATATCCATAATATATCCTTTGATGTTCTAACCTTAGGTTTATAGCACACTTTATAAACGGCTTTAAATTTAACGGTTACGCCTTTTCCATGCTAGATTATGCATTCGACTACGTCTCTAGTATGGGGTTTTCCAACCCTTAGATTCGAAACATTGAGTACAATGTTTAACTTTAGTATGGGGGAGTGAATAGATACTTGCCTTGCCAAACCTTCACGCTTTCCAAAGTTTATCTTTATGTTTATCGTTTTGTTGCAAAATAAGGCTAAAAATGGCCAAATTTTAAAAATTTTCTCATATTTTATAAGTGTTTGGAAACGAATGTAGATTTTCTGATGGCGAGAATAAGAGTAATTTTTGTCTCGACCGTGTGTGTTGAGCACTTAGCTTCGATTCCTTAACTTTATATTAGGCTAAGTCTCTTAAATGAGGACGAGAAATGATAGAGTTAATTATAAGTTACTATGCTAAACGTAGAGTACTCGTATTCTTTCAAAAACTAATGTGTTCTCGTTGTTTGCTTATTCTCCCTTCGCTTGTAAATATTTTTTGCTTAATAAGTATTGACTTAGCGGTTTAGCCTTGATTGTTGGTTTCTAGTCTTTTCGAGTTGCTTCCATGTAATTAAATTGGGAAGACATTAAGGTATCGCCAGCGTCACGGTTTTGAAGTATTGGTAACCCGAATAATCGAAAGCTTCACCCAATAATAAGATTTCAAGTGCTCACCTAAATCAAGCAAACAATTTGAAGCTGACAAGGCCGAAAAATATATGTAAAATTGAAAGTGAATGAAGCCTTAATCTTTGAAGCTTTAAAGATCCAAAATTCGCTTTTAGCGTGAGGATATACGTCTTTGGCCACAATAAACACCTCATGACGAGGTTAAATAAAAGGCAAGGCAAGACCGAAGTCATAATAAAAGCTTCATGGCGAAGTCGAATAAAAGATGGAGGTAAACCTATGATAATAAGGCCCTTCCGTTAGGGGGCATATAAAAGTATTTGTAATAAGTCTCATGTTCAAAACCGTTATAAAACCGTGTTTATCGATCCTTCTTGTTGACTTAATTTTTTGACATCGTTGTCTATTAGGAGGGGTTATTAATTCGATGGTCTTGGTTACACCGTTAGGACTCTATTTTTAGACCTAAATCTCTATTATCGCATAAGTCAAACAATGTATCCTCGTGAAACATTCAAGACAAAATAAAATTTAAGAGATACAACTTAGGAAAATGGGAGGATAAGTACGTGATTAGGGCATATGAGTAGTGTTAGCATTACTAACTTATAATAACAATGATCTCGTTGCACGCTTAGCATGGAATTGGGGTAAAAATTGAGGACGACAAAATTATTTCTAACGAAGCATTCACGTGTTCTTATTCTATGAACCTAAACGTCCTATTTTGCGATGAAAATCATACATTATGTCTAAAGCACAAGTAGAAGTAATAGTAGTAGTATAGCTAGTTTATCGTTCAATAAAAGTGAATAAAAATGAATTTTGGAAGTGCTAAGATACTTAATTCTAGCATTTCGTGAGGGCACGGCAATGGTTTAGTATGGGGAGTGACGAGACTGCTTATATACATAGTCTCATAGTTCAAAACGGGCTTTAAATGCATTAAAAATCATGAAAATGGCCAAATATATGCTTGTGTTTGTTACTTGTTTATTTTAGGTACGGATATTGAGAAAATGACAAAAGGTCACAAGAAACATGCAAAAACGAACACGGGAAATGAAGCCGCACATTGAACCAAGCCCTAATGAAGATTTTCCAAGAAAAACCCTTGAAGATTTGAAGATTATGCAAGAAGGGTCCTCCAATATTGAATAACTGACACTTCAACCCCTTGTATAATCATAATTACAAGTTTGGTCCTTAAAGTTTGTCAAATTTACAAAAAGGGCCCTCCACTTTGAAGAATTGGCAAGAATGGTCCCTCAACAATCAAGACTTGTCAATATTAGTCCTCCAAAAAGTCATTCATACAAGTCAAGACCATCATCTTTGAAGAAAATGCCAAAACAAACTTCAAAAATCAAGAATTGGCAAGAAATACCCTTGAAAATACTTTGGAAAAGTATTTGGGGAAAAAGTGTGAAAATAGAAACTTCATAAACAAAGGAATCTAGTTTGTCGCTGTCAAAACATCAAATGAAAGAAACAAAAGAGATGGAGGACCAAATTGGGCAGACAAGGATACTTACCTTAACCAACCAGCCTTCTACACGTGTCCCACTCATTAAAACAACCAATCAGTATCCACCTTTTGGCCACCTCACAATCCACTCACAACGTATTTAACTAATCTCGGATTAGTTAAATAAATGGCGCTAAACACATCTTTCAAACACAAAACCAGATTAAACATGCTACTATTCACACATGAACACGAATTTGGTTTTCCTAATTGTGTTGTAATTAAACCTCCATCATCTCCAGATTTATGATTAAGCATATCATAATCATAACCCAACTCCTAACTTGGACACCTCATCACCTCACAACCCCACACAAGATTCCCCTGCTACACTTGGGAATAAACTGCCAAAACTATGCCAGCCATCCAACGCCCAAGATTTCTGCTTACATTCTAAGCTTGTTTGAAGCCTTTGGATGCTATTTCACCCTTGCCAACTCACACAACCTGCCAAAGAAAGTCACATGATTCCAAGATATTCAAAATCGACAAGGGCATTTTTGGGACTTCAAACACTAGGGTTTATACGTTTTTATGCATTGTGTAGTTCACTTGTAGCCTATATAAAGGCACTTAGGCTTTCATTTTCAGTTGGCTCTTGAATTTTTCCTAGTTCACATTTCTATAAATCCTTGTTCATTGTTTAATGAAAAGAGTTTGAATTTTGTGAAGAAAACTCAAGTGTTAATCTTTATATTTACTTGTTTATGTTTAATGTTTGCTAAAACTGAATCTCAAAACATTTTCTTTAAGCTTTGTGCAAGAAATTGCTCAAAGTTCTAAAACCTTGATATTTTGCTAAGTTCCATGGTACACCTTGGAGTTCTTGGGCTATAAGTGGATCATAGCACCCTGATATTTTGTTATCAAGGTGTTGTGAGGCTTATAACTTGGGGATAATCAAGTGTGGGGTACAAGGGTTGCATTAATCAAGGATTTGTCACCTCTCTCTAACTTTGTTCCATCTTAGCAGCTTGATATTGGAAGCTTGTGCTTGTTCTTGCTAGCACATAAGCTCAAACATACGTGGGTGTGGATGTACATCCATGAGGTTTAAACCCTTAATCTCAAAATCTGTCAAAAATTTGGATATTTGTGATATTTGAGTTCTGCTTGTGTATGTGTTGTTCTTGGGCTCCAAATCTTGTTGTTTTAAGTTTGATGTTTTGATGCTTATGTATGCATGTGCTAACCTAAATCCAACTTTTGATTTGAAATCTTGTTTTGAAAATATAAAGGGGTGTTTGGGTCAACTGCATATTGAAGTATTTGTGTTATTGGTTAAGTGTTTGTTGTTGTATGCTAGTGGTTCTTGTTTAAGAAGTGTAATAGAGTGATAATCTGCAAGTTGTATGCTTTTGAACACCTAAATCAAACATATGCTTATAAAATCTTGATTAATTGAAATTTTGGACTGTGATTTGGTGCATACCTAGTTCTAGGCTTAGACTTAGGATAAAAAGTGATAAGTCATACCAAACATAACCTGTTAAGAAGATTTAAGTGTTTGAATTTGGCTGTGTGGTCAAGTATATCAGCAATTGTCAAAACTTCATGTTCTTTGTTCATCAGTAACTTTTGTATGCTTGAATCTTGATCTAGACTTTGAATCAATGCATGAAACCTGTTAGAATTTGTTCATTTAAATTTATTATAGCTTGGGTATGCATTTGGTGAAGTTTGGCTGGCTGATTTTTGCTAAAACTGCTTATTGAGTGAAATCTGCTTATTATTCATATTTGGTGCTTATCTAGTGATAAATTGAATTAACTGCATTGATTGGCTGATTGGAAGTGTGATATTTTTGTTGTTCTTAACTCCTTATGATCCACTGATTACAAGGGTTCCTTGTTTGTAACTTGAATCCAACAAAAAGTCATATAAGACAAAAAGTCAAAAAGGTCAAGCAGGGGGAAAAGTTCCCACTGCTCAACCTCCAAAACTAGCCACTGCTAGTGTAATTTGTCATTCAGCTTATTCATAAGCCAACTTGGCTTATCCAGACTTGCAACAACTTATTTTTTGTGATAGATCTTCCTCATTGACCCAATTATATGATCTGGAGCTTATTAGACTTTGACTTTGACTTTTTACTAGAAAACTCATTAAGTTGACTTTTAAACAAGTTCTTATATGCTTATTCTCGCTTATTGCTTGTGCTTATTTGAAAATTTTTTGATTATTTTGCTTAGTTAAGTCATTTAAAAGCTTTTGAAAGTTGAATCAGCACTTGAGGTGGTCTAGAACTAAAAAACGACTATTTTTTCGTTTTGTGAAGAGAGTCTTGGCTTATTTCAGGCTTATTTCTTGTGCTTTTTCCAATTTTCTTTTTACAGATCTCTTAAGTAACTCAAGAGAAGCTTGTGTGTCAAATTTTAGCTTATGGCATCAGCTTATAGCTTAATAGGCCAAAAAGCCCATTAAGAATAAGCTGCTTTGAAATAAGCTAACTTAAACACATTTTCAGCTTTTGGGCCTTCAGAGTTTTGTTCTTAAAATCAAATTTTAAGTCGGATAGGAGCTTTTGGGCTTATTTGGACAACATTTTTCTTATTGAGCCAATTTGAACCCATTAAGGGACTGTTTGGACTTTTATCCCATTTCTAGGCCCAATTGGGGTATTTTTGTAATTTCAACTTCATTTCTGTATTATTTAGGTTAAAATAAACTAGTTTGAACTTTTTAAATTTTTTTATAAATTTTGGATTTTTATTAATATTTTATTATTATTTTATTATTAAAAATTAAAATTTAGATTTTTCAAAGTTTTTCATTTTTCTTAGTTTAAATACATTAAGTTAGGAATTTTACAATTTTTAGGATCTTTTTATTGTCATTAGATTAATTTTTAGAATTATTTTAAATTTTAATAGTTTTTAATTGTTTTTAAATAGTTTTTATTAGTTCTAAAATTTTCAAAAAATAGTTTTAAATTTAGTTAAGATATTTTAGAGGTTTACAAGTGAAAAAATCTCATTTTGGGCTTTTTGTTAATTAAATTGATTTTTTGGGCTTTAATTAGCATTAAAAAATTATTATTTAATTAAATAAAAGGTTTGAGTGATTTTTTATTTTTTGTAAACTCTAATTACATTTTTTAGGATTTATTGCAATTTGCTAGGAATTATTAGGGTAAATTTTTAATTTTGTCACTTTTTACTGTTTTACGTGCACGACTATTCGTCTTAGTTTAATTCATAATCGTAACCGTCATTCTCTTCTAATCTCTTTTCTTCTTTTCATTTCTCATCAATATAATCACAAACCATTAATTAATTCTTAACAGAACGCACTTGCCTCCTTGAGAACGATCCCCACTTTTGGGTCATTTACTTGTGGTTTTCCTAAACCGACACTTAATACTTGCCCTATTTACCTCCTTTTCCTAAAGGTGTGTAAAATCACTACATCAATCAACACGCAAGTGAGTATGATGATGAGGACCGTGTTACGATTGCTAATTTAATTGCTACTTTACAAAATGATGTCAAAGAGACTAGAAAGAGTCAAAAGCAATTAAAGAAGGAAAACGCAACACTCACTCAAAATTTTGAAGAATGCAAAACTACTCTAATTAAATCTAGTGAGATCATTGATAGTTATAGAGCTGAGCTTCTTCAAAAGACCAAAGGGCTTGAGGGGTACAAGGGTAGTGCTTTAAAAACTCAAAAGGACGATTTTGAAAATAAATATAACACAACTCTTGAGTTATTAGCCAAAGAGAAACGTCAATATAATGTTATCTTAATAGATGAACGTCAAAAAACGTACCTTGCAACAACTAAAGTTAACGAACTTGAACAAAGACTTTCCATGCATAACAACGATTCTGCTAAAATTCGTGATGTAAAGAAACAAGAGGTTGACACGTTAAAACAAGATTTCAAAAGTAGACATGAAAAAGATACTGAAAAAGTAACGAAACTAGAAGAACAAGTCAAAATTTTGAAGAAAGTTGTTTATAAAACGCATGACTCTATTCAAACCATAATAATGATAGCACCTCGGTCGTTTTTAAGGGTAAAGCTAGTTTTGAAACTCCTAAGTACCTCGACCAAGCTCAAGCTGCGAACCCGCGCCTTTATCTGGATGAGTCCGAATGGACCGATCCTGATTGTTCTCTTGTTAGGCCTGACAATGAAGAGACAACCCTTGGGAAGAGGAGAGTAGATCACAGGTCGATAAAGATTTTGTCAAACCATATAATTATGCTTATGAAAACAGTCTTTATGGTCTTATCACTCCACAAAAACAGAAGTCTCGTGAGTAATTGTTTTTTGAAAGCAAACAACGAAGAATTCAATGGAAGAAATCTTTTGCCAAAAAGACATCTAATGTTTTCAAATACATAAACTATCTGCATCTTGATGCTTCTAAAAGCAAGAGTAGGCAAACACTTGGCATTTTTAAACATCACATTGATAATGTTCAATCAATCGTTGAAAGAGACTAGAAAAAATGTAAAAATGATCAGTGGAAAAAAGAGATTCCACAAGATATAACTTTGCTCGTGAAAGAACTTTTGATACCGAATGCGGCGACAATAAAAGCAACAGTTCTTGAATTTGAGACCTTAATTCGGTTAGAAATGTTTGTTGATTTGAAATACGTTGAGTCTCTTGAAAAATAAATTGATGAACTTCAAACAGAAAAATCCGAGTTCTCGAACGAATATGATCTCCTCTTAGAAGAATGTCTCTCCAAAGATATTTTGTGTGTTACTCTTAAATCTTGTGTTGATATCGATGAATTTTTTTGATGTTGCATGCAAATATCTTAATAAGACCAAAGAGTGTGAACGTCTTGAAATTAAGCTTTCGAAACACACAGAAAATGTTGATAACAAGGCTTTTGCGTTAATTCAACACCGATGTGATTTCCTTCAAAAACATTGTCATTCTCTTGAACTTGCTTTGCAAGACAAAGTCGGAAAAGGTCCAAATGATAATAACTTGCAAGTAAAACTTTCCGCCTCGTGTCGAGAAATGAACAAACAGAGTATGGAAATTACAGAATTGAAAGCTCAGTTGCTAGAAAAGGACATAGCGATAGAAGAGTTGAAGAAACTCGTTGCTAAAATGGGTGGAAAAATTGTGGAACCAAAAGTTTTGAAACCTGTTGTTCGACAACCCAATTCCTACAAGGATCCAAAGCCATCTATCTTAGGAAAACCGACTCCTTTCTCCAATTCTTCTCATGTAAAATCTAGGTTACCCCCTAAGACTGATGTGCAATTAAGTGTTCCAAAACCATCCATATCACCCTATGTTCCTCCATTTAGAAAGCACACTTTGCTAAACCCAACCATGTGAATGCACCTAGCACTTCTAGGAATACCCCCAAGCGTGTGACATTTGTATCCATAAATGAATCTTTAGGTTCAAATGACTTAGTACATACCAAAAACCTAGAGGATGCTAAGCAAAAAGGGAAGTTTCAGAAAGAAAACACCTTGTATTTAAAACCTAGTACACCAACAACCGCTAGAGTTCAACACACTCCTAATGGTAGTTAACCAAAACCTAGGATCCCTTCCCAGCAACCTAGTAAATGGCAACCATCCATGAGTAGTCGTGTACCAAATACTGCGTCTGAACGATCAACAAAGCCTAGGTACACACGACCTTTCGTGAATTCCAAATACCCTACATGCCCTACCTGCAAAAAGGGCATTCACAATAGAAATCATGACCATTTCATTCTACAATACCTTTATGAGGTCAAATCGTGTGCCTTTGCACAAAGAAAGAATGCAGAATCCCATAAGACAAGAAGGAGATACAAACCCGTCGCAAAGAAAAGCAATGACAACAAATCTGAAACATGGATTAAAAAAGGACATAGTTTCTCTCCAAAGAAGTCTTTCACTGCTCAAGAGAAAACTACTCCTAAATCTAGTCTTCAGTGGAAACCAACAGATAGGATCTTCAAGGAAGTTGGTCTTAAGTGGATTCCAATTGAGAAGAGTGATGAAACCTGCGCCAACACTAATGCTACTGTTCTACATGTTGAAAAGGAATTTGTTACTCCTAATACTATTAATTGTGCAAATTCTTCTTCATTGATTGCAGGTACTTCAACGACATCTGAACCCACTTCTTCTTCAAAGGGTTCCTGATGTGTCGTGGATAGTATATGTGATAATTAGATACGTTATAGAGTAAATTAGAAAATTACCTTTAGGAAAAAGTAATAGTCTAATAATACCAATGACGAATTCAATTAAACACGTGAGTGAGTCGAGTTCGTTGTACACGAAGATCTTATGAATTTGAGACGTTTTGCTTTGATTTGGACAATCGATTTGAATTTGTTTTCGGTTTTTAAACTAAAATTAAAGTCTACAAATTTTAAGCTATTTAAAATTAACCTAAAATGCATGAATCGTAAACCCCGCCTATTTAAAATTCTACAAACAATTAATTGCTAAAAAGTTTACTTACTAGAAAATTAACACTATTAAAAATTAATCTAATTAAAGATCTTTTAAATTTAACCTATTTAGAATTCTATAAAATAAATCTTTTTAATAACTTTTAATCTACTTTAAAAAATTCTAAATAAGCTTTTTAAATCTAATTTACTTTAAAAATTACTTTAAAACAAATCTATTTAAAATCTATTTAAAATCTATTTTTATTTAAATCTAATATTATGAAAATCTATTTATTTAAACAAACTAATTAAACTTTTTAATTAATAAAAACATTTTATTTATTTATTTATTTATTTATTTTTCAAACTTTTATTTTAAAATAACAAATGACAAGAAAAGCGTTTATACTACTTTGATGAATGTAAACAGAAAAGCATATATTAAACTCTTAACGTGTTTAATTAACAAAACAACTATCTAGATCAGATGGTTAACTCGTTTGCTAGATGAACAGCAGGTCTCGAGTTCGAGACCTGTAAATGACAAGTACTTTTTTTTTGGAATTATATAAATCAGCTAAATTCAATTCAGTTTACTTAAATAACAGATGCAACAGTAAATCAGGATTAAACCACTCGAAACATAACAGTAATGAGATTAAGAAGAGAATCAGTAAAAAAAACTGAAATTAAAAGTAGCTAAAGCCACAGTAGTAAAAATCACACAACACATATAACAGCTGAATAAAAAAATCAGCTAACTACATATAACAGCAATCCATTTATTTCAGACTTGATTCCAACAATGATCCAATGTATCTTACGAACAAAACAAGACTTATTCATAATAAAACGTAAACAATAGTAAAAATCAACCATATCAGCTACAAGTAATCAAATCCTAAAACACAGCTACTAGTATTTTCGCGAACAGGACAACAACCTTTTGATAACCAGCAGATCAGTTCATGTTAAAATCACAGTTAAATGAAGACCAAATAGGATACCGAGATCAATAGCAAATCTACTATCCAGGCCTAGAGTATAAGTACCATTTAACGGAAATCCGTGAGAATGCTAATTCGAGAGCATTAATGAAAACTATTACGCAACAACAAAGAGTAAATCACTAGGCGAATGTAAAAAGTTAAATGAACAGCCTAGTGAGAAAATTTAATTAAGCATCAGCAATCACATCAGAACTTAAACTAAGGTAACTCCGAAAAACAACTTAGATCACCCACAACATGGTCATTAAAACAAATAAACAGATATCAGCTGCAATCATACAACGATAAATCAACAGCTTAAAAAGCAGTGATCATATCAGTCACACAAGAAATCGAATCCGTTAGCACTACAGATTAACAAAAATCACTTCAACTGAAACGCATCTAAATCATCAAGACATAATAATAAACAGCAGCAATCTATAGATAACCAAACATAGAACGAAAATGATAAAGAAACAGAGGCTTAGCTTAAGTTAAAAAGCAGTTTACTCAAAACCTGAATAAAAACGTGACATACTAGCAGACTCTAATCAGCCATTCACATAAACATGAAAACTAAAATCCAGACCTTAATATCAATTATACGCAACACCAATTTCAATGAACAGAATCAATCACCCTAAATAAACACTCAAATCACTCTAAACATTTTTATCCAAGTAAAATAAAACTAAGCACATTCGTTTAATTCAGTTTCCATTCAAACATAAATCAGTAAATTACTCAAAAAGGAACGAAAGTAGTGCACCTTTGACCTCTGCTCAAAACGAGGTCGATAAATTTGCTCAATAGAGCTTTTCTTTACGCCCGTAGCTGACGAGCCACGGACTACACTCCAAATTTATATCAACACTATCTAACCTATTGTCGACCTTCAACACTAAACCCTCGCCATTTAAACATCTTCAAGTTACAATCATCAGCTTACATTTATCACCTGTTTTTAAACTCATTCAGTGGGAATAAGCTTTAATCCCTTATCCAATCTCAATCACCCACTTAAGCTATAGATTTATCTTAAAATGAGCAATTCTCAATTATAACGAGTTTTATAGCTTAACATTGCAAACATTTTAAACGAAAAATTAAACGTGAGATTTAAAGAGAATAAAACTGAAACTCAAATTTTATTAAATCAAAGAGAAATTACAATGTTTATAAAAAGGAGAAAATACAATTTCTAACTAAAAACTAACATTATAACTTTAAGAAAGAAAAAAGGATCATCACAATACAGTAAGATGTGGGTTTAAATAGGGAAACCGAGTATGAGGAGTTGATGCTGATAATCAATCTTGGCCATTGAATCTTCTTTCGTTCACTCTCTTTCTTGTCAGTTACTCATCCAAGGGCTGAGAAATACCCACAGGTCACACGGATCGCCAGCGTGGCGATTTTGTGCTTCTTTGTGCTTTCTCCAAGCTGAGTTGGCTATTCTTGATTGGAAGAATGATGGGGATGATGTGCTTCATCCAATCAAATGCTAGTAAAGGGCCACGTCACCCTGGTGCTTCCATCTTCTATCTCTGAACAAAGTGGGGAATTAATTTCCCACTCGTGTGTATCACACACTTGATTTGATCAAAAGCCCCAATATAATTTTGGGTAATTATTTATTTGGTGAACAGTGATTAGGGTAGAAAGAGTTTTACTAGTTATTGGAGTGAAAAATGGGGAAGAAAGGAACTTAGGAAATAACGTCAGTTTTATTTAATTGTTGAGTGTGTGAAACAAAGTGAGAGGGTGGGTGAATAAAAAATGGGAGGATTGTGACGTGTGTTTCATTTATCAAGAAAATAAGTGAAAAGATAATAACGTTTAATAAACGTTACACAAACATGAAAACCTAGAGTCCACTTAGTTCCTGGTTTCTCTCAAATTTGGGCTTGGGCCTAATATAACACTACCATCCGTCCATTTAAATACTCACTTGGGCCATATATGAATTTGGACCCAATTATTAAAAGTAATAGCATGTTTATCCATTATTGGGCTTGTAAGCCCAATTGCTCCAATGTGGGACCCACTTGGTAAATAATCTTGCAATATTATAAAATCCACTCAAGTCGAGCTCGATTTTTGGCTTCCTCGATCTTTTTCATCAATCTCGTGTCGGTTTTGCCGATTTTCGCGAACTTGGTACCTACACACATGAAAACAAGAAACAAGCATATCCAAGGCATATTTGATACATATCATGCATAATTTCATTGTTTTAAGCTACAAATGATATGAGTAAATACACTCATATCAAATTCCCCCATGCTAAGCAATTGCCGTGTCCTCACGCAATGATAAAATAAAACTCTAACTACACCATTATTCAACTTTTGACATTTTATTTTGCAAAGACATAATATAACTTTAAGGATCATAAAAGCTCAAATAGATTCATCGTCCTCGACTTTTCACTTTTCCATGCCAAGTGCAAAAACAAGATCATTGTTATTATAAGTTGGTAGACTAACACGAACTCATGTGGGCCAATTATTCACTTAGACTCCCTTATTCCTAATTGTTTCTCTTATATTTTATTGTTGTCTAGAATGATCACGAAGATGCATTGTTGACTTATTTCGATAATTTATTAGGCCGAAAATAAAGTGAACGATTTAATCAATAGTTAGCTAAAGGACAAAATCTTTTAAAACTGCTTCTCGGGACTTCATAAAGTTCATATCTTAGCATAACTTGTTTCGCGATTTGAGACCTTTCTCGGACCGATATTTGGCAATGACTTAATACTTCCAACCTTGAGAGACGTTCACGAAATAATGGTCTTCTCTTCATAATATTTCTTCACTTGAAGTTTTGAGAGATTCATACTTGGACCACGACTTCTTCATTTTTCTCCAATCTTTACTTGGGATTTTGATTTACAACGATCCGCCTCCTTTTTGGACTTGGCTTCATTTATCCTCATACCTTATTTTGGTCTTTTTGGATAGACTTCTCCATGACTTTTTGGGAGCATTTTGCTTTTCGTCGTGTGTCTCGATCCTTCATATTGATTTTTGATAAATGAGTCTTCACATCACTTGAGATCTTTAGCAATAAAACATAGCCCTCATGTCTTGTTAGGACCTTTTTGGACTCACCAATCTTCGCATCCCGCTTCAATAAGTTATGCCTTGGCTATGAACTCTAATCCATACCGAGCAACTTTTAAACGATCTTGGGCTAGAAGCTAAGTAACTTTTCAATTCGTTCAACCTTATTTATTTCAATTAATTTTATTAACAAGCGATGGGAGAATAGGCTTATAATTAACTCACATAAATTCACGAAAGAATACCGAACTTATAATTGGCTCTATCATCTCTTGTTCTCCATCAATGGACACTTAGCCTATCAAATCAAAGTTTTGGGTTTTCAAGTCATCTATAGGATCTTGCATCTTCTTAGACTCTTTCAAGTTTTAGAATTTGCGTTTTAAAGTTCCCTTGATAAACGACTTTCTAGGATCAATTATAGGAGCTTGTGAAAAGTTCTTGTTCTTAACTCGTATGAATTAAGACTTTCGCGTTTTAAAGCTCCCTATATAATAGCCTAGCAAAACTTAATTCAAATATGTTAAGGAAAAGCTAAGGTTAAAAACCAAGTCGAGTCAAAAACTATTCTTATTGAAAGCCTACATTCGTGTCAAAAACACTTATTTTATTTATTAAAACTTAAAAATAACACAAAAAATTTAAAATTTTATTGAAAAATGAGAAAACTATACGTTTGGACACGACAAAAGCAATTGCAAGCGATTATATCGATTGACTCCCCCATGCTAAAACCAAACATTGTCCTCAATGTTTCTTAGCTCAAGAGTAACACCCCCTTGCTAAGACACGAAGAGTCTAATGCAAACTCCTAGCATGGAAAGAGTACGCAAATCTATAAGCCGTTTATTAATTATGCCTCAAGATAAAACGTTAGTCGATAAAAATCAAGGGTAAGAAAGTGTGCCCCTTTTTGGCATTCAACGAATGGAAGATCAAGTGGACCGGCAAAAACCGAACACGAGAATCTTCAAATATAAGGGTCGTACCTAAGATCACAACACAACAAAACACGAGCACGAGCTTGAAAGATCAAGCCTTATTAGTTGTTAGAAAATAGAAAGAAGATAGAATAAACTCGTTTTTGTTCACCGAGTCACGAGCTCGACTCGATCCCCGCATTCATTGGTCCTTAGGGAAAACGGTGAAAACCGGCATATTGGAGTAAAAACCAACATGAAGCATGATGTCGGGGTCAAAGATCTCATCCTCGTTATCTGATGACAAACGAAAGGATAAAACTCCAACACAAATCTCTAAAAAGAGATAGTAGTCACAAAAAATGGTATTGATGTAACATGCTCCCCGAGATAAACTCGCACCAAGATGATCAAAAAATCTTTCAATTATTACATCGGTGAAAGGTCGAGATTTCCCTAAATAAACGATTCCAGGATAGAATACCTCGTCCTCGGTGGAGAAAGGAAAGGACAACACGGTGTCGTCCCCCCATGCTAATCCAAGATCATATGAAGCACATGGTAATGGTGGGACAAAAGTTTCATCCAAAGTGGAATCAACATTCTTTGCTTTAACGACCATTTCACCCTTAGAAATGTGATCAATAGGGTCATGGTACTCAATATGAGACACATGAAAAACCCGCACATTAAGGTCAAAGTGGGTGGGAGGAGGACTTGGGACGAAATCATCATCAAGTAAATTCTCTAAAAAGAGAGCGTCCCCCTCCGGGTCGATATCATCAACACCCGGTGGTATCGAATCATGAGAAGCAAGAAAAGTGTCAATCTCCTCCATAAGCGGATCACTATCCTCAACGGGAATAGGAGATGGATAGAAAGACTTGGGATTAGGCTTAGAATTCAAAGCCTCGATCTTAGATATGAGAAGATAGACGTTGGACAATTTCTCACGAAGAACCACGTCTTCCACATCTAAATGAGTAAGTTCATCGGAGAACTTCTCAAGGATCGGAATAGTCAAATCAACCTCATTTCCCGGTGGAAATGGGTCTAAAGGAGCAAGTTCAAAAGTGAACCTCTCATAAAACGGATCACTGTCATCCTCATTTCCTGGTGGAAATGGGTGAAGAAGAGTAGGTTCATCGGCGAACCCCTCAAAATCCGAGTCGTGAATATCATCTTTATAAGAAAGTTCATCGGAGAAATCCTCATTAGACAATTCACTAGAAGTAGAATCATCCTCAAAATCTTCATTTCCATCACAATTTTCATCATTAGGATTGGAGAAAATATCAACGTGAATGGAAGAAGTCGAGTCATCACAATGTGGCAAATCACACATCTCATTGGAAATACCGTCAAACTCTCTTAGGTTTTGAACAAAAATAGTGCTACTTTGCTCGTCCCCCTTTCTTAGAGAATTTTCGAGTTCCACGGTGGAAGAATCATGAATAGGAGTGGTGATGACATGAGAGATTTCCTCATCATCTAGGATGGGAGAATCCTCGGGCTCAATAGCCGGCAAGATACGAATAGGACACACGATAGCACTAGACGAAGGATGTAGAGCAATAAGATCTCGCAAAGAAATAGTACTATCCTCGTCATCATCCAAAAGAAGAGAACGCTTGAGTTCACGATTAGCAAGATATTTTTCTTCCGCTTGAATTTTTTCTTTCTTTCGAATATCAATGCTTAATCCATTATAATCTTGCGAAAGTTGTCGAATCTTAAGTTCACAATCTCGTCTAAATCCCTCATTAATTATTTCTCCATGAAATCGTCGACTTCCTAATTCATTCGTAATGTTATTAATCTCTTGATTAATTTGTCTCTTTTCAAGCAACAATTCTTCAATACTTTTTTCAACAATTTCAACATTTCGCTCAATTTCGAAAGAATATTGTGGAGATTGGTCAAAACCGGAAGGAATCGCATTATAGCAAGGATTAGGCTCATAAAAATTTTGATCTCTCGGTTGACAACAAAAACTCTCGTGAGGACCTCCACAATACTCACAACAAAGATGTTGTTGTGATAAACTTGGTAAATCTTGTGGATAACAATTATCATTAAAGTTTTGATTGTAGCTCGGTTCTTGCTCGTAATTAAGCGAGAATCGATGCGAACAATCATCACCAAAATGAGAATCGTTTCCACAAAACTCACTCGAGGGTGTCTCGTATGTGGGGTGTGGAGGTGGATTGAAATCGAGAGAATTATTCGAAAATTTCGGATTTCCACATGAAGTAATCTCATTACAATAAGGACAAAATCCAACACGTATATCGTGACGTAAGTCATTTCCACAACGCTCACACGTGCACCACCGACATGGTGAAAAACCATATAACGGTTCTCCACACCCTTCACAATTGACGAAAGAAGAATTAAAATTTAGAGGGTGAGGAGAAAAAGAATTAAACATGATAGAGGATTAAGAAGATTATTTTTGGTATTTTTCATAAAAACGATACATACTATAAGAAAATAACAAAACTTTCCGAGGACGGAAAGGGTCTTCAAATCAACGATCAACAAATTTCCACAAAAGCGAATCGTACACAAGATCCCCGGCAGCGGCGCCAAAATTTTTGATGTGTCGTGGATAGTATATGTGATAATTAGATACGTTATAGAGTAAATTAGAAAATTACCTTTAGGAAAAAGTAATAGTCTAATAATACCAATGACGAATTCAATTAAACACGTGAGTGAGTCGAGTTCGTTGTACACGAAGATCTTATGAATTTGAGACGTTTTGCTTTGATTTGGACAATCGATTTGAATTTGTTTTCGGTTTTTAAACTAAAATTAAAGTCTACAAATTTTAAGCTATTTAAAATTAACCTAAAATGCATGAATCGTAAACCCCGCCTATTTAAAATTCTACAAACAATTAATTGCTAAAAAGTTTACTTACTAGAAAATTAACACTATTAAAAATTAATCTAATTATAGATCTTTTAAATTTAACCTATTTAGAATTCTATAAAATAAATCTTTTTAATAACTTTTAATCTACTTTAAAAAAATTCTAAATAAGCTTTTTAAATCTAATTTACTTTAAAAATTACTTTAAAACAAATCTATTTAAAATCTATTTTTATTTAAATCTAATATTATGAAAATCTGTTTATTTAAACAAACTAATTAAACTTTTTAATTAATAAAAACATTTTTTATTTATTTATTTATTTATTTTTCAAACTTTTATTTTAAAATAACAAATGACAAGAAAAGCGTTTATACTACTTTGATGAATGTAAACAGAAAATCATATATTAAACTCTTAACGTGTTTAATTAACAAAACAACTATCTAGATCAGATGGTTAACTCGTTTGCTAGATGAACAGCAGGTCTCGAGTTCGAGACCTGTAAATGACAAGTACTTTTTTTTTTGGAATTATACAAATCAGCTAAATTCAATTCAGTTTACTTAAATAACAGATGCAATAGTAAATCAGGATTAAACCACTCGAAACATAACAGTAATGAGATTAAGAAGAGAATCAGTAAAAAAACTGAAATTAAAAGTAGCTAAAGCCACAGTAGTAAAAATCACACAACACATATAACAGCTGAATAAAAAAATCAGCTAACTACATATAACAGCAATCTATTTATTTCAGACTTGATTCCAACAATGATCCAATGTATCTTACGAACAAAACAGGACTTATTCATAATAAAACGTAAACAATAGTAAAAATCAACCATATCAGCTACAAGTAATCAAATCCTAAAACACAGCTACTAGTATTTTCGCGAACAGGACAACAACCTTTTGATAACCAGCAGATCAGTTCATGTTAAAATCACAGTTAAATGAAGACCAAATAGGATACCGAGATCAATAGCAAATCTACTATCCAGGCCTAGAGTATAAGTACCATTTAACGGAAATCCGTGAGAATGCTAATTCGAGAGCATTAATGAAAACTATTACGCAACAACAAAGAGTAAATCACTAGGCGAATGTAAAAAGTTAAATGAACAGCCTAGTGAGAAAATTTAATTAAGCATCAGCAATCACATCAGAACTTAAACTAAGGTAACTCCGAAAAACAACTTAGATCACCCACAGCATGGTCATTAAAACAAATAAACAGATATCAGCTGCAATCATACAACGATAAATCAACAGCTTAAAAAGCAGTGATCATATCAGTCACACAAGAAATCGAATCCGTTAGCACTACTGATTAACAAAAATCACTTCAACTGAAACGCATCTACATCATCAAGACATAATAATAAACAGCAGCAATCTATAGATAACCAAACATAGAACGAAAATGATAAAGAAACAGAGGCTTAGCTTAAGTTAAAAAGCAGTTTACTCAAAACCTGAATAAAAACGTGACATACTAGCAGACTCTAATCAGCCATTCACATAAACATGAAAACTAAAATCCAGACCTTAATATCAATTATACGCAACACCAATTTCAATGAACAGAATCAATCACCCTAAATAAACACTCAAATCACTCTAAACATTTTTATCCAAGTAAAATAAAACTAAGCACATTCGTTTAATTCAGTTTCCATTCAAACATAAATCAGTAAATTACTCAAAAAGGAACGAAAGTAGTGCACCTTTGACCTCTGCTCAAAACGAGGTCGATAAATTTGCTCAATAGAGCTTTTCTTTACGCCCGTAGCTGACGAGCCACGGACTACACTCCAAATTTATATCAACACTATCTAACCTATTGTCGACCTTCAACACTAAACCCTCGCCATTTAAACATCTTCAAGTTACAATCATCAGCTTACATTTATCACCTGTTTTTAAACTCATTCATTGGGAATAAGCTTTAATCCCTTATCCAATCTCAATCACCCACTTAAGCTATAGATTTATCTTAAAATGAGCAATTCTCAATTATAACGAGTTTTATAGCTTAACATTGCAAACAGTTTAAACGAAAAATTAAACGTGAGATTTAAAGAGAATAAAACTGAAACTCAAATTTTATTAAATCAAAGAGAAATTACAATGTTTATAAAAAGGAGAAAATACAATTTCTAACTAAAAACTAACATTATAACTTTAAGAAAGAAAAAGGGATCATCACAATACAGTAAGATGTGGGTTTAAATAGGGAAACCGAGTATGAGGAGTTGATGCTGATAATCAATCTTGGCCATTGAATCTTCTTTCCTTCACTCTCTTTCTTGTCAGTTACTCATCCAAGGGCTGAGAAATACCCACAGGTCACACGGATCGCTTAGTTCCTGGTTTCTCTCAAATTTGGGCTTGGGCCCAATATAACACTACCATCCGTCCATTTAAATACTCACTTGGGCCATATATGAATTTGGACCCAATTATTAAAAGTAATAGCATGTTTATCCATTATTGGGCTTGTAAGCCCAATTGCTCCAATGTGGGACCCACTTGGTAAATAATCTTGCAATATTATAAAATCCACTCAAGTCGAGCTCGATTTTTGGCTTCCTCGATCTTTTTCATCAATCTCGTGTCGGTTTTGCCGATTTTCGCGAACTTGGTACCTACACACATGAAAACAAGAAACAAGCATATCCAAGGCATATTTGATACATATCATGCATAATTTCATTGTTTTAAGCTACAAATGATATGAGTAAATACACTCATATCAGTTCCAATTATGTACATTCGATATCACCCTCATCTATTGTACAAAAGTCCATTTTGGATTATTTTCGAAAAACTTGAGAAAACACAAAAGTAAAATAAAATGTAAATATCAAAGAAAAACAAAATTAAAAAAATGAAAAAATCTTTCAAAATATCAAAAATATTCTTCTTGACATGACTTTCAGTATCGATAATATGGACGCACCTAGAAATGTCGCTCAATAACGACACAGGGGTGTAATAAAGCTCCAATGAAAGTTGTAAATATTTTTCAAAACATGTCATTTCAATGATTTACAATTACTTCAGATTGTGACTCGTGCCTTAAAGAAAGGAAAGTTCATCACGGATGATAACTTATCCTTAATAACGGGAAAATAAAATTTTCTCGGTCATGAGCTATAGATAAATGCATTCCAAGTTTTTAAGCTCATGTAAACGACTTACAGTTAAATGTCAGACTATAACTCGAACTTAAAATAAAGGAAAGTGTATCTTTTAAGATAACTTATCCTAAAATGGGTAGAGCAATCTATCATAGGTTGAGCTTGTCAAAAAACATTCCACGTTTTGAGCTCAACACAATGGCTTGTAATCACTTTTAGATTGCAACCCGGATCTATATTCACGGGGGAGTGTACGATTTAGTACCCTTACCCTCAGAAAAAGAAGAGAAAATCTTCTTACACTCAAGTGGATTTGTCAAGACATTCAACGTCTATGAACTCAAGTTTATGCTTTTTAAAAACCATTTCTTAAAAAATTTAAAATGTTGTTATTTTTCAAAAAGCGTTGAACACAATTTTTTCAAGAGTTTTTCAATGATTATTAAAAATATTTCAAAAATTGTGTGTTCAACAAATCCTATCCTCAAAAAGCAAAATGTGGATCGCATCCTCAGAATGACAATTTAATTGGATCAATTTTTGAGGGGGAGGGTTCTAAATAATTCATGCTAGTAAGACACATTTTTCTCTCGAAGTTTTTCAAGACTATCGTTCGCGATATATTTTAATTAAATTTGGTATATCTAATATCAAATGATTTATATATTAGGATAGGGGAGAAAATGTGATTAAAATGTGATCTAAAGACTCAAGCACTTTAACTCTTACCCACATGTGTGAAACACTTTTTATTATCAATGCACATGTGAAGGGGGAGCATTTTTCTTAAACGACAAAAACTATCAAGGTGTTAAATGTTTTTTCAAACACCCTGATAGACTTTCAATTGGTTTTATGGTTACGATCTCATACCCACAACATCTTTAATTCACGACGTTATTGGTGTCAAAAGGGAGGTTAGGCATAAGTCCTATGATCCAACCAGAACCGGAGGGATCTTCCCAGGGACAATCCAATAGATTATTAGAAGTCCTTGGGAAAGATGGAGTAGAATGTGAATGTAGCTGAATGTAGACTAAGTACTAAGCTAGCACTGGAATAATCACAACAAGGTGCTAGTAATGATGTCTTGGTAAGCACTGAAAGGGTTGAAAAATGAAAAATAAATGTAAGGATAAAGGGTAAAGAAATTATCCCTCCATACAACTTAGGCAGAAACCGGGTCAACACATCATGAAGACAACACATCATGGACCCAATGATGTAATGCACAACCTTTCCCAGCTGACTCAGGCTTCTCTCAAAAGAAGTTCGTTTTATTGTCACAGAGATCAACACGACTTCTATTAAATTTCTCACTCCGAGATAGTTAATATTAAATAGGTGGCATCTGCTCCAGCCTTAGACCACTACTAGTACACTAATCGAGTCTAGAGCCTAGAGATCAATCAAATCTCATTAGGACACACGGAATGACAAAGAAGAGAGTCATACGCTATATCCTTGCGATATTGTTAGAACACTCAGAGTGATACTACCAAGTATTTACAATGATGAGTTGTGACAACCCTGGTTTGAGGTTCGTCACTTAGTTTTATTTTGTGCTAGTTACGTGTCTTTACGTGTTTATGTGCTAATTGGTGTGTGTAGATTGTGGTTTGGATATCGTTTCCGGTACGGGGTACCTTGTGAGTGAAACGATGAGAGTTGATTTCATGTTCATGAGCTCATATGGTAGTGACTATGAAGTGAAATGGTGTTATTTAGTGGTTTTACGTATACGTATATGTATTATAGAAAAATCGTATTTTTACGATTTACGGTTTAGCATTTAGAGGTCTCGGATGAGGTCATTAGTCATATGGATATTTTTCGGGATGGTTTTAAGTCATTTAGGACTTAGTTATAAAATTTATTTCAAAATTTGAGTTTTTATATAAAAGTGTATATTTTACGTCTTTTACGATAAAACGCGTAAATTTGACTAGTTTTACGGTTTTGAGGTTTTGGAGGCTTTAGGAGCTGAAATAAATTAAGAAAAATTAAGGTAATATTATTAATACATATATTAATAATAAAAAAGAAAAAAACGAAATTAAGGATGGTTTAAGTCGGTTTGGACGCAAGAAGGAAAAAAAGGGAAGAAAAAGAAAATAAGGAAACAAGACTTATGGGTTGGGCTTGGATTTGTCCAACTTAATTATATAAGGATTCTAATAAAAACTAAAACACATTATTTTCTCCTGGGAAGCTTAAACCGACGGTTGAACAAGAGTTTTAGGGTTTTCTGTATTTTTTTCATCTTCCATTGAATTAAAGGTAAAACCTTCATAAACCTTTTTGATTAAATTGTATTTATGTTTAATTGATCATCTTATGATGGATTTAGGTTAGGGTTTAATATAGTAACAGTAAATTAATGTTGTATTAATCATAATATGATGATTACATAAATTAGGGCTTGTAATTAGAGGGATTAGGGTTAATTAATGAGGTTGATTTTGTTAAACCCGTTTTTAAAAACTGGGCAGAATTTTGAGTCAATTGTTTTGATCATATTGGGAGTTTTACAAACTCTTATTTTACGATCCAGGTATCCCTGAAAAGGTATTTGAATTGGCTTTCCAATGCAAGAAACGAGAACTAAATTGGAGGTTGGGAAGTGGGTCAAAAACAGGTTACAACAGTCGGAGGTCAAAATAGTTTTGAATTCAGCCTGTTTTCTTTTTAAGTTTTGGGTTGTTTTGGGTACTTAGGGTTGCATTGGGATCTTCTAACGAACATGAGAGATGGTTTATATATTGTAGTAAGTATCTACACTTGGTCTAAGGTTGTGGTTTAGGGTAAGACCCCCTAATCCTAACAAACGTTTTGTATGTTTAAAATCAGTAAATCTGGAATGACAAAAGTATATATATATATATATATATATATATATATATATATATATATATATATATATATATATATATATATATATATATATATATATATATATATATATATATCGGGGACTTAACAGTAGCTTTCAGGTTAGGGCAAGTGGGAGGTGTTATCTAACATATGTAAGAGTATGAATATTCCTTTTACAGAAACCATGGGTATGTTTAAGTGGGCGTTTGACTTAAAGTTTTGAGACCTAAAAACTGGGACTGTTTTGTGTAAAATATGAACGGGATAGTTATTAAACTTAACCAAGTTAAGGACTTGTTAAGGAAGGGTAATGGGGTGATTAGAGCTTATTAATGAGGTATTTATATGGGTATAGGCTAGATGTCCATCATAGGTTGATGAGCCATCTTAGTGATTCGTTCATGTATTGATTGCGTGTTTTTGGTTTGTTAGCTTGTTGCTAGTGCGAGGACTTATGAAGAAGCAATCAGGTGAGTTTCATAGTCCCATGTTTACTATGGTTTTTGACTTCCAGATGGGATGGAAGAGACACTATGTTATGTTGTTTATAAATTGATGTTGTGAATGTTTTTAAGGTTTGAGATGGACTTGTGTGTACATTATGTGATTAACTGCTATGTGATTCTTGTTTGTGTATGATTTGGATCGGAAAGGTACATAGTGTGATCATCTATGGGATCAATGGTTAATGACAAGGCAGGGCATTGGGATAGGTACATAGGTGTATGGGCGCCTATGGGACCATGGTGTTTGGTAAGGCTGGAGGCCTTAGATATTGTGGTTGTTGGTAAGGCGTGATGCCTTGGAATTGTGATGATTGATTAATCTTGAATGCTAGTTGTTAATGCATACTTGTAGCACATTGTCCATATGTTATTGTGTTGATGGTTGTTATTCACATCTTATAACTGATTTAGCGTTGGAGTCTAAACCTATGACTCTCACCAACTTTATGTTGACGTGTTTTAGTGTCTCTTTCAGGTGATGCTATGGGTAGGCATGAGAACTTAAGTGGCTAGGATTTGGAGAGCGTAGGAATGCATATAGAAGGATATCCCTGTTTCCTTCTTAGTTTTTATTTGTTCATTTAATAAGTGATACAGTGGCACACATATGTTTGTTTTGGTTATGTTACTTGTTTGTCTTGGGTAAGAGGTAGGACTGTTACCTACTTACCTAGACTCCTGCATTTGATGAGATATTGTCATGACTTTTGTGTCACCATTTTATGACATTTCTTATTTGATATACTTATCTCTATAGACACGCCATGTTGTGATGATATCCATACGTCGCGCCCCATATTCCGCCATGGTGGGGTGTGACAGAATGGTATCAGAGCCAATGGTTATAGAGAATTAGGTTGCCTAGTCGCGTAGCCTAGTCTATAGCTTAAGGGTCCCTGCATATAGGCGTCATAGGGGTATGTGTGCATTTTATATAATTGATGTGTTTGGATGTTATTTATTGCGATGTTTTGACTAGTATGAAATGAACAGTAGTAAGTTCATACTTAGCCACATGTTATTTTCTTTTCGGGTTTGTGACTAGTGCGGGTTGAACCATAATTGTCCACGCTAGTCATTGTTGTATTTTGCTTAAATTGTACATTATAGTACATAATTTGGTATAAGGTAGTTTCTATCTTTTGTCGAGTTATTTTACATACCTGAGGTATGTTATTTTCCTTTTGATGTTTAAGTCATGTTCCCTAAGAATCGTGTGGTGGTTCAAGTTACTAGGAGTACATGGGTAGGAAGGATTTTAAGCTGTTTCCACTCTTACGGGCGACATAAATTATAACTGATTATGTTTTCGTTTTGGATTTAGTCTAGGTTGTTTTAGCTAGACTATGGATTTCTGTATTCCAAGAGTTTTATTATGTTATTTTTATAGATGGAGTTTTGGACCTTATTGGTTATGTGGTTATGAGCTTATGTGAGTAGAGGGATTTATGTGTTATGTGTTCTATTGATTCTTATAAGTTTCATCATAGGAGGGAGTGTATTGGGGAAAGGGTAATTATATAAGTATGGTGGCCAACATAGTTATACAAGTACCACAACTTCAATGGGTTCTCAAGTATGATTGCATGAAAGAGGGTTAGTACATGCTTGTATATGATGAGATGTAGAATTTGGGTATACGTATAATATATGGGGTTTATGTAATGGTTACCTATGATATGGCTATTGTTTTTTTTGTGTTATACGTTTGGGGTTATGGTTGTGTTGTGTGATTTTGGGGTCACACGATATGGTTTGGTTTTAGAGGTGGGCTTTATGCCTTGTTGTGGCACGGTGAGATGGTGATTACTCGTATGGAAAAACGAGCGTATAAAGCGATTGATTGACTTACGTGTATGATAACGAGTATGTTTGGGAGATTCAATATGTATACATATGCGGATGTATATATACTAATAGATGTTATGTTATGATTTACGGTCGTTCAGTAGTTATTATAACTTGAACGTACCTAGTACTCTCTTGTGTTTAAACAATTTATTAGAGCTCTTTGAATCTTTTGAAGTGTGTCTTGTAGCGTATTCTTTGAGTTTCGTATTTCACGTGTACGTTTTAAAAATGGTGTTCTTTGTTTTAAGTCTATTGAAATAACTTGGGATTTCTTTTGAGATAATGAAATCTTTTGTGATGGGTCTTACATTTCTTTTGGTTGGTATATATTGAGAAAAAGGGGGACTTGGAAATCGATTATAGGGTTAGATAGCTGGTTGTATTCGGTAAGATAAAGGGTAAGGTGTTGGAGTCGTGTTTGAAACAAGATGTAACATAAGATTTCATTTTAATCAACACTTATTTATTTCAAATTCTAAAAGACTCTCTTTAAAATAAAGCAAAGTAAAATTTCTTTCTACTTACATAGTTTATATAAGTGGGTTTAATCGATTCACGTCATTTATAATTATTAATACAAGGTTAAGTTGAGTTTATGAAGATTTCACATACAATTTTATCTTTCATTAATATAAAACTGTTTTGGTCGTAACTTGTTCGTTTTTAAAGCTTTTTGGATGATTCAAAAGCCTAAAATTATGTACTCGGAAAGTACTTTTCAAATATTCAGAATGTATAGTCATGGGAGATCAGTATCTTGGCCGAAATTATTGTACAAGTGTCGGGTTAAAGGTTGAGTTTGAATAGTAGTTTATTTTTATGATTTGGGATGCACGGGATACCTAGTTTTTGAGTTGAGTTTTGAGTTCGTCAAGAGGGTTGTTTGTAGATTGTTTGAGTCACATAGATGTGGGAGGTAATAATAAATAAATAAAAAAAATAAAAAAAAGATATATATTCTTTTGGAAAAGTCGATCTTTTGCACGGTTTAAATAATATGTCGCGGGGCGTAATATGTTTGGTTGCCGTTGGGTGTTTCTTGGATTAATTTTCGTTGTCATTGGTCATTTTGAATTGATACACGTTTTGGGTTTGAGTTTTCTTTTGAGTCTCATGGTCTTTGACTTGTTTTAACTGGTGCACGTGAAATGTCGTTAGTTATTCGTGGGTTTGATTCGTTGATTGTATCTAGTGGATTCAGGATGTAGTTTTAGGTTCGTATTGTTTGGGAGCGTTGAGGTAGCCATATGAAAACTTGGTCGCGCCTACACGATTAAGTAGGTGGCCAGGAGAGAACGGTCGGAATACCCTTAGTGGGGAGGAAAGAGGTTCGTAGACGAACTAATGTGGTCATGAGGTCTAATAGGAGTGCCAAGGGAGATGAATAGAGATTTGTGAAATGTATGGATATTGGCACAAGTAACGTGCCATAGAGAGTGTTGGAAGGGGATATTGTTCGTAAGGCATGTATGTTTTCTAAAAATTTCCTGAAATTTAGTAGGTTTGCCTATTATTTTGAGATAGAACCATGAATAAAGCAAGTAGGAGAATTGAGAGGAGTTGTACTTAGTGCCTTTCCAAGGCAAATCGTTGATGGAGTGATATAAAAACAAGAGCTGATAGAAATTGCAAGGAATGCCGGATAAAAGTTGAGTTGCTTAGTAGTAGATTGGATGTGGAAAGAGGTTGAGTGGTCTGATGAGAGGAAGCATTGGTCTTTTAAAATGCGTGTAGAATCTTGCAAGTAGAACGAGGTAGGAATTTATTCGTATTGCCGCTAAGAGAGGGTGCAAGGAGGACATAGTTGAAACTGCTAAGGATGTTGTATTAACGCTTTGGGTTTACGGTTATGCATTTGGCTTTGCCAAAGCACTAGCGGTTTTCATGATGTCAATGAACCAAGTGTGCATGAACGTGTATAATCGAGTTGTCATCGGGAGCATCGACGACATCTTGATCTACTCAAATCTGAGAAGGAGAGTGAGGCGAATTATGTGTTGGTTTTGGAGTGGAATTATACGTGAGATTTTCAAGTGTGAGCTTTAGTAGTAAGTCTACCATGATGAGTAGTTAGAGATGATGGCATATCATGGAACCAGCAAGGGGCGAAGTGAAGAAGGGTGAGGAAGCATTTTGGAGGCTGAAGAGATGGATTGGATAATGAGCCGATCTTGGCATTATTGGGAGGACTGGATGAATTCGCGAAGCATGAAGATACGTGGAGCAAGGATTTGGACGCGTACGAGGACGACAAAGAAAGGCGATCACTTATACGTTGCAGGAACTGAAGATTTGGAAGAACTGGATAGACTTAGTTAGTAGAGTTGGACTGTTATATCTGCCTAGAATGCTAGAGGCATTTGGTGTACGAGACGTGGAGAATGATCTATACGGATCATGAACGTCTCCAACACATATTCAATCATCTTGATTGAACATTTGGCAAAGGTGATGGGTGGAGTTAATTGATGAAAGAAAATTGCAAGGCCAAGTACCATCTGGGAAAGGCAAGCATGGTCGATGAGACATGGAATAAGAAGGATGAGGTGAAGCTGAGACGAACTTGAACTATAGGGATGACGTATTAGGGCGGTTTGGATAAGGGATATAGGTTGCACGAGTTGAGTTGTCTAAAGCAGAGAACGCGTCAACATGTATGTTGCGTGGCTTGGACAATCATATGGAGAAAAGGGACGTAGACTATACTTCCTACATAGATAGGAGTAGCTTAGAAAGGGCAATGTAAGGACGGAATTGGTGAAAGTGACGAGAGTTGGGTGATCGTCGATAGACTGACTAATTCATCTCATATTTCAAGAGGAGTGAGAAGTCACGTAGTTGAGAAGTTGGAAGGATTGCGTACGGATGTGATGGAATAGAGGGTTTTTCGTAAAAGTTAGCCTAATATGTATGGAATGCCTTATGAAGGATTATGGCAAGGGAAGAGACGATGGGAAGCATCACATTGTGATGTATGGTATGAGTTAAGGAAGAAGAAGGAAGTGTGTATAGAAGCGAAGCATGAATGAAATAGGTCGAGATAGGAACCGAAGGTAAAACTTTGGTAGAGCCTAATGAGTAGAATAAAGCACAAAACAGCTAATGCTGTCGTAGTGTGGAAAAGGAAATGGCACTGACCTATACTGATTTTTTGGGAGGCTTAGTATCGATAATTTAATGGATGAGGAGTTATAGGTGTGATATGCCATAGGGACGAAGGGCTTGGTCTAACTGAGTTAACCGTCCTTTTGATGAAGTGTATAGATCATTAGTTAATTTGGATTGGCATAACTAATGGATATGTGAAAGACCGTCATAGGTCACTTTGTAAGGAAATTGGAATTTTTAAGTAGTTTGGGGTACGGACTGAAGGGAGTTGATGAACATGATTGGATATGAGTATATCCAGCTAACTGGGAAAAGGATAGGCAAGTGAGATATTTATACAACCTTAGGAGTTACACTGAGGGCATGAGTGATTGATTTAGAGGGAGTTAGGAAACTCATTAGCGATGGCTGAGTTTTCATAGAATGATGATTATGATACTAGAAGTCGATAAATGCCATTTGAGGCACTA
The DNA here is from genome assembly GCA_025667525.1 of Glebionis coronaria. Classification (NCBI taxonomy): domain Eukaryota; kingdom Viridiplantae; phylum Streptophyta; class Magnoliopsida; order Asterales; family Asteraceae; genus Glebionis; species Glebionis coronaria. Next base: position 73,060,596 of record CM046874.1, read on the forward strand.
TATGAAAGGATAGGATGAGTTGTCCCCATTGTGGACTAGAATTGGTAAAAGAGGCTACTAATGTGGTAATGGTGTTTGTGGACCGAATGAGAGCAACAAGGGATGCTATGTAGAAAAGGAGGAAACCACTAGATTTAGTGACAAAGTTATGTAGGGAGTTTCACCCATAGTAACGGGTGGTATGATTTGGAAAGATGGAAGTGTTGATGTAGAGTTTTGTAGGTCCATTTATGATCTTTGGAAAGATCGGACCAGTAGCTTATGAGTATAGAATTACCTGGGGAAAATGAGTTGTATACATGATACATTTCATGTATTGAGATTGGTAAATGTTGTTTGAGAATGCATTGTGCATGTACGGTTATTCGGGATTTGTGTTAATAAGAGTCTTTGTTTTATCAAAGAGTCATTTGTGAGATTTATTGACTGTGAGGTCAAGAGTTTGGCAATGAGTTTAATTATTTTTGGTTTGTATATGTGGTATTTTGAAACTTGAACTAAAGTTCACGTGGTAATGAGAGGAGTTCATTTAGAACAAGTATCCTTGTGTGATTTGTTGTTTGTGTGTTTGATCCTAAGGAGTAAATCTCGGGACGAGATTTCTATTAGGAGGGAGTGATGTGACAACCCTGGTTTTGAGGTTCGTCACTTAGTTTTATTTTGTGCTAGTTACGTGTCTTTACGTGTTTATGTGCTAATTGGTGTGTATAGATTATGGTTTGGATATCGTTTCCGGTACGGGGTACCTTGTGAGTGAAACGATGAGAGATGATTTCATGTTCATGAGCTCACATGGTAGTGACTATGAAGTGAAATGGTGTTATCTAGTGGTTTTACATATACGTATATATATTATAGAAAAATCGTATTTTTACGATTTACGTTTTAGCATTTAGAGGTCTCGGATGAGGTAATTAGTCATATGGATATTTTTCGGGATGGTTTTAAGTCATTTAGGACTTAGTTATAAAGTTTATTTCAAAATTTCAGATTTTTTATAAAAGTGTATATTTTACGTCTTTTACGGTAAAACGCGTAAATTTGACTAGTTTTACGGTTTTGAGGTTTTGGAGGCTTTAGGAGCTAAAATAAATTAAGACAAATTAAGTTAATATTATTAATACATATATTAATAATAAAAAAGAAAAAAAACGAAATTAAGGAGGGTTTAAGTCGGTTTGGACGCAAGAAGGAAAAAAAGGGAAGAAAAAGAAAATAAGGAAACAAGACTTATAGGTTGGGCTTGGATTTGTTCAACTTAATTATATAAGGATTATAATAAAAACTAAAACACATTATTTTCTCTTGGGAAGCTTAAACCGACGGTTGCACAAGAGTTTTAGGGTTTTCTGTATTTTTTTTCATCTTCCATTGAATTAAAGGTAAAACCTTCATAAACTTTTTTGATTAAATTGTATTTATGTTTAATTGATCATCTTATGATGGATTTAGGTTAGGGTTTAATATAATAACAGTAAATTAATGTTGTATTAATCATAATATGATGATTACATAAATTAGGGCTTGTAATTAGAGGGATTAGGGTTAATTAATGAGGTTGATTTTGTTAAACCCGTTTTTAAAAACTAGGCAAAACTTTGAGTCAATTGTTTTGATCATATTGGGAGTTCTAAAAACTATTATTTTACGATCCAAGAATCCCTGAAAAGGTATTTGAATTGGCTTTCCAATGCAAGAAACGAGAACTAAATTGGAGGTTGGGAAGTGGGTCAAAAACAGGTTACAAAAGTCGGAGGTCAAAACAGTTTTGAATTCAGCCTGTTTTCTTTTTAAGTTTTGGGTTGTTTGGGGTACTTAGGGTTGCATTGGGATCTTCTAACGAACATGAGAGATGGTTTATATATTGTAGTAAGTATCTGAACTTGGGATAAGGTTGTGGTTTAGGGTAAGACCCCCTAATCCTAACAAACTTTTTGTATGTTTAAAATCAGTAAATCTGGAATGACACAAGTATATATATATATATATATATATATATATATATATATATATATATATATATATATATATATATATATATATATATATATATATATATATATATATATATATATATCGGGGCCTTAACATTAGCTTTAAGGTTAGGGAAAGTGGGAGGTGTTATATAACATATGTAAGGGTATGAATATTACTTTTACAGAAACCATGGGTATGTTTAAGTGGGCGTTTGACTTAAAGTTTTGAGACCTAAAAACTGGGACTGTTTTGTGTAAAATATGAACAGGATAGTTATTAAACTTAACCAAGTTAAGGACTTATTAAGGAAGGGTAATGGGGTGATTAGAGCTAATCAATGAGGTATTTATATGGGTATAGGCTAGATGTCCATCATAGGTTGATGAGCCATCTTAGTGATTGGTTCATGTATTGATTGCGTGTTTTTGGTTTGTTAGCTTGTTGCTAGTGCGAGGACTTGTGAAGAAGCAATCAGGTGAGTTTCATAGTCCCATGTTTACTATGGTTTTTGACTTCCAGATGGGATGGAAGAGACAATGTGTTATGTTGTTTATAAATTGATGTTGTGAATGTTTTTAAGGTTTGAGATGGACTTGTGTGTACATTATGTGATTAACTGCTATGTGATTCTTGTTTGTGTATGATTTGGATCGGAAAGGTACATAGTGTGATCATCTATGGGACCAATGGTTAATGACAAGGCGGGGCCTTGGGATAGGTACATAGGTGTATGGGCGCCTATGGGACCATGGTGTTTGGTAAGGCTGGAGGCCTTGGAAATTGTGGTTGTTGGTAAGGCGTGATGCCTTGGAATTGTGATGATTGATTAATCTTGAATGCTAGTTGTTAATGCATACTTGTAGCACATTGTCCATATGTTATTGTGTTGATGGTTGTTATTCACAACTTATAACTGATTTAGCGTTGGAGTCTAAACCTATGACTCTCACCAACTTTATGTTGACGTGTTTTAGTGTCTCTTTCAGGTGATGCTATGGGTAGGCATGAGAACTTAAGTGGCTAGGATTTGGAGAGCGTAGGAATGCATATAGAAGGATATCCCCGTTTCCTTCTTAGTTTTTATTTGTTCATTTAATAAGTGATACAATGGCACACATATGTTTGTTTTGGTTATGTTACTTGTTTGTCTTGGGTAAGAGGTAGGACTGTTACCTACTTACCTAGACTCCTGCATTTGATGAGATATTGTCATGACTTTTATGTCACCATTTTATGACATTTATTATTTCATATAGTTATCTCTATAGACACGCCATGTTGTGATGATATCCATACGTCGCGCCCCATATTCCGCCATGGTGGGGTGTGACATAAGTGGAAATCCTTCTAGTGTTAACATAAAACAGCACTGCGGTAGGTCATGTGTAAGATTCTTTATGAATTGAACATGTGTAAACTGAAAAAAGCAATAGTTTGTGGCGGATCTAGCTATTTCATATATGTGTGGCACACATGATTTTTTTACCTCAGGTTTTCACTAATACATAATGTATATGAAACAAAATGCCTGGTGTTAGAAAAATCATATGCAAACTAGTATATAATTACTTGGATCACTTTAAAACAGATTATCAAAAACCTAGTATTTACACAATCCTTGAACTCGAAACAAAAGATGGATAAAAAAGTATAAACATCAAAATCTAAAAAATTAAAAACTATTATGCTTAGCTGATGTCAAACTTATGACTAGTTTAATTGAAAACTTTTGAGACAATAACTAGTATTTTAGCTTCGAGTGATTTATGACCAATCAAACTATCAAGTAATGTTTTAATGTTTTTGTAGAAACTAGAAAGGGGGGGGGGGTGAATAGTTTTTTAAATTTACTTGTTAAAGGTTGGTTTAAAAATCCTTTTTCAAAAACTTAAGCTTGAGTATTTATATGAAACCTTCTTATACACAATATGAACAAGGATAGTGAAACTAAACTAATAATCACAAGTATAAAGAATAAAGAATGTATAGTGCAACTAAACTAATAATCACAAGTATAAAGAATAATGAATGTAAAGAGATAAGGGAAGGAAAAATCAAACCAAACACCAAGGATTTATAGTGGTTCGGCAACAAAGCTCACTCCTCGTTCCTAATCTACTCCTCGAGTACTCCTTACTCGAGAGTTCACTAATCAACAAGCTCCTTAAGGTGGAGAAACCGTACACAATGTCGCTTAACCAATTTCCGACTTTAAGCTAAAAGTTGAGGCTTAATCTTAGCTAGGACCAATCTACACCAATATACTTTAAGGACTAAGTATTAACCTTAATACATACACAACTTCCAAATAGACACAACTAATGGATCTTCACAACAATGACACAACAATAAATGAATAAGTTTGGATATTCAATGGATCTTTGAGTTAGACACAACACTTTAAGAATGATAGTGTTCTTCTCTTTGTACTTTGAGAGGAAAAGATGAGAGGAGAAAGATTCACTTCTAAACAAGTAGTAATCAAACAAATGATCAAGGATTTGAGTGATTTAAGAAGTATGAAAGAATCTAGAAATGTATGTGCAAAAGAGGTGAATTGAAAGTCTGAGAATTGTTCACTATTTATAAGACAAACATCCAACGGCTATATCTGCCCACGCTTCCTTATGGGAGCCTGATAGGTGTGTAAACACCCATCCTTTTTACCACTTAATTACAACAATAATCGAACCAAAACGTGTATTTTATGTCATTTATGTCGGAATTATGCGTGGTTTGTGTTTTTGTTGTGATTTAGGATGAAAAGGTGAAAAGTGGAGAAAACACGGGCATTCACGGGCTTTTATCGAAGAAAAAGACGAAAGACGAAGTCAAGAAGTCAAGAGTGCAAAAAGAACGGAAGTCCAAGACCAATTCTGAAGATTTATCGAAGAAAAAGTCAAAAGACGGAAGTTTACTAAAAGCCGAAGAACTCAAGTCTTAATTATTGAGAATTAAAAGACAAGTTCAAAGAAATCCCGAGACAAGTCATTAAAGTCCAAGATTAACAAAAGATTAAGAAGACAAGGACCTAAGCTTGCAATTAAGGAAAAGAAGAAAGAGGGAGGAAGCTTCCTAAGCACCTCCCTAATCTCTCCTATAAATAGGCCATTAGTATTTCATTTTCATTTTGTTGGATACTTTGACACACTATTTCTTCCATTTTATTTACTTGCACATTTACCTTATTGCACTTTAATTACCTTGTCTTGCACTTTAATTTCCAAGTAAGTTACTTTTATTTTTATTGAATCTTTACTTTTATTTGTTTATCTCTCATTCTACCTTTCTTTCTTTGCTTGATCTTTATGTTTATGTGTTTATTATCATGCTTATTTGATTAAAGGTTATGTTTTTATGCTTTTGATTGTTTTAGATTATTGATTTTTATAGCTTATTTGTGTTTATATTTAAGTTTCTTAAGGTTTTATAAAAGTTATTTTTATATAAAAGTTGTTTTCATTTAACTCTTTCTTTTCGTGTTTTTAAAAGTCTTTAAAGTGTAGCTTATTAGTTTTTTCTTATACGGTTTTCATTAAGTTTTCGTTGTGTGCTTATTTGGTTCATAGCTTATTCGAACTAGCTTATTTCGTTTTCCTTTACTATATTCCGATTACTACCCGTCGGAAAAGGGTTTTGCATTCCGACGGGGATTCCGATCTACCATCGGAAAAGGGTTTCAAGATTCAACAAGAATTCCGATTTGCATTCTGACAGGGGTGTTTTTGAGTGATATTCCGACGGGAACTAGGTACCACATTCCGATGAGATCTCCTTAGGGTGCATTCCGATAGTGGATTCCGATACACATTCCGATAGGGGTGTCTTTGACTTCATTCCGATTGGCGAGTAGTATTCCGATCAGAGGCGTGTGTTTGGTTATTCCGATTTGGTTCTTGGTGACAACATTCCGATAAGGTGTTTCCGATCTACATTCCGATTGGAAGGTTAGTATATTCCGACAAGGCCACATTCCGATCAGGAGGTAAGTTAAACATTCCGATCACATTCCGATCGGAATGTATTCTGACGGTAGGTTTGTTTTAGTATTTTGTCTTGTTTAATTTTTAAGTTCACATTTTAATACTTTGTCAAAAATTAATTTTCGTCACGCTTTAATTTTTTAATTCGTTTAATCAATTTACTTTTCAAGTTTTTAAATATTGCACCCTTTATTTTTAATTAGACTTAGATTTAATTTACCGCCATTTACTTTTAATTTTTGCATTTTTAATATACTACAATGACACAACTTTTGTTTCACCAAAGAACGACTGAGTCGCATAGTTAAACAAAATCAATTCGATTAGACATACATCAACGAATCTTTTTAACTAGGTAAAACCTTAGTTATTAAATGGCGCCGTTGCCGGCTCTTTTCGTAAATATTAACGGTTTTCTGTGAGAGACGCGTTACTTTTTGGGATCCGTTCACTCGTGAACGTTACTTTTCTTGCTTAAAAATCTACAAAAATCCAAAAAAAATAAAAATTGATAAAAAAACCATAAAAAATTAAAAATTTCAAAAAATCCAAAAAGATTTTATTTTTATTGTGTATATATATTGTCTTTATGTATGTTATTGTTTTCTTTTGTCTTTGTAGGTGTATGCGTACTAGATCTTCTAATTATCAAGAGCCCGAGACTCGAGAAGATTTAAGTATGGCAGGTGTTAACAACAACAATAATCCACCGCACCTCAACAATAATAACAACAATGTTCATCCACAGCCCGATCTTCGGACAATGGAGGAGCTTTGTCAACCTACCATGTTTGGACGAGGAGGACCGATTGCGCCGATGCAAATCAACGCTCTAGAGTTTTCGTTGAAGCACCACATGATTCAGTAAGTGCAAACTAATCCATTCGCCGGAATGCCTGATGATGATGCCAACAAACACCTCGACAAGTTCATTACAATCACTCAAAGCATGAAGTTGCCCGGTGCCACAATGGATGTTCTACTCCTTCAACTCTTTCCACATACTTTATCACATCATGCCGAGAAATGGTTTGATCGTCTCCCGAAGAATTCCATTCATACTTGGGATGACATGACTCAACGCTTTTTGTCGCGCTACTTTCCACCATCCATGGTCACGAGCCGTCGCAATCAAATCAACGGTTTCATGCAAGATCCCGATGAATCTCTCTTTGATGCTTGGGAAAGATATAATGTCTTGATCGATCGATGTCCAAACCACAACATGCTCCCTGTGACCTTAATTGATACTTTCTACAACGGTTTGACTTTTCGAGATTGTGATACGATTAATGCAGCCGCCGGTGGCACATTTATGAAAAGGAGACCCGAGGAGTGTAGAGAGCTTATTGAGAACATGACTACTCACCACAAAAATTGGGATTCCTCCACTTCTTCAAGGAACAACCCGAGAGTCAATGTTTCTTCCACTTCAGCAAGCCCCGACATGACCGAATTCAGCCGCATGATGACTAAAATGAACAAGAATATCTTGCTTCTCGCTACAAACCAACAACAACAAGTTAAAGCGGTTGCCAATCCTTGTGAAACATGCGGCGGTCCACACTCATACACTGATTGTCGTTCTACTCAAGGAAATCCGGAAAATGTGTATGCAGCTTATGGTAATTATTCACCGGAAAATTACCAAGCTCGACCTCAAGGGGATAGAAATTTGCTGAGTTACCGGTCAAACAACTACCCTTCACCCGGTTTTTCCCCTCAAAACTAAAACCCCGCCAACAACTACAATAGAAGCAACCAAATCCCACCAAGAGCTTCTAATCCTTATAACCCACCCACTCAACAAGCCCCACCCATTAATCCCGATGTTGAAGCCATCATGAGAACCCAAGGTGAGCAAATCAAGAATCTACAGAGCCAAATTATCAATCTGAAAGGAGATATCACCAAGCAAGAGAATGAGATTAGATCCGAGCTTCGAGATAATATTCAATCCTCCTTCAACACTCAAACGAATGATATAAAGAATATGCTTTCTAGTTTCTTGCCCACAGCTCAACCTTTACTTCGAGTTCTCTACCTTCAAACACCGTCACCAATCTGCGAGCAAATGTGAGTGCTATTACTACCCGTAGTGGAGTTACCATAGTAGGACCACCTATCCCACACCCATCATCTACACCTCCTCCACCACCATTTATCCCTACTCCTCCTACACCTAGTATTAGTACAACATTACCGTCTCCGCCTCGTCGTGATGAAGGACCCACCAAGAATCCTCCACCAACCCCACCTTCAACATCTCAACCTTCACCAACTACACCTTCCACCTATAAACCCAACATCCCATATCCTTCTCGCTTGGACAAGCCTAACTTGCTCACTAAGAATGACTGTCAAGTGTCGAGCTATGTGAAGATGCTCTCTCAAATGAACATCAACATTAGCCTTGTTGAAGCACTTGTCCACATGCCGAAATTTGTCAAAGCATTCAAGGAATTGCTTAGCAAGAAGGAGAAGTTGATTGAGCTCGCCAACACATGCTTAAATGAAAACTGTTCTGCAGTTATTCTTAAAGAACTTCCGGAAAAACTTGGAGATCCCGGTCGTTTTATGTTGTCGTGCATTTTTAACAAAACCGAAGAATTTACTGCCCTTGCTGATCTCGGGGCCAGTATTAATCTTATGCCATTAAGTGTTTGGAAAACACTATCATTACCCGACCTTACTCCAACGAAGATGACTCTTGAGCTTGCTAATCGCACTCTCGCTTACCCTGTTGGTATTGCCGAAGACGTGTTCATTAAAGTTGGCACATTTACTTTCCCGGTCGACTTTGTCGTTGTTGATTATGAAATGGACCCTCGTATTCCTTTAATACTTGGTCGGCCATTCTTGAGAACCGGACGAGCTCTAGTTGATGTTGCCGAAGGTGAGTTAATCTTAAGAGTCGGGGATGATGCACAAGTGTTCAAAATGGGGAAGCTTACAAGCAAATCCTTTGGAAGTAAATCAGTGAATATGATTAGTGTGCTTGATGATTTTGTCGACTACAACAATCCTCTATTCGATTCTTGCATTGATAATCCACTTTTTCAAGATGATGTGGATGATTCTCTCTCCAATTTGGAACCTTCTCCCATTTATGATTCTCCACCAATCTTTGATGCTTATGATGATGATTCTAGCTCAGATACGGATGATTTTGATGATTGTACTTCCGAGTATCCCGACATGCCCACATATGATGATTTTGATGAGGCCGATACTCTTTCGAGCGATTCTTCTCATAATGAAGATCCTCTGCCATCACTTGATCCTACTTTGGATGATTACTCATTTGAGGAAGACTTCTCTACGTTTCTTAATACGTACTTCCCTCATGAGAGTGATGCTCCTCCTTTGGACTTTGAAGATTATCGTCTTGATCCTACTTTGGATTTGAAGAAAATACTTTCAAAGGAGAAGAAACCGGTCGATACCAACATCCGCAGCACATATGATTTAACACCTCTTTGTCCACCTTCTGAGGACGAGGTTGTGCATCTTCTTTGCGGATCATCTTCACATTCTGCTGAGCCTGAGTGCTATTTTCCCTTAAAGGAAAAGGTGTCCGACCCCGGTATCGATATTTTAAAGCCATCTCAGTATCCACCTGATGAAATAAAAGGAAAAATCTTTGGAACTTATGGAAATCTGCTTGCACCTCTTCACCCTTGCTTCCACCGTGCTCCATCTTTGCTTAAGGGAACCTTGCCTACTCTTCTTTGGCTTGCCTTGTTCGCCTTAAGCTTGTGCTATTTGATGGACGAAAACTATGTCTTTGATCCCGGTGGATATGTTTCATGCTGCTTCCTATGGTAATCAAGGTCGAGTCAGGCTCATGACTCGGTTAACAAAAATCAAGCGCTTCTTGGGAGGCAACCCATGTATCTATCTTTTAGCTTTCTTTATCCTAAGTGTAGGGGAGACCCGTTGGTGTTTGCTATTTCCTCTCTTCTACTAATCAGGGATTCGAGCGCTCAATGATCCACTCTTGATGATTCTTGACGACCCGTGATTCCGTGTTCTCATTTTCCCGGTTCTATCCTAAACTCTTTTCGATTCACTATTTTATATTTTCTCAATATTAAAATAGGAATCTCGTTAGTTGTCTTTTCCTTAGCGAGATTTAAACAACGTGCACAATGTCCTAAGTGTAGGGGAGTTTACTCCCACATGCTTAAACATTGAGGACAATGTTTATATTAAGTGTAGGGGGACTTCTATTGAACTTAAGTGGCCTTTTCCTTGTATTTGTCCTCATTTTAACCGGAAAATCAATTTTTCGACATTTTTCAAAATTTTTGATCTATTTTGGCCCATTAGTTTTTCCTTTTGTATAGTTATTTTCTTTCCTTATTAGAATAAATCTTTAATAAAGCGGTTTCAATTTTCAAATGTTATGAATCTTTTGACTCAACCCGAGTTTACTTATCTAAGTTTACTCTAGCTAGTATCCTTAACGTGTTTAAGTCAAGTTTTGCTAGGCTTTTATATAGGGAGCTATAAAACGTGAAAGTCTTAACTCTCACGGGTTAAGAACAAGAACTTTTCGCAAGTTCCTATAATTGATCCTAGAGAGTCGTTTATCAAGGGAACTTTAAAATGCGATTTCTAAACTTGAAAGAGTCTAAGAATTTGCAAGATCCTATAGGCGACTCGAAAACCCAAAACTTTGATTTAATAGGCTAAGCATCCACGAGTCTCATTCCTTGAGATTTTAAACTGTGGAGAACGAGAGATGATAGAGCCAATTATAAGTTCGGTATTCTTTCGTGAATTTATGTGAGTTAATTATGAGCCTATTCTCCCATCGCTTGCTAATAAATTTATCTGCAATAAATAAGGTTGTACGATTTGAAAAGTTACTTAGCTTCTAGCCCAAGATCGTTTAAATGTTGCTCGGTATGGATTAGAGTTCATAGCCAAGGCATAACTTATTGAAGCGGGATGCGAAGATTGGCGAGTCCAAAAAGGTCCTAACAAGACATGAGGGCTACATTTTGTTGCTAAAGATCCCAAGTGATGTGAAGAATCATTTATCAAAAATCAATATGAAGGATCGAGACACACGACGAAAAGCAAAAACTCCCCAAAAGTCATGGAGAAGTCTATTCGAAAAGACCCTAGCAAGGTATGAGGATAAATAAAGCCAAGTCCAAAAAGGAGGCGGATCGTTGTATATCAAAGTCCAAAATAAAGATTGGATAAAAATGAAGAAGTCGTGGTCCAAGTATGAATCTCTCAAAACTTCAAGTGAAGAAATTTCTATATGAAGAGAAGACCATTATTTCATGAATGTCTCTCAAGATTTGAAGTATGAAGTCGCTGCCAAATATCGGTCCGAGAAAGGTCTCAAATCGCGAAGCGAGTTATGCCAAGATATGAACTTTATGAGGTCCCGAGAAGCAGTTTTAAAAGATTTTGTCCTTTAGCTAACTATTGATTAAATCGTTCACTTTATTTTCGGACTAAATAACTATCGAAATAAGTCAACAAATGCATCCTCTTGATCATTCAAGACAATAATAAAATATAAGAGATATACCTAGGAATAAGGGAGTCTAAGTGAATAATTGGCCCACATGAGTTCGTGTTAGTTAGCTAACTTATAATAACAATGATCTCGTTTTTAAGCTTGGTTTGGAGAAAGTGAAAACCTGAGGATGATGATCATTCATAACATTTCCAAAACCCAAGGTATGTTTTTGATTTCTTTATTTTATTCCTTTGAATGTTCATAATTTTCTATCTCTTTAATAAAGGACAACATGGATTGATTATGATGAAAAATGTAATCTTGCTTTGTAACTAATGCATTGCATGAGGACATTGCAATGGTCAAGTGTAGGGGATTTGATAGGTGTGTACACACCCATCCTTTTTACCACTTAATTACAATAATAACTGGACCAAAACGTGTATTTTATGTCATTTATGTCAGAATTATGCGTGGTTTGTGTTTTTGTTGTGATTTAGGACGAAAAGGTGAAAAGTGGAGAAAACACGGGCATTCACAGGCTTTTATCAAAGAAAAAGACGAAAGACGAAGTCAAGAAGTCAAGAGTGCAAAAAGAACGGAAGTCCAAGACCAATTCTGAAGATTTATCGAAGAAAAACTCAAAAGACGGAAGTTTACTAAAAGCCGAAGAACTCAAGTCTTAATTACTGAGAATTAAAAGACAAGTTCAAAGAAATCCCGAGACAAGTCATTAAAGTCCAAGATTAACAAAAGATTAAGAAGACAAGGACCTAAGCTTGCAATTAAGGAAAAGAAGAAAGAGGGAGGAAGCTTCCTAAGCACCTCCCTAATCTCTCCTATAAATAGGCCATTAGTATTTCATTTTCATTTTGTTGGATAGTTTGACACACTATTTCTTCCATTTTATTTACTTGCACATTTACCTTATTGCACTTTAATTACCTTGTCTTGCACTTTAATTTCCAAGTAGGTTACTTTTATTTTTATTGAATCTTTACTTTTATTTGTTTATCTCTCATTCTACCTTTCTTTCTTTGCTTGGTCTTTATGTTTATGTGTTTATTATCATGCTTATTTGATTAAAGGTTATGTTTTTATGCTTTTGATTGTTTTGGATTATTGATTTTTATAGCGTATTTGTGTTTATCTTTAAGTTTCTTAAGGTTTTATAAAAGTTATTTTTATATAAAAGTTGTTTTCATTTAACTCTTTCTTTTCGTGTTTTTAAAAGTCTTTAAAGTGTAGCTTATTAGTTTTTTCTTATACGGTTTTCATTAAGTTTTTCTTTGTGTGCTTATTTGGTTCATAGCTTATTCGAACTAGCTTATTTCGTTTTCCTTTACTATATTCCGATTACTACCCGTCGGAAAAGGGTTTTGCATTCCGACGGGGATTTCGATCTACCATCGGAAAAGGGTTTCAAGATTCAACAAGAATTCCGATTTGCATTCCGACAGGGGTGTTTTTGAGTGATATTCCGACGGGACCTAGGTACCACATTCCGATGAGATCTCCTTAGGGTGCATTCCGATAGTGGATTCCGATACACATTCTGATAGGGGTGTCTTTGACTTCATTCCGATTGGCGAGTGGTATTCCGATCAGAGGCGTGTGTTTGGTTATTCCGATTTGGTTCTTGGTGACAGCATTCCGATAAGGTGTTTCCGATCTACATTCCGATTGGAAGGTTAGTATATTCCGACAAGGCCACATTCCGATCAGGAGGTAAGTTAAACATTCCGATCACATTCCGATCGGAATGTATTCCGAAGGTAGGTTTGTTTTAGTATTTTGTCTTGTTTAATTTTTAAGTTCACATTTTAATACTTTGTCAAAAATTAATTTTTTTCACGCTTTAATTTTAATTCGTTTAATCAATTTACTTTTCAAGTTTTTAAATATTGCACTCTTTATTTTTAATTAGACTTAGATTTAATTTACCGCCATTTACTTTTAAGTTTTGCATTTTTAATATAATACAACGACACAACTTTTGTTTCACCAAAGAACGACTGAGTCGCATAGTTAAACCAGATCAATTCGATTAGACATACATCAACGAATCTTTTTAACTAGGTAATACCTTAGTTATTAAATGATACCTTAGTTATTAAATGATTCGTTGATGTATGTCTAATCGAATTGATCTGGTTTAACTATGCGACTCAGTCGTTCTTTGGTGAAACAAAAGTTGTGTCGTTGTAGTATATTAAAAATGCAAAACTTAAACGTAAATGCCGGTAAATTAAATCTAAGTCTAATTAAAAATAAAGGGTGCAATATTTAAAAACTTGAAAAGTAAATTGATTAAACGAATTAAAAGTAAAGCGTGACGAAAATTAATTTTTGACAAAGTATTAAAATGTGAACTTAAAAATTAAACAAGACAAAATACTAAAACAAACCTACCGTCGGAATACATTCCGATCGGAATGTGATCGGAATGTTTAACTTACCTCCTGATCGGAATGTGGCCTTGTCGGAATATACTAACCTTCCAATCGGAATGTAGATCGGAAACACCTTATCGGAATGCTGTCACCAACAACCAAATTGGAATAACCAAACACACGCCTCTGATCGTAATACCACTCGCCAATCGGAATGAAGTCAAAGACACCCCTATCAGAATGTGTATCGGAATCCACTATCGGAATGCACCCTAAGGAGATCTCATCGGAATGTGGTACCTAGGTCCTCTCGAAATATCACTCAAAAACACCCCTGTCGGAATGCAAATCGGAATTCTTGGTTAATCTTGAAACCCTTTTTCGATGGTAGATCATAATCCCCGTCGGAATGCAAAACCCTTTTCCGACGGGTAGTAATCGGAATATAGTAAAGGAAAACGAAATAAGCTAGTTCGAATAAGCTATGAACCAAATAAGCACACAACGAAAAACTTAATGAAAACCGTATAAGAAAAAACTAATAAGCTACACTTTAAAGACTTTTAAAAACACGAAAAGAAAGAGTTAAATGAAAACAACTTTTATATAAAAATAACTTTTATAAAACCTTAAGAAACTTAAAGATAAACACAAATAAGCTATAAAAATCAATAATCCAAAACAATCAAAAGCATAAAAACATAACCTTTAATCAAATAAGCATGATAATAAACACATAAACATAAAGATCAAGCAAAGAAAGAAAGGTAGAATGAGAGATAAACAAATAAAAGTAAAGATTCAATAAAAATAAAAGTAACTTACTTGGAAATTAAAGTGCAAGACAAGGTAATTAAAGTGAAATAAGGTAAATGTGCAAGTAAATAAAATGAAAGAAATAGTGTGTCAAACTATCCAACAAAATGAAAATGAAATACTAATGGCCTATTTATAGGAGAGATTAGGGAGGTGCTTAGGAAGTTTCCTCCCTCTTTCTTCTTTTCCTTAATTTCAAGCTTAGGTCCTTGTCTTCTTAATCTTTTGTTAATCTTGGACTTTAATGACTTGTCTCGGGATTTCTTTGAACTTGTCTTTTAATTCTCAATAATTAAGACTTGAGTTCTTCGGCTTTTAGTAAACTTCCGTCTTTTGACTTTTTCTTCGATAAATCTTCAGAATTGGTCTTGGACTTCCGTTCTTTTTGCACTCTTGACTTCTTGACTTCGTCTTTCGTCTTTTTCTTTGATAAAAGCCCGTGAATGCCCGTTTTTTCTCCACTTTTCACCTTTTCGTCCTAAATCACAACAAAAACACAAACCACGCATAATTCCGACATAAATGACATAAAATACACGTTTTGGTCCGGTTATTATTGTAATTAAGTGGTAAAAAGGATGGGTGTTTACACACCTATCAGAGCCCCCGGTTCCTTATCGATAAGAACCGCCATAGGCGCTAAGAAACCAACGGCGTAGAGTCCGCTCCCTTTTGTATTTTAGTGGATTGGTTCGAATCTGGGGATTAAAATATACTGAAAGGATATTCCAAACCAAGAAAGAATATGTCATTTTCAAATTTCAAATTTTCAAATAACTAATTTAATAAAACATTTTCTTAAAAAGAAAGTTTAATAATAAAACTTTGTCACACTTAATAAAAAGTGAGTTTTAAGAAAATATTAAATCCTTGATCACTTAATTAGGATAATTACTTGTTTGTTCTTACCTTATGTGATAATGGTTGAAATGAAAAATACTTGAACTCAAGAATTCGTTTTTCGTTGTTTTCGTAAATGCTTGTTTTTGCATATTGTCGTAATCAAAACAAAGCGAGACCGAAAAATGCAAGTAACGTTTTTAGGCATCATTGCATTAACAATCTCCCCTTTTTTGATTCCGACAATACATAAACTCAATCATCTAATAAAACAAGATTTTCGAAGACGAGTTTATCATTTCTCCCCCTTTATCGAAGCAAAAAGGTTGCAAAAGTCTTTGAAGAAGAAAAGAACCGGACTTTGCAAATGCTCCCCCTTGGTGCTTACTCGCCCTTGCTTGGGGTAACAAGGAATCAATATATGGTGACAAGCTACATAGAAGGGTTAGTAGTAGAGAAGAGACACCTAACAAGATATAGCAAAGGTTACAAAAAATAAGAGAAGAAACAAAAGATCCAAGATAAGTCATGTTAAAAGAGAACATGATAAAAGATACAAGGAAATAAATCATATAAAGATGTATGAGACACAAACACAAGCCAAAAGAAAAAGAAAATATCTTATCATAGTTAAACTAGAACCCTAAGATTTGCTTGAACTTGATGTCTTGAAGATAAGCAACCAATGCTTAGATAAAAGACAAGGTAGTGGCGGAAGGATGTGGTGGTGGCTTGGTAGAGATCTCATAGTTATAGTAAAGAGGAGGTTTGACTAAGAGACTCTTGATGTAATTCAACTCTTCATAGATATGAGCCATAGCAAGATGTTGATATTGACAACAATGACAATATGTTCCATGATGCATGACATTATCATGTGAAGGAGGTAGAACACTAAAGGCTAGTGGTGGAAGATAAGAAGTTCCACAATCAACATTCTTAGAAGAAGAAGAGATGTGATTTTAAGTGTTCTTGGGTGAACTGGGGTTGAAAGCAATTGGAGAGAATGGAGGATAATCAAAGCATTCAATTGGGGAATAAGACATTTTGTTTTGAGAAAAAATGCAAAATGCTTAAGGTTAAATAGAGAAATCCCAAGATAATTTGGGGGTGGTAAAAGGGTTGAAACAAAGATTCCAAAAAGTGTTGGAACAAATCTGGATTTTCAGGAATACCCGAAAAAGAGAATATTGGGCGCGGTTCCTTACCTCAGCCGGTGGTTCCTTATCACTGGGGAACCGCAGTCTCAATAGAGAACCGCTCACAGTGGGTTAAATTTGGTGATAAGGGAGGATTTTCCAATTCAGCAAATCCTATTTTTCTAGTCTAACTAATCATGGAGATATGCTAAGAAGCAAAGATAGACATAGAAAACACACAAGAGCTCACCAAACAAGGTTTTGACCAAAATACATGGATTTTTAATAAAATCGATGTAGGGGAGGTGTGTAGAACTAGACACAAGGTCATGAGACAATGATCCTCCATATTTTCCTTTTGTTCTTGCTATATTTGAGAGACCCATACATATGAATTATGTAAGCTCATTATGAATAGCAAGAAGCTACGAAAAAAGTTTTTAGATTGAATTAACAATGCAAAAACATTTCTCGACCATTTTCACTAATATAAAAGTAAAAGCAGCTATCTGGAGAATTTTGGGCCGAAGGCATCACAAGATCGAGAGGAGCCATCTTGATTCGGACTAGAGGAGGAAGGAACCTGAGCCCATAGGTGTAGGAATCAATCCATTGTCTCGTTGCCAATTAGAGTAGAGCCAAAGGCAGGAATAAGACATTAGCATTAGAAAGAGTACAGAGGCATTCCGGGCCGACTGCATCAAAAACCAAATCACAAGCTTCTGATAAAAAACGAGCAGTTCTAGTAAGATTTATAATATGAATACCTTTACGTTTTGCAGAGATATAAGGTGCCATTTTAGGATTCCATTTCCTAGTACCATGGCCAAAATGAACTCCTGCTTCCATCATCTCTTCTAAATTAATGTTCCAATATCTTCTTGTCATTTCTCCCCACACTGCCTCCCCCCTTTGATTTGAAAAAAAAAGCGAAGAGGTACCCTGAAATAAATAATTGTTCCGATGGAACCTTCTCTGTTACCGTAGATTGGCGTAGATACACAGTTCAAGCCTCTTTTCTATTTGTTATTTTTTTTTATTACGATTACCAAATAAAATGACTAGACTAGCGGATCCTTTTAAAAGAGAAAAGAAAGGGGTTAATCCGCTCTTATGGATCATTAAATCCTAAAAAAAAGATTGTTCTTGTGTATCGTGGAAATTCTTTGAAAGGCAAGAATCGAAAGAACTTTGAGAGATTTGAAAAAGGGAAGAGAAGTTTTCCAAAAAGAGTTTACTATACTCAAAAGCTCAAAGAAAGAAATGATTCAAGAGAGAAAAGAGACTCGATTAATTAGAATGCATAATTAAGGAATATGTTCCATTAAACCTAGACCTAGACGCAAGTAGTTAAAAGGTTCCCTCTTAAGTGGCTTAGTGAAGATATCGGCTAAGTTTTCTACCAAGGGTACCTTCTCTATCGAAATGTTTGAACATTATCCCTAAGAAAATGGTGGCGAATCTCTATGTGCTTAGTTCACGAATGTTGCACGGGATTCTTGCTGAGGTCTATTGCACCCTTGTTGTCGCACATGATGGGAACATCATCAAGAGAAATCCCGTAATCAACAAGCGCTTGCTTCATCCATAGAGCTTGTTGATAAGCTTTACCGGCACTCACATACTCGGCTTCCGTGGTGAATATAGCAAGAGCGGTTTGTTTCTTGGAGAACCAAGAAGTTAGACAACAACCCATGAAGGTACAAACTCTACTAGTGCTTTTCCGGTCCACATAGTCTCCCGCATGATCCGACTCCGCGTAGACAATGGTTTCTACGCCGGTCCCTTTAGGATACCATAATCCTAAATGTATAGTACCCTTAATGTATCAGAAGATACGCTTAACCGCTTCAAGGTGAGAGGTTTTGGGAGCCTCTTAGAAGCGAGCACAAAGGCAAACACTAAACATGATATCCGGTCTACTTGCCGTTAGATACAACAAACTACCAATCATACATCTATATTTGGTGTTGTCTACCGACTCACAATCATCATCTATGGTGAGTTTAGTATTTGAGGCCATAGGGGTCTTCATTGGTCTAGAGTCTTCTAATCCAAATTTCTTTAGCATTTCTTTAACATACTTGGATTGATTAAAGAAAATACCATCGTCCATTTGTTTAATTTGGAGTCCTAAAAAGAAATTAAGTTCTCCCATCATACTCATTTCAAACTCGTCATGCATGATTTTGGCAAAGTCATCACACAATGATTGACAAGTTGAACCAAAAATAATGTCATCAACATATATCTGTACGATAATAAGGTGAGAACCTTTCTTCTTTGTAATGAGTGTATTTTCTACCATCCCCGTGGTATACTCATGTTTTACAAGAAACGCTTTAAGTCTATCATACCAAGCTTTGGGTGCTTGTTTGAGACCATAAAGAGCTTTCTTAAGCTTGTAAACATGATCCGTTTTCTCAAAATCAATGAAGCCGGGAGGTTGAGAGACATATACCTCCTCATTGGTCAAACTGTTAAGAAATGCACTCTTTACATCCATTTAGTGAAGCTTAGAGTCTAAAGCACTAGCGTAAGCTAAAAGGATTCTAATGGATTCTAATCTAGCTACGGGTGCGTATGTCTCGTCATAATTAATACCGTCTTGTTGATTATAGCCTTGAGCTACAAGTCTAGCCTTGTTACGAGACACGACACCATTCTCATCTAACTTATTCCTATATACCCATTTGGTTCCTATGATGGTTGAACTTCTAGGTGGAGGAACAAGTTCCCAAACGTCATTATCAATGAATTGATCAATTCTTCTTGCATAGCGATGACCCAACTCTCATCCATCAAAGCTTATTTAACATTCTTTGGTTCAATCAAGGAGATGAAACAAAAGAAGTTACTTTGATTTTGGACTTGAGATCTTAGGGTCCTTTGATTTAATTCGCCTATGACGTTATCGAGAGCATGATCCTTAGACTCCTTAATGTTTACTCCCTTTTCAACACTAAGGTCTTCAACTCCTATGTTTCTAATATCTTTGGCATTAACTATGTCTATTTCATCTAAGTCATCATCTACCATAGGTGGTTGTTAATCTAAGTGATGCCTAAAAATATTATTAGTGTTAACTAATCTTTCTTAGTTTTGATCACAACAAACTATACAACACATTTAGTATAAAACACAAAACGAATTATTTAACTAACACTATCATCAAGGTAATAATCATATCACTAATCCTTCTTAATCATACTTAGTGATCATCAAAATGATTATTCTTAAAACTCACTTTTGTTAATATGACAAAAGACTTTTTAATAAACTTTCTTTCTTAGAAAATGTTTTATTAAAATGGAAAATGAAAATTTGGAAATAGCATATTCCAAATGCTGTTAGAATATCCTTTGAAGGCTTCAAATACCTCAGATATTCTTACCCCACTAAAAGACAAAAAACAGAGCGTACTCTAGTGGCGGTACCTTAAGTAGCTACGCGGTTCTTTAGCGATATGGAACCGCCGGGCTAGATAAGGTACCGCGCCCAGATAGCCGTTATATATCCGTTATACTTTGTCTCCTTTAAATAGTGGGTCAAATCTCATTTTCCAACAAGCTTCTTGGACGTTTTTCTCAGCCCCCTTTCTATTTTCTATAGCATAATCATTAGTAAATGATCACTTCAAGTGTTAAGGATTACATATGATTATCCTCTTGATCCCTTCCTTTACCTTGTCCAATGAGAAGATCACTCACTCACTAGTGTTGTGATAAATATGAATCTATGAGCTAGTCATATTCATCATGATTCCCTTTTTGTTTTAGGTCAATCCATTGTATTTATAAATACTTGGACTAGTTATGTTCATCCAAATTATTTGTGGATACTTGGATTTGTTGTGTACATCCATTGCATATGTGTTTGCTTGGATTTGTGTTGTGTAAATCCAAGCTACATGTGTGTACTTAGATAAGTCTAGTTGAGTTGTAATAGATTTAATTAGTAGTTCTCACTAAACTATAAAGTGATGTGGTTGTGTCTTGTGAGTTCTCACTAAACTTGAAAGTGATTATTAGTTGTGTTGTGTGAAGTTCTCACTTAGCTTCAAAGTGAAGAGTCGTGAAGATTGGTTCTAGCTTTGGATTAGAACTCAACATCTAGCCTTGTGCCGTAAAATGGTGAAGTAGGCAACGTCGTGAAGATTGGTTCTACCTTAAGATTAGAACTCGACATCTAGCCTTGTGTCGTTAAATTGTGAAGTAGGCAACGTTGTGTAGATTGGTCCTAGCTAAAGATTAGGTCTCTACATTTAGCTTAGTGTCGGAAAATAATGTAAGCAACGATGTAAGGTTTTCTCCGCCGAGAAGGGAGCTTGTGGATATAGTGGAAATCTCGAGTAGGTGTACTCGAGGAGTGGAGTAGAAACGAGGATAGAGCCTCGTTGTCGAACCACTATAAATCTTGGTGTCTTCCCACTAGGTTCTCTCCTTCCTTACTCTTTACTTATTTCATTATCATTACACTTACCTATTATCTTTGCTAGTTCATTTGAATTGAACCTAATCATTATGCAACTTAGCTTCAAGCAAAAGATAGTTTTGATATAAACCAAATTGAAAGTAATTTTAATTTGGTTGCCAATCGAAGAGAAACTATTCAACCACCCCCCCCCCCCTTCTAGTTTCTACAATTGGTATCAGAGCGATGATCACTCAAGATCTTTGAAGTATATTGTACTTTGAAACTTGGATCGATCCATTGTCTCCTCAAATTAGAAGGTCAAGTTTTACTAAAGTTTCTCGTTGGTCAAAACTATTTTGTTTTTGAAAAATAGGTCCTTTAATTGATAATATTGCATCACACTTAAGATTAGTAGCCTTTATGCATTTAGATATACTCTTGAAATGTATCTACTAGTTTGCATCTTGCTTTGTGTAGGTACTCATGAAGATCAATCACTTAATTGGTTGTGGATTGAGTTACTTGCACTCGTAGAAGACTCATCTTCATTGATCTTTAACATCTTTGAATGATGATACCAAGATGATTGGGAATGATACTAGTCCTTGAAGACTTAGTACTCATCATAGTCATTGTTGGGCATAGCATTGATTCCTTGATGGATTGCTCGTTGTGGCCAAGGTACGCTTTCGTTCTTCCACACGCCCTTTGATCATTCTTTTGATCATTACTTGACTATGTGCTTGTTCTTGGCATCCTTGCCTTGACATTTGTTTGTGATTTGTGATTATTTTCTTTTATCCTCTCAAACCTTCATTGCTTGGATACTTGACTCACTATGGTGATGTAGAGTGAGTTAGTAGTAGCTTAAAGTATCAAGCATGATTTCCATGGTTTGCACCCATACGGTTAGTAGGCCCTTTGTGGGAGAGAAAGTGAATTAATACCTTGCTCATATTTTGGTTTAGACTAAGACTATTATTGAAAGTGATCTTAGTCTATACATGAATAATTGCTTTGTGTTTATTCATTACCAAAGCCGTTTAACGTTTCGCCGGAAAGGCACGTCTTAAACCACTATATATGACACAAGCTCTTCGTTACCACTATTTGAAGATTGTCATTAATCCCTTGAGCATTGGTCCTAGTCTTGATTCACTTCCCTTGACTTCTCTCCACTTTGTCGTTTTGCTACGAGCAGTCGTTTGTCCGTTTCGGTTCTTTTCGATCTTGATTCAACTCGTAATCCTTCATTAAAACATATTGCCTAGTGTTCTTGATGATCCAATGTTATTCTAAAAGGTTCATGATATATTTTTAAGTATCTTAGAAAAACTTGGTTTTTAAAATTTGGCGTTTTTCAATGATAAAAACCTGCCTCTGTAGGCGGTTCATTATCTCGGCGGCTCAAACCCGCGGTTCCTTATCGATAAGGTACCACGGGCAGTAAAGTGAGTCAGAGCGCCAGTTTGATTATTTTATTCTTTTTCAAACCACTATCTCTCTCTCCCAAAAACACACAGCCGACGGTTTACCCTTTTTCCACCATTGTTGAAGCTTCCAAAACCTTCAATCACTCAAATTAATTGATTCCAAGTTGTGGGTTTCACTTATCCTTCATCTAACATCAATTAATTGTAAGTATTCTCTTTCAATTTCATCTATTTTGTTCTAGGGTTCATCCTTTCATAATTGGGGATTTTTAAAATTGAAATTGAATTAAAACCTTAATAGGAGTGTGGGTTGACATGGTTATTTTACTATGATTCCTTAGGTTCATATTCATTAAGATTTCACTAAAACCCACTTGTAGAACAAATCCGAATTTTGGCTAAATGATTTTGGTTAAAAGATGGATTTGAGATAACCCATGAACAAATAGGTAATGTCATTGTTAATGCTTACCTAAAAACCTTGTTTTGAAAAACCAAAGTTCTAGTCCATTGCTGATCCAACATAGTTCATATGTTCTTGGTAAATAATGGAATAGCTACATTGTGAACATTAGAATGATATGGATTCAATCCTTTGTTTCTCAAGAAATTGATATAACACTTTCTCATATTTTTGATTTTTTGATTTTACTTTTCATATGAGTGATTGGAAAAATATTTTTTCTTGTTTGTATTTAGGTACTAATCATGCCTTCAAAATATCAAAAAGATCATCAATTCACTAGAAACTATATGCCAAATCTTTCCCAAACCTATGCTTCCCCCCAACTTCAAAACGCTTTTCCATCCCTTTCTACTCGTTGTTTCCATGAGGGTAGAGTCGTTGACAAGGAAATAACGGGTTATGACTATATCCAATCTATGTTTGAGCTTTCGGGGTTTGATTGCTTGCTCAACATAGAAGAAGATATTTACCCCTTATTCCTTCTTGAATTCTTTAGCACCTACTCCATGCTTGACTACAATGGAGAAATTTTCATTCGTTTCGTGTTGAATGATCAATTGATTCAATACTCCCTCGAAAACTTTGGTGAAATTCTCGGTGTGCCATATGAAGGCACTTGTCGTTTTACGGATAAATGGAGACTTGATGCTCTCTCGGAATCCTACGATAAACCTCCAAATGACCTCACCGAAATTGATCTAGAGTTCATCCTTGACATCATTTCGAAAGAGCGTGATGGAAACGTTGTGAGAAGCCTTCATTCAAATGTACGAAATGTGAATCGATATGAAGTGCTCTCTAGCAACCTTAAGGATTTTATGATCCAATGGGCCAATATCCTTAGGGAGAATGTCTTTTGTCTTGGTGGAAACCGAGATCATATCCCGGCTTGTATGGTGCATATGTTGAGTTGCATCTTTACATCCACCAAGTACAATTTGGCATTCTATATCGCTCGACGAATCAATTATGCCCTTTCACAAGCCCAAAACAAACCTCCCTTACGCAATGCTTCTCACTCGCCTTTTTAAAAGGGTTGGCCGTGATTTTCCAAATCTTGATCTTTCTCAGTTTCAACCGGTCAAATGGGTCATGCTACCTATTCAAGAGGTATATAAGAGAAAAACAAGATCTGATCGTAAATCCGGCCAACAAGAGTTCAATGATTAGGATATGGACATGCCAACAAGTGATGGTGATGGCATTGGCACAAGTGCTCCCATTGACTCTTCGAGTTCTTCTCACCACTCCACAAACTCATGCGTGGATGGTTTAGATGACATTGCTTCCCCTCCTCAACATTCCTCTAGTGAAGTTCCTAATAATCTCAATTTAGAGGAACTTTAACGTCAAAATCTTCGAACCCGAGGTGATTTGCATGAACACCGGATTGAGTCAAGAAAGGGATTTAAGTATTTGGGAAAAATGATCAAGGGTTTAGGCAAGAAAAGGAGGTGAAGACTTTGAGTTCTGTCAAAGTTTGGTTATCATTTGGTGTTTTAACATTTGCTTATTAACACTTTGGTTTGGTAGTTTATTAACTTATGTTACATGTTTGGATTATTATTTATTTTGATCCTAAATGTTGCTTATGCAATGATGTTTGTGATTTACATAGCTTTGTGCATCTTTGTGATAGTTAGCTTATTAGATTATGATCTGTAGTTAACTTTGGCTTGTGAATCGTTTGGTTAAAAAAATCTGGGTTTATCAAAATTTGGGACGGGAAATTTTTGAAAGACCTCTGGTCGCGGTTCCATATCGACCCGCGGATCCTTATCGATAAGAAACCGCCGGTCCTAGATAAGGAACCGCCGGCCACTGTGTCCGACAGCATCTTTTGCTTTACACTGTTTTCTTAATTCTGTGTAAACATTGCATGATTTTCTGTAATAAACTGCACATTTCCTAAACTAGCTTACCTAAATTCATTATTCACCTAAAATGATTTTAACCCATTACTAGTTTGGATCATCCCCTCACCCATTTAAACCCACCTTGTTTGTCATGTTCTTCACACATCAAACATACTTACCTAATCCTTAAACAACCATGGTTTCTACAAAAACCTCAAACACCCCAAGGAAAACACTTAAGATTAGGATTAAGGTACCCAAGCCTAACTCATCACCCTTTCACACACCTAAAAATGAGATGGTTCCAATCCTCATTTCCTCATCACCTTCGCCACCCCTTGCACCATGCAAGACAACATCCACCCATGGTACTAACCACTCCATTGGTTCTACCTCCTCTTCATTTAACTCAAGAATGAATGAGCTCTCTTCACCCTTCACTCCAAGTGCACCCTTGGATGTGACCACACAACCCCAACCAATCCAAAGCATTCCTTTTGTGAATGACTTTGATGACACCTTGATGACTTCACCATTTACCCTCCTAACTCACCCATTTCACCAACCTTGGAGAACATACCTCCACACTCACCCATTTCCCCCTTTAGGGAACATGCCTCCACTCTCACCTACATCACCCTTGGAGAACATTCCTCATCCACCTCCACCCAACTCAAACATTCCAATTTTGGGTGTTCTACTTTCCCTCCTTTTGGGTGATCCATACTATGGGTTTCAAGAAACACATAGTCCTAATTGTCCATGTTGTCTTTACAACCACTACATCATCCATAACCTTAGGATGGATATGATTGGACTACATAGGAGGTTGCAAGAGTTCTTGCTTGCCTTGTTCTCCATGCCTCCTCCTAGGAGATGAATGATTAGTTTTCTCAATAAGTGTTTTAAACAAAACCAAGCCAAAGAAGACTATTCATCTAGATTTAATGTTAAGCTAGCTATGTATTAGTTAGTTTGTTTTTCATTTGTCATTGTACTTGCTTCCTTCATGAGTGTTTCATGAAGTTGTTCTATGGATTTAGCTTTATGTTTTTCTATTCTTATGTGCACATTAATCAACTTTAATTTGAAATTAAAATTGAACCTAAATCTATCACAACCTCTAAAAACTTGACTAAAATTGGTTCAAAATGATATCTAAATTATTTTCTCACCCTTTGTCAAGACATTCTTTGTGAATGTGTTGCTTTATGCAACCCTAGCATAATTTGGTGCTAATAGAGGTAAAATTTCAAGATTTGCAACTTTTTGAAAAAGTCTTAGTTTTTCCCAAAACCCTGGAAAAACATGGTTTCAAGTCCACTGGACGCGGATCCTTAAAGTCCCGCGGTTCCTTAAGTGCTAAGGAACCACCGGTCCCTATAAGGTACCGCAGAGAGTAAATGACTTTTGACACGTTTTTTGGTCAAAATTCTTTAAACCCTATACCCTGTCAAGATTCCTTGTTTACTCAAATTGACTAAACATTCCTTGACACTTCACATTTTGTATTCAAATTCTTACCTTGATTACATTTTACTTATACCCCAACCTTGAGAATTCATTCTCACACAACCTTAAGATTTCATTCTCACACCTTCCCAACCTTAAGAATTTATTCTCACACAACCTTGAGATTTCATTCTCACACTCTCACAATGCCTAACTCCTACATTCCTAACCTTGACATTTCTTTGTCACAACCCCACTCACCCAAAGCTTCCTCATCCAAGCTTTCAAAGAAACCGAAAATCTCGGTTCGACCTATTTGGGTTAAAAAGAATGAACCATCTTACTCCAAACCACCCAAAAACCCTACCTTCTCTCCAATCAAGTATTGGAATGAGACGTATACCATTAACCCCATCACCGGAGCAAAAGAAAATGTTCCCCCACCACCACAATCCTTCAATACCCCTCAACTCAATGACCTTTCAACCTTCCCAAACCTCACTAGGAATTGTGAAAACATTTCCAAACCCATTACCCCTCCACCACCAAACCCTAAGTTTGATGCCATACCCCCATCAAACGATTTTGTGTTGCATCATGGATCCTCATGTGCTTGTTGTCGATTTCAACAAATTGAACTTGCTCATGTGTATGAGAAGTTAAATTTTCTTGAATTCCTCCTCACTCGACCTCCTATTCAAGTTTTTGTCCCGGTGGACAAAACTTCGAATGATGCATCGTCGTCTTATTTTTCCAACTAAAGTCCTTATCACTTTAGTTGTTTTAGAGTCTTTTATTTTTTAAGCAATCTTGGAAAATTATCACTATTAGACTAGCTTATGCTTAGTGGTTTATTTTACATATTTATTGCTTTAGATACTCATATTGTGTGTATGACTATCTACTTTATTGTGTCTTTTCTTTTATGTAACCTTTGTGTTGTTTGTGTATTATTTTCTTAGTTCTATTTTGAGTTGATCATGGTTAATTTTTACAATTGCTTATGGGTGATTCCATCAATTCTAAACTTTAACCCATTGACAAGTTTATCATCTTCATTGGATTGAAGCTTGATTGGTTCAATTACCTCTTTGGACATACTTAGCAAAATACTTGCTTCTAATTTGAGATTTCTTCTCTCTCTCCCTCTCAAGTTACTTAGTAGGTAGTGATCATATATAGATTGGTGTTTCTTTCCTTTCTACTAACCTTTGTGTAGCATGTCACCTTAGCTCATATACTTGGTGCCCCAAGCAAGGGGGAGCAACCACCAAGGGGGAGCTGCTAGCAAAGTTCGATGTTCTTTAAAGACTTGTGCTAACCTTTTTGCTACGACAAAGGGGGAAAAATGATAGTGATAAACTCGTTAATAATTCCGTTATTTTGTGTTTCTATGCAAATGAGTTTATAGGTTGTCGTAATCAAAAAGGGGGAGATTGTTAATGCAAGTGACGCCTAAAAACATTATTAGTGTTAACTAATCTTCTTAGTTTTGATCACAACAAACTATACAACACATTTAGTATAAAACACAAAACGAATTATTTAACTAACACTATCATCAAGGTAATAATCATATCACTAATCTTTCTTAATCATACTTAGTGATCATCAAAATGATTATTCTTAAAACTCACTTTTGTTAATATGACAAAAGACTTTTTAATAAACTTTATTTTTTAGAAAATGTTTTATTAAAATGGAAAATGAAAATTTGAAAATAGCATATTCCAAATGCTGTTAGAATATCCTTTGAAGGCTTCAAATACCTCAGATATTCTTACCCCACTAAAAGACAAAAAAAGGAGCGTACTCTAGTGGTGGTACCTTAAGTAGCTACGCGGTTCCTTAGCGATATGGAACCGCTGGGATAGATAAGGTACCGCGCCCAGATAGCCGTTATATATCCGTTATACTTTGTCTCCTTTAAATAGTGGGTCAAATCTCATTTTCCAACAAGCCTCTTGGACGTTTTTCTCAGCCCCCTTTCTATTTTTTATAGCATAATCATTAGTAAATGATCAGTTAAAGTGTTAAGGATGTTTACATATGATTATCCTCTTGATCCCCTCCTTTACCTTGTCCAATGAGAAGATCACTCACTCACTAGTGTTGTGATAAAGATGAATCTATGAGCTAGTCATATTCATCATGATACCCTTTTTGTTTTAGGTTAATCCATTTTATTTATGAATACTTGGACTAGTTGTGTTCATCCAAGTTATTTGTGGATACTTGGATTTGTTGTGTACATCCATTACATATGTGTTTGCTTGGATTTGTGTTGTGTAAATCCAAGCTACATGTGTGTACTTGGATAAGTCTAGTTGAGTTGTAATAGATTTAGTTAGTAGTTCTCACTAAACTATAAAGTGATGTGGTTGTGTCTTGTGAGTTCTCACTAAACTTGAAAGTGATTAGTAGTTGTGTTGTGTGAAGTTCTCACTTAGCTTCAAAGTGAAGAGTCGTGAAGATTGGTTCTAGATTTGGATTAGAACTTGACATCTAGCCTTGTGTCGTAAAATGGTGAAGTAGGCAACGTCGTGAAGATTGGTTCTACCTTAAGATTAGAACACGACATCTAGCCTTGTGTCCTTAAATTGTGAAGTAGGCAACGTTGTGTAGATTGGTCCTAGCTAAAGATTAGGTGTCGACATTTAGCTTAGTGTCAGAAAATAATGTAAGCAACGATGTAAGGTTTTCTTCGCCGAGAAGGGAGCTTGTGGATATAGTGGAAATCTCGAGTAGGTGTACTCGAGGAGTGGAGTAGAAACGAGGATAGAGCCTCGTTGTCGAACCACTATAAATCTTGGTGTCTTCCCACTAGGTTGTCTTCTTCCTTACTCTTTACTTATTTCATTATCATTACACTTACCTATTATCTTTGATAGTGCATTTGAATTGAACCTAATCATTATGCAACTTAGCTTCAAGCAAAAGATAGTTTTGATATAAACCAAATTGAAAGTAATTTTAATTTGGTTTCCAATCGAAGAGAAACTATTCAACCCCCCCCCCCCCTTCTAGTTTCTACAGTGGTGTCTTAGATGAAGGAGGGGTTTCATCAAATGTCACGTTAAGTGGTTCTTCAATTACACCCGAGGTTCTCTTGAGGACTTTGTAGGCTTTGCTAGTTTGAGAATAACCTAAAAAGATACCTTCGTAAGACTTTGGGTAAAACTTTGTAAGGTAATCTTTGGTGTTGAGAATGAAGCACTTGCTTCCAAACACCCTAAAGTATTCCAATGAGGGCTTCTAACATTTAAGAATCTCATAGGGGGTCATTCCTAAAAAAGGTCGAATAAGAATTCGGTTGAGAATGTAGGTCGATGTGTCCACGACATTGCACCAAAATTTTTGAGGCAAAGATTGATCATTTAACATCGTCCTACTCATCTCTTGGATGGTCCTATTCTTCCTTTCAACTACCCCATTTGATTGTGGAGTGCGAGGAGCCGAGAGGTTATTGGTAATACCATGAGCTTTACAAAAGGCACCGAATTGCACTTCATTATCAAATTCCCTACCATGATCCGTCCTAATAGAGACAATTGAACATCCTAGTTGATTTTGAATTCTTCGACTAAAGGTTTCAAAGTGATCGAAAACTTCATTCTTAGACGCCAAAAATCTAGTCCAAGTGAATCTAGAGTAGTCGTCAACTATAACTAGGGTATAAAGGTTTCCTCTATAACTCCGTATAGCGGAAGGTCCAAAGAGATCCATATGTAGGAGCTCTAAGCACCGAGAGGTCGAAACCAAATTCTTTGCTTTATGACTTGAGTGAACTTGCTTCCTAATTTTGCAAGCATCACAAAAGTGACTATCAAACTTCATCTTGGGGAGATGTCTTGCCAACTCCTTAGAGACAAAAGATTGAATCAAACGCATATTAGCGTGACCTAATCTCCTATGCCAAAGAGTAGAACTATCATCTAAATTCGTTAGACATAAGTTTTCCTTTGACTTCCTATTAACCTTCATGACATAAAGCCCATGCTTTCTAACACCTTTTCTAATGACTTTTCCATCTTTTACGATTTCACTATCATATTTCGAAAAGATGACCTTACATTTATTGTCACAAATTTGTCCTATACTTAGAAGGTCAAAACCTAAGTTATCTACGTGCTCTACGTTTTCTATAGTCATAGATTCAAGAGAGACCGTACCTTTTCCAATGATATTACCACGTCGATTACTTGCAAATGTAACGTTACCTCCATCATATGCTTTGTAGTACGAGAACAAACTTCGATTACCCGTCATGTGTTTAGAACAACCACTATCCTTAATCCACTCGTCGGGATATAGATTGATTCCCAAGCATATCTAGGTAACAACACACAAGATCAAACATTTAGTCCCCAATATATCATGGGTCCAAAATTGTTAGTTCCAAACATCCCTTGCATTTGGTTGGGATGCATGAATGAAGGAGACATTCCCCATGGGGAAAAGTATTGTTGTTGAAAATTACTCCAATTCATATGGCCATTTTGTTGTCCATAGTTTCTCCTAGGTGTCTTTGATCTTGATCTAGAATTAATATTATTCCTCCTAGGTGTTGGAGTTTTACTTCTAGGTCGTGGTTTAGCTTGATCATCTCTTTTTGGCGTAGGTGTTCTACTTCTAGGTTTAGATTCATTTCGTACTCTTGGAGGAGTAGATGTTTGTCTAGATAAGTTTCTAGTTCCCATAGAGGTTTACTCAAGGGCTTTCAGAATTTATCTAGAGTAGACTTTTCAATTATACGTACTTTGACCTTGTTAATAAGAATATGTTTTGGTCCTTCACTTAAAATTGACTTTTCAGAAAGTTCAGGATTTTCACAAAAATCTTCTTCTGGCCGCGGTTCCTTAGCTCCATCCACGGTTCCATAGCAATAAGGAACCGCCCCATATATTAGAGAACCGCGTACAGGGGAGTGTTTTTTTGAAAACCTAACTTGTTTTGGTTCACTAGTTGATGCTTCATTAGTTTTATATCCTAACCCAAGTCTTTCCTTAGAATGAATTTGTTTGTTTAACATATCATCAAGAGCATTAGTACCTCTCATGAACTTTTCAAGTCTAATGGAGGTGCTCCTAATGTTTTCATTTTCTTGTCTAAGGTTTTCACATTTTAAGCATCCTAGATCTATTTCTTTATTTTTCTCAAGATTAGCTAATTTCTCTTTTAGCTCACTAATCTCGTTTTCAAGCTTAGTTCTAGTTGATTTTAGCACTTTGTTCTTTTCAATGAATTTAAGACTCATTTTAATATTGAGATTTTTCCAGTTAAAAAGTTCGTTTTCTCGGTGTCTAATCGAATTGATTATTGGTTTAAAGTGCGACTCAGTCGTCTTTTGGTGGAAAACAAATATAATGGTCGTTGTAGTAAAAATAAATGTGCAAGACTTTAAAGTAAATGACGGTAATTAAAACTAAAACTAATTAAACGTAAATGGTGCGATATTAAAACTTTTAAAAGTAAATTAATTCAATGACGTAAAATTAAAACTTGACGAAAAGTAAATGACGTAAAATTAAAATTTGACAAAACTTAAATTGAAAAACTTTAAATAAAACACTTTGAAAATAAAATAAGAAAAACAAGTAAAAATAAATCTAAGTAAAAATAAGACGAAACAACTAAAATAACGCTAAGTAAAAATGGCGGGAAAAATAAATTTAAAAACTAAATTTGAATAAAAACTAATTAATTTCGCAATTCTAGAAAATTATGAAATAATTTTGCAATTAAAACCCAAGATTTCGCAATTATGTCAAAATTGGCATAATTCCGCAATTAGCAAAAGACACAATTTCGCAATTGCTAGAAAATGAAAGATTTCGCAATGTTGCACAATGTCGCAATAATTGCACAATGTCGCAATAGTGCACAATGTCGCAATAATTGCACAATGTCGCAATAGTGCACAATGTCGCAATAATTGCACAATGTCGCAATAGTGCACAATGTCGCAATAGTGCACAATGTCGCAATAATTGCACAATGTCGCAATAGTGCACAATGTCGCAATAATTGCACAATGTCGCAATAATTGCAAAATCGAATCAGATTTCGCAATATTGAAAAACAATGATTTCGCAACTTGGAACAAGATTTCGCAACTTTGAAGAGGATTCAATTTCGCAATTATGGAAGAATTGCGAAATTGAATCAGGACACAAATTCGCAATACACAAGTATTGCAAAATCGAATCAGCTTTTAAAAACTAGGAAAACGTAAAAGTACGAGATTAAGCACTAAAATCTTAACTTTTTAAGCACAATAAGCAAAATAAAACACCAATAAGCTAAATAAAAACCTTAGATCAAAGATAAAATGTATGAAATCAACAAAAACAAGACACGAAAATTAAAAAGACTTAAACTTTATATAAAAAGAAGATAAAAAAGGTTTAGATTGAAAACTTGAAATCAACACAAACAAAGATTAAGAAAAAATTAAGAATAAGCAAAAAGAAAAGATGAACAAGATGATTAAAAACTTAAAGATAAAAGATTAAAGAACACAAAATTAAAACTTACTTGAAAATTAAAGGTGCAAGACAAGGTAATTAAAAGTGCAATAAAGTAAATGTGCAAGTAATTAAAAGGGTGGAAGAACTAGTGTCACTCTAGCCAACAAAAATGAAAATGATTAAGAACTAATCTATATATAGGGGAGGATTAAGGAATGCTTAGGAAGCTTCCTCCCCTCTTTCCTTTCTCCTTAATTGCATCATTAGGTCCTTCCTTCTTAATCTCTTTGTTAATTTCACCATTAGTCCTTAAGCCTTTAAATCTTCTTTAATCTTAGACTTTAATGACTTTTGGCTCGGGATTTCTTTGAACTCGTCTTTTAATTCTTCAATAAATTAGACTTGAGTTCTTCGGCTTTAAGTAAACTTCCGTCTTTCGACTTTTTCTTCGATAAATCTTCAGAATTGGTCTTGAACTTCCGTTCTTTTTGCACTCTTGACTTCTCGACTTCGTCTTTCATCTTTTTCTTCAATAAAAGCCCGTGAATGCCCGTGTTTTCTCCACTTTTCACCTTTTCGTCCTAAATCACAACAAAAACACAAACCACGCATAATTCCGACATAAAAGACATAAAATACACGTTTTGGCTCGATTATTATTGTAGTTAAGTGGTAAAAAGGATGGGTGTTTACACACCTATCAAATCCCCTACACTTGACCATTGCAATGTCCTCATGCAATGCATTAGTTACAAAGCAAGATTACATTTTTCATCATAATAAATCCATAGTGGCCTTTATTAAAGAGATAGAAAATTATAAACATTCAAAGTACAGAAATCAAAAGCATACCTTGGGTTTTGGAAATGTCATGAATAATCATCATCCTCAAGTTTTCACTTTCTCCAAACCAAGCTTAAAAACGAGATCATTGTTATTATAAGTTAGCAAACTATCACGAACTCATGTGGGCCAATTATTCACTTAGACTCCCTCATTACTATGGGTATCTCTTATATTTTATTTTTGTCTTGAATGATCACGAGGATGCATTGTTGACTTATTTCGATAGTTATTTAGGCCGAAAATAAAGTGAACGATTTAATCAATAGTTAGCTAAAGGACAAAATCTTTTAAAACTGCTTCTCGGGACCTCATAAAGTTCATATCTTGGCATAACTCGCTTCGTGATTTGAGACCTTTCTCGGACCGATATTTGGCAGCGACTTCATACTTCAAACCTTGAGAGACGTTCATGAAATTATGGTCTTCTCTTCATATAGAAATTTCTTCACTTGAAGTTTTGAGAGATTAATACTTGGACCACGACTTCTTCATTTTTCTCCAATCTTTTTTTTGGACTTTGATATACAACGATCCGCCTCCTTTTATGACTTGGATCTATTTATCCTCATACCTTGCTAGGGTCTTTTCGGATACACTTCTCCATGACTTTTGGGGAGTTTTTGCTTTTCGTCGTGTGTCTCGATCCTTCATATTGATCTTTGATAAATGATTCTTCACATCACTTTGGATCTTTAGCAACAAAATATAGCCCTCATGTCTTGTTAGGACCTTTTTGGACTCGCCAATCTTCGCATCCCGCTTCAATAAGTTATGCCTTGGCTATGAACTCTAATCCATACCGAGCAACTTTTAAACGATCTTGGGCTAGAAGCTAAGTAACTTTTCAAATCGTACAACCTTATTTATTGCAGATAATTTATTAGCAAGCGATGGGAGAATAGGCTTATAATTAACTCACATAAATTCACGAAAGAACGCCAAACTTATAATTGGCTCTATCATCTCTCGTTCTCCACAGTTTAAAATCTCAAGTTATGAGACTCGTGGATGCTTAGCCTATTAAATCAAAGTTTTGGGTTTTCGAGTCGCCTATAGGATCTTGCAAATTCTCAGACTTTTTCAAGTTTAGAATCCGCGTTTTAAAGTTACCTTGATAAACGACTCTCTAGGATCAATTATAGGAACTTGCGAAAAGTTCTTGTTCTTAACCCGTGAGAGTTAAGACTTTCGCGTTTTATAGCTCCCTATATAAAAGCCTAGCAAAACTTGACTTAAACATGTTAAGGATACTAGCTAGAGTAACTTAGATAAGTAAACTCGGGTTGAGTCAAAAGATTCACAACGTTTGAAAATTAAAACCACTTTATTAAAGATTTATTCTAGCAAGGAAAGAAAATAACTATACAAAAGGAAAAACTAATAGGCCAAAATAGATCAAAAATTTTGAAAAATGTCGGAAAAAAAAATTAATTTTCGGGTTAAAATGAGGACAAATACAAGGAAAAGGCCACTTAACTTCGATAGAAGTCCCCCCTACACTTAAGATAAACATTGTCCTCAATGTTTAAGCATGTGGGAGTAAACTCCCCTACACTTAGGACATTGTGCACTTTGTTTAAATCTCGCTAAGGAATAGACAACTAAAGAGATTCCTATTTTAATATTGGAAAATATAAAATAGTGAATCAAAAAGAGTTTAGGATAGAACCGGGAAGAAGGGAACACGGAATCACGGGTCGTCAAGAATCATCAAGAGTGTGTCTTTGAAGCTCGAATCCCTGATTAAGAAAGGAGAGGAAAGCAAACCAGCGGGTCTCCCCCTACACTTATGATAAAGAAAGTGAAAAGATAGATGCATGGGTTGCCTCCCAAGAAGCGCTTGATTTTTGTTAACCGAGTCGTGAGCCTGACTCGACCTTGATCATCATAGGAAGAAGCATGAAACTTATCCACCAGGATCAAAGACATAGTTTTCGTCCATCAAATAGCAGAGGCTTAAGGCGAACAAGGCAATCCAAAGAAGAATAGGCAAGGTTCCCTTAAGCAGCGATAGAGCATGGTGGAAGCAAGGGTGAAGTGCAAGCATGTCTTCAATATTTCCAAAGATTTTTCCTTTTATTTCATCAGGTGGATACTGAGATGGTTGCAGAATATCGATACCGGGGTCGAACACCTTTTCCTTTAAGGGAAAATAGCACTCAGGCTCAGCAGAATGTGAAGAAGATCCGCGAAGAAGCACAACCTCGTCCTCAGAAGGGGGACAAAGAGGTGTTAACTCATACGTGCTGCGGATATTGGTGTCGACCGGTTTCTTCTCCATTGAAAGAATGTTCTTCAAATCCAAAGTAGGATCAAGACGATAATCTTCAAAGTCATAAGGAGGAGCATCACTCTCATGAGGGAAGTAAGTGTTGAGAAACGTAGAGAAGTCTTCCTCAAATGAGTAATCGTCCAAAGTAGGATCGAGTGATGGCGGAGGATCTTCATTGTGTGAAGAATCGCTCGAAAGAGTATCAGCCTCATCGAAATCATCATATGTGGGCAGCTCGGGATACTCGGAGGTACAATCATCAAAATCATCCGAATCTGAGCTAGACTCATCATCATAAGCATCAAAGATCGGTGGAGAATCATAAATGGGAGAAGGTTCCAAAGTGGAGCGAGAATCATCCACAACATCATGAAAAAGTGGATTATCGATGCAAGAATCGAATAGAGGATTGTTGTAGACAACAAAGTCATCATGCACATTAATCATATTCACTGATTCTCGTCCATAGGATTTACTTGTAAGCTTTCCCATTTTAAACACTTGTGCATCATCCCCGACTCTTAAGATTAACTCACCTTCGGCCACATCCACTAAAGCTCGTCCGGTTCTTAAGAATGGCCGACCAAGTATTAAAGGAATACGAGGGTCCATGTCATAATCAACAACGACAAAATCGCCCGGGAAAGTAAATGTGCCAACTTTTATGAACACGTCTTCGGCTATACCAACGGGGTAAGCGAGAGTGCGATTTGCAAGTTCAAGAGTCATCTTTGTTGGAGTGAGGTCGGGTAATGATAGTGTTTTCCAAACACTCAATGGCATCAAATTAATACTGGCCCCGAGATCAGCAAGGGCAGTAAATTCTTCAGTTTTATTGAAAACGCAAGGCAACACAAAACGACCGGGATCTCCAAGCTTTTCCGGAAGTTCTTTAAGAATAACTGCAGAGCAGTTTTCATTTAAGCGTGTGTTGGCGAGTTCAATCAACTTTTCCTTCTTGTTAAGCAATTCCTTAAATGCTTTAACAAATTTGGGCATGTGGACAAGTGCTTCAAGAAAGCTAATGTTGAAGTTCATTTGAGAGATCATCTTCACATAGCGTGACACTTCAGAGTCATCCTTGGTTAGCATTTTGGTCTTGCCTAAACGAGAGGGATAAGGGATATTGGGTTTGGGTGGTGAAGGTGAAGGTGTAGTAGGTAAAGGTTGAGATGTTGAAGGGTCCTTCCTAGGTACATCGTCATGACGAGGCAGAGATGGTAATGGTGCACTAATACTAGGTGTAGGAGGAGTAGGGATAAATAGTGGTGGAGGAGGTGTAGATGATGGGGGTGGGATTGGTGGATCGACAATGGTAATTCCACTACGAGTAGTAATAGCACTCACATTTGCTCACGGATTGGTGACGGTGTTTGAAGGTAGAGAACTCGAAGTAGAAGGTTGAGCTGCAGGCAAGAAACTAGCAAGCATATTTTTCAAATCATTTGTTTGATTGCTGAAGGAGGAGTGGATATTATCGCGAAGCTCGGATCTAAGGTCATTTCCTTGCTTGGTAATATCTCCTTTCAGATTGATAATTTGGCTCTGCATATTCTTGATTTGCTCACCTTGGGTTCTCATTATGGCTTCAACATCCAGGTTAATGGGTGGGGTTTGTTGAGCGGGTGGGTGATAAGGATTAGAAGCACGAGGTGGGATTTGGTTGCTTCTAGTGTAGTTGTTGGCGGGGTTTTGGTTTTGAGGAGAAAAACCGGGTGAAAGGTAGTTGTTTGATCGGTAACTCAGCAAATTCCTGTCCCCTTGGGGTCTAGCTTGGTAATTTTCCGGTGAATAATTACCATAAGCTGCATACACATTTTCCGGATTTCCTTGAGTCGAAGGACAATCGATGTATGAGTGTGGACCGCCGCATGTTTCACAAGGATTAACAACCGCTTTAACTTGTTGTTGTTGTTGGTTTGAAGCGAGAAGCGTGATATTTTTGCTCATTTCAGTCATCATGCGGGTGAGTTCGGTCATATCAGGGTTTGCTGAAGTGGAAGAAACATTGAATCTCGGGTTGTTCCTTGAAGAAGCGTAGGAATCCCAGTTTTTTGTGGTGAGTAGTCATGTTCTCAATAAGCTCTCTACACTCCTCGGGTCTCCTTTTCATAAATGTGCCACCGGCGGCTGCATTAATCGTATCACGATCTCGAAAAGTCAAACCGTTGTAGAAAGTATCAATCAATGTGACGGGAAGCATGTTGTGGGTTGGACAACGATCAATCAAGACATTATACCTCTCCCAAGCATCAAAAAAAGACTCATCGGGTTCTTGCATGAAACCGCTGATTTGATTGCGAAGGCTCGTGACCATGGATGGTGGAAAGTAGCGCGACAAAAAGCGTTGAGTCATGTCATCCCAAGTGTGAATAGAATTCTTCGAGAGACCATCAAACCATTTCTCGGCATGATGTGATAAAGTATGTGGAAAGAGTTGTAGGCGAAGAACATCCATTGTGGCACCAGGCAACTTCATGCTTTGGGTGATTGTAATGAACTTGTCGAGGTGTTTGTTGGCATCATCATCAGGCATTCCTCTAAAAGGATTTGTTTGCACTTGCTGAATCATGTGGTGCTTCAACGAAAATTCAGGAGCGTTGATTTGCATCGGCGCAATCGGTCCTCCTCGTCCAAACATGGTAGGTTGACAAAGTTCCTCCATTGTCCGAAGATCGGGCTGTGGAAGAACATTGTTGTTATTGTTGAGGTGCGGTGGATTATTGTTATTGTTAACACCTGACATACTTAAATCTTCTTGAGTCTCGGGCTCTTGATAATTAGATGATCTAGTACGCATACACCTGAAAATGCAAAAGAAAAAGAAACCAAACACAAAGACAATATATATTCACAATAAAGATAGAATCTTTTTGGATTTTTGAAATTTTTATTTTTTTTATGGATTTTTATCAATTTTTAATTGTTTATGGTTTTTGAATTTTTTATGCAAGAAAATAACGCTCACAAGTGAACGGATCCCAAAAAGCAACTCGTCTCTCACAGAAAACCGTTAATCTTTACGAAAAGAGCCGGCAGCGGCGCCATTTGATAACTTGGTTTTACTCAGTTAAAAAGTTCTTTCTCGGTGTCTAATCGAATTGATTACTGGTTTAAAGTGCGAC
The DNA here is from genome assembly GCA_025667525.1 of Glebionis coronaria. Taxonomy (NCBI): domain Eukaryota; kingdom Viridiplantae; phylum Streptophyta; class Magnoliopsida; order Asterales; family Asteraceae; genus Glebionis; species Glebionis coronaria. Next base: position 73,099,565 of record CM046874.1, read on the forward strand.
TCAGTCGTCTTTTGGTGGAAAACAAATATAATGGTCGTTGTAGTAAAAATAAATGTGCAAGACTTTAAAGTAAATGACGGTAATTAAAATTAAAAGTAATTAAACGTAAATGGTGCGATATTAAAACTTTTAAAAGTAAATTAATCAAATGACGTAAAATAAAACTTGACGAAAAGTAAATGACGTAAAATTAAAATTTGACAAAACTTAAATTGAAAAACTTTAAATAAAACACTTTGAAAATAAAATAAGAAAAACAAGTAAAAATAAATCTAAGTAAAAATAAGACGAAACAACTAAAATAACGCTAAGTAAAAATAGCGGGAAAAATAAATTTAAAAATTAAATTTGAATAAAAACTAATTAATTTCGCAATTCTAGAAAATTATGAAATAATTTTGCAATTAAAACCCAAGATTTCGCAATTATGTCAAAATTGACATAATTCCGCAATTAGCAAAAGACACAATTTCGCAATTGCTAGAAAATGAAAGATTTCGCAATGTTGCACAATGTCGCAATAATTGCACAATGTCGCAATAGTGCACAATGTCGCAATAATTGCACAATGTCGCAATAGTGCACAATGTCGCAATAATTGCACAATGTCGCAATAGTGCACAATGTCGCAATAGTGCACAATGTCGCAATAATTGCACAATGTCGCAATAGTGCACAATGTCGCAATAATTGCAGAATGTCGCAATAATTGCAAAATCGAATCAGATTTCGCAATATTGAAAAACAATGATTTCGCAACTTGGAACAAGATTTCGCAACTTTGAAGAGGATTCAATTTCGCAATTATGGAAGAATTGCGAAATTGAATCAGGACACAAATTCGCAATACACAAGTATTGCAAAATCGAATCAGCTTTTCCTAAAAACTAGGAAAACGTAAAAGTACGAGATTAAGCACTAAAATCTTAACTTTTTAAGCACAATAAGCAAAATAAAACACCAATAAGCTAAATAAAAACCTTAGATCAAAGATAAAACGTATGAAATCAACAAAAACAAGACACGAAAATTAAAAAGACTTAAACTTTATATAAAAAGAAGATGAAAAAGGTTTAGATTGAAAACATGAAATCAACACAAACAAAGATTAAGAAAAAATTAAGAATAAGCAAAAAGAAAAGATGAACAAGATGATTAAAAACTTAAAGATAAAAGTTTAAAGAACACAAAATTAAAACTTACTTGAAAATTAAAGGTGCAAGACAAGGTAATTAAAGGTGCAATAAAGTAAATGTGCAAGTAATTAAAAGGGTGGAAGAACTAGTGTCACTCTAGCCAACAAAAATGAAAATGATTAAGAACTAATCTATATATAGGGGAGGATTAAGAAATGCTTAGGAAGCTTCCTCCCCTCTTTCCTTTCTCCTTAATTGCATCATTAGGTCCTTCCTTCTTAATCTCTTTGTTAATTGCACCATTAGTCCTTAAGCCTTTAAATCTTCTTTAATCTTATACTTTAATGACTTTTGGCTCGGGATTTCTTTGAACTCGTCTTTTAATTCTTCAATAAATTAGACTTGAGTTCTTCGGCTTTAAGTAAACTTCCGTCTTTCGACTTTTTCTTCGATAAATCTTCAGAATTGGTCTTGAACTTCCGTTCTTTTTGCACTCTTGACTTCTCGACTTCATCTTTCATCTTTTTCTTCAATAAAAGCCCGTGAATGCCCGTGTTTTCTCCACTTTTCACCTTTTCGTCCTAAATCACAACAAAAACACAAACCACGCATAATTTCGACATTAAAGACATAAAATACACGTTTTGGCTCGGTTATTATTGTAGTTAAGTGGTAAAAAGGATGGGTGTTTACACACCTATCAACTAAGCTTATGCATGTTATTGTATTGACCTTCGAATTCACTATCATCTTGAGAAGAACTATTATTGCTATAATACTCGGTTTCAGAATGTACCTTTTTAGAAGTGTGAGCCATGAGACACTTCTCATCTTTGGGGTTGTCATCAACATCTTCACCGCTATCGCTCCATGAACCTCCAACAAACGCTGTGTGGTTCTTGTCGCGTGAAGGCTTAGGAAAATCATCGATGAAATGATTTGGATCACCACATCTAAAGCATTTCCTATCACCGTTATCATCTTTGGCAAATCGGTTTTTGGAAAAGGATTTCTTGTCGTTGTTTGGTTGCCTCACGTATTGACCTCGCCTTTTGAAGAACTTCTTAAAGTCTCTAACCGCCAAGGCATATTCCTCATCATCACTATCCAAGGAGCTTTCATGGTCACTCTATGCCTTCTTGGCTTTGAGTGCAATAGACTTTCTTTCACTCTTAGTTTTCACCATTTCCGAGTCCTTCAAAATTATCATCTCGTGAACCTTCAAGTTACCAATGAGTTCATCGAGTGATAATTTAGTGAGATCCTCTGATTCTTCAATCGCCGTGACTTTAGCTCTCCATATGGGATGCAATGCCCTAAGAAATTTCCTAACATTTTTTATGCTAGAAAAACCTTCATCAAGTGCTTTTAGACTAGTAATAATAGTGTTAAATCTTGCAAATGCACTATCAATTGTTTCATCTTCTAAGATGGCAAATGTTCATATTGTTGAACAAGAAGATCGATTTTACTTTCTTTGACTTGGCTATTACCTTGGTGGGTTACTAAAAGAGTGTTCCAAATGTCTTTAGCGGTTTCACACATAAAAATCCTTTCGTACTCTTTCTTTGGTAAAGCATTATAAATCACCATTTTAGCCTCATTATTTTTAGCAAGTTTCCTTTTAGTATCATCATTAGCTTTGTCAAAAGTGACTATCTCTTTACTTTTAGAAACTTCATTATATTGGAATGGTAAAAAAATCACCATGGTAATAACATGCCAAAGATCTAAATCTTTTGATTTCACATAAGTCTCAAACCTATTTTTCAATAAATAAAACTATCGGTTTCAAAAAGAGGTGGTCTTTGCATGGATTGCCCTTCTAGATACTTGTTGAAATCCATAGATCGATTCAAGTTTTAAAATACAATATATTTTAAAAAATCTTGAGCAACCACGCTTTGATACCAATTGTAGAAACTAGAAGGGGGGGGGGGGGTTGAATAGTTTCTTAAATTTACTTGCTAAAGGTTGGTTTAAAAAAATCCTTTTTCAAAAACTTAAGCTTGAGTACTTATATGAAAACTTCTTATACACAATATGAACAAGGTATAGTGCACCTAAACTAATAATCACAAGTATAAAGAATAAAGAATGTATAGTGCAAGTAAACTAATAATCACAAGTATAAAGAATAATGAATGTAAAGAGATAAGGGAAGGAAAAATCAAACCAAACACCAAGGATTTATAGTGGCTCGGCAACAAAGCTCACTCCTCGTTCCTACTCCACTCCTCGAGTACTCCTTACTCGAGAGTTCACTAATCAACAAGCTCCTTAAGGTGGAGAAACCGTACACAATGTCGCTTAACCAATTTCCGACTTTAAGCTAAAAGTTGAGGCTTAATCTTAGCTAGGACCAATCTACACCAATATACTTTAAGGACTAAGTATTAACCTTAATACATACACAACTTCCAAATAGACACAACTAATGGATCTTCACAACAATGACACAACAATAAATGAATAAGTTTGGATCTTCAATGGATCTTTGAGTTAGACACAACACTTCAAGAATGATAGTGTTCTTCTCTTTGTACTTTGAGAGGAAAAGATGAGAGGAGAAATATTCACTTCTAAACAAGTAGTAATCAAACAAATGATCAAGGATTTGAGTGATTTAAGAAGTATGAAAGAATCTGGAAATGTATGTGCAAAAGAGGTGAATTGAAAGACTGAGAATGGTTCACTATTTATAAGACAAACATCCAACGGCTATATCTGCCTGAGGTTCCTTATTGGAGCCCGCGATTCCTTATCGATAAGGAACCGTCATAGGCGCTAAGGAACCGCCAGCGTAGAGTCCGCTCCCTTTTGTCTTTTAGTGGATTGGTTCGAATTTGGGAATTAAAATATCCTGAAAGGATATTCCAAACCAAGACAGAATATGCCATTTTCAATTTTCAAATTTTTAAATAATTAATTTAATAAAACATTTTCTTAAAAAGAAAGTTTAATAATAAAACTTTGTCACACTTAATAAAAAGTGAGTTTTAAGAAAATATTAAATTCTTGATCACTTAATTAGGATAATTACTTGTTTGTTCATACCTTAAGTGATAATGGTTGAAATGAAAAATACTTGAACTCAAGATTTCATTTTTCGTTGTTTTCGTAAATGCTTGTTTTTGCATATTGTCGTAATCAAAACAAAGCGAGACCGAAAAATGCAAGTAACGTTTTTAGGCATCATTGCATTAACAATTTTCCTAGTTTTTTTAACAAGGTTTTAATGTTTCCATAGGTTAATAACGTTTCTTTCATCAGTTCTATCCTTTTTTACATTTTTAAACTAAAGTCTAAAACCAAAAACGTGAGTCAAATGTGTAAAATATAGAAACAATAAGGGGTAAACATGTAAATGACTCAAAATGACCATCTTCTTCATCCCGTCAGAACAGATATGCATACACCACTAACCCAGTTTTATAACATACTTTATACAGGTATACCAATCGAATTTAAGCTCATTTTGTCTATAAAATACCACACTTTTCATTCATGAGCACATTCTTATCAGTTTTGTGCCTAAAATTGAGTTACTACAGCCAAATTCACCCTGATTCACATGGCCGATCTATGTGTGGCACGTTCCACAGGTGGCCAAGGCATAGCTCCGCCCCTGGCAATAGTGGTTTGATTCTGAATTGATTCAAACTCATTTCAGGTTTCTACGCAATATCTTTATGGTCTTTCCAGAACAGTCAGAGTGATATTCATTAATATTCACAGTGACGAATGGAAATCCTTCTTGCGTCAACCTCAAATAACGCTATGGTAGGTGACTTGCGAGATTCTTATGAATCAAGCTTGTGTCAACGGGAAAGCAACAATGGTAAGATTCTTGTGAATCAAACTTGTTCCAGGAATTTGGATTGACGACTTTAATCAAGCGTATATTTATCCAATTGATTTACTCTTTATGTTCGCAGCCTTGCTTTTAGACAGTCGAGTAAAGAGAACGGCTAGTACTACCGCGAAACCCTGTCAAGGAGGTTCTAATTGAATCTACCTAATCACAGGTACGGTATTTAATATCGTATAACGGTCTTCACCCACCGGAGGTAAAACGCTACCGATTTAGGACGAATATCAAAGCCATTCAGTCCGTGTCTATGTTTTGACTCAAGAAGGTGGCGTTACAGTGTACTCAACAAAGTCGAAGATTCAAAACCACATACTCATGCCCAAAGACATATTCAACAATCAAGAAAGCTAAAATCTTCTACAACTCTGATGTTTAGAATCTTCCTTAATAATTAATGTAGAGGAATGACCTCTCTTCAAAGGAGATTGTCAACAATATTTCAAGATGGTGCATAGTGTGAGCATGTGGATGAAGACACAAGATCGCTAGATGGAAAAGATAAGTCAAGGATGGTGAGCAGCAAGAATGAAGCAGTCATTTTGAAGGTCCCAATACTAAAGATTAATTATCTCCATAAATACTCACATGTCATGGAGGAATGACCTCATAGTGAGTGAGATGTTAGTCTCAAAATATTGTGTTATCAAGAATGATTCGGTCACAGATTTGAAGATATCAAGATTAAAGACAAAGTCGAAAGACAACGACAAAGGCTCAAAGATCACAACATGAAGGAACAAGAGTACTATTACACGTTCCCGACTCATTTATGGAGAGATTAGTAATCTCTATAAATCTCCAAATTTCGTAGAGGAACGACCTCTCATTGGGGGAGATTGTTAGCCTCAAAATATTGAGTCAAACAGGAATGTTCGGTCATAGGATTATTATCTATTATTCTTAGAACGTTGTAATAGATAGTAGAATAGTCGGGATTTACGGGCTTGAACTTAAGCTATTTAAAGCCCAAAGACAAGCCCGACCCATTATCATATAGCCCATAAGCCACATGTAGGCTTGGCTATACATACTATCCTCCTAGCATGTTAGGAGGGTGTTGGTCATTGTAATTATTTCTCTCTCAATCTAACATTCACCAAGTTCCAACCACTTTCTCTCTCTACTTTCTCTATCTAAAATTCATCTCTTTTCTTCTTTATTTCTTAGATCCATCATCATAAATCAGGGACAACAATTCGTATCAGAGCCAAGGGGGTAGATTAGTGATTTGCTTGTGGTTTTATATAATTTCATGGGTTTTGTATTGATCTACCACTCGCGTTTAAACAAATTTTCTTGTGTTTTTGTGGTTAAAATCGTTATAGGAATCACCTACATAGTTGTGGTAGGGATTTGGTCACTTTGGATCGTCCAAAAACACGAAATTTTAGGGCGTTTGGCTCGATTTTGGCAAAACACCACGTTTTTACCTTTTTGCGGAATTATTGTGGAATTATTGCGGAATATTCAAATAATAATCTCGCAATAATTAGGTTTCTGAGATCTATTATTCTAGAATCTTTATTCTGATATTTTTGAAAATTATTCCGGAATCCTTATTTTTCCGAGATCTTTCAGAATTATTATGAGATCTTTTAGTAATTGCGAGATATTTGGGTTATTGCGAGATCTTTGGGTTATTGTGAGATCTTTGGGTTATTGCCAGATCTTTGGGTTATTGCGAGATCTTTCCATTATTACGAGATCCTGAAGTTATTGTGAGATCTTTGAAGTTTCACAATATTGGATTATTCCGAGATTATTTTTTCATTCCGAGATCATAATACTACGAGATTTTTGTTCGAGTAATTTTTAAACTTAGCCACTATATAGACTAGTCCCGGATCATAGTTTACCAAAAAAATGGTTATTTCTAACTCGATTTCAAAATTTGTCAATTACAAAATTTTTCGGTCTACCGTTATATTGGAATGAGAATTTATTGTCGGACTGAGAACAAATCGCAATTTTCAGGATTTCAACCACAACCTAATCACAACATATCTACTTAAGATCCGAAGTCACTTCATCAACAGAGAAAACGATCATCATGGAAAAGAGTAATACGAATGCTGAGAGTTCAAACGTAACAAGAGTGGACACGTATCATGAGAGCAAGTTCAATGAACGGTATTAAAGGACTTCAGTTATCTTTTGAGTCTCCCTCAAAAGTTTTGCAAGCCTTAGGTGAATCTCCTAGCACTTTCACAAGAACATTCACCCAAGCCATGGATAAACTTGCCACACATCTTGTCAAACAAAGACTCATTGGTAGTGAATGTCGGACCACTTTAACTGAACTCAAGACAACACTTGCATTGCAATTTAACTCTGAATTCATCGAGTCTCAATATACAAGGGAGTGCTTTAAGAGGAATAATGGATTGGATGCTCTCTCCTACAAAGATTTTGATCACCCATAACATCGAATTCATTGCAACCTATGTCAACAAAACAATAATTCACGAACAAGAGATAGATAAAAGGTTAAAGGCAAGTTGTGGTACAGTATCGGGTTATGTGAATGAAAGCTGCACATCCGGGAACACGATGCATGGTACGCAGAATGATAGTACCATATATGGGAAAGAAAGCAGCAACTCTGGCAAACAAGGAACCAGTTCTGAAACCGTTATCAACAATACACCTTCCTATGATAATGGTCCTGTCTTTGACTCTGATCCATTGGAAGAGGTACACAATGATGAATGTTAGGTCTAAATCCAGTACTGCTATGTCTGACATTGTTAGTGATAGGTCTTAGAACATTAGCATTAGGGTTCTGATTTCTCTAAAAATTGTTCCTAGTGGGCCCATTATACAAGAAGGCAGAAGTGTGGGCTCTATGGGATGACCTAGAGCTACTACCAGATGCCATTCTGTGAGACTCTTCACTAGAAATAATGGCATAAGCTCCCTTCACATCAGGTAGATTCTCCATAGACAAAATAGAACTCCTAATACTCATGTAGGAATCATCAAGCCCCGTCAAAAATTGCATAAGTTTCAACAGTTGATTATGATTTTTAAACTCATTAGAAGCAGTGCACACACAATTAGGTAATTCAGTCATAGAATAATACTATTTCTACAAAGCGTTTAACTTATGATAGTAATAAGATAAGTTAGAGCCATTTTTTTCAAGGTGTTAATCTTATGATGCAAATTTAAGACAACAGAACCATCAACTTTATGATATGTCTCTTTCAGTTCTTTCCAAACATGTTTGGCCTTTTTTTGAAAACATATGTCCAAGAAACAACTCCTTAGAAATAGAGTTAAGAATCCACCCCAAAACCACAACATTAACCCTATGCCATTGTCTTCCCAAAACTTCATCAATTAAAGACCTTTTACAATTTCCATCAATTAAACCTTTATTTTTTCTTTCCAAAGCCAACAACATTGCATTAGCCCAAACTTAAAATTTTTTAGGTCCTTTCAATTTGACAGACAAAACAGTTAAAACTGCTGAGTCATTAGGGTGTAAGTGTAAAGTATTACTCACATCTAACTTACTGACGAGTGTGACTGGATCAGTCACACTCTCAGTATCAGAGTCACCATGTTCAGACATGGTGAATGTCAGAGGGTCAAAAAATGAACTCAATCCAATGCTAACTAAGTTTCCAGGCTTCTAAATCACTTAAGGTGGCAAGTCAAGGGCAAGGCAGAGGATGAGGGTCCAGATAATAGGGTAAGAAATAAATATAAAGAAAACAACTAATCAATAGTAATAAGACAATAAACACTTAGCAAATAAAGAGAGAGTGATGAGAGGTGTTATAGTGCACGCAAACAAAGCACAATCAAACTGTTACTCCTAGATTCACTTAGTCTAGGAAGTAACAGAACCTCCAAGGAACAAACCCTAATTTTTCTTCTCGGGAAAAATTAGGGAAAGTCACCAAAACAAAAAGATCTACCAACGAATCAAACAAATCCGGCACAGTAACCACCACAAATCAATCAATCATCCAAAAAAGTGAAACCCTAATTTCTTTTCTCAAGAAAAATTAGGTAAAATCACCTCAATCAAAGAATAAAATCACCAATTGGATGAATCAGTAACTAAATTGATAATAGTAACCAGATCTCTGAAACCCTAATTTTTTCTCAAAAAAAATAAAGGAGCAAAACAGAAGATCTTGAAGTAATATTAACAGATCTAGCTATCTCAATAGCAGATCTAACCAAAAAAGTATTTAAGAACAAAACCCCCCAAAACTTTATCAAACCTTAAAAAAAATTCATCGATTTTAGTAACCAGTCTTTAATATCATGTAGAAAAACATGATTCAAGAGATACCAAACAACTTTTAATTATATTAATCAAGATTTAAAGATCAAAGACTGAAATAAAGCTAAAGACCACGAGTGCTAATCATGTGTAGTCCTATTATCTACATGATAATAGTTTTACAAATCAAAACATAACAAGTAGAGATCAAAACTAGGGTTTCAAGAGATGAACAACGTAGAGAGTAAAGTATGTGTAAAACACACAGATGGAATAAAAGATAATGAAACAACAATAAACGACCGTTGAGCCCATGGGCTAAAACCATGGGCCATAACTTCTTTCTTGGGCTGATAATTAAGTATGCGTAAAGAATAAAGATAATAGCAATCTTCCAGCTATAGTCCCTCAAGTCTAGTGTTGCTTCCACAGCAAGTTCAAAAAGCATAATTGAAAGTTTACAAGTAAACACAATAAGACCTTGATGTTAATATGGTTAGCAAATTAGGTCATATATTTTAACATAGCTTCTCTTCATCTTTCTTTCACATGTATGGATGGTTAACAAAATACATTTTTTAATCATTAAACAGTAGCATGTCAGAATCTGGTAACATTCGCTGATTTTTATGATGGATGTATTACTCAAACATTTGTCACCGTATAAGAAGACTCATTCTTATAAGCCAAGCACAATATAATAATTTTAGTTCAATGTGCTGACATCAGGATTATTACAAATGCTAGAAGTTAGTTTTTTTTGCTGTGAAGACCATAATGGAAGTAGATCATATAGCTATACCTTTAGGGCACATAACAACATAACAAATCCAAAACACCCAAATCTCAAGTAAGATTCGCATCAACACCTTAATTGTTAATCTAAATTTCCATGATTTCACAAAAAACCATATGATATAGACATAAAAATAAAGAAAATAGGAAGGACCTTAACATGGGTTTTTGTTTGTTCTTCGTTTGTTTGATTCCGTTTGTCTCAAATAACTAATTGAGGGGGTGAGACGTTACAAGAAAAAGAACCCCATAAAATCTTGTATCTAGTATTTTGTTTTTTGATCAACTGTGTGTTTGTTTTGATCACTTATGCGTTCTTTTGATAATTTAAAATGGCGTCGTTTAGAGTTTTAACCTCCAAATCAAGATTCATAACAGGATTGGGAAAGTCTAAGCCCAATTAGGGATCAAATGTTGGGCTTAAAGGGTGTGTGTTTACTCTTCACTAAACATATAATCCCAATAACAAACTGAGCAAAAACCTTCTTCCTTTTATTTCACACAATCTTAATTCACCGGTGCATAGCGTAGCTAGTTTTACTTGATGATACATGGGTTCTTGGCAGAGAACAATGTCTTAGCGCTCGCCTAAACAATCACCACAAAGCATTTCCTAAGATGGTGCTGTGATGTGGTCTTCGCGATAGTCCTCATTGTCTTGCATTCAGTAATATAAAAGCTTAATGAAAGTTTACGTGCTACTGTTGAAACTAAACTACTTTGTTGTCATTTCGACACTTATTTGTTATGTAAAGCAGAATTAAGCAAGATTTTTTTTATGTATGTTTGTAGCGTGTTATAATGATCTATTGATACAAAGGCTGTCTGATTCTCATATCTATTTGTAATAAAAGATTTAAAATGAAAGGGAAAAGGTACTACTGTATCATCATAGACAATTCTTTTGCGATTTAGACCTAACTCCTTCTGGATTGAGATGGAATTGTCCCAACTTTAATATCCTTTTTGTTTACAACCCATTCTTTTTTATCTTCTTTGAAACAACACTAGTGGGAATAAGACTTGCTTGTCTCACATTTAATGAGCATAAAGGTAGGTTTTGAATGGGTGTTTTGAGCACAAGTCAGATTATAAACATACAAATATTATAAAATGACAAAAGGGAAATGAATTTATTTAAGAAAACAACAAAATGAGCAAAAATACCAGCTAGCCCGATGTGCAAGTGTTTCATTTAGGCACACTTCAGATTTAAAAATCACAACAAATTTACTATTATCACATTACACAAATATTAGTACTAGTAGCTATTAACACACACATATATACAAGGTTATAAATAGCGTGAAGCGTGGCGTGTCGGCATGTCCAAGCTACATGTTTTAGCGGCTAAGGCGAAGTTTTAGCGTTTCTAAAGCGTGGTTTATAGCGGCACAATATATATAAATATTTATTTATTTTATGTATTTCAATATTATATTTATATTAAGTTCATAATTAGTGTTGTACATAATAATTAAAGCTAGAAAACTCTCCTTACATGTGACAATATTCGTTTCCTAGAGTTGAACTCAAAAAATTATCGCACCTCATGTCGTAGCGCGCCTTGACCTATAGCGTTGCGTGAAGGCCACGCCTCAAGCTTTAGCGCGCCTTAAGGCGAGCTATAGCGAGCTATTTAGAACAATGCATATATATATATATGAGATGAGATCCTTATACATTATGCATCAAAAAAAGAAGGAAGGAAGCAATCTCAACCATACATTCAAGTTACATCTAATGATCTATATTAATTTTTTTAAATTTAATTTAAAAACTCATTTTCATCATATTTTTTTAAAATTAAATATCTCTCAAACCGTTAACCGTTACGAAAAACTAATTATACCATCGCGACGGGAATTAAGTTATCTTTCTATAGATAGGCACTTCTATACACTTTCGGCAAACTTTTTTTTTTAAATTTACGCATAAAAAATTACATGTGATTCTCGAAAAATTACATGTAATTTTCGAAAATTACGTGTAATTTTTTTTGGCGAGAATTTTTAACACTGTAGTTCGTTAATTTTTGTGTGAATTACATGTAATTATGTGTGAATTACATGTAATTTTTGTAGTAAAATAGTTTATTAGTGTTAAATGCAAATCACATGTAATTATGTGTGAATTACATGTGATTTTTGTAATAAAGTGGTTAGTTAGTGTTGAATGAAAATTACATGTAATTTTGTGTGAATTACATGTAATTTTGCTCAAATCACATGTGATTTTATAAATAATTACATGTAATTTTGCTCAAATTACATGCGATTTTATACAAAATTACATGTAATTTTGCTTTAAATCACATGTGATTTTATAAATAATTACATGTAATTTTGCTCAAATTACATGTGATTTTATACAAAATTACATGTAATTTTTCTTAAATCACATGTGATTGAATTAAAACATTACAAAAAGGAAACATGGACAATAGTATTGTGACGGAGTAAGTATTATAAAATTAGATGATCAAAAAATAGCCAAATGGAATAAGAGATTTCGACTCGTTTGTTGATGAGGGAGCACCCGAATTTGAACCGGGGAATAGGGATTTGCAGTCCCTCGTCTTACCACTCAGCTATGCCGCCAAAACAATACGCATACACAATTACACAACAGGATTAAAAATTCGCGTTTTAGTTAGATTCGTAAAACTAAATTTATTGTACTCGCGTCTCTTTAATTTTTTTCACAAAATTAAAGAAATTGGAAAATAAAGTGTTTTCCCCCTTGTTGTATAGATAAAACCAAATTAAAAAAATAATCATTATATGCCAAAAACTCGAACAAGTTGTTATCCCTTATCTAAATACTTCATACTCCAAACATAACACCAAATTCAAACAGTAACTCAACTATGAATCAAAGCTCTCCACAACTTCGTCTTTCATATATGACGACTTCACTTCCCCTTTCTTCCCTCTAAATAAAGCACCAAACCACGCTGGTGCAGCACCCTGCTGCGCCAGATAGGCTCTGATGTGTGCCGTTAGGGGGCGCTTCTTCAATCATTGGTGCGCCAGTCTTTTCAAACAAAATATACACCCCTTCCATTAAACCGAAAAGAGCAGCAGTACCCAAAACCGATCTACCCATAGGCCCAAAACCTCGCCGCAACGAAAGAAACCCACCACCAGCTGCACCAGCGAGTATCGAGTTCCATGGATCTTCTTTTTTGCGCGCGTAAACCAAACAACCATACGCCGAAAATCAAACACCCTCTCGTCGGATCAAAAGAGGATGAGACATGACACGTAGGATCAGAGAGGTTGGATCAAACTAGTCGTGGTGGGTGACGGCGTACGGTGGTGGATGACGGTGGTGGGGTGAGACGGTAGTGGTGCAACAGTGGGGGTGGTCGTGATTTGATTTAAGTGTGTGTGGGTGTGTGTTTGTTTGTAGAAGTAAGGTTAGGATAAGATTGGATGAAGTGAGATCTGAGCCGTACAATTCATTTGAAAATCAAAGGGTGAGATTCATTCCTTTGATCTTTTTTAAGTATATGTTCCTCACAGAACTTTTCTCATATATATATATATACTGTCAAAATCTGTTTATTGTCCATTTATTGTTTCTTGTAAGTCAGTCGTAAGATGTTATCGATCATGATCATACTATGTACAGAAAGTGAAAGAAAGTATTAATGTAAACCGACTATGTTAGAAACGCGGATTGGATTGTGAGAAACCGATCCAATCTAACTATCCTAAGCAATTATACAGTCGTCGAAAATGACCCTAGATCATAATGTCACAAAAGGGAAACCAGCTATGTTCGTGCGTATATTGCCTTGGGACATTTGGTTTGGGTTGGACAATATATTGATAAAATCATAGAATTGATTATAATCCGAACTTTATTTTGCTTTTGATGAACTGAAAAGTGTGATCTCCATAAAGATTCCTGTGCTGAATGATGTGGATGTATAACACATGATTCAATTCCCCCATGCCTTAAAACTACTTTTGGTTGATTTTGTGCTTTTATCATGTTAGTATTATGCAAAGATACCTTTCATAGAAGTTATAATAATTCACTTGAGGTTGAGATAGTGGAATGCTACCTTTTTTTCACATAAAGAAGGGACCAAATGTTTGAATCCCACCACCACAAAGTAATCCCCTTTTGCTCATACTTACACCCTTGCTTTCAAAAAGTCCTTTTTATTAATCATAGAAAGGTAAACATATTATCAACCTCAACTACATATAATGAATCAATCAAATTTACTGATTAGTACTAGTTACAACACATCAATATTCTTAGAGAACCTTTTATCGCCAATGATATTTAATCAAGATAACTATAAAGGATATACGGAACTCTTTTGACATGAGTTTTATACGTTTTAGAGCTTTAGATCATTCGACTACATAGTCAAAAAAGCATATGTGTTTGTTTGCTTTGATCTTAAAGCAATTTTTGTTTCTTAGCCTACTTACAAATGAGAATGCATTAGTTATATATTCACACTAATAGACGATTAGATAGTCAATAAGCCATGAAACCTTTACATAATATTTAATAAAAAGCCTTAAATAATTACACCAATAGAGATGCACATACGACAAACAAGCAACACTAACCAACAAAACCATGAAACCGAAATCCATTAAAAAAAACATCCTAAACTTTTTACTAATATATCACTACAATGTTTGGAGCAAAATAAAATACTTTTTTTTTTCTTGTTTTCCTCATGTTTGTCTCCCCCCATCTTTTAAGCTATCTCCATCCTTGCTTTCCTGAATTCTTGAAAATCTACATATTAAAAGATACAAACATTGGGAGATGAAGGAAGCATGATCCTCACATCAAGGGAAATTGAGGCCTTTAAACCATAAGTCAAAAATTCCATATTCCAATTGTCTTGGACTCTTCATTAAATTTCCCCTTTCTTGATTTACAACCCGAGAATGATGTAGTAGACAAGTGTTATCGGTAAGGCAATCAACATCCCGAAAATAACCCTGAAATTTTCAGTTTTGATATCGAAAATGTTAATACATAACCATGTAGCAATTGTTGTAATCAGAAAATTCGTCCGGTTCCATGGTACTAAAGTAAAGTAGATGGAGACACCCGACATTTGTTATCAATAAGAAAACGACTAGCTAATCATTTTTCATAAATCGCCCTACAACGTGTTGATAGAGGTAAACATCATCTTTATATATGCCAATAGTATTAGTACTTCTTACGCTAAGAAGTGTAATCAACTCACATGTATCAAACTATTAGGGACGTACTTGATACAGAAATTATAAACTTTAGACGGACTCAATCAAGTAACAATGTGAAATTACTTAGTTTTAGCGATAAATAATAGTACTACACTTACCCAGTGCTAAGAATCGCCGGATGAACATTGTATTCCTTTGCAAAAACAAAAGGCACAATCCCTTGAGGCAGTGCAGCCTGTCAATCAAATAAAAAAATTAAGGTTACCAGAAACTCATTACCATACAAACTTGATAAAATAATGATAAGCAACCTTTAACTATAAAATAGGCCGATTATGTCATGGTACAGATAGATTAATAACAGAATATATGGTGAAAGTTAGTAACTTCCCAAAATTAAATAATACTTCACAACTCAAGATAACGAAATGTAGGTAAAAGGTTGGTGACAAAAATTGTTATATTACCTGTACGATAGCGACGTGAAGGAGGGTGCCACGCAGACCGACTGCTATAGAAGCAGCTGCCATTACTGCTGGTCCCGTTAGAAACCTTACCGCCATTGCAAAGGATGCTACTGAATTCCCACACGCAATTATCTTGGGTTGAAGTGCCATAAACAGACCTTCATCATACATAAGCCAATAAGCCAAGAGCATATATTTATAGGACTAGATACCTTAGATAGTTCACATGGTTTGTTCAAAGACGCAAAATTGTTATCTCAATGATACCAGAACATTGTTTGCTTTCATATTTAGTACAGCATTTTCTATTCTAACTGGCCTTAATTCAATAAAAAAAAAATCACGTAGTACTACATATTTAACAGAACTAAAAATACTACTGGATATCCAAAAGGGTAGTCATCCTGTGATTAGTCAGCTCGTATTGTCGAACCGAAAACCCGTATACCCAAAAAACAATGACTGTTACCCATTAGATAGCAGTTAAACATAACTTACCCAAGCTAAACATAGCCATCCCAAGACCAGCATCCGACAATATTGAGATCGATTTACTGAGAATTATTGGCATTGCATAATGCCACCTGTAATAATAAACAAAAACAAAACATAAATAAATATTTTATTTCTTGAAAATCTTATCCTGTTCTTGTTCTAAAAATACATAACGCATTAAATAATACATTACAGTATTACACTATACATACATCATCATCAATAAGTATTTTTTAACTGACATGTTGGATATATGGATTACCTGAAAGACACGAGTGACCAGATTAAACCAATGAGACTTGAATATGTATTTGGGTTCCTGATAAGTTTTCTCCAAACCATTATTAGTATCAATCGGGTCATAACGCTAGCTGGTGGCATTTGTTTCCCGGTCACGCCGTCTTCGGCTGAGACCCCTTTGGGGTGGAGCTCTGATGTTGAGCTCGACCCCATTTTGTTTAAACCAGTTTGTCCCTCCTTGTCCTCTTCGACATCGCCACCAAATGTAAATTCTTCTCTCGCATCTTAAAAGAAACAAAATAAGTTATTAGTATATTTATAAGTAGTAAACACTAGTTACATAGTAGTAGATGAGAAGCCGATAACAAGCTGCGCCGCAAATAATTTAAAAGATAACACAAATAATTTAAAATGTGAGATCGATATGTTTATTTTTTTTACCTTTGGTTTCGCCATTTTGATGGTTATCTACCATCATCCTAATTTCCTTGGCGCCTTGTTGTTCGGGTCGACCAGACTCTGTAGTTGTCGCCCCGAACTCATTTCCGCCAAACACGTGGAGCCCACCACCACCTTCCGAAACAGGTGAAGCACTTGAACTCCAAACAAACATATGAAGCTCCTTAGCATCATGGCTATTTTTACTTTGCAAACCATTTTGTTGTGCCGGAGGTTGAGGTTGTTGTGTTTGTTGACTTTTAGTACTTTTGGTAGAAGAAATATCCGGGTTAGGCGCAGGATAACTCGCGGGCGCAGGTTGGGTTTGACCTGCCGGGTAAAACCCAAACCGTGGCGAGTTCATATTAAGAGGACCTGGAGCCGTACTCTCTTCAAAGTTCGAAGGTCGCGGGGTAGGACCCCGTGACGACTGAACTGAGTACGTATTGTCCGCTGGTCCAAAATTCGACAACCTCCCACCCGGAAACCCCATCATGGAATAAAAATCCCCATGGTTAAAATTAGACCCACGAGGAGTCTGGTTCCTCGAGGAGCTCAAGCTATAAATCTCCGCGCCTGTTAAATTAGACGGACGCGGAGTAGCAAGACCTAAGGACCTCCTGGAAACATTCGACTTCCTAACAGTCACATGTAACTTACCATCATTACCAATCTCAGCATCAGTTTCCAAAAAATCATGCCCATCAAGCGACACAACATCACTCTCAACCTTAAACGACACAATCGAGCCAGCAGTCTCAGGAAACTGTTCCATAATCAGCATTTTGGCGCCACGGTACTCGAACAAAAACAACAACAAAGTGTACCAAATAATACACTGTAACACAACCACTTGCACCATCAATGAACCCGAATATTCACCATACATAGCAATCAACAAAGGTATACCCATAACCAAAGTATTAGGTAAAGTCGATAAGGAAAAAATAGTAATTGCCCATTCAAGACTACCATTTTTAGTAAAGTTAGCCCATAAGGCTAAAACCACTAGCATGATAATTTTTTGCAAAGTATCAGCAGCAATAAACCTAAAGTTCATATTATACGGATCATTTAGTGAAATGAAATGAAAGGAAAGTAACGGCACTGCGAAAATGGCAACGAATCGATTTATCCCGGAACACTGGTCCGGGGTAAATATTTTCCACCAACGTACGCTGCCATAAGCTAAGATCATGGCAACGTAGAGTGGAACCATTGCGGACATGACAGTGTAAAAGTCATGACCAGTGATCATTTTTGGTTTTGGTTTAGGGGTGTTTGGATATGGGGTGGATTATTATAGGAGGATATAAGGAAGGGTGAGGAGGGTAAAAATGGAAAGTGGAAATCCGTTATAAAATATATTCTGACAGATTTTGTTTACTGAAAGTGTGGGCGATTTTACGGCTGATGGTATAAGGGGTTGAGAGAGAAGTGATTGAGTGATATTAGAAAGGGTGTAGGGGACTGGTGGAGTGTATTTATAGGGAAGAGTGGTAAGGAAAGAGTGATGGTCAATTGTACTACTCATCTAATTTGGTTGGTGTATTTTAAATGCCAATTTCTTTATTTTGTTTCAAGTTCAAACTAATGTCTTAAACGCTTTACAACTGATCCGAACCAGTTACCAAATCATGATTCACCCGGTTGATCGAAGAAGGTTCAGTTGGAATTTTAGTTCAAAACTGGCTTTCGGCATCCGAAATCGTTCACGATTCAACCGGCCAGATGAATTTTAAAACATTAGTTTAAACTTGCTACAACCGGCTAATCTGTCTGACCTCAACTAAATAATACAGTAGTATGGAAGGCATTTATGTTTCAGACTGCTTAATAGGGTAACGGTGTGATAACTAGTAAATATTCATAAATATCGTCCATATATGTAAAATTACTATGTACATTTATTTATATATATATATATATATATATATATATATATATATATATATATATATATATATATATATATATATATATATATATATATATATATATATATATATCTTTTTCAAAAAAATTGTAATTACATAAATATTCTTTTTAAAATTTTGTAATTAAATCAATATCATTCTCAAACATTTATAACTATATCAAATTATTCTTAAACATATCTTTACATATATATATATATATATATATATATATATATATATATATATATATATATATATATATATATATATATATATATATATATATATATATATATATATATATATATATATATATATATATATGAGTAAGGATATAAGTTGGATAATATGACATGACACATTTAATGTGGCATGACACCTTTGAAAGATGACATGACAGTTTATAGTTTTTCCGAAATGAAAAAATAATGTCATATGCAAGATTCGAACTTGAGACCTGGGCTTAAAGACCATGCACACAGATATCAATGCTTTGTTGATCACATTTGAAAAACCAATTATCATCCTTTAAAAAATCAGTGAAGTAACAAACTCATTAAATTTCTGATCTAATTAATCTGTTTCCATAAATATTTGATTTGTTGTTACAATTAAAGGCTTTCCATATATTTCATTCAAAATTTAAATTGAATATTTTTTATTCCTAATTGTTCGGCAAGAAACATCTATTGGTTTAAAATCACAAAATTCATTCGGTTTTCTTCCTAAACCCTAATAGCATTCGTGTATCTTTTACAGGTAATCCTAACGATTGTCATCTTTTTTGAAGGTAGGTATATCTTTGATCATGTATGTTCTACACAGAGGTACAACCCTAAAATCAGGTTTTGATGTCAGTTTGCGTAGTTTTTGTAGAAACTAGAAGGGGGAGGGGGGTTGAATAGTTTCTCATTGGTTTATCTCCTAATTAAAATTCCTTTCAATTAGGTGAGTGCATAAAACTATCTTTTACTTGAAAGCTAGTTGTATAATGATTAGGTTCAATTCTAATGCATTAACAATGTGTAGTAAGTATAATGATAATGAATGTTAGTAATGAGTAAGGAAAGAAACAACCTAGTAGAAAGACACCAAGATTTATAGTGGTTCGGCAACGAGGCTCTATCCTCGTTCATACTCCACTCCTCGAGTACACCTTACTCGAGATTTCCACTATATCCACAAGCTCCCTTCTTGGCGGAGAAAACCTTACAACGTCGCTTATATTATTTTCCGACACTAAAATAAATGTCGAGACCTAATCTTAGCTAGGACCAATCTTCACAACGTCGCCCACTTTATCATTTTACGACACAAGGGTAGATGTCGAGTTCTAATCTAAAGCTAGAACCAATCTTCACAACGTTGCCTACTTCACCATTTTCCGACACAAGGCTAGATGTCGAGTTCTAATCCAAAGCTAGAACCAATCTTCACGACTCTTCACTTTGAAGCTAAGTGAGAACTTCACACAACAAAACTAAATATCACATTATAGTTTAGTGAGAACTCACAAGACACAACCACATCACTTTATAGTTTAGTGAGAATTAACACAAATAATTACAACTCAACTAAACATATCCAAGTACACACATGTAGCTTGGATCTACACAACACAAATCCAAGCACACACATGTGCAATGGATTTACACAACTCTAATTCAAGTATTCACATATAACTTGGATGAACACAACTAGTCCAAGTATTCACAAATACATTGGATCTACACAAGACACAAATAAACAAATGATGAACATGACTAGATCTCTAGGAGAAGGTGATCTTCATCAATGCTTCATCTTTAATCACATCACAAGTGTGTGAGTGATCTTCTATTTGGACAAGGTAAAGAAGGATATGAAGAGGATAATCATGAGTAAACATACTTAACACATTAAGTGATCATTTACAAATGACTAGGATTAGATAGGAGAAAGAAGGCTGAAAGAGATGTCCAAAAAGGGTTGATGAGAATGCAAATTTGATCCACCATTTATAGAAGACAAATGCCAACGGCTATCTGGGGGCGGTTCCGTATCTACCCAGGCGGTTCCTTATCGATAGGGAACCGCGTAGGCACTTAAGGAACTACGGGTACTAGACTCCGCTTCTTTTTGTCTTTTAGTGAATTTGAAATATCTAAGGCTGTTTAAACCTTCAAAGGATATTCTTATGGCATTTGGAATATGCCATATTCAAATTTACATTTTCATTTTAATAAAACATTTTCTTAAAAATAAAGTTTATTAAAAATCTTTTGTTACATTTGACAAAAGTGAGTTTTAAGGCTAATCACTTTTATGATCACTAAGCATGATTAAGATATGTTAGTGTAATGATTATTACCTTGATGATAGTGTTTGTTAAATAATTTGTTTTATGATTGTGTTTGACAATAAATGTATTTGTAATTTGTCGTGATTAAAACTAAAAAAGATTAATTAATATTAACAATGTTTTTAGGTATTGCTTTGCAATAACAATCTCCCCCTTTTTTATTACGACAAACTATAAACTCATTTACGTAAAACATAAGTTTATTCGAATTATTAACGAGTTTATCACTATCATTTATCCCCCTTTGTCGAAGCAAAAAGGTTAGCACAAGTCTTTGAAGAAGAAAAGAACCAGACTTTTGCTAGTAGCTCCTCCTTTGTGCTTACTCCCCCTTGCTTGGGGCACCAAGAAAATGAGCTAAGGTGACATGCTACACAAAGGTTAGAAGAATGAAAAGAAACACCAATGTATGTGTGTGCACTACCTACTAACTAACTTGAGAGGGAGAAGGAAAAGAAATCTCAAATTAGAAGCAAGCATTTGCTAAGTATGTCCAAAGAGTGTGTATTGACAACATCATAGTTCAATTGGTGGAATAAAGGAAGAAAAGAAACATCCAACCAATCAAAGATGATCTAAAATGTCAAGGGGTTAAAATTTAGAATTTTATGGAATCACCCATAATTTTAAGTTTTAACCATGATCAACTCTTTAACCAATGTGTGAAATAGAATTAGAGGGAAAGATAACACACATAACATTCATATTACATAAATATGAAGTAACATACAAGAGAAATATTCATACACACAATATGAGTATTTAAAGAAAAAAATATGGAAAATAAACCACAAAGCATAAACTACTCTAATAGTGATAATCTTCCAAGATTGCTTAAGTTTTATTGACTCAAACAACTAAAGTACAAAATGTGCCTTAGTTGGAAAAGAAAGATGACGAAGCATCATTCGAAGTTTTGTTCACGGGAACAAAAGCTTTGAGAGGAGGTCGAGTGAGGAGGAATTCAAGGAAATTTAGCTTGTCATATATATGAGCAAGTTTAATTTGTTGAAAACGTCAACAAGCACACGAGGAACCATGATGCAAAACAAATTCGTTAGATGGGGGAGGTCCATCAAAATTAGAGGTTGGTGGAGAGGGAGATAATGGATAAGAGATGTTTTCACAATGCCTAGTGAAGTTAGGGAAAGAAGATAGGTCATTGATTTGAGGAGAGTTGAAAGGTTTTTGGTGGTGGTGGAAGAATTTCCTTTTCTCCGGTAATTGAATTTGTAGAGTAAGTCTCATTCCAATATTGAATTGGAGAGAAAGAGGAATTCTTGGAGGATTTTGGAGAAGAAGAATCATGAGGATTCTTGTTCTTTTTGATCCAAATAGGTTTATCCGAGATTTTCGGTTTCTTTGAAAGCTTAGAAGAAGAAGCTTTAGGTTGAGAAGTTTGTGACAAAGAAATGTCAAGGTTAGGAAAGGAAGAATTAGGCATTATGAGGGATAAAGAAAAGAACTCACAAAAGAGAAGAATTTAAAGAGAATAGATAAGGCAAAGATTTGAAATGAAAAAGAAAGGTTTTAGAAAATGTTTAGCCAAATTGGATAAACAAAGAATCTTAACCAAGACAGTGGTCAAAGAAGAAAGACAAAAAATAAGCCAAGAACGGCTTTACTATGCGCGGTTCCTTAAAATAGCCCGCGGTTCCATATCGATATGGAGCCGCCTAGGGGCCAAGGAGCCGCGTCCAGTGGACAGCAAACCTTGATTTTCAAAAGTTTTGGAGAAAAATAAGACTTTTTCAAAATTTTGCAAATCTTAGATTTTTACCTCTTTTAGCACTAGAGTATGCTAGGGTGGCATAAAAGCAACACATTCACAAAGAATGTCTTACAAAGGGTGACAAAATATTTAGATAACATTTTAATCCAATTTTAAGTCAAGTTTTCTAGAAGTTGTAATAGATTTACGTTCAATTTTAA
The DNA here is from genome assembly GCA_025667525.1 of Glebionis coronaria. NCBI lineage: Eukaryota > Viridiplantae > Streptophyta > Magnoliopsida > Asterales > Asteraceae > Glebionis > Glebionis coronaria. The sequence continues at coordinate 73,122,637 of CM046874.1, forward strand.
ATACATTGAAGTTGTTTAATGTGATCACATAGATTAAAACACATAAAAACTAAATCCATAAATCATCCACATGAGAAAATCATGAGAGAAAAGAGAGGAAATACAATAAAATAAAAAGATAATAAACTACTACAAAGATAGCTAAAACAAGGTCTTGAATTCATAGTCCTCTTTTGGTTTGACCTTCTTTTGAAAAGCATGTTAATTTTAAAAGTCATCATTCATCTCCTAGGAGGTGGAGGATTAGCAAATAGGTTCAACAAGAAGCTTTGCGACTTCATGTGAGCCCCAATCATCTCCAACCTAGGATATCAATGAGGTGAAAGTTTTTCAAGCAACAAGGACAATTTGTTCCATTGTGCATGAGAAAATCAAACAAGTGTGGATCACCCAAGAAACGGGAAATGGGAACACCCAAGAGAGGAGTGTTGGAGGTAGGAGGATGAGGAGAAGGAATGGTATCCAAGGGTGATATGGGTGAGATGGGTGAATTTGGTGGAATGAAAGGAAGAGGCTCAAAAACAAAAGGAATCCTTTGATGAGGTTGTGGTTGAGCATTCATAATTAAGGGAGGACTAGAAATGAGTGGAGAGGAAAACTCATTCATTCTTGATTGGAATGAAGAAGGAGGTAGAACCATGTGAATGGTTAGTACCATGGGTTGAGTTTGTTTTCTATGAAGCAAGTGGTGGTGAAAGTGATGAGGAGATGAGATTAGGTGAGGCTTCACTTTTTGGTTTGAGAGAAGATGGAGAACCAAGTTTAGAGGACTTGAGTTTCATCTTAAGGCTTCTTTTGGATGAGGAGGTTTTGTAGGAATTGGATGTTCTAGTGGATACCATGGTTGAATGTTGAGGTTTAGAGAAGAGTTGAAGGGATGAAGAACACAATCAACAAGAGACGGTTTAAGAAGAGAAGGGGATGATCCAAACTAGTAATAGGTTAAAATCATTTTATGTGAACAATGAAATTAGGTAGTGTGATAACCCTAGATTTTGGAATTGTCACTTTTGACTGTTTGATGTTGATCATGTGCTTGGTGTGCGTTTATGTGTTATGTGTTCGTATTTGAGACTTTATCATGATGTTAGACATTGTTTACGTAGTACATGGTACGTTATATGATGATGTGATGGGGTTGGTTCGTGCTCATGAGTTCACATGAATGTGTAAATCATGGTATAAGTTGGAAATGAAATGAAATGGAATGAAATGAAATGAGTTTAGAAATGAACTGCAGAAAAGTCCGGGTAGCGTTTTTATAAGGTTTCGTTTACGTATCGTATGTTGTATGTATGTATTAAGTATATATAATATGGTTAGCATAAGTTTTATAGTTACTTTATATATATAGAAACTTTTAGAAATGAAGGCTAGTTCAAAAATCGCGTAAAAAGTCGAAAAATTAGCAAAAGGGTGCCCGGTTTGGTCCCGAAAGTGTATAGGAGTATAAGTAAACAAAAAATAGGAAGGGGAGAGTGTAAATATGATAAAACATAGAGGAGGGTCGAATTTGTGGGTCCCATAGCTGAAATTTTAAATATTAAATTAATAAAAATAGGATAATTACCATTTAAAAGTCCTAATTGGGCCTAAACTTGTCCAGAAGGTTACCAAGACCTATATAAACACCCCTAGACCCCTAAAAACGACTAGAAACCCTAAATAAACCTAAAATCAGTCTAAATCTTCCATGGATATCAAGAGGAGTCGAAATTATGATTAGGGTTCACTAATTTTTCTTGTTTCAAGGTAAGTTATCAATTCAACCTTAATATAATTCATGTTTTTATTATTTAATCATAATTGGAATGTTAATTAACCATCATTGAGATGATTAGGGTTTTATTAATTTTCTGGAAAACTTAGTAATTAAGATCTATTAATAATTTTAAGGTTCTTGTTTAATAATTTAGGGGTAATTAATGATGTTTAGAAGGTTAGTGCATAAAGGCGTAAAATAGTCTGATTTTTAGGGTTATCTTGTGTCAACTGTTCCGGGCAGTAGGTAGCACCTTTGGTCGAGTTTATTTTTTTTAAAATTAAGTTCAGAGAGTCTAATTTTCAAAAATGTAAGGTTGGTCGAAAATGGAGTTCGGGAAGGTCATCAAACAATTTTTACAAAAATAGTGCATTGTTTAGGAATAAATTTGGATTTCGGGAATTTGAGTCAAAACCTAACCAAACGAATGAGATAGCCAAAGATTTTTGATTTGGGAACTCTTTATAATATATATGAAAGTACTAGAGGTTTTCAATAAAAGTTATGGTGTTTAGGTCGGGATTTTGGTGACAAACATTTAGCATGTACAGAAAATTAGTTTTGGTGAAAACAACTTTTGGCGTAGAGACTAAACGGAAGGGTTAAATGTGTAAGTAGGAAGTAAATTTGGTTTTTGGAGTTCTTAGATCATATAAAAACATAATTCCAGTAGGGTAGGAACCAAGTGTGGTGTTAAGTTCACTTCATGTGATCGTTTAGTGACTAGTAAACCGTACCGGGAAAAAACTGGAATTTTACGTATAGAATAGCTTATAGTGGGAGAACTAGATAGTGGGGATTGGGGAATTAGATTCATCTCCTTGATTGTTACTTAACTTGGGTGTTAAGACCTGAGCTAAGGGTGTCGTGTATGATTTTATAGGTTTGCAGGAGTGTTAGCTTGATGTGCTATCAGGTGAGTTCATAGTCCTATTTTTGCTACGTTTTTAAATGTTTTTCTAGTATGGATGGAGATGACACTTCTAATGTTCTTAAAATGATTTAGTACTATGTTTTAAAATGTGTGGACATAAATGTGATATTGTGTGACTTGCGTGCTTATGTGTTCTCATAGGTGCTTTGATATGTGTTCTGATATATGAATCTTGATTGTGTTATGATTGGGATTGGTACATAGATGTATGGGTGTCTATGGGACAAGTTGTGATGTGTGTGGAGCGTGGGGCACGATTCGTCCTGAGTTCTTGGTTCTGAGTTCTTGGTTCGTGGGGCACGATCCGTCCTGAGTACTTGTGCATCGTCTCTTCGGAGGCAAGATATCTCGACGGGGATATAGTTCATCTTCCACAGGTGGTGTGGGAAAGATCCGGATAGTGTGGCGTGTGTTCTTGTGTGTGTGAAGGGATACTTCTAGATTGTTATGGTGTTCTTTGTTAATTGTAGATGTGATCGGTACTTGGTTTAAGTTTTGTTGTGGATGCATGTAACATGATTATCACATTATGGTTTCTTCAACTTATTTACAGCGGATGTCAAGGTTTCTTATGATGTTATAGATAACTTAAACCTATGTTCTCACCAACTTTATGTTGACATATTTTAGTGTCACTTTCAGGTGAGGTAGTTTTGCAAGATGATGTTAGAAGTGGCTAGAGTATAGAGGCTGCTAGGATTGCATTAGGAGGAATCCCTTTCCTCTTAGATTTTATTTTGTCTTTTGATTTAATAAAATGTTTGATACCTATATGTTTGATGTTTGTTATTTGAATGTCTTTGGTAAGAGGTAGGTCTGTTACCTACTTACCTAGACGCCTACATTATTTGAGATATTTTCATGACATTGTGTCACCTTTTTATGACATTTCTATTTCATTTAGTTAACTCTATAGACACGCTATTGTTGTGATGATATCCATATATCGCTCCCCATATTCCGCCATGGTGGGGTGTGACAGAATGGTATCAGAGACAATGGTTATAGAGAATTAGGTTGCCTAGTCGCGTAGCCTAGTCTATAGCTTAAGGGTCCCTGCATATAGGCGTCATAGGGGTATGTGTGCATTTTATATTAATTAATGTGTTTGGATGTTATTTATTGCGATATTTTGACTAGTATGAATTGAACCATAGTAAGTTCATACTTAGCTACATGTTATTTTCTTTCTGAATTTTGAATAGTGCGGGTTGAACTATAGTCGTATACGCTAGTCATTGTTCGATTTCGTTTAATTACGTTTTCATGTTCTTTATACATTTTGAATTTTGTCTACGGTGGTTCAGCTGGATTACGAGTTTATATGTTTCATGCATTGGCTACGTTATTTTAATACATGGATTTTGGATCTTATTTTATGTTGTGGTCATGTGCTTATATGAGTTATAGGATCTATGTGCTTATTTGAGTTGGTAGACCGATGTGTTATGTGTAGTATTAATTCTTATAAGTGTCATCATAGAAGGGAGTGCATTGGTGAAAGGGGACTTGTATAAGTATGGTGGCCAACATAGTTACACAAGTACAACAACATCAATGGATTCCTGAGTATGGTTGCATGAAAGAGGGTTAATACATGTTTGTATAGTATATGTTGGATGGATTTGAGTGTATGTATGCATATGCCTATATATGTATAATTCCCTTCTATTTATCGGTTGTTTTCTTGTGATGGTTTGCTAGCTCGTTCCTCTTCGAGATGTTTAACTTCCGTAATAGCACATTTATCGAGTCCTCATTTCAGGTGTTCGTTTGTACGGTACTTTTAGCGTAAATGTTATTGAGATAGTTTAAGAATTCCATTGTCTTTGTTTATTTGGGGTAACGATATCTTTTATTTTGAGTCTTACGTGGTAAAAGAAATTAAATTTACAAATAGTTAAAATAGTTGTTGGTAGTTGATAAAATAAGGGTAAAGTGTCGAAAACGTGTTTGAAATAAGGTGGAATATAAATTTTTTTTAACATATAAGCATGGCTTGTTTATTTTAAAATATTTGGTTTTGATCACCTAAAGTTATTGTTCTTTAGTTAGAATTTTTGTTCTTATTAAATTAAATATGTTAAAATCATGTATTTAATCATATGATGAGTGAGAGTTTTAATTTTCTGGAATTAAAATAAATTAGGGCTCGAATTTGGTAATTAATAAGGGGTTTTAGGGTTTAAAATCGTTTTTTGGGTATAAATCGGATTAGGCAGAAACTGTGGCTAAATTTTCAGAATTCATCGCTAAACTGTCAGAAACTGTCGCTAATGTCTGGGCAGATTCTAGGTAAAAATCGTTTTGGTTATAACTTATTCGTTTTTAAAGCTTTTTGGGTGATTCAAAAGCCTAAAGTTATGTACTCGAAGCGTACTTTTCAAATATTTAGAATGTATTGTCAATGGAAGTCAGTAGCTTGGTCGAATTAATTGTACAACTGTCGAGTTCAAGATTAATTTTCGGACAACATGGTTTAAACTCGTGTTTTGGGTATTTTGGGATAGTGGACACTTAGAAGGCTAACATAGGGCTGATTTGGGACAGGATTTCAGATGTATCCATCATAGAGATTGTTACATTAATGAAGAATGTGGGTTCCGGAGTCAATGTTGACGCGCGATATTGTGTTGTGTGCTTTTGACAATTGATCGTTCGTGAAGAGACTATAGATATTTTTTTTTCGTCAAATGATTACATAAATTAATAATGTGATACCATGGTTTTAGAACAAATAATATACATTACAGTACAAAATCCATTCTGGGGTAAAATTTGGTTTTGCACAAGGTTTTAATAGTATGTCACCGGTTGTAATACGTTTCGGTTGTCGCTGGGTGCTTCTTGTGTCACTGGTCCGTTTCCATGGTTCGTTGGGAGTCGATACATGTTTTATATTGAGTATCTTTTGGAGTCTCATGATTTTGGTTCATATTTTTAAATTCGTTCACGTAAACGTCCGTTAGTTGTCCATGGGCTTGATCGTTTATTCGAAGTTGGGGGTCCTAAAATTTGTCGTGATCTTATATTCATTGAGGGCGTTGTTGTAGTCATACGGATGATCCGGTTACGTTCTTATGAGAGAGATAGCGAGTTAGTTATGAAATGAAGTTTTTTGAGCTTATGGAGTAAATATCGGGACGAGATTTCTATTAGGAGGGAGTGATGTGACAACCCTAGATTTTGGAATTGTCACTTTTGACTGTTTGATGTTGATCATGTGCTTGGTGTGCGTTTATGTGTTATGTGTTCATATTTGAGACTTTATCATGATGTTAGACATTGTTTACGTAGTACATGGTACGTTATATGATGATGTGATGGGGTTGGTTCGTGCTCATGAGTTCACATGAATGTGTAAATCATGGTATAAGTTGGAAATGAAACGAAATGGAATGAAATGAAATGAGTTTAGAAATGAACTGCAGAAAAGTTCGGGTAGCGTTTTTATAAGGTTTCGTTTATGTATCGTATGTTGTATGTATGTATTAAGTATATATAATATGGTTAGCATAAGTTTTATAGTTACTTTCTATATTTAGAAACTTTTAGAAATGAAGGCTAGTTCAAAAATCGCGTAAAAAGTCGAAATATTAGCAAAAGGGTGCCCGGTTTGGTCCCGAAAGTGTATAGGAGTATAAGTAAATAAAAAAAAGGAGGGGGAGAGTGTAAATATGATAAAACATAGAGGAGGGTCGAATTTGTGGGTCTCATAGCTGAAATTTTAAATATTAAATTAATAAAAATAGGATAATTACCATTTAAAAGTCCTAATTGGGCCTAAACTTGTCCAGAAGGTTACCAAGACCTATATAAACACCCCTAGACCCCTAAAAACGACTAACAACCCTAAATAAACCTAAAATCAGTCTAAATCTTCCATGGATATCAAGAGGAGTCGAATTTATGATTAGGGTTCATTAATTTTTCTTGTTTCAAGGTAAGTTATCAATTCAACCTTAATATAATTCATGTTTTTATTATTTAATCATAATTGGAATGTTAATTAACCATCATTGAGATGATTAGGGTTTTATTAATTTTCTGGAAAATATAGTAATTAAGATCTATTAATAATTTTAGGGTTCTTGTTTAATAATTTAGGGGTAATTAATGATGTTTAGAAGGTTATTGCATAAAGGCGTAAAATAGTCTGATTTTTAGGGTTGTCTTGTGTCAACTGTTCCGGGCAGTAGGTAGCACCTTTGGTCGAGTTTATTTTTTTTAAATTAAGTTCAGAGAGTCTAATTTTCAAAAATGTAAGGTTGGTCGAAAATGGAGTTCGGGAAGGTCATCAAACAATTTTTACAAAAACAGTGCGCTGTTCAGGAATAAATTTGGATTTCGGGAATTTGAGTCCAAATCTAACCAAACGAATGAGATAGCCAAAGATTTTTGACTTGGGAACTCTTTATAATATATATGAAAGTACTGGAGGTTTTCAATAAAAGTTATGATGTTTAGGTCGGGATTTTGGTGACAAACATTTAGCATGTACAGAAAATCAGTTTTGGTGAAAACGACTTTTGGCGTAGAGACTAAACGGAAGGGTTAAATATGTAAGTAGGAAGTAAATTTGGTTTTTGGAGTTCTTAGATCATATAAAAACATAATTCCAGTAGGGTAGGAACCAAGTGTGGTGTTAAGTTCACTTCATGTGATCGTTTAGTGACTAGTAAACCGTACCGGGAAAAAACTGGATTTTTACGTATAGAATAGCTTGTAGTGGGAGAACTAGATAGTGGGGTTTGGGGAATTAGATTCATCTCCATGATTGTTACTTAACTTGGGTGTTAAGACCTGAGCTAAGGGTGTCGTGTATGATTTTATAGGTTTGCAGGAGTGCTAGCTTGATGTGCTATCAGGTGAGTTCATAGTCCCATTTTTGCTACGTTTTAAATGTTTTTCTAGTATGGGATGGAGATGACACTTCTAATGTTCTTAAAATGATTTAGTACTATGTTTTAAAATGTGTGGACATAAATGTGCTATTTTGTGACTTGCGTGCTTATGTGTTCTCATAGGTGCTTTGATATGTGTTCTGATATATGAATCTTGATTTTGTTATGATTGGGATTTGTACATAGATGTATGGGCATCTATGGGACCAGTTGTGATGTGTGTGGAGCGTGGGGCACGATCCGTCCTGAGTTCTTGGTTCTGAGTTCTTGGTTCGTGGCGCACGATCCGTCCTAAGTACTTGTGCATCGTCTCTTCGGAGGCAAGATATCTCGACGGGGATATAGTTCATCTTCCACAGGTGGTGTGGGAAAGATCCGGATAGTGTGGTGTGTGTTCTTGTGTGTGTGAAGAGATACTTCTTGATTGTTATAGTGTTCTTTGTGAATTATAGAGGTGATCGGTACTGGGTTTAAGTTTTGTTGTGGATGCATGTAACATGATTATCACATTATGGTTTCTTCAACCTATTTACAGCGGATGTCAAGGTTTGTTATGATGTTCTAGATAACTTAAACCTATGTTCTCACCAACTTTATGTTGACATATTTTAGTGTCATTTTCAGGTGAGGTAGTTGTGCAAGATGATGTTAGAAGTGGCTAGAGTATAGAGGCTACTAGGATTGCATTAGGAGGAATCCCTTTCCTCTTAGATTTTATTTTGTCTTTTGATTTAATAAAATGTTTGATACCTATATGTTTGATGTTTGTTATTTGAATGTCTTTGGTAAGAGGTAGGCCTGTTACCTACTTACCTAGACGCCTACATTATTTGAGATATTGTCATGACATTGTGTCACCTTTTTATGACATTTCTATTTCATTTAGTTAACTCTATAGACACGCTATTGTTGTGATGATATCCATACGTCACTCCCCATATTCCGCCATAGTGGGGTGTGACAGGTAGCCTAGTTTAGTAAAGTGCAGGTTTTTGCAAAAGTTTTATCAAAGTTTTACACAGATTAAAGAAAACAGTGTAAAGGAAAGATTCTGTTGAAACAGTACTAGGCGGTTCCTTACGTAGGTCCGTGGTTCCTTATCGCTAAGGAACCGCAGGTTTGATATGGAACCACGACCAAAGGTGTTCAAAAATAGCACTTCCTCAAACTTTTGCTAGCCCAGATTTTATACCAAGGTTTATCAAGCCAAAGTGAACTAATAATAAAAAAACTAGGAGGATATCTAACACACAAGATGCACAGAGCATGTAAATCAAAATATCGATACCATGGATAATTAGGATTACAATACTAGATAATCCAAACTAAATTGTTAGTTAAAGAATACACAATATCCTAAGAATAAAGATAAAGGAGATAAATTTCAACAATCTAGACATGTTTATACACATGTTAGTCACACAAGAGTGGTATATATCATTCATCTATGAGCATTTCCTCCTTGCCTTGATTCACTTCTGATTCGATCTTGAAGATGAAGATTGAGACAATACTGATAGTCTGAATCAATGTCTAGTGAAGACAATTGAGAGATACATGATGACAAATCATAACGAGAAATGAGAGAATTGTCTTGAGAGACATTTTCATATTCATTTGAATCATACGTGGGAACTGAAGAGATATTTCCTTCAATAGGAAGCATGACTCGAACCACAGAGTGAAAAGATGAAGGATTTAGAAAAGATGAAGGATGAGAGAATCATGGCATAAGGAAGAGTAGAACGAGATCCATTGAGAACAAATCTTATCCTTCTAGCTATGAAAAATGCAAGGTTGTATGGAGTAGTGGTAGCAACATAATACAACATATGTGCAAGACAAGCAGACACATGGTTGTGATCACCAACCAAACACATTGCATTTTCCCTAATGATTTCGGCCCAAGGGACCATAAAATCACTAAGATCGCTAGTTAGTAATTCCCAAGGAGTGAGAGCACGAAATTATCCTTCAAAATTACCAAGAATGGGATGTTCACGAGGTGTAGCAAGGGCACGAGAGATGGCCGAAGCCAAAGGAATCTCAGTTACATAATGCACATCAATATGGGCCGATTCTAAGTGGTTTAAACCCCAAGCATCGGTGAACCTACATTGACCTTCGTATGGAACTCCGAGAATCTCACCAAATTCCTCAAGAGTGTACACAAAGGTCTTCCCCTTGATGGAAAATCTTATAGATAGACCATTGTTGATGCACATTAGCTTGAACGAGTTAAAGAATTCCATGAGGAAAGAAGGAAAGATTGGCTCATCTATATCAAGAAAACAATCAAAGCCAATGGTATTGAACATGAATCGAATGAAGTCAAGTCCAAGAAGGTTAGAAGGAACAATACGTCCTTCATGGAAACAACGAGATTCAAGATTATGATAAGTGTTTTAAAAAGAGTGAGTTTGATTTGTCAAAGAAGGATTAGGCATGTATCTTCTAGTAAGTAGATGGTCATTTTGATATCCTGAAGTCATGATAGTACCTAAAAATAACATATAAACATATTTCTCCAATTACTCATATGTTACATATAAACCAAAAATCAAAGAAAGTGAGAATGTGTTTTATCAATCTCTTGACAAACCAAGGTTTAATCCTTATCATTCTCATATTCACAATGTACCAAGTTTATCATCAACAATGACACATTGACCATGTAAGATCAATAATGAACTTAAACATTGGTTTTTCAAAACAAGGTTTTTAGGTAAGCATTTAACAATGCCATTACCAACTTGTTCATGGGTTCATATCAATTCCATCAATCAACCAAATTATTTAGTCAAGATTCGGATTTGTTCTACAAATGGGTTTTAGTGAAATCTCAATGAATATGAACCTAAGGAATCATAGTAACAATACTATGTCAACTCTTATTCCTAGTAAGGTTCTAATTCAATGTCAATTTTAAAAAGCCCCAATTATGAATGTATGAACCCTAGAACAAATTAGATGAAATTGAATGAAATGACTTACAGATAATTGATCTATGATGAAGGATAAGTGAAACCCACAAATCGAAATCAACTAATCTGGAGTAATTGAAGGTTTTGGAAGAACAACAATGGTGGAAACTGGGTGTTTTCGTCACTGTGTGTGTGAAGGAGAGAGAGGGTTTTGTTTGAAAATGTTATTTTAATAAAACTGGCGCTTTTGCGAAGATTTTGCCCGCGGTTCCTTATCGATAAGGAACCGCGCATGCAACCGCGCTAGATAAGGAACCGCCTACAGTAGGCAATTTTTATCAAAGAAAAACAAAGAATTTTTGAAAAGCAAAATTTTTAAATTACTTAAAAATATATCTTAAACCTTTTAGGATATCATTGGACCACCACAACACTAGGTAATAATGCCTTGTTGAAGGATTACGAGTTGAATCGAGATGGGAAAAGACTGAAACGAACAAACGACTACTCATAGCAAAGAAGCAAATGGGAGAGGCGTCAAGGGAAGTGAATCAAGACTAAGAACATTGCTCAAGAGACAAATGATATTCTTCAAATTGGAGAGGTGAAGAGCTTGTGTCATATATAGTGGTTTAAGACGTGCCTTTCCGGCGAAAGTCTAAACGGCTTTGGTAATGAATTATACCAAGCAATTTTGATGCATAGAATAAGATCATTTTTAAGAGTAGTCTTATACCTTTTCAAAACATGAGCAAAGTATAGATTCACTTTCTCTCCCACATGATCGGATAAATATTTCTAGAATTAACAATAACAATATCCTTGGAATATTTCAATTCCAAATGTGTAAAATCCATCTACAACTTAACGAAGTAGTTTGGTATCTCATGGGATTCACTAATCATCCTAGAGATGAGCTTAATTGCACAAGTTACACATGATATTGGGCCTACTAACTATAAGGGTGCAAACCATGGAAATCATGCTTGATACTTTAAGCTTCTACTAACTCACCCTACATCTTCATAGTGAGTCAAGTATCCAAGCAATGAAGGTTTGAGAGAGAAAAAGGAAAGAATCACAAACCACAAATAATTGTCAAGGCAAGGATGCCAAGAACAAGCATATAGTCAATTAATGATCAAAAGAATGATCAATAGGGCGTGTGGAAGAACGAAAGCGTACCTTGGCCACAAATTGCATTTCGAGCTTTCAAGGAGCCAATGCAAAGCCCAACTATGACTAATAGTGACTACTAAGTCTTTAAAGACTAGTATCACTCCTACCCATCTTGATATGATCATTCAATGATGTTGGAAATTAAAGAAGATGAGTCTTCTACAAGTGTAAGTAACTCAATCCACAATCAATAGAATGATTTATCTTCATGAGTACCTACACATAACAAGATGCAAACTAGTAGATAAATTTCAAGAGTAGATCTAAAATGCATTAATACTACTAATCTAAATAAGATGCAATATTAGCAATTTAAAAGGCTTATTTTCAAAAAAAAAAATAGTTTTGACCAAAGAAAAAATTTAGTACAACTTAACCTTCAAATTTGAGGACACAATGGATCGATCCAAGTTTTAAAGTACAATATACTTCAAAGATCTTGTGTCACCCTCGCTCTGATACCAATTGTAGAAACTAGAAGGGGGGTTGAATAGTTTCTCATCGGTTTGTCTCCTAATTAGAATTCCTTTCAATTAGGTGAGTGCACAAAACTATCTTTTACTTGAAAGCTAGTTGCATAATGATTAGGTTTAATTCTAATGCATTAACAATGTGTAGTAAGTATAATGATAATAAGTAATGAGTAAGGAAAGAAACAACCTAGTAGGAAGACGCCAAGATTTATAGTGGTTCGTCAACGAGGCTCTATCCTCGTTCCTACTCCACTCCTCGAGTACACCTTACTCGATATTTCCACTATATCCACAAGCTCCCTTCTTGGCGGAGAAAACCTTACAACGTCGCTTACATTATTTTCCAACACTAAGCTAAATGTCGAGACCTAATCTTAGCTAGGACGAATCTACACAACGTCGCCCACTTCACCATTTTACGACACAAGGCTAGATGTCGAGTTCTAATCCAAAGCTAGAACCAATCTTCACAACGTTGCCTACTTCACCATTTTCCGACACAAGGCTAGATGTCGAATTCTAATCCAAAGCTAGAACCAATCTTCACGACTCTTCACTTTGAAGCTAAGTGAGAACTTCACACAACACAACTACATATCACTTTATAGTTTAGTGAGAACTCATAAGACACAACCACATCACTTTATAGTTTAGTGAGAACTAACACAACTAATTACAACTCAACTAAACATATCCAAGTACACACATGTAGCTTGGATCTACACAATACAAATCCAAGCACACACATGTGCAATGGATTTACACAACTCTAATCCAAGTATTCACATATAACTTGGATGAACACAACTAGTCTAAGTATTCACAAATACATTGGATCTACACAAGACACAAATAAACAAATGATGAACATGACTAGATCTTTAGGAGAAGGTGATCTTCATCAATGTTGGAAATACGTTTTTACGTATTTAGAAAGGATCGGTCACTGCAATGATATATTCAAGTATTGGGCTCATGATCCATTATGTAATCAATATAGTCTATATAGCCCACATGTATGAAGGGCTATATATACCCCCTCCTAGCATGTTAGGAGGGGTTGCTCATTTGTTTCACTTTTCACATTTCACTTAATCAACCATCTTTCTCTTCTCCTCTCCTTTCTCTCTCTAAGTTTCTCTCTCTAAGTTCTTCATTTCCCTTTCATTCATTAGATAAATCATACATTGCTTAATCCTAAGAAACTATGGACCTATAATTGGTATCAAGAGCTATGGTTGAATCTTAGGATTGACTGTATTTTATCTATTGATTTATTGATCAATTTTTTTTCTTTTCTTTTGCTTTGGACCCGAATCTAATATAACTTTTGGAGTTGCGTGTCTTTTATCATTTCAAAATCATCAGTTTTTTAAACTTTGTCATATCAAGATAAATTATAACATTTAGTATTGTCCTTATTTTGTATCTGGTCATCAGTTTTATGGTCTTTATCACGTTTTGTCTCAGATCCGGTATCAGTATTCCGACAAAGGTTTGAATAATAGATTTTCGGATAGTCTTCAGAATAGTTATTCCGGATTAAGATCAGAAGAAGTATTCCGGATAAGACAAAGTCTTATTCCGGATAACACACCAAATTATTCTGGATAAGAAGGAGGAGCCGTATTCCGGATAAGTTCCAATTTTATTCCGACTTGCAAGAAAACTTATTCCGGATAAGGCACTTACATATTCCGGGTAAGATACTTATTTTTTTTTCCGGATAAGTAACTGAAAAATGCATTCCGGATAATATTAGAAACATGCATTACTTTCCTTTATTCCGGATAAGGACTCACGACTCGATTCAAACATAACGGCACCCAGACTCAGACATCAGGTCTCGACTAAAACTGATCACAACTTGCCTCAACAACTACTAAAACTGACTCCACATCTAACCTCACGTCTGACAAACATCCTCGACCCATCGACTCTCAATCAAACAGACCCATTCATCACACTCGACTCAATTCAACAGTACTCACACAAGACTCACTCCTCACTCGACTTCAACCCAAAGATCTCAGTTTCAAAGAAAACTATCATCGATGCACAACCAAAAATAGATAACAGTTACAAAACCTACCCGACACCTTTTGCAAGATCTTGAAGCCATGAACTTGTTGTATTCGTCATGATTGATCAGAAATGAATGTGGCATTCTCGAAGAGTTGACTGGAATCATGCGGTTTAGTGTTTCATTAATTTTTTTGGTATCATGAGGTCTCAGACAGTGATCTAATTTTCGAGTGGAATCAAGGGTTATTGTCTGATCGGTTTTGCGATTCGTTCCTTCTGTGGGTGTTAGATGAATCGTAGGTTAATCTACCTTTTTATTCATTGATTTCGATGATGAGATAGGGTTGAGAGAAGAGTGATAATGGTGGATGAGATCAAGAATGAAGGCGATTATATGAGATTTGGATTATTTGTTTGAGATTTGGATTATATGAGGAGAAAGAGAGTTATAGGGGCAAGAGAGAAAGTGACGGAGGAAACAAATTTATTTACATCCACGTATTTAAGAGAGAAAGTGACGGAGAAAGTGAGGTTACAAGATTTCTGTGTGCATCCACGTATTTTTGGATAAACGTGTTATTTACATCCACGTATTTAAGAGAGAAAGTGACGGAGAAAGTGAGGTCACAAGATTTATTCATCAACGTGTTGGTTGTCTATTTGTTTTTACATCCACGTATTTTTGGATACATATTTATTCATAAACGTATTTTAGATAAACATATGAAGGTTACAAGATTTATTTATAAACGTATTTTGGATAAACGTATGAAGATTTATTTATAAACGTATGAAGATTTGAAATTATTTTTTACATCCACGTGTGCACGTATTTTTAGATAGTAATATTTGGAGATGCTTATTATCGTGACGTGACAAAGTGACAACGTGACAAAGTGACGTGATAAAGTGAAAATATTTATTTGACGAGACCGAGATAACGACTAGATTTGGAATTATTTTTTAGTGGTCACGATTTTTAATCGGGTATTATTATTTGAAATTGAAGACGGCTTTTTATCGATTGGTAATCCTTAACGTCATTATTCATCAAACTTCAATGGATTCGTTAAATTCGATATCTCAAAAGCGAGACTCGCATCACATGCAAGACAACGCTAGAAGAAGTGGCCTCACGTCATTTCAACTACTTCAGTCTCATCTTGTGACTCTTTCAAGGATTCAAGGAGGGAGCGAATTTGTTACTCTATTTGGTCACGATCATTATATATTCATTGATTCAATACACATCACCTTGAACCAACTAGATGACCAACTTCACAAATCAGACTTTAATCATTCTGCATCAGAATCTGCATATCAAGCTCTCGTGACACAATTCACGCCTTTCCTCCAATTCAATATCATCAAGTCTGAAAGTTCAGCGATTTGCCAGACATTTTTTCGAGACACACAAACCGAGCTTCAAGTTTTCCGTGGTACACTATTGAAACTCTTGTCATCGGTCTCGTCTTCGATTTATGAAAAATCCCGAATTCAGCAAGCATGTGATAATGGAGTGTAAGATTCTTCGATGCAAGAGGAAAATAATAATACAATTGACGCATTGGAGGCTGCTAAAGATTGCAAGGACATGGAATAAACAATTAAGCATGACATCAGCAACAAGTCAGGGACTGTTCCAGACATATCTTATGATGACACCTTACCCGTTTATGACGAAGAGCCTGCGAACATGGTACAATGTAATGTTGTATATGATGTCTATGCCGATGAACTAACGCATGTTGAGCATTCCGAACCTATTTATGACAAACATGGGATGGAAAACGGTGATAGTTTTACCACTCTAGATTCATCCGATGTGCGTCATAATGGGGGAGAGATTGTTCAGAATGCTATAGTACATCATGATAAATGCTTGATGACTGCTTCGTTAACTGATTCCGATTCTAAGATTAAAGAGCTCGAAATGATCATAGCTCAGCAATCGAAAGAGCTTGAGGATGCCAAAATTGAATTTTCAAAGAAAGCGGACAAATTTGAAAAGTATTTTGAAAAACTTGAACAATCAAACGTTGTTCTTGAACGAAAATTAGATCAAACAGTTCTAGATTCTAAAGCTGAAAAGGATAATCGTTTGAAACAAATTAAGTTGCTAGAATCTAAATTGGCATCCCAAGATAAATTGGTCAAAGAGAATGAGACTTTAAAGGCTCAGGTTCAAGAAAAGGTTTTTGCTATAGCTGCTTTGAGAAATGAATTAAGGAAATCTAAAGGAACTAGTGTGGACACTAAGCTTGAAAAACCATCAATCTTGGGGAAACCGCCTACAAATCAGTCCGTTAGACAACCGACTGCATTTAAATCCGAGCGACAATAATCCTCGAGACCGCGGTTTGCCTCCCAAGTTGATTTGGTTTATTTTTCTAGACCAGTCACCCCACCAACTAGGCCTAATGTGACTAAAACAACTTTAGCAAGACCTAATCACATGATTGCCTCTAGTTTCTCTAAAAATACCAAGACCACGTCTAGAACTAGTTCAAATGACGTTTGCCATAAATCTGGTCTAAGGGAAGCTAAGCAAAAGACACATGTAAGAGATAGCAATGTCAAACCTAGTCAGATGCCTTCTAGATTACCCAACACTGCTAACCGTAGCATGTCATCTCTTAGGAGCATCGAGCAATCATCTAGGAATTACTTGGACATTAAATATGCTACCTGTAAAACATGTAGTAAATGTGTCTTTAAAGCCAATCATGATTCTTGTATCAAAAAATTACTTAATGAGGTGAACTCCCGTGCTAGACTTAAATCCCAGTGGGTAGCTAAAATCAAACCCATTGGTAAAATGTGGCGCCCCACTGGTAGAACTTTCACTCTTGTAGGAAACGAGTGCCCTTTAACTAGGATTGTCTCCGATTCTACTAAGACTACTAGGGAGGAAATTGCAAAGGATGATACATCACTTAAGCCTGATCTTAAGGTTTTCTATAAAAGGAAACGTTTGCCAACTAAGACAAGTGAATCATCCCCTCAGGCCACCTCTGGCACAAGAAAAGAAAACTGTGAATCCCCGCATGGTTCTAAGATAGATATCGCTAACCCACATAAAAGCATACAAACTCCTAATGAGATTTCAGGTACCAAAGTCCACGTTCAACAAGAACACAGCGGCCCGATCTTTACATATCGTTCAACTAAGGACACTCTTAGAGTTTGGTTACTGAAGAAGCTGATATCAAAGAAATAAGTGTCTCAGGGGATACGCAGTTAAACATCGTGTGTAAAAGGACTTATAGTCACATCACAGACTGTAACTCGTTCATCAAAGAAAGGAAAGTTTATCGCCGATGATAAACTTATCCTTACAACGAGAAATTAATTTTTATCGGGCATGAGATTATATAAAAAACATTCTAAGTTTTTAAGCTCATGCACAATGGCTCATAGTCAAATATCAGACTGTGACCCGGACTTCAAGGAAAGGGAAGTTTATCTCGTCAACGATAACTTACCCTCAAAACGAGAAATTAAATTTTTCTCGGACACGAGCTAAATTTAAAACTATTCAAAGGTTTTAAGCTCGTGTATATGGCTCCTCGTTAAATTACAGATGATGACCCGGACTTCAGAGAAAGGGAAGTTTATCTACGCAACGATAACTTACCCTCAAAACGAGAAATTAAGTTTTCTCGGACTCGAGCTTATCCTAAAACCATTCAAAGGTTTTAAGCTCGTGTATAAGGCTCTTCATTAAATATCAGATGATGACCCGATCTTCAAATAAAGGAAAGTTTATTGCCGATGATAGACTTATCCTCAAAAACGAGAAATTAAATTTTCTCGGACACGAGATTACTTTAAAACTATTCAACGGTTTTATGCGCGTGTAAACTGGTTCATTGTTAAATGTCAGACATTGACCCGTTCTTCAAATAAAGGAAAGTTTATCGCCGATGATAAACTTATCCTCACAACGAGAAATTAATTTTTCTCGGGCATGAGCTTATATTAAAAACATTTGAAGTTTTTAAGCTCATGCACAGTGGCGTATAATTATATTTCAGATTATGCCCCGGACTTCAAAGAAAGGAAAGTTTATCACCGATGATAAACTTATCCTTACAACGAGAAATTAATTTTTCTCGGGCATGAGCTAATATTAAAAACATTCGAAGTTTTTAAGCTCATTGTACAATGACTTACAGTTAAATATCAGACTGTAACTCGGACTTCAAAATTAGGAAAGCTTATCTTTAAAGATAACTTATCCTCGTAACGGGAAATTAAATTTTCTCGGTCATGAGCTTGTATTAAAACATTCCAAGTTTTAAGCTCAGAAAGGAAAGTGTATCTTTTAAATAAGAGAACTTTTCCTCATAACGAGAAATTCATCTTTGTCGGTCATGAGCTTTACGTTAAAAGATTCAAAAGTTTTCAAGCTCATGAAAACGACTTCTAATTAAATGTCAGCTTAGAACTCGTTCTTCAGTTAAAAGGAAAGTTTATCACCGATGGTAACTTATCCTTAACAACTGGAAGTTTACAACTTCTCGGACTTGAGCTCGTTTTGTAAGATATTCAACATCTTAAGCTCAAGTAATTGATTTCTAAAACATTGAACACAATTTTTCAAGAATTTTTCAAAAAGTTTTTCTTAATCTTTCAAAATTATGTGTTCAAAAATGTTTTGATAAAAAGAGCATGTCTTCTGGAATCGATAATATTTACGATCCTAGAAATGTCATTCAATAATGACACGGGGTTATAAATAAAGTTCGAGCAGAAGTTCGAATGTTTTAAAACATGCTCAATTATGGCTTGCTATTATTTCCAATAGTAACCCGCTTTTCATATTAAAGTCAAGCATTTCACCGGAAAGCTTTGACTCAACAACGGGAATTAATTTTCTCGGGCATGGTTTACTTTATAACCATGTGAGGGATTGTGTTTACGTAATAACACAATCTAACACGGATATATGTACGTGTCAGTGTATTTATTCGTTAAAACAAGAGAAATCTTGTTTTTATGAAGTTATCATCTCCACCAACCGTAGCAATTTACAATTGATATCTACATACTCGACGATGCGACTACTCAAACGGCGACTACAGCTCTTTCAATAGAACACGGGTCAACAATTGAGGGGGAGCAATTGTCCAGCATTCAAAATATTTGACGCCAAAAGTGCCAAGTTCACATATTCTTGTCAAGACAACGATATCAATCGTACACATAGAGTCAAGGGATAACTTACAGACGTGACGAGGCGACCAATATTCGTGCACAAGAACCATGTGATTCTATCATATGATGTTCTCCATCATTCAGGTCCAACCTCGTAAATTGCTAATCTTGTGAATACATTATCATATATGATCTTTGCACGTGATAAATACCTTACACTTGTGTTTAAAAGGTATTTAATTTACGTTTCAAGTACACCCTCATTAATTTGAGGTGGAGCTTGTGTAATTCATGAAGATAAATGGACTTGAATTTTTCTTCCCAAATTTTCTTAAAATGCTATTAAATCAATTGATATTAAAAACATCGATTGGGTTAATATTTTTAATATGGGGGAGAAAATGTGATTTAATATGGGAAATGATTAATCACAAATGGTTTGACTTAACGTGATAGCTCATCCCGACATGTGCGAAATGTTTTCGGATATCGTGGCATATGTTAAGGGGGAGCAAAATGGATTTGCACTTCAAAATGGATTTCATGGTGACATACACTTACCCAAAACATATCTATTCACGACGGTGAAGATTGTGGTGACATAAGGATGGTAGGATAGGTTAAAGTCCAATGATTCCTCTAGAACCGGAGGAATCTTCCCAAGGACATTCCATAGCTAGAAATAGTAGTACTTAGGAAAGATGGAGAAAGATTGTGAACGTAGCTGAATGCCGACCAAGTACTTAAGTTAGCACTGGAACAATCACAACAAGGTGCTAGTTATGACGTATTGGTAAGCATTGAAGGGGTTGAAGAATGAAAAAGAATTGTAATGATAAAGGGTGTAAAGAAAGAAGCCTTCCTTACAACCTTAGGTAGAAACCGGGTCAATACATATGCTATTGAGATCATTTTCAATGATGCTTGATATTGAAGATAAGACGTCATGGACCCAGTGATGCAATGCACAACCCATCCCAGCTAACTCAGATATCTCTCAAAAGGTATTTGTTTTAATCACACGGAGACAACGCATTATCTATTGATTTATTCACTCCGAATAAATTGGTATTGAAATGGTGGCACTCCTCTCCAGCCTCCGATCACTAAAATCCAAAATGCATGATCGAGTTTAGAGCCATTTGAGATAATCAAATATCTCATTAGGACACACTTTCATAATTCCTTGCTTCTTCACACACTGTGAAAAGTAAGAAAGATCTTAAGAGTCCTACGCAAAATCTGCATGATCTTCCCTGAACATCCGAGTAATACGAAAGTATTTACAATGAAGATGGAAATCCTTCTTGAGCTAATATCAAAAAGCTCATGGTAGGTGACTTGTGCGATTCTTTATGAATCAAGCTTGCGATAACTGGAAAGCAACAATGGTTTAATTCTTAACTGAATTTAAACACGTTCCAGGCCTCTACGTAATATCTTAGTGATCTTGCCAGAACACTCGACCACAAAACGGGGTGAAAAAACCCGAAAGCCCTTCCTGTGGTTTTCCCATGTTACAACTTCCGTACCAATTTGGTCGTGTTCACAGTGACGAGTGGAAATCCTTCTAGTGTTAACATCAAACATCACTTGGTAGGTAACTTGCAAGATTATATACGAATCAAGCTCATGACAACTGGAAAGCAACGATGGTGCGGTTCTTAATTGAATTTCACTTGTTCCAGGAATTATATTTGACGGCTTCAAATCATGCGGATAATATTATCCAAATGATTCACTCTTTATGTTCGCAGTCAGCTTTGGACGGTCGAATAAAGAGAACGGGTTTACCCGCGAAATCTTGTCAAGGAGGTTCTTAACTGAAACTACCTGCCACAAGTATGATATTTAATATCGTCCAACGGTCTTCATCGACCGGAGGTAAAATGCTACCGAATTAGAATGAAATGTTCAAGGCCATTTCATCTGTGTATATGTTTTGTTGCTAACTGTCGTATGCAACATAACAAGAAGGTGGCATTGCGGTGTACTATCCGAAAAGAAGTCGTCCTCGCATGCTTATACTTTATGAACTTAACTTCAACAAATTCAAGAAAGCCTAAAAGTCAAGTCTTCTGCTGTATCAAACTCTAAAGCTTTCAAGAATTTATAAAGGTGTAAGTATGTGAAACATGAAGTCACGAAGAGGCAAACATCACAAGTGATGAATGCACAAGGTCAAGGCAACGAAACCTGCTCAAGACTAAAGCCAAAGATCATATCAGCATACTCACAAGAACAAGATCGAAGACTCAAGCATAGTATGCTAGGTTTAAGATTTTGTAAAATTGTGTGACCTCCCTTAGGGGGAGATTGTTGGAAATACGTTTTTCCAAGGAAAGTCTCGGTCACATCATTATTAGCATAGATCACGAGCTATAGACTATTTAGGACATTGTAACTTGGAGTGACCTCCCTTAGGGGGAGACTATTGAAAATACGTTTTTACGTATTTAGAAAGGATCGGTCACTCCAATGATATATTCAAGTATTGGGCTCGTGATCCATTATGTAATCAATATAGTCCATATCCACATGTAGGGTGGGCTATATATACTCCCTCCTAGCATGTTAGGAGGGGTTGCTCATTTGTTTCACTTTTCACATTTTACTTAATCAACCATCTTTCTCTTCTCCTCTCCTTTCTCTCTCTAAGTTTCTCTCTCTAAGTTTTTCATTTCCCTTCCATTCATTAGATAAATCATATATTGCTTAATCCTAAGAAACTATGGACCTACAATCAATGCTTCATCTTTAATCACATCACAAGTGTGTGAGTGATCTTCTCTTTGGACAAGGTAAAGAAGGATATGAAGAGGATAATCATGAGTAAACATACTTAACACATTAAGTGATCATTTACAAATGACTAGGATTAGATAGGAGAAAGAAGGCTGAAAGAGATGTCCAAAAAGGGTTGATGAGAATGCAGATTTGATCCACTATTTATAGAAGACAAATGCCAATGGCTATCTGGGGGCGATTCCTTATCTACCCAGGTGGTTCCTTATCGACAGGGAACCGCGTAGGCACTTAAGGAACTGCGGGTACTAGACTCCGCTTCTTTTTGTCTTTTAGTGAATTTGAAATATCTAAGGCTGTTTAAACCTTCAAAGGATATTCTTATGGCATTTGGAATATGCCATATTCAAATTTACATTTTCATTTTAATAAAACATTTTCTTAAAAATAAAGTTTATAAAAATCTTTTGTTACATTTGACAAAATTGAGTTTTAAGGCTAATCACTTTTATGATCACTAACCATGATTAAGATATGTTAGTGTAATGATTATTACATTGATGATAGTGTTTGTTAGATAATTCGTTTTATGATTGTGTTTGACAATAAACGTCTTTGTAATTTGTCGTGATCAAAACTAAGAAAGATTAATTAATACTAACAATGTTTTTAGGCATTGCTTTGCATTAACAGTTTTCTCATGAATCCGATTTTAAGATCATGAGTTCTATCTGTTATAATCTTATCTTTTAGTTTGTACAATTTACGGGGTGGTTTGCTATTGGAAGTGCTTCCAAAAATAATATTCTAGACTCAAAACATAAGTTAGTGTTGTTTGGCACTGTCTTTAGTCGATGCATATGATTCAATATTTTATCTATATAACTGATATTAAGGTGGACACAACTCAAAGGTAAATTTCACATAATCCGTAAACTGAGTTTCATTCAGAATCAAGTTTCGATCAGTTTTGATTAAAGGTAATAATTTCTTTTTTATTTTTAGTTTCTGATAAATTAATTTTTCTTATCTGTTAGTAATTATTGCTTTGGGCAATAAGTGTAAAGTTAATTATTTAATGGAAAATTGATTTACCTTTTTATTCTAGTTTTTCGCCACATTTGATATTGATTATATTCAAAAAATGTCTGATATGGTTTTTTGGTTTTGCTTCTGTGTTACGAATTTGATCACAACCTCTATGTTTAATATTAGTGGGATATCTTCTATAATGAAATAAAGGTATGTTAGATCTAATTAGACGTAGTTCACAACTTTTTTTTTCCTTACAATGTTTATTGACCCTCCATGATTTAAAACACGAAATTTACCCATGATCAAATATGCTGTATTTTTTGGTTTTTGTATGCATATATTGGTTGTTTTTGTAGGCTGGTCATCTTCATTATTTTATTTAAAGGTATGTGTGCCTTTATTTTTAAAACCCTAATGATGAACTACGTTGATTTTTTTTAGATTTTTTCTCCATATAATGGTTTCTTTTTTGTAGGTTGGTCATCTTTTGTGTTTAAAGGTATGTCTTCTTCTCAAACCCTAATGAAACAGTATGGTAAAATATGTTGTATTTTTTAGTTTTTGTATGTATATACTGGTTGTTTTTGCAGGTTGGCCATCTTCATTTTTTTGTTTAAAGGTATGTGTGCCTCTTTTCTTAAAACCCTAATGATTGAATATGTATGAACATAATAAAGTCAGAGGTTTCAAATTTTTATGCTTTAGCTACATTCATGTACTTAGTTTAATTAAACCATGCCAACATTAATATTCATGACTCTTCATTTGCCACTTTATCTCTTTATATGCGTGAAAATATGATGTAGAAGCAAAACAAAATTTTGAAAACTTATTCCAACACTGATATTTATTACAATGCAAAAAATGAATCCAAGAAACAAAAGAAGCCGTTTGGATGCTGATATTCAAGATTTGACGTAAACAAGTACGTTTTAGAAGTATTTGTTTTGAATAGTTTATTTACTCATAAATGTGTTTGTATTAACTAACTAATATGAGTAAATCGTTTCAGGAAGCAACGTGAGGAACCTAAGGCAAAGGATTTGTTGGTAACCAATAGTCCAACAAAAAAGTCAGCCGATAAGGCCAAGCTAGAAGACAATATTCCTGACGAATGGTATTACCTGCTGGAAGCTGAAGACCAGAAAAGGTGGAAGATTGAAATTGAACAAGAGAAAAAGTTAGAAGAAAGTAAAAAAATATGGAAGAGCACTCGAAAGAAGTTGTTGTTGTACCAAGTATTGAAGAAGAGTATCCATCTGAACCAGATACTGATTATTATGATGAAGAAGAGCTAGTAGAATGTTATGATGAAGATGAGCAAGTAGAATGTTGGGATTATGAAGAGTTGCGTTTAGCCTTTGGTCAAGAGAAGTCACCAAAATTGTAATCCATATAATTTAAATGTCAAATTTTGTTTATGAAACATCCTTATTTTTTTCCTATGAAAAATTAGCGTCAATATTATGTATTCACTAAAGTAAAAACCATTTAAGATTCAATATCAAGGATTTTTTGTGTTTATTTTACATTGTTTTAAGTCTGATATATTTAACTAATGAATTTATGAATTGTACCTAAAGCTTATTTAAACTGTATACATGAAAAAAAAATTAATTTTGTCCCAAGATTATTTCATATTGTTTGTTTAAACATTATAAAATCAATAACTCCTCATATATATTATACAGACCAACAAATTAAGCGAGAATAAAATAAGATGTATTGGGCTTTTATATCCATTTGATTTTATAGAAATGTAAGAAACTGAAATTATATTAATAATTTAAATATCAAACATACTTAAACACATACTTGATAAAGATGTTTTACAAATAAACCATTAAAAAGGATATCCCACATCCAAGATAAGAAGTTCCTAACCAAAACACACAGTACATTGTCTTGGCATCTATAAGTATGTCTAATCAAGTTCATACTCTTGTTGTACGAAGTCTTAAAGAAGAGTATCCAATTGAACCAGAGTAAGATGATGAACACGACGAAAAAGAATGTTGTGATTATGACGAGTTGCATTTTAGCGTTTGATAATGAAAATAAAAAAATGTAATCTATATATTTAATGTCAAATGTATATTATGAAACATCCTTATTTTTTAGCTCATATAATTGTCGACTTATTCAAGAGTATGTATATTTATACTCGGCTAATTTGAAGTTTTATGTCTTTATTGAATTTGCATTTGATATATGTAATTTTATTCATTCTATATTGTTATAAAATGTATAACTTTTGTATTCTAATTATTTTATTTAATATGTTTTCACAAATTTTTAATTATAATCTTTTTCATTTATTTTAATTCATATAATAACATGAAGCATACTCGCCCGCTGAGCGGGTTATGAAGCTAGTATAGTATATATTCAAAAATCAACATCGTCTTTAATTACTCGAGGCCAAAAAATTAATATGCAGAAAGTAATATATATGAATAATATGTTTTTTTCATATCTATGTATAAACTCTCGTAGTTGTATTATCATATTTTTTCATTACTCGAGGTTAAAAAGTATATATAATTAAGATATATATAAAAGATAAATAAAAGTCAAATAATAATTTCAAATTTTATAATTAATATAATTATAATTTAATTAATTTTTGAAGATACATGAGTATTTAAAAGTTTGAGAAGGATGTCGATGTACTTAAATAATTTAAGAAAGACATTAATGTAATTAAAAAATTGAGAAGGATAGATATATAAATGCAAATGATACTTATGTAATATTTAAATTCAAGAAGGATATATATGTAAATCTCTTTATAATATATTAAATCAACCTGAAAGTAAAATGGTTCTCTAAATTGCTTAATATAGATTTGCAAACGCTAGCAGATTCCCGTGCGATGCGGTGACGAGTACTCTGTGACTAAATTTTTTTGCAGGTAAGTGTTATTCGGTTATTTGTCTTTCATGGCAATAACTTATGAATGACGATAGTTTTCACGTAAAAACATGTTTCAAAAACATAATTTTGATATAACGATATTATTACTTGTGGCATATATGTAATATGTGTAACTTTATTTATCGAACTCAATTAAGTGCGAGAATTGATAGAACTTCTTTTGAACATTTGAATGAGAAGATTAACCTAAAAGTGATTTGTACATATGATTGCAAGGAAAAAGAGAACAAAATATGATGCATGAGATTTGTAAAATGTGTTATTTTGCTTGTAAATTGTGGTGGTGATGTGTTTTAATTGCATTATTAATTATGTTTGAGGAGGGTTGTTTTGGATATCTTATATCCTTTGAATACAAGAGGACTAATCAAGGCCATCCATGCCATTTTTGATCAAAGGCCGAGATTTATAATAAAAAAAGGACGGAGGGCATTTTTTTCATTTTACTACCCCCGCCCAAGCCCTACATCGGATACTCTACCTTCGTCAAACCTCATTTCTCACACACAAACACACACTCAACGAGATCTAAAAATAAACACACACACACACACATTTCATCGCAAACAAATCCTCGAAATCATCTAATAAACTCAATAACGATAAAAAATAAAAAAGCCAACATCGAAGCTTCTGCCAAAAAACCAGAAAAAACGACGATCAAAACGAGGCAACAAAGTATAAAATCACATATTCACTGCTTTTTTATATTGTTATTTTGAATTACATATCATTTTTTATGAACAGAGTAGGATTTATGTTATGTTTTTAATAGTAATGAGATGAGTAACTCTAAGATAAAAAAATAATGAAATGAGATGCGTTTACTCACATACAAACAATATTAAAACAAAAAAACTCGGTTAAAATTAAAAAAATCACGATTTCATGGTGATAGATAGACGATTTGAGAGAATAAATAGTAGAATGCATGAACATCATAGTTTTCGGGAAAAATATACAGGATTAGGAAAAATGGTAAAAAAACAACATCATTTATGATAAGAAAGCCTATCATACTTGATATGGGACATAGCAAATATGACTTGTAAGATTTTATAAAAAATAGAGGCTTTGTAAAATGATAAATGCTACATCATATATGATAAAAAGATTATCATATATGATAAAAAGGTATCATATATGATAAAAGCTTATCATATATGAGAAAAGCTTAAAATGATTGAAATGTCATATCTGATATGTGACATAGCACATATGACTTGTAAAATTTGGTAAAGATCACAGGTTTTGGAAAATGATAAATGATACATCATATATGATAACAGCTTATCATATATGATATATCATATTTGATAGGTGATATATCATATACGATGAGTAACATACAATAAAAAGCAGTCTTACCAACAATCTATGCCTTTGGCTATGACGAAGGCATATGTTGCTGCTACAAAAACCATATATAGCATTGATACATGTAAACTTACATAACTTTGTGGTTCTATTGCATGTAAACAAACTGGAAAAATGAAGGAAAAAGACAAAGACGAAGAACCTGATAAACGAAACTTAGATAAAATTGTTTCTATTGACAAAAAAAACAAAAAACAAGTATCATGTTTAATAATTAAATTTCAATTGCAGTGGAAAGGAAGGTAATGAAGGAAAAAGTTGTTGCTATTGCTAGAGAATGCATATGCAAAAGGTCTTACAGAAAAGTAAAAAGAAGCCGCAAAAGCTAAAGCAAAACAGATTGGAAAATCAAAGAAAGAACTGCAAAGTGTATTCGCTAGTGCTCAAGGTAAAATGATAGTCAATTTCAATATTTTTATTCTAGCATGGTGTGTAGGATTAGAAGCTAGAGCAATAGTTAAAGCATTATCACATAAGGCCGGAACCGGATCCAAATCTACTGGTCTTTTATAAGATCGGACAAGAACGAGGACCGAATATAACAAAAACCATGGATCGAGGTCCTAACTAAAATACGTTTGGTTTGGTTTTTTTCGATACAAATTAATTGAATATCGAAAATACGTAGCTTTAAAGGAGACAATGACGATTTATTGAAAATGAAAAAAATGTATACGATGGTTCTTAATGACGATTTATAAATTACGTGTTTACGGTTTATAATGTATTAAATTAACTTGGAGGTCAAATGGGTCCTCTAAATTTCTAACACTAGATTTGCAAACAAACAAGCTTGAGTAATTTGTGACTAAGGTCATATGATTGATCTAAAAAGATGACCCATAACAAATTAGATTATTATTAAAAAAATTACAAAGAAAGTATCTTAATATGAGATAAACATATGTAAGCTCTAAAACCCGCATAAAATACATGAAGACATAAAATACATGAAAATACGAATTAATTAAAACTTTAATATTAATTCCGCACGACAAGTATTACGTAAATTATATGATTAACGACAAGTATTATGTATAATAAATAAATCATGACACGATATAACACGAACTTAAGTCACGAATACATAACACACGGGAATTTATAAAACACGAAAACATAATACATAAGGGGTGTTTGTGGCCGGTTATGAAAGAAAGACAGAAAGGGCTCAAGGCCCGACCCGTCAACCATTTAACTATCCAAACAAATACTCCCTCTACATTCATTTTATCAAGTTTACAAAAAAATAGAGAAACCCTAGACTTGGTGT
Organism: Glebionis coronaria; assembly: GCA_025667525.1. Classification (NCBI taxonomy): domain Eukaryota; kingdom Viridiplantae; phylum Streptophyta; class Magnoliopsida; order Asterales; family Asteraceae; genus Glebionis; species Glebionis coronaria. Next base: position 73,151,365 of record CM046874.1, read on the forward strand.
TGGTGTGCTGTCGGCAAGAAAAGAAAACGGAGAAAGAAAAAGGCTTTTGATCTTGAAACCATTCGGGTATTGTTCGTGTTTGTCAATCCTTAATTCAATCACATTCGGTAATCAATTTTTCTTTTCTTTTCGTTATTATGAATCATGAATCCATAAATTAATTATATGAACATGTGATATGAATATTAAAACAAGAGTTTAGATCGGGTTTGGTCTGATCTGGTCACGGAAACCGAGACCATGGTGGTCTCGGTGGGTTATTTGACCGGCCAGCCAAGACCTTAAGGTCACGGTGGCAGGTTTTATTTGGCAACCGCAACACAGCAGGCCCCCTCGGTGGGGGTGTTTATTCATAATAGTGGCAACCAAAACCATGGTGGTCTTGGTAGCAAAACTACACAGCTAGTGGTTGCGCCACTGCTGTCGGTGGGAAGCAGTAACCAAGCAACCGCAAGCCATGGGGATACGACAGTGGCTGCTTTGGTCGCACAGTGGAAACCCGCGGCAGCAAGGGCTGCATCGGGGGGGGGGGGGGGTTGTTTGGTTATTCGTGCAACCGAGACGTCGTGGTCTCGGTGGGCTTAATTGTGGGGCTCGGCTAAACCGAACACCAAAGGGGGTGTTTGGTTATTATTTTGGCTAAGTTAATTTGGATTTAAAAATATTAATGTACTAAGTTAAGGTGAAATTAATCATGGTATAATTAAATTATATTAATTAAAGACTTAGTCTATTAAATTAATTACATTTTAACCATGGTCTAATTAATTGAAGTGTTACTTTTAATTTAATTATACAACTTAGTAAGTTTATGGTAAAGTTTTATTATTAAAATATAATCATGCCTTATTATTAATTAATACTCAATTAAACCATGCTATATTATTAATTAATAATTAATTATAAGAATATAACATGTAAACGTATTTATTAATAAACTTTACTATTATATCAGCTAATGAATCATGACTTATAAAATATGTTCGTTGAGCTTCGACTTATATTATAAGCTTATTAAACAAGCTTATTACTATTTATGGAAACTTAATATTTATGGAAACTTTCTATTTTTGGAAACTTATTATTTATGGAAACTTACTATTTTTGGAAAGTTACTATATATGGAAACCTGATATGTTTGGAAAGTTACTATATATAGAAACCTGCTATTTTTAGAAAGTTTCTAAATATGAAACATCAAGTATAATAACACATGAAACTAACTATTTGTGAAAGCTACTATTTTTGAAAACTTACTATTTAAGAAAACTTACTATTTTTGGAAAGTTACTATTTATGGAAACCTGCTATTTTTAGAAAGTTACTATATATAGAAACCTGTTATTTTTAGAAAGTTACTAATTATGAAACATCAAGTATAATAACACATGAAACATGTAATGCATTAATCAAGAGCACATGAAACGTATAATACTATGAAAGACACGATAAAACATGAGTAAGTAAAACAAGTCAAGAACAAGTAAATTAAACTAAGAACCATTAATTTATACATGAACAAACAAGTCATACACGTCCTTTATTATGTAGTACTCGTGAAGTCGGAGTAGTACTTTCCGCCTTTCATCTTCATTCATTTACTGGACATAAGGTATGGATATTCCGTCCTTCAGTAAGGACATCTCTTTCTATGCATGACTAGGATTCCCTGTTTGGTGCCATCTGTCTTCCCTAGTTTTCATTTCATAAAAACTTTCATTGTTTGCCGTGCTATCATTTTAAATTTCTTGAGCTATATACATGCATGACCATGACCACCTATTTATGGAGGTACCATAACCATGACACTTGAGGGACCGGTGTCATGACTCTTTCGCGATGAGAGTGATTTATCGTGGCGTCCCTTCAGTTACATGGGCCATTATTATGATTATTTTGGGGCGTATGGGTGCATCCTAGTTCATGTTTTGTAGGTTTACAATGTGATTGTGATGTGTGCTCTACATCCATCACATTGGAGTTGATCCCTCCACCCAGACTTATATTATTAGAGGTCACCTCTCTAATTGCATGATTAGGTCACCCCTCTATGTATTCATGCACGTTGATATATGTTATGACCTATATGAGCTCTTTGGCATTTAAGTTATATTGCATGCATAAAACTTAAGACTTTTAAGTTATAAACCAGTTTATAAAACATATTCCAGGTTTTTCCAGGACATACACATATTTCGATGCATTTCATATCTTTTGCTTATATTTCAGTTATTCTATTTATGTCATTATATCCTTTCACTGAGCGTATTGCTCAGCCATATTTTCTTTCCATGTCCCATACGACAGGTACCCAAGGACAAACCTAAGCAATTGAGAGTACGTGCATAGGATGGAGGCTACCTTAGACTTCTTTTCCTTTTGCATTTAATTACTTATGCTTGGTTGGACAGTGTTTAGCCCTTTTCTACATTCTTTAATTTATGCATGTTTGAGCTTATGTTTGGGGGCCGATGTTTGATTCCGGCTTTCCTTTTTGGTCATTTATGTTTTTAAGACATATTACCTTGTTATGCTTTGATGCACGCCATAATTATGATATAACGGTCACTTGTCAAAGTGGGTTGTTACAATAATGGTATCAGAGTCAAGGTTTCGACCTGTAGGCTTAAAAAACTTGACCTGTGACTAGTGGGTAGTCACCAGGATCTTCCTAAACTAACATTTGATTTTATTTCATGTATTATTGCTTTTCTGTTATGTTTTGACTAGTATGAATTGAACCATAGTCGTTCATACTTAGCCACATGTTTTCTTTTGAATTTTGACTAGTGTGGATTGAACCATAGTCGTTCATACTTAGTCACATGTGTTCTTTCGAATTTAGACTGGTATGGGTTGAACCATAGTCGTCCATACTCAGTCACATGTCTTTCTTTCGAATTTTGTGGGTTGAAGCATAGTCGTCCACACCAGTTATTATCAGATTTTATTACAATACGGTCATACTTCTTTCATGTTCTCGCATTAATATCTTATGTTTCTAACCAATTAATCATTTACTTCTTTTGAAACTGTCAGATGGTTAACACCTGCACAGATGCTGAACTCGCTGCAGCTGTCCAAGCAGCTTTGCAGACTATGCTTCCCCAAATCCGCAATAAGATTTGGGCAGAATTTCAGGCTAGACCAAATCATGCAAATCCTCCTCCTCCACTAGTCACACTTCACACATGGCTGTAACGCTTCAACAAGCAGAAGCTGTTGATCCCAAACTCATATCTTAAACCTTAGCTTGTTTAAGGGTTGTGATAGAAAGAGTAAACTCAATCTAACACTAGAGAAACTTTGCAACACAAAGTAACCAAACAAGATGCGGAATATAATGTTTAGCACAAGAACAAATGTTTAACTCAAACGTTGAACTTTAATATATCATAGATATACGAATACCTAATAGTGGTATTAGGGTTACAAAACCTTAAAGTATGAAAATGAAATGAACAGAGAAAGATGTGTGTAACATAATAACCTAGTGAGTCTTTTTATAACATAAGGACTCACGTACGAGATCACTACTAACCAACTAGGAAACTATCTTGGAGTAGTAACTGAAACGAGTCATAATCTCTTCTAAGTTTATCTTAGTAGCAGGGTCTTTGACTTCCAACAGAGGCACCAATCCCCCTGCCTTTGTTATTTAGCAGGGGGAACTTACTCTAGCAGGGGAAACTCTGACCAACTAGCAGGGGGAACTTATACTCTTATATTTATTCCCAACAATCCTCCCCTAAACTTTTACTTTAGCCAAAAGACAAGTTTCTGAATAAATGCTAGTTGATGAGGATGCTTACAAAGTTCCTGGCCAAAGTTGACTATACATTAACCTTACCAGATCATAAGCAACAGGTGCTTTAGCATCTACAATCAAATCAACTTGTGCCAGCTTCTTCAAGGTCTCTTGAGTGAAAGGATAATAACGATGATTAAGCAAATAAACACTTACACCTTCTATGGCTACCTCATAAACCCCAGAATTGGTAAACAACTTCCAATACAATAGATTTCCCCCATTAACTGCATCAAAGATAGGATCAAACATCTCATGCTCATACATCATGTGCATGCATTCCCAAATCACCCAATCCTTCTCTACACCATCTACAGTAGGAGGGTTTGCAACAAATTTCTTTTTCAAAAGCTTCCATAGATCATCTAAGTCCTTACTATCTAAAGTTTGAAACATGAGATCTAAACTCAGAAATTTATGTGTTGTATTGTCAGCTCTTGTAAGCTTCCACTAAGTCATCCCCCTGTTTTCATAAACATCATACTCTACTATGGCATACTTCTTCCCAAACTCACTGGGTGGGATTTCATTATTCTCTTGCATAATTAGCTGCTTATCTATTTCTTTATTGGAGGGATGCTGAGTCTCCTTAGTAACTATACCAACCTTTTCCATCCTTTTTAACCTTTTGGCTGCTCTCTGTGCATTGAGAACAGATCTCTCAATTGCTGGAAAAGTTGCACCTGCTTGGGATGATGCACCTACTTGAGATGATGCACCTGCTTGTATTGTTTCCACTACTGTTCCTTCAGCCTTTCTTTTTCTGGAATCCCTAGCTATCTCTATCATCTCTTTTTGCCTCCTGAGATACTCAACCTATTTAGGAGTGTTTATACCTATGAAATCATCCACATTTGTCTCTCTTAGAACTGGTCTGACCGCCTTCTCTATATTCTCAAAGGTCATGTCTTTGAAGTGAGCATCAGTCCTCCTCTTGTGTCTTTTGAGCAAAACCTTGTAGTATGCCTGTAACATCCTATTTTGATAAATGGAATGTCACGCGTGATTATGGCGTGTCACCAAAGCATACAAGGATAAATGTCTAAACATTACATGACCATAAAGGAAATACCGGAATCAAACATCGGTACCCCATAAGTAGAACTCATCACACACAAACATAAGTACTGTAAATGAAAGGACTAAACAATGTCCATGAAAATGAGTATCAAAGTATAAAGAAATGCATAAAGTAAAGAAGGCTAGGAAGCTTCCAATCCATATGCACGTAGGCTTAAATTCTACGAGCGTCCCTGAGTACCTGCCATTTTGGTAACATGAAAAGGAAAATGGCTGAGCATAACGCTCAGCGCACGGATCTACAAGTATAGCATGAATAATATAAGCATATAAACATGAAGCAGCGGAAAAGACTAAGTCCTGAATAACGTGGTTATATCATAGCAAAACTTGTTTATAGTTTGAAAAGCCTTATGTTTATCTTGTAAAAACTGTTTAACATATTTACCATTAGCCAATATAGGTCATGAATTATCCACGTGCATGAATACTTGGAGGGGCGACCTCGTCATGTAAATTAGAGGAGTTGCCTCTAGTTTAATATACTGGTTTTGGGTAGGAGGGATCAGCTCCTTGTGAAGGATGCAAGGCACACACCACATTCACACTGAATAATCTGCTGAAAACATGTAAACTAGGATGCACCCATACGCCCCACCTGATAATAATAATATGGCCAAAAGCTGAAAGGGACGCCACGAGCTATCACTCCGCCATGGTGAAGTCATAACACTGGTGCCTCCAGTGTTATGGTTATGGTACCTCCATAACTAGGTGAAACTAGTCATGCATGTATATGGCTTTAGGTATTTTAATTAAACATAACCAATTCAAAAACATATAAAACATATACTGGGGAAAACAGTTGGCTGCATACGGGAAATCCTAATAAAGAAGAATGTTCATACTGAAAGGACGGAGAAACCATACCTTGTGTCCAGTGAACGAAGAAGACGAACGGATGAGAGTCCTACTTTTGTATCACTAATGCTACATAAATACATACGTGTATAAGTATCTGATTACTGAGTACGTAACTGGTTTTATATCATGTCTTAGCTTGTTTTATATGTTCATGTCATATTTTACTGACTAAGGCTTTATACTGTGTTTATCATGTATTCTGTTTAAGTATTTCTTGTATTTCATGTATTATTATGCTTGTTGTGTAATAATAAGTAACTTTCTAAAAATAGCAGGTTTCCTAAAATAAAAATTTTCCAAATATAGAAAGTTTCCAAAATAGAAAGTTTCCAAAAATAGAAAGTTTCAAAAAATAGAAAGTTTAAAAAAATAGAAAGTTTCCAAAAAATAGATTTACTGCTTAAAATAGATAAGTTTCTAAAAATAGAAAGTTTCCATAAATAAATTAGCTGCCTTAATTAAATAAGTTTCTAAAAATAGAAAGTTTCCATAATTAGATATAAGCTGGATTATTAAGCTAATTATATAAGCTTAAGTGTTTACTGATTAATATACTAAGTCATGTAATTAACTAGTATAGTTTATTAATTATTTCATGTGAATTAAATAAACTATAGATTAAAGTATTTAATTAAACATAACATGATTTAATTAAATAAATGTTAAAATATACTTAGGTTAAAACATGTATTATTATCTATTAATAATATAACCTAAGTCATGTAAATTAATTAATTATAAGTTATGATTTTAATAATTAATTAATTATATAGTCTAAATAAGATGACAAGTACTTAGGTTAAAATTCATGTATTTAAAAATAAAATTAATAACCTAAGTCATGTAAATTAAATTAATCATGTACATGTTTTAATTAATTTAATTTAAGTCTTGAAAAAAAGGTAAACTTGTAAATATAATTAATCTTGTAAAAGTAACCCATGAACCGAACCGTGTTTTAATCTAAACATGTGTGAACCGGACCGGTTTAAACCCGTGAACTGGCACAAACGCACCCTTGGTCAAAACCTAGCCGCCAGCTAGCATGGGTTCCCACCGGCTAGCCGGTGTTTCCCCCTGCTGCCGTGGCATGGGGTTCCCCCCTGCTTTCCTTAATTAGCCACCGGCATAAGCCGGTGGTGGTTTTTGTTTTAGCCGAGACCCACCCGACACAAACATACCCCGATCGAGGTCGGGGTTTCCCTTGGTTCCTGCTGCCGTGACACAAGACCACCACACCGAGACCTTGAGGTCTCAGTTGGTGTGAATCAAGTCAAGCCGAGACCCCCTTGGGCTCGGTTCTTGCGTCGGCCAACAACAAACACCCCTTAACCATTAATTAATTTTACCCCCACAATTAATTAACATATGTTTACTTGTTTTTAAACATTCACGATTTCATGTGATCTTGATTTAATTAAAAACATAAAAAGAAAAAGGTTTAGGGTTATACCGATCACGTGAATCAAGGAGGATGAACACACTAACAATCCTTGCAATAAAATCAACACCAAAAATCAACCAAACACACCTTGTGTGTGTGTTAAACCCGGCGGCCAAGAACAAGGAGAAAGAAAAAGGACTTTAGGGTTTCTTGTATTTTCTAAATTTTGTTATTATGAAAATAACTTTCTCCTTAATTCTTGTTTAGTAAAATTAAATGGGCTTGGCCCTTGTTTCTTGTCTTGTCCGCGGGTAAGGGGGCCCACATGGGGTAACCCGTACTTTTCTCGTGACTAATATTTAGTGTGTTCTCGTGTTCATGTTTTACGTGATATAATAGTTAACGTTCGTGTCTTATTATATTTATTCATGTTGGTAATAAATATATATACATACGTAATACTAAGCTCGTGATTAATTTATGTTCATTATTTCATGTTCGTATGTTCGTGATTATAATTATTATTGAAATAATTATCGTGTCTTGATCGTAATAAATACTTATCGTGTTATAACACGTACGTAATACTTGTAATTCTTGTTCTTGAAACGTAAACGTGCTATAAAAGGAAAATTCTAATCATGTACGTACGATCGTAAGGGTACCATTCATGGTAAAAGCATGCGGGTTTTACAACTCTTCCCACTAAAAAGAATAATTCGTCCCCGAATTATAGATAAAGTAAACTGGAAAAGAAGAACATACCCGAATTCAAAATATGAAATAAGGGTAAGAAGCCCGGATAGACTCCTCTGTTTCCCAAGTGGCTTCCCGCTTGGTATGATCCCTCCAAAGGATTTTGACGAATGGAATCGTCTTCCTTCTCACGACTCGTTCTTGTCTGTCAAGAACTCGTTCGGGTTCTTCTATGAAAGTGAGATCTTCACGAATCTGTTCCAGTGGATACTAAACCATGTGAAGGGGATGATACTAGTACCCTCTGAGTAAGGACACACGGAAAACATTGTGAACATGAGAAAGCTGCAGAGGTAACGCTAAACGGTAAGATACTTCACCGACTCGTTCAATGATATCAAACGGTCCGATAAAACAAGGACTGAGCTTCCCTTTGATTCCAAAACGTCTAACACCACGTGCCGGTCCAACCTTAAGGAAAACGTGATCTCCTACATTAAATGTAAGTCCCTACGATGCTTGTCTGCATAACTCTTCTGACGTGACCGTGCTTCTTGCAGTTTCTGCTTAGGTACTGCGACCTTCTCATTAGTCAGCTCTATTATTTCTGGTCCTTCAAGTGTTCGCTCAGCAACCTGATCCCAGCAGATTGGGGCGCGACAATTTCTGCCATACAACATCTTGAAAGGAGCACACTTGATACTTGCGTGCCAACTGTTGTTGTATGCAAACTCTACCAAACAGATATAATTGTCCCAATCACCCGTCCATTCTAACACACATGACCTCAACATGTCTTCCAATGTCTGAATCGTTCGCTCTGACTGCCCGTTTGTTTGAGGATGAAAAGCCGTGCTAAGCTTAAGTTGTGTACCCCAAGCTTTCTGCAGACTTCTCCAGAATCGCGAAGTGAAACGAGGATCTCTGTCTGAGACTATGCTGGATAGAGCACCGTGAAGTCTCATTATCTCCCTTCTATAAGTATCGGCGAGTTTACTGACCGAATCTTCCTTTCGGATCGGTAAGAAATGAGATGATTTGGTAAGTTGATCAACGATAACCCAAATTGCATCGTGCTTCTTCTTTGTCGGCGGAAGACCAGTAACAAAATCCATGGTGATTTTGTCCCACTTCCACTCTAGAATTTCTAACGGTTGAAGAAGACTGCCAGATCGCTGATGCTCGATCTTAACCTGCTGGCAGGTAAGACATTTGGAGACGTAAGTAGCAACATCCTTTTTCCTACCAATCCACCAAAAGTACTGCTTGATGTCATGGTATATCTTGGTCGAACCAGGATGGATAGAAAATGGGGAGCTATGAGCCTCCGCTAACGATGCTTCCTGGAGTTCTTGATCATTAGGAACACAAAGTCTCGTGCCCTGCCATAAGATACCATCTGCATCTACTCGAAACTCTGTCTGCTTCTCCAAATTCTGAATTATCGCCCAGATTTCTCCATCATCTTTCTGAGCTTCCTTGATCTTAGAGAGTAACTCGGGTTCCACTCTAAGATTAGCCTAGTAACCTTGCTGTCCACGTACCATGATCTCCATGTCTAGTCGCTCCAAGTCTCTAATGATTTCCTCTTTTATCTCAATGCCGTTGATCATTCCGGACTTTTTGCTAAGTGCATACGCCACTACATTCGCCTTGCCGGGATGATACTGTAGATTACTGTCGTAATCCTTCAACAGCTCTAACTATCTCCTCTGTCTCATGTTTAATTCACGCTGAGTGAAGATATACTTCAAGCTCTTGTGGTCCGTGAAAATGTCACATGATTCTCCATACAAGTAGTGCCTCCATATCTTCAATGCAAACACGACTGCTGTAAGTTCCAAGTCATGCGTAGGGTAATTTTCCTCATAAGGCTTAAGCTACCGTGAAGCGTACGCGATCACTTTCCCATGTTGCATGAGAACATAGCCAAGTCCCTTCCCCGATGCATCACTGTAGATCTTAAATCCACCTGTACCAGAGAGAGGTTAAGAATCGGTGCAAATACTAACTTCTGCTTTAGGTCTTCAAAGCTCTTCTCTCGTTCTTCAGTCCAGACGAATTTCTCCCCTTTTCGCATCAGTTTGGTCAATGGTAGTGCTAAACAGGAAAAGTTCTCCACGAACCTACGGTAATAACCAGCTAAGCCTAGGAAACTGCGGACTTCAGTCGATGATGTCGGCCTTGGCCACTTAGTAATAGCCTCAACCTTTGTTGGATCCATCGTGATTCCTTCTACTGATACAATGTGACCTAAGAATGCCACCTTATCTAACTAGAACTCACACTTGGAGAATTTAGCATACAGCTGCTTCTGGCGAAGAATCTGTAGTACTGTACGAAGATGGTCTTCGTGTTCCTCCTTGGACTTAGAGAAAATCAGGATGTCGTCAATGAAGACAATGACGAACTTGTCCAGAAATTCATGGAAGATTCTGTTCATCAAATCCATGAACACTGCTGGAGCATTGGTAAGGCCAAATGGCATGACTACAAATTTGTAGTGGCCATAGCGTGTACGGAAAGCATTCTTGGCGATGTCCTGCTCCTTAACCCGTAGCTGGTGATAGCCTGACCTTAGATCAATCTTGGAGAAATGTTTGGCCACTTGGAGTTGGTCAAACAGATCACCTATACGTGGTAGTAGATATCTATTCCTAATGGTAATCGTGTTGAGCTCGCGATAGTCTATGCAAAGACGCATACTGCCGTCCTTCTTCTTAAAAAATAAGACCGGTGCGCCCCATGGAGATGCGCTCGGTCGAATAAAGCCTTGTTCCAGAAGTTCTTGCAATTGATCCTTCAGCTCCTTCAACTCTATTGGAGCCATGCGATAAGGAGCCTTGGAAATCGGCTCAGCTCCTGGGATGAGCTTGATATTAAATTCTACTTCACGTGCAGGTGGTATTCCCGGAAGTTCTACTGGAGATACATCTGGAAATTCTGACACTATCGGCTGATCCTGAATTAATGGGGATTCAACATCCATGTCATGAACAGTAGCTAGATAACCCTCACAGCCATGTGAAAGTAATGCACGTGCTTGTAGGGTTGATATGATTTATACATACCTGCCGGGTACGAACCCGTTGTGAATGTACTCTGGCGCATTAACATCACCGAAGATGACTCGATATGAGTGGCAGTCTATGGTAGCATGATGCTTGTATAGCCAATCCATGCCCAAAATCATGTCAAAATCATTCATGTCCAGCGGAAGTGCGTCAATAGGACAAACCTTGTCGTCAAACTTTAGGGGAAGGCTCTTGTACACATGGGTTATGAGTCTCTCAAAGGCGTGGAAATACTCAGTATATTCTCTAGTGGCATGGGGAGTATCCTAACATTCTTGGTATAAGCAGTAGAAATGACCGAGTGAGTAGCACCCGTATCAAACAGAACACATGCAGCTTGACCATACATATACAATATTCCAGTGATGGTACCTGTAGACTTGTTCGCCTGATCGCGAGATGTCGTGTAAACGCGTCCACTAGTAGGAGGCGGCTTGGTATCAGCATGTCCCGATGTACCCTCCATCTCGCCCTTGCGGAAATCCTTCATGCGGTGGCCAGGAAGACCACAATTGTAGCATGCGTCGTTGTCGCGACGACATGGCCTTGGGTGCCTACGGTGGCAAGTAGAGCAAAGAGGATGAGTATATCCTCCAGCAGGTGTCCTGACTAGCTGAGAGCCTAATAAAACAATATACATGAGACATGATAATAGGTACAAAGGACAATGCAGATAATCGTAAGATTGAATACCAGTGATAACTGGACGGTTAGGATGTGAACCTCTCGGGTTCTGGTCCCTACCGTTACCATGATTCCTGGTTGAAGATTTGCTAATGTGTCAGAATTAAGAATCATAACATGTAATCATAAGAAAATGCGTAAGTATAAGGACCTGCTGTTGTTGGAGTGTCCAGCGTTGTTACGGTAATTATCATTACCGCCACGCTTATCCATAGCAAAACGGTCGTGAGTTTGACCGTTTCCCTTGGGCTGATTAGGCTGTTGCTGAGTAGCCAGCTGAGACCGGTCCCCAGTCTTTTTCCTGGAAGATAAAATTTAAAGAGATGAAATACTGACATATACTGAAAGAATATGGATTGACCACCGTTTGAATATGAATGTTTACCTCTTATCGGGTCCCTCTCCTTCCTCAAACTCATCTCTTTCCTACAGCATCTGTAGCTTACGTGCTGCATCAGCCACTTGTGCTACCGTGTTGAACGTAGCACACACCAAGTTGTTTGCGACCGATGTACGAAGAGCCCACCTGAAATGGTGTGCTTGCTCTTCAGGAGTACCTGCTGCTGCACCAAGGAAACCAGCCAAGCGAAGAAAGCGCTGCATGAACTCGTTGCTATTCTCCCCCGCTCTATGTTTGGATCCCATGGTACTCCCTCTTCAGCTTGTCCGGCTCAGCCTTGGGAAAGAACTGTTCCATTACCCTATCCCTGAACTGAGCCCAAGTCAAACCAGCCACCCAATCATCTCCTCCCTCAGACTGCTTCAGTGCTATCCACCATGCTAACACATCACCTTCGAACCGGTAGCATGACAACCTCGACTTGAAGACAGGGTCACATCCCATAGCATCGAAGATCTTCTCAATGTGAGCCAACCAGCTTTCAGCTTCACTAGGGCTATCTGTTCTCTCGAAAGCTCGAGGGCGGAGCTTATTGAATCTCTCCAGCCATGTGGCCAATGTCGCTGGAGGAGAAGGATGAGGTACTGAGTGATGCTGCTGATTGTTGGTAGCCTGAACCGAAGCCCTAATTTCGTTCCTCAACTGAGGAAGCATAACTTGCATTGCAGCTTGGATTGCTGCATTGAGTTGTTCGTGCTCGCATGTGAGAACCATCTGACAGTATAACATAAAATACATGATTAAACTAATTAAAACATAAACTATATACATGAAAAACATTTATACCAATAAATCATGAGAAAAAATTTTATGCTGGAAAACTAGTACATGAATGCATGATGCAGTTTTATGAAAACTTTTGTATGCTCGAGAGTGAACGCCTATGGTCAGTTCACTCAAAACAAAAGACATGGCGAGGGGACGCCTATGGGTCAGTCCCAAATTTAAAAGTTTCGATAAAACACATGCGACTAAATAGGGCCAGTCCTGTACCAACCATTACTTAGTCATAAACCTGCGACAATGACATATATATGTATGCATGATAATGATGAATGCATGAAAACCAACTGTCAGTTCTAGGAAGACCATAATGACTACCCACTAATCACAGGTTGTGTTTTGAGAGCCTACAGGTCGAAGCGTTGACTCTGATACCATAATTGTAACACCCCATTTTGATAAATGGAATGTCACGCGTGATTATGGCGTGTCATCAAAGCATACAAGGATAAATGTCTAAACATTACATGACCATAAAGAAAATACCGGAATCAAACATCGGTACCCATAAGTAGAACTCATCACACACAAACATAAGTACTGTAAATGAAAGGACTAAACAATGTCCATGGAAATGAGTATCAAAGTATAAAGAAATGCATAAAGTAAAGAAGGCTAGGAAGCTTCCAATCCATATGCACGTACGCTTAAAGTATACGAGCGTCCTTGAGTACCTGCCGTTTTGGGAACATGAAAAGGAAAACGGCTGAGCATAACGCTCAGTGCACGGATATACAAGTATAGCATGAATAATATAAGCATATAACATCAAGAAGCAAAAAAGACTAAGTCCTGAATAACATGGTTATATCATAGCAAAAACTGGTTTTATAGTTTGAAAAGCCTTATGTTTATCTTGTAAAAACTGTTTAACATATTTACCATTAGCCAATATAGGTCATGAATTATCCACGTGCATGAATACTTGGAGGGGTGACCTCGTCATGCAAATTAGAGGGGCTGCCTCTAATTTAATATACTGGTTTTGGGTAGGAGGGATCAGCTCCTTGTGAAGGATGCAAGTCACACACCACATTCACACTGAATAATCTGCTGAAAACATGTAAACTAGGATGCACCCATACGTCCCACCTGATAATAATAATATGGCCAAAAGCTGAAAGAGACGCCACGAGCTATCACTCCGCCGTGGTGAAGTCATAACACTGGTGCCTCCAGTGTTATGGTTATGGTACCTCCATAACTAGGTGAAACTGGTTATGCATGTATATGGCGTTAGGTATTCTAATTAAACATAAGCAATTCAAAAACATATAAAACATATACTGGGGAAAACAGTTGGCTGCATACGGGAAATCCTAATAAGGAAGAATGTCCATACTGAAAGGACGGGGAATCCGTACCTTGTGTCCAGTGAACAAAGAAGACGAACGGATGAGAGTCCTACTTCTGTATCACTAATGCTACATAAATACATACGTGTATAAGTATCTGATTACTGAGTACGTAACTGGTTTTATATCATGTCTTAGCTTGTTTTATATGTTCATGTTTTTTTTATTGACTAAGGCTTTATACTGTGTTTATCATGTATTCTGTTTATTCTGTTTAAGTATTTCTTGTATTTCATGTATTATTATGCTTGTTGTGTAATAATAAGTAACTTTCTAAAAATAGTAGGTTTCCTAAAATAGAAAGTTTCCAAAATCAGAAAGTTTCCCAAAATAGAAAGTTTCCAAAAATAGAAAGTTTCTAAAAATAGAAGGTTTCCAAAAATAGAAAGTTTCCAAAAAAATAGATTTAATGCTTAAAATAGATAAGTTTCTAAAAATAGAAAGTTTCAAAAAATAGATTAGTTGCCTTAATTAAATAAGTTTCTAAAAATAGAAAGTTTTCATATTTAGATATAAGCTGGATTATTAAGCTAATTATATAAGCTTAAGTGTTTACTGATTAATATACTAAGTCATATAATTAACTAGTATAGTTTATTAATTATTTCATGTGAATTAAATAAACTATAGATTAAAGTATTTAATTAAATATAACATGATTTAATTAAATAAAGGTAAAAATATACTTAGGTTAAAACATGTATTATTATCTATTAATAATATAACCTAAGTCATGTAAATTAATTAATTATAAGTCATGATTTTAATAATTAATTAATTATATAGTCTAAATAAGATGACAAGTACTTAGGTTAAAATTCATGTATTTAATAATAAAATTAATAACCTAAGTCATGTAAATTAAATTAATCATGTACATGTTTTAATTAATTTAATTTAAGTCTTGAAAAAAAATAAACTTGTAAATATAATTAATCTTGTAAAAGTAACCCATGAACCGAACCGTGTTTTAATCTAAACATGTGTGAACCAGACCGGTTTAAACCCGTGAACCGGCACAAACGCACCCTTGGTCAAAACCTATCCGCCGGCTAGCATGGGTTCCCACCGGCTAGCCGGTGTTTCCCCCTGCTGCCGTGGCATGGGGTTCCCCCTGCTTTCCTCAATTAGCCACCGACATAAGCCGGTGGTGGTTTTTGTTTTAGCCGAGACCCACCCGACATAAACATACCCCGACCGAGGTCGGGGTTTCCCTTGGTTCCTGCTGCCGTGACACAAGACCACCACACCGAGACCTTGAGGTCTCGGTTGGTGTGAATCAATTCAAGCCGAGACCCCCTTGGGCTCGGTTCTTGCGTCGGCCAACAACAAACACCCCTTAACCATTAATTAATTTTACCTCCCTTGATTAATTAACATATGTTTAGTTGTTTTTAAACATTCATGATTTCATGTGATCTTGATTTAATTAAAAACATAAAAAGAAAAAGGTTTAGGGTTATACCGATCACGTGAATCAAGGAGGATGAACACACTAACAATCCTTGCAATAAAATCAACACCAAAAATCAACCAAACACACCTTATGTGTGTGTTAAACCCGACGGCCAAGAACAAGGAGAAAGAAAAGGGACTTTAGGGTTTCTTGTATTTTCTAAATTTTGTTATTATGAAAATAACTTTCTCCTTAATTCTTGTTTAGTAAAATTAAATGGCCTTGGCCCTTGTTTCTTGTCTTGTCCGCGGGTAAGGGGGCCCACATGGGGTAACCCGTACTTTTCTCGTGACTAATATTTAGTGTGCTCTCGTGTTCATGTTTTACGTGATATAATAGTTATCATTCGTGTCTAATTATATTTATTCATGTTGGTAATAAATATACATACATACGTAATACTAAGCTCGTGATTAATTTATGTTCATGATTTCATGTTCGTATGTTCGTGATTATAATTATTATTGAAATAATTATCGTGTCTTGATACGTAATAAATACTTATCGTGTTATAACACGTACGTAATACTTGTAATTCTTGTTCTTCAAACGTAAACGTTCTATAAAAGGAAAGTTCTAATCATGTACGTACGATCGTAAGGGTACTATTCATGGTAAAAGCATGCGGGTTTTAAAGTGCCAGCCTCCCCTTTTCAGACCTCAAATATTTTTCCTTCTGAATCTGACTCACCCTTCTTTCCAAATATTCCTTTTGATACTTGAACACTAAAAGAGTCAGTTCATACCTGTCTTCGAAAGGATCATTCACAAACTCCTTTTCCGATTGATCTATAAATTCTTGAACATGAGGTACCCTCTCATCTAGCTCTATATGCATGATTTCAATCTCTTTAAGCATTTCTTTGGGCCTCCTTTGTTGCATTCTCCGATCTTGCGTGTGTAGCTCTTCTTCTTGAAGTCTGAGAGCTACCTGTTCATCATATTCTTCTTGAGCCCTTAGTTGTTCAGGTGTTTTGTGTTTGTACTTTCTCTTGGGCTGTTCAATCATTATCCTATTTCCCTTGTCTTTTGGATCCACTACTGGTTTTGCTTTTGGTGCAGGTTCTCCAATTCTTATTCCCTTCTGAGCTGGTTGCCTTCTGTTCTTCCTAACAAATGTTTGAGTAATAGGTTTAGCAGGGGAAGAACTTACAGCAGGGAGATCAACCTTAGTAGGGGAAACTTTTGTAGAAGTAGGGGCTTTTCCTTGATTGCCCGTATTCAGCAATGCTTGGGCAATATCTTTTGTAGCACTCCCCTTATCACTTCCTTTCTCATCACTGGCCATCTTTTCTTGTCCTAGATCCTGTCCACTAGGAAATGCATACCACTGAGTAGATTCATCTGTGTTAGGAACTTCCTCCCCTTTGGAAGCATCCTTATCTGTGGATACAATAAGCTTAGGCTTTCTCCTCCCCTCCAGTGTAGCATGTCTGGTCTCCAGATTATTTATAACTAGACCTTGCTTTTTGAAAGTTTGTACAAGTTGTGCATTTTTCTCTTTCAAGCTAATGCACATATTCGTCAATTCTGAAATGGACAATGGTTGCATTCTGCTCTCAACCCTAGAAGGGGATTGCTCCCCTCTTTGGGTATCACTGAATGAGGGAGATGGCTTACTTATGGTGTCCCTATCCTGCTCATCCCTTGAGGATGAGACAGTAGTGGCAGCCAAACCCTTAGTATGCTCCAACCTTTTGGAGACTCTCCTCTCTGCTACTTTTGAAGATTCACCAGGCAAGGGAGACCTAGAAAACCTGGTTTCGGTTCTCCTTTCATGTTGTGGATCAACAGGGGGTAGAGAGCTGATAGGGGTATCATCAGTTTTGGCAGGGGAATCAGATGGTGTGTGTGTGGCTACTTTTGTTTTAGCTGCTTCTTGTCTGATTTGTTTCATTGTTATGGGAGTGAGTGGAACAGCCTTGCCAGAAAATTGTGGACTTGGTGCAGCAAGTGTGGTAAACAATTCGGTAGTATGTTTGGTGGCTGAAAAATGGCGTTTGTGTTTGATAGGACCATGTTCACTCATATTCAGAAAAAGTTGTGTAAACCTTGGATACATACAAAATTTAGAACTACTTGTAACATTTTTTACCATTCCTTTGAAAATCATTTGAGAAAAACAATACTTTCGCCCTGTTGCTAAGCATATCAGGACAGAAGCAACCTCACTTCCAAATTCATTAAAAGCAGTGGTTTTAGGTGACAAAGATTGTAAAATTGTATGAATAAATATTTCCAATGTGGGGCAAACTGACCTTTAGCAAACTTACACTTTTGATTTTCAGAAAGAGTGTACCCCAACTTTTCAAGACCCTCAAAAATTTCGGCATCAGGTAGGTTAGCAATCCCATCCTCATTATCTAAGACAAGCTTATCTCTAATGGAGGAAAGTGTAATTACCTTGAGATGGCCATCTACCATGCTCTAAATTGTTACCTCTCCATCCACTGTTTTGGTCATGGAATTAGACCAAAACTCTTGGATATGTGAGGTGTAAATCCTGGGATTTATGAGAAGAGCTACTCTAAAATATGATGATTTTAGAAAAGCCACTACATCAGTAAATTCTGCTGTTTCATCATGTAAAAGGGCAATTTGATTGTGATTAGCAGCAATTTTGAGAGACATGACAAGTGTTGAAAACGTTTGAAGGTTTATAGTTGTGAAAGTTTAGTGGGATTTGATCGAGAGAGTGAGTTCGGCCTGCTGGTTAAGGGAATTGAGTTTATATAGGCGAATTGAAGAGCTATGATTGGACCAAATTTTCAAATTTCAAAAATATCAGAAATAAATCATGATAAGAAAGTAATTTATTTGAAATAATAAAGAAAAGATTACCAATCACCGAAGAAAGCGCCTTAAATATCTTTTGAAAAGAATAAAACCTAACCAAAAAGTTACCAAGCAGGCCCAACGGCTATAAGCAGGGCAATGGTATTGTCGGTCAACGGTCAAACAGGGGGATGTTGTTCAAGCAGGGGTATCAAAAATGAAAGCAGGGGAAACTTTCCTAAGGGGATTAGACTAATCCTGAATAGATCAATGCTAAATAGCTCTGCTCTAATGCACACCCTTGTAAACACAAGTTAGATACATAGAAACTCAAGAGTCCTCCATTCAACAAAGTTCTAAACAAAAAGAGTTAACACATAAGCACCCCTACACCTGGTCAACCCAAGAAAATAAGAATACCCCAATCTCCATCACTACCATTCCTTTACTATGGTTAATTGGTCTTGGCAATATGTACTAAACATCTCAATTTACTCAGCAAGCTGGTGAATAAAGAATTTTAAGTACACATTACAGTGCCTCAAGGTTTCAAAACTCTAACAAGCTTTACAGCAAGTCTTCATCGTCCTGAACCCCTACTCACCAGTGGATATGACCTAGAATCATATATGAGTATCCTAAGGATACCCTAAATCCTAAAGGTGTGACCTAACCTCTCCTAAAACATAGAGCATATACCTGATCCTCTCATAGTATAGTATGCGCCATTTGGATCTCTGCATTGTTAGTCTAAAAACCACATATAACCACTTTAAAAAGAACAAACCCAACTTAAGAGAAAACCTCTTAGCAGGGGAAAATGCCTTAGCAGGGGGATGAACCCCAGCAGGGGAATCTTTGTTCAAAAGCAGTGGAATGAAGAATAATGGAAAAAGTGACTAACATATGTACAACAACAGCAATAAGGCAATCCTGAATATATAAGACAAATTAGACATCAATTTTTAGGGAGTGACCATTCCAATACTTGCAACCAAGTACTGAAACCTCCCCACATCAAAAGCTTTTGTCAAAAGATCAGCAACATTAAGTTCTGTATCAATTGCCTCTGGGACAATCAATCCTTTTTCAAAACAATCTCTAATAAAATGATGTCTGATTTCAATATGTTTGGTCTTGCTATGAAAAAACAAAATTTTTAATAATGCAAATGGTGCTGTTATTGTCAATAAATATCTTGGTTTTAAGAAAACTGTACCCATAATCAAGCAGCTGGTTCTGAACCCAAAGAACTTGTCCACAGCATGCAGCAACTGCTACATACTCAGCTTCAGTTGTGGATGTGGCCATAATAGTATACTTTTTACACTGCCAAGATATAAGCCTGCTTCCCAAAAATTGACATCCACCTGTTGTAGACTTCCTACATTGTTGTCACCATCATAATCACTATCTGAATAGGATACCAGCTCAAATGGTGACTCCTTGGGATACCAAAGTCCTAAAGTTGGATGACACTTTAGATACCTAAAAATTCTCTTCACAACAAATAGATGGCACTTTGTGGGTGCCACTTGGTATCTTGCACATAAGCAGACTGCAAACATGATGTCAGGTCTTGAAGCTGTAGAGATCCAATCATAGACCTATAATTCCTGACATCAATAGGCTTTCCAGGGCTATCTTTGCCCCAAGGATGCTCCTTATCCATGGGAGTGGAAACTTTCTTTCCTTCACATATTCCAAACTTCTTCACAATTTCAGCCACATACTTGTATTGTGAGATAAAGATCCCATCTTTCCCCTGCTGAACTTGTAACCCCAAAAAGAAGTTGAGTTCACCCATTGCACTCATTTGAAATTTATCCTACATCAACTTGGCAAACTCTTTGCTAAGCACATAGTTTGTGGATCCAAAGATGATGTCATCCATATATACTTGTTGTAAAACCCGCATGCTTTTACCATGAATAGTACCCTTATGATCGTACGTACATGATTAAAACTTTCCTTATTCAGCACAATTACGTTTCACGATTAGGAAATTACAAGTATTACGTACGTGTTATTACACGATAAGTATTTTATATGTGTTAATGCACGATAATTATTTAAACAATAATTATAATCACGAACAAACGAACATGAAAACATGAACGTAAATAATCACGAGCTTAATATTATGTATTTACGTATATTTATTACGATTACAAATAAATATATTACGACTCGAACAATAACTAAATAAAACACGTAAACGCGACACGAGAACACGCAATATTTTAGAACACGGAAAACACCGGGTTTCCCCTTGGTGGGCCCATGTAGCCGCGACACACACACAAGGAAGGAGGGGGCCCATAAGCCCATTTTGGTTTAATTAATAAAAACTAAAACTACAGAGTTTTTCATAAAAATAGTTTTACAGAAAAATTAAAAACCCTAGCTCCTTGGGACCCCATAGCCGCGGCACCTACACAAGACAAAGGGGGAATTCGATTTTGATTTTTGGATTTGGTTAATTGGTTCATGTTCGTGTTATTTTCAATCACACGTCAAGGTAAAACACAAAAACCTTAATCTTTAATCTTTTATTTAATTATGTTTATGATTAGATCTATGAAAACAATTAAATAACCATGTATGAGATTAATTAAAACATGGAAAAGGGGGGTTTTGTTTGGTTGTTTGGTTCGGCAGCCAGCCGAGAGTCAAAGACTCTCATTGTCCCTTGTTAACCACAACCGAGACCCCTATTGGTCTCGGTGTGGGTCTCGGCGCAACAACAAGCACCACCGGCTTGCGCCGGTGGCTGTTTGTGTCGGACGGGGGAGCAGCGAGGCAGCGGCAACAGCTGCCGTCGATGGCAGGCAGCCACCAGCCGTCGTCGTAGCTACGGCTGTGGGTGGTGGTTGGTGGTGGGGTTTGGTTCGGGCCGGTTCACGGGTTTACGGGTCCGGTTCATGACATGTTTAGTTTAAAAACACGGGTTCGGTTCACGGGTTATTTTTCAAGATTAGTTATTTATTTTTTTTAAGTTAAATAATTACAAGATTAATTAAATTAATTTAACATGCTAAGTAATTAATTTAATTTGGACATGACCTAGGTTATATTATTATTAATAATAATACATGATTTTAACCTAAGTATTTTTATTAGTTAATTTAGACTAAGAAATTAATTAATTTTCATGACTTAGGTTATATCAATAATAAATATTAATACATGTTTTAACCTAAGTATTATTACCTTTTATTTAACTAAATCATGTTATATTTAATTAAATCTTATAACCTATAGTTTATTTAATTTACATGTAATAATTAATAAACTATACTATATATCACATGACTTAGATTATTAATCAGTAAAACTTAAGCTTATATATTATTAGCTTAATAATCCAGCTTATTTCTAATTATGGAAACTTTCTATTTTTAGAAACTTATTTAAGTAAGGCAGCTAATCTATTTATGAAAACTTTCTATTTTTAGGAACATATTTAACTAAGGCAACTAATATAATTATGGAAACTTTCTATTTTTGGAAACTTTCTATTTTTGTAAACTTTCTATTTTTGGAAACTTTCTATTTTAGGAAACCTGCTATTTTTAGAAAGTTACTTATTATTACACAACAAGTATAATAATATACAAGAAATACAAGTAATACTTAATCAGAATAGACAGAATACATGATAAACGCAGTATAAAGCTAAAATCAGTAAAACAAGACATGAACATATAAAACAAGCTAAAATATGACATAAAATTAGTTACGTACTCAGTAATCAGATACTTATACGCGTATATTATTTATGTAGCATTAGTGATATCGAAGTAGGACTCTCTTCCGTTCGTCTTCTTCGTTCACTGGACACAAGGTACGGATTCTCCGTACTTTCAGTATGGACATTCTTCCTTATTAGGATTCCCCATATGCAGCCAACTGTTTTCCCCAGTATATGTTTTATATGTTTTGATTGCTTATGTTTAATTAGATACCTAAAGCCATATACATGCATGACCAGTTTCACCTAGTTATGGAGGTACCATAACCATAACACTGGAGGCACCAGTGTTATGACTTTACCACGACGGAGTGATAGCTCATGGCGTCCCTTCAGCTTTTGGCCGTATTATTATTATTATTATCATGTGGGGTGTATGGGTGCTTCCTAGGTTACATGTTTTCAGCAGATTATTCAGGTGAATGTGGTGTGTGCCTTGCATCCTGCACAAGGAGCTGATCCCTCCTACCCAAAAACTTATATTAAATTATAGGCAGCCCCTCTAATTTTCATGACGAGGTCACCCCTCCAAGTATTCATGCACGTTGATATTTCATGACTTATATTGGCTAATGGTAAACATGTTAAGCAGTTTTTATAAGATAAACATAAGTTTTTTCAAACTATAAAACCAGTTTTACTAAGATATACCAGGCTATCCAGGACTTAGTCTTTTCCGCTGCTTTATACTTATATGCTTATATTATTCATGCTATACTTGTATATCCGTGCACTGAGCGTTATGCTCAGCCGTTTTTCCTTTCATGTTCCTAAAATGGCAGGTACTCAAGGACGCTCGTAGACTTTAAGCATACGTGCATATGGATTGGAAGCTTCCTAGCCTTCATTACTTTATGCATTTCTTCATACTTTGATACTCATTTCTATGGACATTGTTTAGTCCTTTTCATTTACAGTACTTATGTTTGTGTGTGATGAGCTTTACGTTGGGGAACCGATGTTTGTTTCCGGTATTTCCTTTATGGTCATGTAATGTGTAATACATTTTTCCTTATATGCTTTGGTGACACGCCATAATCACGCGTGACATTCCATTTACCAAAATTGGGTGTTACAATTATGGTATCAGAGCCAAGGCTTCGACCTGTAGGCTCACAAAACACAACATGTGATTAGTGGGTAGTCACTATGGTCTTCCTAGAACTGACAGTCGGTTTTCATGCATTCAACATTTTCATGCATACATATATATGTCATTGTCGCAGGTTTCTGACTAAGTAATGGTTGGTACAGGACTGACCCTATTAAGTCGTATGTGCTTTTATCGAAACTTTTAACTTTGGGACCGACCCATTGGCGTCCCCTCGCCATGTATTTTGTTTTGAGTGAACTGACCATAGTCGTTCACTCTCGCGCATACAAAAGTTTTCATAAAACTGCATCATGCATTCATGTACTATTTTTCTTGCATAAATTTTTTCTCATGATTTATTGGTATAATTTTTTTTAATGTATATAGTTTATGTTTTGATCAGTTTAATCATGTATTTTATGTTATACTGTCAGATGGTTCTCACACGCGAGCAGGAACAACTCAATGCAGCAATCCAAGCTGCAAAGCAAGCTATGCTTCCTCAGCTGAGGAACGAAATCAGGGCTGAGGTGCAGGCTGTCAACAATCAGCAGCAACACCCAGTACCTCCTCTTCCTCCTCCAGCAACATTGGTCACATGGCTGGAGAGATTCAATAAGCTACGCCCTCGAGCTTTCGAGAGAACAGATAGCCCCAGTGAAGCTGAAAGCTGGTTGGCTTACATTAAGAAGATCTTCGATGCTATGACCCCATCTTCAAGTCGAGGTTGGCCTGCTACCGGTTCGAAAGGGATGTGCTATCATGGTGGACGGCACTAAAGCAGTCTGAGGGAGGTGATAATTGGGTGGCTGGTTTGACTTGGGCTCAGTTCAGGGATTTGATGATGGGAAAGTTCTTTCCCAAGGCTGAGCAAGACAAGCTGAAGAGAGAGTACCATGGAATCCGACACAGAGCTGCGGAGAATAGCAACGAGTTCATGCAACGCTTTCTTCGCTTGGCTGGTTTTCTTGGTGCAGCAGCAAGTACTCCCGAAGAGCAAGCACACCACTTCCGGTAGGCTCTTCGTACATCGGTCGCAAACAACCTGGTGTGTGCTACGTTCAACACGGTGGCACAAGTGGCCGATGCAGCACGTAAGCTGGAGATGCTGTAAGAAAGAGAAGAGTTTAGGGAAGCAGCGAGACCCGAGAAGAGGTAAACATTCGTATTCAGTGGTGAACAAACCCTATTCCTTTCAGCATATGTCAATATTTACATCTCTGTTAAACTGTAACTTCCAGGCAGAAGACTGGGGACCGGTCTCAGCCGGCTAATCAGCAACAGCCTACTCACCTCAAGGGAAATGGTCAGACTCACGACCGTTCTGCTACGGATAGGCGTGGCGGTAATGAATTATCGTAACAACGCTGGACACTCCAACAGCATCAGGTCCTTATACTTACTCACTTTTTATGATTACATGCTATATTTCTTAATTCTGACACATTAGAGAATCTTTTACCAGGAATCATGGTAACGGGAGGGACCAGAACCAGAGAGGTTCACAACCTAACCTTCCAACTATCACTGGTATTCTATCTTACGAATTATTCGCATTGTCCTTTGTACATATTATCATGTCTCATGTATATTGTTCTTATTAGGTTCTCAGCCAGTCAGGACTCCTGCTGGAGGATATACCCATCCTCTTTGCACTACCTGCAACTGTAGGCACCCAGGGCCATGTCGCCACGACAGCGACGCATGCTTCAAGTGTGGTCTTCCTGGCCATCGCATGAAGGACTGCCGCAAGGGCGAGATGGAGGGCACATCAGGACATGCTGATACCAATCCGCCTCCTACTAGTATACGCGTTTACACGACATCTCGCGATCAGGCCAACAAGTCTACAGGTACCATCACTGGAATCTTGTATATGTATGGTCAAGCTGCATGTGTTCTTTTTGACACGGGTGCTACTCACTCGATCATTTCTACTGCTTATGCTAAAAATGTTAAGATACTCCCCATGCCACTAGAGAATATACTGAATATTTCCACGCCTTTAAGAGACTCTGTACGCATAACCCATGTGTACAAGAGCCTTCCCTTAGAGTTTGATGACAAGACTCGTCCTGTTGACGCACTTTCACTGGACATGAATGATTTCGACATGATATTAAGCATGGACTGGCTATCCAAGCATCATGCTACCATAGACTGACATTCATATCGAGTCATCTTCGGTGATGTTAATGCACCAGAGTACATTCACAACGGGTTCGTACCCGGAAGGTATGTACAAATCATAT
The DNA here is from genome assembly GCA_025667525.1 of Glebionis coronaria. Lineage (NCBI taxonomy): Eukaryota > Viridiplantae > Streptophyta > Magnoliopsida > Asterales > Asteraceae > Glebionis > Glebionis coronaria. Next base: position 73,176,823 of record CM046874.1, read on the forward strand.
CAACCCTGCAAGCACGTGCATTACTTTCACATGGTTGTGAGGGCTATCTAGCTACTGTTCATGACATGGATGCTGAATCCCCATCAATTCAGAATCAGCCGATAGTATCAGAATTTCCAGATGTATTTCCAGAAGAACTACCGGGCATACCACCTGCACGTGAAGTAGAATTTAATATCTAGCTCATCCCAGGAGCTAAGCCGATTTACAAGGCTCCTTATCGCATGGCTCCCACAGAGTTGAAGGAGCTGAAGGATCAATTGCAAGAACTTCTGGAATGAGGCTTCATTCGACCGAGCGCATCTTCATGGGTTGCACCGGTCTTATTAGTTAAGAATAAGGACGACAGTATACGTCTTTGCATAGACTATCGCCAGCTCAAAAAGATTACCATCAGGAATAGGTATCCACTACCACGCATAGACGATCTGTTTGACCAACTCCAAGGGGCCAAACATTCTTCCAAGATTGATCTAAGGTCGGGCTATCATCAGCTACGGGTTAAAGAGCAGGACATCGCCAAGACTGCTTTCCGTACACGATATGGCCACTACGAATTTGTAGTCATGCCATTTGGCCTTACCAATGCTCCAACAGTGTTCATGGATTTAATGAACATAATTTTCCATGAATTTCTGGACAAGTTCGTCATTGTTTTTATTGATGACATCCTAATATTTTCTAAGTCCAAGGAGGAACACGAAGACCATCTTCGTACTGTATTACCGATTCTTTGCCAGAAGCAGTTGTATGCTAAATTCTCTAAGTATGAGTTCTGGTTAGACAAGGTGGCATTCTTAGGTCACATTTTATCAGCAGAAAGAATCACGATTGATCCAGCAAAGGTTGAGGCTATTACCAAGTGGCCAAGACCGACATCAGCGACTGAAGTCCGCAGTTTCCTAGGCTTAGCTGGTTACTACCGTAGGTTCGTGGAAAAAGTTTCCCGTTTAGCACTACCATTGACCAAACTGATGCGGAAAGGGGAGAAATTCGTATGGACTGAAGAAAGAGAGAAGAGCTTTGAAGATCTAAAACAGAAGTTAGTATCTGCGCCAATTCTTACTCTCCCATCTGGTACAGGTGGATTTTAGATCTACAGTAATGCATCGGGAAAGGGACTTGGCTGTGTTCTCAGGCAACATGGGAAAGTGGTCGTGTACGCTTCACAGCAGCGTAAGCCTTATGAGGAAAATTACCCTACGCATGACTTGGAACTTGCAGCAGTCGTGTTTGCATTGAAGATATGGAGGCACTACTTGTATGGAGAATCATGTGACATTTTCACGGACCATAAGAGCTTGAAGTACATCTTCACTCAACGTGAATTAAACATGAGACAGAGGAGATGGTTAGAGCTGTTGAAGGATTATGACATTAATCTGCAGTATCATCCGGGAGAGGCGAATGTAGTGGCAGATGCCCTTAGTAGAAAGTCCGGAATGATAAACGGCATTAAAATTGAGGAGGAAATTATAAGAGACTTGGAGCGACTAGACATTGAGATCATGGTACATGGACAACACGGTTACTGCGCTAATCTTATAGTGGAACCTGAGTTACTCTCTAGGATCAAGGAAGCTGAGAAAGATGATGGTGAAATCTGGGCGATAATTCAAAATTTGGAGAAGCAGACAGAATTTTGAGTAGACGCAAATGGTATCTTATGGCAGGACACGAGACTTTGTGTTCCTGACGATCAAGAACTCAGGGAAGCATTGTTAGTTGAGGCTCATAGCTCCCCATTCTCTATTCATCCTGGTTCGACCAAGATGTACCATGACATCAAGCAATACTTTTGGTGGAGTGGTATGAAACAAGATGTTGCGACTTACGTTTCCAAATGTCTTACCTGCCAGCAGGTTAAGATCGAGCATCAACAATCTGGCGGTCTTCTTCAACCGTTAGATATTCTAGAGTGGAAGTGGGACAAAATCACCATGGATTTTGTTACCGGTCTTCCGCAGACAAAGAGGAAGCACAATGCGATTTGGGTTATCGTTGATCGACTTACCAAGTCAGCTCATTCCTTACCGATCCGCAAGGAAGATTCGTTCAGTAAACTCGTTGATACTTACAAGAAGGAGATCATGAGACTTCATGGTGCTCCATCCAGCATCGTCTCAGACAGAGATCCTCGTTTCACTTCACGATTTTGGAGAAGTCCGCAGAAAGCTTGGGGTACAAAACTCAAGCTTAGCACGGCTTTTCATCCCCAAACAGACGGGCAATCGGAGCGAACGATTCAGAAATTAGAAGACATGTTGAGGTCATGTGCGTTGGAATGGACGGGAGATTGGGACGATTACATCTGTTTGGTAGAGTTTGCATACAACAACAGTTGGCATGCAAGTATCAAGTGTGCTCCATTCGAGACGTTGTATGGGATAAAGTGTCGCGCCCCAATCTGCTGGGATCAGGTTGGTGAGCGAACACTTGAAGGACCAAAAATGATTGAGTTGACCAACGAGAAGGTCGCAGTAGCTAAGCAGAAAATGCAAGAAGCACGGTCACGTCAGAAGAGTTACGCCGACAAGCATCGTAGGGACTTACATTTTAACATAGGAGATCAGGTCTTCCTTAAGGTATCACCGACACGTGGTGTTAGACGTTTTGGAATCAAAGGGAAGCTCAGTCCTCGATTCATCGGACCGTTTGATGTCATTGAGCGAGTCGGTGAAGTATCTTATCGTTTAGCGTTACCTCTGCAGCTTTCTCATGTTCACAATGTTTTCCATGTGTCCTTACTCAGAGGGTACAAGTATCATCCCCTTCACATGGTTCAGTATCCACTAGAACAGATTCGTGAAGATCTCACTTTCATAGAAGAACCCGAACGAGTTCTTGATAGACAAGAACGAGTCATGAAAAGGAAGACGATTACATTCGTCAAAATCCTTTGGAGGGATCATACCGAGCGGGAAGCCACTTGGGAAACAGAGGAGTCTATCCGGGCTTCTTACCCTCATTTCATATTTTGAATTCGGGTATGTTCTTCTTTTCCAGTTTACATTATCTATAATTTGGGGACGAATTACTCTTTTTAGGGGGGAAGAGTTGTAAAACCCGCATGCTTTTACCATGAATAGTACCCTTATGATCGTACGTACAGGATTAAAACTTTCCTTATTTAGCACAATTACGTTTCACGATTAGGAAATTACAAGTATTACGTACGTGTTATTACACGATAAGTATTTTATACGTATTAATGCACGATAATTATTTCAACAATAATTATAATCACGAACATACGAACATGAAAACATGAACGTAAATAATCAAGAGCTTAATATTATGTATTTACGTATATTTATTATGATTACGAATAAATATATTACGACTCGAACAATAACTAAATAAAACACGTAAACACGACACGAGAACACGCAATATTTTAGAACACGGAAAACACCGGGTTTCCCCTTGGTGGGCCCATGTAGCCGCGACACACACACAAGGAAGGAGGGGGCCACAAGCCCATTTTTGGTTTAATTAATAAAAACTAAAACTACAAAGTTTTTCATAAAAATGTTTTACAGAAAAATTAAAAACCCTAGCTCCTTGGGACCCCATAGCCGCGGCACCTACACAAGACAAATGGGAATTAGATTTTGATTTTTGGATCTTGGTTAATTGGTTCGTGTTCGTGTTATTTTCAATCACACGTCAAGGTAAACACAAAAACCTTAATCTTTAATCTTTTATTTAATTATGTTTATGATTAGATCTATGAAAACAATTAAATAAACATGTTATGAGATTAATTAAAACATAGAAAAGGGGGGTTTTGTTTGGTTGTTTGGTTCGGCAGCCAACCGAGAGTCAAAGACTCTCGGTGTCCCTTGTTAACCACAACCGAGACCCCTATTGGGCTCGGTGTGGGTCTCGGCGCAGCAGCAAGCACCACCGGCTTGCGCCGGTGGTTGTTTGTGTTGGACGGGGGAGCAGCGAGGCAGCGGTAGCAGCCGCCACCGATGGCAGGCAACCACCAGCCGCTGCCGCAGCTACGGCTGTGGGTGGTGGTTGGTGGTGGGGTTTAGTTCGAGCCGGTTCACGAGTTTACGAGTCTGATTCATGACATGTTTAGTTTTAAAACACGGGTTCGGTTCATGGGTTACTTTTCAAGATTAATTATTTATTTTTACAAGTTAAATAATTACAAGATTAATAAATTAATTTAACATGCTAAGTAATTAATTTAATTTGGACATGACTTAGGTTATATTATTATTAATAATAATACATGATTTTAACCTTTTGTATTTTTATTAGTTAATTTAGACTAAGAAATTAATTAATTAAAACATGACTTATAATTAATTAATTTTCATGACTTAGGTTATATTAATAATAAATATTAATACATGTTTTAACTTAAGTATTATTACCTTTTATTTAATTAAATCATGTTATATTTAATTAAATCTTATAACTTATAGTTTATTGAATTTACATGTAATAATTAATAAACTATACTATATATCACATGACTTAGAATATTAATCAGTAAAACTTAAGCTTATATATTGTTAGCTTAATAATCCAGCTTATTTCTAATTATGGAAACTTTCTATTTTTAGAAACTTATTTAAGTAAGGCAGCTAATCTATTTATGGAAACTTTCTATATTTAGAAACATATTTAATTAAGGCAGCTAATCTATTTATTGAAACTTTCTATTTTTGGAAGCTTTCTATTTTTAGAAACTTTCTATTTTTGGAAACTTTCTATTTTTGGAAACTTTCTTATTTTGGAAACAATCTATTTTTGGAAACTTTCTATTTTAGGAAACCTGCTATTTTTAGAAAGTTACTTATTATTACACAACAAGTATAATAATACAAGAAATACAAGTAATACTTAATCAGAATAGACATAATACATGATAAACGCAGTATAAAGCTAAAATCAGCAAAACAAGACATGAACATATAAAACAAGCTAAGATATGACTTAAAATCAGGTACGTACTCAGTAATCAGATACTTATACACGTATATTATTTATGTAGCATTAGTGATATCGAAGTAGGACTCTCTTCCGTTCGTCTTCTTCGTTCACTGGACACAAGGTACGGATTCTCCATCCTTTCAGTATGGACATTCTTCCTTATTAGGATTCCCCGTATGCAGCCAACTGTTTTCCCCAGTATATGTTTTATATGTTTTGATTGCTTATGTTTAATTAGATACCTAAAGCCATATATACATGCATGACCAGTTTCACCTAGTTATGGAGGTACCATAACCATAACATTGGAGGCACCAGTGTTATGACTTCACCACGACGGAGTGATAGCTCGTGGCGTCCCTTTAGCTTTTGGCCGTATTATTATTATTATCATGTGGGGCATATGGGTGCATCCTAGGTTACATGTTTTCAGTAGATTATTCAGGTGAATGTGGTGTGTGCCTTGCATCCTTCACAAGGAGCTGATCCCTCCTACCCAAAAACTTATATTAAATTAGAGGCAACCCCTCTAATTTGCATGACGAGGTCACCCCTCCAAGTGTTCATGCACGTTGATATTTCATGACCTATATTGGCTAATGGTAAACATGTTAAACAGTTTTTATAAGATAAACATAAGGCTTTTCAAACTATAAAACCAGTTTTACTAAGATATACCAGGTTATCCAGGACTTAGTCTTTTCCGCTGCTTTATGCTTATATGCTTATATTATTCATGCTATACTTGTATATCCGTGCACTGAGCGTTATGCTCAGCCGTTTTTCCTTTCATGTTCCTAAAACGGCAGGTACTCAAGGACGCTCGTAGACTTTAAGCGTACGTGCATATGGATTGGAAGCTTCCTAGCCTTCATTACTTTATGCATTTCTTCATACTTTGATACTCATTTCTATGGACATTGTTTAGTCCTTTTCATTTACAGTACTTATGTTTGTGTGTGATGAGCTTTATGTTGGGGTATCGATGTTTGTTTCCGGTATTTCCTTTATGGTCATGTAATGTGTAATACATTTATCCTTGTATGCTTTGATGACCCGCCATAATCACGCGTGACATTCCATTTACCAAAATGGGGTGTTACACTTGTACCAAAAGAAAGTCACCCTTTTGTTTCTTGATAAACAGGGTCTGTTCAATTTTCCCCCTGTTGAAGCCATTATCCAACAGGTACTTAGAAAGAGTTCCATACCAAGCCCTATGAGCTTGGTGAAGTCCATACATAGCCTTCTTCACCTTGTACACTTTGTATGGGTGTTTTGGGTGTTCAAACCCTAGAGGTTGCATACCATGAACTTCTTCATCAATGGTGCCATATAAAAAGGCACTCTTAACATCCATTTGGTATACTGTGAAGTCCATGAAGGAAGCATAAGCTAGAAACAATCTGATGGCTTCAATTCTGGCTACTGAAGCAAAGACCTCCTCATAATCAATACCTTCTTCCTGAGTATATCCCTGTGCTACCAGCCTTGCTTTGTTTCTAACTACAATACCCCTCTCATCCTTTTTTGTTCCTTAGCACCCACTTTGTCCCAATAGGCCTTGCCCATTTTGGACAATCTACCAAAATCCACACTTCTTGGATGTCAAACTGTAAGAGTTCTTCTTGAATAGCTTCAACCCAACTTGGATCATTTAGAGCCTGAAAAATCTTCTTTGGCTCTTCTTGTGACAAAAAGGCAGTAAACAGACAACATTGCATATTGTCATGGTTAAACTTCATAGTGATGTTTGCAATGAAGCTGTGTTCCTTTGCTGAATACCTTGTTTGTCTGGGAGCTTCAAGATCACCTATGATTTGTGATTGAGTGGTGATCTTTATTGATTCTGTAGGTAGGCTGCATGCTCATGATTACTTATGTTTCATCCTCTTCCAAATCAGGATTTATGGGACTATCTTGATTGGGAAAGAACTCCTCAAAAGAGCGTCCAAATGATACTGTATGACAGAGGGATGGGTGCTGATGAGCTGAATGCAGCTCGGAATAACTTGGACCTCCATTCCTAATTATTCTGCTTCCACTGCTGGATACGAGTGGACCACCAGAGATAGGTGAAGATGAGGAATTGAGTGGGATTCTATTTCTTCATCATTAACATCATTGACAGCTGGTTTTTTAATAGCAGGGGAAGCATCTGGTCTAGCAGGGGAATCATGGATTCCACTGCTTTCAGCCATTCCCCTGCTTTCAGAAGTTAACTTAACAGGGGAAGGGATTGACTGCTCCTTCCTTGGAGATGTATCATCTTCTTCACATGTTTTTGTGGCAGCATCATCAATGGGAAACAGTGAGGGTACAGTCATGTACCTCAATGGTGGCTTCTCCACAGTAGTTGGTTCTTTTGTACCTGAAATGTTAGTATTCTACAAAGCAACATGCACATAATTCATGGATTTTGAATGAACTTCAATGTCAAAGAACCAATCAGGACATGTTTGTACATCTTCAGGCTTGTCTTCAAGAAAATCTACATGGAGATTTTTTGTCACTTTGCTTGTCTTCTTGTTGAAAACCTTATATCCCTTGCTGTTTAGTGAATAACCAATAAAGTACCCATCATCCCCTTTTTCATTGAACTTGCCTAAATTGTCAATTGTGTTCAGAATGATCACATGACATCCAAATGGTCTAAAGAAGTCAATCAAAGGGGGTCTGCCATTGAACAGCTGATAAGGGGTCTTGTTGTGTGCCTTAACCACCAAGGCCCTGTTTTAAACATAACAAGCAGTGGCTACCGCCTCAGCCCAAAAGATAACTGGAAGCTTGGAATCAGATAGCATAGTCCTTGCAGCTTCAATAAGTGTCCTGTTTCTTCTTTCTGCAACTCCATTTTGTTGAGGTGTTCTTGCTATACTGTATTCCCTCTTTATTACTTTGTTTGTGCAAAAAGTGTCCAGTTTCTTGTTTCTGAATTCACCACCATTGTTTGATCTCATGGTCACTACCCTTATACTATTGGAAAGTTCAATCTGATTGATGAACCCTATGAGTACATCTGCTGTGTCACTCTTTTCAAACAGAAAGAATGTCCATGTGAACCTTGAAAAATCATCAGTAATCACTAGGCAGTACCATTTCTTCATTATGCTTGCCACAGAAGTAGGACCAAAAAGATCCATGTGCAGTAATTCCAATGGCTTGGTAGTGGACAGACTTGTTTTTGACTTGCAAGAAGCTCTATGTTGCTTCCCTTTCAGGCAATCAGCACAAGTTTGATCATTGGCAAAGGACTTGGAAGGAAGACCATGAACCAAATTATACTTGACCAGTTTGTTCATGTTCTTGAAGTTAAGATGACCAAGTCTTCTATGCCATTTCTTGCATTCATCAACTGAGGCTTTGGCAATGAAACAGTTTTCATTGTCTTGAAGAGAGATGTCCTTGAGATCAATTGTGTACATATTCTTTTGTCTTGGAGTTCTGAGCATAATAGGAGTGTTTGGTGGTATAACAAACTCCTTCCACAACACAAGACATTCAGTATCTGTAAACAGGACAAAGTTCTTGTTATCAGTCATTTGGGACACACTGAAGAGATTGTACTTAAGCTCTTTCACCAAGTAGACATTGTCAAATGTCATTCCATTGGTGACAATAGTTCCTTTTCCTGTGATTTTTCCATGCCCATCTCCAAAAGAAACACCATCATTGTCATGCAGGGGAACAAAGTTAGACAGATAAGATTTATGTTCAGTCATGCTCCTTGAGCATCCACTATCCCAATAGGCTTTATCATTCCTGGTCTGCTTTATCACCTACAAAAAGAAAAACAATTTAGTTTCTCTTGGGGACCCAAGCAATTATAGACTTGGATCTACCTCGTGTATCAATATAAGATAACTTTTCAAAGACTAGAGATACACCATTGGGTTGAGTACCCCTTTTGGGTACCCAAACCCAACGAGCTGAGGCTTTCACAGCTTTTCCCCATCATCCCATGTTTCTAGAGGGCAAAACTTTGCTAGCAGGGGATACCCTAGACTTAGTAGGGGAATCCTTATGCTTAGCAGAGGGAATCCATCTTTTGTTTTGGCCTCTATTGGTGTGCTGGTAGGGTCTATAGACAGATTTATATGCAGTATGAGGTGCTGATTTGGTCATGTAAGAGCTAGACTTGGGACATGCATTATTCACCTTTCTTAGAGCAAGAACTACATACTTATCAGATACCTTGTTTCTCAAAGCAGGGGCAACATACTTAGCAGGGGAAAAGGATTTTGCCCCTGCGTTCAAAAGAATGGCTTTTGGTTGCATGTCCTTTAAAGGATTTACAGCCACCACTTCCATTGGTGCCTGGCAGTCTTGATAAGTGTGATCAAAACTGCCACATGTAAAACAAGGTTTGGTATTTATCACAAAGTCCTCTCCTAATTGATGAGACTTTTGGTCATTCCAATTTCTCTTATTACCTCTAATAGGCCTATACATACTAGCATATTTAACAGTAGACCTAGAAGGTTTTGATCATGATCTAGATTTGGGTGAACTACTCTTAGAACTTGAATCACTTCCAAAAAGTCTTTCTCTTGAAAAGAAAATAGGGTTATCTATTTTCCACTGTTTTAAAGCAATTTGTTACTTTTCAAAGTCCCTAACAGCACTGGTTTTCACTAGAGGTTCTTCTGTTTCTAGATTATTAGGTATGTATGCATTTAAGTCAAATTCAATATCTTCCTGCTTTTTGAAACAAGAAAGACCAGTCCAAGACAAATCTTTTCTAGGAAATGGTGCATGTATATTGGCAGGTGGTGGTGGTATAATAGCATGCTCATTTTTGACACCAAAACCTGTTTTATCCCTAGGAGACTACCCAATTTCAATTGCTTTTGTTAAATCTTTGGAAGCTTTTCCAAATTTTTCAACAGTTTGTTCATCTATCTTCTTATTAGATCTAAAAACTTCTAATTCAGTAGTTAATTCCTTGATGGAATCATTATTTTATTTAGCATCTCTCTCTAATACGACAATATGATCTCTTTAATCATTTTCTCTTTGTTTATATTCTCTTATAGTGGACTCTAGTTGTTCTAAAGCACGTTTGTAGTTATCAAGGTCATTATCACAATTAATATAATCAACTTTTATCTTTCTTATTTGATCATCCAATGACTCAGTATTTTTTATACAAGCTTTAATACAATATGAATCATCATATACCTCATTGTCTGAACTAGAGCTTGACATGGCCATAAGAGCAAAATCTTCCTCTTTTCCTCAGCAACTAATGCTTGATTTCTTTCAACACTCTCTGTCATAGCACTCCAGTCCCATCCACCTGCTCCATCTATCCCTTGCTTGGCTACCATAGCCTTAACACTAGAATCATCATCCCTACTTTCCTTCCTATAGCTGCTTCCATTCTTTGGCCCTCTGCATTCCCTAGCAAAATGTCCTTTCTTGCCACAGTTGTAGCATTCTACCTTTGTTTTGTCAAATCCAGCTACATCAGAAGGATTGATGGAAATCTTCTTCCCATACTTCTTGAAAAATCTGTTGGCTCTCATGCTGAGTAAAGCCATGTTCTACTTAATGTCCATCTCCTCTAGTCCTTGCTTGTTGATTTGATTTAGATCTTCATGTACCACAGTATATCCTTGAGATCCTTGAGATGCTATGAAAGCACAAGCAGTATCAAGACTGAAGGTTGCAAGCCTTTCTTCATCATAAGATGGTCCAGACCTTGCAGCAGGGGAATGGTTAGCAGGGGAAACTTCAATCCCACTGCTTTTAGAGATCCCACTGCTGTGAGATATAAATGCCATATTGGCAAGGGAATCAGCAATTCCACTTGAATTAGTGGGAATGGTTCCTGATGTCTTCATCTCATTGACCACAGGCTCAAAAACCTTCATGTTGCTGTAGATGTCATCAATGTTCTTGTCATCAATGTCATCTCTGTTTTGCCAAATGGCTTTGTAGACAAACCATTCTTTCTGAAAAATGTTGAGGAATCTTGCATTCACCTGTTCTCTTGACACCTCTATGTCAAAGAATTCCAGTTGAGCAACCATATCTTGAAGCCTATTGTAAATGGCACCTATTGATTCATCACCATTTGCCTTAAAAGAAGAAAATTGGTCTATCATCTAATTCTTTTTCTTCTTCTTAGTAGCTTCATTCCCTCCAAATGTTTTACCAATCGCTTCACAAAGCTCTTTAGCAGTTTTGTATTTTCTAAACCTTAACTGATGTCTATCAGGTAAAGCCAACAGCAAAGATCTGTGAGCCCTGACATCATGCCTTCATGCCTGAATCTCTTTGTCTACAACAGCTGCAGACTTGGTTTTATCACCTTTGGAGCTTTCACCAATTTCTGTCTTATCTTTGTTCTTATCTTCAACTGCTATTGTTTTGGTGAACTGATCACCAAATTCTTTGACCTCCCATAGGACATAGTGTTCCATCTTGAGATATTGCTGAATTCTGAATTTCCATATTTCAAAGTTTTCAAGATCCAGAATGGGAAGTTTGAGAGCATTGTTGTTTGAGGATGACTGAGAATCTGAAGACATGGTTGGTGTTGGTTGTGAGAGATGTTTTGTTCTTGGTTTAATCAAAGTTTCTTAACAAGCTCTGATACCACTTGTTGATCCCAAACTCAGATCTTAAACCTTATCTTGTTTAAGGGTTGTGATAGAAAGAGTAAACCTCAATCTAACACTAGAGAAACTTTGCAACACAAAGTAACCAAACAAGATGCGGAATATAATGTTTAGCACAAGAACAAATGTTTAACTCAAACGTTGAATTTAATATATCATAGATATACGAATACCCAATAGTTGTATTAGGGTTACAAAACCTTAAAGTATGAAAATAAAATGAACAGAGAAAGATGTGTGTAACATAACAACCTAGTAAGTCCTTTTATAACATAAGGACTTACGTACAAGATCAATACTAACCAACTAGGAAACTATCTTGGAGTAGTAACTGAAACGCTTCATAATCTCTTCCAAGTTTATCTTAGTAGCAGGGTCTTTAACTTCCAACAGGGACACCAATCCCCCTGCCTTTGTTATTTAGTAGGGGGAACTTACTCTAGAAGGGGAAACTCTGACCAACTAGCAGGGGGAACTTATACTCTTATATTTATTCCCAACAGAAGCCTCGATCATTCGAGAAGGCAAATATTCCATCAGTTGCTGAGAATTGCATATCTCATATGGAGAAGATATTTGACGCTATGGGTTGCAACGAGATCTACAAGGCGAGGTTGGTAGTCTCCAAGTTTATGGGTGATGCTTTAGCCTGGTGGAAGGCTTACAAGCAATCAAATGGAGGTGAGGCATGGCTTGCGACGGTGACATGGACTTAGTTTAAGGAGTTGTTCTACACTCAGTTCTTTCCTATAGCTGAGCAAGAACGCCTCAAGAGGGATTATCACTCCGCAAGCCAGAGGGTAAGTGTTACCAATACTGATTTTATGCAGCGCTTTCGGCGGTTGCCTGGTTTTCTCGGAGCAGCTGCTGGGACTGCTGAGGAACAAGCCAAGAACTTTCGATGGGGCCTTCGAAAGTCAACTCTGGACCCTCTCATGTGCGCGACATTTACTAATGTTGCCCAAGTTGCCTACACGACTCGCAGCTTGGAAATCCTGCGAGAGAGGGACGAGTATGAGGAGTTAGAACGGTCAGAAAAGAGGCAGAAGGGTGGAGACCGGTACCAGCCGGCCACTCAGCAGAATAACTATAGGAACCACGGTCAGACTAACGACCAAAATGGATCCGACAGGCGTGGCGGTAGTGATAACTACCGTAACAATGCTAACCACTCCAACAACAGCGGGAACTCCGGTAACGGGCGTGACCAGGATAACAAGGGTCAGCAGCCCAACCGTTCAGCTCAATCTGGTATTATAACCTAAAATTTCAGTGTAGCTATGTTTATGTCTTAATAATCATGTCTCACGCATATCTTCTGAATCAGGCTCTCAGCTAGCAAGGGTACCCACGGGAGGGTATACCCATCCCATCTGCACCACTTGTGGACGAAGGCACCCTAGACCATGTCGTCGTGCTACTGGTGTCTGCTTCAAGTATGGACAAGCTCTTCATTTTATGAAGGACTGCAAGAAGGGGAAACTATTAGTACATCGAGACATGCCCCTCAAAAGCCAGCTGCATCCGGTCGTGTTTATACCACTACTCGGGACCAGATCGACAAGGCTTCAAGTACCATTACTGGCATACTATTTATGTTTGTACATGCCGCCTGCGTTCTATTTGATACGGGTGCGACCCATTCAGTAATATCTACCATATTTGCTGATCGTATTAATAAGGCACCTACACTACTTGATAATGTGTTAAATATATCCACGCCTATGAGATACTCTGTTCGCATTACCCATGTGTATAGAGATCTTCCCTTAGAGTTTCATGACAAAATTTGTCCTGTTGACACACTTCCATTACACATGTGCGAGTTTGATTTGATCTTGGATATGGATTGGTTAGCAGCACAATGCGCTACAATTGATTGCCATTCATATCAGATCATATTCGGCGATACTCAGGCTCTGGAATACATTCATAATAGTTTTATACCAGGAAAGTCTGTATACAAATTATTTTTGCCTTAGAAGCACGTGTGCTGTTATCTCATGGATGCGAAGGTTTCTTAGCTACTATTCATGACACGACCGCTGAGGTTCGTTCTATCCATGATCAACCCATTGTTTATGAGTTTATTGACGTATTTGATGCGTCCGTCGTGTGATGGATTTGTAGAACAAGTTTTAAATTTATAAACACGAATTACCGGATTGACTAAAAACGCACGGGCAAGTATAACTCGTTCGTTTGTGTATAGCTTTTATGTGGTAATACCGAGATCGTTCATGGGGATTTGGAAAACCTATGATCATTCAAAAATAAAATTATAATCGTTGATTGTAGCAATTGTTGACAAACAAGTAACAAGTAAAATGATGAGATTAATAATAAGATTAAAGGCAACACTTGGTAAGGACTAGTTTCAGCATCCGTAGTGGAATGATTGTGATGACACGTTTAACAAATATGATTATGATAATTAGATGGATAATCCAATCTATTGTTTTCAAAAGCTTCAATCCTTGTCAAGACTTTGGTTAAAGAAAACAAGCATTAGACTCAATCACTCAATTCAAGACTTAATCCAATTTCAACACATTCGATTCACGGTCGTTTCACGAATTTGCTAACACTATTAATTATGTTTCTTGATAATCAAAACTTCTTAAGAAATGATCAATACAAAAGATAGCCAATCATAGACAAACCGGCTATGACTTGTTGATAGAAAATAACCCTTTCGACCTATGAAATCTTTATCAACAAATTAAGTTTTGATAACAATTGTCACATGAAACATAAGTACTAATGGTTCAAAAGAAAGCTTGACATTGAAATAAACATAAATCACAATCACAACCACTACTTCATACCACAAACATCATCCTACCAAGTGTAGAATGAGATTTAGCTACTCATAACAAATGATGAAATAAACTCTGAAATAATAGTCTTACAAGTCATAATCAAGAGCCTTACAAAGTGAAAATATGTTGCTAATGATTAGGGTAATGATCCCTAAGAGTTTCGTGATGTTAACTTTGCTTTTCGGACTCCAAAAGTGACTTTTCTTGCACCACCTTGCTCAAATCCGGGAATGGAGGTTTGGACAAGGTTGAGAGAGTTTTTTATGAGATGATATGAAGAGATATTTGAGTTGTGAAAAGATATTGAAAGGCATATGAGTTATTGTTGTTACCTGACCCTAAGGGTCTTATTTATAAGCAAAATTGAAGGCATTGAGTGAATGCATGGCTTGGAGCCAAAGACAAATACTTGGAGCCAAAGAGAGTCTAGAAACTTCTTGTATGATCTTGCATGAAAGTAGACACAAATTCTGCCTATAAAAATGTTCATGGCATCTTCATCATGTTGGTGGCATCTTTGATGATTTATGTAAGTGGCAACTTGATGGTGTTGGTGGCATCTTCATGCTGAGTGACTTTTATGCTCCATGGAAATACTTTTTCTTGCACCCGAAATTGATCTTTCAAGGCTTGTAACTTGTACACGGGTCTTGAACTTGACTATGATTCTTCGTACTCGTACTAATCTTCACATTTATGTTGTTTTACACTTCATTCCTGCAATTGGCTACACAAAGACTTGCAAACACAATTAGGCACAAATATGCACAAAAGTATTATAGATATAACCAATATACATGTACAAAAGTACGGATAACGCTCCCAAAAACATGTTGGATTGGATTTGGGCGTTATCAAATCCCCTCACACTTAAGTTTTGCTTGCCCTCAAGCAAGAAGAAAAGAAAATTAAATCCAAAGGTACATGTATTTTATAAAAATTCGATGCAAGTCCACCAAGTACAAGTACACGATAAAACACATTGACTTAAGTTTTTAAGGTTGAAAAATTGAGATATAAAGTCAATATCCATAAAAATTTAGAGAGTCTTTTATTTCTAACTACACTAATAACATATGAATTGAAGCAACATGTATCCCGACTTAGCACATTGGCTAATCGATACCTTTTATTTATTCTTCTTCCTTCAACTTCATAACATTATAGCTCATTGGCTATTTATTTGTCTTTTTGACTTTTTCTTTCTTTTTCTCCTTTTTTTCTTGGCTAAAATTCCTAGCCATGGATCAACATACTTTCAAAGTTCATGTTCTATTGAAAAAGATGGAACTTGCAACTTTCTCCTAATTTTTGGATTTTTCTTCTACTATTATATCTCCAATTTCAAGAATTACCGATTTGACAATTTCTTAATTATTTATATACATTTGCTTGAAATTTTTTATATACGAGGGCAAAACAGAACTAAATTTTAAAATAGCCCAAAAATATGGCAATTAAGCATCTTTTTCTCGATTTCCTACAACCCCCTCACACTTAAGTTTAGAATTGTCCTCAATGCGATGAAACTGAACAAAAGTATAAGGAATAAGAGAAAAACCAGAATCAGGGGCATATCATGCATCATACAAGAGTCTTGTCTTCGCCTTCAACTTGTGGTACCTTCAAAAAAGATAAAACACACAAAAATACGAAAACACTATATTTTTGGTTTTTATAGATTTTTATAAAAGCGACACATGCTACACCCCCTCACACTTAAGCAAAACATTGGTTAAAAATTGTGGGGTGTAAGCATGAATTTATTTTAAAAAGGAAAATCACACTTAAAAAAATTCAAAACACACGGGTTGCCTCCCGAGAAGCGCTTATTTTATTATAGAGTCATCAACCTGGCTCGTACTTCTTTTTATTTTTCTTTATTTTTATCGAGCGGAAAGTGTTCACTCCACTCCTCATGGTATAATTTAACATGGTGTCCATTAACAATGAAGCTTCCTCCATTCTTGTCATACAGTTCAACATAACCGGACATGTATCCATGTTTTACTATAAAAGGACCGTACCACTTTTGTTTAAGCTGTGGAGCTTTGAATTTATATTGCATATTAAACAAGAGAACTTTGTCTCCCTTCTTGAATTCTTTTCGGATTCGAAGTTTCCTGTCATGATAAGCTTTGGTACGTGCTTTGTATAATTTGGAATTCTCATAAGCTTGGAGTCTTAATTCATCGAGTTCATGCAATTGCAAGAATCGGTTTTCTTTAGCGATTTTGAGATCGGGATTACAACTTCTCAATGCCCAATAAGCACGGTGCTCAATTTCGAAGGGCAAGTGACACGTTTTACCGTACAATAAACGATAAGGTGTTGTGCCAATTGGTGTCTTATAAGCTGTTCGGAATGCCCACAGAGTGTCGTCAAGTTTCCTTGACCAAATGGAAGGATGGTCCTTAACCGTTTATTTGAGTATTCGTTTTAAGGCTCTATTGGTATTCTCAACTTGTCCACTCGTTTGTGGATGATATGCGATTGAAAAGCGATGGGTGACTCCATAACGCTTTAAGATTTTCTCCATTTGTTTGTTAAAAAAATGGGAACCTCGATCGCTAATTAAAGCTTTCAGCATTCCATAACGAGAGAAAAGCTTTTTCAGAAAATTGATTACGGCTCGTGAATCATTCGTGGGTAAAGCTTCAGCTTTGGCCTATTTGGACACGTAATTAATAGCGACTAAGATATATTCGAACTTATGGGATTTGGGAAAGGGTCCCATGAAATCAATTCCCCATACGTCAAATATTTCGTTAACTTGGATGCTGTTTTGAGGCATCTCATCTCTTCGTGAGAGGCTACCAGTACGTTGGCAAGCATCACAAATTTCGACTAGAGTATAGGCCTCTTTAAAAATTGTTGGCCAATAGAAACCAGCATCAAATACCTTTTTCGCGGTGGTGGAAGGACCATAATGTCCCCCCAGTAGGGCCATGATGACATTCATCAAGGATCTTTCTTGTTTCCGTACCATAAACACATCTCCTAATCATGCTATCGGGGCATACCTTGAAAAGGTAGGGATCTTCCCAGAAGTAGTGTTTTAGGTCAGAAAAGAATTTACATCTATGGTGATAGGTTAAACCTTTTCTTAGAATTCTTCCAACGAGGTAATTTGAAATATCTACAAACCACGGAGATTCTTCCATAGAGATTTGCATAAGAGTTTCATCGAGAAAATAGTCATCGATATCTTCGTCCCTTAACTCTTCCATGTTTGGATTTTCAAGTCACGACAAATGATCGGCTGCGACGTTTTCGGATCCTTTCTTATTTTGAATTTCGATGTCAAATTCTTGGAGTAGTAAAATCCATCTAATAAGACGTGGCTTAGCATCTTGTTTAGAGAATAGACATTTCAACGCGGAATGATCGGTGAATACAATCGTTTTCAACAGCACGAGATAGGATCGAAATTTGTCAAAAGCAAAAACTACGGCAAGTAGTTCTTTCTTGGTGATTGTGTAGTTGAGCTGCGTGCTATTTAGAGTTTTGCTCGCAAAATGTATAGGACGGAAATGTTTTCCTTCGCGTTGTCCTAATACGGCTCCCACAGCGAAATCGCTTGCATCACACATAAGTTCAAACGGTCGCGACCAATCCGGTGAAACCATGATCGGTGCATTCGTTAACTTGTCTTTAAGATTTTCAAATGCCTTTATGCATTCTTCGTTGAAATCAAAGATTATGTATTTTTCAAGGAGTTTGGTCATCGGTCTAGCGATTTTGGAAAACTCTTTTATGAATCAGCGGTAGAATCTCGCATGACCTAGAAAACTTCTAACGG
The DNA here is from genome assembly GCA_025667525.1 of Glebionis coronaria. Taxonomy (NCBI): domain Eukaryota; kingdom Viridiplantae; phylum Streptophyta; class Magnoliopsida; order Asterales; family Asteraceae; genus Glebionis; species Glebionis coronaria. The sequence continues at coordinate 73,195,026 of CM046874.1, forward strand.
CTTTAATGTTAGTGGGTGGTGGTAATTTGGATATCACATAGATCTTGGCCTTGTCTACTTCCAATCCGGCTCTGGAGACTTTGTGTCCAAGCACAATTCCTTCAGTCACCATAAAGTGACATTTCTCCCAATTGAGCACGAGATGAGCTTGTTTGCATCGGATGAGCATGTGCTCTAGATTAAAAAGGCAAGACTCGAATGAGTTTCCGAAGACTGAGAAATCATCCATGGAGACTTCGATCATGTCTTGAAAGATCGCGATCATACACCTTTGAAAAGTCGCAGGTGCATTGCAAAGACCAAAAGGCATACGCCTATAAGCAAACGTTCAAAAAGGGCACGTGAAAGTTGTCTTATCTTGATCGGATGGTTCGATAGGTATTTGGAACTATCCAGAAAAGCCATCGAGAAAACAAAAGAATTTATTCCTCGCTAGTCTTTCTAACATTTGGTCCATGAATGGTAGAGGAAAATGATCTTTTCGTGTGGCATCATTTAATTTGCGGTAATCAATACACACACGCCAACCGGTAACGGTTCTTGTAGGAACAGGTTTGTTATGTTCGTTGGTCACAACAGTCATCCCTCCTTTCTTAGGAACGCAGTGAATAGGACTAACCCAAGGACTATCTTCTATGGCAAAGATGATTCCTGCTTCAAGGAGTTTGATTACTTCGGCTTTTACAATCTCCTTCATGTTTGGGTTAAGTCGATGTTGCCTCTCAATAACGGTCTTGGCATCGTCTTCAAGATTGATCTTGTGTTTGCAAAATTGCGAATCAATTCCCGGTATATCAGATGTTTTCCATGCAAACGCTTCTTTGTGGTTTTTGAGCATAGAAACAAGGCGTTTATTCTGATCTTCCTCGAGTGAGGCTGAGATAATCACTGTAAGGAGTGAATCCTTCTCTAGATAAGCGTACTCGAGATGTTCGGGAAGAGGTTTTAATTCAAGATCCGTCGGTGGATCATGAATAGATTTGTGAACTATAAAGTTTGACTTCGAAGGCAAACCTTCGAAGGGTTTGTTTTCCTCTTCTTCGAGAGTTACTACAGAATCAACAGCCATGAATACTTCTAACTCACGATCATGATCGGTATCGCTAATCTTTCTGAAGTTGTTTGGAATGGTGAGTTGTCATCAAGCAATGCATCCAACTCTTCTTCAGTTACTTCATCGATAACATCCACGCGGAAGCATGTGTCATCATTGGAGTGAGAATGTTGCATAGATTTATCGACTAAGAATGTGACTCGATCGTCACCAACTCCAAGGTTGAGTTCTTTATTCTTCACACGAATGATAGCATCGGCGGTGTGCAAGAATGGTCGTCCTAAAATGAGAGGGACGTGATGGTCTTCCTCCATTACAAGGATTACTAAGTCGGCAGGAAATATGAATTTTCCAACTTGAACAAGCATGTTCTCAGTTAGCCCAATGGGATATTGGTAAGTGTGGTTAGCCAAACGTATACTCATACTTGTAGGTTTCAAAGTGTTGTTTGAAAGATTCTTGTATAATGAGTATGGCAAAAGATTGATACTCGCGCCTAGATCGGCCAAGGCGTGACAATCAACATTGTTCGCTAGAGTGCAAGGTATGAGAAAGCTTCCCGGATCTCCGAGCTTTGGTGGAAGTTTGCTTTGCAAGGCTGCAGAACATTCTTCATACAGAAACGCAACAGAGATTTGGTCCGTCTTACTATGGTTGCTCACAAGATCTTTGAGGAATTTCCCATTGTGGGGCATGCCGGTTAAGATATCAACAAGGGGCACGTTGATCTTAACTTCTTTGATAATCTTAAGGAATTTTGAATTACGAGCCTCCATCTTTTCCTTTCTTAGGCGTTGAGGATTTGGAATTTTGGGTGTATACGCCTTTGGTGTTGGTGTTGGAATGGGTGTTGTTTGTTTTGGTTTTGGTTTGGAAAGAGGAACGATTTCTTCCTTCTTGGGCTCATCGGCTTCATCTTCACTTTCATCGGCGAAAGTGGGAGCATTGGTGTTTGGGTTTTGTGGTGGATCATAACTCAACCCACTCCTTGTGAATACGGCATTCACATGTTCATTACGGGAGGAGGGTGGGCGGTATGCTTTATCCGTAGATGGTTTTGGGTTTGTTTGAGTGTTGCTTGGCAACGAAACACTTGGTCGATTGGCTAATTGGTTGTTGATTCGACCGATCTTGGTTTCGAGATCACTAATAGTGGCGGTGTGGTGTCTTTGTCCTCTTTTAACGTTGGCTTTGAGATCGAAGAATTGGTTCTTAATGAACGTGTTTATTGATTTTTGAGATTCTATGAAATCTAACAACGTTTTTTCTAAGTTCGTTCCTTCGGGTTTCTTCTCGTTTGATGGAATGGAATTATCGTTCTCCGGAGGTTGTGAGTTACGATTTTCGTTTTTTGGGTACACACGCCAAATGCCGGGGTATCTACCGTAGTAGTTACCTCGATAACCACCTACTCGGTATCCTTGGACGTAGTTTGCTTCTTGTGGTGGTTCTCTTATTGGTGTGTCATCACACTCCGTAGATGGGTGTGGTCCTCCACAAAGAGTACATTCACCTCGCATCTCTTTCATTTCGTCTTTGATAGTTTTGAATTGCGAGTCGAATTTATATGTGAGAGCGTCCATCTTTTCCATGAGTTTAGAATTTTCACTACTTTCAACGAAAGCAACGGTTTTCTTGAATGGTTTGGAACGGTTATCTTTGTACCAATCGAGTTTTAAGAGAACTCGGTCCTCGAGCAATTGATATGCTTCGTTGGGAGTCTTATAGAGAAAGAGTCCACCGGCGTTAAGGATTGCTTGTGTCGGTTCATTGAGACCATGATAAAAGATTTGGATGATGGTTCCTTTTAATAAACCATTTCCATGACAACTACGAAGTAGGTCTTTCATTCGGTTCCACGCATCAATGAGTGTTTCTTGTGGAATTTGGGCGAAACCTCAGATTTCTCCCATGAGTCTTTCGTACATGGCGGGTGGAAATAAACGGCTAACAAAAGTGGTTCTCATTTGTTCCCATGTTTTAATGGTACCGGGCGTCAACTCATTATACCAAACTCTTGCATCTCTGGATAGAGATGATGGGAAGAGTTTGAGTTTTATAGCGTCTCCATCGACGTCGGCTCCATACCAGAACATGCCACATATTTCTATAAATTCGGATATGTGCTTATGCGGATCGGCCCGCGTACGGCCGTCAAATTGGCGGTCTTTGATCATTGAAAGGTGATGACCTTTCACGGTAAAGTTTTCTCCAAGCTCAACTTGAACAATAGCAGCCTCGGGGGTAGGAGCTACTACTCGGTTGGATGCCCACATAAATTGATCGTTGACCATTGGGAATGGTAGATCGTTAAATGGGTTATAGATGACAAATGCGTCTAAGAGATTATCAAATGGTGGGTTTTGGTTTTTGGAATTCGGTTTTCAAAAGAAACAAAGGGTTGCTTCTTGCGGCTTTTCTTTCGAGATTGATGAATATAACGTTCAGGATCGGTGTATGGACTAAGTAATTCTTGACCGGTAGAACGTTTGTTCATTCAAGTCTTGATGAACTTTTGAAAAAGACTACAAGTAACAAAAATAAAAACAAACAAAATATAACTAATAGGAAAATAAGTAAATAGGAAATTAAATAAACCAAACAAAATAAAAACATAATTTTTTTTAGAGAAGCCGGCGGCAACTTTCTGTGCCGGTCGGCAAAATAGGGACTGTTTGGGAGATGCCAGCGGCAACTATCTGTGCCGGTCAGCAAAGTTAATTATGTTTGGGAGATACCGGCGGCAAAAGGAGATGCCGGGCGGCAAAGTTGATTTTGCTGCAAAAACTGATTTTTTTTTACTTTTATATTTTTAGGCTTTATGGCAACAAGAACGCTACAATGGGTTTGATTATATGATGATTTTGGAACTAAGAACACAATCAAATCACCAGCAGTGGTGCCAAAAACTTGATGCATCCGTCATGAGATGGATATGTAGAACAAGTTTTAAATTTATAAACACGAATTACCGGATTGACTAAAAACGCACGGGCAAGTATAACCCTTTCGTTTGTATATAGCTTTTATGTGGTAATACCAAGATTGTTCACGGGGATTTGGAAAACCTATGATCATTCAAAAATAAAATTATAATCGTTGATTGTAACAATTGTTGACAAACAAGTAACAAGTAAAATGATGAGATTAATAATAAGATTAAAAGCAACACTTGGTAAGGACTAATTTGAGCATCCGTAGTGGTATGATTGTGATGACACGTTTAACAAATATGATTATGATAATTAGATGGATAATCCAATCTATTGTTTTCAAAAGCTTCAATCCTCGTCAAGACTTTGGTTAAAGAAAACAAGCATTAGACTCAATCACTCAATTCAAGACTTAATCCAATTTCAACACATTCGATTCACGGTCGTTTCATAAATTTTCTAACACTATTATTTATGTTTCTTGATAATCAAAACTTCTTAAGAAATGATCAATACAAAAGATAGCCAGTCATAGACAAACCGGCTATGACTTCTTGATAGAAAATAACCCTTTCGACCTATGAAATCTTTATCAACAAATTAAGTTTTGATAACAATTGTCACATGAAACGTAAGTACTAATGGTTCATAGTAAAACTTGACATTGAAATAAACATAAATCACAATCACAACCCCTACTTAATACCACAAACATCATCCTACCAAGTGTAGAATGAGATTTAGCTACTCATAACAAATGATGAAATAAAATCTGAAATAATAGTCTTACAAGTCATAATCCAGAGCCTTACAAAATGAAAATATGTTGCTAATGATTAGGGTAATGATCCCTAAGAGTTTCGTGATGTTAACTTTGCTTTTCGGACTCCAAAAGTGACTTTTCTTGCACCACCTTGCTCAAATCCGGGAATGGAGGTTTGGACAAGGTTGAGAGAGTTATTTATGAGATGATATGAAGAGATATTTGAGTTGTGAAAATATATTGAAAGGCATATGAGTTGTTGTTGTTGTTACATGACCCTAAGGGTCTTATTTATAAGCAAAATTGAAGGCATGGAGTGAATGCATGGCTTGGAGCTAAAGACAAATACTTGGAGCCAAAGAGAGTCTAGAAACTTCTTGTATGAGCTTGCATGAATGTAGACACAATTTCTGCCTACACAAATGTTGGTGGCATCTTCATCATGTTGGTGGCATCTTTGATGATTTATACAAGTGGCAACTTGATGGTGCTGGTGGTATCTTCATGCTAAGTGACTTGTATGCTCCTTGGAAATCGTTGTTCTTGCACCCGAAATTGATGTTCAAAGGCTTGTAACTTGTACACGGGTCTTGAACTTGACTAGGATTCTTCGTACTCGTACTAATGTTCGCATTTGCGTTGTTTTACACTTCATTCCTACAATTGGCTACACAAAGACTTGGAAACACAATTGGGCACAAATATGCACAAAAGTATTATAGATATAACTAATATAAATGTACAAAAGTACGGATAACGCTCCAAAAAACATGTTGGATTTAGGCGTTATCAAATCCCATCATACTTAAGTTTTGCTTGCCCTCAAGCAAGAAGAAAAGAAAATTAAATTTAAAGGTACATGTATTTTATGAAAATTCGATTCAAGTCTACCAAGTACAAGTACACGATCAAACTCATCGACTTAAATTTTTAAGGTTGAAAAATTGAGATATAGAGTCAATACCGATAAAAATCTAGAAAGTCTTTTATTTCTAACTACACTAATAACATATGAATTGAAGCAACATGTATCCCGACTTAGCATTATAGCTCATTGGCTATTTATTTGTCTTTTTGACATTTTCTTTCTTTTTCTCCTTTTTTTTCTTGGCTAAAACTGCTAGCCATGGATCAACATACTTTCAAAGTTCATGTTGTATTGAAAAACATGGAACTTGCAAATTTCTCCTAATTTTTGGATTTTTCTTCTACTATTATATGAGACTTTAACTTGGGTAAGTTTGAAACAAAAAGTATATCTCAAATTTTCATGAATTACCGATTGGATCATTTCTTAATTATTTATACACATTTGCTTGAAATTTTTTATTTACGAGGGCAAAACAGAACAAAATTCTAAAATAGCCCAAAAATATGACAATTAAGCATCTTTTTCTCGATTTCCCTACAACCGTCTCACACTTAAGTTTAGCATTCTCCTCAATGTGATAAAACTGAACAAAAGTATAGGGAATAAGAGAAAAACCAGAACCACGGGCATATCATGCATCATACAATAGTCTTGTCTTCGCCTTCAACTTGCGGTACCTTCAAAAAAGATAAAACACACAAAAATACGAAAACACTCTATTTTTGGTTTTTATAGATTTTTATAAAAGCGACACATGCTACACCACCTCACACTTAATAAAAACATTGGTTAAAAATTGTGGGGTGTAAGCATGAATTTATTTTAAAAAGGAAAATCACACTTATAAAAATTCAAAACACACGGGTTACCTCCCGAGAAGTGCTTATTTTATTATAGAGTCATCAGCCTGACTCGTACTTCTTTTTATTTTTGTTTAATTTTATCGAGCGAAAGGTGTTCACTCCATTCCTCATGGTATAGTTTAACACGGTGTCCATTAACAATGCAGCTTCCTCCATTCTTGTCATACAATTAAACATAACCGGACGGGTATCCATGTTTTACTATAAAAGGACTGTATCACTTTTGTCTAAGCTTTGGAGCTTTGAATTTATATCGCATATTAAACAAGAGAACTTTGTCTCCCTTCTTGAATTCTTTTCGGATTCGAAGTTGCTTGTCATGATAAGCTTTGGTACGTGCTTTGTATAATTTGGAATTCTCATAAGCTTGGAGTCTTAATTCATCGAGTTCATGTAATTGCAAGAATTGGTTTTCTCCAGCGATTTTGAGATCGGGATTACAACTTCTCTATGCCCAATAAGCACGGTGCTCAATTTCGAAAGGCAAGTGACACGTTTTACCGTACAATCAACGATAAGGTGTTGTGCCAATTGGTGTCTTATAAGCTGTTCGGAATGCCCACAGAGCGTCGTCAAGTTTCCTTTACCAAATGGAAGGATTGTCCTTAACCGTTTTTTCGAGTATTCGTTTTAAGGCTCTGTTGGTATTCTCAACTTTTCCACTCGTTTGTGGATGATATGCGGTGGCAAAGCGATGGGTGACTCCATAATGCTTTAAGATTTTCTCCATTTGTTTTTTACAAAAATGGGAACCTCGATCGCTAATTAAAGCTTTCGGCATTCCATAACGAGAGAAAAGCTTTTTTAGAAAATTGATTACTGCTCGTGAATCGTTCGTGGGTAAAGCTTTGGCTTCGGCCCATTTGGACACGTAATAAATAATGACAAAGATATATTCAAACTTATGCGATTTGGGAAAGGGTCCCATGAAATCAATTCCCCATACGTCAAATATTTTGCTAACTTGGATGTTGTTTTGAGGCATCTTATCTTTTCGTGAGAGGCTACCAGTACGTTGGCAAGCATCACAATTTTCGACTAGAGTATAGGCCTCTTTAAAAATTGTTGGCCAATAGAAACCAGTATCAAATACCTTTTTCACGGTGGTGGAAGGACCATAATGTCCCCCAGTAGGTCCATGATGACATTCATCAAGGATCTTTCTTGTTTCCGCACCATAAACACATCTCCTAATCATGCCATCGGGGCATACCTTGAAAAGGTAGGGATCTTCCCAGAAGTAGTCTTTTAGGTCAGAAAAGAATTTACATCGTTGGTGATAGGTTAAACCTTTTCTTAGAATTCTTCCAACGAGGTAATTTACAAAATCTGCAAACCACGGAGATTCGTCCGTAGAGATTTTCATAAGAGTTTCATCGGGAAAATAGTCATCGATATCTTCGTCCCTTAACTCTTCCATGTTTGGATTTTCAAGTCGCGACAAATGATCGGTTGTGACGTTTTCGGCTCCTTTCTTATTTTGAATTTCGATGTCAAATTCTTGGAGTAGTAAAATCCATCTAATAAGACGTGGCTTAACATCTTGTTTACAGAACAGATATTTCAACGCTGACTGATCGGTGAATACAATCGTTTCGACAACACGAGATAGGATCGAAATTTGTCAAAAGCAAAAACTACGACAAGTAATTCTTTCTCGGTGATTGTGTAATTGAGCTGCGCGCTATTTAGAGTTTTGCTCGCAAAATGTATAGGAGGGAAATGTTTTCCTTCGCGTTGTCCTAATACGGCTCCCACAGCGAAATCGCTTTCATCACACATAAGTTCAAACGGTCACGACCAATCCGGTGAAACCATGATTGGTGCATTCGTTAACTTGTCTTTAAGCTTTTCAAATGCCTTTATGCATTCTTCGTTGAAATCAAAGGCTATGTCTTTTTCAAGGAGTTTGGGCATCAGTCTAGAGATTTTGGAAAAGTCTTTTATGAATCGGTGATAGAATCCCGCATAGATCTGGATGATTGATGGAAGAAACACCAAACATATACCAAACTTCTCGCTCCCACCGGCCGGCTGATGGAAATGGACTGACTACCGGGAATCTCCTTCACCGGAGACTGCAAATGATGGGAATCCTATCGATAAAGAAGCCTCGTCGCTGTCTTTGATGCTTGTATGGGTTTTGTGTTACGGAGCTATAATTCAAGCAGGGGATCATTGCTTGACTCACCATAACCCTTACACCACACCACCCCTCGCCTTCAAGCTACGGCTACCTGCATGAAAGCCAACCGCTTCTCGGGTGGCTCGCACTCAGGGTGGTGCGGCTGAGCCAGAGTGGGCTCAGCAGTCAGCCTATCTTTCTGGGCGCACGCATAAAGGCAAGCGAGTCGTGAAGGCCTTCCCACCACGCGTAGTTCAAACCTCGCCGGAGAGGAATTGAAAACCATAAAAAAGCCCTTTGTAATCGAAGGTAAAAGCGGGAAAAAGACGACGTTGCTAGAGAAATCAAAGGGTTGGTCCTATCCGCTTTTAGAGTGATCGTAGACTTAAGTAGGTCCCTGAGCCGTCGGCTTTCTTTTGTGTGCCTGCAGGCACGTCTACCGCCCAAGTCCAAGTTGGTCGGTAGAATAGTCTCACCCCCGACCTCTTCCTTAAAGATGGCGATGAGTCGATGTCGGTCGATGGTGTTCTAACGGCTTTAACGTTAGTGGGTGGTGGTAATTTGGATATCACTTCGATCATGGCCTTGTCTACTGCCAATCCGGCTCTGGAGACTTTTTGTCCAAGCACAATTCCTTTAGTCACCATAAAGTGACATTTCTCCCAATTGAGCATGAGATGAGGTTGTTTGCATCGGATGAGCATGTGCTCTAGATTAAAAAGGCAAGACTCGAATGAGTTTCCGAAGACTGAGAAATCATCCATAGAGACTTCGATCATGTCTTGAAAGATCGTGATCATACACCTTTGAAAAGTCGCAGGTGCATTGCAAAGACCAAAAGGCATACGCCTATAAGCAAATGTTCCAAAAGGGCACGTGAAAGTGGTCTTGTCTTGATCGGGTGGTCCGATAGGTATTTAGAAATATCCAAAAAAGCCATCGAGAAAACAAAAGAATTTGTTCTCCGCTAGTCTTTCCAACATTTGGTCCATGAATGGTAGAGGAAAATGATCTTTTCGTGTGGCATCATTTAATTTGCGGTAATCAATATATACATGCCAACCGTTCGTTGGTCACAACAGTCATTCCTCCTTTCTTAGGAACACGGTGAATAGGACTAGCCCAAGGACTATCTTCTATGGCAAAGATGATTCCTACTTCAAGGAGTTTGATTACTTCGGACTTTACAATCTCCTTCATGTTTGGGTTAAGTCGACGTTGCCTCTCAATAATGGGCTTTGCATCGTCTTCAAGATTGATCTTGTGTTTGCAAAATTACGAATCAATTCCCGGTATATCGGATGTTTTCCATGCAAACGCTCCTTTGTGGTTTTTGAGCATAGAAACAAGGCGTTTCTTCTGATCTTCCTCGAGTGAGGCTGAGATAATCACCAGAAGGAGTGAATCCTTCTCTAGATAAGCGTACTCGAGATGTTCGGGAAGAGGTTTTAATTCAAGATCCGTCGGTGGATCATGAACAGATTTGTGAACTATAAGGTTCGACTTCGAAGGCAAAAATTCGAAGGGTTTGTTTTCCTCTTCTTCGAGAGTTACTTCAGAATCAACGGCCATGAATACTTCGTACTCACGATCACGATCGGTATCGCTAATCTTTTCTAAAGTTGTTTGGAATGGTGCGTTGTCATCAAGCAATGCATCCAACTCTTCTTCCGTTACTTCATCGATAACATCCACGCGGAAGCATGTGTCATCATTGGAGTGAGAGTGTTGCATAGCTTTATCGACTAAGAATATGACTCGATTGTCACCAACTCCAAGGTTGAGTTCTTTATTCTTCACACGAATGATAGCATCGGCTGTGTGCAAGAATGGTCATCCTAAAATGACAGGGACGTGATGGTCTTCCTCCATTTCAAGGATTACGAAGTCGGCAGGAAATATGAATTTGCCAACTTGAACAAGCATGTTCTCGGTTATCCCAATGGGATATTGGTAAGTGTGGTTAGCCAAACGTATACTCATACTTGTATGTTTCAAAGTGTTGTTTGAAATATTATTGTATAATGAGTATGGCATAAGATTAATACTTGCACCTAGATCGGCCAAGGCGTGATATTCAACATTGTTGGCTAGAGTACAAGGTATGAGAAAGCTTCCTCGATCTCCGAGATTTGGTGAAAGTTTGCTTTGCAAGGCTGCAGAACATTCTTCATTCAGAAATGCAGCAGAGATTTGCTCCGTCTTACTATGGTTGCTTACAAGATCTTTGAGGAATTTCCCATAGCGGGGCATGCCGGTTAAGATATCAACAAGGGGCACGTTGATCTTAACTTCTATAATCATCGTAAGGAATTTGGCATTACGAGCCTCCATCTTTTCCTTTCGTAGGCGTTGAGGATATGGAATTTTAGGTGTATACGCCTTTGGTGTTGGTGTTAGAATGGGTGTTGTTTGTTTTGGTTTTGGTTTGGAAGGAGGAACGGTTTCTTCCTTCTCGGGCTCATCGGCTTCATCTTCACTTTCATCGGCAAAAGTGGGAGCATTGGTGTTTGTGTTTTGTGGTGGATCATAACTCAACCCACTCCTTGTGAATACGACATTCACATGTTCATTACGGGAGGAGGGTGGGCGGTATGGTTTATCCGTAGATGGTTTTGGGTTTGTTTGAGTGTTACTTGGCAACGAACCTTCGGGATCTTGGTTTCGAGATCACTAATAGTGGCGGTGTGGTGTCTTTGTCCTCTTTTAACGTTGGCTTTGAGATCGAAGAATTGGTTCTTAATGAACGTGTTTGTTGATTTTTGAGATTCTATGAAAGCTAACAAAGTTTTTCTAAGTTCGTTCCTTCGGGTTTCTTCTCGTTTGATGGAACGGAATTATCGTTCTCACGAGGTTGTGAGTTACGATTTTTGTTTTTGGGGTACTCACGCCAAATGTCGGGGTTTCTACCGTAGTAGTTACCTCGATAACCACCTACTCGGTATCCTTGGGCGCAGTTTGCTTCTTATGGTGGTTCTCTTATTGGTGTGTCATCACACTCCGTAGATGGGTGTGGTCCTCCACAAAGAGTACATCCGCCTCGCATCTCTTTCATTTCTTCTTTGATAGTTTTGAATTGCGAGTCGAATTTAGATATGAGAGCGTCCATCTTTTCCATGAGTTTAGAATTTTCTCTACTGTCAACGAAAGCAACGGTTTTCTTGAAAGGTTTGGAACGGTTATCTTGGGATCAATCGAGTTTTAAGAGAACTCGGTCATCGAGCAATTGATATGCTTCGTTTGGAGTCTTATAGAGAAAGAGTCCACCGGCGTCAAGGATTGCTTGCGTCGGTTCACTGAGACCATGATAAAATATTTGGATGATTGTTCCTTTTAATAAACCATGTCCATGAAAACTACGAAGTAGGTCTTACATTCGGTTCCACGCATCAGTGAGTGTTTCTTGTGGAATTTGGGCGAAACCTCGGATTTTTCCTATGAGTCTTTCGTACATAGCGGGTGGAAAGAAATGGCTAACAAAAGCGGTTCTCATTTGTTCTGATGTTTCAATGCTACTAGGCGTCAACTCATTATACAAAACTCTTGCATCTCCGGATAGAGATGATGGGAAGAGTTTGATTTTTATAACGTCTCCATTGACGTCGACTCCATATTGGAACATGCCACATATTTCTATAAATTCATATACGTGCTTATGCGGATCGGCCCACGTACGGCCGTCAAATTGGCAGTCTTTGATCATTGAAAGGTGATGACCTTTCACGGCGAAGTTTTCTCCAAGCTCAACTTGAACAATTGCAGCCTCGGGGGTAGGTGCTACTACTGGGTTGGCTGCCCACATAGATTGATCGTCGGCCACTGGGAATGGTAGATCGTTAAATGGGTTATAGATGAAAAATGCGTCTAAGAGATTATCAAATGGTGGGTTTTTGGTTTTTGGAATTCGGTTTTCAAAAGAAACAAAGGGTTGCTTCTTGATGTTTTTCTTTCGAGAATGATGAATATAACGTTCGGGATCGGTGTATGGACTAAGTAATTCTTGACCGGAAGAACGTGTGTTCATTCAAGTCTTGATGAACTTTTGAAAAAGACTACAAGTAACAAAAACAAAAACAAACAAAATATAACTAGTAGGAAAATAAGTAAATAGGAAATTAAATAAACCAAACAAAATAAAACATAAATATATATATATATATATATATATATATATATATATATATATATATATATATATATATATATATATATATATATATATATATATATATGTATATATATATATATTTTTATATATATATATTTTATATATATATATATATATATATATATATATATATATATATATATATATATATATATATATATATATATATATATATATATATATATATATATATATATATATATATATATATATATATATATATATATATATATATATATATATATATATATATATATATATATATATATATATATATATATATATATATATATATATATATATATATATATATATATATATATATATATATATATATATATATATATATATATATATATATATATATATATATATGCCGGCGGCAACTATGCGTGCCGGTTGGCAAAGTTGATTCTGTTTGGGAGATGTCGGGCGGCAAAGTTGATTTTGCTGCAAAAACTAATTTTTTGTTTTTTTTACTTTTTGATTTTTGGGCTTTTTGGCAACAAGAATGCTACAATGGGTTTGATTATAGGATGATTTTGGAACTAAGAACACAATCAAATCCCCGGGTAGCGACGCCAAAAACTTGATGTGTCCGTCGTGTGATGGATTTGTAGAACAAGTTTTAAATTTATAAAAACGAATTACCGGATTGACTAAAAATGCACGGGCAAGTATAACCCTTTCGTTTGTGTATAGATTTTATGTGGTAATACCGAGATCGTTCACGGGGATTTGGAAAACCTATGCTCATTCAAAAATAAAACTATAATCGTTGATTGTAGCAATTGTTGACAAACAAGTAACAAGTAAAATGATGAGATTAATAATAAGATTAAAGGCAACACTTTGTAAGGACTAGTTTGAGTATCCGTAGTGGTATGATTGTGATGACACGTTTAACAAATATGATTATGATAATTAGATGGATAATCCAATCTATTGTTTCAAAAGCTTCAATCCTCGTCAAGACTTTGGTTAAAGAAAACAAGCATTAGACTCAATCACTCAATTCAAGACTTAATCCAATTTCAACACATTCGATTCACGGTCGTTTCACGAATTTTCTAACACTATTATTTATGTTTCTTGATAATCAAAACTTCTTAAGAAATGATCAATACAAAAGATAGCCAATCATAGACAAACCGGCTATGACTTCTTGATAGAAAATAACCCTTTCGACCTATGAAATCTTTATCAACAAATTAAGTTTTGATAACAATTGTCACATGAAACGTAAGTACTAATGGTTCATAGTAAAACTTGACATTGAAATAAACATAAATCACAATCACAACCCCTACTTAATACCACAAACATCATCCTACCAAGTGTAGAATGAGATTTAGCTACTCATAACAAATGATGAAATAAAATCTGAAATAATAGTCTTACAAGTCATAATCCAGAGCCTTACAAAATGAAAATATGTTGCTAATGATTAGGGTAATGATCCCTAAGAGTTTTGTGATGTTAACTTTGCTTTTCGGACTCCAAAAGTGACTTTTCTTGCACCACCTTGCTCAAATCCGGGAATGGAGGTTTGGACAAGGTTGAGAGAGTTATTTATGAGATGATATGAAGAGATATTTGAGTTGTGAAAAGATATTGAAAGGCATATGAGTTGTTGTTACATGACCCTAAGGGTCTTATTAATAAGTAAAATTGAAGGCATGGAGTGAATGCATGGCTTGGAGCCAAAGACAAATACTTGGAGCCAAAGAGAGTCTAGAAACTTCTTGTATGAGCTTGCATGAATGTAGACACAATTTCTGCCTACACAAATGTTGGTGGCATCTTCACCATGTTGGTGGAATCTTTGATGATTTATGCAAGTGGAAACTTGATGGTGCTGGTGGCATCTTCATGCTGAGTGACTTGTATGCTCCTTGGAAATAGTTGTTCTTGCACACAAAATTGATCTTCAAAGGCTTGTAACTTATACATGGGTCTTGAACTTAACTAGGATTCTTCGTACTTGTACTAATCTTCACATTTGCGTTGTTTTACACTTCATTCCTGCAATTGGCTACACAAAGACTTGCAAACATAATTGGGCACAAATATGCACAAAAGTATTATAGATATAACCAATATACATGGACAAAAGTACGGATAACGCTCCCAAAAACATGTTGGATTCGGGCGTTATCTGTATTTCTAGAAGAGCTTCCGGGTATACCACCTATCTGCGAAGTGGAGTTTGGCATTGAGCTTGTTCCGGGAGCTGAACCTATCTCCAAGGCTCCTTATAGCACGACTCCCATTGAGCTCAAGGAGTTGAAAGATCAGCTACAGAAGTTACTAGAACGAGGTTTTATTTGCCCGAGTGTATCACCATGGGGTGCACCGTTTCTGTTCGTTTAGAAGAAGGACCATAGCATGAGGCTGTGTATCGACTACCGCGTGCTGAACAAGATCACGATCCGCAATCGTTATCCCCTCCGATGTATCGATGATTTGTTTGACCAACTGCAGGGTGCTAAGCACTTTTCTAAGATTGATCTACGATCAGGCTACCATCAATTGCAAGTGAAGGAACATGATATTTCTAAGACTACTTTTCACACACGTTATGGTCACTATGAGTTCATGGTTATGCCTTTCGGGCTCACGAACGCTCCAACTGTATTCATGGACTTGATGAATCGAGTTTTCCATGAATTCTTGGACAAATTCGTCATTGTATTCATCGATGATATTCTGATCTTCTCGAAATCTAAGGAAGAACACGAGGATCATCTTCGCACGATATTGCAGATTCTTCGTCAGAAGCAACTGTATGATAAGTTTTCCAAGTGTGAGTTCTGGTTAAGTAAGGTGGCATTTCTGGGTCACATCATTTCAGCAGAAGGGATTACCATGGATCCTGTGAAGCTTGAGGCTATCACTAATGGCCAAGACCGACGTCTGCAACTCAAGTTAGTAGTTTTCTAGGATTAGCTGGCTATTACCGCAGGTTTGTGGGTTTAGCCTTTCCTTTGACTAAGCTGATGCGTAAGGGAGAGAAATTCGTCTAGAATGATGAGCGAGAGAAGAGCTTTTAAGAACTTAAACAACGTTTGGTTTTTGCACCTATTCTTACTCTCCCATCTGGTACAAGTGGATTTCAAATTTACAGCGATGCTTCGGGAAAAGGACTTGGTTGTGTACTCATACAACATAGGAAGGTGATTGCCTATGTATCACGACAGCTTAAGCCTTACGAAGAAAATTATCCCACTCATGATCTGGAATTTGCAGCAGTTGTATTCGTACTTAATATCTGGAGGCACTATCTTTATGGTGAGTCATGTGACATCTTCACTGACCATAAGAGCCTCAAATACATTTTCACTCGGCGAGAATAAAACATGAGACAAAGACGGTGGTTAGAGTTGCTGAAGGACTATGACACCAACATTCAGTATTATCCTGGTAAAGCTAATGTGGTGGCGGATGCTTTAAGCAGAAAATCAGGCATGATTGCTGGCATTAAGGTAGAGGAAGAAATTATTCATGATCTTGAGCGTTTAGATATTGAGCTTTTTGTACGTGGACAACATGGTTACTGGGCTAATATGAGAGTTGAGCCGGATTTAATTTCTTGGATTAAGGCAGCTCTGAAGGATGACGGTGAGATATGGGAGATTATTTAGAATATCGATCAACAGACTGAGTTCCTTATAGATGACAATGGCATTGTATGGCAGGGTACTAAGTTATGTGTTCCAAAAGATCTTACTCTAAGAGAAGCTTTGTTGACTGAGGCTCACAGTTCTCCCTTCTCCATTCATCCAAGTTATACCATAATGTATCATGATCTCAAACAATATTTCTGGTGGAGCGGTATGAAACAAGACGTGGCTACTTTCGTTTCTAAATGTCTGACATGCCAGCAGGTTAAGATAGAACATCAACGTGCTAGTGGTTTACTACAACCATTAGAAATTACCGAATGGAAGTGGGACAAGATCTCTATGGATTTTGTTACCGGACTACCGTAGACTCAGAGGAATCATGATGCTATATGGGTCGTTGTCGATCGTTTGACCAAGTCTGCATATTTCCTTCCCATCCGCAAGGATTACCCAGTTAGCAGATTGGCAGAAATATTCTAGTAGGAGATCGTGCGATTACACATTACTCCATCAGACATCATATCCGATAGAGATCCACGATTTATGATTCGTTTCTGGAGAGGTCTGCAGAAAGCTTGGGGCACCAGACTCAGGCTTAACATAACTTTTCATCCTCAGACTGACGGTCAGTCAGAGCGTACAATTCAGACCTTGGAAGACATGTTACGTGCTTGTGCGTTAGAGTGGATAGGAAATTGGGTTGACTACATCTGTTTGGTTGAGTTTGCCTACAATAGTTGTCACGCAAGTATCAAGTGTGCACCCTTCGAGATGTTGTATGGCAGGAAGTGTCGTGCTCCGATCTGTTGGGATCAGGTTAGTGAATGAATCATTGAGGGTCTAGAGATGATTGAGGTGACCAATGAGAAAGTCGCAATTGCCAAGGAGAAGCTTCAGGAAGCTGGTGCTCGTCAGAAGAGTTCTGCTGACAAACATCATAGATCATTGGAATTCCAGCCTGGTGAGCATGTTTTCTTGAAAGTATCACCCGCGCGTGAAATCAAGCGTTTTGGTATTAAGAGAAAGCTCAGTGCTCATTTCATAGGACCGTTCGAGATCCTCGATCGTGTCGGTGAGGTATCTTATCGTTTGGCGTTACCTCCTCAGCTATTGCATGTTCACAACGTGTTCCACGTGTCTTTACTCATAGGTTACAATTATCATCATCTGCAATTTGTTATGTATCCACTCGATCAGATTCGTGAGGATCTATCCTAAGTTGAGGAACCCGAAGCCGTTCTTGATCGTCAAGATCGGGTCATGAGGAGAAAGACTATTCCATTCGTCAAGATCCATTGGAGGAACCAACCCGAGCGGGAAGCCACTTGGGAAACTGAGGAGTCTATCCAGACTTCTTATCCTAATTTATGATTCGGGTATGTCCTTTCAGCTTATCGTATCTCTAATTCGAGGACGAGTTATTATTTTTAGAGGGGAAGAGTTGTAAAACTCTCATAAAATACATGAAAACATAAAATACATGAAAATAGAAATTTATTAAAACTTTAATATTAATTAATGCACGACAACTATTACGTAAATTATATGATTAACGACAAGTATTTATGTATAATAAATAAATCATGACATGATATAACACGAACTTAAGTCAAGAATACATAACACACAGGAATTTATAAAACACGAAAACATAATACATAAGGGCTGTTTGTGGCCGGTTATGAAAGAAAGAAAGAAAGGGCCCCAAGGCTCGGCCCGTCAACCATTTAACTATCCAAACATATACTCCATGCACATTCATTTTATCAAGTTTACAAAAAATAGAGAAACCCTAGACTTGGTGTTGATGTGCTATCGGCAAGAAAAGAAAAGGGAGAAAGAAAAAGGCTTTTGATCTTGAAACCATTCAGGTATTGTTCGTGTTTGTCAATCCTTAATTCAATCAGATTTGGTAACCATTTATTATTTTCTTTTCATTATAATGAATCAGGGAACCCATAAATTAATTATATGAACATGTGATATGAATATTAAAACAAGAGTTTAGATCGGGTTTGGTTTGATTTGGTCATGGAAACCGAGACCATGGTGGTCTCGGTGGGTTATTCTGCCGGCCAGTCGAGACCGTAAGGTCTCGGTGGCTGGGTTTCTTTGGCAACCGCAACACACCAGGCCCCCTCGGTGGGGTGTTTGTTCACAACAATGGCAACCGAGACCATGGTGGTCTCGGTGGGAAAGCTACACAGCCAGTGGGTACGCCACTACTATCGGTGGGAAGCAAAAACCAAGCAGCCACAAGCCATGGGGCTGCGGCGGCTGCTTTGGTCGCACAGTGGCAACCCGCGGCAGCAAGGGCTGCAGCGGGGGATGTTTGGTTGCTTGGTTATTCGTGCAACCTAGACGTCGTGGTCTCGGTGGGCTTAATTCTGGGGCTCGGCTAAACCAAACACCAAAGGGGGTGTTTGGTTATTATTTTGGCTAAGTTAATTTAGATTTAAAAATATTAATTTACTAAGTTATGGTGAAATTAATCATGGTATAATTAAATTAAATTAATTAAAGACTTAGCCTATTAAATTAATTAAATTTTAACCATGGTTTAATTAATTTAAGTGTTACTTTTAATTTAATTATACAACTTAGCAAGTTTATGGTAAAGTATTGTTATTGAAATATAATCATGCCTTATTATTAATTAATACTCAATTAAACCATGCTACATTATTAATTAATAATTAATTATAAGAATATAACATGTAAAAGTATTTTTTAATAAACTTTAATACTATATCAATAAATGAATCATGACTTATAAAATATGTTCGTTAAGCTTCGACTTATATTATATGCTTATTAAACAAGCTTATTACTATTTATGAAAACTTACTACTTATGGAAACTTTCTATTTTTGGAAACTTACTATTTATGAAAACTTACATTTTATGGAAACTTACTATATTTAGAAAGCTACTATATATGGAAACCTACTATTTTTGGAAAGTTACTATATATAGAAACCTGCTATTTTCAAAAAGTTACTAATTATGAAACATCAAGTATAAAACACATGAAACATGTAATACGTTAATCAAGAGCACATGAAACGTATAATACTATGAAAGACACGATAAAACATGAATAAGTAAAACAAGTCAAGAACAAGTAAAACAAGTTAAGAACAAATAAATTAAACTAAGAACCGGTAATTTATGCATGAACAAACAACTCATACACGTCCTTTATTATGTAGCACTCGTGAAGTCGGAGTAGTACTTTCCTCCTTTCATATTCATTCTTTTACTGGACATAAGGTACGGATATTCCTTCCTTCCGTAAGGACATCTCTTTCTATGCATAATTAGGATTCACCGTTTGCTGCCATCTGTTTTCCCCAGTTTTCATTTCATAAAAACTTTCATTGTTTGCTATGCTATCATTTTAAATTGTCTGAGCAATGTTTAGTCCTTTTCTACATTCTTTACTTTATGCATGTTTGAGCTTATGTTTTGGGGCTGATGTTTGATTCCGGCTTTCCTTTTTGGTCATTTATGTTTTTAAGACGTATTACCTTGTTATTCTTTGATGACACGTCATAATTATGATATAATGGTCACTTGTGAAAGTGGGTCGTTACATAAGCTTAGACTCGACACAAATCAAGAATGTCTCATACAAGACCGTCTCGCTAATGGTAGTTGGTCCTAAATGTTTAGCAGCTTATGGTCGTACAAGGACGTCATCATTGATGCAATTAATGGTTGAAGTCTCTCGACTTTCATCACTTTCAGGTAATGATTTAAAATGGATGATCCGCATAAATAACATTTTCATTGTTTCAGATACTCAGAAGCATATTGATGATTTTATTCTTCCTTTAATGCAAGTTAGTACAAGATGGTGTAAATCTCTTCGTACGAAAGTCAATATAGTTAATATGACATTTAAGATCAGATCTATTTTAACATCGTTTAAACCTAAGTAAAAGAGGTATGAATGTTAACTCGAGATTATGTCTAGTGAGTAATAGTGGTATGAAATCAAATGAACATTTTCTTCTTCTTGCGAAGTTGTTGTTAATATATTAAGATTAATCTGGTCGCAGTGTGATGCCTAATCACTGATTTTTATTTTGTGATAGACGGGGTTGATTGGATAGATGATATGATAAGTCAAATGTTAAGAAAAGATGTACAAAATAATTGCTACTACTTTGTGGATTCTTTCGAAATTTTTGAATAATATAACTTTTAATACTTACACAATGAAGAAAGTGATATTTTCGACTATGTTCATCTTTTTTTTGGTTATAATAAGCGATCTAGAATGATCGGTTAAAAAGTATTTTCTAGTCTTTTACAATATCTTGCTAAGTTTATTTCATATATATTGCTGTTAAAAAACATACACAAGTTTGATTAAAACAAACTCAACAACATGACCAAAAGTAAAAATACATGCTAACAAACGGCAATGAAACTAATATGTAAGACGAAATCATATAAACCAATAGGCCTATGGAGAAGTTAAATAAAATAGGCATGTATGAGATTTTGCAATTGACTAATTTAAGCATCAATCGTAGAAAGCCAGTTTGCAGCATCCACGGTCATACGTGTTAATACTCACTTTTTTTAAATTTGATAAGACACTTTTCGGCCACCATTTATAGCCTAAGAAAAGAATCTCGCCCAATGAGTACGCTAGAAATACTATACTTAAGAAAAGGCTGTTTGTTGGAATAAACTCGACGACCATATAACAAATTGTTGCTTATAGCTGCAGATCATAGAAACCTCTACACCCGTTTACGTGAAACAGATTTCGTATAACCAACATAATCGTGACATCTATGCATGCACCGAGTAGTCAAATGAGGAACATTAAGAAAGACCAAGTTATACACATTGGCCCAATGGTCCCTGCACTATAAGGCCCGAATGAAGGATCCAAGCCTACATGCACCATCACAAAAAAGTCCTCAAAATGGTCATATTTCAATGGAACTTCGATGAAAGCCCGAAGAAAGGCCAAAGCACAACAAGTCTACTCGTCATCGGTCTAGACAAGGTATGTACGTATAAGATTAATGGCATTAATGAATCCTATTCTTAGTGATTGTCACCTGAGTATCAATTCACTTTTCTTTTTCTAACATTTTCATTTTAAAGGTTTGCGACCGCTATATGCAAATCAAGGGGGGACTAGTTCGGTAAAGGTCGGGTAGTGAAGGGGATTGGGCTAAGTGTTAATGGTCTTCATTACTCATGGTCTAAGGGCATGTTTGGTAGAGAGAATTTCAGATATTAGAAATGAAGTAAGGAATTACATTTTTGAAAATGAAATCCAAGGAAATGGTTTAATGAATTCTTTTGTTTGGTAGCGTGAGAGATTTGAAAAAAACACTCATGCAAATTTTTGTTTTCTTTAAAAAAAATTTAAATAGAAAAATAAATAAACAATAATAATAAGAAATATTAATATTATTATAATAAATAATAATATATAATATATAAAAATAAATAAATAATAATAATAATAATAAGAAACTTTAAAAGTATAAATAAAAAATAATAATATAAATAAAATAATAATAAATATTATTAAATAACAATAAAAATTTAACAATTAATAATAGTTATAAAACAAGATAATAATAATAATAATAATAATAATAATAATAATAATAAAAATAAAAATAATAATAATAGTTATTATTATTATTATTTTAATTTTTTATAAATAATAATAATAATAATTGGTCCCAAGGTAAGGACGCTTGCTTAGATGTCAGGGGTGTTTCACCGTTTGCTGGTGCAGGTTTGGATTCGTGGGTCCCCGGGATTGCTTTGCGGGCTGCTGCCAGAAGAAGAGGAGGAAGTATTCTTCTATTTGTGCAGAGCACGGTTATTCGTTCATCCCTTTTGCCTTCTCTACTTTTGGGGAGCTTGAAGAGGAAGCCTTGGTTACTCTTTCGCGTCTCAAGCGCTTATCTGTTTGTCATTCTAATGATGCTAGGAGTGGCTCTTTTCTATTTTCTAGACTTGGTTTCTGTATTCAAAAGGGGGTGGGAGCGCAACTTGTTTCGCGGCTCCCTTTTAATTTTGTGTGATTAATAAATAAAAGTTTTTGATAAAAAAAATAATAATAATAAAAATAATAAAAGTTTTGGAGGTAAAGATGTTTGTTTAAATTAAACTGGTTCTTCTCCTTTGACTCGAAAAGGAATGAATGACTTTGTACCCGACCGAGCTGTCATTGATGCTGCACAATGAAAACGATGCAAGTATATGGCTGTTAGAAATACGTTTTAACGTATATTAGAAGTATCGGTCACTCCACAATATGAATTATGTTGTAATAGCTCGTAGTTAACAATTAGTTAAATATTACTTATTAAGTTAAGTAAGAACTGGTCCATGGGCTTGTCATGGACCGGCCCAAGCCCATTGTAAGCTTGGAGTATAAATACCCCTTTCCACCATGGAAAGGGGTTGGTTGTTGTTCATTTCATGCTTTCATATTAATAAAATCACACACATTTTCTCTCACTTTCTCTCTCTAGTTTCTCTCACTAGAAAACATCAACCCACTTCATAGATTCTTAGGTTATCAATATTCTACATTTGGTATCAAGAGCTATGGGGTGATTTAAGGTAAGGATTGTGTTGCTTTTTTAGTTTTTGAATCAATTAGTGATCTTTAGAAAAAATCAATCTTGAATCTTGTTGTTTTTGGTGTTTTTGGTGTTTTTGTTATTGGGATTGATTGATAAGGATTGGGTTTAGCTTATTTTGGTAAAAATCATAAAACTTTTTGTGGTTTGTGATCAAAAAATCGGATTTAAGGCTAATCTTCAAGTCTCGGGAATTTTTTTTTTTTTTTTTTTTCCAGTTTATTCCGAATAGGGATTCCGAATAGGAAGTTTTTCAGAATAGAAGGTTTATTCCGAATAGGGATTCCGAATAGGAAGGTTTTCAGAATAGCAGGTTTATTCCGAATAGACATTCCGAATAGGACAATTTTCAGAATAGCAGGATTTTTTTTTTCCGAATAGACTTTCCGAATAAGAAGATTTTTCCGAATAGCAACTTTCGAAATAGCAATTCTTTCCGAATAGCAGCATCTTTCCGAATAGCAAATCTTTCCGAATAGCAATTCTTTCCGAATAGCCCATCTTTCCGAATAGCCATACTTTCCGAATAGCTTTCCGAATAGCCAATATCTTCCGAATAGCCATTTTTTCCGAATATCTTTCCGAATTGCCTATTATTCCGAATAGCAAAGTTTTCCGCATAAGGTTTATTCAGCATAAGGTTTATTCCGAATAGGGCATTTTTAGAATAGGGTTATTCCGCATAAGGGTTATTCAGCATAAGGGTTTTCAGCATAGGATTATTCCGAATAGGTATTATTCCGAATAGGGTTTATTCTGAGTTTGGGTTACTCCGTATAAGCAAGTTCAAGGGGTATTTGAGTTTTTTCGACGATCTTTAGTGGATTTAATCTTGATTACAACCAACACAACACAAATTCTCAACCTTTCTTCACTGCTCGATCAACCGATAATCTTTGAGTCTTTTAAGTGATCACAATGAATCCAAGTTCATTAATGCCTCAGACGACATCTCTTACGGATATCTCGATCATAACGGGGATTGATAGTCGTCCACCGATGCTTATTAAAGAGGTGTTTGAGGCATGGCAGGGCCGTATGATGCAATACTTGAAGGGCAAACCAACATACGGAAGGCTTATGGTCAAATCGATTTTGAATGGTCCACTCGACTATGGTACCATTGTGGCAAATAACGTGTCTCGACCAAGAGAATATGAAGAACTCACACCGGCACAACAACTCATTGCTGATGCTGATGAAAAGGCTTTACGGACTCTTCTCCAAGCTCTTCCGCATGATATTTATCGCATGGTTAGTCAATATACGGTTGCCAAAGATTTATGGGAACGTCTAAAGGTGTTGCTACAAGGTACGTCTCTCACCAAACAGGAAAGAGAGTGTCAGCTGTATGATCTGTTTGATAGATTCACGTACAGCCCAGGGGAAACGCTACACGACTATTACTTCAGATTCACCACTCTAATGAATGATCTGAATGTATACAATATCGTGATTGCTCCATTCCAGGTTAACACCAAGTTCTTGAATACTTTACCTCAAGCTGAATGGGGTGAGTATATTACCGATGTGAAGTTAACCCGGGATTTGCATAAGTGCAACTTAGATCAAATCTATGCTTTTCTTCAGCAGCATGAGAAACATGTGATTATGCACCGTTCTCCTCGCGGTATGTACCCAGATTCCTTAGCTTTGATGGCGAATCAACCAAGCTTGTCACACAACAACACACCTTATATCTTGGGACATCAAGCCTATCATCCATCACCTTACATGACACCAACCTTCCCCCAATACTCGATTCTACCGCAACCACCCACCTCACATCAGCAACAATATCGGTTCAATGCACCTTCACCACAGTATGCTTCACAACTTCATCCAGCAAATGTTGCACCTTATGCTCAGCCTTCATATTCTTCTTATCAAGAGAATGCAGCATATCCAACAAGCTACCCTGATCAAATGAGTATTCCTTCTAGTGATTATGCAGCTCATCAAGATCAAGCAATGTATTGTGATGATGAGGAAGTCCCCATTCCTGTATTCCAACAAGGAGCTGACCCAGTTGAAGTGCTAACCACTATGTCTGCTTATCTCACAAGGACTTTAAGCAAACGAGGATACAGAGGATCAGCTCCACCAACAATCAGTTGAGGAATTCATCCAATTCTCGTCAACAAGCTACTATTGAGAATGACAGGGTCATGGTTCAGCCTATTCAACCATATCAGGGGAGACCTACCACATCAACCACCAATGCTCGCACGGTCAATCAGGCACCAATGGCCAATCCTGCTCCACGGGCAAGTTGAGAATGATTACATGTTACAACTGCAAGGAAGAGGGTCACATGTCCAGGGATTGTAAGAAACCCAAGAGGAGAAGGGATGGACAATGGTTTGCAGAAAAGATCTATCTGGTAAATGCTCAGGCACAAGGAAGGGAACTTGATGAAGAGGAGCTTGCATTTCTTGCTGATCCAGGGATTGCTGAATAAGACGTTGTCACTACGCAGAATGCAGCTTACCAAGCCGATGATCTTGATGCGTATGACTCAGACTGTGATGACTTTCAATCTGCAAAGGCTGCTCTCATGGCAACTATCTCCAGCTTAGGGCCAGAAAAGAGATCTGAGGTACTTATTAATACCACCGATAATACCACTGATGCTAGTATTCAACCACATCAAGTTGTGCAAGAGAGTGCTGACTCGAATGAATCTTCGGTGGTGAGTCTTTCAAATGAGGAGACAAACAATGATAGCAATATCAATGTGAGTCCCCAGACTTTGAGTGAATCACAACCGGGACCCATTTCGCAAACGCCTACTCCTGCTCAACAAGATTTGGTCATGGTTCCTGCTACATTACTTAGCCAAATGAATGTTGCACTCTTAGAAACCTTAGCTAAGAATAAGAATTTGTCTGATGAGCTTACCTTAAGCAACGAGAAAGTTCAAACCTTGGAATTAGTGCCTTCGTCTAGTGTTCTAACTAATCTCGAATATGATCATTTTAGAAACAAACAAATGGGTCACTTGCAAGAAATCGAAACCTTAAGAGCAAATCTTTCTAAAGAACTTAGCGAAAAGGAGTTAGTGGTCACTAATTTTCAAAAACTTCAAACAGATTTTGAGTCACTCGAGTCTAAGAAGAATGAAATGGAGATTAATGCTACTAATAAGATTAGAAGTCTAGATTACTTGCTCTTAAGACAATACTCTGCTTCTCAACTAGTGCACTTATTTGATGCTTCATTTAGAGAATTTAACTTATCACGTCAAAAAGGCCTTCCCCCTAATCCAAGGTATGCAAAACAAGCTTTAAGACATAGTCCTAGACTTTATAATGCAACTCAATTAGGTTTGGCCTTAGACCCGATTGTTTTTCCTGATGATCGAACAAGTAAGGATCTAGTTGATGAGGATCGGTCATACAATTCTGCAAAATATCCTGAGTGTGATTATTTTAAATTGAATAATGAGCTTGCTAAAACGGATTTTAGAATTCGCTTCCATATGGACAAAGATCTCATTACAGCACCAACCTACATGTTGAATGAAGAAAGCCCTAGTACATTTCCTACACTTGTCAACATGGAAGGTCCTAAGGAAATTCCAAAGGATCTTCCACCTGTTAGCACTGTATGGTTAAACTTGCAAGAGATTAATCAATACTTTACTAATTTTGACAAGGTCATTTTGGATTGTACGACTTCAAATGGCCTAAACGCCGGAGAATGGGCTTTCGAACACATGAACGAGGTGTTTAAAACTGAGATCAATCCATTTGTCGAAAGTCTAAAAGGAAGTTTTGCATCTCTTAAGGAAAATCTTGTGTTTGAAATTGGTGAAGTTCAAAAAGTGTTTTATGAAATGGACACCGCTTACGAACTACAACTAATTGAAAAAGAAAAGATTTTAACCGAATATGACCGATTCTTGTCTGCAGTAATCTCGTGTGATGTGCTTACGACTGTAAATGTTAATTATTCGAATGAGCTTACATCCGCTATGATTAATTGTAATGCTGTGAATATTTGTAATGATATTTGTGATGATGTTTGTGATCTTTCTGTAAATGTTGCTGATACTGTAAATGAGGTAGATAATCAGTCTTGTCACGAATCTAACGCTGAGTTTTTAAAGCTACAAGATTCTTACAATTTACTTTCAAAACGCTTTAATCAACTAGAACAACATTGTATATCTTTAGAATTAAAACAACAAACTCAACATGATAATCTTTTGATATCAAATGGTTGTGAAAACGGTGTTGAGACGAGTGACAAGATGATTGCAATTGTTAAGACATTAGAGGAAGAAATCATGAGATTGAAGAGAGATGTGTCATCAAATGAAACATTAAAAATGGAACTAGAGGCTGCAGAGTCTAAAAACCAGGTCTTAGAAATTAGACTTTCGTCTGTTCTAGGGGAGATGGATCGGACAAGACAGGGACTATCCGCTCTTTATGGTTCACTAGAAAAACGCTTCGCTTTTAATGCGGCACAGCAACAATCTTATGTTGAACAACTGAACCAAAAGTGCGAGGAAATCTCTGACTTGAACATCCTGCTCATTGACAAAAATATGGTTTTGGCCGAGTTAAAGGAGACACTTCTTCTCACCCGACAAGAAGTTGTTGATAACTTAGCTACCGACTCTGCACCGTCCACTAGTGCTCCAACAACCAAGTCAGTAGTGCTTTATAAGAACCCGCTTCATAAGAGAAACCCGGTTACCTACGATGATTATATGAGGAATTCCATTAAGCATGTCGATCTTCTTAGGGATATTTTAGACGATCTTTATGCCTTAGATCCCTCAAGTAGCGACTATTATTCGGCTCATGAATATATTAAGCGAGTTCAATATTGCTTAGCATATTTGCAATACATAGGTACACCAGGTTCTGCACTACTTAATAATAGGCCCATTGCTGTAACTCCATTTAATAAGACTCCAGGAGCGAAACCGTCACTGGCACAATCAAGTAAGGCACCTTTAAAATCTGTTGCTAATGTTCCCACTTTGCCTTCTAGAGGATTAAAAGAGACTACTAAGGCTAAAGGATCGCCACTCAAGAAAGATAAGATCAAGCCCTCCACTAGTAGTGCCACAAAGAAGAAAGTAGAAGTTCACAATAGGAATGCTAGTTCAGTTTTAAATAAGAAGAATCATGTTAAGACTAAAAGCTCTGCGCCTGTGCAGCAGCCAAAACCATTCGTGAATTCTAATTTGAATTGTTGGAATTGTAATGAATGTATGTTTTCCCAACGTCATGATTTGTGTCTTATTGAGCATGTGAATGAAATGAATGCAATTAAGAATGGTCTTGAATGGAAGCCAACGGGTAGAACTCGTGCCCAAGTTGGCTGGCAATGGCGTCCCACTGGTAGGACCTTTACATTAGATGGAACAATGTGCCCTTTAACTAGGAATGCATCCATTGAGGTTAGGTCTGAGCGTCCTTTAGTTAGGAACACTCGCACTCAAGTATGGAAACAACGCCCTTTAATTAGGTCAGCCCCCACTATAGTGCCTATCAGTGAAGAAATACCTCAGGATTTAAGCCAACTAGAATCTACACCACCCACTAGGAAGAAAAAGGCTAGGAAATCTAAGAAACCTAGAGTTAGCAAATCTAAGATTATTAAATCTGTACCTGCTAATAACAAGGAACACTCAGATTCCGATACCTCTACATTGTCTTCGTGTGGTGATATTTTTAGGTGGTCCAAATCATCCTGTGGTATTTGGACTCCGGTTGTTCAAAACATATGACCGGAAATCGCTCGATGCTCCGAAATTTCGTCAGCAAGTTTCTTGGTACGGTTAAATTCGGGAATGATCATATAGCAAAGATAATGGGGTATGGTGAATATCAGATTGGAAATGTGACAATTTCAAGGGTATACTATGTTGAAGGTCTTGGTCATAATTTATTCTCAGTAGGACAGTTTTGTGATTCCAACCTCGAGGTTGCTTTTCGACAACACACTTGTTTCATTCGCAACTTGGAAGGAAAAGATTTGTTGAAGGGATCTCGTGGTGCAAATCTTTATACCTTGTCCTTACAAGACATGATGGCCGCCTCTCCAGTATGTCTTCTCTCTAAAGCATCTAAGACCAAGTCATGGTTATGGCATCGCAGATTATCTCATCTTAACTTTGATGCTATTAATCATCTGGCTAAAAACGAATTAGTTCGTGGTCTTCCAAAGCTTAAATTTCACAAGGACCATTTATGTTCCGCGTGTTCAAGGGGGAAAAGCACCAAGAAATCTTACAAGCCCAAAGCTGAAGACACCAATCAAGAAAAACTTCATCTTTTGCATATGGATCTTTGTGGACCAATGAGAACTGAAAGTGTGAGCGGTAAGAAATTCATTCTCGTCATTGTGGATGATTTCTCCAGGTTTACATGGGTTAGATTTCTACGTACAAAGGATGAAGCACCGAAGGCTATCATCACTTTTCTGAAATTCATTCAGGTACGTTTGAATACTACTGTCCGCCGTATTCGTACAGACAATGGTACAGAGTTCGTCAACCAGACTCTTCGTGATTATTATGAAGGAGTTGGTATCTCACATGAAACATCCGTTGCACGCACTCCACAACAAAACGGTGTCGTTGAAAGACGGAATCGTACACTTATGGAAGCTGCTAGGACCATGCTTATTTACGCGAACGCTCCATTGTTCTTGTGGGCAGAGGCTATATCTACTGCATGTTTCACCCAAAACCGTTCTATCATTCGGAAACGCCATGGAAAAACACCTTATGAGCTTCTACATGACCGTAAACCCGATGTTTCATTTTTTCATGTGTTTGGTGCTCTTTGTTATCCAAACATCAATAGTGAGAACTTGGGTAAGCTTCAACCGAAAGCCGATATAGGTATTTTCATTGGTTACTCACCGTCCAAGAGAGCATACCGAATCTATAACCGTCGTCTTGGCAAGATTGTAGAAACTATGGACGCAGATTTCGATGAGCTGACAGCGATGGCTTCTGAGCAACACAGCTCTGAACCCGCGCTTCATGAGATGGGAACCGGTGCTATTAGTTCCGGATTAGTTCCCAATAATCCTACTTCTACATCATTTTTACCACCAACAAGGCCCGAGTGGGATAAACTGTTTCAACCGTTGTTTGATGAATTCTTCGATCCCCCGACTGATGAAGTTCCAGCACCTGTAGTAATTGCTCCAATACCTGAAGTGGTTGCTCAAGCTAATGAACCTTTATCTAATGCATCTACAATTCACATTGAACCGGATGCACCTTCACCAAGTGATTCTCAAACTACACCTGAATCATCACCCCTACTTGTGCCTAATGATGTGGAAGAGGATTCTATTGATCACGACTTGGAATATGCTCACTTGAAAGAGCTTCCTTTCTTTGGTGTAGCGATCCCTGAAAACCCTTCAGCCGCGTCTACCTCAGAAGAAGCTCCTTCTATTGTTCACTCCAGACCACCTAGGATTGAAAACCATAGCACTAAATGGACAAAAGATCACCCAATTAGGAATGTCATTGGAGATCTAGATCGACCAGTATCTACACGCCATCAATTACAAGAGAATGCACTCTATTGCTACTTTGATGCATTTCTCTCTGAAGTTGAACCTAAAAATTGGCAGCAGGCTATGACTCAATCATCTTGGATTGAAGCCATGCAGGAGGAACTAAATGAATTCTAACGACTTGAAGTATGGGAATTAGTTCCTCTCCCTGACAAGGTTAACATCCTTACCTTGTTATGGGTTTATAAGGTTAAACTTGATGAGATGGGTGCGGTATTGAAGAATAAGGCTAGATTGGTCGCTAGAGGATATAAACAAGCCTTGGGTATAGACTTTGAAGAATCTTTTGCTCCTGTGGCTAGATTGGAGGCGATTAGACTATTCCTTGCGTATGCTGCTCATATGAACATGATCGTCTACCAAATGGATGTGAAGACGGCATTTTTGAACGGTGAACTAAGGGAAGAAGTCTATGTTAGTCAGCCGGATGGGTTCGTCAGTACGGAGTTTCCTAATCATGTGTACAAGCTTAAGAAGGCTCTCTATGGGTTGAAACAAGCTCCACGCGCGTGGTATGATCTCTTGTCAACATATCTCATTTCGGAAGGCTTCTCCAAAGGCAAGGTGGACCCCACTCTATGCACTCTCAAGGAAGGCAACGACATGCTTCTGGTACAAATTTATGTTGATGATATAATATTTGCTGCCACTAACATAGAATTGTCTAATCAATTTGAGAAGATAATGTCCACACGCTTTCAGATGTCGATGATGGGAAAAATTTCATTTTTCTTAGGATTACAGATTTCTCAAAATCCCAGAGGCATCTTTATTAATCAATCCAAATATGCTCTAGAATCTCTTAAGAAATATAACTTTGAAAATTGTGACCCCGTGGACACTCCAATGGTGGAGAAATCCAAGTTAGATGAAGATAGGAATGAGACTATTGTCGATCCAAAACTTTATCGTGGGATGATCGGCACCCTTCTATATCTGACTGCTAGCAGGCCTGATTTGCAATTTGCTGTATGCATGTGTGCCCGGTATCAGGCTCGGCCTACCGAAAAGCACCTACATGTAGTTAAAAGGATCATTCGGTATCTAAAAGGAACACTTCATCGTGGTCTATGGTATCCGAAAGATTCCTCGATTGCTTTAATATCATACGCAGATGCCGATCATGCTGGATGTCAAGACGCGAGGCGTAGCACTTCTGGATCTGTGCAACTCCTAGGAGATAGATTGATTAGTTGGTCTTCAAAAAGGCAGAAAAGCGCTGCAATTTCTAGCACGGAGGCTGAATACATCGCCATGTCCGGTTGTTGTGCTAAAGTCCTTTGGATGAGATCACAATTAACTGACTACGGTTTGGGATTTAACAAAATCCCGATGTATTGTGACAACAAAAGCGCCATTGCCCTTTGCTGCAACTATGTTCAACACTCCCGGGCCAAGCATATAGACATTCGCTACCATTTCATTAAGGAGCAGGTGGAGAACGGAGTGATCAAGTTGTATTTTGTCACTACTGAGTACCAGCTGGTGGATATGTTCACCAAAGCCTTAGATCGAGGACGAATCGAGTTTTTGATCGACAAGCTTGGCATGAAATCATTCACCCCAGCGACTCTCAAAGAGTTGGCAGAAGAATCAGCTGAATAGTCGTGGTAAACTATTCAGAGTATCCTTTGTTCGTGATCATGTATATTATAGTATATATATAAACCACAAAAAGAAAATACACAAATATAAAACCAAGAAAAACCATAAAAAATATAAAACCTACAAAAACCATAAAAATTATAAAATCAAGAAAAACCAAAAATATTTTTCGTTTAAAACGGGCATGTCTTTTAGTACGGTAATATTTACGGCTTTAGAAATGTCGATCAATATTGACACGGTGCCATAAATAGAGTCCGTATAAAAGTTCTACATTTTTAAAACATGCCCATTATGGCTTGTAGTTATTTCTGACTGCAACCCGGTTTTCACATTAAAGTCACGTATTTCCTTGGAAAACGTTGGCTCACAACGGGAATTAAGTTTCTCGGGCATGATTTACAAGCCAAATCATGCAAAGGGATCAAGTTTACTTTACAACTTGGTCTAACACGAATTAATGTACGTCTCAGTGCATTAATTTGTTAAAATAAGAGAAATCTTATTGCTACCACGAATCAAACTTTTCAATATATCAATTGGAAAATTTTTTTCATCATCCTGTGCCTCGTTAAACAATGACTACAGCTCTTTAAATAGAAAACGGGTCATCGTTTAAGGGGGAGAAAATGTTACATCATCTTTCACATCAAAAAGATCTTCAAAAGTTTTCAAGGAAACTCAAAAAGCTTAATGGTTAATGGTTGGATTGCTTTGGCATTTGTCTTGTTGTTGCCTATAAGTTTGTCATGAATAGATTTGTGTGTGTGTTAAGATAGGTTAATCACTAAGGCTCGGGAATTAAACATAAGATAGGGTCAACATGACAAGTATTAAAACTTGGAAAAACAAAAGCATGTTGATTGGAGTGAAAAGAAAAGTGAGGGGTTAAATGTGACTATGTTTCAAACTTGCTAAAAAATTTGACCTAGTCAGTCATCCCCCCCGTTTTCTTCTTTCTCTCATCTCACTGTTCCTCTATCTCTTTGCCGCCATTAACACCCTAGCTCTCAAACACTCACGAAATCAAACAAACATCTCAAAATCAGTAATCTTCTAAGTTCAAGATCATCAAAAAGGTATCTAATCGGATTAACATTCATTTAATTCAAGTTAATTATCTCTTATTAATCAGAATCAATCAATTTAAGTTTCTGCTTCAATTAGGGTTAATTAAATTGGGGGTTTTGCCTGGGTTGTATTCAGAATAGAACAAATTGAACTGCTTTGGCTTTTAGATCACTTGAATCAAATGGATTTCGTGCTTAATTAGAAAATATATAAGTGTTGAAAAACATTCCGAATAGGAGGACTTTCCGTGTAAGAAACTTTTTCCGAATAGAATGATCTTTCCGCATAAGGCCAAATCTTTCCGAATAGAATGAATATTCCGCATAGAGAAAATTTTTCCGAATAGAATGAATATTCCGCATAGGCCAAGTCTTTCCGAATAGGATTTTTATTCCGCATAGACAGTTCTTTCCGAATAGAGAATTTATTCCGCATAGGCTGTTCTTTCCGAATAGAGTATTGATTCCGCATAGGCCCAATGTTCCGAATAGGGAATTTATTCCGCATAGGCCCAATGTTCCGAATAGGATTTTATTCCGCATAGGCCCAATGTTCCGAATAGGGAATTTATTCCGCATAGGCCCAATGTTCCGAATAGGGTTTTATTCCGCATAGGCCCAATGTTCCGAATAGACATTTTATTCAGAATGGGGATTTTATTCCGCATAGGATAAATGTTCCGAATAACCTTTTTATTCAGAATAGGGATGTTATTCCGCATAGGCTATATGTTCCGAATAGACTTATCATTCCGCATAGGATTTATATTCAGCATAGACCTATTATTCCGAATTGAATGATTATTCCGTATAGAAGATGTTTGAATGGTTTCAAAGCTTAAGGGATTATGTCATATGTACAATGCTTAGGTTTAAAGTCATAATGATATTCATACTTGTATGTATCAACTTTTGTGTTTTATCTTAAGCAGAGACGATGACTAACCCTACCGTACAACAAATACAAGACACCAGAGCCGCCGCCATTGCTGAAGCCAAGACTCTAAAGTTTATTCCAAACAACTTCCGTTTGAAGGAGGTATCTCATTCTACCCATAATGGATTTAAGGTAGGTACAGCCATACTTGATAAATCTCATCTCAAGCATGCGCTAAGGAGAAGTGCTTCAGTGCCCTATGACTACCTTTACGAGTTCTGGGCTACCAAAGAGAGGACGTCGAACAAAATCAATTTTTCCTTGGACAACAAGCAGCAGACGCTTACTGTGTCAGACTTCAGGAAGATCTTTGGATTTCGACCGACACTCAAAGGTCTATCATACTCAGCCAACCCGACTAAGGACCAGATCATGGCAATGTTCACTGCCATTGGATGTCTTGACATACGAACCCCGTCTGAGTTTACTACTGCCAAAGTTGGTCAACCATGGAAAGCTATTTTTGGGATTCTAAGCCGCTGTTTAACACCCAAAACAACTGGGTTTGATGCTGTTCGTCCACCAATCATCAAGATGTTTTATGGTATGTTTAAAGGTATGGGTATTGATTATGCATCACTGCTGTGGGAGGAGTTTACTTTTCAACTCTTCACAAACACGAAGGGTAAGGTTAAAAGTTACCAGTACCCTAGGTTTATTAAGTTGATCATACATTACTTTATGGAAATCGATGCATCCATTAACAAGCGTGCAGGTAGTCGTCACCACACGATGGATGATGATGATTTGGTATACTTAAGGCAGGAGACTCATTCGAATACGGTTATTCCTGGTCCCATTCCCGGTCATCTTCTGACCGATGAGATTATAGCATCTAATGATTACAAGAACTTGCTAACAGAAATTGAGAATCAACGAGCAAGCATTCTAGCAGGTGAAGACTCTTCCACCACGGTTAAGAGCAAAGGTAAACGGAAGCAAACAGATTTACCTGAACCCAAAGCCAAAAAGAAGAAGACGGCAGTTAAGAAGGGAAAGGGTACGGCTGATGAGTTAGTTCTCCACGATGAAGAAGATATTGATGATCCTGCTCTTATCAAGGCTGAGAGAAAAGCGATGAAGATAGCTATGGAAAGGAGTAGGAAAGACACTGGAGGTAGTGGATCGGGTGCACGGGTAAATGTTGAAGAAGAGTACGTGGAACCAAATGATGTGTTTGAGTTTGGATCACCTGAAAAGTATTCTACTTCGAAGGAGACATCCACCCCCCTGTTTCAGCTAGTATTGAAAAATAGTCTACTCAACCTTTAGCAACTCAACTTCAACCAACTCAACCCTTACCAACCAGACCGGTTTCAACACCATTTCTTCCACCACCAATAAACCCCATCCTTAGTACCGTAGTTACAACCGAGCCTATTCCATCAACCCAGAGCAGCTCTGCAACGTCCACAATGGCCGCATTGGTAATGGCCGAAATGTTGGATAAACATGTGGATAATCACAAGAGAGAAATGGAAAACATGTGGATAATCACAAGAGAGAAATGGATGAACTTCGCCAAGAGTTACGTAGACGAGCTCAAAGTGAAGAAGCATCTAAGAAAGCTCAAGAAGAGTTGATTGCTAAGTTCGCTGCAGATATGGAATTTACACGTAAAGCTCATGCAGAAGAACTTGCTCGGGTTAAAAAGGCTGAAGCTGATAGGCATCAAGCACGTATTACGAGACTTAAAGCTATTAAGGATGACTTTAAAGAGCAGAAAGAAGCTCTTGAAGCTTCTATTGAGCAGAGAGTGAAAGACACCGTTGAATCCCTAATGCCTAAACTGCGTGATGAGTTGAAGACACTCGCTGCTGATAACTTGATGATCAAATCATCCAATCCTTCAGAAGCCGCCTACAAGATTGCTTATGACTTGACGGATTTTGAACTTAAGAAGATCCTCAAAGCTCGAATGAGGGAACTTGGATCGTTTGATAAATCGAGGATTCAACGGGCTCTCTTCAAATCCCTGAATGACGCTATCATGGAGGATGATAGGTTGTTCAAGACGTTTGGAAGTGTGGTACCCTACCACATTCTCCCTGAGGAAGAAAGGGAAGAGAGTGACGAAGAAGAGGGTACTGGTGGAGAAGAGGAAGAAGAAGAAGAAGAAGATAAGAATGATGTTGATGATGAGGATGATGAGGATCAGAATGATGATGATGATGAGGATGATAATGATAAGGATGATGATAATGATGATGAGGATGATGATGACGATGATGATGATGGCGATGATGGTGGTAATGGTAATGAGGAGAGTGTTCGGGGGAGAAACGGGGATGATGATGAGGATGATGATGGGGGTAAACAGCCTGAGAAAGGGGATAAGGGTGCCAGCTCAAAGAAACCTGTTAAATCTGGCACCAAGTCCAAGAAAGATGCAGCAACAAAGGAAAAATCTACTTCCACGGAATCCAGACGATCGAAGTGGCGCCACGATGTGAATGCCACTACAGGGTCATCTATTCCTGGTACATTTATCGCTGCATCCATACCTGTTACCACTAACCCTGTTAGTTCTATTGTTGTTGTTCCTGTTATTGCAGAATCGGTAACCGAAACTGAAGCTGCACAACACTCACCCGTTCATGACACTGCCGACATGCCTGAAACAGAACAAGCAGATGTTCACGTCTCCACTCCTCTGCAACAAGACCCACAATCTACTGTTCCAAGCACAAGGGACTGGGCAGACACATTGGAGATTGACGAGACTGCACCACCACAGGCTTGGATCACGGCAGCGGCGCAGTATGATCCGATCACCGACGCTGACAAAGATGTTTTGTATCTTCGTATCCGCAGTCCGATTGACTTATGTGCATTTCTTGCTCATGAGTATAAGACTTCGGTTACTCCATCTTTGGTGAAGAAAGCACTGAAGGATAAGAGACTACGCGCCAAAACCCGGTTGACCCAAATGGAGTTCGAGTATTATGCCGATGAGATCCTGAAGGCTCTGAATACCGTTCAACGGCCAGGACTTCATGAATCAGAAAGAGCTCCACCTCCAATGGATCCTTCTCAAGATAATCAGATTGCTCTTGACTTCTTCGTCACCAATGATCTTGTGTATCTTCTGAAGGGGTCCTCAAAGTACGCAACATCCCTGACCTTGCTGAAAGCTGCCAACTGGGGGACAATACCCTTTATCGAGGAAAAGGTAAACCGACTCTGGGTCCCAAAGGTAAATCATAATTATGATATGTATGCTGTCATAGGTGCATCACACTGGGACGAACGAGTTCGAAGGGCGTACAGGGGATGCTGTCTAGTCAACTCCGGGAGTAACGTTCGATCCGATATCCGCATCTCCAGCATCTTAGGGTTGAAAACTGAAGCCAAAAATGGCTACTATCATGTGACGGAGATTCGTTTAAAAAGGGAGGATGACAGAGAATACAAAATCCAGCAGGGAGATTTCTCTATCATTCGCCTTGAGGATATTGAAGATATGTTGCTTCTGATGACCCGAGATCAACTCACACATATTCCTCGTGAAGACCTCATTGCCTTGAATACAGCACTTCGTATGTTCACACGAAGCGTTGTTATCAAGAAAAGAGTTGAAGATCTTCAGTTGGGAGTCGAAAGCTATCAAAGGAAGCTCAACTTAACCCGTCCAGTGAATCAAGTTCTACCTCAACATGTAGAAAGATGTCCTTATACCGGCATCTCTGTTCCGAATTGCGGCATTTTCTACTTGAACAGTCGAGATTTAATGAAGTTTATGAGGGTGGGAGAGCTTTACAAGTACAGTGATGGGACTCTTCTACAAGTCAGAGGAAAGTTGGAGCATCTGAACTCGGGTGGGACTTTGCCAGAGATGACCGAGGATTGGCATAAGGGTTATAGGCAGATGGCGAATTATGTGATCAAGAAGATCGATCAAAAGCTCCGTGAACGTAGATTGATGAGGAGCTTGGAAAGATTCGTGGGTGGTAGACCATATTTAGTGCACCACAAGCTACTGCAACGATCCATCTAATGGGTCGTACATTTCAGGTCCACTTTATATTGGTTTTCAATTGTGAATATGTATATTTGTGAATATTGTGCTGTAATGGCTTGATGTAGTGTTAAGGTATGAAATTTTTCAAGAATTTCTCACGAGATTCTAAATTTTTCAAAATATATCATACTAAAGCACTACAACTATCCCTTATTAATTTAAGGGGGAGCATGAACATGTTCTATGGCCAAACATCGATTTCATTTTTACCCAAAGACCGGTTAATCCATTCAATATCCCAAATATTAATGGTTAAAATTTTGGATAAGGGGAGAAAATGGGATTAAGGAGACTTAAGTGATACTTGGCTAAAAGATGAAAAAGACTTAACGATAATCCAACTTAATATGTGTTAAGCACGTGTTAAGGGGGAGCGTTTTTGATGAACAAAACACCTAAGGTACAAAACTTTTGATTTTAATATCACAAGTACCCTATGTGATTTTCAATGATTTTTCATGGTGGCAATTCCTTCCCAAAACACGCTTAATTCACGACGAATGTGGTGACAAAAGGGTGGTAGGAATAGGTTTAGTCCAATGATTCATCAGAGCCGATGGAATCTTCCCAAGGACAATTCCCTAGATAGAATTAGAAGTCCTAGGAAAGATGGAGAAAGAATGTGAACGTAGCTGAATGCCGACCAAGTACTTAAGCTAGCACTGGAACAATCACAACAAGGTGCTAGTGATGACGTATTGGTAAGCATTGAAGGGGTTGAAGAATGAAAAAGAATTGTAAAGATAAAGGGTGTAAAGAAAGAAGCCCTCCTTACAACTTTAGGCAGAAACCGGGTCAATACATATGCTATTGAGGTCATTTTTGCTAATGATTCTCGGTATTGAAGAAAGACATCATGGACCCAGTGATGCAATGCACAACCCTTCCCAGCTAACTCAAATATCTCTCAAAAGGTATTTGTTTTAATCACACGGAGATCAACACGTTATCTATTGGTTTATTCACTCCGAATAGACTGGTATTGAAAAGGTGGCACTCCTCTCCAGCCATCGCTCACTAAATCAAAACGCACAATCAAGTCTAGAGCCAAGAGATCATCAAAAGTCTCATTAGGACACTTTCCATTTATTCCTTGCTTTCTCACACACTGTGAAAAGTAAGAGATTTTCATGAGTCCTACGCAATATTCCCGTAATATTGCCAGAACATCCGAGTAATATGTAAGTATTACAATGAAGATGGAAATCCTGCTTGAGCCAACATCAAACAAGCTCATGGTAGGTTACACGTGCGGTTCTTTTAGAACCAATCTTGTGAAAAACTGGAAGGAAACAGTGGTTTAATTCTTAATTGAACTTAAACTCGTTCCAGGCCTCTACGCATTATCATATGATCTTGCCAGAACACTCAGAGTGACTCTTTATTGATCACAGTGACGAGTGGAAATCCTTCTAGTGTTAACATCAAACAGCACTTGGTAGGTGACGTGCAAGATTCTTTATGAATTGAGCTCGTGACAACTGGAAAGCAACGATGGTGAAAATCTTAATTGAAATTCACTTGTTCCAGGTTTCATGAATTGACGGCTTCAAATCACAAGGATAATTTATCCAAGTGATTCACTCTTTATGTTCGCAGTCAGCTTTGGACGGTCGAATAAAGAGAACGGGTTTACCCGCGAAATCCTGTCAGGAAGTTACTTAATTGAAACTATCCGTCACGGGTACGATATCTAATATCGTCCAACGGTCTTCACCGACCGGAGGTAAAATGCTACCGAATTAGAATAAAATGTTCAAAGCCATTTTATTCGTGTCGTTGCTGTGTACCTGTTAAAGACGGTGGCGTTGCTGTGTACCTGTTGAAGACGGTGGCGTTGCTGTGTACCAGTGAAGACGGTAGTGTTGCGGTGTACCTGTAAAAGTCGTTCCCACATGCTTATGTCTTTTGCAACAAAGTTTAGCAAAAGTTCAAGAAAGTACAAGATGAAGTCTTCCGCTGTACCAAACTCTGAAGCTTTCGAGAATTCAACAAAAAGACGTAAGTGTGTGGAACATGAAGTCACGAGGAGGCAAAATTCACAAGAAAGGCAAAGATCGCACGTGAAAGGCCAAAGAACAATGCTCTCAAGTCAAAGCCAAAAAGATCAAACCAACATATTCACAACAAAAGAAAGAAAAGAAGAAAATATTACGAGCTAAAGAACGAAGACTTAGTATAGTATGCTAGGTTTAGAACTTTGTAACGTGGAGTGACCTCCCTTAGGGGGAGATTGTTAGAAATACGTTTTAACGTATATTAGAAGTATCGGTCACTGCACAATATGATTTATGTTGTAATAGCTCATAGTTAACAATTAGTTAAATATTACTTATTAAGTTAAGTAAGAACCGGTCCATGGGCTTGTCATGGACCGGCCCAAGCCCATTGTAAGCTTGGAGTATAAATACCCCTTTCCACCATGGAAAGGGGTTGGTTGTTGTTCATTTCATGCTTTCATATTAATAAAATCACACACATTTTCTCTCACTTTCTCTCTTTAGTTTCTCTCACTAGAAAACATCAACCCACTTCATAGATTCTTAGGTTATCAATATTCTACAATGGCTAAGTGTGCAGCCCTCGGATATGGGTTTCTTCCTTTTTCTTTCTCTTCTCTAGGTGAGTTACAGGATGATGCAGTTGCGCTACTGAAGCGGATTCAAAGATTTTCTAAAGCTCAAGACATTGGAGCACGCGCTGCTATACATATTTTTCATAGAATAGGTTTTGCTATTGCTAAAGGGGTGGGAGCGCAGATAGTATCTCGACTCCCATCCAATTTGTTGTAAATCCTTTTTTGATTCTTATAAAGTGATGGTTATAATAAAAAATAAAAAAATAAAATACTAATAATAATAATAATAATAATAATAATAATAATAAAGTTGGTGTTTCAGTGCGGAAAGAGGCCCCTATGGGATTTCTTTCAGATGATGGACGAGACCTTCGTCCAACGGATTTATTGTTGTATAATTAGTCCCATGGCAAAGACGCTTGCTTGGACGTTACGGGTGTCTCTCCTTTTACTGGTGCGGGTTTGGATTCTTGGGCCCCTGGGGTTGCTTTGCGGACTGCTGTTCAGAAGAAGAAGAGGAAGTATTCTTCTATTTGTGTAGAGCATGGTTACTCGTTCATCCCTTTTGCCTTCTCTGCGTTTGGGGAGCTTGACGAGGAAGCCTTGGTTACTCTTTCGCGTCTCAAGCGCTTATCTGTTTGTCATTCTAATGATGTTAAGAGTGGTATTTTTCTACTTTCTAGACTTGATTTTTGTATCCAGAAAGGGGTGGGAGCGCAGCTTGTTTCTCGACTCCCTTCCAATTTTGTGTGATTAATAAAGTGATGTTTTTTGGAAAAATAGTAAAATAATAATAATAATAATAATAAGTATTAATATATAAACAGGAAATGGTTTCCACAGCAAAATTAGTGAAAATAATTTCCACACAAATAACAAAGGATCAAACTTTTTAAAAATTCAACTCTCCACCTCTTTTAATTTTCTAACAACCAAACATTATTAATGAAGTTAAAGTTCTGTTGTATAAGGGAATTGATCTGATGAACTACACACGCATTAGATTGGGAGATGGGGAGTCCACGAAGTTTTGGGAGAATTAGTGGAATGAAAGAGATAAATTAAAAGACTTGTTTCCTCGTTGTATTCTCTGGAAACATGCTAACAGGTTACTGTTGGGAGGAAAAAAGATCTACCCACCCTTATTCATTCTTTTCGTAGACCACCTCGGGGAGGCGCTGAACAAGCACAAATGGAGGAGTTAGTGTCATTGATGCACTCTGTTAGGAACTTGATAGACAACCATATACTACCGACAGTTGATCTAAAGACCAGGTGGATCAACTCAGTGCCTATTAAGGTTAATATCCACGTCTGGAAGGTTATGACAGATTCGTTACAAACGAGATTCAACATTTCTAGACGTGACATAGACATTGATTCTCTTGTTTGTGTTAACTGTGATATATGGGTTGAGACATGTAGACACTTATTTTTTGAATGTTCTATCGTTAAGCAAGTTGCACACTTAAATCAATCGATAGTGGGATGTGTTGGATATGAAGATCGATTCATACGATAGTTGGAAGACTTGGTTGCTTAACATTTAGATGCCTGGGAGACATAAAAAGTTGTTAGAAGGTGTGTACTATGTAAAACCCGCATGCTTTTACCATGCATAGTACCGTTAGGATCGTACGTACTAGATTACAACTTTCCTAATATAGCATGATTACGATTACGTGTTAGGAGTTTACGTATTACGTACGTGTTAGAACACGATAAGTATTTACTATGCACGATCACGTAATATTTAATTGAGGATAATTAATCACGAACATGCGATCATGAAATCATGAACTTAATTAAAACACGAACTATTATTAATTACGTATATATATTTATTACGAGAGTAATTAAATATATTAGATCACGGTATTTACGTAACGAGAACACTTAAAACACGAACACAAATAATCACAAACGTTTAGCTTAACAACGAGACACGGAAAAAGGTACGGGTACCCCAAGTGGGGTCCCTACCCGCGGCAACAAGGGCAAATGGGCCAAGCCCATTTGTCAAATTTTACGAAAGGGGGTTAAAATCTTTTCACTACTCATTTTAATCTGTACAGAAGATTTTTAAGAAAACCTAAAAACCTCCTTCCCTTTGTCTCTTTGTGCCGCCACCCTACAACCACCATAAGAGGTGATTTGTGATCTTGGATCTTGAAGTTTTAGTGATTGATCGTGTTGGTTCTTCGTCCTTTTGATCCACGAATTCGGTAAATCCTTTTTAAACCTTTTCTTTTGATTTAATCTTTTTATAAATCAAGAACATGTGATGTTTTTACAAAAACTTAATAATTAAACATGGATCTAACATGATTTGGTGTTAAATAAAATCAAAAGGGTGTTTTAAGGGGTGTTTGTTTTTGGCCGCGGGCTACACCGAACCCGAATGGGTTTCGGTTTGCCAAGTCGACCACCACCAAGACCATATGGTCTTGGTTGGTGCGTGTGGGTCCCACGGCAGCAGTAAAACACGGGGTACCCCGAGTTGGTTCGGGGTACGGTGTCGATTTCATGTCTGGTTCATTGTTTTTAGCTTGGATCCGGTTCATGGTGTATGTTTAGTTTTTTTTTTATGTTTATGATCTTATGTTAAAATTAAATTAATAAAATGATATGATTAATTTAATAACATGACTTAGGTTATTTTAATTATTATAAACATGAAATTAATTAACCTAAGTATTTGTATATTTAAGACTTATAATTAATTAATTATTTTAAGACCATGGATAAAATTAATTAATTAACATGACTTAGGTTATATTATTAATATATAATAATACATATTTTAACCTAACTATTTAACTTATTTAATTAAAAACATGCTATACTTTAATTAAATATTTTAACCTATAGTTTAATTTAATTACATGAAATAATTATTAAACTATACATTATATCATATGACTTAGAAAATAATCATGAAAACACTTAGGCTTATATATTTAGCTTATTTAACCAGCTTATTTCTAATTATGGAAACTTTCTATTTTTAGAAACTTAATTAAATAAGGCAGCTAATCTATTTATGGAAACCTTCTATTTTTAGAAACTTATTTATTTCAGGCAGTTAATCTATTTATGGAAACTTATTTAATTAAGGCAGCTGATCTATTTATGGAAACTTTCTATTTTTAGAAACTTATCTATTTTAAGCAGTAATTCTATTTTTGGAAACTTTCTATTTTTTGAAACTTTCTATTTTTGGAAACTTTCTATTTTTGGTAACTTTCTATTTTTGGTAACTTTCTATTTTTGGAAACTTTCTATTTTTGGAAACTTTCTATTTTTGGAAACTTTCTATTTTAGGAAACCTGCTATTTTTGAAAAGTTACTATTAATACACGGTAAGTATTATAACACATGCAATACCAGAAGTACTTAATCAGATTAAACAGAATATAAGATAAAACACAGTTTAAGGCTTTTAAACAGTAAAACATGGTAAGAACACATAAAATAAGCTAAGACATGACATCAAACCAGCTACGTATTTAGTAAGCAGATACTTATTCATGTATGTATCTATGTAGCACTAGTGATTCGGAAGTAGGATTCCTCTCAGTTCGTCTTCTTCGTTCACTAGACATAAGGTACAGATTCTCGTCCTTTCAGTATGGACATTCTTTCCTTATTAGGATTCCCCGTATGCAGCCAACTGTTTTCCCGTAGTATAAGTGATGTGTTTGATTGCTTATGTTTAATTAAGATTACCTATAGCCATATACATGCATGGCCCGTTTCACCTAGTTATGGAGGTACCATAACCATAACATTAGAGGCACTGATGTTATGACTTCACCACGGCGTAGTGATTGCTCGTGACGTCCCTTCAGCTTTTGGCCATTTATTTATATTTATCATGTGAGGCGTATGGGTGCATCCTAGTTACATGTTTTTATTCAGGATTTCATGGTGAATGTGGTGTGTGCCTTGCATCCTTCACAAGGAGCTGATCCCTCCTACCCAAAAACCAGTATATTAAATTAGAGACAACCCCTATAATTTGCATGATGAGGTCACCCCTCCAAGTATTCATGCACGGTGGATTTTCATGACCTATATTGGCTAATGGTAAAATATGATAAACAGTTTTTATAAGAT
This sequence comes from Glebionis coronaria, assembly GCA_025667525.1. Lineage (NCBI taxonomy): Eukaryota > Viridiplantae > Streptophyta > Magnoliopsida > Asterales > Asteraceae > Glebionis > Glebionis coronaria. Next base: position 73,239,954 of record CM046874.1, read on the forward strand.
AAACATAAGACTTTCAAACTATAAAACCAGTTTATTTAAGACTTAACCAGGTTACTCGGGACTTAGTTTTTCTTCCGCTGTTATTATGTTATATGCTTATCCTATTCATGCTTTATTGTACATCCGTGCACTGAGCGTATTTGCTCAGCCGTTTTCCTTTTCTATGTTCCCAAAACGGCAGGTACTCAGGGACGCTCGTAGACACTAAGAGTACGTGCATATGGACTGGAAGTTGTCTAGCCTTCTTTACATTATGCATTTCCTTTCTTATGATACTTATGTTTTGGACATTGTTTAGTCCTTTCCTTTATTATACTATGTTTGTGTGTGATGAGCTTTACTTTTGGACTACCGATGTTTGATTCCGCTATTTTCCTTTTATGGTCAAGTAATGTTTAGACATGTTTCCTTGTATGATTTGATGACACGCCATAATTGCTGTGATATTTCCATTTCCAAAATGGGGTGTTACAATTATGGTATCAGAGCCAAGGCTTCGACCTGTAGGCTCTCAATTATGACCTGTGATTAGTGGGTAGTCACTACGGTCTTCCTAGAACTGACAGTTGTTGTCATGCATTCATCATTTTTAAGCATACATATACATGTCATTGTTGGAGGGTTTTTGACTAAGTAATGGTTGGTACAGGACTGGCCCTATTTAGTCGTATGTGTTTTATCGAAACTTTTAGATTTGGGACCGACCCATAGGCGTCCCCTCGATATGTCTTTTGTTTTGGGTGAACTGACCAGAGGCGTTCACTCTCGAGCATACAAAAGTTTTCATAAAACTGCTTCATGCATTCATACACAAAAATTTTCTTGCATAAATTTTTTCTCGTGAAATTTTCGTATAAATTTTTTTTTATGTATATATATAGATTTTATGTTTTGATCTGTTTAATCATACGTTTTATGTTATACTGTCAGATGGCAAACACAGACAATATCTGGGCAATATTTGCAGCTGCTGATGCAGAGATGCAAGACGCTCTCCTTCATAACGACGGTTATCCTCCCCCGCCTAACATCTTTCCCATGGAAGGAAGGAATCGGCTCATGAGGGAATACTATAGCCTCAGACAGCGACCTGACGAAGACAGCAATGACTTCATGCAGCGTTTCCTTCGCTATGCTGGTGTCCTGAGAGCAGCTACGGGCACCACTAAGGAACAAGCACTGCATTTTCATTGGGCTCTTAACCCAAGGATCGCAAATAACTTATCAGGTGCTCCGTTGGATACGGTAGCACAAGTAGCCGATGCAGCACGTAGACTGGAGATGCTGCAGGAGAGAGATGAGTTCGGGGAAGCTGAAAGACCCGACAAGAGGTAAACATTCGTATTCAAGCGGTGACCAATCCGTATACTTTCCATATATGTCAAATATTCATCTCTTAAATGTATCTTCCAGGCAGAAAACTGGGGACCGGTCTCAGCCGGCTACTCAGCAGCAGCCTCATCAGCCCAAGGGAAACGGTCAGACTAATGACCGTTCTGCTACGGATAGGCGTGGCGGTAATGACAATTACCGTAACAACGCTGGGCACTCCAACAGCAGCAGGTCCTAATACTTACGCAATTCCTTATGTTTTATGTTATAACTCATATTCTGACACTTTAGCAAAACTTCTACCAGGAACCATGGAAACGGTAGGGACCAGAACCAGAGAGGTTCGCAGCCTAGCCGTCCAGCTATCACTCGTATTCAATCTTACGATTATCCGCTTTGTCCTTTGTACCCGATTACCATATCTTATGTAAAATGTTTTATCAGGCCCTCAGCCAGCCAGAGCACCTGCTGGAGGATACACTCATCCTCTTTGCTCTACTTGCCACCGTAGGCACCCAGGACCATGTCGCCGTAATACTGATGCGTGCTTCAAGTGTGGTCTTCCTGGCCATATTATGAAGGATTGCCGTAAGGGCGAGATGGAGGGTACATCGGGACATGCTGATACCAAGCCGCCTCCTACTGCCGGGTATGTCTACACGACATCTCGAGACCAGGCCAACAAGTCTACAGGTACCATCACTGGAATCTTGTATATGTATGGTCAAGTTGCATGTGTTCTTTTCGATACGGGTGCTACTCACTCGGTTATTTCTACTGCTTATGCTAAGAACATTAGGATGCCTCCATTGCCACTAGAAAATAGGCTTACTATTTCCACGCCTTTGAGGGACTCTGTATTAATCACCCATGTATACAAGAGTCTTCCCCTAGAATTTGATGATAAGGTTCGACCTGTCGACGCACTTGCGCTGGACATGAATGACTTCGACATGATTTTGAGCATGGATTGGCTATCCAAGCATCATGCTACCATAGACTGCCATTCATATCGAGTTATCTTCGGTGATGTTAATGCACCAGAGTACATTCATAATGGGTTCATACCCGGACGGTCTGTACAAATCATATCTACCCTGGAAGCGCGTGCGCTACTGTCACATGGCTGTGAGGGTTATCTAGCTACGGTTCACGACATGGATGCTGAATCCCCATCAATTCAGGATCAACCTATAGTGTCGGAATTCCAAGATGTGTTTCCAGTAGAAATTCCGGGCATACCACCTGCACGAGAAGTGGAATTCAGTATCGAGCTGGTTCCAGGAGCTGAACCAATCTCCAAGGCTCCTTATCGCATGGCTCCCATAGAGCTGAAGGAATTGAAGGATCAACTGCAAGAACTTCTTGAACGAGGTTTAATTCGACCGAGCGCATCTCCATGGGGCGCACCGGTCTTGTTTGTTAAGAAGAAGGACGGCAATATGCGTCTTTGCATAGACTATCGCGAGCTCAACAAGATTACCATTCGAAATAGGTATCCACTACCACGCATTGACGATCTGTTTGACCAACTCCAAGGGGCCAAACACTTCTCCAAGATTGATCTTAGGTCAGGCTATCATCAGCTACGGGTCAAGGAGCAGGACATCGCTAAGACTGCCTTTCGTACCCGTTATGGCCACTACGAGTTTGTAGTTATGCCATTTGGCCTGACAAATGCTCCAGCAGTGTTCATGGATTTGATGAACAGAATCTTCCATGAATTTCTGGACAAGTTCGTCATTGTCTTCATCGATGACATCCTGATTTTCTCAAAGTCCAAGGAGGAACACGAAGACCATCTTCGTACAGTACTACAGATTCTTCGCCAGAAGCAGCTGTATGCTAAATTCTCCAAGTGTGAGTTCTGGTTAGACAAGGTGGCATTCTTAGGTCACATTGTATCAGCAGAAGGAATCACTATGGATCCAGCGAAGGTTGAGGCCATTACTAAGTGGCCAAGGCCGACATCAGCGACGGAAGCCCGCAGTTTCTTAGGCTTAGCTGGCTATTACCGTAGGTTCGTGGAGAACTTTTCCCGCCTAGCACTACCACTGACCAAACTGATGCGGAAAGGGGAGAACTTCATCTAGACTGAAGATCGAGAGAAGAGCTTTGAAGACCTGAAGCAGAAGCTAGTATCTGCACCTATTCTTACTCTACCATCTGGTACGGGTGGATTTCAAATCTACAGCGATGCATCGGGGAAGGGACTTGGCTGTGTTCTCATGCAACATGGGAAAGTGATCGCGTACGCTTCACGGCAGCTTAAGCCTTATGAAGAAAATTACCCCACGCACGACCTGGAACTTGCTGCAGTCGTGTTTGCATTGAAGATATGGAGGCACTACTTATATGGAGAATCATGTGACATTTTCACGGACCACAAGAGCTTGAAGTATATCTTCACTCAGCGTGAATTGAACATGAGGCAGAGGAGATGGTTAGAGATGTTGAAGGATTATGACATTAATCTACAGTATCATCCCAGAAAGGCAAATGTAGTAGCAGATGCTCTTAGCAGGAAGTCCGGAATGATCAACGGCATTTAAATCGAAGAGGAAATCATCAGAGACTTGGAGCAACTAGACATCGAGATCATGGTACGTGGACAGCACGGTTACTGGGCTAATCTTAGAGTAGAACCCGAGTTGCTATCTAAGATCAAGGAAGCTTAGAAGGATGACGGAGAAATCTGGGCGATAGTACAGAATTTGGAGAAGCAGACAGAATTCAGAGTAGATGCAGATGGTATCGTATGGCAGGGCACGAGACTTTGTGTCCCTGATGACCAAGAACTCTGGGAAGCTTTGTTAGCTGAAGCTCATAGCTCCCCATTCTCTATACATTCTGGTTCGACTAAGATGTACCATGACATCAAGCAGTACTTTTGGTGGAGTGGTATGAAACAGGATGTGGCCACTTACGTCTCCAAATGTCTTACCTGCCAGCAGGTTAAGATCGAGCATCAACGATCTGGCGGTCTCCTTCAACCGTTAGATATTCCATAATGGAAGTGGGACAAAATCACCATGGATTTTGTTACCGGTCTTCCGCCTACCAAAAGGAAGCACGATACAATTTGGGTTATGGTTGATCGACTTACCAAATCAGCTCATTTCTTACCTATCCGCAAGGAAGATCCGGTAAGTAAACTCGCAGATACGTACAGGCGAGAGATCATGAGACTCCACGGTGCACCATCCAACATCGTCTCAGTCAGAGATCCTCGATTCACTTCGCGCTTTTGGAAAAGTCTGCAGAAAGCTTGGGGTACACAACTTAAGCTTAGCACGGCTTTTCATCCTCAAACGGACGGACAGTCGGAGCGAACCATTCAGACATTGGAAGATATGTTGAGATCATGTGCGTTGGAATGGACGGGTGATTGGGATGAATACATCTGTTTGGTGGAGTTTGCATACAACAACAGTTGGCACGCAAGAATCAAGTGTGCTCCATTTGAGTTGTTGTATGGCAGAAAGTGTCGCGCTCCAATCTGCTGGGATCAGGTTGGCGAGCGAACACTTGAAGGACCGGAAATCATAGAGATGACCAATGAGAAGATCTCAGTAGCTAAGCAGAAAATTCAGGAGGCACGGTCACGTCAGAAGAGTTACACCGATAAGCATCTTAGGGATATACACTTTAATGTAGGAGATCACGTCTTCCTTAAGGTTTCGCCGGCACGTTGTGTTAGACGCTTCGAGATTAAAGGGAAGCTCAGTCCTCGTTTCATCGGACCGTTTGATATCATTGAATGAGTCGGGGAAGTATCTTACCGATTGGCGTTACCTCCGCAGCTTTCGCATGTGCACAATGTGTTTCATGTGTCCTTACTCAGAGGGTACCAGTATCATCCCCTTCACGTGGTTCAGTATCCACTGGAACAGATACGTGAAGATCTCACTTTTATAGAAGAACCCGAACGAGTTCTTGACAGACAAGAACGATTCATGAGAAAGAAGACGATTCCATTCATCAAAATTCTATGGAGGGATCATACCGAGCGGGAAGCCACTTGGGAAACGGAGGAGTCTATCCGGGCTTCTTACCCTCATTTCATATTTTGGATTCGGGTATGTTTTTCTTTTCCAGTTTACTTTATCTATAATTCGGGGATGAATTATTCTTTTTAGGGGGGAAGAGTTGTAAAACCCGCATGCTTTTACCATGCATAGTACCGTTAGGATCGTACGTACTAGATTAAAACTTTCCTAATATAGCATGATTACGATTACGTGTTAGGAGTTTACGTATTACGTACGTGTTAGAACACGATAAGTATTTACTATGCACGATCACGTAATATTTAATTGACGATAATTAATCACGAACATGCGATCATGAAATCATGAACGTAATTAAAACACGAACTATTATTAATTACGTATATATATTTATTACGAGAGTAATTAAATATATTAGATCACGGTATTTACGTAACGAGAACACTTAAAACACGAACACAAATAATCACAAACGTTTAGCTTAACAACGAGACACGGAAAAAGGTACGGGTACCCCAAGTGGGGTCCTACCCGCGACAACAAGGGCAAATGGGCCAAGCCCATTTGTCAAATTTTACGAAAGGGGGTTAAAATCTTTTCACTACTCATTTTAATCTTTACAGAAGATTTTTAAGAAAACCTAAAAACCTCCTTCCCTTTGTCTCTTTGTGCCGCCACCCTACAACCACCATAAGAGGTGATTTGTGATCTTGGATTTTGAAGTTTTAGTGATTGATCGTGTTTGTTCTTTGTCCTTTTGATCCACGAATTCGGTAAATCCTTTTTAAACCTTTTCTTTTGATTTAATCTTTTTATAAATCAAGAACATGTGATGTTTTTACAAAAACTTAATAATTAAACATGGATCTAACATGATTTGGTGTTAAATAAAATCAAAAGGGTGTTTTAAGGGGTGTTTGTTTTTTGCCACAGGCTACACCGAACCCGAATGGGTTTCGGTTTGCCAAGCCGACCACCACCAAGACCATATGGTCTTGGTTGGTGCGTGTGGGTCCCACGACAGCAGTAAAACACGGGGTACCCCGAGTTGGTTCGGGGTACGGTGTCGATTTCATGTCCGGTTCATTGTTTTTAGCTTGGATCCGGTTCATGGTGTATGTTTAGTTTTTTTTATGTTTATGATCTTATGTTAAAATTAAATTAATAAAATGATATGATTAATTTAATAACATGACTTAGGTTATTTTAATTATTATAAACATGAAATTAATTAACCTAAGTATTTGTATATTTAAGACTTATAATTAATTAATTATTTTAAAACCATGGATATAATTAATTAATTAACATGACTTAGGTTATATTATTAATATATAATAATACATATTTTAACCTAAGTATTTAACTTATTTAATTAAAAACATGCTATACTTAAATTAAATATTTTAACCTATAGTTTATTTTAATTACATGAAATAATTATTAAACTATACATTATATCATATGACTTAGAAAATAATCATGAAAACACTTAGGCTTATATACTTAGCTTATTTAACCAGCTTATTTCTAATTATAGAAACTTTCTATTTTTAGAAACTTAATTAAATAAGGCAGCTAATCTATTTATGAAAACCTTCTATTTTTAGAAACTTATTTATTTCAGGCAGTTAATCTATTTATGGAAACTTATTTAATTAAGGCAGCTGATCTGTTTATGGAAAATTTCTATTTTTAGAAACTTATCTATTTTAAGCAGTAATTCTATTTTTGGAAACTTTCTATTTTTGAAAACTTTCTATTTTTGAAAACTTTCTATTTTTGGAAACTTTCTATTTTTGGAAACTTTCTATTTTTGGAAACTTTCTTTTTTTTGGAAACTTTCTATTTTAGGAAACCTGCTATTTTTGGAAAGTTACTATTATTACACGGTAAGTATTATAACACATGAAATACCAGAAGTACTTAATCAGATTAAACAGAATATAAGATAAAACACAGTTTAAGGCTTTTAAACAGTAAAACATGGTAAGAACACATAAAATAAGCTAAGATATGACATCAAACCAGCTACGTATTTAGTAAGCAGATACTTATTCATGTATGTATCTATGTAGCACTAGTGATTCGGAAGTAGGATTCCTCTCAGTTCGTCTTCTTCGTTCACTGGACATAAGGTACAGATTCCCGTCCTTTCAGTATGGACATTCTTTCCTTATTAGGATTCCCCGTATGCAGCCAACTGTTTTCCCGTAGTATAAGTTATGTGTTTGATTGCTTATGTTTAATTAAGATTACCTATAGCCATATACATGCATGACCAGTTTCACCTAGTTATGGAGGTACCATAACCATAACATTAGAGGCACTGATGTTATGACTTCACCACGGCGGAGTGATTGCTCGTGTCGTCCCTTCAGCTTTTGGCCATTTATTTATATTTATCATGTGAGGCGTATGGGTGCATCCTAGTTACATGTTTTTATTCAGGATTTCATGGTAAATGTGGTGTGTGCCTTGCATCCTTCACAAGGAGCTGATCCCTCCTACCCAAAAACCAGTATATTAAATTAGAGGCAGCCCCTCTAATTTGCATGATGAGGTTACCCCTCTAAGTATTCATGCACGGTGGATTTTCATGACCTATATTGGCTAATGGTAAAATATGATAAACAGTTTTTATAAGATAAACATAAGACTTTCAAACTATAAAACCAGTTTATTTAAGACTTAACCAGGTTACTCGGGACTTAGTTTTTCTTCCGCTGTTATTATGTTATATGCTTATCCTATTCATGCTTTATTGTACATCCGTGCACTGAGCGTATTTGCTCAGCCGTTTTCCTTTTCTATGTTCCCAAAACGGCAGGTACTCAGGGACGCTCGTAGACACTAAGAGTACGTGCATATGGACTGGAAGCTGTCTAGCCTTCTTTACATTATGCATTTCCTTTCTTATGATACTTTTTGGACATTGTTTAGTCCTTTCCTTTATTATACTATGTTTGTGTGTGATGAGCTTTACTTTTGGACTACCGATGTTTGATTATGGTATTTTCCTTTTATGGTCAAGTAATGTTTAGACATTTTTCCTTGTATGTTTTGATGACACGCCATAATTGCTGTGATATTTCCATTTCCAAAATGTGGTGTTACAACTATGTTATGTGGTGGCTCATTTGGACATTTCGTAACAACAAGATTTTTTAGAATAACGTTATGTCTAAGGCGGTATTTTTTGATGATGTAATTTGCAAATCTTTTTATTGGTGTCGGTCTAGATGTAAAGCCTCGTTAAGTTGGAACGATTAGCTACAAAATTCGAACCTTATATCATTATAATTGCTAACTTCTTGCTAGTTTTTTAATAAATCATTTTGTTCAAAAGAAAACCAAATAAAAAAATGAAATTATTTTATTTTCCATCCTTGAATTTCATCTTGTTGGTCCCATGTAAATCGTTATTACTTATCAACCTTAAGTAATAACTCTTTACCAAGACTCAAGTGTGTTGTTCTAACAAATGATAAGAACTAAGAACAATTAAAACAACAATACCAATAACTTTTAACGTATAGACTTTAAAACTCAATAAAGAATCTAAAGCCCACTTTGTTTGCGGAATAACAAAGTGGTTGAATGACAATGTGTGGTGATCTCATCTACTTAAATTTCTAACCAACGTTAATAGTCTAAGCTCCAATCTAAACGTTCATATGCTCTTTGCCTATATGGTTTAGTTGGTATTGAGAGAGAAGGTTTTTCCACAGTTTCTACTCTTTTTATCGTTAACTTTTTCTCTCTCAATAAGCACTCCCTAAATAGGCAGTGTGAAATTAGGGTTTGCATTTTGCATGTTCCCATGCATGGGTTTATCTAGTGGATGGTTGATGCCCATGCTGGATAAACAGTACAAAGTACTTAATAAACTATTTCTAGAAAAGATAAAGGTTGTACTTATAGCTAACTATACAAGCAACCTTTTGACTTAAAGTAATCTTTTCCCGCCTAATGCAAACTATCAGAATACTGAAGTGTCTTCAGCATTCTAGAGGAGATCGACATCATTCAGTTTGATATTGTCAAACCAAACTGAACTGAAAGCTCTTCTCCAATACTTGTTCTTCAGCAACTAGACCGCCTAATATATGAAGCAAAGACTCATTTGTCTTCTAAGTTTACTGGAAGAGGAAAGCTGAACATCCTTCAGCAACATAGTCTTCAGTAGGAACTTTGTTCCTCTGGTCATGCTTCAGCAGACTCACCTTGCTGCTAAACATGAAACACTTAGGAGATTTTATATTCAAATCCTAGAGTTGATTTAGGGTCAGTAAATACTGATCCAACGCATCTACCAAACATACCCTAGTAGTTTCTTCAAGAGGAAAGAGGGATGTCATTAGCCACTAGAATAGCCAAAAAGGCAAAACGCCAAACAACAACCTAAGGAGGGCGCTGCTCAAAATCTAGCAATTTAGCAACTAAAAACGACATGCAAAAACCTTAGGGCTCGTTTGGTACCCAGTTTTTAGGAGGTTTGGGCTAAAAGCTTTTGTAAATCAAATGTTTGGTTTGTTAGAAAACATCTGACATGAGGTTTTTAACCCCAAAATTCTAATTCTGTCTATTATGATGGGTTTTAAAAGATACTATCATTAAAAAAATATATTTCACTTGACTTTTTTGCCAGCCACACAAATTCAGTTTTATTTTTTATTTTGTAGTTTTTTATTTTAAATAAATATAAAAAAATAAATTTAAAAATATATTATTTTCTCTCTCTTCATTTAATTCAAACCTTATACAAATTCAAATCTTACTCAATCCTAAACCTCCTATTTTACAAACTCACACCTAAAGTAAAACCCGACTCCAACCAAACGGACCCTTAATTTCTTTTACAATGGGCCGCTTATTAATGAACTTTATCAGAAAACCTTCTTATTACTTAATCAATATTTTTAACTTCTTTTCGACCATCGTTGAACCATTGTTGCTCATTTGTTTAGAAACTTTTAGGTGTTGTTTCGTTAGAGTATGTATATTGAGGAACATTGAGGGATATTCAAAATATTTATATTTTAATTTTTTTTAAGTATTGTGTTTTGGTATGATTCAACGAAGTAACTTAAAATTTTCTGAATTATCAAAATGATTGATATTAAAATTACTCCAAAAAGTGGATACTTTTAATTTACTTGAAAATTATTTTTTATAAATTATTTTAGTCGTTTTTATTCGAGTTTTATGTTTATATAAAAATATATAAAATTTATATAACTTTTTTTTCGGTTTTTACTCTTTTAAATAGCAAAAATAAAATTTATATAAAAATATATATTTTTTTATGAAATTTATATAAAAAGTGAAAAAAGTTCAATTTTTATTGAAAATTTAAAAATAAAAAAAAACATCTATAAATTATTTATTGCGTTTTACTCGTTTAAATAGAATTAATAAAATTTATATAAAAGAATTCTATAAACTTTATATAATTTATAAAAATAAAAAATTTAAGTTTTATTCATTTAAATAGAAATTTTTAAAAATTTAAAATTTTCTAAAAAAATATTTATTCGATTTTTACTCGTATAAAGAAAAAAAATTAAATTTATAGAAAATTTTATTATCTTTTATAAAATTTATATTAAAAGCGAAGATTTGATTTTTACTCGTTTAAATATTAAATTTATAAATATTTATTCGTGTTAATCGGATCGACCAAAAAGAAAGATTTCAAAATATTATGAATTTTTATCAACCAAACTACGTAAGCATTTTATGTTTCAGAATTTTTAATTATCAAAAATTTAAATTTATTAAAATTTAAAATTCTAAAAATTTCAAAATTTTGAAACAAATGCCACTTTAGAAATATTATCACCTATTAGATCTTTAGTATGATAGTATATGTTGATCAATAAAAAGCATTTTGATTGATTAGGAAGTGAAAGTGTTTGGATAACAAAACTATAATGTCGTTGTCAAGTAACCTAATGGTATTAGTTGTCAAGTAACCTAATTGCATTTGTTACTAGCTAGTTCGATTACTTAAATGAAAGGCTAATGAGAATCGTATCATTAGTACGTACTACCAAATGCTGTAGTAGAAAGTCCAACGTGTAATAATTGAGCAAAATAATAAATAAAGCTGTTCAAGAAAAAAAGTCAGAGGTCATTTTCATATCCAAGAAAACGTTGAACGTGAGTAGTACTAGTAGTAATCTATAGACTTTTGTACTTTGCTTATAACGATTCATAATCAAATTGATCTGGTTTAATGATTGTTTGATTTGGTTAACATTACTTGATTTCGATTTATATAACATAAATTTTAATTTTGTAGCTTATTTCAAGACCTATGATCTTATATAAGTTTATTATCATATAATAAATTTTTATAAGCTTTTAAGTTTCAAAATAAACCATAAAATTGAAGTTTATGATATATAAACAAAAAACATTAGTCATATTTCGACTTATATTTATAAACTTTATAATTTTAAGCTTATATGAAGACTTATGAAATTATATAAGTTTATTATATCATAATAAACTTATATAAGCTCATAAATCTCAAAATAAGCCACAAAATTAAAACTTATGTTATATGTGTTGGGATGTGTGTAACTTATAAATAGTATTTAATACGGTCGATAGTACGTGGGCCTAAAGGGTCACACACTTACATCGAGATCATCTTTTATTAAAGATATATAATAAAAATGGCTATAATTATTGTGTATATTTAGTTTGATACAAGTTAATAATTAACGGTAATTAATTTATAAGTTAAAATGTTTAACAATGATTAATTAATAAGACTTTAAACTTTAAGATAATTAATGTACCACATCCATCGTATATTAAGTGTCCACTATTAAATATTTAAATTCTTTGTTACTAAACTTTAACCATAAATATTTGTATTTATGTTACATATTATTTAACAAAAGTCGTATGAATAGATTCGGTTTAAAAAAATATTTTTATTGATACAATTTTTATCGAGTATTATATAACACAAATACAAATATTTATGGTCAAAGTTTAGTAATAAATACTTGGAATATTCTATAGTGGACACTTATTATGGGACGAAGAGAGTAATTACATAATTAAGTTTATAGAAAGTCAAAAAGTCAAACCACACACACCATGGGAGTGTTTCGGCCGCCTATAGCAAAAGAAAGAAAGGAAAAAATCTTTTGGGCTCTAGAAGGTTTATTACTTAGAGGTTAAGTTGTAATCTTTCCCATAAATAAACCTAAGGCTAAACTATATAAACGAGATACTCTATTCATTATTTCATAGCATTAAACCAAACTTTTCTCTTCCCCTCTCTCTTTGTGTTCGACGGCCAAAAGAACCCACAAGGGTTTTCGGGTTTGATTTTTATTAAGTATTATACTTGATGAGACTGCTTTTATACATAGTCTCATCGTCCAAATCGGGCTTAAAATGCATAAAATATCATTAAAACTGCCAAATATATGCTCGTGTTTGTTGCTTGTGTATTTTAGGTACGGATATTGAGGAAAAGACAAAAAGATCACAAGAATCATTCAAAAACGAACACGGGAAACGAAGCCGCACAATGAACCGGGCCCAAGTATGGAATTTACAAAATTGCCCTTGAAGTTTTGAAGATTGGCAACTTTAGTCCCTCATTTTTGAAGACTTGGCAAGACTAGACCTTGAAGAAATCATCATTGGCAAAAGAAGACCTCCATGTTTGAAGATTACACAAGTTTTACCCTTGAAGAATCCAAAAATATGCATTTATGGTCCTTGTTTTAAGTTTGGAAACATAATGTGCCAAAAATGACAATCTGCCAAAGTTATTTATAAAGGAAAGAAGTTTATTTGCCATTATTTATAAAGTGAACAAAAATGAAGACTTCAGGGACTAAAGTGGGGAGACACACCAACATAACCAGCCAACCCCTACCTTACACGTCACCATACCCACCCATTTACCCAAACCCTTACCCATTTACCCACCCCAAACCCGCAACCCAAACCCACCAGGTTTATTAAATAAACCTGGTCAACAAACCCAGTCAACTCTCCCTAATTTCCCCCCTAAACACATTTTTAAAACGTTTTTCCCCCAAATCAGATTAAAACACTCCTCTGGCTTAAACTTACAACCCATAAACCCTAATCTATTAAACCCTCAAATCAAAGGGGTTTTGACCCATTTACTCCAGAACCTTGATTAAAGGTCCCCTAACCCAAACCCACTCACAAAACTTGTATCCCGTGACTCCCATTGGACCCCCCAAGACTCCCCTGCTTCACTATTTTTGGTAAAATGAGAATATGCTCAGAAATCAAACGGCTCTCACCAAATTCTTGCTCCCCAAGGACATTCAAACGGCCAAGATCACAAACAACAGTTGGCAAACATCACATGATAAGTTATTGACCAAGATTCCCCAAGAAGACCAACGGCAGATTGGGAATTCCAGTATCTAGGGTTTCTCCTTTGTATTATTTTATTATAATTCTAGAATAGTCCAAGTAGTTGTATAAATAGGAGACAAAATGTGTCCCTATTCTTTGTTCCAGATTTTCTAGCAAAATTCTTGTAATCCTTTTTAATGAATATAAAGTTTGGTATTTGGTAAATGTAATTCCTTTTATAAGTTATTAAAAGTTGGTGTTTGTTTTGGCTAGAATACTGAGTTCCATTAAAATTGTTTAATCACTTTGTGTTTTTGAGGTTTTGAAAAAGGTTTTAAATTTCAGAAATTATTAGTCCAAGAAAGTGAAAGTGGACTTGGATATTTGATTTTCTGAATTTGAACTTGTTTTAAAACGTATCCAAGTTTCAAGGTTTATTGGTTTCTAGGTTTGTGAAAGATTTTTTTTTTTGAAGAAAAAAATCAGAAAGTGCATTGTTTGTTTGTTCATTGTTCATTGCAGGAAATCCATTGGAGCTCTTGTGTTGTCCAAGAGATCTGCACAGGCCCGGGCCTGTTTGGAGATGGCTAGCAGCCATTGTTATGCCTGGATGTAGGTCCAACAAGGTAAAAGCCTTGTCCCTTTTTCAGTTTTTAGTTTATTTTGATTTTGCATGAAATTTGTGAAGATCTGTTTAGGTGTTAGTTTATGGTTTGATTTGAGTTATTCTGGCATAATATGCATGTTAGGAGTGATTAAAATCAATTTGGTTTGGATTTAATGTGATTTTGTTTGAAAAATCATTTTCAGAAAATATAAAGGAGTGTTTGGTTTTGCATATTTAACTGAACTTCTTGGGGAGATTTTGTGTTAAAACTTGTTTAAATACACTTTTTAGGTGTTCTATAGGTGTTATTGTTACTTGTCTTTCAGTTTGGTAGGATTTTGAACAAAGTTGCATGCTAAAAAAGGTGAAAACATAGCTAAAATCAGTAAGGTCATATTTCTGCCAATTTTGTGGAAATTTGTTCATCAAATCTTACCCATTGTTAGACAATAGGTTGTTTAAGGATTGTGTACTGATTATATGTTGTTTGGTTGATTATTGTTCAAGATTTAAGCCATTGAAAATCATCTTTTGTGTCAATTGCATCAGAAAATACCCCCAGACCTGCCATAGCTTAATCAGAAACTTTTGTGCCTAGTTGAGCTTGATTTTGTTAGGTACTTGCTTGTTTTTTGTGTGTAATCTGACTCCTTATACTCAATTGAGTATAAGGGTGCCTTATTGTCCAAAATAAGTGTTGGGCCAATGAAAGTTTTAACAATGGCCCTGTTTAGATTTGTTTAAATTAGACTAAGTGTTTAAAGGTCGCTGAGAAGACCAGCGACAGAGACTAGACCAGTGGAACGCAAAGCCTCAGCTGGCACACCAGGATCATTCAAGTCAAAGACAACGTCAGAGAAGTCGAAGACAATCTGAAGTCAGACTCACCAGCGATTATGGATAGCTGGGATGTCAAAGGAATGCACTGGTGTTCAGGGATCTCTGAGTTGACAACACTCAGAGATCACTTAAGAACCCTAGAGACTTGGATCAAGCAAAGCTTATCCAACCCTTTATAGTTTAGGCGGGAGAATCTTGCAAGTCTTTTGATCGGGACAAAACAAGAGATTCAAGTCAATGCCTAGTACGACCTAGTGGGACAAAGGTGAACAGTTGGCAGAACTGTTCACCTAAAGTAGTTAAAGGCATGTCTTGATTTGGACATGCATTTAATACGTTGTACTCTTCCACTCAGAAGATAACACGTATCAACTACTCCCACTAAGGATACAACCTCGTACCACTATAAATAGGGATGAGAAAGAAGTTAAGATTTGTAGAATATTGATAACCTATGAATCTATGAAGTGGGTTGATGTTTTCTAGTGAGAGAAACTAGAGAGAGAAAGTGAGAGAATATGTGAAAGATTTTATTAATATGAAATGTAAAATGGAACAACAACCAACCCCTTTCCTTAGTGGAAAGGGGTATTTATAGTTCCAAGTCATAAGTGGACTTGGGCCGGTCCATGACAAGCCCATGGACCGGTTCTTACTTAAATTAATAAGTAACTAACAACTATTATCTGACTACGAGCTATTACAATCATGAATATTATTGTGGAGTGACCGATACTTCTAATATACGTAAAAACGTATTTCTAACAATCTCCCCCTAAGGGAGGTCACTCCACGTTACAAAGTTCTAAACCTAGCATACTATACTAAGTCTTCGTTCTTTAGCTCGTAGTCTTTTCTTCTTTTCTTTCTTTTGTTGTGAATATGTTGATTTGATCTTTTTGGCTTTGACTTGAGAGCATTGTTCTTTGGCCTTTCACGTGCGATCTTTGCCTTTCTTGTGAACTTTGCCTCCTCGTGACTTCATGTTCCACACACTTACGTCTTTTTGTTGAATTCTTGAAAGCTTCAGAGTTTGGTACAGCGGAAGACTTCATTTTATACTTTCTTGAATTTTTGTTGCAAAAGACATAAGCATGTGGGAACGACTTTTACAGGAACACCGCAACACCACCGTCTTCACTAGTACACAGCAACGCCACCGTCTTCAACAGGTACACAGCAACGCCATCGTCTTTAGCAGGTACACAGCAACGACACGAATAAAATGGCTTTGAACATTTTATTCTAATTCGGTAGCATTTTACCTCCGGTCGGTGAAGACCGTTGGACGATATTAGATATCGTACCCGTGACGGATAGTTTCAATTAAGTAACTTCCTGACAGGATTTCGCGGGTAAACCCGTTCTCTTTATTCGACCGTCCAAAGCTGACTGCGAACATAAAGAGTGAATCACTTGGATAAATTATCCTTGTGATTAAAAGCCGTCAATTCATGAAACCTGGAACAAGTGAATTTCAATTAAGATTTTCACCATCGTTGCTTTCCAGTTGTCACGAGCTCAATTCATAAAGAATCTTGCACGTTACCTACCAAGTGCTGTTTGATGTTGACACTAGAAGGATTTCCACTCGTCACTGTGATCAATAAAGAGTCACTCTGAGTGTTCTGGCAAGATCATATGATAATGCGAAGAGGCCTGGAACGAGTTTAAGTTCAATTAAGAATTAAACCACTGTTACCTTCCAGTTTTTCACAAGATTGGTTCTAAAAGAACCGCACGTGTAACCTACCATGAGCTTGTTTGATGTTGGCTCAAGCAGGATTTCCATCTTCATTGTAATACTTGCGTATTACTCGGATGTTCTGGCAATATTACAGGAATACTGCGTAGGACTCATGAAAATCTCTTACTTTTCACAGTGTGTGAGAAAGCAAGGAATAAATGGAAAGTGTCCTAATGAGACTTTTGATGATCTCTTGGCTCTAGACTCGATTGTGCGTTTTGATTTAGTGAGCGATGGCTGGAGAGGAGTGCCACCTTTTCAATACCAGTTTATTCGGAGTGAATAAACCAATAGATAACGTGTTGATCTCCGTGTGATTAAAACAAATACCTTTTGAGAGATATTTGAGTTAGCTGGGGAAGGGTTGTGCATTGCATCACTGGGTCCATGATGTCTTTCTTCAATACCGAGAATCATTAACAAAAATGACCTCAATAGCATATGTATTGACCCGATTTCTGCCTAAAGTTGTAAGGAGGGCTTCTTTCTTTACACCCTTTATCTTTACATTTCTTTTTCATTCTTCAACCCCTTCAATGCTTACCAATACGTCATCACTAGCACCTTGTTGTGATTGTTCCAGTGCTAGCTTAAGTACTTGGTCGGCATTCAGCTACGTTCACATTCTTTCTCCATCTTTCCTAGGACTTCTAATTCTATCTAGGGAATTGTCCTTGGGAAGATTCCATCGGCTCTGATGAATCATTGGACTAAACCTATTCCTACCACCCTTTTGTCACCATATCCGTCGTGAATTAAGCGTGTTTTGGGAAGGAATTGCCACCATGAAAAATCATTGAAAATCACCTAAAGTACTTGTGATATTGAAATCAAAAGTTTTGTACCTTAGGTGTTTTGTTCATCAAAAACGCTCCCCCTTAACACGTGCTTAACACATATTAAGTTGGATTATCGTTAAGTCTTTTTCATCTTTTAGCCAAGTATCACTTAAGTCTCCTTAATCCCATTTTCTCCCCTTATCCAAAATGTTAACCATTAATATTTGGGATATTGAATGGATTAACCGGTCTTTGGGTAAAAATGAAATTGATGTTTGGCCATAGAACAAATGATTGCTCCCCCTTAAGTTAATAAGGGGTAGTTGTAGTGTTTTAGTATGATATATTTTGAAAGATTTAGAATCTCGTGAGAAATTCTTGAAAAATTATCATACCTTAACACTACAACAAGCCATTAAAGCACATTATTCACAAATATACATATTCACAAATAATACCAATATAGAGTGACCTGAAATGTACGACCCATTAGATGGATCGTTGCAGTGTCCTGTAGTGCACTCCATATGGTCTACCACCCACAAATCTTTCCAAGCTCCTCATCAATCTACGTTCACGGAGCTTCTGATCGATCTTCTTGATGACATACTTCGCCATCTGCCGGTAACCTGGATGCCAATCCTCCGTCATTTCTGGCAAAGTCCCACCCGAGTTCAGATGCTCCAACTTGTCTCTGACTTGTATAAGAGTGCCATCACTATACTTGTGGAGCTCCCCCACCCTCATAAACTTCATCAAACCTCGACTGTTCAAGTAGAAGATGCCGGAATTCGGAACATAAATGCCGGTATAAGGACATCTTGCTACATGTTGAGGTAACACTTGATTCACAGGACGGGTTAAATTGAGCTTCCTCTGATAGCTTTCGACTCCCAACTGAAGATCTTCAACTCGTGTCTTGATGACAATGCTTCGTGTGAACATACGCAGTGCTGTATTCAAAGCAATGAGGTCTTCACGAGGAATATGTGTGAGTTGATCTCTGGTCATCAGAAGCAGCATATCTTCGATATCCTTAAGGCGAATGATGGAAAAATCTCCCTACTGGATTCTGTATTCCCTGTCATCCTCCCTTTTTAACCGAATCTCCGTCACATGATAATAGCCGTTCTTGGCTTCTGTTTTCATCCCTAAAATGCTGGAGATGCGGATATCGGATCTAACTGAGCTTCCAGAATTGACTAAGCAGCAACCCCTGTACGCCCTTCTGACTCGTTCGTCCCAATGAGATGCACCTATGACAGCATACATATCATAATTACGATTTATCTTAGGGACCCAGAGTCGGTTTACCTTTTCCTCGATAAAGGGTATTGTCCCCCAGTTGGCAGCTTTCAGCAATGTCAGGGATGTTGCGTACTTTGATGACCCCTTCAGTAGATACACCAGATCATTGGTGACAAAGAAGTCAAGAGCAATCTGATTATCTTGATCCATTGGAGGTGGAGCTCTTTCTGATTCATGAAGACCTGGCCGTTGAACGGTATTCAGAGCCTTCAGGATCTCCTCAGCATAATATTCGAACTCCATTTGGGTCAACCGGGTTTTGGCGCGAAGTCTTTTATCTTTCAGTACTTTCTTCACCAGAGATGGAGTAACCGAAGTCTTATACTCATGAGCAAGAAATGCACATAAGTCAATCGGACTTCGGATACGAAGATACAAGACCTCTTTGTCGGCGTCGGTGATCGGATCATACTGCGCCGCTACCGTGATCCAAGCCTGTGGTGGAGCCGTCTCGTCGATTTCCAACGTGTCCTCCCAGTTCCTTGTGCTTGGTTCAGGTATAGTAGATTGTGGGTTTTGTTGCTGAGAAGTGGAGATGTGAACATCTGCTTGTTCTGATTCAGGCATTTCAGCAGTGTCATGGACGGGTGAGTGTTGTGCAGCTTCTGGTTCGGTTACCGATTCTGCAATCACAGGAGTAACAACACAAGAACTAACGGGGTTAGTGGTAACAGGTATTGATGCATGGATGAATGTACCAGGAATAGATGACCCTGTAGTGGCATTCACGTCGTGGCGCCACTTCGATCGTCTGGATTCCGTGGATGTGGATTTTTCCTTTGGTGCTGCATCTTTCTTGGATGTGGTGCCAGACTTAACCACTTTCTTTGAGCTGGCGCCCTTATCCCCTTTCTCACGCTGTTCACCTTTATCCGCATTGCTCCCCTTAACACTCTCCTGGTGACCATCACCACCATCATTACCATCATTATCATCATCATCTGCATCCTCATCATCATCATTCTCATCCTCATCCTCATCATCATTTTCATCTTCATCATCATCATTCTCATCATCGTCATTCTGATCCTCATCATCCTCATCATTCTCATCCTCATCATCCTCCTCATTCTTATCTTCTTCTTCTTCTTCTTCCTCCTCTCCACCAGTACCCTCTTCTTCGTCGCTCTCTTCCCTTTCTTCTTCAGGGAGAATGTGGTAGGGTACCACACTTCCAAACGTCTTGAACAACCTATCATCCTCCATGATAGCGTCATTCAGGGATTTGAAGAGAGACCGTTGTTTCCTCGATTTATCAAACGATCCAAGTTCCTTCATTCGAGCTTTGAGGATCTTCTTAAGTTCGAAATCCGTCAAGTCATAAGCGATCTTGTAGGCGGCTTCTGAAGGATTGGATGATTTGATCATTAAGTTGTCAGCTGCAAGCGTCTTCAAATCATCACGCAGTTTAGGCATTAAGGATTCAATGGAGTCTTTCACTCTTTGCTCAATAGTAGCTTCAAGAGCTTCTTTTTGCTCTTTAAAGTCATCCTTAATAGCTTTAAGTCTTGCAATTCGTGCTTTATGCCTAGCAGCTTCATCCTTTTTAACCTGAGCAAGTTCTTCTGCATGAGCTTTACGTGTAACTTCCATGTCTGCAGCGAACTTGGCAATCAACTCTTCTTGAGCTTTCCTTGATGCTTCTTCACTTTGAGCTCTTCTATTTAGCTCTTGGCGAAGTTCAGCCATTTCTCTCTTTTGATGATCCACGTGTTTATCCAACATCTCGGCCATCACTATTGCTGCCATTGCAGATGTTGCAGAGCTGCTCTGGGTTGAGGGAATAGGCTCGGTTGTGACTGCGGTGCTAAGGATGGGCTTTGGTGGTGGTGGAGGAAGTGGTGTAGAAACCTGTTTGGTTGGTAAGGGTTGAGTTGGTGGAGGTTGAGTTGTTAACGGTTGAGTAGATGCCTTTTCAATACCAGCTGAAACAGGGATTGATGGCTCCTTCGAAGTGGAATAATGTTCAGGTAACCCAAACTCATCAACATCATCAGGTTCTATGTACTCATCCTCAACGTCTACTCTTACACCTGAACCACTACCGCCAGTATCTTTCCTGCTCCTTTGAATGGCTATCTTCATCATTTGTTTCTCAGTTTTCTCAAGATCAGGATCAGCAATATTTTCTTCGTCACGCAGACGCATCTCATCAGCCTTACCCTTTCCTTTCTTACCCTCTGTCTTCTTCTTCTTGGTTTTGGGCTCAGGTAAATCTGCTTGCTTCCTTTTACCTTTGCTTTTAACCGTGGTAGATGAGTCTTCACCTGCTAGAAGGCTTGCTCGTTGATTCTCAATTTCCGTGAGCAAGTTCTTGTAATCATCAGATGCAATGATCTCATCGGTCAGAAGATGACTGGGAATGGGACCAGGAATAACCGTATTCGAATGAGTCTCCTGCCTTAAGTCTACCAAATCATCATCATCTATCATGTGGTGACGACTACCTGCAAGCTTGTTAATGGATGCATCGTTTTCCATAAAGTAATGGATAATCAACTTAATAAACCTAGGGTACTGGTAAGTTTTAACTTTACCCTTTGTGTTAGTGAAGAGTTGAAAAGTGAACTCCTCCCACAGCAGTGATGCATAGTCAATACCCATACCTTTAAACATACCATAAAACATCTTGATGATTGGTGGACGAACAGCATCATACCCAGTTGTTTTGGGTGTTAAACATCGGCTTAGAATCCCAAAAATAGCTTTCCATGGTTGACCAATTTTGGCAGTAGTAAACTCAGACGGGGTTCGTATGTCAAGACATCCAATGGCGGTGAACATCTCCATCATCTGGTCCTTGGTTGGGTTGGGTGAGTATGATGGTAGACCTTTGAGTATCGGTCGAAATCCAAAGATCTTCCTGAAGTCTGACACAGTAAGCGTCTGCTGCTTGTTGTCCAAGGAAAAAGTGATCTTGTTCGACGTCCTCTCTTTGGTAGCCCAGAACTCGTAAAGATATTCATAGGGCACCGAAGCACTTCTCCTTAGCGCATACTTGAAGTGAGATTTATCAAGCATGGCTGTAGCTACCTTAAAGCCATTATGGGTAGAGTGAGATACCTCCTTCAGACGGTAGTTGTTTGGAACAAACTTTAGAGTCTTGGCTTCGGCAATGGCGGCGGCTCTGTTGTCTTGTAGTTGTTGTACGGTAGGGTTAGTCATCGTCTCTGCTTAAGATAAAACACAAAGGTTGATACAAACAAGTATGAATATCATTATGACGTTAAACCTAAGCATTGTACATATGACATAATCCCTTAAGCTTTGAAATCATTCAAACATCTTCTATTCGGAAAAATCACACCATTCGGAATAATAGGTCTATACTGAATATAAGTCCTATGCGGAACATTAGTCTATTCGGAACATATAGCCTATGCGGAAAAAACATCCCTATTCTGAATAAAATACTCTATTCGGAACATTTGGGCTATGCGGAAAAAATTCCTCCATTCGGAACATTTGGGCCTATGCGGAATAAAGCCCTTATTCGGAACATTTGTCCTTATTCGGAACATTTGTCCTTATTCGGAACATTTGTCCTATTCGGAACATTTGTCCTATTCGGAACATTTGTCCTATTCGGAACATTTGTCCTATTCGGAACATTTGTCCTATTCGGAACATTTGTCCTATTCGGAACAATTCCTATTCGGAACATTTCCTATTCGGAACATTTCCTATTCGGAACATTTCCTATTCGGAACATTTCCTATTCGGAACTTTGGCCCTATGCGGAACTTTTGCCCTATGCGGAACTTTTTGCCCTATGCGGAACATTTTGCCCTATGCGGAACTTTTGCCCTATGCAGAACTTTTGCCCTATGCGGAACTTTTGCCTTATGCGGAAAAAACTTTTCTATTCGGAAAAATTTCTTCATGCGGAAAGTTATTCTTACGCGGAAAAGTTTTGCAACACTTATATTTTCTAATTGAGCATACAATCGAGTGATTCAAATGTTCTAATGGACGAATCTGGGCAATTAAACCTATTCCGAATCATCCCCAGGCAAAAACCCCAATTAATTAAACACTAATTAAACAGTAATTTCATTTGATTGAATTTCCACTTTAAACAGTTAATTAACTAGATGTACATGAAAAATTAATCCGGTTTAATACCTTTTGTGAAGATCGGATCTAGAAGATGTAGATTGTTTTCTTGTTTGTGTGATTTCCGTGAGTGTGTGTTTGTTAGATTAACAATGGCGGCAAAGAGATAAGTAAACAGTGAAGGATTTAGAAAAAACGGGGGGGAAGGTTTTGACTAGGTCAAATTTTCCATAAGTTAGACATGTTGTCAACTTTGCCCCCTCAATTCTTCTTTTTGCTTCATTTAATCATTTTGTTTTGGTTACCAAGTTTTGATACTTGTCACATTGATCCTATCTTATGTTAACTATCCGAACCTTAGTGATTAACTTAATCTTAACACAAGCACAAAACTATCCACGACAAACTTTTAAGCAACAACACTACAAATGCCAAAGCAATCCAACCATTAACCATTAAGCTTTGTGAGTTTCCTTGAAAACTTTTGAAGATCTTTTTGATGTGAAAGATGATGAAACATTTTCTCCCCCTTAAACGATGACCCGTTTTCTATTTAAAGAGCTGTAGTCATTGTTTAACGAGGCACATGATGATGAAGAACATTTCCCAATTGATATCTTGAAAAAGTTTGATTCGTGGTGTCAATAAGATTTCTCTTATTTTAACAAATTAATGCACTGAGACGTACACCAATTCGTGTTAGACCAAGTTGTAAAGTAAACTTGATCCCTTTGCATGATTTGGCTTGTAAATCACGCCCGAGAAAATTAATTCCCGTTCTGAGCCAACGTTTTCCAAGGAAATACGTGACTTTAATATGAAAACCGGGTTGCAGTCTGAAATAACTACAAGCCATAATGGGCATGTTTTAAAAATGTACAACTTTTATACGGACTCTATTTATGGCACCGTGTCAATATTGATCGACATTTCTAAGGCCGTAAATATTACCGTACTAAAAGACATGCCCGATTTAAAACGAAAAAATATTTTTGGTTTTTCTTGATTTTATAATTTTTATGGTTTTTCTTGGTTTTATATTTTTTATGGTTTTTCTTGGTTTTATATTTTTTATGGTTTTTCTTGGTTTTATATTTTTGTATTTTTCTTTTGTGGTTTATATATTTACGATAATATACATGATCACGAACAAAGGATACTCTGAATAGTTTACCACGACTATTCAGCTGATTCTTCTGCCAACTCTTTGAGAGTCGCTGGGGTGAATGATTTCATGCCAAGCTTGTCGATCAAAAACTCGATTCGTCCTCGATCTAAGGCTTTGGTGAACATATCCGCCAGCTGGTACTCAGTAGTGACAAAATACAGCTCGATCACTCCGTTCTCCACCTGCTCCTTAATGAAATGGTAGCGAATGTCTATGTGCTTGGCCCGGGAGTGTTGAACATAGTTGCAGCAAAGGGCAATGGCGCTCTTGTTGTCACAATACATCGGGATTTTGTTAAATCCAAGACCGTAGTCAGTTAATTGTGATCTCATCCAAAGGACTTGAGCACAACAACCGGACATGGCGATGTATTCAGCCTCCGTGCTTGATATTGCATCGCTTTTCTGCCTTTTTGAAGACCAACTGATCAATCTATCTCCAAGGAGTTGCACAGATCCAGAAGTGCTACGCCTCGTATCTTGACATCCAGCATGATCGGCATCTGCGTATGATATTAAAGCAATCGAGGAATCTTTCGGATACCATAGACCACGATGAAGTGTTCCTTTTAGATACCGAAAGATCCTTTTCACAACATGTAGGTGCTTTTCGGTAGGCCGAGCCTGATACCGGGCACACATGCATACAGCAAATTGCAAATCAGGCCTGCTAGCAGTCAGATAGAGAAGGGTGCCGATCATTCCACGGTAAAGTTTCGGATCGACAATAATCCCATCCCTATCTTCATCTAACTTGGATTTCTCCACCATTGGAGTGTCTACGGGGTCGCAATTCTCAAAGTTATATTTCTTAAGAGATTCTAGAGCATATTTGGATTGATTAATAAAGATGCCTCTGGGATTCTGAGAAATCTGTAATCCTAAGAAAAATGAAATTTTTCCCATCATCGACATCTGAAAGCGTGTGGACATTATCTTCTCAAATTGTTTAGACAATTCTATGTTAGTGGCAGCAAAAATTATATCATCAACATAAATTTGTACCAGAAGCATGTCGTTGCCGTCCTTGAGAGTGAATAGAGTGGGGTCCACTTTGCCTTTGGAGAAGCCTTCCGACATGAGATATGTTGACAGGAGATCATACCACGCACGTGGAGCTTGTTTCAACCCATAGAGAGCCTTCTTAAGCTTGTACACATGGTTAGGAGACTCCGTACTCACGAACCCATCCGGTTGACTAACATAAACCTCTTCCCTTAGTTCACCGTTCAAAAATGCCGTTTTCACATCCATTTGATAGACGATCATGTTCATATGAGCAGCAAACGCAAGGAATAGTCTAATCGCCTCCAATCTAGCCACAGGAGCAAAAGATTCCTCAAAGTCTATACCCAAGGCTTGTTTATATCCTCTAGCGACCAGTCTAGCTTTATTCTTCAATACCGCACCCATCTCATCAAGTTTAACCTTATAAACCCATAACAAAGTAAGGATGTTAACCTTGTCAGGGCGAGGAACCAATTCCCATACTTCTAGTCGTTTGAATTCATTGAGTTCCTCCTGCATAGCTTCAATCCAAGATGATTGGGTCATAGCCTGCTGCCAATTTTTGGGTTCAACTTCAGAGAGAAATGCATCAAAGTAACAATATAGTGCACTCTCTTGTAGTTGATGGCGTGTAGAGACTGGTCGATCTAGATCTCCAATAACATTCCTAATTGGGTGATCTTTTGTCCATTTAGTGCTATGGTTTTCAATCCTAGGTGGTCTGGAGTGAACAATAGAAGGAGCTTCTTCTGAGGTAGATGCGGCTGAAGGGTTTTCAGGGATCGCTACACCAAAGAAAGGAAGCTCTTGCAAGTGAGCATATTCCAGGTCGTGATCAGTAGAATCCTCTTCCACATCATTAGGCATAAGTAGGGGTGATGATTCAGGTGTAGTTTGAGAATCACTTGGTGAAGGTGCATCCGGTTCAATGTGAATTGTAGATGCAATAGATAAAGGTTCATTAACTTGAGCAACCACTTCATGTATTGGAGCAATTACTACAGGTACTGGAACTTCATCAGTCGGGGGATCGAAAAATTCATCAAACAACGGTTGAAACAATTTATCCCACTCGGGCCTTGATGGTGGTAAAAATGATGTAGAAGTAGGATTGTTGGGAACTAATCCGGAACTTATAGCACCGGGTCCCATCTCATGAAGCGCGGGTTCAGAGCTGTGTTGCTCAGAAGCCATCGCTGTCAGCTCGTCGAAATCTGCGTCCATAGTTTCTACAATCTTGCCAAGACGACGGTTATAGATTCGGTATGCTCTTTTGGACGGTGAGTAACCAATGAAAATACCTATATCGGCTTTTGGTTGAAGCTTACCCAAGTTCTCACTATTGATGTTTGGATAACACAGAGCACCAAACACATGGAAAAATGAAACATCAGGTTTGCGGTCATGTAGAAGCTCATAAGGTGTTTTTCCATGGCGTTTCCGAACGATAGAACGGTTTTGGGTGAAACATGCAGTAGAAATAGCCTCTGCCCACAAGAACAATGGAGCGTTCGCATAAATAAGCATGGTCCTAGCAGCTTCCATAAGTGTACGATTCCGTCTTTCAACGACACCGTTTTGTTGTGGAGTGCGTGCAGCGGATGTTTCATGTGATATACCAACTCCTTCATAATAATCACGAAGAGTCTGGTTGACGAACTTTGTACCATTGTCTGTACGAATACGGTGGACAGTGGTATTCAAACGTACCTGAATGAATTTCAGAAAAGTAATGATAGCTTTCGGAGCTTCATCCTTTGTACGTAGAAATCTAACCCATGTAAACCTTGAGAAATCATCCACAATGACGAGAATGAATTTCTTACCGCTCACACTTTCAGTTCTCATCGGTCCACAAAGATCCATATGCAAAAGATGAAGTTTTTCTTGATTAGTGTCTTCAGCTTTGGGTTTGTAAGATTTCTTGGTGCTTTTCCCCCTTGAACACGCGGAACATAAATGGTCCTTGTGAAATTTAAGCTTGGGAAGACCACGAACTAACTCGTTTTTAGCCAGATGATTAATAGCATCAAAATTAAGATGAGATAATCTGCGATGCCATAACCATGACTTGGTCTTAGAAGCTTTAGAGAGAAGACATACTGGAGAAGCGGCCATCATGTCTTGTAAGGACAAAGTGTAAAGATTTGCACCACGAGATCCCTTCAACAAGTCTTTTCCTTCCAAGTTGCGGATGAAACAAGTGTGTTGTCGAAAAGCAACCTCAAGGTTGGAATCACAAAACTGTCCTACTGAGAATAAGTTATGACCAAGACCTTCAACATAGTATACCCTAGAAATCGTCACGTTTCCAATCTAATATTCACCATACCCCATAATCTTTGCTATATGATCATTCCTAAATTTAACCGTACCAAGAAACTTGCTGACGAAATTTCGGAGCATCGAGCGATTTC